>JAPVLO010000041.1:1341863-2683726 GCA_027257055.1 Cephalopachus bancanus
AGTAGGAATGTGAGAAAGGTTTTCAAAAAGAAAGAGGTCACTTGAGAGGGTATAAGCATGTGGTTGATTTCTGAGCATCTACAAGTATAAAGACAACAAATCAAAATAGTTCATCAATTCAGTTATAAAAGTTCAATCTCTTCAGACAAATTAGTTGCAGAACTTGTGAACCAAAGAACTCTAATGACTGAGTTAACACAGTGGAGTCTTTATTTTTAAAGGTGCAAAAGAGATATTTTAAACTTTCTATTTTCATTTTAATTTAAATAAAAGCTCTGCTTAAACTCTTGAGAAATTCTAGCTGTAGGAACAAGCTTCTCAAATCATTCTCTTCTTTAAAAACTAGTTTTGGCAAAATCACATCCAATGTATTCACAAACCCTTTACTTTTCATGATCCATAATTTAAACTAGACAGTGTTTCTCCTTTTTTAATAGAGAAAGCTCATTTATCTGACATTGTCATCATGAAATAGTGTGTTATAGTAAACTAAAATTCCAGAGAGAGTGATCATTTTTATTATATATGAATTATTATTTTCCCATCTATAAAATACAAACAGAAGTATCTCACACAAATTTATACTGATGATTATTTAATCTTTGGTGATTCAAATGGCATAGCAGCATCACCATTATAAACATTAATTCTCATTGTCTACTATAATAGACATAAATGATGATAAATATTGGTCTGGATCTCCAGTAATACATGGGCAAAACTTTGAAATGCCTTTAAAATCAATCTTTTATGTCAGCTTTTACTTTCATTTCATTTTTTCTAAAATGGAAAAAAATAGAACACACACGCATATAGTTATATGTACAGACAGTTCCCCATTTTTATGATTTGACTTACAGTTTTGGGGGTATGGTGTGTGTGTGTGTGTGTGTGTGTGTGCACGCGCGTGCGCGCACACGCATGCACGTGCCCACGTTTTCAAGGTAAGTGCTTTTAAAGTGTAATGTAAGTATATATACTCTAAATGTCAGTGTTTAGACTATAGCTACCAAAATATGACAGGAATCTAAGAGATGTTATAAGATACCACCTCTAAGCTTTTCCCTCATTTTCTTCAGTAGGAAAACTTCAGCACTCCTCACAAACAAATAAAAACTTCTATTGCCTTAATTTAAAAAAACCTTGAAGCACTACTGAAATTTTTTGTTTGACTTACTTGCAGTTAGTTATCTTCCCTTCGTTTCATTTCCTTTCATTCTTGCAAAAACACATTCTTTCACTTGCAGAAGACTTTCTCCTACAAGTGAAAAAGCTATGAGATGTTATGAAAATAAGAGTGAAGGTAAAATCCTAAGAGCTGACCCCAAACCAGGATTAAGTACTTACTAGTAACGTTCTCTTGGGCAAGTCATGGAACTTCTCTCCACTTTCATATTCTTATCTATAAAGTGAAAATAGAAAGTTCTGTCTGCATACTTATGAGATATTATAGAAATCAAAACAGACAATATAGTTTTTGCACTTGGAACATATAACATGTATTCAATACATATTCAAAACTAGCTTGGCTGAGCACGGTGGCTCAAACCTGTAATCCCAAAACTTTGGGAGGCTGAGGCAAGAGGATTGCCTGAGCCCGCGGGTTCAAGACCAGCATGGGTAACATGGTGAGACCGCGTCTCTACAAAAAAAATGAAAAAATTAGCCGGGCATGGTAGCACGTGCCTGTAGTTCCTCTGACTATTTGGAAGACTGAGGCAGAAGGATTGCCAGAGCCCAGAAGGTCAACTCTGGAATAGCTGTGAGCTTGCATGCCACTGCACTCCAACCTGTTTGACGGAGTGAGACTCCAACTCAAAAAAAAAAAAAAAAAGACTAGCTTATGGGGTCTTTGGTTCCAGTATTCATATCAAGTTCATGCTGGTATCCCTAACAAAGTGACATTTGGGAGAGGGTGCATACAAAGTATCTTAGAATTGGTAAGATATCTTCTTGGTTAAAGTGTGCTGCCGTAAGCATTTACAGGAACTCTAAGTGCAACCTGCCGATTTTGCTGAAATCACCAATTCCATTGTAGCTCTTTCTAAGACTTCAAGAAATGAGTCTATCTTAACCAAAAAAAAGAAAAGAAAATGTTCATGTGATAAAAAAAATGTGCGGTAACACCTTTAAGTGGGATGATGTTGTAATTTATTATCCAACCCACGACTCTTTTGAGGGTGCAAGAAGGTATATATCAATAATCATGCATGGATAGCAAGCATAAACTAGGATTATCCTGAGAAAATCTTGACATATGGCCACCCAACCTTGATGTGTTACCCAGACTCTAGCAGGGCGAGTCAAGATCACTGTTTAAGGACCGGGCTTGCTGCTCCTTCCTCATGTTTTCAAGCTTAGTCTGGGATCAAACTTTTTACTGCTCCCCAAGGAGATGAGAAGATTAAGATCCAGCTATGAGATTTTTATGAAACTGGATTGTTTGTATTTAAAGATGTATATCTTTTTACCCTGAGATTATGTCTCTTCCTACCTTTTTGGTACTTAAATGTCAATTCATGTGTGCAAGGATTGTTGTGTGCTCTTAAAAAAAATTTTTTTTCAACGTCAATTTTAGTTTAGAATGTATTCAGTTACAACAAATTACTCACCAAAAAATGTATAACAGAAAGTTTGGAAGTAAGTGGTCAAAGGCTGCTGTAAGTGTTCAGTGATGTCACCGAAGACTTAAACTCCATCTATATTTCTACTCTGCCATCCATAGCATGACGCCTCCTCACCTCATGGTAGCAAGAGAGTTCCTGCAAGTCTAGGCATCACATTCAAGTTCCAGACAGAAAAAAATATATAATAATAATAATAATAATAATAATAGCAGGGAAAGGCAAGGGCCTTCTATTTATAATGTTTAGTTTAGTTTGTTTTCATTTGACAATAAAAGCCCTCCATAGTAAATGTCCCTTTATATTTCACTACACAGAATAGGGTCACATGATAATTTTTAGACCAGTCACTGACCAGGAGACATTATGACAGCAAAAGAGATCTTTTATTCTTTTTGAGTCAGAGTCTCATTCTTGTCACCCAGACTGGAGTGCAGTGGCATGCTCACAGCCACCACAGCCTCAACCTGCTGGGCTCAGGTGATCCTTCAGCCTCAGCCTCCCGAGTAGTTGGAACCACAGACATGTGCCACCATGCCCGGCTATTTTTATTATTTAGTGTAGAGACGGGGTCTCGCCATGTTGCTCAGGCTGGTCTCGGACCCCTGAGCTCAGGCAATCCTCTCACCTCAGCTTCCCAAAGTGCTGGGAATACAGGCTTGAGCCACCGTGCCTGACCCTAAAAAGGTCTTTTAAAAACAAATTGCAAATCATGTCACCTCTGCTCAAATCCTCCAATGGTTTCCATTGTGCTCAGGGTAAAGCCAAAGTCTGCTAGGACTACACAATCTGACCTCCTCCTACTCTGCTTCTGTGCTCCCTGTCTGATTTTTGTCTCCTATTCACACCCTCTTCTTTCCAAACATCCTGGCTTCTTTGCTGCCCTTTAAACATACCTAGCTGTCTTCTCCTCAGCACTTGCAGCCGCCAAACACTGACATAACTCCCTTCTCACAGAGGCTATCTCTAACCATCCTATATAAAATAACCACTATCCCTGACCTCTTACCCTATAATTCTCTATCTCATCTTGCTTAATTTTTCTCCCTAGCCCGCCTTCTGATATAGCCTATTTGCCTACGTATTTATTGTTTATCTCCTTACACTAAAAAATAGGCTTCTTGAGGGCAGGACCTTTGTCTGTTTTGTTCACTGCTATATTCCTTAAGTTTAGAATTACGCTTTCATAGTATATCTCAATTAACAATTGTTAAATGAATGACCACACTAGTCTAAAGTCTCATGATGTATTCTTAACAAGCCTGAAGGATAGGCCTATCTTTCTTAGGATAGGAAATCTGCCCTCTAACTGAACAAATCCGACTATTAGCAAAAAACAAGAGGAGGAAATGGCTACTGAGTAGATAATTGGCAGTGGCTTTCATAACATTCTTACTTGGGAAACAGAAACTTTGGAAATTTTCTATTGCTTCCACCCTATTTTTGTAAAAACTCTAACCAAGATTATAGTACCTAGAAAATTCCTGGTCACCAGTCTCATTGCCTCTCTATCTTTTCATCTTTGCCTTTCATGACGGCTTGCTCCTCTCCTCATCTGAGTTGGATGGTCCTTCCAGGTACATGATCACGTCTTGGTTGTCAGCCTTCTCTGTGTTGACTCCCTGAGAGTCTTCACTTCCTAGGGCTACCCGATTGGTAGCTCCTTCTCTATGCCCCAATCCCCTGCTCTGGAAAACAGTATCCAAAAAATAAAACATTCTCCTGTACATCTTAACTGTAAATTCCTAAGAAGCAAACCATTAACCTAATGCCCATAGCAGACCCTTGAAACAAAATATAATAGAAGGCACATGCAAGAAAACATTTAGTATTGCAACACATTCAGAATTATTTAAGTAGAATTCCTAAAAGGTAAATTTTCATTCTATTTACTTATGGATTTGAATCAAGACTTTAGTTCTTGTTATAGGACATGTAATAGATTCAAAATAACACATTCTAAATTCGTCTTTTAACTCTCACAAACCATTGTTTTTTGCCACTAAACTTTATCCCTGACTCTTTCCTCCTTCTCTCTAGGTTGTTACAAATTTGCATTTACCTCTATTATTCACCTAAAATGACTTATGTTTTTAGCAAAATGGTAAGCAAATGTCAGGAAATTGGTAGCATCCTGCCTGACTCTATGTCACACAGTTTGGAGATTGGATATATCCACAACGTGGAGAACAGTCAGCCGGGAAAGGAGGACACATTCCTATGTCCCCAGCGTGCATGGAGCATCTGTTCCTTTATATTAAATGGAAAGTCAGGCTCGCCACAGCACAACAAACCAACTCCTGAGATATAATTGGGTAGTTAATATTCAAGTGACATAATACGCTCTCTGTAAGAACAAACAATTTTCTCTTGGCAAGTGGGATCGTACTTCTGAAATTTTATATAAGATTAAATAACCTCTTATCACCATTCAACACCGAGTTTCAAAATAGACCTAAAAGTGTTTTGTACTCACTTGTTCTTAATAGTAAACCTGGAGATGATTCTTTCCTCTTTCCTCTCCTGCTCTGTGTCCTGGGTGCATATACGTATGAACATGTGTGGTGAACATACAGTCATTAAACTGGTAGGAGTTGAGTGTCCATGTCAAGTGGGCACCATTGGCGGAGATGATGGTGTTCAATACCCATGAGGTCCCTGCTTTCAGGGAACTTTCACTCTGGGGGAAGTGACAATAAATAACCAACATACAATAAGTGAATAAGCAGAAAAATATCAGCTATAGATGAATGCTATGAACTGTATTAGAGAATTAAAACAGGTTGATTTGAGAACCACTTAAGATTGGGTAGCCAAGGATGTCTTTTCTAAAGAGATGTCTTCAAGATGACATAACCAAGAATTTTCATTTCAGCTTTTGAGAAATGGTTTCAAGTCTTTTTTCTCTCTTAGCTTACACCTTTAAGATTTTTTTTTCCTTTCTGATCTAATTGTTTGCTTACTTGAGACATCCCAGAAGCTGTTCCAGAGACTGACTTTGGAATAACAGTGCTCTATATGGAGACCCCATTGCAGAATTCTCCATAGTTTAGAGGTCACCTTAGGCGATTAATCTACAACCTAGCCACAACCATGACAGTATTGGCCAGCTCTCCTGGTGGACAATAATTCAAGATAACCATCGAAATTAGGATCTGCTCCCTATGCTGCTCCCAAATACTTCCCACTCTATTCTTTCCTTTTAAAATTCCCTATCCTCAGCCTAAAATTTTGAAAATATGTTTTGAGGTGTGAGCCTGGCCATTTCCCCCATCTGCCAGCTTTTGACATAAAATCGCCTTCCTTGTGACTTTTGCTTGTTCATTTGGCCTTCTATGGCAACAATGAAACCTATGTGGCAAGGGGTAGCCAGTCACGGAGAGTTTTGGAAGCTCTTCATTTCACCTAGATCAAAGACTCTAAGGTAGAATAAGTAACATATTTGAAGAGCAGGAATGTCAGCTTCCTGAAACAGAATGGAGGCAGGAGAAAATAGTGAGGGGGGCAGGGCCAGGGCTTCGTAAACTGAAGGAATGAGTCTGGATTTTATTCTATTCATTGCCATATAGAATTCATTTTAGGAATATACTTTTCATCGTATTTATTCATTTGATTTTTGATGGGCATTGAGTTGTTCCCAGTGCTACCACAAAGATTTTATAATTAATAGGTACATGTACACTTCCTTGCATATACCTATTCTCTGACCCCTAACATGTTTGTTATATTTAGATATTAAGAACATGTATCTAGGGCTTGATAACACTTTTCCTCCCATTTTATAAGTAATATATAGTCTTTCTTGAAATTTGAGTAAACAAAAAACTATAAAGAAAAACTATAATCTTCACCACTAATTCCATCACCCAGGTGTGCTAGATACCATCCACTCACCTCTGCAAATCCATTCTCCATCCCTCTTCACTCTGCTTTAGGCCCTGGGAGCCTGATCTGTGTGGGATGCATTAACCAACTTCCTTGCCTTGTGCATCCCTGTTGGATTTGGCCAATGGCGGCACCAGCAAGATAGTGGAGGGGTGGAGGAGAAAGAGCCTGAGGTAGTTCCTCTCCTTGCTCACTCTCTGCTGCATCTCTCCATAGAAGGCCACAGCTCCTGTCAGACAGCCTTCTCCACACAGCCACCCTTTCAGGTCCTGGCAGTCTCTCTCTTTAAATCCTTCCTATACTTTTCTAAACAGTTCCTTTATTAGATGCCCTTCAAAATTCAAGTGTGCTAACTGCTTCCTGCCAGGAACCTGACAGATAGACTAGAGATAATATTTTGTATATTCATTTTTAATATATTTCTAGTAAAAAACCACATAGTTTAGGTCATGCTTTTGCTAAGACTAGAGATAATATTTTGTATATTCATTTTTAATATATTTCTAGTAAAAAACCACATAGTTTAGGTCATGCTTTTGTCACTTAATATATATTTTCCCCTATTATTAAATATTACTTGCTTGGTAATATTTATTCCATTCATGATTTAAGCCTTAATGGTTATTGATCACTTAGATGATTTCTGATTTCTTGCTATTATATAAACAGCAGTGATGCATATTCTTATCTGGTTTTCTAATTATTCTGGTTTGAATATATCTTTCCCTACCCTGAGGTTATGAATATATTCCTTTATATTATCTTCTAAAAGTCTTGTCGTTTTGTCTTTCATATTTAGACCTGCAATATAACTTACAGTTGTTTTTCTTCCACATGGACACTCAAGCTGTGCCAGCAGCATTTTTGTTTCAGAGACCTTTATCCATTGCTATGTAATGCCATCTTTTTCACAAATTAAATATCCATATACGTGTAGATCTATCTCTGGACTTTAGTCTGTTCCACTGATCTGTCTCTTCCTGTGACAACACTGTATTATTTTAACTAGCACAACTTTATTGTAAGTGTTGCTATCTAGTAAAATAAGTCCTTTTACCTAGATCTTTCTTTTCAAAATTGTTTTGACTATTCTTTTATATTTTTATGAAGATAAGGGGTGCTGGGAGGGTTTTTCTGCTTTGTTTTTAATGTTTTTAAATAAACATGTGATAATATGAATTTGGGAAGGTAAAGTTCTATGAATTTCAATACAAGTATAGATTCATATAACCACCACCAAAGTTAGAATAAATATAGTTTCACTATTCCAAATGTTATCTCATGCTATTCATTTGTAATCATATTCTCCTTCACCCCATTCCCTGGCAAACACTGGACTGTTCTCCATGGATAGTTTTTTCTTTGAGTGAAAGTCATATAAATAAAATCATATAACTTTGAAACTGACTTCTTTACCTCAGCACAATGTCTTTGATATTCATCCAAGTAGTTATCAATATCTTGGTTCCTTTCTATTACTTAGTCGTATTCAATTGGATGGTTGTGTCATCATTTTGTTTACACATTAACCTTTGAAAGGCGCACCATAGTTTTGTTTACACATTCTTGCTTTGGATTGTTTTCCATTTTTAGTGATTATAAAGGGTGCTACCATAAATATTTGTGTATAGATTTCTGTGGGAACAGAGGTTTTCATTTCATTTGGGTAAATACTTAGGAGTGAGATTCCTGGATCATAGGAGTATGTTTAACTTTATAAGAAACTGCCAAACTGTTTTCCAGAGTGGTTGTACCATTTTGTAGTCCCATTAGCAATATTTGAGTGCTTCAGTAGCAGAGCACTTATTTTTTTAACCCATCTAATAATTTTGAAGTGGTATCTCATTGTGGTTTTAGTTGAAATTTCCCATGTGACTAACAATGTTTGACATATTTTCATGTGCATATTTGCTATATTCTTTTTTGTGGAGTGTGTATTCAAATTTTTTGTCTGTTTTTTTATTTGGGGAATTTATTTTCTTATTGTTGAGTTTTTAGCATTCTTTGTATACACTGAATATGAGTCTTTTTGTAGAATATGTGATTTGAAAATGTTATTCCATTATTCTCTTTTCATTCTCTTAATTGTGTTTCACAGAGCAAAAGCTTTTTGGTTTGGGGGGTTTTTTGTTTTTGTTTTTTTGAGCCAGAGTCTCACTCTGTTACCCAGGCTGGAGTGCAGTGACACACTCACAGCCACTGTAGCCTTGACCTGCTGGGCTCAGATGATCTTTCCGCCTCAGCCTTTCAAGTAGCTGGAACCACAGGCACGTAATCTCCACACCTGGCTAATTTTTTTGATTTATTGTAAAGACAAGGTCTTGACAAGTTGTTTGGGCTGGTCTTGAATCCCTGGACTCAGGCAATCCTCTCTCCTCCACCTTCCAAAGTGCTGGGATTACAGGCATGAGCCACTGCGCCCAGCATCACAGAGCAAAAGTTTTCTTAACATTGATGAAATATAATTTATGAATTTTTTCCTTTATGGATCCTGCTTTTGATGTTATATCTACAACTTTTGCCTAATCCTAGGTCATGAAGATTTTCACCTATATTTTCTTTTAAAAGCTGCATAGTTTTAAGTAAAGTGGTTAAGTGATCCATTTTCAATTCAGTTTAAAATAAAATATGAGGTTTAGATCAAAATTCTTTTGTCTGATTTTTTTGTATTGTTTTTGGCTAAAGTCGGAGGGAAAGGTGAAAGTGAAAGAGGAGGAGAAAAAGGAGGGAAGAGAAAAGCAAAAAAAAAATTTACAAAGTTACTCATAAAATATATAAAGTTATTCACACATAAATTATCTGTGAAAAACCAGATTGATTTTCTCTGGGGAAAGGTACTGACCTTCATTTTATAATCACAGGTTATTAAAGCCTGTCCATGGCATTTATCCCTTCAATATTTTGCTTTATTGATTCTCAGGACAAGAAGGCAGTGTGCTGAGTCCTTGGGACAGATGATATTTGGTTGTTTTAATTGTTGCCTTTTTGTCAAAAGCAGAAAAACAGGTGAGAGGTTTTGAGCTACCACAGAGAGAACTTTGATATTGGTAGTGCTGCCAATGATGGCTGCAACAATGGTCAGTGACCAGAGCTCTGAAAAGTCCCTAAGAGTCACAGGGGATTGTGGCGTCGGTGGTGCCTGTGATTGCATGGGGCCAGCAAACAGAGGCCTGGGTGATAAGCGGTCACCCTGTAGGTTGCAACTTTCAAGCACAGCCCACTCACACCAACAGCAAATAGCAGCAGCAGAGATTGGAGCAACACTGTCTGGGGGTTTACAGAGCAACAACTTTTTTTTTTTTGAGTCACAATCTCACTCTGTCACCTTGGCTGGAGTGCAGTGATATGCTGCTCACGGCCACCGCAGCCTCGACCTGCTGGGCTCGGGAGATCCTTCTGCCTCAGCCTTCCAAGTAGCTGGAACTACAGGCATGCGCCACCACACCTGGCTACAGAGAGACAACTCTTAACAGAACTTCCCTTAATAGAGTGGGAGTCAGAGGAGGGGAAGACCCCTTTTGTTAAGAACGTAAATTGAGATGAATTCTTTTATCCCAGTATATATTAGATTGTAGTAATTTCTCTTTTTCCTTTCTAGGGTGTTCTACTTCACTGACTGCAGCAAGTTGAATATCCAGTTAGCTCAGTAAAAGGTAAGAGCATTCTATCTTCCAAAAATAATTGCTTGGATTTATCTATAAAAGATTGAAACTTCCTGATAAAAGCAAATACAAAGATATGCTGTAAATAAACGATGTGTGTCCTCTCATAGTTTCCTATGTCAGATTCCGGAGAAGGCCCATTATTCCTCCAAATGAGTTTTCTAATCACTTAAACAAATAGAGCATTCTGTTCCTTTCATTACTTGTCATAATGAGTATTTTCAAATTAATATATCTACGGCTAATATGTATGACATTATTGTTTTCTTATAAATTTGTTGTCAAACTTTATAATAAATAGTCCCATAATAGTGGAAAGGATCTATATAGTTTTAAATATTCTTAAAGCTCATTCTATTCCATTCATTCTAATTTCAGACAGAATAACAGAAGCATAATAAATACTTATTTTCTTGAGTGTAATTTCTTTAATCTAATGAAAAATACAGGACACCAAAAATGCTAAGCCTCAAAATTGAAATCTTTCAATGTTTATTCAACAAATATTAGCTTCTCTCTCATGTTCAAATGTTGATTTTAATAGACATTCGATTTTTCTATAGCTGTTGATGTTGTTTCAGATTAGTTAAAAGAAGGGGCAGGAAAAAGATAAGAATTTTTTATTTCTATAGAAGAAGGATGTTTTCTAAGATAAAATTTAAGATGTCTATCAAGAGATGTTTATTCCAAGTAACGTAAACAGTTGGACAGATGTTAAAATACAATAAGTTTTAAATAGAGGGAGGTTATTTTATAAAAACACTTTGATGACTTGGTCAAAGTCAAAAGTCAAGATGAAGAATATATCAATACTTATTAAACAAAAGGTATTAAGGGAGAAAATGATGTTTTTTTAAAAAATAGTAAATAGGTGCCAAACTCAGGAGGCACAGTAATCTGACTTAACCACTCACCATAGAATCTCTCCCAGGATACTTTTTTTCTCATCTGCTTTAACCTTCCTGGGTAACTTCTGTTCCTTTACTGTCTCCTCTTCACTTTCTGGACTTTACTATAAAATATAGTAGGAATGCAATGGAAGCTTAGTAATTCAGATCTGCACAATAATTATAGTAAAAATATTCCAGCATATAGACAAATGTGTGTGAATGGGCTCTTGAAGCCTCAAAGGCCCAAGTTTCCAAATCAGGTCAAAATAATTTTAGTTTTAAAATGAGTGTTATCAACGTATATCTCAGTAAAACAAACTAGAACAAAGCAACTCAGAAAGTACCAATTGAACTTTTAACTTTACTTTCTGGGGAACTCACTGAGAGGAAAATAGTAAAATGTTATCCCTAGAAAATGGGTTAGCTCAAAGGCAGTTAATTTTAGGGGATCATTTTCTAAACACGATGACTTTATTTGTTATTCCGTGGTTGAATGGAAATCTTTTTTTCTGGCAGCAATTAAATAATTGATCAATAATTAAACGGGTCAGCTGTCAATTTCATGATGGATCAGAATAAAAAATTCTGGCCTTTGCATATCAATTGGAGATATTTGTACTAAGAAGTTATAATAGAATAATCAGATTCTAAACCTGTAAAGAACCTTAGAAAACACTTGAAAGTCCAGTCCTGACTATTCTTTTCTTACTTCCCAACCCAATCCCTGTGTATATTTAATGAGAAAACAGAGAGGCTAGAACACTTGTCCAAGGGCACCAGCAGAGTGGAAACTAGTCAAGAATTAGCCAAATAAACCAAGAGATCATGTACCCCTGTTATTTTGCTCAAGGTATCCTCACCACTTCAGTTTCCTAAAACTCAGTTGTCATTTCATCCACTCTTGACATTTTTGTGGGAGTTTTCACTCACCCCCCTAGGCTGAATTAGATGTCCATCTTCAGGCTTTCCTTTGCAAAACCATGGCACACAGTATACATGGCATTTATCTGCTGTGTTGCAATCACGGATTCTATCTCCCTCATTCAACTGGAAGAGCAGGTGGTGTGTGTCTTCATTTCTGTATCTTTAGCACCTACATATACTCAGAATATATTAGGAGCCTAATGATCAATGTCTTTAAAAAATTCAGTCAGTAGAACCAAACTCTCCCTACTTCCAAGATTCTGCTCTTTTCACTACATACTATATTTTGGCATGTAAACATTTCCTTGTTTATTTTTATTATTGAACTGAAAATTTAGGTTTTTTGTTTGTTTGCATATTTATGTTTTGTTTACATAGCACCTGCCTGCTTTTGTCAGTTAATAACATTAGGAAATTGCTCCACTATCTGTATGGTTTGGGTAGGATGGACCCTAACCCTATCTCTGGGATTGGTCAGGAGACTTGATCATTATGTTTTGTGCCCCTGACCAGAGGGGTAGCTCCAGGAAAAAGTAAAGAGGTCAAGCCAGATGAATTTAACTAATCCTAGGACTGCTCTAGAAACTTTTTTGGAGAAAGTTCTCTTTAGACTAAAATTGATATCAGTAAATAGAATGTTAGTTTGAACCTGCTTGGAACCAGGATGTGAAGCCTGATAATGAAGCCAACATGGAAGAATATAGGGTTGACAGTAAGGGATAAAGATTCAGTAATAGCCCATAAACTTTTGAACTTAGTTATGCTTCAAGTCAATACTATTAGTTGGAATGTTTTTGGCTACAAATAACAAAACATTCCATTAAAAGTAAGCATTTATTTATCTCTTAAACAGTTCAGAAGTAGGTTGTTCTAGCATTGATTTTGCAGAATGAATCAGGGTTCTTGGCCCACACCTCTTGTCCAATCACTGCAGTATCATATCCTCATATAACCATGTTTAAACACAGGAAAGGAAAGTGGATTATCTTAAGATCTCTCTTTTAATCAAGTAGGAAAGCCTCTTCCAAGAATTCTAACTTGACTTCTTATATTTCCTTGACCAGGATTGTGTCATGTGCTCAAACCCTAGCTGCAAGGAGGGCTAGGTAAGTGCAGATCTGCCATTTTCCACCTCTACAGTGAGAGGCAGGTTCTTCCAGCAAGGAAGAAAGTGGTGGCAAGGTCTATCACATTGATTTTCCCTGGATTTTTTCATGAAGAAAAGTAATTCACTTCTTTATGCCATTTTGAGTTAGGTTTCTATCCCTTGCAACCAATCACATATAATGAAATATTTCATTTTTTAAACGTATCTTTGTATTGTAAATTTTAAAATATTTAAGGGAACTTTAAAATACATTAGTATATTATTAGCAAATAAATAATTAGAAAAGTTGCTTATTTTTAGAAAAATGAGTTTGCTTTCCATATTTTTATGCAAGTTGACACAAATATTCATGCATGTTAAGCAGAGTCATTCATGCGGAATAAAATGAATCATCTCACAAACAGGGCTTTGATATAATTCCAACACAAAAATCAGTTAATATTTTATAGTGTACTCCAGGTTAATCTTGTTTCCAATCTCTGCAATAAAAATATTTTTAGAGTTCAAGAGTATTATGATCTTTTATTCACCACACATTCTCCTAATGCATGGCATTTTATTGTTCACTGTTGAAAAGATAGATATTTTACAGAAGAAGGGCATAGAACATAAAGACATAAAAACTACACTTAGCTGACTGGCAGAATTGGGATTCAAAAGATTTCTTCTTTCAAAAAAAGAAAAAACTAGATAACTAGGCTACTCCCAGGAAAAATATATTTCTTTGGTTCATTTTTAGTGACTAACTTTTAGAGACTTGAACCATTTGTAAATCAGGTACTCTCTCCATTTTTTTTTCTAGATAATGCTGCTTTAATTTTTTAAAAAGCCAATACTGATGACTTTCTTTTATTTTTATATTTAATTATACTTGTGTATATGAAAAGCACGTATCATTGTCTTTTGTGTGAACTTTTTCAAAATTTTGCCAAACATTTAATAAATACTAAATTTCCTTAACTTTCATTATGGGTTTAGATTGGAAAATAGATTATCAACAGGATAGCTGGAGTAATTTGGAATGAGTATCATAAAAAACAAGCCATGTACCCCAATCACAATTATATTGAGGATATCAAATTTTCTGAGTGTAATTATAATTTAGTGAATAAAAATATAATCTGATTAGGAAACTAAGACAATCCTAGTAATAGTTCTGAGCTCTCTTTAAAGTCATCCAAATACTTTTTAAACTATATTATATTTCAAATTATATGTTTAAAATAATTAAAATTGATTAAGGCAATTAGTGGTTAAAATCTGAAGAGGACCAAAATATTTAGACAAACTAGAAAAAGTTGGGGGAAAAAAACCAAAACTAGACTTGCCATGCCTCTAGAATTTCTTAATATTGACATATTGACACTTTGGGCCAGAGAATTCTTTGTTATGGGCCTTCCTATACATTGTAGGATGGTTCACAGCCTCCTCAGTCTCTTCTCACTAGATACCAGTAGCACCTCCCTCCACTATGATTACCCAAAGACGTCTCCAGGCGTTAACAAATGTCCTCTGTAGGACAAAATTTTCTCCCAGTAGAGAACCACTAATCTAGATTCAACTACCAATCTACAAGAAATTGAGAGGACAGAGGAATAAGCAATACAATCAACAAAATCTAGGCTGGAAAATTCCACAGATCAAATGATTATTTTTTAAATAAATAATTGCAAAAAAGAGAAAAAGTAAGTTATAAGAGATTTAGGAAGTATATCAGCCAATTGCAATGTATAGAACATATTTTGATCCTGGCTCACACAAAGCATTAAAAATTATTCAACAATAAGAGAACTATGAACACACTGAGTAGATATTTGATAGCAGTAAGGAATTATTAGGATTATGGGGTAGTCTTTATTTTGAAAGTCAAAAAAGATACCTGCACATGTATGTTTGTTGCAGTTCTATTCACAATAGCAATAGCAAAAACATGGAACCATTCATGCTGCCCACTGAACCTGTACTGGATTTTTAAAAGTGTGGTACATATACACAATGGAATATTATGCAGCCATAAAGAAGGACAAACACATGGACCTCACAGCAACTTGCATGGATTTAGAGTCGACCATACCCAGTGACCGATAGAAACAAAGAACAGAGTACCATATGTTCTCACTCATAAGCAGAACTTGAACAATTATAATACTATAAGAAAGAGATTGGCAGTAGTGGGAAACTGTCAGAAAACAGGGGGTGGGATTGGCAGTTGAGGGAAACTGCCAGGGGAGGGAGGGGAACACCTCATCAAAAAGGGTACCTGCATAATCAGTGTTTGTATATCTAACCCTGAATTGTACACCACATCTTTATAATAAAAAAAATAAAAATAAAAGAATTATGGGATTGTTGTTATGGTCTTTTTAAAAAAAGTCTTATCTTTTAGAGAACCAATTGAAATACTTTCAGAAGAAATGCTGCTTGGGATTTGCTTCAAACTAATTCACAGCTGGGGTTGGCAGGAGGTGAGCAACTTAGATAAAACAAGATTTGCCATAAGTTCATAGCATGGAGACAAAATGATGGGCTTAGAAGAATTCATTGAATTATCCTTTTCACTTTAGATCATGCTTTATATTTGCCATAATACAGATTATTAAAGTATTTAGACTTATCTATTGATAGTTTTAGGATCATATGATATCCCTGTATTAATAGCTTGATTTTTTTGGAGTGATTAAAGTTATTAATTACTAACTTAATTGTCCAAAGAAAAACACAGTGCATTTGTTTTCATCTAAATCAGCTGGTTCTATTGATCAATATTAAAAAATGCTGCTAAGTCACTATCTTATATTAAGTAAACAGCAAAATCTGGCACGATGCCCAGTACAGTAGTTTTCAAGTATTGATCACCAATACCCCTAAGCTTCCACATACATTTAATTCACATTTCACCTTTTAAATATTTCCTAATTATCTTTAAAAACTGTTATTTAAGAGACCCAACTTAGAGAACTACCTGCCTGTTACCATAGGTTAACTCAATTTTCTGAAGACTAAGGAGTGAAGTTATTTCTGTAATCACTTTTTAATTGCATAAAGAACATCCCGAGACTGCAAGGTGAGTGATTTGAAAGTAGTACAATTTCCATGACTAGTTTCTATTAATCTGAATTTTCTCAGCATATGATACCTCCCCCAAATTTAAATGTTAAAATATTTTATGATTACAACTTGCAACCATAATATCCAAATACTAATTTTTTTGTTGTTTATTTTTTTGCTTCTTGATTCAGACTAATTGCTAGTCTGAATCTTGGTGCTCCTCTCAAATTCATATATTGAAACCTCGTACTCAATGTGGTAATATTAAGAGATGGGCTTTGGGGGAAGTGATTAGGTCATGAGGGATGGGATTAGTGCCTTTATCAAAGAGATTGAAGGGAGATATTTTGACCCTTCCACCATGTGAGGATATATAAAAGGTGCCATCTATGGCACCTACACATCCTCACTAGACACCACATCTGGTAGCACCTTGACCTCGGACTTGCCAGCCTCTAGAATTATGAGTGATAAATTTCATTCATTTTAAAATTTCAATTTATAAAATTGTTGTTTATAAATTACCCAGTCTGAGGTATTTTGTCATACAGCCTGAATGGGCTAAGACAGAAATTGGTGCCAAGAAGCAGGGTGTTGCTATAACAAATTCCTATGATTGTGGAAGCAGTTTTGCAGTGGGGTAATGGGTAGAAGCTGGGAGAATTTGAAGGTACATGCTGAAAAAAGCCTGTATTGCCACGAACGGACCATAAAGGGTGATTTCTGTGAGGGATCAGAAGAAGAGGAGAACTGTAGAGAAAAGTCCTCTGAGACATAACCTAAGTGGCAGTGATTAGAATGTTGGTAGAAATATGGGTGGTTAATACTATTCTGATGATGCCTCAGATGGAAATGAGGAACACTTTATTGGAAACAGGAGGAAAGGTTATTCTTGTTATAGAGTGACAAAGAACTTTGTTGAATGGCATTTGTGTCCTAGTGTTTTACGAGATGCAGAATTTGCCAGTGATGAAATAAGATATTTGGCAGAATAAATATGTTCTATTCTATGCTATTCTATTCTAAGTTAAAAAGGTAGTGCAGTAAACTCTAGAATCAAACAAATCTGGTTTAAGTCCCAGTCAGGTTGGTCACCCTTGACTGTGAATTGAGCCAAAAAAAAAAAAAATTAATATTTTTCATTTTCTATATTTATCTGCCTCAGAGTTGTGAGAATTAAATGAGATAGAACATCTAGAGCACTAAGAACTGTTACTGCAAAACAAACATGCCAAGTAAATATTAGCTGCTTCTGCTGTTAGTTTTATTTGCGACGTCTCTAACTCATACTTTAGGGGTGTATCACAGGGCTACTGAAAAGATTTAGTTATTTTCTAAGTGAACAGACTCCAATTTTATTTTTTAAGTAAAGAGAATATTTAAGAGATGAAAAAAGAAACAGAGAGATGGTATGTTTTTAGTTTGTACTGAGGTCTATAGGAATAATTTAAGAGTGGCTGCATATGTCATGAAAAAAATTAAGAAAAATATACTACCTTTTAGTGATGTAGATACAAAAGGAATTTACTGCAATTAAGTTAATGATAAACTTTACATTAATAAGATTGATAGGATTTTCAAAAAATAATTGTATTTTCAAGATAATGATTTTGCTTATCTTTGTTGTGCAGTTATTTTCATTTTTTTATTTTAACAATCATTTGTATCATAGCAATTGCTAAATGAAGTGGTAAATTCTACAAAGCCATAAAGGGAATGACCTTTCTCAAATATAATAACCATGGAAGAAGCTTAACCCTTTGTCGGAAGCCTAGCATCTCTTTAATATGCAGCAAGATTCAAAATTCAAAGGTTTAATTCATACTCAATATTTCAAATCTGTATTCTTTACTATAGCTTACTAGGTTAATATGACTCTTGCTAATAGTATAACCTCTACTAAAGAAAAATAAAGGCGCTTGATTCTTAATCTCTTGAATGCTAGCTTAAATTAATGAAAGTTTTGTGTACCAAACATTGACTCACAAAAATTCAAATCAAGGAACAAAATAATTTAAAAAGCAGGCATTAATGTTCCCTTTTTACACTTTTAGCCAAACATTTTGAAAATGAGTTTCTCCTAACCAATAGTATAATAATGAGAAGAATGTTTGTACTATGAAATCAAATATGATTAATTTTAGAATAAATCCATTTTTATAAAATGCTTTAGAAGTGGAACTAATAAAATTATGCAGTACTATTATGTCAGTATACAATAATTAAAAAGAAAATGAGCACATCAAGTTTAAGGGATGAAAACATGATTTATATATCCATAAGGATTAATAACTTACAAAAGAATAACTAATTTCTTTAAATAGTTTTGGTTTATTAAAAAGTAGAAGTGTAAAATGACTAGGACTCATTTCATAATGACCTACTTTAGAAAAAAAAGCAAATTGATGATTAGGAAAGTAAATGAGAGCCAAGAGACATAATCCATAATAATTGATCATTAATTAATTTTGACTATTCTTGCTAGACATTTGTAAAGAATTATTAATATTGAAAGTATTCCAAGAATTTAGTCAAGTATTTGACATAAGTTATTTTAATGATACATGAAAGATATTTTGTTAACATTCTGGAATGAATAATTTTATTTATATAAACATAAATATGATAATAGTAACAGATTCAGATTTGTAGTTTTAGTTTTAAACTGATTACTACAACATCAGACATTTTACTTAGTGTTGTTAGACTTTTGGCATTAATCTTGTTAATTTGAAGTTTGTGATGCTGCCATAGAAATAAATAGTGGTGACCCTGAAAATTATTTAATTCAACATATAATAGAACTTTACAAAGTATATTGCAGTACTGAGACTGAGGGTAGAGGTGGCAAGGCTTTTCACTGTATTTTTATTATTAATTTTTTTGAGCTGGAGTCTCACTTTGTCACCCAGGCTAGAGTGCAGTGGTATGCTCACGGCCATCACAACCTCGACCTGCTGGGCTCAGGCGATCTTTCTGCCTCAGCCTTTCAAATAGCTGGAATTACAGGAGCATGCTACCATTCCCAGCTAAGTTTTTTATTTATTGTAGAGACGAGGTCTCACCAAATTGCCCAGGCTGGTCTCAAACCCCTGAACTCAGGCAATCTTCTTGCCTTGGCCTCCTAAAGTGCTGGGATTACAGGCTTGAGCCACCACGCCCAGTCCATTGTTCTTTTAATCTCAAAACTCAGTAGATGAAATCTTGTGTTTGGTTATAATACTAACAGTAACCTTTTCCATTAAAAGCTGAACATGAACTCAGCAATACTGAGGTTGATTCTTGGCTTTAGGAAGATAGATATGACTGTTGTTCAAGAGTTTGATCTTAAAAGAGATTTTTCTTTATTTTTGAAGAGAAAAATTGCTGCTAGTACAAGGAAGAAAAAAAATGACTCTGTCAGTGGATTAATGAATATATCTTTTCTGTTGTGGGTGCAGCTGTACCATACCATTGTCATGGCATCATTGAGGAAGCATTTTATTTAAAAGACATTGCAACTGTCATGACCATTGAGCTCCCGGCTGATTAATGAATCTCGTATAAACTATGACAATTGGGTATGAAAGGCAGGAGAACGAGTTGCACATCAGAATCCTCAATACTGAACATCTTTCTCACTCTCTTTTCTTCCCAGTTAACAGTCTATTTCTCCAACAATACATATAAATTTTAGACTCACAGCTGAAAAGACAAAATGTAGCAAGAGACTTTCTGTTGTGGAGAGATGTACATAAGGAGAGGGCCTTTGAGGAAAGAATGCACCTGGGGAAAGCCTTTGTCAATACCGTAAGTAGCCATTTTTAAATGATGGAAAAATGTTGGGGTAGGGTGCCATTAACAACCAGTTTATGTCCTTCAGTAAATGTTGTCATAAAAAAAGGCCACATCAAAAGCCACGTAGTGAAATGTTCTTTTTTCAGATACAGAAATTGTACCTCCAGACGCCAGAGAGTATATATCAACATTTACACAAATACATAACAAATGAAACCTAGTAATTCATTGTATTACTAAAGATCTTTAGGAAGCGACTGCCAATATGCTCCAGTAGCACATTAAATGTATGTAATAAGTAATCAATTTTTAGTTATTTTTATAACATTTTATAGTGATTATATTGTAGCTACTCTCTTCTAGAAAATTGTGAAATAAAACTAGGTAGATATTCTCTTTGATTGAATCTTCTTTGCTCTGAAAGTCCTGAAATACATTTTGCCAAGAGTCCTAAAAATTCTGACTGGATTAAGCCATAAAGAAATGACATCTAGCTAGACTATTTTTTGCTAAAATTTTTACATAATGATTTACTCTTACCTTAGAAAAGCATAGCGTAATATCCACTTTATACATTTGGTGATAATTACTAAATCCATTCTTGTATTAAAAATATGTATGGCAAAATCTCATATTTATTTAACAAATATAACCAGTCATTATATTAAAATAAATTTTATTGGATAACCTAATTTGCAATTTTCTCTAAAAATTTGGGACACAAAAATATTTGTTTGAATAATATGCTTAGTTTCTCCTTTTCTATCTTCTACTTGATAAATTAAGAAATGGAAAAAAAATCAATAGATATACTAAGTGGTCTTAAGAATTTTTTCATTTCTTTCCACAAGTATATTCAATTTATAAAACTCATTTTTGTTAAAACTGCATTATATTAAAAAGCAATTTATGGTGATCCTGATTTATTTAATAATTCTTTTTATTTCATTATTTTTATGAATTGGAAATATCAGTAATAGAAAAAAATTTAGTTTCAATAAATAAGTAATGTCCAAAAAGGGGAAAATAATTTTACCTTAGATAATAAAATATATATCATTTGGTTTGTAATTTCTATAATCAGCATGAACATAAGAAACTACTAGCTTAGAAATTCCAATTGATAAAAATTATACAGAAAAATATGATATTGAACGTTGAGAAGAAAATTCTTTTAGTAGGGAGATTACCTGTTCTTTTGTATTTAATATTTACACTGCATTTGTTTCTGGACCCAGCCACATTTTAAAAGTGTGTTTTGGTTCAACACAATCAAGTGTATGATTTGTATATAAAATTCTTCAAAATATTTAGAGCTATACATTAAGAAACATACATTAAACCTGTAGGCAAAATCTTACCTTTTATTTATACGATGCTAGGAAGAGTGACATTGTCATACCAATTTCTCTAAAGCAAAGAAATGAAACTATAAAAGATGAAGATATTGTTAAGACACCAAAAAATAAAGACTTGTATCTGTTGACTATATTCTCCAGCATGCACAAATGTCCTTTCAAAAAATCGGAACCACATTATTTACACTACACATGGCAAAAAAAATTTGTTGATATAATATGCTATTGTATATTTTATTTATCTATTTCAACTAAAGAATTTAGTGCATGCTTTAGAAATGAGTGATTGTTTTTCCATAAGTAACAGAGGAATGTTTTAAGAACACAATTATATTCATGACAGAGTTCATAGATGGAAAAAATTAGAACAATGACCAGCGAGAAGTAAGTTTTTACTTAGCATTAGAAATTATTTAACACCAAATGTGACCATAACTTATCAGTTAAGCATACACAGCTCAAAATGAAACTTAAATCTTTCAGGATTCTCAATACAAAACTAGAAATGACAGAGCTAAGTAGTAATCCTTTCCAGGAGTCTAATAAGAGAAGGAATTCAGAGTTTCATGTATAATTATTCATTATACATCATCACCATTACTGTGATAGCTACAGTCAATGTAGCACTTAGAATCACTATGGGGCTCTGCCCTACCTGCCTAGACATTCATAACACAGCAAATGGCAAGCCAAAAACAAAAAGCCCGTAAAACCCAGAGTTCCTTCTCACTGACAGCTTAAGAGATCAGTTTATATTCTCAACCTATTCAGAGATGCTAACAGGCTTGCACTCTGGAAAGTGGTCACAGAATGTTTTCCTGCTTATAGATTTTCAGAAAAGAATAGGAAGGACATTACAAGGCTCTATGATTTGTTCTTTCTAATGTGGTGATCTCATTGGAAAACAAGGATCAAGCCCTTGGGGATTCAGAATTTTGGCGTAAAGGAAAGGCAGGTGGAGTTTGAAAACAAAGTAGTTTAATAAGCTTGACTCTGAAATTTGTAGTAAGCAAGCCAACTCAATGCTCATGTGGGTATGATACAAAAAAAAAATATTTTCTAAGGCAAATAAACTTTTCTTCTAAAATTACCTTTGGTTTTATTACTGTTAGTCATAACTCTTAACTTACAATGGAATTTCAAAAGCATTAAAGACTCTTTAAAAAAGTTTATGTTTATAAAAGAGGGTGTGCATAGTCATTGAGATATTTGAAATGCAATAGCTCTACTTCATACTGAAATCATCAAGTTTTTCATTCCACTGTTACCTGATTTTAATCTTGGGTTTTCGTACTTCTCTGATATTTTCGTTTTGGAATTGGCATTCTATAGATGGGAATAAACCAATTCAATGTTGTTAATGATACTGCTGGCATATATTTGCACATGCTTTACATTTTCAAACACTTTCACTTACACTGGATACCCATGACAAACCTAAGAAGTAAACAGGGTAAGAATTATTAGTTCTACATTACAGATTAAGAAACTCAGGTTTAGAGGTGTCAAGTGACTTGTCAAATGGATATTAGATGGCAGGATTGAAACTATAATTGAAGTCCTCTGTGTCCCAGTTTACTACATGTACCAATCAGAATGGGCTAGATAACACTGTACCATCAAGCATTCCCAGATGTAGAGAGTCAAAATAACATGCATCCATCACAAGATGGCTGGGAACTCTCTTTAGTTCTCTCACTCTGAAATCCAAGATATTGTACCATTCACAATCTGAAATGTTGCCTGTCCCTGGGACAGAGGGAAAAAAATTATAACAAATTAAATACTTGCTCTCAAAGCTGCTGCACAGCCCTTCCTGCTCATGGTTCAGCAGCCAAAGCAAGTCTCATGGTCATGACTAACTTCAAACAGGCAAACCCACAAGGAAGTAAACCAAACAGGAAGTATTTTATAAATGTCACTGATTACAATAGTCAGTCTTTCTGGGCACAAAATACTCAGTCCACTCTCCTTCCTATAGCCAATATTCTTTCACCCCACTCCCTGAAGGAAAAAAAACAAGTCCCTTGCAGTAAAGACATCAAGCTCAAAGAGGAGGAAATTTGGTAACACACTGTAGTCCTTACATCAGGGAGAGATGTGCCTTATGTCTGGATGGCACTCCTCTTGAACGCAAAACCTATGAACTGAAAAGGCAAGTCATCTACTACCCATACATCCAATACATACTGGGGTTACAAGTTCAGGATAACCTCAATAACTATTCCCATTTAGAAAGGAGAATGGGAGACACACATCAGTGTTGGACTGCCATCGTTGTGAAATATTAGCAAGCAGATATTGTGATGATTCGCTATCCCAAGAGGAGAGAAATGTTCCTTGATTAGATCCTAGAAAGGACTCTCCCGCCAATTATTCTTCAGGGCACTTTGTTCTACCCTCTGAAAAATTCTTCCATTTCTATTTTCCACAAAGTAGAACATATTCAAAGTGAACATGAGGGAATCTGACCCTATAAATATTGAACAACTTTTTCAGACAGCTACATTTGCAAAAGGAGAACAACAAAGATCATGTGGTAAGTTTTCCTTAAAACCAAATGCATGCAATTTAAAAGACAGTTCTTTATTCTTATATTTTATGTATAATTATGTACTTCATATATGTTAGTGTTAAAACATCCTTTCCTGTGGACTTCTCTATCAGCAATACAATGGACTTCATTAATAATGGCTTCTTTCAATAATGAATAATTTGTGTGATATATATTTTGCATACAGATAACTTTCATAGCATTTCTGGGATTGCAGAAAAGAGTAAAATCCCTTAAAGAACTAAAAACATAATAATAACAAAAATAACTAACCAAAAACAGTTTGTGCTGAAAGTTGTAAGTGCACACATGAGTGCGCATGCACACAAATGGTTTTGCTCTGGCAGTGGCAAGTGAAAGGTACCTGAGATTATTATATTACGCCTAGGACTTGGGCTAACAGGTTTACAGGCATCTGGAGCCTCATGGCTCCCAGCAGAAGCAGACACAAATCCTTTCTGTAAGAAAGTTTCGATTAGCCAATGTGAACATCCTTTGTGATTACAAAACACAAGGAAACAAAATCACCGTAGTAAATGACAGTGGAAACATCAAAGAGATATCCTCAAGAACTATAAATATTAGAATGATTACATACAGAATGTAGGATAATTATGAAAAAGATTTAGAGAAATAAAAGAGAATCACAGAATTGAGCAAATAATAAAAGATTATTCAAAATGATCAGGGAGATTTTTAGAAATGACTAATTTTAAGCATTATAAATGAAAAATACAATTGTTGAAATAAAAAATTCAGTGGATGAATTTAAAAGAAAATTAGACACAGATAAAGAAATGAGAAAATGAAAACATACACAGAATCCAACACAAAGTGTCAAAAAACTAAAGAATATAAAAGAGAGATTAGGAGTTAAAGACAATAGAGTAAGTAGACTTGATTTATACCTAATTGCCGTCCCACAATGAGAAAATTGAAAGTGGAGAAGAAACAATTTTTTGACAAGTTAATGCTTAATAATGAAAGTCATAAACCCAAGCTACAAGGTAAATAACGTGTACTTAGTGAGGATAAAGATTAAAATCAGGAAAAAAACAATAATCACACTCCTATTTAACATTGCACTGGTGGTTTTAGTTAATACAGTAAGTCAAGTAAAAAGAGCTATGAGAATTAGAAAAGAAACACAATTGTTATTGGACACAGTTGGTTGACAATATAGAATACTCCTAAAATCTTACAATTAATTAGAAATAATGAGTGAATTTTTTATTTTTATACACCAGTCACAAACAGAAGACATATTCTTAAAGTATTATTTACAACAGCAAGAAGTGACACAGGGAATCTAAAAATGCATGGAACAAAAAAATATGCATAGGCCTATGTGGAAAAAACTGTATTGAAAGACATCGAAGATCTAAATTTGCAGCATATATGATGCTCAAAGATAGAAATACTCAATATCTTTAATATATTATTTACCTCAACAGGCTTCTTTCTGGTTCCTTCAGAACTTGAGAAGTTGAGATAAAATTTTACGTAAAGAGCAAAAGTCTGAAAATAGCCAAGATATTCTTGAGAAGGAGATAAAGGTAGTAAATATGTATAAAAAGAACATTTCCAGAACAAAAGCGGAAAGAGAGGAATCTGTCCTTAGCCTAATTCATAACATTAATGCACCTAAAGAAAAAAATTACCTAAGAAAAAGGAAACCAGAGGTACATGCGAGAGTGTGAGAGGGTTGATGGGAAGTGGAAGAAGTCGAGTTAGAGAGAAGCATTTGAGGAAGGAGGTCTGGTTTCATCTGCAAAGGTGCCTTCTGTTATACATGGATGCATCTGGGTATTGCAGTGTGATTCTATTAGATACTTGGATCAGCAATTTCAAACATTTTTGTGCAACTACACTTAAAATCATTTTTAAAAAATATTTTACCCCTTACATGTTTTTAAGGTGGCATCTGTCATATTTTAGCATATATTTAAACAATAATAAAGGACGTAATTGCTGTTATATTGAAAATTATTACAATTTAAAATTTCAAAAATTATATTTATTAAGTTTATAAAATGGAATCTAACATGTTTAGAGAGTTGATACTCACCCACCGTCATCCCTTTAAAAATATATATAAACAACTTTATCTCTATGCTGGAAATTTTACATTGTTTCTTTTCCTACCTGAATTTGTATTTTTATTCCACCTCCTCCATAGAACTTTATGCTAAAATAAAATATTTTTATGCATTAAAGTTCTTTACTACTTACTTATCATGTCTCTGCAACAAACATATGTATATAAATGGAAATTTTATACATTTTTACATTTTATGTGGTAGATGAGTCCTTATTCTTCCAATTAGTTTATATATCCATGGGTGAATATTACTTAATGCTGGAATAAGACAGAATTCAACATTAATTCCACATCCGGCTTCATTTTTATAAATGTAGGCATTAAGCCTCTAGTTCTTTGCTTATAGCAATATTAGCACCACTAATTTTAATTATCCCTTTGTCCTCCAGATAGTTTTTATACCCTGGGTCCATGTACTTGGAATGGATGAAAGTGATGCCTTTCTTTCATCAAATGGGAAAAGGTGATTGTGAAAGGGAGACCAACAGGAGGCCTAGACAACAAGTATGTTGTTAGGCGGATCAATTTCAGGATGGGAAAGATAAATAGAAGATTTTAACAATGAACCCCTTAAAACTATCCAGGCCTTTATATATATGTAGGCCTTGGAATGTCTTTGTGTGCCCCAGTTTGAGGACCAATGATTCAAGTCACATATTTCCTCTGACTGATGTACTTGGTCAGTAAGAGCATTTTGATCATAATGTCACTTGAATTTCCTCAGGCATATGTGTTATATGTAGGTCACATTAGCAGTAATAACTTAAATTGCACTTAATTTTGTTCCCATCTGCTGACACGACCTTTCCTTCCTTGCAAATTCCAACAGACCCTTCCCCCCATCACTCAGCACCCAAGCAGTGGTTCTTATGTGTTCACAAATAAATCTGCATGACCAATTCTTCAGCACCTCTCTGTAGGCACAGGCACCAATGCATTCAAGCTGTGTTTCCCATGTCTTCAGAGTAAAAACATAATGGAAATGGCTCAAATGTCAAGCCAAAATCTATAATCCAAAATATGTATTACTATTTTGTCAAGTAGGTTTTTTGTTAATACCACACATTGTCACTAATGTTTAACTTGTACAAGGACATTTTTAATGTTTTAAATGATTTCTTATTATAAAATGTTTGATGCATACAAAATATATGTAATACATATGTAAATTACCACATAAAATTAAAGTGAATATGTGAACTCATCATCCAGTTTAATAATTAAAACATGACCAGTAAGTAGCTTTTTATCTACAAATTCTGTTTCTATCCTGTTCTCCCATCTTCCTCCCAGAGAGATAGCTAGTAGCCTAAATTTTGTTTCCAACGTTCAGTTCTTTGCTAAATATAATCTTTTATTATATGCCTGTTACCCTAAATATTAGTTTCTCTTGTTACTCAGGTTTTCAAAGATTATGTATTCTATGTACTAGTCAGTTAGCTTTCTTCATTCAGTATTTCTAAGATTTAGCCTTGCTATTACGTACAGCTGTGGTTTATTTGTTTTTTAAAATTATGTTATTCTTTTGGGTACATCACCCCAATTTATTAATCCATGCTCCTGAAATGGACATTTGGATTTGTAAAGTATTTTTGCTATTATAAGCAATGCTGCCCATTCAGATTTGTGAGAGTTTTCCAACGGAAACAGAATGGCTGTGTATAGACATTTTTAACTATATAAGACAGTTGTATTTTTTTTTCCAAAGTGATTGGATATGTTTACATCTCCTCCATTAGAGGATAATATCTCTTGGACTTACATCTTCAGCAACTCCTAGTATTAACATACTTAATATTTATCAGTCTAGTGACTATAAAATAACTTCTTGGGGTCTTCATATGCAGTTTGCAAACTGATAATAAGGATGAGGAATTTTCACACTGTACTTGCCATTCAGGTTTGCCACTCTATGTCTAACACATCTTTTGACCACGTTTCCAATTGGATGGTTTATTGATTTGCAGGCATTTTATATATATATATATATATGTATATATATACATATATATATATATATATACATATATATATATATGTATAAAACAGGTATTAACTGGCCGTAGCAGGTGATGTATTTTTTTTTTTTTCCTTTTTTTTTGAGTTGGAGTCTCACTCTGTCACCCAGACTGGAGTGCAGTGGCCGCTCCCGGCCACCGCAGCCTCGACCTGCTGGGCTCTGGCGATCCTTCCGCCTCAGCCTTCCAAGTAGCCGGAATTGCTGGCATGTGCTACCATGCCCAGCTGATTTTTTTATTTATTGTAGAGATGGGGTCTCGCTGCCCAGGCGGGTCTCGAACCTGCGGGCTCAGGAAATCCACTCACCTCAGCCTCCCAAAGGCGCGGGACTACAGGCTGAGCCACCGAGCCCAGCAAGTGATGTATCTTGAATATATCTGGTTTACATATATTTTCTTCATTCAGGTCTCAGAATTCTATGGGTCCTGTACAGTTGCCTCTCAGTATTGATGTTTTCTTTCTACACTAGCAATCGCTCATGTTTTTGTTGTGATAACCAGTTGAAAAACACTCTCACAAATCTTATCTCAGTTGAGTTTCCCAACAACTTTTAAAAACAAGATGGGTACTATTCTTCTTATTTTATAGATAAGAAAACAGTGGTTTGCCCAAGGTTGGAGGGCTCCTACATTCTTAGACTCCACATTCCATATCCTGTTTATGATTATATGTTTCTTCAGCTCTTTGTAGATTACAACCCATCCAGTTAAGAAAATGCTGCACCTCTGCTTAGCATTCTTACCTTAGTTCCTTCTCTCTTTTTTTGGCATATAATTCAAAATATGACTCTAGTCTATGAAGTTCATTCTAAACATATTGTCTACAAAATGAGTAAAGAAAGCACTAAGAAATTGTAATAGGATTTTTTAAAAGAGAGGCTAGGAGGATATTAGGAATCACAAGTTACTGTTCTATGTCAAACCTCATTTTTTAAATTAATGGATCTGGTATGTGAAAGAGAACTGATTTTAAGTCGAGTATTTTCTTTTCCTTTAGCCTCCCAGAGAGTTAAAAAGAGGACTAGAGGGAATAAAAGAAGAAAATACACTTAATATTCATTGGTATTATCTAAATTGGCTTCTCTGTGTCAAATAATGATTTTTCTATTTAATTAATTAAATATTAAATACTATCTGTTATATTAGATATAATTAATATCTATATTGTGATTAGCATTAAATATTGACTTTATAATGGAAAGTAATACTGGTAGGACAGTAATTCCATTGCTCTGCCTCCAGCTGAAGCTGCTATATCTGGGCAGTAGGTAAATATCAGCCTTCCATGAAACACCAAGGAAGGTGGGTTAGGAGATGCCCAGTGTTACCTCTCAAGTATTAGAGATGGTAAACGTAGTACTTCTCACTCTCTGGGAACTGTAAAATAAATAGAGAGACTTAAGCTAATCAAATCACTTCATAGGAATTCTAATCTTTGGATACTTTCCATGGATGATTCTATTTTTATGTACATTACATACACCAAAGAAAACTACGTGTGATGAAAATAGCAGTAAAAAGAAACGACCTGGAGATAAATAACAAAACAGAAGTCCTACTCTAAGGTATTTCATTTTTATTTATTTATTTTGAGTCAGAGTCTCACTCTGTCGCCCAGGCTAGACTGCAGTGGTACAGATCACGGCTCACCACAGCCTCCAACTTCTGACTCAGGTGATGCTTCTGCCTCAGTCTCCTGAGTAGCGCCAACAACAGGCATGCGCTACTACACCTGGCTAATTTTTTTTTATTTTAGAGATGAGTAAGGTCTCACTATTTTGCCTAGGCTGGTCTTGGATTTCTGGGCTCAAGCAATTCTCACCCTCCCAAAATGCTGGGATTACAGGTGTGAGCCACCGCACCCGACCTACTTGGAGGTGTTTTAATCACCATATAATAATAGTTAAACACTTAAGCACTTCCTGGGAACATCCCTTGATGCATAATAAAAACACAGGCCCATATCATATCTTCTTCTCCAAACAGAAAGATCTTTAACAATGGTCTATGTTCTAGAGATAATTACAAAATATGACCTTTCTAGATCTCTTTCTTCTAATATTTTTAATAACCACATCTCCAGTTATAGAACCTGTATTCACCCATCAAATATTCCTACTGCAGTGCTCAATTTTAAGTGGGCTGTCTTGCTTCCGGTTTTGTGAAGCGCAGGCTTCTACATGTATTTTGATCTGAGTCTGAGAGCCGTGCATGTTATTTGATAAGTACTGTCTGCTGATGGGTTCTCTGCATGTATTTCTTTTATGAGTCAGGTACTATAACAAGGCTTATTCAGCTCACATTGAGTAGGGGATAATCACACCACAGAGTGGTGGCATAAGAGAGAGCTGTGTCCTGGGGCAAGGGCATGTGATGACTCGGGAATTCAGATCTGTGTTTGTAGAGAAGAGGTGAATTCTGTTGGTAATTTTGAACTCCACATGTTTTATGGTTTTGTCTAAGGAAATGGGTCACTCATAACATAAGGGCAGCATCATTCTTAACTGGAAAACTTCATATGTCCTTGTCCAAAGGGCCTTTAAGAGGCAAATTATCCATTTTGAGAAGGGTGTCCATTATACATTTCAAGTATATCTTCAAATCAACTGCTTTAAAAAGGGCCTGTGGGTAAGATGACCACAAAATTTATTTATTTATTTGAATAATGTCACCCAGAGTTCAAGACACAGGAGCTTTTACTATTTATTTATTTATTTGAGTTGGAGTCTCACTCTGTCACCCAGGCTGTAGTGCAGTGGCTGCTCCCGGCCACCGCAGCCTCGACCTGCCGGGCTCCGGTGATCCTTCCGCCTCAGCCTTCCAAGTAGCTGGAACTACAGGCGCGCGCTACCACGCCCGGATAATTTTTTAAATTTTATTGTAGAAATGACGTCTCGCCAAGTTGCCCAGGCGGGTCTCGAACCCGCGGGCTCAGGCAATCCACTCACCTCAGCCTCCCAAAGGCGCGGGATTACAGGCTGAGCCATAATTGAGTCAGGGTCTCACTCTGGCATCCAGGCTGGATTGCCGTGGCACAATCACAGCTCCCTGTAGCCTCCACCTCCTGGGCTTATGCGATCCTCCCACCACAGCCTCCTGAGTAGTTGGGACTACTACACCCAGAAAATCTTTTTATTTTTTGTATAGATGGGGTCCACTATGTTGCCTAAGCTGGTCTCGAACTCCTGGGCTCAAGCAATACTCTTGCTTCGACTTCACAAAGTGCTGGGATTACAGGTGTGGGCCACCACATCCAGCCATCCATTTGATTTAATTTCCACTTTGGACAAGTGCAAGACTAGTGGGACCCTGGGACAACAGACCCAAACAGGAACTGTCCCAGGCAAATAAAAAAAACAGCATCATCCTGTTTATGGAGAAAAAGTGCCCAAGGCCTTCTATGAGGTGAGGGCAGGAGAGTTGATTTGGTAGACTCCTCCCTCAGGGGAAAAAAGTATGAAGCCCAAAGACTCTTCCTGTTGACCACAGGGAGGTCAAGATAAGCTAAAGACCATGAATTTTAAGGACTTTACAAGAGCCTGAAATCTTTGGCATTTCAATTTTGATTTTTAAAATATCCATACATTCCATTATGGTAATTAACAAAGCCTTTTATTAAAAGGGGTTTTTGTGTACTCTTTAAGGGCAGCAAAAAATGAAGCTCTTGGGGAACACTACCTCATTTTCCTGTCACCTTGGATGTTGGTGGAGAAAGGAGAGAAAGAAAGAGAAGGAAGGGGGGAGAGAGAGAAGGAAGGAGAGAGAAAGAGAGAGGGAAAGAAGGAGGGAGAAAGAAAGAGGGAGGGAGGGAGAGAAGGAAGAAGGGGGAGAGAGAGAGAGAGAGAGACAGAGAGAGAGAGAGAGCGTGCGCGAGAGAGAGCAGGAAGGAGGGAGAAAGAGAAGGAAGGAGGGAGAAACAGAGATATAAGGAAGATGGGAGAGAAAGAGAGAAGAAAGGAGAGAGAGAAGGAGAGAAAGAAGGAGGAAGGAGAGAGAAGGAAGGAAGGAGAAAGAGAGAAAGAAGGAGAAACAGATAGATATCAGGAAGAAGGGAGAGAGAAACAGAGAGGGAGAGTAGGAAGGAGTGAGAGAGAGAAGGAAGGAGAAACAGATATAAGGAAGGAGGGAGAGAGAAAGAGAGAGAGAAGGAAGGGGGGAAGGGGAGGGAGAGAGAGACATAGAGAGAGGGAGAGACACAAGACATAAAGAAATGAAGTAGTTTCTTTGCAAGAAAGAAAGTGTGGGGAACATCTGGGATTATAAAAATACACTGGAGGCAAAAAACAAGACCTTGTGAAATGCCTGACATGGTGTCCCACGAGACTGTTTAATAAAACGATAACCTGAGTGACCCTGGGGGACAACGCTGTGCTGTGTGAGAGGAGAGAGTGCGCGCTGTTTGAAAGCAATGACACTTGGTTTTCTGGGAGCCGGACTGTTGGCTCCTAGTGACACTGTGTCCCCGAGTTGTCTGTGAAGGCGGTCCAGGGACTGCAGCCTCCAGTACGTCCGCTCCAGCACTTCGGACGGCCGACGCTTCCCAGCGCACGGGGCGAGGCAGGAAAGCCAGCCGCCGAAACCGGGCGCCGGGTCAGGTGCCCTCGGTCGCCGACGCTTCCCCGGTGGCCCCGCCCACCCCGTCCCAGGCCCGCCCACTTCCCCGTCGGCGCCTTAAATCGACGGGCCGCGGCCCTCTACCCTGGCGGGCCCGCACCGAAAACCTGGGGCTCCGCAAGCTTCCGGCGGCGGGAGCCGCGGGGCGCCAGGCGCGACTACTGCGCGTGCGCGCGCCGCTCGGCGTCCCCGGCGCCCCCGGCCCCTGCGGCCGGGACTTGGTACGGCCGGGCGGTTGGCATCCTCCGCGGCTCCTGCCGGGGGCGGGCTTTTCAAATCTTCCCTTTGGAGGAGTGGCGACGGCCCGGCCCCTTTGCGCTGGAGATGGAGGGGCAGACCCTGAGGGGGCCCGAGCTCGGCCTGGCGGGCCTTCCCACCCAGCAGGTGAGCGAAGAGGGGCGGGCAGGTGTGTGTGTGTTGGGGGGGAGCGTGGGGGGGGGCTGGGCTTCTCTTCCCCGCGCCGTCGCATTGTCCGTGCGTCGGGAAGCCTCTGCCCCGCGTCTCCAGTTCAGCCACGGCCAGAGACAAAGGAAGGGGCCGGGAGACTGCCTCCCGGGGATCTAAAGGGCTGGGCATCTGCGCTCCGGATTTCTCGGCCGGGGGGAAAGCGAGGCCGGAGCTCCGTCGCGCGTTTGCGGGCGCACCTGTGCGCCGCCCTCCCGGTTTCCGACGCCTGGCTTGGTGCAGGTGTAGGGGGTGCAGGGGCAAAAGGGGAGACCTGGATTTCCAGGAAACCCAGCGAGGCCAGTGGAGGACGGGAGCGAAGTCTACACACCACATAAACGGTTGGGGGAGGCGGGGTGGAGAGGCAAGCTGCAGCCTCTGAAGAAGTTGACGCTTTGATAGTGGATTCTCTCCCAAATAGTTAGAAATAGTTGGTTAGAAGTTTGATGTTTGCTTTTGAGCCGTGTAAAAAACGTGTTAGAAACTTTTTTACCTCTTGCGAAGATGAGCCTCTGCTGGTCAGGGGGGATGCCTCCTGACCGCACTTTTTCTGATTACAACATCCAGAAAGTGTCTACCCTGCTCCTGGTCCTCCGTCTGAGCGGTGGCTCATTAATTCTTCAGTCTTGTGTTCACGGTGCCCAATGATGGCATTACTCTGCACTATAGCCATTTGTCCCAGCTTAAGTTTAGAAATTACCACTTTCAGTAATAGCTGAACCTGTTCAAAATGTTAATAAAGGTTTTTGTTGCATTGTAAAAAAAGAAAGAAAGAAAGAAAGAAAAAAAAGAACCTTTTTAACTTATCAGAGACCAACATTATTTCTTGGCAACATCGGTTATAAAATGTTACACTTTTCACTCTTTAGGGTCTTAAAAGAAAACTGCCTTTAATGAAGCTGAATCTTCACTTCCATTTTTACTATCTTCTTTTTACCTATACTTAAAGTATAAAGTCAGAGTTGGTAGAGTATTTGTTTCACATGGAGCCACCTGATGTCAATATCTTTGTTTAGAAATCTGAAATTTCCTCAGTAGATATAAAATTGTTAGGAAGTCTTCAATAATACTATGAAAAATCAAGCAAGACATTAAGATTCATTATGCAAAAGAAGTCCAGTATCTTTATCACTACTTTTCATGCTGTTTTCAAAAATTTCATAGGCTACCCCCACCCCTACCCCCAAGTCTGGTCTCACTCTGTTACAGACTGGAGTACAGTGATAGGATCACAGCTCACTGCAGCCTGGAACTCCTGGACTCAAGCAGTACTCCTGCTTCATCCTCCCCAGTAGCAGAGTCTACAGACTCATGGGCACATGCCACCGCTCCCAGCTAAATATTTTTTTGTAGAAACACAAGGTCTTGCTATGTTGCCCAGGCTAGTCTTGAATTCCTAGTGGGAATTCAAGTGATTCTCCCACATTGACCTCACAAAGTGCTGGGATTAGAGGCGAGAACCACCACAACCAACTCAAAGCTTTTGATGTATTCTTTTTTTGTTTTATCCTGTTATGTACTTTGGCTGTCCTAATTGTTAAAATTATTCATTTATAGTGAATTGGCAATCTATGCAGGTTCTTGCATATATCATATAGGTGTTGTTATAGCCACACAAGTGTATTTATATTGAAGTGTATGCTGCAGTAATATTTAGGAATATTTAGGAACAGAAGAGGTAAAGTCATGAAAGAAGTTTAGCTGCATGGAATGAAAATACATAAGGGCTGTGTTATTTACATGTAGGAGGGTACAGTACTTAACAGTTTCCTAGGCAGAACAAAATCAAAATACTTGAAATGTCGAATTACTTCTTTTGTTTGGATCTTGAAGAAAAATCACAAAATAGTAATGGGTTTCAAGTTAATAGGAGTATTGAGGGTCAGTGAAAGACCGTTATAGTTGACTAATACTGAATTTTTATTTGGTGTATTTCATTTGATATAAATGAAGCTGTTCTAATACAGATAAGAGCAAAGCTTTTGAGGTGATCACACACTAGTCAATCATTTCGACTGAAATCTTGGAGTCATCTGTGACTCCTCACAGCACAGCAATTGGCTTTGGAGTTAAATTCATGTCAAATCCAACTTTACTTTTTGTGCAACCTTGAATAAGTTATCTCTCTCTTCCAAGTCTCAGTTCTACAGTTGTAGAGTAGATATACTGCCTATCCCAGAATGTTGTCAGAATTTGAGAAATTCTGCAAAGTACTTAGCACAGCACCTAGCACTCAGGGTGTGCATGAGAGATGACTGTTGTTGTTATCCTTTGTCATATTCATCTGAGTAGTTTGGGCATTATCTTATTGCAGAAAAGTCAACATATACAGAAACATGAATTTAAGAATTATCACTCTAATTCCATTTGCCAGAATGGCTACTATTAACAATTTCCAGACTTTTTCTTTACATAAACAATTCTCAAATGACATACAATTTTTTTTTTTTGAAAACTAGGTCTCACCTTGGTCTCTTACCAGGAGCTCAACTTCAGTTTGAGCTCAGTTTCAATTTTTTTTCAATTAGTTCCTAATACCAACAGTAAGGCCTTTTTTTTTTTGCACTTCCTTTATGCAAAGAGCTATCCAGGGTACCTCTTAAAACCTGGTAGGTTTCTGTTTTATACTGAATCTGGATTTCTACCTTTAAGGTGTCATCCAATTTCATTTGTAACCTTGTCCGTTTATTTTTGTCCGCCTGGCTTTAAGTACTTACAAGATTCTGTTCCTGGAGACTTACATTTAAACACTAAGAGAAATGGATATAGGGAGACTTTCTTTTGTCCTTGGTCCTAATCAGCCTGGACTCTACCTGACCAAGCCATGATGGCTGAGGCAACAATACTGGTGATTTCAGTTCCCTGCTTATATCAGCCCTCCCAGATTCACTTAACTCACATTTGTGTGAGAACTGCCTCAGCAAGGAAGGTAGGGCCATAGTTTACTATGTATGTTAATTTTGGCTGGGTTAGGGGTCAGCAAACTATTTCTGTAAGGGCCAGATAGTAAATAGTTTTATCTTTGTGGCCACTTAGTTTTTGTTGAAATTGCTCAACTCTGCCATTTTAACTTGAAAGTTACATACCATAGACAATATGAATCAGTGTGGCTGTGCTCCAGTACAGCTTCACTGACAAAAACAGGTGTCAACCAGGCCATTGTTTGCTGACCCCTGGTTTAAAGTATAAAATCTAATAGTAATAATATCTGTTAGATATATCTCATTTCCTTAATGAATGTTAATTTAATCCTTCTTCATCTCTAAACTGTTTAAACATAAGACTTTTTTAAACCCCGACTTTATTTTTCCTTTCTCCACTACTTCCTAAGCCTCTATAATTTTAATGGAGTCTTTATTGACAAGTGATGGAGAGAAGACAATCTTCGTTTACAGGATGGAAAGCCTTGAGACCAAAACTGATTCCTCAATGGGTCTGTGGCCACCTGCTGGTGCCTTAAGGTTGTTGCAACTTCCAAGATTGCTGTGGAATTTCACAGCCCGGCAGTGCTTCCCTCCTCTGCCTGCTCATAGATTCACCTGAGAAACTTTAACAAAATGCTGAGGTCCCACCTCCAGAGAGCCTCATTGGTTTGGAGTAGGTCACAGGTTTAGATCCTTTTTTAAGGCCCTTCCTCTCTGTCTTAGATGATTCTAATGTGCTGCCAGCTTTGAGAACCATTGTGCTAGTTCAACTGATTGCCTCATTGCAGCATTTAAAAAGCAAAATTGCATTTAGTGGCACCAGATGGTATTTGTTTATATTTGAGCTGTGGGGTAAAGCCATTCATTCCAGTTCTGAGTTAATCCCTATGTGCACTCTCCAATACTAACCAGTATTCCAGAGTTTATTTCTACAGACATGTGGGTCACATATATAATTCTTATAATTAATTGCTAATTACATTAAAGAAGAATTTAATTTGAGACTGACAAGTCATAAAAAGATGAAATGGAGTTGTTGAAATTCAGGCATGTGTAAAGAAGGAAAACCAACAATTGACTACATTTATATAGTACACCAGTTTTCAGTTTCAGCACTGTAAGAGAAGATTTTTATGTGGTGATTACATGATGTAATTACAGAAGGTAATTAAACAGATCTGTTTTCTGTGTGTGAATAGTATAGTTGATTGATTTAGATAGTCAGGTTAAATCATCTACTGCAGTTTCTCTTTTTGGGTAACCTTTAAAGACTCTTAGCTCTAACTTTCATCTTCTTTTCTTTTTGAACAGATTGTTCCTTTTAATAGCTAGAAGTTTTGTTATTAGATTTCATTCACATTTTTTAATTTATATTTTGATCCACTTAGAAGGTAAATTGTAGTTAAGGTATAATTTAAATGATACCTTAACTATAATTTATGATTTTAAATGTTTTACAGTCACTTACAGTCATTGTAAATTAAATCAACTGTACATTCAATTTGTAGAATCTTAATGTTGCATATGAAACATATGTAGAATCAAACTATTATACGATAACTGTATGAATAGAAGACTTTCAGAACTAAAATATTCAGTGGTTTCATGGTGAATCTTAAAACTGAAATAAATGATATGTTCAGAAATGTATTTTAAATCTCTGTTCCAGATAGCTAACGCTTGGCATTTTCTAAGTGTTGTGTTTTCACTCTAGTGCTTCTGAGGTTTTCTTTACATTGCTTTACCATGGCAAATAGCCTGTTACCTCCTTGCTGCTAAACCTTGGTTCCTTTACTCAACATCTGCTCTTTCCGAAAGCTTTTCCTTGGTTAATTCAATATCCTTGAACACATCTTGCCTCCCATAATACAACTTCCATAATAACATGTGTGGTATATTGTTCACATTAGTTACTGTGTCTTCTAAGGCTGTAATAACAAATGGCAACATTTGTTAAGGTTCTTAAAACAGCAGAAATTTATTCTCTCATAGTTGTGAAGCCCAAGTGTCTGAGATCAAGGTTGGCAGAGCCATGCTGCTTGGAAGCCCCTAGGGAAGAATTCTTCCTTGCCTTTTCAGCTTCTGGTTATTGCCATCAGTCCTTGGTATTTTGGGGCTCATATACTCATCCTTCTAATCTCTGTCTTCACGTGTCATTTTCTCTGTGTCTCTGTCTTTACATGACCTTCCTTTAAGGATACCAGTCCTTTAGGGCTCACTCTAAACCAGTCTGTCCTCATCTTACCTAATTATATCTGCAAAACCTTATATTCTACTAAGGTTACATTCTGAGGTTCTAGATGGGCATGAATTTTGAGGGGATACAATTAAATCTAGTATGGTAAGAACATGTAATGTTTCTCACCATTGTTTCTGTTCTATTTATCCAGTAGATTGTAAAAGACTTCCTAATAAAGTAAGAAATTAAGATTTTGCAAAGAACATTTTTAAATAGCTATATATTTTAATACTATTATATATTAAAACTTAGTTTCCCAATATATTATACAATTATAATGATATTTAGCACATTTTCCACCTATTAGGGGTAAACGTAAATGTTATAATTTTGGATTTCTGATATATTTTAAAAATGCTTTTCTGTCTCTTTTTTTTTTTTTTTAGGACTGCACCATTCAAGAAAAAATAGACTTGGAAATTCGAATGCGAGAAGGAATATGGAAACTCCTTTCTCTGAGCACTCAAAAAGACCAGGTTTTACATGCAGTTAAGAATCTCATGGTGTGCAATGCTCGAATAATGACTTATACATCGGAGCTACAGAAATTAGAAAAGCAGATTGCAAATCAAACTGGAAGTTGGTTAGTAACGTAGTATACCCGTGGCCTTTAATACTTAAATATTTGAATTAAAAACACAGTATATTTTAAACTTAAGTACAAATGTCAGATCACTAAACCTTTTTAAAAAATACACTGAAGTAGCAAATGACATCAAAGACATTTTGACAGTAGAGCTTAGAGGGAACTTAATATTAGGCAGTAGCTTTTATTGGGCATTTTTTATTATGTTCAGTATGTGATTATAAAATGAAAATGGTTCAGAAGCAAGCACTGAGGGAGTATTTTAGGAACAAAGAACAAGGACTGATAGTTGAATATATAGAAATATGGAGTAAAAAAATGATTTGAGTTCTTCTGGGTATTTTCCCAGAAGGGAAATTGCTGAGTCATATGGAAGGCAGATTTTTAGATCTTTTAGGAAGCACCACACTTTTCCCCACAGATGTTGTACTGGTTTACGCTCCCACCAGCAGTGCAGAAGCATTCCCTTTTCTCCACATCCTCGCCAGCATCTGTTGTTTTTTGAGTTGTTGTTGATGGCCATCCTGTCTGGAGTTAGGTGGAATCTCATTGTGGTTTTGATTTGCATTTCTGGCTGAGCATTTTTTCATGTATCTGTGGGCTGCTCATATGTCTTCGAGAAGTGTCTGTTCATATCTTTTGCCCACTTTTTAATGGGGCTGCTTATTTTTTGAGTTTCTTGTAGATACTAGTTGTTAGACCTTTGTCAGATACACAGTTGGCAAATATTTTTTCTCATTCCGTGGGCTGTCTCCCTGCTCTTTTGATGGGTTCTTTTGCTTTGCAGAAGCTTTTCAGTTTGATGACGTCCCACTTGTCTGTTTTATCTCTTATGGCATGGGCTCTTGGGGTTTTGATCAGGAATTGGTTGCCGGTTCCATTTTCCGTAAGGGTGTCTCATGCATTTTCTATTCTTAAACCAGGTGAAGTGGAGACCAATGGAAGACCCAGTTTTTATCTGTACAATAATTACTTGTCTACCTAATGTCTATTGGGTTTCCATAGAAAAGATGGGGAAAAATTACCTGAAACTGTTAATTGAAAATGTATAGATTTACTGATTATTTTTGATAGACAAAAATATCTTTGTTGCTGCATACACACATTTATATTTGTTCATCATTCATATAAAAATATTGTTTCCCTTAAGTATTGAATTATTTGCAGAATTGTACTTAATCCTGAATTGTACTCACATCTTAAATAAAATAAAATAAAATTAGAGTAAAAAAATTAGTTGCTTAGAGGTGTGCTAATAAATAGGAATTAGCTAAGTGTATTGGAAACTTAAGTATTGAAGTGAGTGGACAGCAAAATTATAAAGATAAAACCTTATGAATGGAAGCGAATTTGTGTATGAAATTTATATCCTGTCCCATCTACAATGCTAAGTCTTACTTGGACCTAGCTCACATTAATGGCTAGATTTTGGTGTCTTTTTAAAATTTAAATAGTTTTACATTCCCCATTCTTGATTAGTCTTACAACTCTGACACAAGTGAAGTTTCTTTTTAGATAATAATGGTTGTTGAGTTGGCCATAGCATAGTTCCATTAAATTCTTCACTACAGTCTGGGCGACCGAGTGAGACTCCAACTCAAAAAAATATATATATTGAAAGGAAGGTAAAAACAGGCCAGAGTAGGAGATTTCTATAAAAAATAAAATATTGATGAGGTTGGTTACATGTATCACTGAGAGTACATGATTATGTGTCAGGAAATATGCAAAACCATAGAACAAATATGGCATGTCTTCTTAGAGCATGAGTTTTTAAGATTACACATGCGAAGTTTAGAATTGTGGAGTATTTTTAGGTTATGCTTTCCTACTCCTAGGAATATATATTCCTTCTCAGTCTTTCTAAGGATGTTTTGTCAAGAGGAACTATTTCATTGGAAAAGCTTGAGAAGCACTGATTTTAGAAGTTTAGGACTAAGCATTCAATATGATGTCATTTCTCACAATATCTGGACTGTTATCCCGAGACCTGTATCTGCCTCTGTATCTGATGCTCTTTAAATATTTATAATGAATTGTGAATTGGCCATTTTCTTAATTCATCATTATGGCTTTTCTGAAGTTACTGAGTTATAAAAATATTATTGCCTAATGTCTTTTGGATTTCCATAGAAAAGATGGGGAAAAATTACCTGAAACTATTAATTGAAAATGTATATGATTTACTGATTATTTTTGATAGACAAAAATATCTTTGTTGCTGTGTATACATATTTGTATTTGTTTGTCATTCATTTAAAAATATTGTTTCCCTTAAGTATTTAATTATTTCTGATACTTAAAAATTTTTGAATGTTCTGATTATTTTTTTTGTTTACTACTTTATATTTATATACAGATATAACCTGAAGTTACTGATCAAATATAACTGGAAATTACATTGCTTGCTTATTAGATAAAATGATTTGAAGATTAATGAATCTTATGACAGTTTTTTAGTTCATTGAAGAAAGTCATATAAATTATGCCATTTGATTAGTTAATTAAACATTTACTGAATACTACTTGCAGAACATTTATTAAGCACTGTGCTGGGGTGTCTTATGTTAAAAAACGGAATTTGTCAAAATACAAGAATATATGTATATTCAGCAAATATTTTGCCTTTGGAGACTCAGCTGTCTATCCCTTAGTTTGGTTAGTTTTAGAGGTAGAAAATGGTTCTGTTTTTAATGAGAACACTAGTCCACTTTCTCCAAAATTTTATGATAAAGTGTCAAAGTGTTAATATAGATAATCTAGAATTAAATCAGTGTGAAATGGTAGATTTGAGGAAGCTCTACGAAGAATTGGGTCTGGATTTAGATCATGAAGAATGGATAGAGTTCGGGTAGGTGAGTAGGAGGAAAGCAACATTCTAAGAAAAACAAATAGCAAGATAAAAGCTTAAGGTGAAAGATGAGCATGAATTATTCAAGAGCAGTGAAGAGATATATTTGGTTAAGGCTGAAGATCAAGCCCAAAATGGAAAGGAAGAGGGAAGCAAGATTCAAGAAACCCTAAAATGCTGAAAAGTTCTTTGTTATTATCTGACAGCCTATCCAGGTGCCAGATATTGTCCCAAGATGTTCACAAATATCACATTAAAAACTAAGAAAGATATAAAGATCTTTATTAAAGACTTGGAAACAGGGCTTAGAAATATTAGATAACTCTTTCAAGGACAGACAGTGCCTATGTGACTAGCTCATGAATCCAGGTGACTTATAAACCCATATACCTCTTTTACCCCAAAAAGCCCCTGTACTTTCTACTACCCCAAGCTGCCCTGGTGAACTACTATAGGACTTTATTTTTATTTGCTTTTATCTACTTATTACTATTTGTCATTTTATTTTAAGCAAGATATGTGATAAAAAGAGTATTTTGGGAAGGTTATCTGACAGCAGAGTTTTAAAAGTGTGGTGAGAGAAAATAATTGAAATAACCAAGTGTTAGGGAAAATATTTAAGAATAGGCAGACGTAGAAATAATCTAATAATGAAATAACTTGATTGGAGAAGTGAGAATCATAACCAGTGTAGGCATTTCTTTAGGACTTTTCTAATAGGTTTTCACTCAAGGTGCTCTCTATACATAGATAGTCATTCTACAAAAAGTTTTTAGTTATTTCTCAATCTGATGAATTTATTAAAGCAAATAATCTTACTTCATTTTAAAGTCTTTTAAAACTGGAATTCCAAGCCGGACTCCGTGGCTCAGCCTGTAATCCCGCGCCTTTGGGAGGCTGAGGTGAGTGGATTGCCTGAGCCCGCGGGTTCGAGACTCGCCTGGGCAGCGAGACCTCATCTCTACAATAAATCAAAAATCAGCCGGCCGTGGTAGCGCATGCCTGTAATTCCGGCAACTTGGAAGGCTGAGGCGGAAGGATCGCTGGAGCCCAGCAGGTCAAGGCTACGGTGGCCGGAAGCGGCCACTGCACTCCAGTCTGGGCGACAGAGCGAGACTCCAACTCAAAAAACAAAACAAAACAAAAAACTGGGATTCCAGGAAAAAAATTATGCCCCGAAATTATGCCCCGAAATATCTATTGTAGGTATCTACCTAAAATTCTGTATCCTAGAATAGTGCTAGTTTTGTACAGCCCTTGGAAAAATGGAGTAGTCACTCTGTTCTTTAGATGAGGAACTCCTGTTGAGAAATTAATGATCTCATTTGTTTTTTTTTTTAAACCACATAATCCTTCTGATACTAGTGGCAACTGGTTAAATGTTCCATTATCATAATGTTTTAATAATAAAATAAAACTTAGTTCTAAATTGTGTTTAAGTATGAAACACTCTTTAGTACACTACCTATTCCTTAAGCCTCAATAAGTAAAAAATTTGCAGGCATGTGTACAATCCACAGTAGAGCTGGGATGATCCAAATACATAGGATGTAAAAGTCTTCTCAGTTTGGGTAGACAGCAGATAGCGTGAGGGGCACAGATTTGCTTACTATCTCGGTGTAGATAATAGCATGGGTTGTTTTAATAGTCTTTTGACTAGTAAACTAGATTATTTTCCGACCTTTTTTCTTCATGCTATAGCCAGATATATCTAAAAGACTGCTTATATCAGTCCCCTCCTCAAAAAACTGCTAATGGTTTCCATTTACTAAAATTCTTTAGATAGGCATTCCGGGATCTTTGTGGTCTCATCCCAGACTACTCTGTCTGTCTATTGTACCTTGTTTAAGAGCTTACTGTAAATCTTACCCTCGGGTCAAAATAACGTTGATACTGTCCTACACATACCTTCTGAATCGCTCTTTCCCTATGGTGTATAGTAAACACTGGGTCTGGGAAGTAATGGTGCAAAGATCCACCATCTTGTCTCCCACTGCCGTCAGAGACACAGACATGGTTTCTATTGGTAAGTCCCTATTAAGTGTTTCTAGGAAACTGGGTATGTCAGCCTTTTTCTCTGGCCTCTCAGCTCTTTCTGACTGTAGGGGTTGGTTTGCATAGACCTGTCCACCTTGAAACATATATCCAACAAAAAACACTTTGAATTTTCTCATCTCTAGTACCTATGCTCATACTGAAGTACCCTTTCTTTCATTTCCACTTAATAAAAACCCCTTTTGTTCTGTGACACCATACCTATGTCACCAAAGTTTCTGTAATATTCTATTCAGAAAATGATTGTTTCTTCCTTTATAAAGGAAGTAAGTACTCAAAAAATGGTTATTTGTCTCATCTTAGGATTAGTAGCATCTGAATTGTGGTAATCTCACTGTAACATACTTCATTCTTAAAAAGCTATAAACATATCTTTTAATTAAATTACAAATTTTGGAAACAGGGACAAAGTCTGATTCTTACTTGTTATCAGTGAAATAGAGATGATATCACCACTCACTTCATAGGATTATCATGAGGATTTAGTGCCTGGAGTTTCGAGGTAACTCATAGCTGAGGCACTCAGTGTTTGATCTCTTCCTCTTTCTCCTTTGTATCCCTCAGAACACCTAACAGTGCTGTATACTTGAGAACAATTTGACATATGCTTCACAAGTAAAGTTTTGTCCCATATCCGCTCAATGTGTATGGCAAGCAAATAAAGTTTATAATTTAATAATAATTAAGTATATAAGTTACTCTTTTTTTTGTCACTACTTTCTTCCATGTTCTTAGGTTCTTACTGTCTTTTATTGGCTTAGGCCTCTGTGTTCATCATGTTCCAGATTGTCATATACTCTCTGCTTTGTTTTTCTTAACCAACTTATGAAATTTTTTATATATAAAAAAATTGTAAGAATAGTAATGAATATCATGTATATTCTCTACCTAGATTGATCAGTTGACAGTTTGCCATATATGTTCATTCATTCACCCTCATTTTCTACAGCACATACACACACAGTTTTCTTCTGTGTTGAGCAAAGTGAAAAGAAGTTTCAGACAACATGGCATGTACACCTCAAGAGTTTGGCATGTATCTTTTTTAAAAAAGAACATTCTTCTACAAAATCAAAAATGATTATAATGTATAAAATTTATAATCAATCATCATCATAAAATATTCAGATCATATTGAATTTTACCCAGTTGTAAAAAGTTCCCCAACCAGAATTTGAGCAAGATTTATGCACTATTTTTGGTTTTATCTCTTTAGTTTCTTCTACTCACTCTACCTTTTACAAAAATACTCAATATTTTGTAGAGTCTAGGCTTAAAAAAAAAAAAACTTTAAAAAAATTATGCCTACTGCATTTACCTGTTGTTTTCTTAAGATATTAGTGGATCTTTTCTCATATTTTCTGTTTTTTGTTGTAGCTAGAAGTTGTGTCTAAAGGCTTGATCAGACTCAGGTTAAACATTGTTTGCAAGAATTTTTCTAGGGGAGGCTGGGTATGTAGATGCTTCCAATTGATGTAATATGATATTTGTTTTTTTACCACTCTTGAGTGATGCTGAGTTTGAACTCTTGATTAATATGGCAGCTGCTAGCTTTCTCCTTTAGGGAGAATGGTTTTCTTTTGCAGTTCGTAAGTAAGCTGTGGGTTATTGGAAGAGGTGAATATTGTTATTTAATGAGCTTTATCTTAATGATTTTGTCATCTATTTGTGATCCTTGCCTAGATTAGTTGCTGTAATGGGGTTTGCAAAACAGTGATTATCTAATTCTCTTATTTTTTCTACATATATTGGCGATATCCTGTCATAAAAAGAACATTCTTCTCTTTTTTCTCTTCATTCATTCATGGATTTTTATTCAGTGTTTTATTATCATTCATAGTCATTAATCTTTCTGGGAGTCAAATTGTCCTGAATTTGTCCAGAGGGAGCTCCTTTAAACTGATTTCTTTGTTCTTTTGACATTGCCTCTATTAGTCTTTATGAATTTCTTTGGCTTAACCTTGTATTTTTCCTGCAACCATTTCTCTGAGTGCTAGTTCCCTTTAATGGTGAATAGTATTTTGAAACCATGATACGGGCATTAGTTGTGGTCATTGTTACTGAGGTATCACTACTTCTAGGCCTTTTCAGAGGACTTAGTTAAAAAAAGAGACCAAAAAATCATGAGTTTATATAAATATTTATAGGTTTTTGTTTTCTTGAATTATTTTAGATTTGTATCTCTTTTATACTGAAAATCTTAATTCCCAATAACAGTAATATATTTCCTTATTTTGTATACTGTGATTATGTAAAATAGTTTCATAATTATAGTACCAATACAGTAAGCCTACCTAGGCAAGTTCAAGATTTCTTTGCAGTTTTTTTTTAACATGCAGATATTATTATGAACATTTTCGAACACATAGAAAAGTTGAAAAAATTTTACAATGGAGACCTATTTTGGTTCTACAGTTAACATTTTGCTAAATTGCTTTATCCTATATTTACCTTCCTATCCATCCATCAATTCATCTTATTTTTTATGATGTAATTCAAAATAAGTTCTTTGCAGGTTTTTTTCTGTGTGTTACATGCATACATGCATATATCCCTTTGGATATAGAGCAGAGTATTCAAAAATTACTTGAAATATTCTCTTATTTTCTGTATGGTTATGTTATTAGTTTCATAAACAGGTTAACTTTTTTCTGTTTCTGTTTACCTTTTTTTCTTTGAATTATTTTTTTTAAATATATCATTTCTTTCCCAGTTCCCAATTAGTCCTTGACTATTCCTAACCTAAGAAGTAATCACTGTTCTGATTTTTTTCACCATAATTTGATTTTGCCTGTTCTAGAACTTAGTATAAATTGAAATTGTACAATAGAAGCCTCTTTCTTTCAGTATAGTACTTTTGAGAATCATCATGTTATACCATATGTCAGTTATTGTTTCCTTTTTACTGATAAGTAGTATTCCACTATATCCCTTTTTCAAACGTTGACTCTTCTAATTTCTGCTTACTTTTGTTCACTTGTTAACTTCAGGTGGTTGTTTTTAAATAGGTTTTCTATTATTTTTGTGTGTATGAGAGAATTTCTCTAATATTATCTACTCTGCCATGACCAAAAGAGGAATTCGTTTAGTTGCACCTTGATCAAGTAAACTTTTTTCTACTTTGTGGATTATCTTGAGGTTTTTTAAAAAATATTTAATGTGGTCCATTTTCATGACTGTTCCCTTGGCTTTTGAGATTATATTTCTTTTTATTTAGGCATAAAGTTTGCCATATGTCTTCAAAATATCTTTGTTAGTGACTGTGTTTAAGGACTTCTATAGCCTTACTTTATTTTTTTGAGTCAGTCTCACTCTATCAACCAGGTTGGAGTACAATCACATGATCACAAGGACTGCCATCCGGACTCAGGCAGTCCTTCCACCTCAGCCTTACAAGTAGCTAGAACTATAAACTACAAGTGCATATCACCAAGCCCAGCTAATTTTTTAATTTATGATTGAGACCAAGGTCTCGCCAAGTTGCCCATGCTAGTCTCAAACCCTTGGGCTCAAGCAATCCTCTTGTCTCCATCTCCCAAAGTGCTGGAATTATAGGTGGGAGCCACTGTGCCCACTTTACTTATTTTAAATCACTGGAACTGCCTTATACTAAAACATAGGTTAAGATTTTTTTATTAAGGTTTTGCTGTCCTCCTTATCTTGTATCTTCTGTGCTTTTTGCTTTATAAAGATGCTGTGTAACATTTGGTACATTAGGTACATCTGATATATTTATTGTCAGTTGCAGACTTAGCATAAATGTCATTTTTTTGCTGTTGTCTCAGGTAGTGTTTTTGGACCTTAATTCTACCTTGCTAGATAACAAGATCACATTCCTTGTTTTCTTATTTGCTTTTGTTTAATACATCTTTGCCCATCTCTTTATTTTTAGCCTTTCTGTATTGCCTTTTGAAGTGTGTTTTTTTAAATTCATCCTAGAGTTGAGTTTTACATTATGAACCAATCTGAAAATCCTTTTAATGGAAGAATGAAATCCATTTATATTTACTAATATAACTGATATATTTGATTTCAGCCACTGTCATAATATGTTAACTATATGTATTATAATTATTCTTTTTCTGTGTGTTCTATTTTCTTTTTAATTTTTGAAGATTTTAATAAGTAATAGTTACTATAAATTTATATTTATAAACTTTATATTCTGATAACTATATTTTTTCCGATGACTATAACTTATTTTTTTTTCTTTTTTTTTCTTACTTTGGCTTCTACTGTTTTGTTGTTCTGCTTTAAGAGGTATCATTTTTTTTCCACTTATTATCTATGTTGAGATTAATGAACTTATTCTGTTTCCTCATTTCTCCCTTCTCTGCTTTTTTTCCTAGTTGTGTTATTTCTTCTTTGTTGGAGTGGATAATATTTACATACTAATCTTATATTCATATCTCCAGCATAGTTTTAGTCTTGCTGCAATTATGTATGTATAATGTTTACTACTTGTTCTTTTTTGTATTTTCTGAGATCATCTCTTTTGAAGAAGCTCATCAGTTAGTAAATTCCTCAACATGGTACATTTTCTTTATGTTCTTACATGTTTTAAGTGTTTTTCCTGAGTATTGCTTCTTATAGGGAAACTTGACTAGTTATAAATCTTTAGCCAATACTTTCTCTCCTTGAGTTTATTTATCTTCTTTTTTTTGAGTTGGAGTCTCACTCTGTTGCCCAGACTGGTGGCACACTCACAGCCACCACAGCCTCAACCTGCTGGACTCAGGTGATCTTCCACCTTGCCATCCAAGTAGCTGAAGCCACAGGCACAGGACACCACGCCCAGCTTGCTTATTTATTTTAGAGATGAGGTCTCACCTGGTTGCCCAGGCTGGTCTCGAACCCCTGAGTTCAAACAATCCTCTTGCCTCTGTCTCCCAAAATGCTGGGATTTAGGCGTGAACCACCATGCCCAGCTTTTCTTTGAGTTTTGTGAAGAGTTTGCTTCAATGTTGTCTTGTTTGTGTCATTGTTGTCTTGTTATTGAGAAGTCTAATCTTTAATTTTCTTTTCTTTTTTATGAGTGAGTTGATCTTTTTGCCTGGAGACTGAAAGTAGTTTCCTTTTTTTTTTTTGAGTTGGAGTTTCACTCTGTCGCCCAGGCTGGAGGGCAGTGGCCACTCCCGGCCACCGCAGCCTTCACATGCTGGGCTCTGGCGATCCTTCCGCCTCAGCCTTCCAAGTAGCTGGAACTACAGGCGCGTGCTACCATGCCCGGCTAATTTTTTTTGATTTATTGTAGAGATGAGGTCTTGCCAAGTTGCCCAGGTGGGTCTCGAACCCGTGGGCTCAGGCGATCCACTCACCTCAGCCTCCCAAAGGCACAGGATCACAGGCTGAGCCACTGAGCCGGCAAAAGTAGTTTTCTTTAAATCTGATTATTTTACTCTGATATGTGTAAGCCTGGCTATATGGCTCATTTAGGGCCTTTTTCATATGTAGATTCAGTCTTTTTCAGAAAGTTGTTTTAAATTATAGAAGAAAGTATTGATTCTATTTCATTATTTTGTTTTTCTTATTTAGGACTCTAATTATACATAAGTTGTATTGTCTTTACAGTCTTCTATGTCTGTCACTTTTTGATCTGTTTAAACTCTTCATTTCATTTTTTTATTCTTTTGGTTCTTGTCATTCTCATTCACTATATCCTTTAGTGTACTTTCATGTCTCTGTTCATTGTTGGGCATTAAATATTTCAATGTTTATTTCAGAAATAATTTATTTTTTCTAGTTTTTTTTTCTTGTTCTTCTCATTTTTTCCCCTCTTTGTATATCGATTATTTGTTATATATTAGTCTGAGGTTTTAGATTTCAGATTCTGGTTTCTTTCATACTTGTAATAAATTTTTTAAGTGCTTTTAGTTCGTTCTGGAGTATTTTGTTAGAGTTTTGGTTACTTTGTATTTTGGGGGAGGTGAGTTAATAAGTATTTTTTATCAACTGAAAAGTTTTGATTCTCTACTTTTATTTATAATAATTTTCTATGGATATTGGAGTCCTTTTGTGTCCCTAATGACATGTAGGATTTTTCTGAGTCAAGTTATTAGGGTTACGGTAGGAGGTCACCAGAAGGGCTTATGGTAGTCCCCCCTAAGCCATGGGGGATACTTTCCGAAACCCCCAGTAGATGCCTGAAACCAGAGATAATCCCAAACCTTATACACACTATGTTTTTGCCATTTATACCAATGGTAAAGTTTAATTTATAAATTATGCACAATAACTAATAATAACAATGACAATAACTAATAATAGAACAAGTGTAAGAGTATGCTATAATAAAGTTATGCGAATGTGTTCTCTCTCTTTCAAAATATCTTGTACTGTATTTTCCCTTATTCTTGTGATGATGTGTGATGATAAAAATGCTTTCCTAGTGAGTTGAAGTGAAGTGAGTGTTGTGGGCATTGTAATATAGCATTAGTTACTGTTGACTTTAAACATAAGCACTGTGATATCTTGAGAGTACATTTAATAATTTAAACGGCTACTGAATGACTATTGGACAGGTAGCATATACGGTGAGGATACATGGGACAAAGGGGCAATTCACACCCCATGGGATGATAAGACATTTCATTATGCTACTCAGAATGGCACTCAATTTAAAACTTGTGAATTGTTTATTTATGGAATTTTTCAATGAATATTTTTAGACCATGGTTTACTGTGGATAACTGAAACCACAGAAAGCAAAACTGTGGATAAGGAAAGAATACTGTCTTGGGTTCAAGAATGTTTTCCATTATTGGACTTGTAGAACTGTGAAGAGCAGTTTGTTTAATAAATGATGTCTTTGGGGATGTGGGTTGGTTGATTTTTCTGTTGTTTAATGCTAATTTGTGTCTTGGTGTTTTTGACTTCATCTGCTTTCTTTCCTTTTCTTCATGGCTAAGCCACCAAAGGACATCTCCCCCCATCGTGTGTCTATTTTTGAGTTCTTCTTTTTAACTCCCTAGGAAGCAGTGCTGTGCTATTCACCAGGTTTTACACCCATTTTCTCTTCAGGGGAGATCTTAAGTTGATATTACTTGTGTTTTACAGTGCTTACCTAACTCTTTACTTGGGTAAAGCCTCCAAGAGCTGGCTTTGATAGTTTCAGATGTTAGTTTCCTCATTTACATGTAAATTAAAGTTTGGAGTAGTCTCTGTTGTTTAGTTATGCCATTGGTGTATGCCATTTTATTTGCTTTTCTTGTTGCTCTGAAGGCTTTTGTAGGATGTGTGAAGAGAATCTGATTTAGATGACTAACACTATTTTACAGGAACTGGTAAGTCGTACACTGATCATTTTAACAAATAGTTTAGTGCTCTTCTTCCTAAGTCCCAAGCTAAATACTAATGCCCACAATATAAATACTCAGAAAGTAACACGTGTATTTGAAGAATGACATGGAATGCATTTAAAATATTAATTCACTTAGTAGTTCTGTGAGATGGGTAGATATTTTTTCCTATGTTACAGATAAGGATGCCGAAGTAATAACACGACTCACATAATTAATGATGAGTAAAATCCAAACCCAAGACTTAAGAGTCTGGATTACTACTACCTACTCCATCAAAATGACCATATCCTTTTTTCATTTCATTCAACAGTCTCTCAACTTTTGTTGAGTTCTTTAGAAGGGATTGAGCTGTACACTAGTCACATACAGCAGTGAACAAAATAGACACACACAAATCCCTGTACTCACAGAACTTACATTTTAACAATAGTATCCTTCATCTGCACCCTCCATTTACTTCCCCAACTCCCAGCTCATCTCTTCTTGACTTAACTTCTGAAATGTTTTGTTTGACTTTGTAAAAATAATACTAATCAGTCATTTATAGTACTTAATTATGTGTGTCATTCAACATAATTGTGATTTTTAACATCATCAAAATAATGTTGCGTTTTGTATGTGATTACCATATTAACTTCTCATACTCCAGTTTCCTAGTTTATTGCTTAAGTACTATAACTTTAAAAGATAAAAAGAAAAATTATTGGTTGGAAGTGAAAACTGTGTATCCTTAGTAGTTCAAAATAAGACATGTATTTAAAGGCATTACTGATTTTATTTTTTTTAATTTTTTTGACTTTATATGGATTGGTGTCTATTGAAAAAAGTCTATTATGTGTGGGAGTAGAAAACTCATCTTCCTAATTTAAGATATTTATGAAGCTATTAATTTTATACCACATAATTTTAGAATGGGTTAAAATTCCATGTTAAGCATTTCTGAGTGTTTTAGTTTTCATTTATGTGCATAAGAGATAAGGATTTTATAACCTGATTTCAAATAATAGAATCCCATTTAGAATTCTTTTAGTACTTAATTAAGAAAATGTAAAATACTTTTATCATTGTGCTACTTCTCATTATAGCTTGTTAATTTTGGCAAAGAAGTGCTATTTTAAGTTTCAGTTTGGAGCTGAAATTCCAATTTAAGATGGGATAATCTGTATTTACTCAGTTGATTTTAATATAGATTTTTGAGCAACAAAGTAGCAGATTGGCACCCTCTGTTGGTCATTTTATTTACCTACAGGCGGAAATATATAAGAAATACAATTAAAAGTTTGTCTTTTATATGTTTATCTCTGTCTTTTAAATTAGCATTTACATGTCATCAAATTAATATTCTAAACTAGGTTTGTGTGAATAAGGTACATTATTATTTAGCTGTGCTTTGTTTTGATAATTTTGTGGTTCTTTGCTTTTTTCTGAGGCTAACTGTCTTAATTCTAGCATTCAGAATTGGCAATAACATTGCAGATTTTTAAACAAGTATTTATTTAACTATAGTAAGCTGTTAGGGTAGCACATTATTAGACAGATAATGTTTACTGATATTGTCAATGTGGATTAAGAAAACTTCACATTTTAGTGTCCTAAATAACAGTTTTGGGAGATATTTAAATTGAAAATAATTGAAGCTTCAGAAAATTGAGGCTGAATTACTTCATTTTTCTCCTCTCACTTTTTTAAAGTCAAGTTTAATTATTCTTTAAGATCACATGATTAATTGAATTTATATTATAGTTTGAAAATATTTGTATATAATATTGTGCTAACCAGTACTGGAAATGCCTATGCAAATAATAATTGCAGGAGGAAAAGTTGTACTCTGACAGGTAGTTGACTAGTTTGGAGGGAGAAAATTTTGTGGTAAATTTTCAACATTCAGCAAGTTTGCTTTTGGTGGCTTCTATTTCAGAATTTCAGAATTTCAATTGCTTGCAATTTAATCCAATTTAATCTATGACCTATCCCATAATACTTAAGTTACTCATTATATTAGAGCTTCCTTATCTTTTTTTCACTGAAATAAATATTTTAGGAATTTATATTATACATTTGCTCCTATATTATACATTTGCTCCTATACAATTGCTCCTATAATGTTTTTTAAAAACATTACTTGCAAGTGCCAATAAACTGTTTATATTGTATTTCTTACACTAATTTGAAGAAATAGAGATTTGTGTTTTATTTCTAGTGGGCCTTTCAGTATATTGTTTTACTAACACATATAATAGACTATTCAATTAAACTTTTTACTCTATGGTAAACTAATAACATGATTTCTCCAACATGACAAACTAAAATTTGATATAAAATGTTGAACTTTATTCTTATTTAAATTTATGATTGAAATAATCAATGAATTCTTATATTTTTCACCGAGTGAATTCCCTAGTTATATGCCAGATATGACCATAATGTGATGAGACAAGATTCTGAGATTATATGGCTCTAAATCTACGATATTACTTTAGTCATACCTAGTGCATAATTCTATAAATACCTTATAATGGCCCATATAAGCTTATCAACTTAAGTATATCAGTATGTTATTATAGCTCATTTGGAATGTACTTTATCCATAATACTTATAGTTTGATACAGTAGAGGGTAAATAAGTAAGATAATATATTTGGTTTTCAGATTTGGACACTTGTTAATGGATATATAGGCAGTCTTTTTTTTTTTTTTTTTTGAGTTGGAGTCTCACTCTGTCGCCCAGACTGGAGTGCAGTGGCCTCTCCCGGCCACCGCAGCCTCGGCCTGCTGGGCTCCGGCGATCCTTCCGCCTCAGCCTTCCGAGTAGCTGGAATTACAGGCATGCGCTACCACGCCCGGCTGATTTTTTGGTTTATTGTAGAGATGAGGTCTCGCTCCCCAGGCGGGTCTCGAACCCGCGGGATCAGGCAATCCACTCACCTCAGCTTCCCAAAGGCACGGGATTACAGGCTGAGCCACCGAGCCCGGCTAGGCAGTCTTTTTAACAAACATATTGAAAGCAGTGAGTTGGTGGCATCCTCTTTGAAAATGAACTAGATAACTTCCCACTTCAAACTCCTAACCAGTCTTTATCTAGAAGCCCTCTTAGTATCAAACAGTATTCAAATGGAAAGTTTCCAACTTATCACTTACTTGAAGTACCTAATTAAGTTAGCTGGCAGTTAATTAGATAACCAAATTAAATAGGAACCAAAAAACATACAAAGAAGAATATTCTTGGAAATGTTGTCCTATAAATGGAATGCTAATCTCTTTATGCAGGTTATTAGGAAATAGGATATTGGGGAAATAATCAAGGATGGGATTGTTTTGATCTTGTAGGAGATATCTATTTGGAAATTCTTTAATTATAATAGTATATTCTAAAGTCAGATTTGGAAGTTCTTATATTCCCAGAATTTCCTTTGAAATTTTTTTCTGTTGTCATGAAATTTTTCTTTCCACATTTTATTCTCTAGAGCTACTCGATTCCTTTCCCACCTTAATTAATTTATTGTTTGTTTTAGTATATACTTAGTTCTTTGGAATCTGGGGGAAATGAAATGTGATATTAACTATATAAATATATATATCAAAGAGTAATTTTTTGGATGTTTGTGAGATTCTAAAAGGATAAGCTTATTAACTTTTTCAGACCACTGCTTTTAGTAAGCTAGAAATGTAATTTATAAAACAATAATCATCAAGTATTACACTGCTGGGGACCTGGACAAATATTTTAGTTTTTTAAAAATAAAAAACTTTTGTGACCACAAAAGGCTTTCATTGTAGAGTAGCCAGTATACAGTTATCAGGTAATATAAAATTTGTGTGAAAAATTAAAGAGACTCTAAGTATTTTTCTTAACTAGCTAGCCGTTCACTAAACATCTTAAAAGTTTGAGTGAAATAGTTTACATTAACTGGAAGTCGTTATTATTCATGGATATGTGTTTTTAATATTTAGGCATTTGTGAAAAACTGTTAAAACAATTGCCTATTAAGAAATATCTTTATTTCATAAAGTTTTTTCTTTTGACAGTGATGTGTATTTTGGAAGTAAAGAACGAACAGCATGTAAAGGAAAGATTGCCATATCAGGTATGTTGTAGATGAATCATTTTACATTGCTGAATAAATTCTATAAAGTAACTAGAGTTAGTGGGTTTTAATTTATGCCCCGCTTATATCCCCTTCACTTTATTTTTTATACCTCTATCATGATATTTGTTCTAAAACACTATTTTCATCATTGTGCTCTATATTTGTGTAGAATTTTATAGTTTGAGAAAACGCTTTCATACATCACATAAGCTATGCAGTTTTCTCCTTAGTGCAGTCTTATAAAGTAGATAGGGTAATTGTTCTCACTTTCTACAGACTCAGAGATTAATTGATTGGCTGTAAGTAACTGAACTGGGCTGCAAACCCAAGTCTTTTGACTCTTGGTTCCTTTTCTGCTCAGAAGCTATGCTGTTTTAATGTTCCATAAGGGTTGGTTCTCTGTTTATTTTGCTCATCACTTTATATCCAGAAGCTAGCACAGTGCTTGGCACATAGTAACTGGACAGTGAATATTTACTGGATGGATGACTGCTCTTCACTGACTATAGGATAAAGACTAACTTTTTTCTTCACTTTTCCATTCTGACCCAGTTATTTTTCTAGCTGTATCTTCTATTACTCCTATATATAAGCTGTCTGCTTAGGCAGACATTTCTCTCCTTGGCCTTTCAACACACCCTGTGCTTCTGACACCCAATTAGCTCATGAAATAACTATGTTTTCTTTAAGATCTGTTTGCTCATCTATAAAACATTTCTTGTTATCATTCCAGCTAAAAATGATGTTTCCTTTCTCTGAATTCCTAATATAGTTAGGAGTCTCTGCAACCACTAGATGGCACTTATGCTGTGTAGTCTCAGTTTCTCCAAAGTGTTAAGGAAGCTAAAGACAATGGCTTGGAGATGTCACAGATTGAAGTGAATACATGGCTGACTTGTGCATACGCTAGTTAGGTAATGCACTTTTGCAAATATTATCTCGTCAGTATGCTTTAGAATCAACAATATATACCTCCACTGGTCCTTAAGTAATAACTAGGTTATTTCATTAGCCAAAAACCATGTACTAGGGAGCCTGCTGCTGCTTTTCAGGCCCTGTCACCCAAGAAACTGTTTTTAGTAATGTCTTCATGGATAAACAAAATCATTACAAAGGGAGCATAGACCTGCATTTTACAAAGAACAGAAGTGACCAAAAATCTGAGAAATTGCATTCAGCCAAGCAAAAAAGTTCTTAAGAAAAATATCTGGAATATATACAAATCTGTTGCTTGTTTTATAGTTATTTATATTTATGTTTTTATCTTTCTAATTATAAGACTGAAAACATGTTTTATACCTCCTTGTGTTCTTTTGCTGCCAAACAGCACTTTTACATAGTAGTTGTTCATTATGTTTAATACATTTAAATATGAATAAAATATTAAAGATCGTTAAAGGGAATTTTCTAAAAATAGTTAAATATAATTCTTCATTTCTTGCTTCTATTATGGTACTGCTCAGCATACAAATGAGATATGTTAAATTGCTGTTAGATATTCAAATGCCACATTAGAGTCAATATTGTCATTTCATTATAAATAGTTTATTGACTGCAGCAATTCGTGATATAAGAATTAACTGTACATTTAGATGGGGGCTTCTAAGTAATAGCATTTAAAGTAAAATAAAAATTTCCTGACCACAAGTTACTCGAGTGTGAAAATTGAACTTATTTCTGCTTGTGTTTCTTCTTTTCAAAGGATAATTTTAAATTGAGTTAAGGAACCAAAACTCTTAGTAGATGGAATACTTATGTAATTTCTTTGCATCTTTGCCTAGACTTAATATCTTGTGTGTGTATTTCTAAAAGCAAAGGAAATAAAAAATTAATTCACCTCTATAAATCCATTTTCTTTGACATTGGGATGAAAATGTGACTTGTTTTGGCCAAAATGAATATTTGTAACAAAGTTTCATGTTTCTGAGATTACATCAATAGCCAGGAAATACCTAGGTTTTCCATTTCCAGCTTTGCCACTCAGTGGCCAGATTTTATAAAAGTGAAAAGAATAACTGAGATTTATTCTGATTATTTCTGTTGAACACCAAATATTTACCCTATATAAATATAATGTTTACCATAATGACATTGTGGTAATTATGTCTGCTTATTCACTGAGTAAATCAAATTCTCTCACTAGATTCAATGACTAAACCAAATCAGTTCACCAAGTACCTCAGTTTTCATTTTTGATGATAAACAGACTTCTAGAACCTGATTGCATCAAATTAGCTGTCCTATTATGTATGATTCGCTTAGTTTATTATTAAAATGTCAATGAAAACATCAAAAAAGACAAAGTAAGTGTGATGTAAACTAAAACTAAGTCAACTATTTATAAGACTCTGGGAGGAACTTTTATCATTTGAAGCTGAGTTTAAAAACATAGTTGATGGGTTACAAATCCTTTGCTGTCTGGACAGTGTTTGACCACCTGGGAATTAAATAAGAGGTATCCACTTTCTCCTCTTATATAGCTGACATTCAACCCTCTCTTCTTAGGCATGGGAAAGGTCAAAGCTGCCCCAGGTTGTAGGTGTACAGCAAAGGAAGACAGGGTCTGTGTTACTCCCTTGATACTGTAAATAGTTAATGCTACCCTAACAGAACAGCTGTGAACTAGTGTACTTGTGAAATGAAATGAGTCAGCAACTGTGGTCAAGCAAGAAGAAGTCGGGTCTTTGGCAGGACATTAGCCAAGTCATAATTATAAAACAATAAAGCATTTCCATTAAAATCAAGAACACATTAGCAGTGTCTAATATGTCAGTATTATTTAACATTGTTTTAGAAATTCTAACTAAAATAATAAGAATAAAAGTTGAAACTATTGAAAAGGAACAGATAAATTGGATACTGTTTGAAGATAATAAAACCTAAGGAATTTTATGAAACACTATTTGAATTAATAAAGAATTCAGTAAAAGTGGCTGGATTCAAGATAAATATACAAAAAGCAGTGGTGATTTCTCTTAAAACCAGCAATAACTAGAAAATGTAATAGCAAAAAATATCTTTAGAGTAAAATCAATAAGAAACAAAACCATTGAATACCCAAGATAACCTTAATAAAAATACAAAGGTAAATATATCGTGCTATTTTATATAAAGATAGAATATTATAAAGTTATCAGTTCCAAATTAATTAGAATAATAGAATACTAATCAAACATTTGGGAGTGGAGATTTTGACAAAATAGTTCTAAAATACAAAGAAGTTAACAAGTGAGAGTAAGGTGTTTTTTAAAAAGACATTTTTCTAAAAACTAGTGAAGCGTGTTATATAAAGATACAATAGTTATAATAAAGATGGACAGTAATTTATGAATGATTCAACTAGCTTCATAGCATGTATAGCCAAGGACATATACTCAGAATGGCATATATGATAAAGGTGGCATCATAAATCAGTGAGGAAGAGAAAGATACACACATACACACACACACACACACACACACACACACACACACACACACACACACATACATGGAGCTGGAACAATTATTTTTATAAGAAGAATATTTATGTTTTCTCCTCACATACCCAAAATTTTGCATAGATTAAATAACTTTTAAAGGTATAAACCATAGACAATATCTAGAAAATGTGCTATTAAACAACACTTTACCTTGGTTTTAATGGTTAGAGTCTCCTGTGGAATTCAGAGATTCATATCACTGTGAGAGGTAAACTTACCAAAATTATTACTTGTCATTTATTTTTCCTTTGTTTATAGATATTCGAATACCACTAATGTGGAAAGACTCTGATCACTTCAGCAATAAAGAAAGTATGTGTGATTTTAATTTGTAATTGAAACTTTTTTACTGTATAATAAATCTGTGATTATTGGGAAAAAGGACTGCTTCCACACTGAAATAAGTTGCTGTCATTTCACAGAATAAGCAGAATCTTACTGAACTGTTATTTTTTGATTTTTAGTGTAAATATGTTGCAATCGCTTGATACCAATTAAGATAGTGCATATCTAATGTGCTTTTAGTTGTGGACAGGAAACTGCAAGGACAGTGAGGCCCCAGTTCAGGGTGCGGGTAGGGAAGTATGGAACAAAAGAAAATGTGTAAGGGTTAAAAGTAACGGCAACATTTTTTCTGTTTGACCAGAATCTAGAAGATTTTTTTCTGTCTTGTTTTTTGTTACTTCAGATTATTTAAACAGGATGAAATAAGGAAAGATTTTTTTGCTTGATCTGATCTTTTTTCCTTCAGCATTTTATGGCTTTATATAGTCTTCACAAATCCATGTTTTGCTTAGGTCATGGAAATTAACCTCAAATGATTTCTAGCTGTTAGAGACAAAGCAGGAAAGATATGATAATCCTTTATCTTTCTTGTCTATTTTGATAGCTTTGTTCCTCATACTTCAAAAACTAAATCATATTGAGCATAACTAGTTTTATATGAAGAACTTTAAATCAGGATAGTGTTTGTTATTCAATTAGGCAATATAATTTACTTTACAAAGGAATACATTTGGGAATTAAGTAAATCTTTCTGAGTACTAAAGAGAATAAGTTTTTTCTGAGGAGCTACATTTTCTCAATAATGAGGATTTAGCTTTTTAATCACCGAATACTTTTAAAAACATGACCATACTAAAAGACCCAGCAGCTATGCTTTTTGTGTTCCCATGTCTACTTTTTATTGTTTTTTTTGTGGTTTCCTCCCTTGCTGTTAGTTTGGTGGAAAATATTTTGCTGCTGTTAATGTGCCTACTCTTAACCTCTTCTAATAAAAAAAGTTTTTTTCTTAAATAGACTTGAAAACCAAAATGACAGAGGCAATTGTGTGTGTGGTGTGTGTGTGTGTGTGTGTGTGTGTGTGTGTGTGTGTGTGTGTGTGTAATTTGCCATTAGTTAAAGATTAAAGAGTTCTCTAGGAATAAAATTTATGAGTTTGGTGTATTTTAGACTGCTGAGAGACCTATATATTTAACCTTATTTTTTGATACTTTATTTAATTGTTGTGTTCTAGTGGGGTAAGGTATTCTTATTACTGGCAGAGCAGTCACTATAAAACGTTAAGGGTACAGTATACAATACATGAAAATAAAAATCTAACAAATATTTAAGCTAATATTGTTCATTTGGGGGTAGATGTTAACATAATGTAGGCATGATTTATCACATGGATTGTTTAAAATGTTGTTTTTCTTCTCTAGGATCACAACGCTATGCTATTTTTTGTTTATTCAAAATGGGAGCTAAAGTTTTTGATACTGACATGGTGATTGTAGATAAAACAATCACAGATATATGTTTTGAAAATGTAACCATATTGTAAGTATTTTTTTAATCTTCAGAGAATAAAAATGATCTAAAATTCTACTTTTGTGAAAGAAAGTCCTAATTATTGGTTCTTTTTACATTAAGATCTTTATTTATTTATTTATTTTTGCTTTTTAATTTTATTTAATTTATTTTTTATTTTAAAGATGGGTACAATTCAGGGTTAGGTACACAAATGTGTGGGTACATGTATTGAGATCTTTAAATGTTTAAAATGATTTTGAAAATTACTTTGTTCAAAAGAAGCCCATTTCTCTACTTGCAGTTTTCTGATGTAAAACAAAATGAAAATATTATAATTAATATTAGCAATAAATAACTTATTAAATGTGATAAATTTTTAAACTTTTTATAAATATTTATAGTCCCAGTATTAACTAAGCTATGAATACAACAGAATTCCTTTACTATTATTTCATATAGAGTAAATTTGGACATAAAACACTTTCTTCCATCTCATGTGGGAGATTTAGTTACAGAAACACTAAAATAGTTTAACAACTTTATTTATAAGATAATCCTGGAGTACATACTATAGGAAAAGCACTTTGATAAAATTTGGGGATGTTCTTTTTCTTATGGTGCAGTTCTTTCGTGTACTCCAAAACAGTAAAAAAAAAAAAAAAAAAGATGGATGATCCTCAGGGCTGTTTTTATTGCCTTTGCTCTTTCACTGGCTCATTTTATTGTAGTCATAATACAGAACCAGAAAGAACTCCTCAGGTAGCCATAGAAATCATTTTTAACTAACATAAGTTTTTCCTGGCCACTTTCAAAAGTTCTAAGAGGAACCTAAATCAGTGTGGGATTTGTATTTCTTTATTTTCATATCTAAATGTTATAGCTACAAAACTATCAAGATAAAATCAATATACTTTTTTGTGTGTGCCATTTCAGCAATAGAGCTAGACAGTTGAGATTTCAGAGGACTAATTTTGCTACTCATATCACATTTTAAAAAATCCATGGCGAACCTTATTCTGTGGCTTCTGGTCCAGTATTCCACAGTAATAGTATAGCACAGAAAAATAAAATTCATTGTTCTGCGTTATTAGTAGTAATGCAGACCTTATTACAAGCTTTATGAAGCCAAAGGAATTTAGGGTTCAAAAAATATTCCCAAATGCTTATGATTGAGGCTGAAAAACAAACAAACAAAAAAACATCTGAATACATTTATTTCCATTATCAATTATTGGTACTGAAACTTTTTTTGTTTTTGCCAAAATTACCCTGTTAATTGGCTCTTTTCTTCATGTCACTTTGCTATTGTTTGTTTTTACCACAAAGACAAAAATCAGACTTTTTTTCACACAGGGAAAGAGCAATATGAGTTAGTTGAGAGACAACACATAATTTATAATTTTTTTAAAATCCTGTAAATATTTTAAGTTGTTTTAAAAATAACCTGACAAATGTTCTAAATGTTTTAAAATGTAAAATGTGCTTTTTGTTATGATGATTGTTTTTAATAAGTATTCAATATTTATGAATCTCTGGTTTTTCTCTAAATATTGACATTTGTTAGTTATTACCAAGAATACTGTATATTTAAAAGTTGCCAAATAATAAACTATAAAATATCTGGAAGTTATTTCTTGGATTTATGCAAACTATAGACTGGCCATTTATATCTTGAAAAGTCTATGCTTCATTTTTAAAATCTCTGAGCCTGATGGACCTCCCATCTGCAGGCAACATCTGCTGATGGTCCTCTTTTGCAGTCTAAAGTATATTTTATTATTAGTCACACCACCACACTATTTTATGCCAAAGGTAGTTCATTGTGTCTGCAAAAGGGTAAAGCCAGTTTTAATTAACATTTGCTAAAACTGCAGAATTTCAGCATATTGGTTTAGCAAATATATATTGGATACCTTCTACATTCCAGGCACAATGCTAAGTTAACAATACAAAGATCACCAGACAGCACCCACCTTCAAGGAGTTCATGCTTTGAAGTATATCCCTTTATATATATTTTATTGTTTAATTGTTTTTTCTTTCCCCTATATAACCATGTAGTAAAGTGTTGTTTATGCTTCCGGGATGGGAGAGGGGACACAGTGGTGGTGGACTATAAGTGACTCTTTATGAAGAAGAAATGAAGAGTAAAGATTCAGCACACTTTGTTTTGGAGGATTAGTCATTTCATGAAATTACATATATATCTACCTTAAAATAGTGGTTTTTAAAGGAATGATGAGAAAAATGACAAAATGACAAGGGCATTTTATTTTTCTTTAAGTAATAGGCTTGTATATATTGGTTAAATTGAATTAAGATTGCCCTATTTTTGAAGCTGATAGCTCTGAACGTTGCAGTGATTCTCTTAGATCATACAGATACTAAATAAACACAAGGACATTCTGTCTTATTAATATATATCCTCAAAAACTTATTTCAAATGCCTATTTTGTTCCCATAAACTTTGCACATATTGAGGAGATTTTGCAATCTTGGGCCCCTTGCAATTTTCTGTTTGTTTATTTTAAAAATTTTATTGTGTATATTTGAGGTTTATAACATGTTATGGGATATATATAGATAGCAAAAGATTTACTGTAGCCAAGTAGATTAACATTTGTCATTTCACGTAGTTACTTTTTTGTGTGTCAAGTACTGAAATCTATTTAATTTAACAAAAAATCCTAATATAATTTTATTAACTTTAATTCTCATGTACAGTACATTATACTCTAAACTTGTTCATTCTCCATATCTACTATTTGGTGGTCTTTGACCTACATCTTCCCATTTCCTCCCCAACCCCCATCCATGGCATTCTCTACCTCTGGTATTGAGCTCTCTCTCTTTCTTAAAGTATTCCACATATGAGTGAGATCACACAATATTTTTCTTTCTGTGTCTGACTTATTTTACTTAGCATGATGCCCTCCAGGTCCATTCATGTCCTGGCAAATGGCAAGATCTCCTATTTTAAGGTGACTAATAGTGTGTGTTTATGGATACCTCCCTCCTCCCTCCCTCCCTTCCTTTTTTGTATTGGAGTCTCACTCTGTCACCCAGGCTGGAATGCAGTGGCCGCTCCTGGCCACCGCAGCCTCGACCTGCTGGGCTCTGGCGATCCTTCCTCCTCAGCCTTCCAAGTAGCTGGAACTACAGGCGCGCGCTACCACGTTCAGCTAATTTTTGATTTATTGTAGAGATGAGGTCTGGCCAAATTGCCCAGGCAGGTCTCGAACCTGCGGGCTCAGGCAATCCGCTCACCTCAGCCTCCCAAAGCGCGGGATTACAGGCTGAGCCACTGAGCCCGGCTCCTTCCTTTTCTAATTCTTTCAGTGTTTTACTGCAGCACTGAAGATAATTCCCTAAAGCTCTTCTTGTAGTAGTATGCTGAGAGCATTCAGGGACTTTTTTTTTTTTTGAGTCGGGGGTCTCACTCTGTCACCCAACCTGAAGTGCAATGGCATGACTACAACTCACCACAACCTCGACCTCCTGGGCTGAAATGATGCTCCCACCTCAAACTCCCAAGTAGCTGGGGCTGCAGGCGTGTGGCAGCCAGCTCGGCTAATTTATTTATTTTTTGTAGAGATGTGGTCTCATGTTGCCTATGCTGATCTTGAACTCCTAGGCTCAAGCATTCCTCCTGCCTCAGCCTCCCAAAGTGCTGGGAATACAGATGTGAGTCACCACGTCTAACCCTCACATTTTCTTTCTTTATTCAGTCATCACTGGACATGTAGATTATTTCCGTATCTTGGCTATTTTGAATAGCGCTGCAATGAAAAGGGGAGTGCAGGTAACTTCACAAGGTGGTAATTTCATCTTCTGTACGTATAAACCCAGAAGAGAGATTGCTGGTCATATGGTAGTTTGTATTTTTAATGTCTTTAGAAAGTTCTATACTGTTTTCCATAGTGTTTGCATCATTCTACATTCCCACCAACAGTGTATTGAAATTCCCTTTTTTCCACACCCTATCAACATTTCTCTCTTGTCTTTTAGATAATAGCCATCCTTAGGGGTATGAGGAAATATAGTGGTTTTAGTTACATTTCCCTAATGTCAAATGCTGATTTAAAATGTTGTGAAAACATCAAAGGATGTTATAATTTTATTTTCTACTGAGTTAAATTTCTAACTTTATGAATGTCTTTGTTTTTAGTAATGAAGCAGGACCAGACTTTCAGATGAAAGTAGAAGTGTACAGTTGTTGTATAGAAGAATCTTCCATAACCAATGCACCAAAAAAGCTAGCTAAGAAGCTTAAGACGTCTATAAGTAAAGCTACAGGAAAGAAAATAAGTTCAGTGCTTCAAGAAGAGGATCACGAAACATGCTTGCTCCTCAGTTCTGCGGTTTCGTAAGTTTCCTGATACAGCAATTATGGCGACATAAATATTTAGACTTTTGGGGATATTTTAAAGTACTTTATGTGTATATGTTTACATTTTACATGGGAAAACATCCTGAACAGAAAAAAAAAAACATGGTTGTCTGGTATCTACCCAGCTGAGGTAGCTTTAATACCTTCCTTTAAAGATAGCAAGTTGGGTGACAGTGTTTTTAGTGATCTGGAATTCCAGTACAGGTTGGGTATTCCTTATCTGAAATACTTGGGACCAGAGTGTATAGAATTTTTTACTTTTCTGGATTTTGGAATATTTGCATATACATAATAAGATATCCTGGAAATGGGACCCAAGTCTAAACATGAAATTCATTTATGCTTTATATATACCTTATACACACAGCCTGAAGGTAATTTTATATAATATTTTTAATAATTTTGTGCACAAAACAAGTTTTGACTGCATTTTGACTTTGACCCATCACTTGAAGTCAAGTATGGAATTTTTTACTTGTGATATCCTGTAGGTATTGAAAAAGTTTCGAATTTTGTATTTTCAGGCTAGGGATGCTCAGCCTGTATCTACCAGAAAGATGAAGTATTTTTCTTGGAAAGGGACTAGGTATATGTCAAAGTATTTGCTACATATCAGTCCGCTAATTGAATTTTTGTATATATGTCATGATTTATTGTTACAGATTTTTAAAAATATTTTATCTTTTAACCAAACCACATTATCACTGTAACACCCAACAAAAATTTTCAAATCTTTAATATCTCTAATATCCAGTCTATATTCAAATTGCCCCAGTTCTAAAATAGTCTTCTTCTTATTTGTTTGTTTAAATCAAAATCCAAACAATGTCAGCAATATTAAATTAGGTGAGTTTTAAATTTCTTTAGTTTATTACGATTTCCTGTCCACTTTTTTCTTGCCAGTATTTATCGAAGAAATCAGATCTTATAGAATTTCCCATATTTAGAATTCAGCTGATTTCTTCCTTGTGATCCTTTAAAGCTTATTTTTCTGGCCCTTGTATTTCTTTTTTCTTTTTTTTTTTTGAGTTGGAGTCTCACTCTGTCGCCCAGACTGGAGTACAGTGGCCGCTCCCAGCCACCACAGCCTCATCCTGCTGGGCTCCGGCGATCCTTCCACCTTAGCTTTCTAAGTAGCTGGAACTACAGGCACACACTACCACACCCGGCTAATTTTTTGATTTATTGTAGAAATGAGGTCTCGCCAAGTTGCCCAGGCGGGTCTTGAATCCACGGGCTCAGGCAATCTACTCACCTCATGGCCCTTGTATTTCTTATAACCAGTAGTTAGATCTAGAGGATTAATTAGATTCAGGTTCTCTTTTAGGGCAATATTACTTCGTATTAGTAGATGTACTTCCTACTACCATTCATCAGGAGGCTTTGTCCCCTTTTAGAAATGTTAACATTGATCAGTGAGTTTACATGTTGCCAGCCTGATCCATCCATTATAAAGTCCTCTATAAAACTTTGATGTAATGGTTTTAGCAGCATTGCTGATCATTTATTATTTCATTTATTATTTTATTGTAATTTGGTGACTTCCTAAATCTTGAAAACTGCATTTTTCTTCTAAACGAAAATTCTTGCAGAGAACTTATCCTCATAAACTCTCTGAATATAACCACAATAAAATTGGTGGAGGAAAGAGACGGAAAAAATACTTGATTCTTATGTTTGCCAAATTTTAGAATAGTACGTTGATAGGCTAGCAATCATAGAGGTGATTATTTTATTTGAACTCTTGAGTTGTTTCAATTTATTATAGTTATATTCTCTTTGCTTAAATTGTTCATCTTTGATTAGTAGGAAGCCTTCAAGTTGACTTCTACATCCTTTAGAAACAACCTAATCTTTGATAACTTTTTTACTTTCTGACACAGTAATCTTATATCTTTCTGCTCAGACTCAGAATCACCGTTTCTCCAAGGGGCCCATGGTTTATTTCAGATACCTTCTTCAAGCATTGTGTTTGTTTCTCCACAAATAGTTTTATGTTTATGTTTCCTTGGAACATTGTTGATCAGGCTACATTCCTAGAATTTCTCTGCATGTCTAGTAGAGTTGGCTCTTCATGTCAGTAATTTTACTGTAATTATAAAAAGCAAAATATTTTAGGTATAGATCCTGGAAGCATCAATCATCAAAATGTAATTAAATTATTCTTTTCATGTCGGATGTATTACATGTGAAATATGCTTTGGCACTCTAGCATAGTGGCTTTCAATCTATTTTGATTGAGACTTTATGCAAGAAATACATTTTACATCATGACTGAGTGTACAGTTATATAAGTAGATAGATCTTATAAAGTGATACTTAAGCCTTACTAATTAAATATAGTTATTGGGCACTTTCTTATTCTGTTGCTTTCAGTTTTTAAAAAATGCTGTTTGTAAATAATTAAACTGATTTCATGTTCCATGAGTGAGCCCCAATTCACAGTCTGAAAAATAGTCATTGAAGGTGTAAATCTGCCCAATATAAATGTCATTTAAAAAGGGACAAGGAACTTCTAATTTTTTTTTTTAAATCTAAGACCATCTTTAAAACTTTTCTACATTAAGATTATATCAAGGATTTTCTAGAAGGTACTTTAATTCGACCATCACAAGTAGATTTTTTTAATGATTAGATAAACAGTTCTGTTCTAGTTTGAAACATATTTTAGAACAGAAAGAGATCTTAGACATAATCATATAGTTCAGTAGTTTTAAATGTTTTTAAGCAGCAAAACTCCTTATTTTTAAAATGACAAGACTAATAGTGTCCCTTATCTAACTACACTATACTTTGGACAAGTTACATTTTTCTTTAGCCTCAGTTTTCTCATATTAAAGGTAAAGATGCTTAGATACAACCAATTCTTTTTAGAAAGCTCCTTAGAGACATTTTTAGGTTTTTATAGGAACCTTTCAAGCATGTAAAAACAAGAAATGGACTTCTCAAGCAGTTTAAAACGTCATTGTTTGGCAGTGTATACTTAATTTTGTTATTCTGTCATTTATTACTTGTATGATCCAAGTCTAATTTATATACTCTCTGGGTTTTTGTTTTTCCCTCTATAAAATGGGAATGGTAACAATAAAATAATATCTAACTCAATAGGATCATTATGTGATTGAATAAGATAATTCATGAACTTGATAAAAAGTAAGCATTTAATAAATGTGGGTCTGTTACCATTATTGTTGCTATTTTTACTATTCACAGGCCAGTGCTTTTTCTAAGACTTTTTTTGAATTCATGCTGAAGAATTGCATTTTAGGAACTTGACATAAGATTGTAAAATGTAGCCACATTTTTTTTCATTTAAAACCATGTTTAAAGCCATGTTTATAATTTTATAGGTTATTTAAATTATGTTAGAACCTATATTTAGCTTATTTTTCTCTTTGAAGCCTTTGAGACTTTCCTTTCTCTTTGAGGAATGTTTGAGTATAACGTTATTGTGTATTTCCTTTTTAATAGGGACATATTTATTTTGATGTGCTCATTCTCCTATCCAGATTTTGTCATTCTACTTGGTTTATCCCTGAATCAAAACACTAATTTTTTTAATGAACATTTCCCTTAAAATCTTTATGCCATTTGTTTATTAAAGATAGTCACAATATAAGCTAAAACCTTTTATGATAGTTCGTTAAATTATGTTATCCTAATACTAGCATTCTACCAACCTGGTGTGAAACCAAAGTACACTAGGTTAATTCAGTCTAGGACTACTGTTACCCAATACCTCCTTAACCAACCACTTCAACACCATGATAGGAGTTTAAGAATGGCATTAGTAATCAGTGCATAAAGGGATCAGTTTTGTGTTTTTAATCGTGATCTAGGTTAATATGAGGATTTGTAATACAGCTTTTATTCTTTAACCAAAATGAAGAAATATAAAACAATATGCATCTTTCCTAGTAATATGATATGTGACCAAATATAGCTGTACTTCCTGAGAAGAGTGCATTTTTTTTGGACTACCATTTAAAGTAGTCATTTATTTCTTCATAACATTCCCCCTCCTCCAGAAAAATGTTATAACAATTGGCCTATTTGATAGAAAAAATGTAGCTGATTAAACTTTTTGGAACTCAGTATTAGGGTTGGCTAAAAGGAATGTGTGTAATGTTTTAGAAAAAAAATGTTATCCTGACAAGAATGTTTTAAAAGTGAGGTCATTGTTGGTTTTGGAAGCATTGGCATTGTAATTAGTCATGGTTTAAAAATGAAGTAACTTGAAATATCATCATAAAGTATTGTTTGAACTGAAAGAAGACAGTGAACATTTTGATAATTTTTAGTATGTTTCCTAATGTGATTCATTTATTCATTTTATTTGTGGAATTTTCTTACTAAAATTCCTTTAGTAAGATTTCCCCAGTGCCTCTAGTAACTGAACTATTTTATGCTTCTTGATTAGCTATTTAGTACATTATTCCTCATTGCATAAGTAAACATCATTTTAAACAATCGTCTTGTAAAAACTGGTAAAATTGAGAGTGATTGTTTCCTTGACAAAAGATGTATTACACTTTTCAAAAATTATCCACTATCATACTGTATTGTAAATAAGATTTAAATTACAAAGTAAGTATTCTAACACTTATCCAGAATAAATTGATTATTTATGTTTTTAAGAACAATGCCTTTAAAGATTTGGGAGTGTGAAAGATAATGCAGCTTATAACCATAGCTAAGGAATTACTTAACTACCACAATAGTTGACTTATTTGTTCATTTAATCATCTTAGAAATGGATTATTCAGCAGTTATGCCATGCGTACATTCAAAGGTTAATAAATCATGGCCTCTGCACTCAAAATTCTTGCAGTGTTGTAAAATGTGGTCACTGTATATCTGTTTTAACAGAACAAGTATCTTAATTTTAAGCTATTTCTTAATGAGGCATAAAGACAGTATGATACCATGGAGTTCTCTTTGCATTATACCTGCGCTAGCTATGGGCAAGTCAGTTACATTCCCTGAACATCAGATTCTTCATCTGCAAATGTGGCCCAGATATCTGCTCTGCCCTCTTCAATTAGTTGTTTTTAACTTTTAAAAAATAATGCTTATCAAAATGCCATAAGTTACACATGGAAATGTAGAATTATAATATTTTGCATGCAGTTGATTTTTAGGAGTGGTTTTCATTCTGTTACTACTTAACCACATTAATTATTTCTTTAGAAAATAGCATAAATTTGGGAATAGCATCTAGAAGAGTAAAAATTTACTCCTAATTCTAAACCAAATACTTTTTATCATTTTGAGCTGTTGTTTTCATTTCAAGTTTTTAAATACCTAGCTTTGGGAATACTTAGATATTAATAATTATAATGTGCATTCTGCTTTTTCAGCAGTTATTATTATAATGGCTGCATTGTCTATTAGTTGGCTATATCATCATTTAACCATTTTTAGAGAAGACTATCAATATCTTTTCTCATATTATTTTCAGATTTGTCACTCATTGGCAATGGAGCTAAATGTCTTACATATTTACTTTAAAGTAGTTAAGGGAAAGATGTCCTTGTCACAACAATTTCTGAAGGCCTGAGAAAAAATTTAAACATACAATTTTGTCATCTCATATTTTTAGCCTATTCTGCCACACAAATTGCTTTCTGAACATATCACCTTTCAACGCACCCAGTGCAAATGTACAAGACTATAGCATAGTTTCTTCCTGTGCTCACTAATAGCAGTGTTTTATATTCACTGTATATTGAAATGACTCTTCCTAAAGTGAAGACTACTCAATATTATTGTTGATCACTAAATAAACTACGATGTCACTCCTAAAACTGAAACCCCAAAGTTTCTTCAATTCTCTTTTTCTCTCTCACCACTTCAGATGTTTTTCTTGAAGGATTTATTGTATGTGTGTTAAGACTAATATAGTTGTTAATCTATCTACCTTGATCTCTCAGCTTCATGACCTCTTTGCTTCCAGTAATCTTGTCCTCTCATCCATTTCAGCCATCTACCCTATAATTGTGTCTTAGATCTTGTCATTACTAATAATTGCACATTCCCCAAAAACCTTTGTGGTATGTACTCCAGTCTCTCCATCATCTCCTGTAATTTCAGGTCTTCCCTTCAGTGCTCTGTCTCCAACTTAGCTCAGACTCCAGTTTACCATTTTATTCTTTCCTGGTGTCTGTCTTCTTTTGACATACTTGCCTTGGAAAAACTCCAACCTTGGTTAAATCTTTTTAGCTCCTTTACACCTGCACTCTTGAGGAATAGATAAAGAAGCTGGAGAAAAACACAGTTATGTTTCCTGATCTCACTTGAGACATAGGATCACCAACATTAAGTGGGTTCTCAATATAACTGAGCTTTTCTCCTATTTCCACAGTCTTCCACTTTACCTCTCTAAGTTTTTCACATATTATCTTCTTTTCTCTAACCTTTAGTATCCAGTCTCCACTCCTCATTCATAGCTGATTACTTTGTTTCATATATCATTGATATTACTGAAGTAATTAGAAGAAAACTTGAATATCCATCGGCTCTACGTGCCTATTCACATCTTTTTCTGCATTTACTGTTTCCTTTCTTGAGAACTGCCTTTGTGTCATCTAAGGCCCATCTATTTAAAAAATGTGCACCAGATCCCATCTTCTCAGTTACTCAGAGGTGAACACCTGCAAGGTTCTTCTTTACCTACATCATCTTTACTGCATCATTCCCACAAACATAGGAACATGCTGAATACCTTCCAAATCATAGGTATCCTTTATAGAAAAGAGGTTTTTTTATATTACTGTCTCCACTTCCTCTTCTGTCATTCTCTGTTGGACCATTTCAATTGACTTTCCTTATATTACCTCTTCATCCCATCCTACAGAAATTCCTCTTGTCAAGGTCAGTAGTGATCTAATGTTGCCACATTTGATGATGAGTTATTGGTGTTCCTCTTCCTGGACCTTTCAGCACTAACATATTTGAGCACTATCCTTGAAATACTTTTGTTACTTGCCTTCTAGGATACCATTTTCTTGTGTGTATGTGTGTTGTTTTTTTTTCTTTTACCACGTGACCATTTATTTGTTCCTTGTCTGGTCCTTTGTTTGTTGCTCTTCATTCAACTTAGTAGAGTGCTTTTGTCCCAGTATTTAGTCCTTGGACTTCACTTAACTTTCTTTAACTTTTATTAATTTTCATCTATGTACCAGATGCGATCTGGTGCACAAATAGATGGGCCTTACGTGAGGTAAAGGCAGTTCTCAAGAAAGGAAACTGGTAACTGCCAAATTTTTGTCTTCAATACAGATTGTTCTAATAATTCCAATCTCATATATGCAGATGCCTACCTTATAATACATCTAGATATCTAAAATAATCCCAAACTTACTTGCCTCAAACTGAATTCTTACTTCCTATTCCTGTTTCTTTCTCATTCTGCCTCATTTCAATTAACGACAATTTTATTTTTCAGTTGCCTGGGTCAGAAAACTTGGAGATAGTCTTAATTATTTCCTTTCTTTCACATCCCATGTTTACATTAAATGAACTTTGAGAATACGTCAGGAAACTTACCAGTTCTCACCACCCCATCATTACCACTCTGTTTCAGGCCTGAATCAGTTCTTGCCTTGTTAATTGCAGTAGCCTCCTAGTTGGTGTCTTCATTTTCACTCTTGGCCGCTGTAGGCTATTCTCTACACAGCAACTAGAGGGAACATTTAATTAAGATCCGGGTCAGATCATGACACATGCCTCTGCTCAAAACCCACTTGCTACACATCTCAATCAGAATGAAATCCAGTGTCCTTATCAGCTTACCAGGACTGCAGTATATAGTATCTGCCCCCTGCTCACTTTTTAGACATCTCCTATCACTCTTCCTCTTCCTCACCATGCTCCAGCCACACTGACCTCCATATTGTTTGCCAAACATACCTAGCATATGCTCACCCTAGCCTTTCTATTTAGTGACCTCTGCCTGAAGTGCTTTTCCTTCTGTTCTTCTCATGGCTCATTTCTTCCTTTCAGGTCTTGACTCAAATGTTACTTTTGCAAATAAGCCTTTTCTTTTTTGCCTGTCTGAAATGGCACTCTCCTATTACATTAATCCCTTTACTGTGCTTTACCTAGCCTCATGGACCTGAAGCAGTTGCGCATGTGTGTGTGTGTGTGTGTGTGTGTGTGTGTGTGTGTGTGTGTGTGTGTGTGTGTGTGTATGACTATTTTTCCTCCTTTATAAGAGTGAAGGACGTCCTTCCCCCATTTTGTTGATTATTGTAGCCTTAGCACCTAGAACAGTGCTTGGCAAATATAAACATCTCTGCTTTTTGTCTTGAAAACAACATGTTCTGTACTGAAATGCTAACAGGGAGTCTATTTCCTATTATCCTAAGTGGGAAAAATTATAATGCTTTACCAATTTAAAACTCCCATCTACTTCTCTAAATATAGTTTCATAAAACTTATATATCAGGGACAAATTTACATTACACCCTGATCACCAATATGATTGCTAATAGGCAGTTTGTGTATCTAGTAATATTTGCTCTTCCATTGTAATTGCTGTTCTCGATTGCTTTGGTTCTTTCTACACAATTTTCTTTAATACTTCCCCAACTTTTTTGGGACTCATTGTGTCAACAATAGGCAAGAATAAGAGCTAATCATGAAAGACACTGTAGAAACTTGTTCAGGATGAGTGACTAATAGTGAAGAATGGCCTGTACTAAGTATGACGCTTATGCCTCTCTTAGTTCTAGCAGCAGTGGAGATTTGTTAGTACTTGGTGAACTTTTTGAAAAGTCTAAGTGTGAGTCTGACATAATACTAATCATCTTAAATTTATTTTTCAAAGTAGTTAAATCTCAAAACTGAGAAAAAAAGTGTATTTTGCTTATAAAGGGAACAAAGACAGAGATATAAAAAAGATGATGTCTGATGAAAATTTTTATTAATTGTGCCAGGTGATGTCTCATAAACCTCCTTTGTCTCTTACTAAATCTTAAATAAAATGTCCTAAGACAATTTAATAATTTGAAATTCCACACATGCATTGTTTTGTTTAAAATGTTATGTTGACATTTGAAGACAGAAACACAAGTTTTCCTAAGTAAACACTGACCAAAAACATTGGTTATTCAAAGATATCTTTGGACTATAATGACTGTATATTGAAAACCAACAAGCATTCTCCAAGGGAGTAGAATTCAATGAGGTATGCTTTTATTTATTGAAGAGGTGCATGCAAGCATTACACATTTACTAAACTGGGTATTTTTTCTTTATAATGGAGATTTTATTTAAGATTTAGTGAGAGACAAAGAAGATTTATGAGATATCACCTGGCACAATTAATAAAAATTCCTATCAGACATCATCTTTTCTATATCTCTGTCTGTCTTTGTTCCTTGTATAAGTAAAATATACTTTTTTTTCCGGTTTTGAGATTTTACTGTTTTGGAAAATAAATTTAAAACTAAGAAAGGTCATGAAAAAAATTAAGATTTCTAGCACAGAAAATACAGTTGTTACTGAACAGAAATTTACTTTTTATTACCACAAAGTTCCAGGATATGAAATTCATCACCAGAATTCCTAGGTATTTTGCCAAGAGTGCTATTTTAATGTAAGTACCATAATGGGGACTATAATGAAGTGAAAAAAATGAAATTAGTGATGTTCTCCATTTTCTTACACTGTCGATAATACCCTCAGATCTTTGAAGTAGATAGCCAGAAGAAAGAAATTCATTCTGTCAAAGATAAACAGCTGGAAACTAAAGTGGTAAGGACAGATTTTAATCAGTAATGTTCTATTGCAATAGCAAAAAGAGTCCAGCATGAATGGCACTTAACTTTGATTTGTATAGAGGTTACTGGGCATTTTAAAGGGGGAATGAGGAAATAGGAAGACAGTGAGCCAGGCCCAGAGTTAGGAAGGTGAAGAGTTCCAGACATCAGGAAGGAAGATGGTCCATGTGCAGCCTATCTGGGCTTGCTAGCTGGTACTCATCGAAGTTATACTGCTACCCTCTCACAGAGGCTGGGAGACAGGGTCCCTATCTTCAGATGCTGGCTGGAACAAGCAGTAAATTATTTTGGCGGCCTCAAGTTTTCTCAGGCAGACAAAGACTACCTAGAGATGCTAACTTGAGCTGTTAGAAACAATGTTACTGTTTTGTTAAATCCTGTGTAGGTCAATGTGAGGCCTAATTGAGAAGATCTAGAGGAGCCTGGCTAGAGTTTGGTCAAGAAGAGAGTCTTTGTCCTGGGAAATTAATATGGATCCACTCCTGTCATTTCTCTTCTTAGCAACTTTTCATGACTTCCCATTACACACGTATGATTAAATTCATCCTTCTTCCAGGGCTCGTGCACCATGCTTCCTGCTTGCTCACTGTGTTCCAACAATGCTGGATTTCTTTCATCCCTCCCTCTGTACATGCTGTCTCTCTGCCTGGAGTGTTTTCCTGCATTCCTTGCTTGACTAGATCTTAGTATGACTGGGCTCCTGTTACTTCTTCAGAGACACCTTCTCTAATTTACCTGTCTAACATAGGTTCTTTGTTTTTTCATCCCCTCCCCTGTGCTTCTTTAGTTGAAAAAGTTACATCACAACTTGGAAATGCTGGTATTTGATTTATTCCTCTACCTACTCTTTTTTTTTTCCCCCGCCTGCCTGCACCAGAATATAATGCTGGATCTTGTTTGCCATCAAATGCCTATCACCTAGCATAGGACTTGACACATTTTAAGTGTTCAGCAAATAGTTCTTGAATGAATGGAGACCCTTCAGAGAAACATTTGTGTGAGATAAAACAAGTAATTTGCAGATTTTATTGACAAAACATCATAAATATTAACATGCTAAATTGATTAATAACATGTATTGACTAATCTGCCATCTATAATTTCTTTCTTTTCATTTTTTTGTGGTAGAATATACATATAACATAAATTTACCATTTCAAGCACTTTTTAATATACAGTTCAGAGGCATTATGTATGTTCATATTGTTGTGTAGTTGTCACCACTATTCATCTTCAAAACTTTTTCATTTTCTCATACTGAAATTCAGTATCCGTTAAACACAATTCCCCATTCCACCTTCCACCCAGCTCCTGGAAACCACCATTCTACTTTCCATCTCTGAAATTCACTACTCAAGGTACCTCTTACAAGTAAAATCATATAGTATTTTTTCTGTGACTGGCTTATTTCACTTAGCATAATGCTTAAGATTCATCCATGTTGAAGCATATGTCAGAATTTTCTTCCCTTTTTAGGCTGAGTAATATTTCTTTATACACACACACACACACACATACACACACACACACACACACACACACACACACACACACAGTATTTTGTTTATTCATGCCTGGATGGACCCTTGGATTTCTTTCACTTTTTGACTGTTGTGAATAATGCTGCTATGAACATGGGTGTACAAATATCTATCTGAGTCCCTGCTTTTGGTTTTTTGTGTGTATACCAAGAAGTAAAATTGCTGGATCGTGTGGTAATTTTATTTTAATTTTTTGAGGATCAACCATATTGTATTCTACAGCAGCTGAACCATTTTATATTCCCACTAGCAGGTGCACAAAGGTTCTAATTTCTCCACACCCTAGCCAACAATTGTTATTTTCTGCTTTTTGTTTATTTCACTAGTAGCCATCCTAATTGGTGTGGTATCTCATTGTGGTTTTGATTTGCATTTCCCTGATGACCAATGACATTGAGCATCTTTTCATGTTTTTATTGTCCATTTATGTATCTCCTTTGGAGAAATGTCTATTCAAGTCCCTTGCCTATTTTTAAATCGGATTGTTATTTTGTTGTTGAACATCTAAATGTTTTATGTAGTAGAAAGCATACAAAAATGTTTAAAACATGTCTTCTTTCTTACTATTAGTGGTGTAAAGTATAATTTACTAGCTCATACTACCTTAACCTTGGAAAGTGCTGAGGATAGCTTCAAGACTCATAATCTGTCTATTAATGGAAATGGTAAGTACATTATATATTTTACTTATTACATATATTATGCCTATACATCGGTGGTGACAGTGATAACTTCTCGTTGTAATATGTTCCCCTGAAGTGGACATTGGCTTAAGTGATGTAGGCGTGAGTAATTCTGTGGGTTCTTTCAAATATGTTTATGTCCTTTTCCCAAAGGAGAAAAGTTTCTTTTCCTTTTTCTCTGCTAGGATTTGTTTGTGAAGTTAACTTAGTGAAAACAGAAAGGTTTGGGGTATTCTGAATCATTGTCTTTAACTTGGAATTAATAATTTCTCCACTCTTCTAACTGAAAATTAAAGAACTTTATTTTCAAATTTGAATAAAGGAAGCCAATTCCACTATTAGTAGGAAGCAGAGAATATAAGAAAGAGAAGGTAGGGCTACATTAATCTTAACCTTTTTCTCTCTGGATGATAGTGGTAGTTGCAGTTTATGCAAGAGAAATATCTAATAAAGTGAAAAAGGATGTTAGGTGATTAGAAAGAGTTGTAAAACTTAGCATGAGCACTCTCCCAGATAATTTTACTTGTGATGAACAATGTAGAGCAGTGTTGGTGAGGCAGTTTGGACGTATGACTTGGATCATTTACGTATGCTTATTTTTTGAAGCAAAACATGGTAAATAATACTATATGCATATTATACTTCAAGTTATAAAGATTGATGGCTCTGTACTGATAAGATTGATAATTCTATACCATTATTTTTTGTTTCACAATAAAAATTACTTTAAAAATAAAAGTTTATGAAATGTAAGTACATAGTTTAACAAATAATTATGAGATTAATATCTGCATAACCACCTCCATGTCAAGAAATATAACATTGCTACCAGTACTTTCCCTCAGTTACCGTAGGTGTACATGTGCCTCAACTTCTATGGTATTTGCTTTCTTGCTTTTCTTGAAAAAGTTTTACTACCTGTGTGTGCTTCCTTAAATAATGTAATTTAGTTTTGTCTTGTGGTGGAATAATACTATGTTGTCTTAGTGATTTGCTTTTTGTTTGTTGTTCAGTATGACAAGCAATAAAATAAACATTTTATTGCTTATAGTATTTTATTGTATATCACTATGTATTTATTTCTTATATTTTTTCAATTAATTTTTAATCATTGCAAAGTTCTTCAGATTTTCTGTTTCTTGAATCAGTTTTAGCAAACTGTATTTTCATAGATATTCATTTGATCTAAAATTTGAAGTTTATAGACATTGAATTCTTTTATATTTATCAAATTTCTATACCTCAGTAGCATTGTTTCTCTTTCTCCACTTCTGATATTGGCTTTTTGTCCTTCTGTGTTTTTTTATTCTCATTCTTGCAATAGGATGGTCAGTTTTATTATTCATTAGTGTGGTCTGTATATGCTCATTATTTGTTAGAAATTATGATTATAGTCTACATCTTCAGTACTGCAAGAGGTGGGATAAAAATCTCATGCCATGATTGTGGATTTTTCTAGTTCCCATAGTTATGTCTATATTTGCTTTATATAATTTGAGCCTTTGTTATGTATGTAATCTTTAAATTGTGTGTTTTTTTCTGTTACCTCAAACTGTACTTATTTTTATGTTCTAGACATGCCTCTTCATACAGCAGTATATTGAATTTTAATTTTTATCTATTTTGACAATCTTGTAATCTCTATTAAAACATAAATTCAGATTTGCTGTAATTGGTAATTTTTTTTCTTTTCACTGAAGCTTTTAGTCCTTTTGTATATAATATTAAATAACTTTATATTTGGGCTTAAATCTATTGCAATAACCTGTTTTTTATTTATCCTACCTATTCCATGGCTATGTAGGGTTTTTTCCCCTTGCCTTTTTAAAGATTGATTGCTTTTATCATTTCAATTTTTTAAACTAAAGTTGTACATTCTTTTTTGATCTTTAGAAATTTCCCCTAAAAATTTTATTAATCATACTTATTAAAGTCTAAAATTAAAAGATAATTTTACATTTTTCTCAGACAATGCAAGAACTTTAGAACAGGTAAAACTCTTTTCCCTAGCCTTTGCACTATTGTCATTGTGATTCTCTTTCTTATAATTTTACATGATGCTTTATGTATTTAATACTCAGATTTATATACATGTTTCTATGTACTACTTATATCTTCCTTGCATCTGGGATAATTTTCCTTCTGCTTGAAGTATAACTCTTAGAATTTCCTTTAGTATGTTCTGCTGGTTTCAGACTTGGTTCTTTTTGTTTATCTGAAGGTGACTGTATTTTGCTTCATTATTGAAGATACTTTTTATAGGATATAAAAGTTTGGCAGTTTTAATGTTTTTTCTTTTGAATATTAAAGCTATAATTTTACTATTTCTTGGCTTCTGTTATTGGTTGTTGAAAATTGTGTGTCACCTCTGAGGGTAATCATTCTTTTTATTTTCCCTTTGCCTTTGGTTTTCTAAAATTTCACTATGATATAATTAGGTGTAGAATTTATTTATGTTGTTTGGGATGCCTTAAGTTTATTTACATTGCCGATTGATGTGTTTTATCAGTTTGAACAAAATCCCACCTATTCAGGGCAGCCTCTGCTCTATTTCCTTGTTTTTCTTCTTCCTGCATGCCTATTAAACCTACATTAGTCTTTCTTACTGGATCCTCTATGTTTCTTACCCTTTATGATGTATTTTTAAATATTTTTGTCATTGGTGCTTCTGTGGGTGTTTTTGTGACCTATTTTCCATTTCCCTTATTCTCTCTGTAGCTCTGTCTGACCTGCTGTTAAACCCATATGTTAGGCTCTTCATTTCAGTTACCATGTTTTCAGATAAAAATCTTTATTGAAAAGTCAAACTGCTTTTTTATTTCCTGTTTCATTTCACTTTGTCCTAATACCTCACTTGTTTAGAAAAGAACTAAGTGTTTTGATTAATGTGTTGCACAAGGACTGAGAGGTAGTGTTGATTTTTCAAATCTTTTATGTCACTTTCTATAACCTACATACATTGTTAATGTCATCTTTTGCTTTCTAATAAACGAGTAAGTATAGTTGTTTTATAATTTCTGTCTAATATTCAGACATCTAAAGTCTTTCTAGGTCTTTTTTAAAAACTAGTTTTCTCTCATGATGTCGAATTCCTTGCATATCTGATTATTCTCATGTGCTTGTCCACTTAACTGAAATTTTACTGATGATAGTCCCTTCTGATGCCTGTCAGAAGCAAAAAAATACTTATCTAAGGACTATGCTTAAGTTTCTCTGGATCCCTCCCAACTCTAGCCCTACCCCCAGCCCCAGGCAATGGGAATCTGGGCACCAGGGTTGGTTTACCTCTAGTTCACCACAACACTCTTGCTGATCTCTTTGGGATATCAGCTTAGTATGAGAAGAATCTCTAACTAAACTGCTTACATTATGTAGCCCCTGGACTTTGATTTCTCTTATTTCCTCCATCTTGCAGTCTCATTAAGTTGTAAGTTCGGATTTGCTGCTATTGCTAAATGGTCTTAGGACAAATACAGCTTCTGTGCTCAATTACCTTGCTGGTTCTCCTTTATCTTCATGTTTGTCATGGTAATTTCTTAGTCTTGTTACCTCTTTGTTGTTTGATACACTATATTTTATTCAGCATTTTTGCAGTTTTCAGTGGGAAGATTGGTCTGAGCAGTCTGACCTGCCATCACTGCAAACCTGAAGTCTGGAACAATATTTGCATGATCAGTCTTATCAGAAAATCTGATAAATGGAATTTGTCTTTATCCCATTTTATGTCAGTTCTGTAGAATTACTAGAATTACTGCCATATGTTGAATGCCCATAATGTGTCAGAAACTGTTCTAAACATTTTTAAAGTGGTTGTTACTCTTAACTCTGTGAGATATAGTCATAGGAAATATTATAATAGAGTGATTTTTAAAAATTTTTAATTTTAAAGATGTGGGGTACAATTCAGGGTTAAGTATACAAATATTCATTATGCAGATACCCTTGTTGATGAGGTTTGTCCCCCCTCCCCCTGCAGATTCCCACTACTGCCAATTCCCTCCCCACATCCCTGGCAATTTCCCACTACTGACAATCCTTTTCTTAGAGTATTGTGATAATTTTTCAAGGTCCACTTATAAGTGAGAACATGTTTTTTGTTTCTGTGATAGATCACTTAGTATTATAGACTCTAGTCCATCCAAGTTGCTGTGAAGTTCATAATTTTGTCCTTTTTGACTGTGTAATATTCCATTGTGTATATGTACATTTTTTAAATCCAATCCTCTTTTGATGGGCAGCACGGTTAGTTCCATGTTTTTGCTACTGTGAACAATGCTGCAATAAACGTGCATGTGCCGGTATCTTTTTCATAGAATGATTTGAGCTCCTCCAGGTATATTCCCAATAAGGGGATTGTGGGGTCATATGGAAGGTCAATTTTTAGATCTTACTTAAGAGTCATCAAACTGTTTTCCACAGAGGTTGTACTAATTTACACTCCCACCAACAGCGTAGAAGTGTTCCCTTTTCCTGCATTGTCTCCACATCTGTTGTTTTTTGAGTTATTGATGATGGTCATCCTGGCTAGAGTTAAGTGGTATCTCAGGTTTTAATTTGTATTTCTTTGATGACTAGTGAGACTGAGCATTTTTTCATGTATCTGTTGGCGGCTTGTATGTCTTCTTTTATGAAGTGTCTAATAGTGGGGACTCTGGAGGCATGGACCTTGGATTCATATTCTAGTTCTACCACTGGATAATTCTGTGGCCTTCACTAGTTTCTTATTTTATTGTCATTTACAGTTTACAGATGAGCCAAATGCAGCTTAGATAAGTAACATGCTAGATCATGAAACTAGCCAGACTTCCAACAGTCCAGAATAGGCTGTGATCTTTCTGCTTTGCTGTCAGGCATTATTATTATTACAGTACTCAAAGAACAAAATACTATTATGTGTTAAGATAATGAAATTGATGAAAGTAGTGGAAAGAAATAAAATTTATAAAGGGAGCATCAGTTTCAGCAGTGATTCCTCAGTCATCTTCAGTGTTCTGTGTGATATTGCTAGATTCTCCTTTAACAAAATATTTGTAAGCAAGTAAGCATGGAAGCTGTGTGGTATAGTTCTCTCTCAGAGAAACAGAGTGTCTGCGGAAAAAGACCTTTACATAAAACAGTAAAACCCAGAAACTGTTGACATTGGAACATGTTGATTCCACACATAGAACAAATTTTAAGAAACACCAAACTATAAGCCTCTTATTTATGGAATAGTTATATTTCTGAAAGTGTGTGTAAATTCAAATTTTGTAAATGAATTATAGTTTGAAAAAGAAGAAAACATTAAAAGCAACAAAATTTTATACAGAAAAAGTCCCCTCTAATTTATTCATTAATATAAATCTTTATGTTAACATATTAGTGAATTTTTCTAAATGAAGTTATACCAGTGTCCACCAAATACTGTAAAATCAAAAAGAGATACAAGGTTTTTAAAAAGTATAACTCAATTTAATTGTTCTTGTTATTGAAGGAAACAATCCAAATGATGTTTTAAGGTTTTTATTTGTCATTAGGAAATTTTTATACTTTTGATAAGATTATGAAACCACATTGTGAAGATGACTCACACGGAACTGAGATATTATCTGGATTCTTTCTCCTGCTTGTGTTTTGTCTTTATTGTTGTCATTTTTAAAACTCCTTTCTGTTCCTTATTTGAAACTATGAATGAATTAGATAAAAATCTTTGATGAAAAGTCAAGCTGCTTTTTATTCCTGCTTCATTTCACTTTGTCCTAATACCCCACTTGGTTAGAAAAGAAGAATTCAGTATTTTGATTAATGTGTTGCACAAGGACTGAGAGGCAGCACTGAAAAATGGAAAAGGTGTGGTTTAGGGAGTGAGACTTCCTTGGATATCAAATTATGAGAAACATCTATTGTGTGCCTGATACAATGCTAAATGTCATACACATTATTTTATTTGGGTTTCATAACAACCACGATATTTAAGATAAGTGATATTTTTTTAAATGGGAAAGTAATGGATAGGTTAAGTGTCTAATTTTGGTGCTATATTTCTTGTCAGGAGAGTAGAGAAGCTATGACTTGACATCTTATTTCACATTACCCCTGAGCTGTAAAGAAACCAAAGTTAGAAGTAACAGCTGATTGCTGGATATGTGGCAAGCAGGCTATGGAGTAAGGAATTTTACATCCAATATTCCTTTTCGAGTCAGGAACGAATTATTTTTCCTGGCATGCCATAAAATCTGAATTTATTTTATCAGAGAAACATTGATACATGTGATATTTCAGTTCCAGATACATTATTGATTGCACAAACTTTATGGACCAATCTGAGAATCTAATCATCACTTATTCTGTTTCTTTAGATAGTGCATTCTAACTTAAAAACAACTGACAGATATTTAGAATATAAATCATTCATAAATCTGAGACTGCCTATATAAAGAAATTTGATTTCAAACTTTATAAGTCACAAAGTTGATTTCAGATATATTACTCAGATATATGCTTTTCTATAATTTTTATTTCGTTTTCTGGTTAGTTTAGGAAAGGCAGCTCTTATTTATGTTTGCATTTTGGAGACGTTGCATGTATTGTATTTGCATTAATTTCTCCCAGGTCACACTCTTTATTTCTAAAAGATAGCAGCTTTTAAAAAGCATTAATAAAAAAGATTTTAATAGTCTCAGAACAATTGTTGCTGCTATTCTATAGTAGAATGTTGGATAGGTAAGTTGTTTAATACTTTTGTGTTTTGCTTAATACTTTTCATTTAGGCTGTTCCTGTTCCTTTAACTGATGTACCAAACGTTGACTTCCTTGCATCTATACATGGGGTTGCCAAAAAATGTATACACATTTTAAGATGTTATCTACGTATTACTTTTTTTTTTTTGAGTTGGAGTCTCACTCTGTCACCCAGACTGGAGTGCAGTGGCTGCTCCCAGCCACCGCAGCCTCGACCTGCTGGGCTCTGGCGATACTTCCTTTTAGTTCACCATAATCAGAAGTGTCCGGATGCTGATGGTAACCACTTTGAGCACCTCTTGTAACTGCAGAAGTCAAACATAACTTGTGTTCATCTTTTGCTATTGTGTATATTGAGTATTACAATTTTAATACAGTTTTTCCTTTCTTAAAATGTATACATTTTTTAGCATCCTCTGTATTTAATAATTGCACTTTTACCAAAAAACTTTTTTTTTAAGAGTAACTATAGCTTTTAGGTAAATAATAGTTACAGGCAATGGCTAGCCATTTTGTAGGCACTACCAGTAGAGTACAGTGAAAACTTTAAAAATCATTTTTGTGTGGTTTCAGTGCGATCTAAGGGCCATATGTTAGGTTTTTATTTATACTCTGATGCGTAGAATAAATTATGCAATGCTCTCCTCCCTACAGATATGAAGCCTAGATGTGTACCTGTGTGCTACATTAAAGAAATGTCTTAATGTATTTTTGAAAGAACATTTTTAAACATACTTATAGAAAAGTTGCAAAATTTTTGTTTGTTTGTTTTTATTAGAGCCAGATATCAATGTTACCCAGCCTGGCCTGGAATTCCTGGGCTCAAGAAGCCCTCCCACCTCAGCTTCCCAAGTAGCTGGGACTACAGGCACTCAACACTGCACCCCAGTTGAGTGTCAAAATTTCCCCCACCACCCCACCCACCCAAATAATATGAGACCAAGTTGCTTACATGATATCTGTTACCTCCCAAATTTGCTAATACATGTTCCTACTATCAGATTATTCACCTGCATCACCATAACTCTCTAGTTCAGGAAATTAATATTAATACATTGCTACCATCTAATCCTCAGACTCCAAGTGTTGCCTATTGTCCCAATAATATTCTTTAAAGCAAAGATCCAGTGCAGAATCACCCTTTGCATTTAATGATAATGCTTTTAAAAATTTTTTTCTTCAATCTGGACTCATTCTTTAGTCTTTCTTTCACTTCTTTGATCTTGACATTTTTAAAGATTATAGTCAGTGATTTTGTTTTAGTTCCCTTAAATTTGGGTTAGTCTGATATTTTCTTGGGATACGAGTCAAGATATGACTCTCTGGCAGAAATATTACAAAAGTGATGCTACATTCTTATTGCAGCCTATCAGGTGGTGAATTGTTGATTTCATCCCATTACTAATGACGTTCACTTTGATAAGTTATTTAAAGTGGTGTCTCCCAGCCGGGCACGGTGGTGCAAGCCTATAATTCTGGCACTTTGGGAGACTGAGGCAAGAGGATTTCCTGAGCCCGCGGGTTCAAGACCAGCCTGGGCAACATGGTGAGACCTCGTCTCTACAATAAATAAAAAAAATTTAGCTGGGCGTGGTAGCACGTGCCTGTAGTTCTGGCTACTTGGAAGGCTGAGGTGGAAGGATCGCAGGCGCCCAGCTGGTCAAGGCTGTGGTGGCTGGGAGCATACCACTACACTCCAACCTGGGTGACAGAGTGAGACTCCAACTCAAAATAAATAAATAAATAAATAAAAAGTGGTGTCTCCCAAGCTTCTCTACTATAAGGTTATTATTTTGTTTTCACTTTGAAATTACTACATACAAGGGAGGACCCCCCCCAAAACCCAGAATTTATTTATAAAAAATTGCATATTTATTTTTACATGTTTAAACTTCAGTCATCTTCAAAGTACTCTGTTTGATGCAGCACCTATCAAGGCACTTTTTCCACTGCTCTAAAGTTTTTAAACTTGTCGATTTTGATGCATTTCAGTGTTTCTGCTGTTTTTTGGTTCAATTCTTTCACATCTGCAAAAAATTTTCTTTTGAGGACTATTTTCATCTGGAGAAACAACAAAGTCGCTGGAGTGGAATCCAGTGAATAGGGAAGGTGAGGCATGAGGATCATGCCATTTTTGGCCAAAAACTGCTGAACACTCAGGGCATTGTGGGCAAGTGTGCTTGTAAATCACCCATCATGAAACATGTTGAAAGAATCTCCAACAAAAATTCTCTGAGGCCAAACACAGCCCTTACAACAAAGCTAACTGGTACACAGATGCTGATATGTTTGTACATCACTTACCTAGTGGGAAAAGACTAAATTACAAGGGACCCATCCTTCCAAAAAGTAATTCCAGTTTTTTGGGGGGGTTGTATTTTGTGGTAAGAGGGCAATACCTTGAAGCTATTGTATTGATGCATAAGTTAGTAGCGTTTTTACTTGCCCATAGAATGCAAATTCATTACATTTGCAATTCTTGGGTTGACTGACATGGATCATCATGGATTAAGGCATTTACATGGTCTTCATCAAAGTCTAATCATCTTCCTGAATGTGGAGAATCACTCAGATCAAAGTGGCCCTCTTTGAAACAACAAAACCATTTACTTGACATGCTTTTCCCGATGGTATTCTCCCTGTACACAGCACAAATGTTTCGAGCTGCCTCTGCTGCTTTTACTCCTTTGTTGACTCAAACAGAAGTTTATGTTGGAAGTGTTTGGTTTTTTCTACTTGACACTCCATCTTCTTTAGCCTACAAATAGCATTAACTTTCTTCAAATCTGCGAAATGCAAGGCATAATTACAAGCATAACACTGTCACTCTATATGACAAATGGTCAATTCCCAAAACCGCAGTGTTGCCATGGCAAAGCCAACGCTATGAACTTATGCATCAGCCTAATAAGTACAGTTAATCCCTGAACAACAGGAGGCATAGGGGTGCTAACCCACACACAGTCAAAAACTTACATATAACTTTTGAGTCTCCCAAAACTTAACTACTAATAACCTACTGTTGACTGGAAGCCTGACTGATAACATAAAGTTTGTTAACACATATTTTGTATGTTATGTGTATTACAGTAAAGTAAACCACAGAAAAGAAAATGTTATTAACACATTCGCAGTCAGCAAATTTTTCACTTTCCTAATACTGACAGTGAGTGAAAATTAAAAAAACAAAACCTGGAGCTAATTGCCACAAATTTCTGTCATTATGCACAAATGAAATGGTCTTTTCTAAATTGTCACCTTTTTCACAATACAGCTGAAAGTTGCAGACATATCCAGTATTTGACTCAGACCGTTCTGACTAACATTCTGTACTTCGTATTTTTATTCAGATTATAAACTATTATATATAGTTTTTCATTTACATTGCATCATTATATCACTATCTGTCTAACACTATTAGGGTCACTGAATTCACCTTCGACCTTGGAAATCTCATCAGCATATATTTGTTCAGTTTTCATAATTATGGTAAATTATTTCTTTTTAACGTTGAAGTATGAAAACCCTGAAATATCAAAATACAAGTATACAACACTAATCGCAACAAAATAATGACCAACTTGCAATTTTTACCAGCTACGTAAATCAGTAACAACATTGTGCAGTCAATATCAGATAATTATCTCAATTAACTTTCTCTTTGCCTCACTATTTATTTGCAAGCAAAATATAACACATACATATGACAACATGGCAGCATTCAGAAACAGAATTTGCAAAGATGTAAATTCATGTCAACAGCAACCAGGAATAATTTGGCATGACGTAAATTCACATCAGTGATTGCAAATGAGTTGAAAAAATATATTTATTCATTAAGTGGAAGTGGATCATCATAAAAGTCTTCATCCTTACCTTGCTGTCTCAAGAGTGGCAGAAAAATTAGCATAAAAGGGAACCCATGCAGTTCAAACCTGTGGTGTTCAAGGTTCAGCTGCATACTGTTTCTTACTAGACTTTCAATTTTTTTATTCCTTTATTTATCTCAATATGGACTCATGTTTTTCTCTTTCATATAGTATATCATAATCTGTTAATATTGTTTATTTTGATTCAAACTGTCCCCAGTTTGACCAATGGGAGCCCATTTAAGACACATCTGCATCATTCTTTGAGCACTTCCTTGCTTTATGGCAAATCAGGATACTCCATCTCATCCATTTCTCCAAGGAACCCTGGATGCCCTTTTTACTTGACTTGGGCTCTACCACACTGCTGAGTCACCCCATGTGTGGATGGCTTCCTCAGTGCTTTCAGACTCTTGACTCCTATGTCTGGGCTGCCCCCAAACAGGGACACTGCCTATTCTTCCTGGATTCTAACCCCTCACATCAAGCAGACACCCCATATAGGGGCCCTCTTTACTCTGCTTGGGCCCTAACTTCCCACACCAGGCCATCCCCTAAGTAGAGATCTCCCTTGGGCTCTAATACCCCTATCTCAGGCTACCTTCCACAGGGACATTCCCCTTACACTGCTTGCTTAGGGCATATTCCCCAGTGTAGGCTTTGCTTCTCTGTGATTGCCTTCTCAGCTCATTCAGGCTCTGACATATCTTGCGGCCCTCCTACTCACCCTTCTGCCTGGCTGCATCACCCAGTCCAAGCATACCTCAACTTCTGCTCCTGCCCCTGTCACTGATGCCCATGTTAGGGACTCCACTTAATGGCTTTATGACTGAATTGTTCAGTAAGAGAAGGGAAGGAGGAAGGGCCAAAAATGTTTATTAATTTTTCTTAAGCGTTCTCTGAAATAATGTTTTATTCAGAGGATCACCTTGCTAGTTACTATAATAAAAATCAGAGCAAAAAGTAGAATTTGACAGACAGAAATCACTTCTTTAGAGTATTTTTATATTAAATGAGTTACTTATATTCTTTAAGCAACTTCTATTACATAATTACTTCAAGATCAAGAGAAGAAACAGTTCATGTTTATTCCAGGTGATAGCATGCTATAAACTATCAGACTTCTTTGCTGTCCTTTCTCTTCTCACATTTGATGTTATTACTAAATATGGTACTGGTATTTGAATAGGATGAATTTTTACATAAAAATAATTTTAAAATATTCTTATATAAAGCAAAAAGAGTTGTAAAAAGAAAACTGTACAATGACCTTAAATAAACGTATTTATAACTTGATTTTTTTTCTTTCTCCTTTAAATAGAGGAGTCTTCATTTTGGCTTCCCCTATATGGCAACATGTGCTGCCGTCTAGTTGCCCAGCCAGCTTGTATGGCTGAGGATGCACTTGCAGGATTTCTTAATCAGCAGGTTAGAGGTTTTTTCAATATCCTACCACAGTCGTAGCTCCAATTTAAATCTTAATATACTGGCAGTTGTTTGACCTTCTAATATCGAGAGGTATTTTTTAAGTCCTTTTTTTAAATGTCAGTTTTCTAAATGTTATCACATGTAAACTGTGGGAGGCTACAGGGGGTGAAAAGAATGGCAAGAGGAGGGGTTTCATGCAGCGCTGATGGCTAAGGCGCTAGTTCTCCATGCTTGTCTGCTTCATTAATAGCAGCAATGGGATAATCAGCAACAGAGAGGACTACTTGTGGAAACTGATGAGGGCTGTTCAACACCTTTCACATAAAGGTCTTTCTGGCAGACAGCTTTTGGCACAGTTTGGGCCTCCGAGCTTCCAAAGCTGCCTCTGTGCCACCTACTCCTGATTTATTTATAACCATAGTTATTTATATTCAGTAAATAATTAATTGTGGGCTTCAATGAATCAATAGCTTTTTCTGAAAGATTCCATTAGGAAGAAAGAAAATTTGCATTCTTACAGGGTAGTCAACATTTTCCAGTGCTCTGAGAACAGTAAGGGAATATTATATTTTGAACACAGAGTTATTTTTATAATTTTCCTGAGTCATATGATAAATTGCTATGGAATTCTAAGCTCTAGTTTTTAATAGACTAGCTTTTCTAAGACTGCATTGATTTATGATTTTATGTGTGTAAAAGGTGGTAATCATTATCTCCACTTTTCTTAAAGCTTTTGATAATTTCAAACTTTTCTTCTCTGATATTAACTTATTTTTGGATTTGGGCAATTAGACTTACATAGCAAATTAATAGGTAATTCTATCATATTTTAAAAGTTCTAGGTAACTAATTTAACTCTGATAACTTAAGTATTTTGATGAATATAGAATTACAGTACTAATGACTTTAAATTAATAGTTTCTTGGTTTTTTTTCTAGCAAATGATAGAAGGTTTGATTAGTTGGAGAAGGCTGTATTGTGTTTTGAGAGGAGGTAAACTCTATTGTTTCTACAGTCCAGAAGAAATTGAAGCTAAAGTGGAACCAACTTTGGTAGTGCCCATTAACAAGGTAAATGAAATGCCATTTTGAAAATAAACATACAACATTTCATGCAATTTGTTCTTATCCCTGCTGTTCACTTTGTTGCTATCTTATAAAGAAAAAAGCAGCATTGGTAAAAACTGGTTAGTTCATAAAGATAATTTAATTTGCTCTTATTTTTTCTTTCCATTACAGAGCTTATCCATGAAAGGAAATAATGCATATTTCCTGGGAAAGCATAGTATTAGAACTTTATACCAGTAAATAGGTTTTATTTTATTTTATCTTAAAGATGTGGGGTACAATTCAGAGTAGGTATACAAATGGTCATTGTACAGGTAAAGTCTGGGCCTCACTAGTAAATAGGTTTTAAAGCAGAGAATGTAACTCCACTATAACAGAATATTTAAAATTTTCATGAATTTATTTAAGAGATTATACAAATATAAATGGTTAGCTCATGTTACAGTGATGCTTTTTCTAGTTAGCATTCAAATGAATCCATAAAAAGATATTTCCGACTGTACTTTATGGTTTCTTATGGGATTGATGGGCAATTGTCTAACCTTCTGTCAGAACAGGAAAGCCTGACAGTCTATTTAGAATAGTCAAGTGCTTATACTGCACTTAAAAAGTAGTACTACATCGCCTAGAGAATCTATCAATTACATACACACCCTACTGGTTTGATACAAAGAATATTGGGTAAAAAATTATATATCTGTATATATATACTGGTTTGGTACAAAGTATAATATTGAAATTTAGCTACCGTTTTTTTTTTCAACTAAAAGCAGGAAAACTTTTCAGTATAAGACAGACTTAGTTTTTTCAATTTCACTGTCTTGAATTTATCTTCATCTATTTCCAAGTCTAGTGTTGATTAGAGGACTTTTCTTTCTCCACTTTTTATAGCATTCTTACATTAGAACAATGGCATTTCTGGAGCAAGATATAATGGTTTTGCCTATGAACTACACCTAATTATTTCTGGTTGTTTTCCTTTGCCTACCTTTGGAGTAGTTGAAGTTTATGATAAAATATGGGTCACCACATCTGTGCTCTTTGCCTTTGAAATTTCTTTTTAGAGAGAAATGTGAAGTTGTATGTTTGTTTATATAATAGTTGTATTACTGAAAACATGTGGGTAATGGTCTACTAATTTATAAGAACTTGAGTTTATATTCATGATCTTTTCCCATAATAACATTATCTATGTCTATTCAGCTTTTTAGAAATTACACTGCTTTTTGCTTAAAGGAAATCCTTTAATGAGCCCTTTATTATATAATTAAATTTGCCTAATTTTACTGTTCTGTTTATTAGAAAGACTAATGAAATAATAAATATAAATAACACTTCAACATTATAACTTAATAAACTTATTTTGGTTTAAAAATTAGCTTTTTGAAATGTATTATTTTATTAATGAAAGGTTAACATCCTTTTTTCATTAGTTGCCACCTTTTTATTTTGTTGTTTCTGCAGTGTCCCCTTTCCTCCCACTTTTCCACACCTTAGTCTCTTTTGAAAATTTCAAATGTATGCAAAAGTTTAAATAGAATAATGAACACTTGTATACCCTTTACCTAGATTCTTGGCTGTCATTAACCTTTTGCCATATTTGCTTTCTCTCTAGTTAATTTTTTTCCTGAACCATTTGAAAATTGTTGCAAACAGTGTAATATTTCTTTCCTGAATATTTCAGTATATTTCTTCTAAAACCAAGGACATTTTTTCATAACCATAACATTGCTATCAAACTCAAGATATGACTTGTTGATACATTATTAGCTAATATACAGAACAAATTGCCCTAATTGTCCCAACAGTGTTCCTCCTAATGTTCTTATTGTTTGATCTAAGACCTCATTAAGAATCTTGATTTCATCTGGTCAACACATCATTTTATTTATTTATTTTTTTTGGTCTAAATTGTGCCTTTCACCTCCTGCCTTTATGTGTTTTTCTATGTCTTTCATGACATTGGTATTTTTTGAAAAGTCCAGGTTAATTTTCTTCTTAGAATGTCTCCAAATCTACATGAGGCTAATTGTTTCACTAAGTTAAGCTTAAATATTTTTGGCAAGAGTTCTGTGTATGTGATTATGTCTGATTTGCGTTTTACTAGATAGCTAGGTAGTAAAAATGGAATCCTACCAACTTTTTTCCTGCATGTTGTATCATAAAATATAGTCATAAACCAAATTAAAATTAATCTAAACAAATAATATATTTAAAATCATTTGTTTTATTTGAAGATAGGCTTCAAGATACTCAACTCAGCTTTATCTCAAGCCCTTTAAAGTAGGTAGTGCAAGTGTAGCAGCCCTGTTTTAGGGGCATTTTTTTTTTTTTTTCTGTTTTACAAGTGAAAAAATAGGCTCAGAGATTAGATAGAACTTGCCAAACTAATACGGAAAAATTTGTGGCATACCCTTTTCCTAATGGGTAGGAAAAAAAATAGATTAAAATTCATAGCTACAGACATACTGCTAGACTAGATTTGGAAGGCAAAATTTGACTTTTTTGTATCCTGTATGCATGCAGAATCAGTTTTGAAAGTAAAAAATCGTTCTAAAGATGAAGTTCTGAGCATGAAGCTATAGTAAACCTATGGGCAATGGCTTGTTTATGTGTATTGATCATTACCATTTAAAATTAAGAGGAGATTTATAATAAAACTCCTATGTTATTGTAGTCTGTGCATCTGTATTTTCTGTCTGATAACAAAGATCTAATTTCAGAAAAATGCTGACAGTGTTTACGTGGCCTGAATAAACTGGCCTTCTTTAATTGATTTTTTTTTTCTTAATGATAACAAAGATGATGGCCAGGCTACTGATGGGATCCTGTAGTCAATTAGTGCCATTGTTAAGGTGACTGAAATCAGCAAACTTAGAAATTCCAGGGGTTGCCCCACAGTTGACTGTTACATATTCACAGTAAAATTATTAATCTAATAAATTGTATAGACTTGGCCTTTGACTTGGAGACAACATGGGCTATATGTAACCTGGAGGACTGATGACTTAGTTATCCCTCCTGTTGCACATGACTTTTGTCTAGGGTACACAAGAGAACTTTAAAATTAAAACATGAAGTAAGAGTTATGGTTGGGAAGAGATATTTACTATTACTACATATGTAATACATAAATATAATTTAATTGCTGATCTCAGAGATGAAACTGATGGCAAAGTCTTCTGTTTTCAAACTTTGCAATATTGCCATCTTAATTTTCTAAAGTACTGATTCCTGTCTTTTCCTCTGTAGAAACTTTTCTCTTTGTAAGTCCTATTTCTACCTCAGATTTTCTTTGAACCTTTCTATTTTCCTGAAAACCTCCCACTTAATGAGTGTCACTGATCTCCTTATTCAAATATGCCAAGCACTATCTTAGTCAAGAAATATATTTATTATTTCCTTACACATGACTGTTATATAATTCTTCTATTAATTTTTTTCAACTTATAAAATGATTCAAATGTATAGAAAAGTTGAAAAAATGCAATAACGATCACTCATATACACACCACCTAGATTCAACAGTTAATGTTGTCATCATTGCATTATCTCTTAATCTATATTTTTTGCTGACACTTTTGAACATAAGACTCCAACATTATGACACTTCATTCCTGAATATTTCAACATGCAACTTTTAAAAATAGAGGCCTTTCATATATATATAACTACAGTACCATTATCACAGCTAAGAAAATTAAACATAATTTTCTTACATCATCTAGTATCCAGTCCATATTCACATTTTTCTGTTGTCCCAAAATGTCCACTTAGTTGATGTCTTCAGTCTAGGACTATTCTAGGATTATGCATGCTCTGTAGTTCTTCTCAACTGTAAATGAGGTCTAGAGGCTTGATTATATTAATTTTAAACATTTTTATGAGAATATTTTATAGATGATGACATACTTTATAGAGCATCCTGTTAGGAGGCATATGATGTCAGGTTGTCTCACAACTGGTGATTCCATCTCCAACATAAAAGTAATCTTTCCTCTTTATGATTAGCAAGTAGTCAATGAGGTGACACTTGGCACTGTGTGAGTATCTTTGTTGTCTACCAATCTCTCACATAATGGTTTTAGCAATCTATAATTGTCTTTGTCTGAATCATTATTAGATTGGAGATTCCACATGATTTTCTCATATTGTTCTTCCTTCTACATATTAGCTGGCATTCTTTTGCCAGCTAATCTAGGTGGTGTGTCTATGGGTAAACACTCTTGCATTTTTTAAAATTTTTCTGTACATTTGAATCATTTTGTAAGTTCAGAAAAAAACAAGTAAAAGTTATAGAAGAAATAATTATATGACAGTCATGTTTTAGGAAGTAACAAATAGATTTCTTGACTAGAATAGTGATTGACATATATGAATAAGGAGATCAGTGAGACTCAGCATTAAGAGGGAAGTTTTAAAGTAAATGGAAAAGTTCAAAGGAAATCCAAGGTAGAAGTAGGAATATTAGTTGACATCTTTTGTAAAGAAATACTTTTTCTTATCAATTAGGAATGAATTACAGTCCCTTCTGAAAAGGCAAGATAAGCACTTAATATTTTTTTTTTTTTTTTTTTTTTTGAGTTGGAACCTCACTCTGTCGCCCAGACTGGAGTGCAGTGGCCGCTCCTGGCCATTGCAACCTCAACCTGCTGGGCTTCGGCGATCCTTCCACCTCAGCCTTCCAAGTAGCTGGAACTACAGGCGCGCACTACCATGCCCAGCTAGTTTTTTGGTTTATTGTAGAGATGAGGTCTCACCAAGTTGCCCAGGCGGGTCTTGAACCCGCGGGCTCAGGCAATCCGTTCACCTCAGCCTCCCAAGGCATGGGATTGCAGACTGAGCCACCAAGCCCGGCTAGCACTTAATATCTTAATCACTAATTTTCAGAGTAAGAAATTGGTATTATGTATTGGTATTGATAATATGTATTGGAGTTGGTACTACCCCTCCAGGGGTACAAGCCCCAGCTCTACTGTCTCTCATATCATGATAGAATTATATATTTTTATCTATTCAGTATTTCAGTTACATTGTTTTTAAATATATGATCAATGTTTTGTTTTTCCTAACTTGGGAATTTCTAAGGGACCCATGCTATTAGTATAGTCTCAAATAAGCAAAGGATCTTTGATCAATGTCAGTTGGCTGTTTTCTAATATAGCAGGTAAGGACTAAACAAAACTTCTAAGAATATTGTTTTTGTTTTAGTTTTTAATGTATTTCCAATGCTAGGTCTCTAAGACATTTTTAAGTTTAATAATGTTAAACATTAAATACAAATCAGAGTTCTGTGCCTCTTGGTTGTCTTCTCTCCTGATTTAGAAAATAATAATTTTTGCTTAATACCACTTTAAAAATTATGTGAAAACATAAATTTCTAAGTTGATAAGGTATATAAATAATAATTCTGTTATTTTGATTACAAGATCTGTTCTCTAGCTATAATTCTTGTCCTTCTAAATGGCATTTCCTGTAAGGCTAAGTTAGTTCATTAATTTTCATTGGGAGCCATCTGTGGAAATAGTTACATTAAGGGAAGAAAAGCCTAAAAGCTATTCCCCTCCCCTTTCAATCCAAATTGAAAGGGTGATTTACTTCAAAGTGATTACTTCAACTTCAAAAAACTTCACTGAGAATGTTGCTGAGCAAGACATTCTCAATAAGGGGTACTTAAAGGAATTTCCTATACATTATAAAGGCATTTTATTAGCCTAAGCTTTGTCCATTGCCAGTGAGGTGGGGAGTGGGAAGATAAAGAAGTGTGGGTCTTTGGGATCAATAGTCTTTTCTTGATTTAAATACTATACATCATTCATTTTAATAAAAATCTGTGCTAAACAAGTCAATAGCACCACTTGGTGTGGTAGACTTTGATTAAAAAGTTTTGAAATTATTTTTAGCTATTATGATGATCATGGACCCTTTAATGCAAAATTATTATGAAGCACATGAGATTTTCTCCCAATTATGCTAGTCTTAATATCTGAATTCTGTCAGCTATTCAGATTGTTCTTTATTAAATACAGCAAAATAATTAATACTGTTTCCTGTAGGATTTGACATCTTGTTTCATTGACAAAAATTTAAAATAATTATTTCAGATGGATACTTATCATACTTAAAGATTGGTTTGACTTATGATTATGCTTTACACATTTTAAACATTCCTTGCCATATATTGTGAAGGTATGCTTTCATTGTCATTAGAATATGTATAAGGTCTAAAGCTTGTTGTTAGCAGTACAGTTTTGTCTTTGTTCCCGATTAAGAGGACTCTATCTGCATTACAGATAAGTGGCATTTATAGACTTTTTTGTATTTGCATTTTATTTTTTTTAATTTTTGGAAAATTTCAAGATAATTTGTGCAGAGAATAGTATAAATGGATCCATTTGTACCCTTACACTTAGTCCCCACCTTAGAATTTTTTTGAAGCAAAAAAACATTTTGCTTATGAATACTCTAGTTGTCACACTTAAGAAAATGTATAGTTTTATAATATATGTAATCATGTATATAAAATCATATAGACATAGTTAATATGTCATCAGAAATCCAGGCAGTCTTTAAATTTTCGAGTCTCATAATTTTGGTGACAGTTTTTTGAATTAGGATCCAAATGTAGGCTATGCGTTGCAGTTGATTGATTTCTGTAGTCTGGATTTTACTGATTGCATCTGTGTGTTGTCTTTTTTCTTACATTTTTGGGTCATATTCAGGTTTGTTGGTTGGTTAGTAAGAACATTTTTTAGGAAGGGTTGTATACTTTCATTATGAGGCATTTAATATGTCTGGATCTTCCACTCATCTTCATATCCACTGATGATCATTGCTTAGATGCTTTATTTCATTAGGTATTGCAAACTAGCAATATTTTAGCATTCTTTCTTCATTTGTTGCCTGGGATAACTATTTCATCAACAACCCTGAGGTACAGTTCTTATAGGAAAGACATGGTAAGTGATTTTTTTTGCAATTATGTGTCAATTACCAAACAATGTGATAGTGCCCTAGCATCTTTCTTTTTTTTTTTGGAGTTGGAATCTCACTCTGTCGCCTAGGCTGGGGTGCAGTGGCACACTCACGGCCACCCCAGCGTCGACCTACTGGGCTCAGGCAATCTTTCCGCCTCAGCCTTTCAAGGAACCGGAATTACAGGTGCATGCTACTGCGCCTGGCTAATTTTTTATTTTATTGTAAAGACGAGGTGTCACCAAATTGCTCAGGCTGGTCTCGAACCCACAGACAGGCTCAGGCAGTCCACTCACCTCAGCCTCCCAAAGTGCTAGGATTACAGGCTGAGCCACCGAGCCTGGCCTAGCATCTTTCAATGAATACAGTCATAGAATTTTTAAAGGGTATGCAGTGAAAAATAAAATAAACAATTTATAAATCTAGTCCTGATCTAGTAATTTTTCACTTAACAGAGAAATGGAGAGATGAAAGTACATTTTTTTATTCAAAATAGTAAAACCCTAAATGAAACCTTCCCTTGACTCTTCAGAGTTTATTGTGTTTTGTTACAAAATTGACTTCTCAGACTATGTTTTTATTGGCTTCACCTGGCCTTCTCTGGGTAACACCACCATCTTATGCAGTGAAAAGTTGCAGTTACTTCCTTTATTGAAAAGTAAAGACCTGAGCACTGTTACTGATATTCTCCATCACTGAAAAACTGCTTATGGGAACTTTCTGACAATCTAAGAAACTTTACTTGTGCTAATTACTTTTTCTTTGACATGCAGTTTTTTAGTTAAAAGCTTCCTGTTAAATTATTTTGGATGATAAAATATAGAAGTTAATTTCAAATTCTGCATTTCATTTGCACCTTTTAAAAACTTCTCATGTTTTAAAAATGTAGTGGTATTTATGGTTACCAGAATTAATGGAGTATATACAGTAGTATTTATATGTTGTTACATTATATTCTCTTAGAAGTATATAAGTGGTTCAGTTGATCAGTTTATTTATTTTCTATATAGTGATTTTATTTGAAATGATACCTTGGTAAAAATATGTATATTCATCTATAAAAGTCACATTTTTCTTATTTGAAAATTGAATCTATTTTAATCCTATATACAAAAATTAGTCAGAAATTTGTATCAAAGTGGAATTGGATGGAGGAAAACACTATTTCAGTAACAAGAATATTCCTTATTTTATTTTTTAATACAAAAAACAGTAGAGGATTTTTCCCCCCACTGTTATTTAACCTCCATTATTCTGATAGAGTAGCATTTCAAAGATTCTTCCTAGAGCTTAAGACATTCTCTGCTAGTAATATAAACTCTTCTAAAGAGGTTGATTAGATGCATCTTTCAGCTCCAAGGATGTCACTTAGGGCAGCATTTTTTATATTATAAAAATAATGATTTAAGTTACTTATAAATTAATTTACAAAGTTTACTACCAAGGCATATGAGTGTAAAAAGACCCTATTATGATAAAATTAAGATGTTGGGCAAAAGTCCCATTATAAACCCCTAAAGGTACTCACATTCCTAGATTTCTACAGTAACAGGATAAACTGTTTTTAAGAAGATTATCAGTGCTTATATTTTGTGATACTCTAAAGGTTCAAAGTTAAGTTGCTACTTGATACAGCATACATTTTTTTCCTGTGATTTTTTTTAAATAAGAATTTATTCCTACCCGGCTTTGTGGCTCATGCCTGTAAATCCCAGCATTTTGGGAGGCCGAGGCAAGAGGATTGCCTGAGCCCAAGGTTTGAGACCAGCCTGGGCAACCTGGTGAGACCTTGTCTCCACAATGAATAATTTTTTAAAAAAATTAGCTGGGCATGGTGGTTCAGGCCTGTGTTTCCAGCTACTTAGATGGCTTAGGTGGAAGGATCGCTTGAGCCCAGCAGGTCAAGGCTGCGGTGGCTGTGAGCTCACCACTGCACTCCAGCCTGGGCGACACAGTGAGACTCCTACTTAAAAAAAAAAAAAAAAGAAGAATTCCTTTAGAAAATAACTTCTTGTATAGTATATATGGTGTTCACCTGCCTATGTTTTTCCATTTTTCAGGGAACAGATAGTTTTTCTTCCTAACTCTCTGCTACTTCTCTAATACCCACACAATAGCCACAGTGTGTAGGTAGGTTTTGGTGTGTAACCATACAGTCTTTCTTCCCCCCGTACTCAGCGAAGTGAAGAATTTCTTTCTTCTCTTAATCAGCTTTTGTGTCTACCAGCCAAAATATTATTTTGCACACATTACTGTAAGCTTAACCATGTTTCTATAGAACCACTCTGTACAATACAGTAGCCACTAGTCCCCAGAGGCTGTTATGCACTTAAAATGTGGCTGGCTGGAATTGAGATGTGCTGTTAGTATAAAATACAGATTGGATTTCGAAGGCTTAGTATGAAAAAATAATATGAAATACCTCAAAAATTTTTTGCACCAATTACATATCAAAATGATAATATTTGGGATATGTTGGGCTACATAAAATACATTATTAAAGTTAATTTTGCCAATTTCTTTTTCTTAGTGTGGTTTTTAGAAATTTTTTAATTACCCCTGTGGTACACATCGTACCTGATCAGTGCTTCCCTAAAGTAGTGTAAAGCTTATCATTATGCAGGCAGCCAAATCCCTATCTTTGTATGATAGATATTCTAGTCTAGACTTTATTCTCCAAGATTCTTTGGTCTAAACTGCATGTAGTTGCTAGCTTGCCATGTGGCGTGGCTATGCCTGTGTGTGACTTGGGAATAGACTTCTCAGAATCTCCTACATAGAGATCCAATACATGTCATCACAGTCTCATACCTAGTACCACTTAGAAAAAATGTTTAAATGCTCAACATGAATGCAGCCATTGTTTTTTGTTGTAGAATGGTTTATTCAGCATTTTTTAAAAATTCAACATTATAAGGATTATATTACCTTTTGGATCTTTCTCTATGAGATTTGTAAATGAATATTACATACCAAATATATGTTAGTGAGGAAAGCCTAACTGTTTTGCTGCAGTAAACTCTTAGTTATAGTTTTACTGCTATTACTGATAACACTAGATATTATCCATTAATATGAGAATAAGAGGCATACTTTACTGATTCTTCTATTTTATTACTGTTGGAAATATAGTTAAGATATAATCTACGTTACAGTTATGACATGCTGTACTTGTTTTATTGCAAATTTTAAAATGTATATAAAAGACAGCAAAACTCCCACTTAAACTGAGATAGATTAAAACAGAGGTTATGTTTTAATCTCATATAATTTAGTATGAGTGCTATATATAGCATACTTAAAACATTATTGAGTTTTCTTAATATAAAGCATTCTTTTTAAAAACTTTGTAGATTTGAATTTGAATATTGAAAATTCCCCAAATTACATATTTTAAATTTCAGATGATTAGCAATAAGATTATAATTACATCTGGTGTAAATATATGGTAGCTAAGCAATAAAACATTTGTTCAATCATTACAGAAAATTTCTCTTGTAAAAATACCAATTTTGTCTCAATTTTTAGGAAACCAGAATTAGGGCAATGGATAAGGATGCCAAGAAAAAAATCCGTAATTTCTCTGTCATCAATCCTGTTGCTGGACAAGCTGTAACTCAGATTTTTGCAGTTGACCGTCAAGAAGATCTTCAGAAGTGGATGGAAGCCTTCTGGCAACATTTCTATGATCTCAGTAAGTAGATCTTTGGGTTTTCATGTAGCCTGAAGACATGCACACAGCAATCTAAATATTAAAATTATGATCTTATGGTTTATAGCAAGAATTTTTTAGGCTCCTGAAAAAATGGTAGTATATCATCAATGCACTGATGCTTTTTTTCTCTTACTCTCTTTCCAGTGCTTGACTGACTATTGTATAATATACTTTTGAATTCCTAGCATCCCTACTTCACACTTTTTAAAGCTCCTTTGGTCGCTAAAACAACCAGACTGCATTCTCTCAAAATATTAGATTTTAACTGCTTAAGGCAGTGTGTTTGATCCAAGAGATAAGAAGTCATTTGAGGAGCAAGAAACTTTTCCGGGATAATGATGATCCTAAAATACTGAAATGTTCAGAAAGAGTCTTGTTGTTATATAACCTTCTGCTAGCTCCAGATTTGTTATAATATCTTCTTGGACATCATCCAGAGAGTTTTTTTGTTTTTTTTTTCCAAACCACACACATACTGTTTTTTCAACTCAATAATGCAGTCCAATGACATGGGTTATAAAAACAATGTAATAGGATTCTGGTGTGTAAAATATATGAAGTTCTAATATTTAATTGACAATTTAAGGAGGAATTTTCATCAACAAAAAAACATTGAAATTGTAGCAGCTATTTGTCTATACTGACAATAAATTTAACAGCATATTGTCTACAATTTTTTATCAAAAATGCAGAATGTTGATGATGCCTACTTCTGATCAAACTAAGCTTACTATTAGATTCAACCAGTGTTTTATGTCTATAAAATGCTATTCTACAGAAAGTAGGGCCATGGAAAGTTTTTTCTTCAAGTCATGGAAATAATCCTAGAGACATTTTAGGACTTCTGTTTCCTAAAATACTATGAAGAGTTAATGTCTGCAGTCCTCATGTAATGTTTATAGGCCTACTATGATCCATGGCCTTATCAAGTATTATAGTGATGGTTGGGGAGGAGGCAAGAAAGAAAACCAAGTTTATTGTTTCCCATATACCAGATGACTTCATTTATTTCTCATAACACTCCATGTGAGGTGGAAGTTATTTCCTTCTGCTCTAAAGATGAGAACACTTAGACCTGAAGAAGTTTCTGGTTCACAGCATTGAACTAGAGGTCTCCCTCCCTGATCTTCTTGGATTATTTAGGACTTGTTTTCCTTAAGTACCATCTGTAGGCACTAAATAAATGTTTAAATATTTGTTCCATGCTTATCAACATGTACTACATTTATGTCATTAAAAATTTCAACAGATCTTAAGGTGTGCAACCTAAAAGACAACAACTTCCTCTCTCTTGCTTATCATAGCTAAAATTTTAACAGCTTTCCTAAATGCTCTGACTTAAGAGAGTCTTTCTTACAAAAGACCATATTATTTTTAGAAATAATTCTGGTATTTTAAATTTTTATGTATATAAAAACAAGAAGGGTAAATGAAAGTAATAATGCTACAATATTGTGGTCTGGATATTAACTACTATTAGATGATTGTCTCATGTTTTCATGCTCTAGATTATGTGAAATAATTTATCATGCTAAAAGTGGGGAGTTAGAGGGATAAGAGTCTCATGATATTTTTGTACTGTCAAAGTAATAAGAAAGTGATGACAACTAGGTTCTCGGGTCTGATTACTTCTTTGGTATTCAGTGCATTTTTTGCATAAAAACTGCCAACCTATGTAATTTTTTAATTACAATTTTAAAAAGTACAAATTAAGTACATTCATACTTCAGAACAAAGTACAAATTAAGTACATTTATACTTCAGAATTCATTGTATATGAAGATGTGAAGCAAAGATGAAAGTGTTTATACTATCATAAAAATTGACTTGTGCTTTAAAATTTTTACTTTCCTAGTAATAGATCATAGCCTTTTATGATCCTGATTGAAGTATGATGTGTAGAACAAAGTAGAGGATAGATATCCAGGGTAAAATAATGATAATTTAATATTTGGAGCAAATTTCAATTTTGGGCCCCACTTGAGAGTAGGAAACCAGGAGGGTGAGATAATTGTAATTCATGGGGAAACATTGATGGAAGTAGGTCTGATTAACCTGGAGAAAAATAGCCTGGGGATGGAGGCTGGGAGAAGCGGGATGTAATAGCTATTTTTAGTATTTGTGAGTTAACAAACTTGTAAAAGAGCAATGACACTTGTTCTGGAAGGTCAGTAGGGGTGGAGCTAGGAATGGTGGGTCAAATAGGAAGTGAAAATAGACTTGGAACATTAATTTTTTTTCAAATATTTAATAATATAAATATTGAGATACAAATATTGAGTTACATTAGCCAAACAAATTATTTTGACTGGGAACATTATAACAACAAATAGTATTGTGAAAAACATCTTTAATACATAGATTGGTAAACAAAACATACACATTTAATATCTCATATTGGGCTTTTGTTGTCATGTTAGCATATTGTCTAGCATGTATAACTATGCATACAAATTTATTCACTGGCAGAATCAATGTTTGAATTGTCAAGTCTTGACCAGTGAACACGTTTGTACCTCTGACTTCAGCAACATTTGGAATAACGTGGCATTATATTCCAATTTTCAATGATTGGTATTCTGCTATTAGTTTAACAATAAAATGCTTTCATCTAGCTATACAGAGAAAATACTGTACTTTATAATAATTTGTCTAAGAATGTGACAGAGAGATATTTGCCCGTTTAAAATGTGTCATTATTTTTCCATTAGATAAGGGCTTTTTTTTTTCTGCCCCAAGAAGAAAAAACTGACTTTTATATGTTTATCTAAAAAAGGAAGTTGAAAGGAGGAATAAGTTATCAGATCCCAGATCCTACTAGATGCAAATTCTAAAGAGCAACCTTTGAAGACTTGAACTCAGGAATTTATTCCCTTTATGAGTTGCAGTGTGGCTTATTTCAAAATTCTTACCATATTCTATAGTTAGCATTATAATAAAACATACTAAAAGGCTTTTTTATGTTTAACTACTTAAGGTCATGACTTTAAAACTTATGCATATATTGCCATGTTACCACGATAGTATATTTGACTAGAAACAACAAAAATGAATAATTTGACCAAACATGAAATATCTTTAATTTTTAAAATATGGAAAATACCCAAGTTGAATATTGACTATGGATTCTGAGAACATAATAAAAGGAAAAAACATATAAATCATAAATCAATCTAAAGAAGCATATAGATATACTGTATTTACTTTCTGTTGGTGTAAGACAGGATGTAAGAATGGTGAAACACAATAACTTTTAAAAATAAAATTGATATATAGACACATAGTAATTAGCATAGTTGCTATCCAGTATGCAAGTGCACAAATAAATATAGAAAGATTAGATTTTTTTATAATTTACTCAGGAAAAATACATCTGAAAATGTTATTTTAAAATGAAAATAGTGTGAAACATAATTAAAGGAAAAATTAATAATGTCTGTAATTTGAAAATTTAACTTAATAGTTGAAACAATTTATTGAAATATAGTTTTTCTTATTCTAAATGCCTAGTGGCTTTATTTAAAGTGTGCTTCCAATTAAATGCCCTCCAATAAATAATTAAGTGGGGAAGTTAACTGAATAAATAAATAACGTGTCCTTCCTAAAATAAATTATGCTCAGTTAGAATTTTATATGTGATATGAGAGTATGTTTTTATCATAATAGGTTTTTATATACCTTTTACTTAAATGAAAATGGTATTTTTCTAGAATTAAATAATTCTGAAAAGCATGATAGTCATCTTAAAGACACAGTTGTTAATTAACCAATTCTTAATTAAAATTTTCATAGTTAAAACCACTTTTGAGAACCACTACTCCTTCCATTTTTTTCCTGCCTTGAATATGTTTTAATTTAATCTATCAAAGAGGACCTGCACAAACTTTTGCTGTGAATAGAAATTTTAAGGTAGTTATTGACCATTTAGTAAAATAATGTAATAGTCAATAGCCAAGAGATCTTAGCCTCATATCTGTACATAGAACTTTAGTTTTAAAAAGATTACTTTTATGTTTAGAACCAGACTTTGAAATTATGAGTAGTACTGGGATTTTGTGCAAGCTCCCTTAAGGCAATGCTTTATTTATAAATTCACTTATTTTTCAAAGCAAAAAAATTTGTTGATATCTATTGAAAATGAAATATATATCTTCACATTTATGCTTTAAACTAGGCTGTCTTTTTTCTGTCTTTCTTAGGCCAATGGAAGCATTGTTGTGAAGAACTTATGAAAATTGAGATTATGTCACCACGGAAACCACCTTTGTTCTTGACAAAAGAGGCGACCTCAGTCTACCATGATATGAGTAAGTGGGGTTTGTCTTTTCTAAGCTACAGGATAACAAAAACAACATTGTCCATACTCAAGCAGCTTATTCTATTGATATTAAAATGCTAAAATTTTCAGGACACAATCAAAATGAATGAAAAAGAACTCTGATTATAGACTAAGGAACTCATGTTTAATAGATAATACAAAATTAATGAATACACTTTTTTATAGTTTGAATGCTCAAGATCAGACAAAAATGTTAAGGCTTAAAATGAATACAAGTGCACTGAAAATAAATGCTAGCTGGGTAACTGATGAAAATTCTGAAAATATAAACTTCTGGATTCAAAGATGTGATGATATTCAGCAATATTTTCTGTACTTTATTAAATTTGCTTTTAAGTAGTGTTGATAGGTGAATATTTATAAATGGAGGCTTTTGTCTTTGGCCAAAAAAAAAAATTGGTCAAGTTTCATACCTTGAAAATTTTTAAATTTCTAGACTCATTAATATTCCCTTCCCCACACTTTGAAGGATGCTTATTCTTTTGGAGACTTGCTTCAGTTAAAGCATTGTGAACAAGTGCAGGTTGATACTAAATTCTAGTCAATTTTGTCACCTGCACTTGCAAACACTTGTAAATGCTAGGTTAAATCAGATGCATTTGTGTTTACACATTTTAAAATACCAGTAACTCATTTAATAGACATTTATCTCTCTTCTCTTATTTTCCCCAAGAAATATTTCATCCAGCAGCCTTATCACCAAAGTGGTATTAAGACTTTGCTCTCTTTCCCTGGTTTTTTGGTTTGGGGTTTATTTTCCCTTGTAACAGAGACTTTGCTGGTGTACAGAAAAGAATACTTACTCAGTTATAGTCATCCCAGCATATGTCAAGCTTTTGTAAAAAGGAAATCCACTCATACCTGGAAGTCAGAATAAGGTTTTAAATCCAAGAAAATGTTGTTTCATTAATACTCAATCTATAGAATTTTAAAATATTTTCATATAACTCTTTAAAAGCTAGATTTTGCTAGCTATTTAGAAATATGTTTATACATGTGTATTTTATGTACATTATATGTATACTATATTTTTATATATATGATATGTTTTTTATAGATGCTATATATTGTGTGTGTGTACATGTGTGTGTACAGCTCATGATCTCATTTTTTGGTTCTGTTGGTGTGATTATTTTTACAAGTAAATATTTTATTGCTTATTCTAGTCTTTGATGACCATTATACATAGCATATTAGTTTGGAAAAATAACCTATTTTTCAAGCAGCTGCTTTTGAATCTTTTTCATGTATTTTTTTCTTGAAATTATTATAGGCATCGATTCACCTATGAAACCTGAAAGTTTAACAGATATAATACAAAAAAAAATTGAACAGACAAACCGACAGTTCCTTATTGGTCAGCATGAAGAATCCTTACCACCTCCTTGGGCCACGCTCTTTGATGGTAGCCATCATATGGTCATTCAGAAAAAGGTGCTGTCTCCTAGAGAGCAGTTACATGATGGGAAAGGAAAAAAGAGACATGCTCCCCTTCCTCCTTCTGATAAAGCTCCATTCAGCTTAAGAACACAGAGCAACACAGATCAGTTGGTTAAGGACAACTGGGGAAAAGCAAGTGTATCTCAGACCTCACATCCGGATGCCAAACTATCAACCCTAATGCAGCACTTACAGAAACCAATGGCTACTCCTGGAAAACTTCTTCCTGCCAGGAAAAGTAGTATAACCGAAGGTGAGCATACAGACACTAAAACCAGTTTTGAATCCAAGCCAGTGCCAGCTCCAAGGCAGAAATCCATCAGAGACATTCTGGACCCTTGATCATGGTTGCAGGCACAAGTATAGAAAACCCTTAATGTATAAAACATTTAGTAAAATCTATAACTGTGAGGCTAGTTCAGAGCCATTATAAATATGGTAATGTGTAATTATAATATATAGGTAGATATGATTGTGATTTACATCAATAATTAATAAGCTATTAGGTATAGAGAAACATTTTATAATGAAGAAATGGATTTCTCTTTTACTTCGATTTTCAGAATATAAGTGATTTCTCCAGCAGAGTACAAGAGGCAGTTTCTAGACAATATCCTAATTGTTGGAAGGGTTAATTTATTCCTAAATTAGTACCAGGCAGTGAATAAGTACTAGCAGAAGAAAGCATTAAAATTTCTTCTGGGGAGAGACTGTCTAGTAATTTAAAATGTGTTAAATATGAGCCATAGTCTTATTGTGAGAACTTTAATACTAATGGAATGTTACAAAGGTTTTATTCAAACCACAAATTATAGAATCCACCCAAGAATATTTTCTTCTTAGGATTCTGGAATTTTCATCTAATGGTTCACTGGCTCTCATCTATTGTTTAACTCACCAGTTTATAGGCTTGACCTTTTAAATTCCTGGGATAAATTTTGGAATATTAAATTCTTCATCTTTAAAGGGAATTTGTAATGTGCTATTCAAAGTTGTTTCCTGATGAGCCCTGAAATCCTGTTGACATTCACTTTTATAAATGAAGCATAGCACTTATTAGTTTAGAGAAATGGAGATAAAATGTTCTTTACATTCAGTTTTCTGTGTGTGGTGCTAATTTCCATTGTGACTTAGCAATTTGGGGAAGTGAGTAGCTGATTAACACCTTTAAATTCATTTAATACTTATTTAAACAGCAGATGGGAGATTCAAAAATATCAGAAAAGTTGGCCATGGTAATAATTTTCAGAATTAGTCCCTTTTTAAAATCTTAATTAGATTTTTTTTTCTAATAAGGATAGATGTCTGCTATTGATATTATTCATTAAAAGTCATATTCTTACAGTAATGACATTGGAATCATTTCCATAGGAGGTAATTTCCATAGCAACTAATCATAGTGACCCAAACAGGATTATAAAGTCAAGTAAGGAATAAATAGCGAGAGGAAGAATACCTTAAAGGAACACAAAAATCTATTTTTTAGGATAATGCTTTTTGTAAACAAGAGCAGAACGGATTTGAAAATCTAATCAGAATTTCCAAATAAAACAGTATCCATAAGGTGTCAGCAGCAGCACTAAAAATCTCAACTCTCACACTGAACCCTAAATGTCATTGCAAGAAATATAAAAATTTAAAAATTAAATTACTGCCTTGTGTATAATCTCTAGAGGTCTTTTTAAAGCTAGTAAGAACTCTATTTGGATCAGAACTGCGTTATTACAAATTAAAATGAACTCTTGACCAAAAAACAAAAGGAAAAAAAATTAAATGGAGCCTTTCATTATTTTTAGATAGCAGTCTTTTTCATTTATAGAGAATGATGTAATTGCCAGGTCACTTTTATGTTTGCCCAGGACTTCTAGTAAGAATTGGAACTTGAAGGGAGTATTGATACAAAAGGTCTCTTGTGACTGACGACACCAGGGCAGACGTAGTATTTGGTGAGAAGAAAATGCTATACTCTTGACTGATGGGAAATTTAGAAATAATCACATGTATGGGAACCTAGAGAAGTAGATTAATTTATTTTTCCTAACTAGATCTCATAAATTTCTGTTGTGATTGCCATTCCAGCAAATGGCATATTAAAAATCTGAAGGATATTACTGTTTGAATTTGTTTATTTTTTAAAACCTCACTGCTGTTTTTGACAGCATTTGTGACTGTCATTGCCACTAAATTATTGAGCTAAAAGATGCTGCAGGCAATATTGTTTCTGAAACTGGCATCTAAGCCTTCTTTTTTTTTTTCCCTAGCTGATTCCTTCCTTTATTACAAACTAGTATTAAAACTTCTAAATTATGTTTTTGTCATTTCTCCTCATGCAAATTATAGCAGGGAGGATTTAAAATATACAGGAAAAAAATTATTCATACAGAAATTACCTAGTGGAACTTTGAAACAGATCTGATGCCCTTATTCGTAGAGCCATTTAGGGGAAGCCTGACCAAGGACCACCCCCTCCAGATTACTCAGTCTGTCTCTGGAAGCCTTCTTACCGGATGTTAAAAAGCCCTTGAAGTGGGCCAGGAGTCTTTAACTGTGCTTCCTTTGGTTATCATGCTCCTGAAAACTTAAGTTACTCCCCCAAAAAGGGTAGTTAAAATATAAAGCTGGCTTTTTGTTTCTACCTTTTCTCTTTTCTCCCTTTGTTTCTTTCTCTTTTCCCCGCCTCTCTCTTTCTCTCGCTCCTTCCTTCCTTTACAGTTAAAGAAAGAAAAAACTAAATATTGAGTTAAGTACTATATCAAGGAGTTTGTCAAAAGAAGTATTTGTTTTCTAATTTCCTAAACCAGAAGTTTATGACAGAAATATGCCATGTAATAATAAAAGAGGTTTCAGCTTTTTATGAGTTGGCTTTCACATTCCTTGTTTGCCCTTTTAATTTGTTTCTTGATATATGAAGACTATAAACTTGAAACAAAGAGTTAGCTGGCAGATCTTGATAATAATATTATAATTGGAGAAACATAATAGAAAGAATAGATATTTTATGATATTATGATAATTCTGATGAGTTGAAGATAATGTCTTAGACAATTACATTTACATTTCAAGCTCTGGAATATAAATTACTTACACAGCATTAAGATAGTACTATTTCTAATTGCTATAAAGTCACAAGTTTTTTATTGTAATATCTTCCAAGGACAAAGAAGGCATTTTTTTACTATAAATTCACAGCTTCTAAGGTAAATAGTCTTTCAAAAATATCAGGCATGCCAACTCTTGCTGAGTTTTGTTAAATCCTCCTTAACTGTCAGCAGTGCCCCCTGACTTTTTTTAAACGGATGTGAATATATGTGGAAAACTAAATCCATTTATTATAAATGCCTTATCTTTACCCTTTAGGATCCTACCAAATGCATTATACTTTGTACTATTTATTAAAAATGGAAGCTTTCTTACATTAGAAACAACTCATGTAAGGTAGGTTAAGCATTCAAGTATTTCTTTAGGCTTATGTTCAGAACCTTAGCTGCCTACTGAGAAGTTAATTAATTCAGTCTAAAATGAAATTATAGGGCAGTTTGGTGCAATTTATGTTAAATGCCATTTGAATGTAATCACCTGTGTTACCGTGAATGAAATACAGTCATACTAGATAGATAGAATGCTGCACCATGAGCAAGAAGAAAAATGTTTTTGCGGGGAAAAAGATTCGTCCCTGTGGTCCAAATTTATCAAAAACTCATTGTATTTTTAGAGAGTGAATGATTGAATAGTAATTAAACTTTAACTGATAACCATTTATATTCTGTTAGTTATCTTCACTCTTCTCTTTGTCTTAAACTATAATGTAGATAGAGTTGACATTTTGCCTTTACATTTCAAGGCATTACTATTCTTAAATAGTTACATGTTTATGTATGACTGTGTCATTACTAATAATAGTTACATGAAAGCTGTCTATTCTAGATCATGCATATTCTTAGTTAACCCTGAGAAAGATGTTATCTTGGAATGTTTAAAAGACAAGCTTTCATTTGAAAATATATTAGGGTGTGTTATTTTCTTATATACTTGCGTAATTGCCTTTGTTATAATTTTTATTTTTTAATTAAATATGCATCAAATTTCTGGATTAAAAAGTATATACTGGACATGGTTTTTTCTTTTGAGTCAGGGTCTTAAAAATGTGGGAAGTCCAAGACATGTGTTAATACTTCTGTTTACTAAAAGAGCTGATTCTGCCTGAGCCTGCAGGTTCGAGACCAGCCCGGGCAACTTGGCAAGACCTCATCTCTACAATAAAGCAAAAATTAGCCGGGCATGGTAGTGCGTGCCTGTAGTTCCGGCTACTTGGAAGGCTGAGGTGGAAGGATCGCCAGAGCCCAGCACATCGTCGCTGGGGTGGCTGTGAGTGTGCCACTGTACTCCAACCTGGGCAGTGGAGTGAGACTCCAACTCAAAAAAAACAACAACACTTGATTCATGATTTTCTACCTTTTTTCCTTAGGTCCTACCTCTGTCCTATACTGACAGTAGTAGACAGTGTAGGGGAATCAGTTTAATCAGTGAAAGACTTATCAAGTAGCTGGTTCTGATAATTATAAGTCCAATATTCTGATAGCCCTGGTATAATTAATATGATTTAAATGTTTGCATATAACCCTTCTTAAAGTGTACTCTTTAAAAAAAATCCATTGATGTAACCTTACTTTTAGCTTAGTGATCCAGAATTTCCCCAGTGCTTAAGTCATTCTGATAATAAATTAGGTAGCTTATTTCCATGGAGCACCTCAAGGGAGGGGGAAAGAAATGAGCAATTTTGGCTCAACTATATAATTTTTCTGTTTTATTTCTAAATCTGTAGTGTGGTCAGTTTTTTTTCTTTTTTTTTTTTTTTTTTTTCATTTTTAGGAAAGATTATCTTTTTTCCTAAGGAGAGGCCTACTAGTCGATGTGCTTAAAAAATAAAATAGCTTTAGGTTCAATTAAGAGAAGAAAAAATTAATACAGAAATATTAACAAACATTTTTTCTTTATCTGAGTATACAAGAAAATGCCAATTCTAGCGTGTTGCTAATTAGGAAAAATTACACCAGCTCTTATTAAAAATTGTGTTTTTAAATTGCAGCTGTTTACTTTTCACAGATATAGTAATCTTGTAATGTAGCTACTAAAGAAGAGGTATACTGGAAAGATCTTGTATATACATAATTATGCATGTTTCAAGATATCAGAATGAATAGTTTTGGTGAAAATAGACACTTTTTCTGTATCTTGTATTAAAATTTTACCTACTCAAAAGAAAAAATATTTTGTGTGTGTGTGAATGAATACATTTTTTTGTTTAACTTAGCCATCTTAACATACTTTAACTTAAATAGCTGTGGTGATTTTATAATTTTATGTTAAGGGGGAGAAGAAGTATTAAGAGAAATTATCTACTTACCTCAAATATTAAAACATATACATATTGTGTGTGTGTATACATATATATAATATTAAACTGTAAGTATTACATACACACATACATATTCATACACATTAGCATGCTGCTTGACTTTTCAACCCAGGTATTTTCAATCAAAACCAATAATAGTAATGTAAAAGTTTAAAACTGGTACAACCCAGCTCTAACCTGCCACACCCTACTAGGTGCTTCATGTTCCGGTCCTGTGCTTATAGGATGAGCTGGTGTTTAGGGGTCACTCTTAGCTCCTGGAGACCACTCTCTGGTCCTAGCAAGTGGCCCTTCAATCTTTAAAGTCAGCAACAGTGCATTAAGTCCTCTTCATGCTTCAAGTCTCTGACTTTTCCATCTGCTACCAGTTAGAAGAAATGCTTTGCTTTTTAAGGGCTCATGTGATTAGCTGAGGAATGCCCACCAGGATAGTCTCCCTTTTGATCAATTCAAGGTCAACTGATTAGGAACCTAGGAAAATCTGTTTTACATGCATATTACCAGGGGTGTGATAGCTCATCATATTCATGGGCAAGAAGCCATTGAATTAGAGCCATTAGGGTGCCATTTAAGAAGTCTACCCACCACACCCTACTAGACAGATTTTTTTGAGAGCAAAAAGCATGTCTTAATTGACCTTTTAACCCTGTCATAATATACGGCAATGAGAGTACAGATTATTGGGTGTTTATTATGTGTAAGCTATTGTGTTAAATATTTTATATAAATTATCTAATTGTTGCCATAGCCTCTCATTAGCCCAACTTAACAAATGTAGAAGAATAGAAGACTTGCCCTGGGTCATATACTGCATGGTAGTTGACTATGGATTCTGGAATTTGACCTGTACTCTGCCATGACCTCCATGACCTCACTGTGTGATTTGGGGCAGTTTTTTTTAACCTCATTTTTTTAAATCTTTAAGATAGAAATAACAGTTACCTAACAGTATAGTTGTGATTATTAAATATGATAATACATGTAGCACATATCCCAGGGCCTAATACATAAGTTTTTGCCTTATGTCTACAATGCAGCATATTGCATGTATTATCTATAAAAAGAGAAGAGGATATAGCTGATAGAGACACATATGCGATGACTTAGGGTCACTTGTAACCCTTCTCACATTTTCATTTTTTGCTTGATGTGAACATGTTGGCTTTCAGTGCCTACAGATTTAGGAAATACCTAAAAACATGTTCATATACTTACTGTCCATTATCTCTAGAAGTCTACATATGCTAGGGCTTATAAATGAAAAGACAACCTATTCTTTTTTTTTTTTTTTTGAGTTGGAGTCTCACTCTGTCGCCCAGACTGGAGTGCAGTGGCCGCTCCCGGCCATTGCAGCCTCGACTTGCTGGGCTCCAGCAATCCTTCCACCTCAGCCTTCCAAGTAGCCAGAATTACAGGCATGCGCTACCAGGCCCGGCTGATTTTTTGATTTATTGTAGAGATGAGGTCTCGCTGCCCAGGTGGGTCTCGAACCCGCGGGCTCAGGCAATCCACTCACATCAGCCTCCCAAAGGTGCGGGATTACAGGCTGAGGCACCGAGCCTGGCTCGACAACCTAGTCTATATATATATAGAGAGAGAGAGAGACTGAAGAAATTTGCTACATGGGCCTTAGATCACATCTTTTCTGTCAGAGTAATAAGGGCCAGGGTAGCTCCGAATAGTACTGGGGAGCATCCTCATTCATAAATTGTCTCTAGAAAAAGAAAAAAAGCAGCCGGTGAATGTCACCATTACATATTAAATTCGCAGAGGGTAGCAGCCATTTTTGGGGCATGCTTTGTCAATATAAAGATGCTGAGAGGATCAAGCGTCCTCCAATTTTATTTAAAAATTTCTAAAGAAGAAAAAAACAGTTCACATATATTCGGGTCATTAATGTGATAATAATTCACACTAATTCAGGTCACTATTGACTTGGTTTTTTCTTAACTGCCAGCCTTCTGCAAGGGGAGGGTGACACATTAAATTGCATCCATCGCTCAACATCTTAGCATGACTGAGTTTATCAGATTCTCTTTTCAGTAGACAGGAGGAAGGAGAGGCCCAAGGAGTTGTGAAGGGTGACACAGAGGGATGAACAGATTGAAGGGAGGAAACTCTGGGGTCCGCAGGCAAACCTCATTCACATATGTCCAAGGGCCTTCAGTGGAGTCCATGGTTCATGCTTCCCTTTAGGGAAATTCAACAGAACTTTTATTTTTTTGTTGAGTTGGAGTCTCACTCTGTCACCCAGGCTCGAGTGCAGTATGGCACGCTCACAGCCACCGCTGCCTCGACCTGCTGAACTTAGGCCATCCTTCTGCCTCAGCCTTCCAGTAGCTGGAACTACTTGGAACTACTTAGCACGCCACCATGTCCGGCTAATTTTTGTGATTTATTGTAGAGACAAGGTCTCACCAGGATGCCCAGGCTGGTCTCAAACCCCTGGGCTTGGGCAAGTCTCTCACCTTGGCCTCCCAAAGTGCTGGGATGACAGGCTGAGCCATCACACAGCCACAGAACTTTTAAAAAATATAATTTGTGATGCCAAAAGTGTTTCTGAAATAGTTATGAGCAAAAAGTTACCATCATTCCCAATCACTCAGACTTTCTTTGGGAAATTAGAATAGTGTTCCTGGTATACTTCAATATCTTTGCTGTATCATGCAGCAAAGCAACCCAAGAAATTAAGTTTAGTAAAATTTTGGAGATAGGATTCCACTTTAGACTGATTTCAACCCAAATCAATTACTAAAATAAAACAGAGTAGAGAACCCAGAAAGTGTTGAACTAAATGTACCACGTGTTTTCAACATCAGTGCAAATCATCTGTTGTTTAATTTTCTGCCATGTACTACTAATAAATATTTTGGGGAAAATGTAGTCAGCCAACTCTTTGCATTCCCCATTATATGTTGGACTTTGCCAGCTGCCTGGGCATCTGAAGATGGAGAATGAAATTGGTGAATTTGATTCATAGTATTTAGATCCCGTGTCGGAAAACAACAAACGGTTTTCTCATTGAAAGCCAGAAGTAAAAGAACCATTGTCCAGTGGCGTACTTTTGTTTTTGCAGTAGAATTTCTAAACAAAATCTTCTACGGTCCTTTGATACCTAAGACAGATCCAAATGGAACTACTCTAGAGTGGGGACAGGGCTGAAGAACACTTTCTTCCCATCATGCCTCCTCCCTCACCCCTCCCAGCACTCTGAGAAGCTTCTCTGTAGGACCTTAGCATTTCCCAGAACAATCTGAAAACTGCTCGTCTAATGTATTGCTTAATACTTCTTAATAAATGACTGCTAGTCATTCCATTTAGAAGCTGTTGAGCTTTAAACTGACTCCATCTTTTCCTTGCTGCAGTTAATTGGCCTTCTAGAACCTTACATTTTGACTTCCTAGTACTGGATTACTGAGTAGACAAAACTAAGCAATCACACACACACACACACACACACACACACACACACACACACACTAGAAAGGTTGTTTTTAATATGAAAAAAGGAGCAATCTTAATTTCTTTTCAGTATACAGGAGTAAAGGAGAGGCCCAAGAGGTGGTGAAGGATGACACGGAGGGGTGAACAGATCGAGGGGAGTAAATTTCAGGGGCCTCAGGCAAACCTCATTTGCATGTGTCCAAGGGCTTTGAGTGGAGTCCATGGTTCCATGTAAATATAAACATGTAAGATTTATATTTTATGGGTTGATATTATTATTGAATGATGTAGGGTGGAGGGAGGAGGGCATAAAAATCTTCAGCACGTGGAGTCTCCCAAAGGCTTAGTTCCCGCTAATCAGCCCTCAACTGATTTCTTGGTCTGCCAGTCGAGGAAAGAACAAGTCTTAAACCACGCATCTCTCAAGAAACAGAGAGCTCCTTTCCCTATTGCTCCAACCAGCAACCAGCAGTAAAATAGCCGTTTACTTTTCAACTACTATGCTTGGCCATCTTCCATGATTGTAAAGTCTCTGTGTTTGTCTCCTTCAAATCAAGACAAGTTTCCCTCTTTAATCCCATTTTTAGTAATGCATTCACTTAGCTTGTCCTTTTTTAGCAAAACTTAACTATGTATATAGAGAGAGGAATTTTTTTTAGAACTTCTACCCATCTGAATGCATTAAGTAGAAACATTAGCTGAATTATACAAAATGTCCCTCATGTAAAGCAAAACAAGTCGAAATGAAAGTGTATATGTTAAGAATAAGTGAGAGTGAGAGCCCGAAGGCAGGAGAGCCAGGCATGGGGTAAAGGCAGGAAAAGGTATGACAACCCAGCTCTTTCCCGTAGTCAGCCACATCTTAGTCTCCAGCCATTGCAGCGCTGAAAGCACTCTGTCCTGGGTCTGAATCCCAGCCTTCTTACTGTCACAGATTGGCCTTCAGCTGGTCAGCTTAAGATCTGCTAAAGCCCAGACCCTGTAAAATGATCATAATAGCATTTTCCTTAGCAGATCATGTCAAGGATTCAATGAGATTGAACATAAAATATCTGTAAAATAAGAAAACAGCAGGTGCTCAATAAATGTCAGCGCCTGTGGTTTATTATGGTCCTAATCCCAGACATTCTAGGGAGAAACATCTGATATACCGTTTGAGAGACTCCTCAACTTAGGGTGGCTGCAAGGTGAGGAGTCAGCGGTCACGTGTAACTGTACCGTGAATTCAGATGTTAAGTCAACCTGATTTCTTCCTAAAGGAATCAACTCAAGAACTCCCTTCTTTGATGTCTCACCACAGTTTGAAAGTGAATCAATACCTTTGCCAAAATCGTTCTTTGAATCAGAGCTGGAGGAACTGATGCAATCAGATGCTCATCAGCTTGGGACCGAGTTGGTGCCTAAGTACCAATCAACTTGGAGTTGATCTGATAATCAAAAATAGGAGATTTGGGGTTTTGGTCTTGTGTGTGTGTCGGTCTTATTTTTGATAGATTATAGAAGCATAGATGCGAGGAGAAGCAAATCAAGCTATCATGAAAGGAGAGTCATCTGAACTTGATACCGAAATCAGAAATTTGGGTGGCCGCATGTTTTCACTTATGAATGGGAGCTAAACCAAGAATCTGCAGAAACATAGAGAATGGTCTGATGGTCAGTGGAGACTCAGGAGAAGGCAGAAAGAAGGGGTGGAGGGAAGAAAAATCACCTGTTGGGTAATATGCACAGGTGGGGAAGGTGGGTACAGTTAAAGCCTACCCTAAAGTTTGTGCACTCTAAAATTATTGAAATAAAAAGAAAAAAGGAATAAGAAATTTGGGTGGCAAATTAGTTAGGACAGGCAGAACAACAGGGAAGATTTTAGCAAGATTTCCGGAAAGTTGGGTATGGTGATGCTGGCAGGGACCCTGTAGTGACCACTTACCAATTAGAAATTTACCTGTTAAATTTGCCAGGTGTTTTACCAATGAATGGTCAGATTTCTCATTTGAGCTTCAGGCAAAAGAATGTCTGGTAAAAGCTATGCTTTTATTTTCTCTTCAGTAATTAGCAAGGCTTGTTTGTTTTCTTTACTCATCTCTTGCTTGAGATCATTGTTAAATAATTGGAAAATATAAATAGAATATTAGCATCTTGGGTGTATTTGGTTGTTGAGAAATCTTTCTCTAGAGGAAATATAATTTCATAATTGCAGTACTTATAAGATTCTTAAACTAGAAGAGAACCTCAAAGGAAATCTACTTCAACCTCCTTTGAGAGGCAAACCACCCCCCCATAACCCCCCACCATGAACACCCAGTCTCTATTTGACATGATTTTTTTAAAGGTTATTTTCAGAAATTTCAACCCATTTCTTGTAAGTTTCAGTTCTAAGAAAGGTTTTCTTACATATTGAGACAACGAATTGTTCTTGAAACTTGCAATCTTTTCCACTGACTGTCTTTTGTGATTCTCATTGGTGGTGACTTTCTGATTTTCTTATTACCTTTGGGGAACTAAAGCTGATTTTTTTCCCAAAATAATAGTGATCAACGACATAATCTCCAGAAACTGATACTGCCAGCAAGCCACAAACTCCTCTTTACATAGCACCTCAAATACTTCATTAGAACCAGTGCAAAATTTAAACTGCAACGTGGCATTTCTCTGGCAGAATGTAAGCTTCATGAGGGAAAAGACATGTGTCTTCTTGCATTACTGACACTCAATATGGTACCTGACACATAATAATGGCCTTGGGAGAATATTTAAGAGTCACTGAATAAACACTTTACAGAGCTGCCATTATTTATTTTCCATTCAGTGTTTACCAGTAATTTTCTTTTAAAGATATCTGCTGTTTGGACAACCACTTAAGTGTTCAGTAGAACATGACTTTGGTAAGCATATCTCCTGTAAAGATAAATATTATAACAAATTATTAAGGCATTCGACACTGGTGTTTCAGTTACTCAACTAATCCACCCACTGATAGAGTGAACTTTGAATTAAATCCTTTGAAAACTAAAGTCAAGTAAATCTTGATAAAAAATCAAAGGCTGAGGAAATCTTATTTGACAGAAGGCATGAACAAAAATGCTAAAATTAATACTATTTGGGGAGAAACATTCATTCTACAGCAGACTAAATGAAGAGTAACAGTTCAAGAGTATCAAAATGCAAATGTGATCAAAAGGCAGAAACAGTTTCTTTTTACTGTCTTTTAATATTCCAAGGCTCATAACATTCTGCCTACATAAGCACCTGTCTTTGTGGTAACTCAAAGTATTTGAACACCTTATCTCATACAACCTCAAATTTCCTGTGAGGTCGTTAAGCTCTGAATGCTCTCGGTACTGTTTTCAAGATGAGGCAAATAAATTTGAGACTGTTCACACACTGAATTTCACAGAAGCCTTTGGAGGAAGTGACAGTAAGACTTAGCTGTGAACTTCTAGTCATAGAAATGTATCTGTGCTTGAAAGGACCTTATAAAACCCTGGCTCAAGGTGGGCTTTCCTAATAAGATTTATATTTGTGGTGACTTGATTCCTTTCACCAACCACACAAACTTTAAGTACTTTTTAATCATAAAAGTAATACAGGACATAGAAATACATACATAATGCAGGATACATACATACATTAGTGATACAGAAATTGAAAAATAAAAGCATATTTGAAGGAGGACCCAAATTTTATTTACACAAAATTATGTATTTATTCTTACATGTTTATACTTCAGTCACCTTCCAAGTACTCTCTGCTTGATGCAATACACCTATTAAGATGCTTTTTTCCACTGTTCAAAACAGGTTTTTGAACTTGTCAATTTTGGTGCCTTTTAGTGCATCTGCCGTTTTTCTGTTTCATCTCTTCCACATCGGCAAAACATTTCCTTTGAAGACTTTTTTTATCAGAGGAACAAAAAAAAAGTCGCTTGGGGCGAGATCGAATGAATAGGGAGGGTGGGGCACAGGGGTCATGCTGTTTTCGGGCAAAAACTGCTGAAAACTCAGTGCAGCTGGGTAAGTATATCGTCATGGTGGAAGAACCAGTCACCTGTTTATCACAATTCAGGATGTTTCTTCCACAAATCATGATGCAAATGGTCAATGAAAGTTTTTATCTGAAAATTTTGAGACGGTTGAAGGTGACTGAAGTTTAAACGCGTAAGACTAAATTCACAATTCTTAAGTAAATAAATCTTGGGGTTTTTTGGTCCCCCCTCCATTATAAATGACTTCCTCCCTTCACATTCCAGTGCTCCTTTTTAAAGATTGCCATTTCCCAGAGGTAAACCACTGTTAAAAGTTTTTAAGGTATTCCAAAATGTTCTATGCGTTTAAAGTATGTGAATGGATACAGACACACCTGCAGTTATAGCAGGTTTCCTCACATGTCTGTATGAGTTTTCTCTGGGTAGTCTGGTTTCTTCCCACATCCAATTAGGTGAATTGGCATGTCTAAATGGTCCACTAGCAAGTATGGGTGTGTGCCCTGCAATAGGATAGCATCCTATACTGTCCAGGATTGGTTTCTGCTTTGTGCCTCAGCTGCTCTGGTCACCTGTAACCCTGAACTGGAATAATTGGATAAATAATTATTGTACTTGTTTTTATTAATCTTTCTTAAATGAATGTATAGTTCACATTTATTTCAGTGTCTAATATTAGAAGTGTTTTGGTCTTTATTTAGTAAAGTCTGGTGATGTTTTTGTGACCAGAAATATGTCATAGGAACTTAACTCTTATTTTTATATCAGCTAGCCTCTAATAAAACTGGTTTCATTATATGAGGAGGGACGCCCCCCCCCATGGAATTATTTTGTGGAGGGAGGGTTCTTTGTAGTGCAGGTTTTTCCCACTACATAAATGTTCTAGGGACCCATTGGCATTAGTGTACCAGCTAGTGTTGTTGTGAGAGGCTGGGTTCGGCTTCAGTGAATTTGTTTTGGAAATTCTTTCAACACATTTGCCCATTTCATGATGGGTGATTTACAAGTGCACCTGCCCATCTCACACTGAGTGCTCAGCAATTTTTGATGAAAAATTGCATGATCCCAGTGCTGTACCACCCTCCCTATTCACTTGATCTTGCCCTAAGAGACTTTTTTTTTGTGAGTTTGTTTCCCTGGATGAAAAAGTCAAAGGGAAATGTCTTCCCAATGTCCAAGTGATGAAACAAAAAATGGCAGAAGCACTAAAAGGCATCAAAATTGATGAGTTCAAAAACTGTTCTGAGCAGTGAAAAAAGCATCTTGATAGGTGTATTGCATCAAACAGACAGTAGTTTGAAAATGACTCAAGTTTAAACAAGTAAGAATAAATATACAATTTTTAATAAATGAGTTCCATTTTGGAGGGTCCTCCCTCATGTGTCATTTTGCTTAAGTAGAAGTTTCCATGATCCTACTCATGACGTTTAGGACTTACTGTACATGTCCCAGCTCCTGTTAAATAGCTACTCTTGGAAGTGTAAATAGTCATTTGAAATGCAATACGATCTTCTACTATTCTGTCCCAATTTTGATCTTCCCACAGTCTTCTTCATTTTCCTCATTTCGTCGTGGTAAACACCAACTCAGTCCTTCCAATTGCTCAGGTCAAAAACCTTGAAGTCATCTTCAGCTCCTATCTTGAATGCCATAGGTTTAGGTAATTAATCAGCAATTCTTATTTGAGCATTTGCTCAAAGTATCTTCAGAATCCAACCACTTATTGTCATCTCCATTGCTTCCACCAGAATCTAAGCCACCATCATCTCTTACCTGAATTATTACAATAGCCTTTAACTATTTACAATAGCCTCTACTTAGCTTTCTATCGTCTGTACTCAAGATAGCAGACAGGAGGATCCTGTGAAAACACAGGTCAGATTGTATACCTTCTATGCTCAAAAGCCATTCAAAGTAACTACATTTAATTCAGAGTAAAAGCCATAGTCCTTACAGTGACATATATGACTCTACAAATCTGCTAACCCCTTGCCTCTATAACATAATCTCCTACTATTCTTGAGACCCTTCATTCTCTTTGCTCCAAATATACTAACCTTTTGGTTTCTAGACCATACCAGGCATGCTTCCACTGCAGGACCTTTGCACTTACTGTTTCCTCTGGAACTTTCTTGCCCCAATTATCCTCACTTTATTCAAGTCTTTTTTTTTTTTTTTTTTTGAGTTGGAGTCTCACTCTGTCACTCAGACTGGAGTGCCATGGCCGCTCCCGGCCACCGCAGCCTTGACCTGCTGGGCTCCGGCGATCCTTCCACCTCAGCCTTCCAAGTAGCTGGAATTACAGGCGCGCTACCATGCCCGGCTAATTTTTTGATTTATTGTAGAGATGAGATCTCGCCAAGTTGCCCAGGCGGGTCTCGAACCCGCGGGCTCAGGCAAACCTCAGCCTCCCAAAGCACAGGATTACAGGCTGAGCCACCGAACCCGGCTTATTCAAGTCTTAATTTGAATATAACTTTCTCAATGAGTCCTTCCCTACCCAATCTTTTTAAAATTGCAACTCCAATTCCAAACTTACATTCTCTACATCCTTCCCTGCTTTAGTTATCTCTTAGAATTCATCATTTGTCTGTTTGACTATCTCTCTGAAGTTGATTATGTTTCTAAAGATGATCACAACATTAACTGTCATTCCATACTCTCTTTTCTAATGTGATATTGTCATTCCCCATCAATAAATGGAATCTCTTTTGCCCCCATTTGAATCTGGGCTTCTGCCTTCCATGCTTTCTCTAGGAAGTCCACAGCCATGAAAGAAAACAAACTGCCTTGAGGCCACTGTGCTATAAGGAAGCCCAAGCTAGCGAGGTGAAGAGAGGCCATGTGGAGGAGTACCAAAGTTCCCAACTTGTGAATAAAGCATTCTTCAACCTTTTGGCCCATTGTGACCATCAGCTAAATGGAGTTAATTTAATGATCCAGCCAACACTCCATAGAGCAGAAGAACTGCCAGACTGGGCCCTGAACTGCTAACTCAATAATTGTGAGGGGGAAAAAAAAGGCTGTTGTTTGAGGACATATGTTTTGGAATAGTTTAGTTCATTAGGGAGCAATAGATGTTTGAAACATTCCCATATTAGAATGAAGGCTTCATGAAGACAAAGATTTGGGGGTTTTTTGGTCTTTGTTGGTTTTGGGGGTTTTGTTTTTATGTTTTTAATTTTATTTTAACGATTTGGAATACAATTCAAGATTAGGTATACAAGTGGTCATTGTACAGGTAAAGTTTGGGTCTCCCTTTGATCCCAACTTTGCCTGGCTTGAGATCAGGTACCCTTATTGATAAAGTATGCCCCCCCTTCCCCTGGCAGTGTCCCACTACTGTTTAATCCCTTTCTTATAGTATTATGATAATTGTTCAGGGTCCGGCTTATGAGTGAGAACATGTGGTAGTCAGTTCTTTGTTTCTGTGGTAGATCACGGAGTATTACAGACTCTAAATCCATCCAACTTGCTACAAAGTTCATAATTTTGTCCTTTTTATGGCTACATAATATTCCATCATGTATATGTACCTCTTTTTAAAAAATCCAGTCCACTTTCAATGGGCAGCACAATTGGTTCCATGTTTTTGCTATTGTGAATAATGCTGTAATAAACATGCATGTGCAGGTATCTTTTTCATAGAATAATTTGAGTTCCTCCAGGTATATTTCCAGAATGGGGATTTCTGGGTCATAAGGAAGGTCAATTTTTAGATCTTTTAGGAATCACCACACTTTTCCACAGAGGTTGTACTAATTTACACTCCCAACAACAGTGTAGAAGTGTTCTCTTTTTCCCACATCCTCTCCAGCATCTGTTATTTTCTGAGTTTTGGATGACTGGAGTTAGGTGGTATCTCAGTGTGGTTTTTATTTGCATTGCTTTGATGATTAGCAAGGCTGAGCATTTTTTCATGTATCTGTTGGCTGCTCATATGTCTTTTTTGAGAAGTGTCTACTCATATCTTTTGCCCACTTTTAAATAGGGCTGTCTGTTTTTTTCTTTTTGGCACTTGTAGATCCTAGATGTTAGACCTTTGTCAGATACACAGTTGGCAAATATTTTTTCCCGTTCTGTGGCCTGTCTCCCTACTCTCTTGATGGTTTCTTTTGCTTTGTAGAAGCTTTTCAGATTGATGAGGTCCCACTTGTCTATCTTATCTCTTATGACATGGGCATTTGGGATTTTAATCAGGAATGATTGCCAGTTCCAATTTCCATAAGGGTGTCTCCTTCATTCTCTAAGGTTCTTATAGTTTGCGGTTTTAAGTTGATTTTTGAGTATGGTGATAAGTAAGGGTCCTGTTTCAATCTTCTGCATGTGGTCAGCCAGTTTGCCCAACACTGTTTACTTAATAGGTTCTCCTCTTCCCAGTGGTTGTTAGTGGAGTTGAGGACAAAGATTTGTACTGATGCTGTTGCTTGCTGCATTCCTCATGCCTACCGTAGTGCTAAGAACAAGGTATGTGCTCAGAAAATGTCTGATGAATGAATGAATATATGAATGAAAGAGAGAGAGAACATGAAGAGAACATTGCTAGTGAATCAATGTTTCTTTCAATGCCATAAAAATAGAGTATTAAACATAACTATGACAGTAAGAAGAGAAATTAGTAACCATGGGCAAGCTGCCAGTTCCACTAACATTATCTCTAAACATTTTTTGAGATATTAAATTAACCTCTCAATAAGCCAAATGATCTATGAAAAATGAAGGTTTTTTTAAAAAATATAAAAGTAGCACAGGCACATGATAAAATTTTTAAAGAGCACAGAAGGTTGTGTAATGAGAAAAGGATCTCATTTTTACCCTACTGTAAATATTTCCTCTGGTAGTAGTTAGAAAACGTCTAGGCACAAGTGAGTTCTTAAAATCCATTCTATTTTGCTCCTTCCTTTTTTCACTTTACATAGTATCTTAAAGAGATTTTCCTAAAGGTATCTACAACAACAATTAACTTCTATTTATTGAATACTTACCATAGCCACTGTCTTAGTTCATTAACTATTGCTATAAAGGGATACCTGAGGCTGGGTGATTTAGGAAAAAAAGAGGTTTATTTGCTCATGGTTTTACAGGCGATGCAAAAAGCATGGTGCTGGCATTTTACTTGGCTTCCAGTTAAGGCCTCAGGCTGTTTCCACTCGTGGAAGAAGGTGAAAAGGAGCTGGCAAGTACAGATATTACTTGGTGAGAGAGAAAGCAAGAGAGAGAGGTCAGGGGAACATGCCAGGATCTTTTTACTGACAGAGTAAAAACTCACTCACTTCTCCTGCCCAGGGAAGGCATTAATCTATTAATAATTAATCTATTCATTAATCTATCCATGCCCCATGATCCAAATACTTTCCATTAAGCCCACCTCCAACACTGAGAATCAAATTTCAACATGAGATTTGAAGGGACAAACATACATACTATAGTAGCTATCATACAATAGCCCATTTAATCTTCACAACAACCCAGTGAGTTAGATACCAACATTATTTCCATTTTATAGATGAGAAAATTGAGGTTTGAAGAAGAGCTATAACTTGCCCAAAGTCAAGCATTTTGAAAATGATGGATTCAAACTCTGACTCCACAGCTATACTCATAACTTTCTCTACTGCCTCTAATACAGAAAGTGAACTCATTGTCTTTGAGTGCTGTATCGTACTTCATTACAGTTATTGGATGAATAATTCTGCAACTATCTTCTTTGCATTCTAGCTTTGACAATTGAGTAAATACACTGAGGATACAGACAGCCAGGTATATCACTGCTGGAGACAAGACTTACAAGTATGAAAAGGGGAAGAATGGAATATACACTGTAGCATTATATGGGAATTGAAAGTACAATCATGAATTAATACCTATTATGTATACATCTGTATCGTAGCTCTGTCCAGTGAGAAGACCTACAAATAATGGCATGCCAGTGGCAATAAACATACCTAGTACCCAGATCTTGCTTCTAAATACTATTTTCCAGTAAAAAAGAACCAGAGATCCACTTGGACTGATTCTAGTGCTGGGATAGGAATGGCACAAGATGAGTCTGGGACACCTTGTTGCACCAGAAAGTACTCCCAATAGCCAAAGCTGGAACCATTTGAACAACAAAATAAAGTAGTACTGGATTATAACACAAAGTACAAAATAACTATTTATGAATTCATTCCAATATAAATAAATGACTAAACAGTAAGTAGTAGGGGGGAAAGAATTCCAAATAATTTATGTATTGGGTTGATGCAAAAGTTCATGATGTTTTTGGCTTGCCCATGGAATACAAACATTGCAGATGTTTGGTCACAGTGTATCACATTTGCCAATTCTCGGGTTGACTGACATGGATCATCATAGATCAAAGCATTTAAACAGTCTTCACTAAAGCCCAATGGTCCACCTGAATGTGGAGAATCATTCAGGTCAAAGCGATCCTTTTTGAAATGAATGAATCATTTTCTTGCCACACTTTCCCCAAGGACATTCTTCCTGTACATGACACAAGTGTTTCAAACTGCCTCCTCTGCCTTTCCTCTGTTCACTCAAACAGAATATGTTGGAAGTGTTCATTTTTTTCCACTTGACACTCCATCTTCTTTAGCCCATAAATAACACTAACGTTCTTCAAATCTGCAAAATGCAAGGTATATTCACAAGCACATTGTTACTCCAAATGACAAATAATAAATAAGCAAACTCCCAACATTGCAGTGTTGCCATGCCAAAAGCAAACGCTGTGAACTTATGCATCAATCTAATAGATACTTCACTCTCAAGAAGGTGACATAACTCCTTTTCTAAAATAGTGAATTACACTGGTGATTAACCAAGACCTTCACATAGTGACTTCCTTTCAAAGAGTACAGTATGGAAAGGAGAGAAAAAAGAGTATCTTCAGAGTGGAGAATCCTGCCAATACTACATTAGCCAGGTGAGAGCTGTCAGTTGGCTCCTGCCTTCCGTTTTGACACATTGTGTTTTCATTTAAGTACTTCCTTACTTTCTGGTACACAAGATGCTCCAGGCTCCCCCTATATATTTCCTGCCTCAATCCTAGAACCAATAGTTTCTACAAAGACCCTTGGTTTATTTTATTGGAGAATGTTATTAGAAACCAAGATCTGGTTGCTCAGTGGACTGTTTTTATAAATACATGTTATTGCTTCTGGACTTCCCTGTAAACAGAAGAAAATATGTGTGTATATACCAATATGTATATACTCACATCTGTAAATATTTCTATCTGTATCTATATTAAGCTGAACATGAGTTCACATTGATGTCTCCAGCTCTAAATCATTACCACATAGATAAGTCCAGCTACCTCCGCTAGACCATCTGTAATCTCTTACTGGAACAGTGAGAAACCTGACTTCCACCATCCGTTATCCATTAACTTAATTGTTCCATTTCAAAAAATAGGTATGGTGGTGGCCAATATTTTTAATTTTAGCTATTCTAATAGGTAGGTAGTAGTATCTTATTAAGGTTAATTCAATTTTCCTGATGATTAAAGACATAGAACATATTTTCTTTCTTGTTGTTATTTTTGCCGTCAGTAAATCATCTTTGGTTATATATCTGTTCAAATCTATTGCCTGTTTTTAAAATTAGATTTTTTCTTCTTAGCATATTTCACAATTCCTTTATATATTCTGGGATTAAAGTGCTTTATTAGATATTTCTTTTCTCCCAGACCCTGGCTTGTCTGTTCACTCTTTGACTAGTGTTTTTTAAATTTTGATGAGGTCAAATTTCTCAGAATCGTGGGTGTTTTTAAATTTAAATTTTTTTTTTTATTTCATGGATCATGTTTTTGGTGTCATATCTAAGAAGTCTTTGCCTAACCCAAGGTCACTGAAATTTCTCATTTTCTTCTTCTAAAATTGTACAGATTTTAGGTTTTTCATTTGATCTATGATTCATTTTATAGTTTGTTTTGTATATGGTGTGACATATGGATCAAAGTTTGTATTTTTGCATATGAATATCCAATTGCCCTAGCACCTTTTATTTAAAAGGTTACTCTTTCTTCACTGACTTGCCTTTACACTTTAGTAGAGACTAAGTTGTTTATGTATTTATGAGCAACTATATTATTCAGACTCTTTCTATTTTGTTCCATTGATCTATTTTTCTATCTTTACACTCATGCCACACTGTCTCGATTACTCCAGTTTTATAATAAGTTTTGAAATCAGTACATTATTCCTATAGATTTATTATTTTCCAAAATTGTCTTGGCTATTTGAGATCCTATGCATTTCCATATGATCTTTAGAATCAGCTTGCTGATTTCTACAAAGCTCCTGCTGGCGTTTTAATTGGTATTATATTTAATTTGGAGGAAATTGACATCTTAGCTGTCTTCCAGGAACACAGTATATTTTTCTATTTATTTAGGTCTTTCTTAATTTTTCTAAGAAATGGTTTATATTTTCATTTGTCATTTGTCAAATTTATCCCTAACTAGTTTTTGTGATACTATTATAAGTTATATTTTAACATCTTCTTCCTACTAATGTATGGAAATGCAGTTAATTTTTGTGTATTAATTTTGTGTCATGCAACCTTGCTAAAATCACTTCTTAGTCCCAGTAGTTTTTTTTATAGAATCCAGTGGATTTTAACATAGATGACTATGCCATCTCTGAATAAAAAGTTTTACATGTTTTCATTACTATCTGGATTTTTAAAATTTCTTTTTCATGTTTTTTTTCCACTGGCTAGATCAGTCCAGCTACCTCCATTTTTCCTGATAAGTCTGACTAGAGATTTATTAATTTTATTGAGCTCAAATATCAGCTTTCATTGATTTTCTTTATTGCTTCTTTTCTTTATTGCTCTAGTACAATGTTGAATAGTAGTGGTGAGAGCAGAAATCTTTGTATTATTTCTGACCTTAGACAGAATACCCAGGTCTTTATCACTAAGTGGGATGTTATTTGTAGATCTTTCAAAGACACTCTTTATTAGGTTGAATAGTTCTCTTGCATTTCTAGTTTACTGTTCATTTTTATCAGTAATGGTGATATTTATCAAGGACTTTTTCTGCATCCATTGAGATAATCACATGGTTTTTCTTTTTTAGTTTGCTAATATGGTGAATTATATTGCTGACTTACAAGTGGTGATTTTTAAATATTAAACCAAACTTACATTCCTGGAATAAATAACCACTTGGTAATTATCCTTTCTGTATGTTAGGAGAATCAGTTTACTACAATTTTGCTCAATATTTTTGCATATATGTTCATGAAGTATATTGATCTGTAGTCTCTTTTAATGTCTTTGTCAGGTTTTGGATCAGACTAATACTGTCCTCTAAAAATGAATTGGGAAGTATTTCATCCTCTTTAATTTCCTGGAAGAGCTTGCATAAAACTGGCATTATTTCTTCCTTAAATGTTTGATAAAATTAGCAAAGTCATCTAGGCCTGTAATTTTTTCTTCAAAAATTTTAAATGAAAAATTTAATTCCTTTAATAGATTTAAGACTATTTAGGTCATCTATGTCTTTTTGAGAAAGTTTGGATAGTTGGTATGCTTCAATGTGTTTATATTTATATTTCTTCTACATTATTTTGTTTTGTTGATTTGGGGTCTCACTCTGGAGTGCAGTTGCCCAATCACTGCTCACTGCAGCCTCAACTTCATGGGCACAGGTGATTCTCCTGCCTCAGCTACCCAAGTAGCTGGAACTACTGGTGCAGGCCACCACATCTGGCTAATTATTTGATTTTTTGTAGAAACAGGGTCTCATTATGTTGCCTAGGCTGATGTTAAACTCCTGGGCTCGGTCTCCTAAAGTGCTGAGATTACAAGTGTGAGCCACTGCACCCTGCGCTTCTCTTTTTAATATCTGCAGATACTACTGTAGAATCAGCTCTCTTATTCCTGATATTGGTAATTTGCTTCTTCTCTAATTTTTTTCCTGATAAGTCTGGGAAGAGATTTATTAATTTTATTGACCTCAAAATATCAGCTTTTGGCCAGACACTGTGACTCAAGCCTGTAATGCCAGTACTTTGGGAGGCCGAGGAGAAACGATTGCCTGAGCCCAGGGGTTCAAGACCAGTCTGGGCAACTTGGTGAGACCTCGTCTCTACAATAAACCAAAAAAAATTAGCTGGGCATGGTGGCACATGCCTGTAGTTCCAGCTACTTGGAGGGCTGAGGTTGAAAGATCTCCTGAGCCCTGCAGATCGAGGCTGCGGTGGCCATGGGCGTGCCACTGTACTCCAGTCTGGGTGACAGAGTCAGATTCCAACTCAAAAAAAAAAAAAGAATACCAGTTTTTTTTTTCTTCATTGCATATCTCTCTCTCTCTCTCTCTCTCTCTCTCTCTCTCTCTCTCTCTCTCGTTCTTTCTTTCTATTTTTTGAGTTGGAGTCTCACTCAGTCGCCCAGACTGGAGTGCAGTGGCTGCTCCCAGCCACCGCAGCCACAACCTGCTGGGCTCCGGCGATCCTTCCGCCTCAGCCTTCCAAGTACCCGGAACTACAGGCGCGCGCTACCACGCCCGGCTATTTTTTTTTTTTTTTTAAATTTATTGTAGAGATGAAGTCTCACCAAGTTGCCCAGGCAGGCATCTTCTTTTTTTTTTTTTTTTTTTTTTACATTCACTGATTTCTGTTTGATCTTTATTATTCCTCTTTTTTGCATAGTTTGGATTTCATTCATTCTTCATTTTCTAGTTTCTTAAGATGGAAGCTGAAGTCACTGATTTGAGACTGCTCTTCTTATCTACGACAGGCATTTAGTGCATCAGTTATCCCCTCAGTACAACTTCAGCATCATCCTACAAATTTAATATATTGTGCTTTTATTTTTAATCAGTTCAAAATACCTTTTTATTTTTATTTCTTTTCTTGAGAGTTAATAGAAGAGCATTATTTAATTTCAAGACATTTGAAGATTTTCTAAAGACCTTTCTGGTATTGATTTCTAATTTAATACCATTATATTAAAGAACATACTTTCTATAGCTTGAATTTTTAAAAATATAGTTAGATTTGTTTCATGGCCAGGAATATGACCTCACTTGGAAAATATTTCATATGCACTTGAAAAACAATGTCTATTCTGCTCTTACTGGGTGAAATATTCCATAAATAACAATTAAAATATTCCATAAATAACAATTAAAGTTCAGTTGGCAGACTGTGTTGTCCAAGTCTTCTGTATGCCTACTGAATTTTCTCTACCTGTTTACTCAATTATTGAGAGAAAAGTATTGACATATCTGATTCGAACTGTGAATTCGTTTATTTCTCCTTGTGTAGTTCTATTAATTTTTACTTCATGTGTTTTGAAAATTTGTTATTAGATTCATAAATGCTTAGGATTTTTATGTCTTCCTGATGAAGTGATCACTTTATCATTGTAAAACGACACATGACAGTCTTTCTCCTTGGCACTATTTTTCACTCTGAAATCTACTTCTCTGATATTAATATAGCTTTTACAGCTTTCTTTTGGTTAGTGAGCGATAACATGGTATATCACTTTTTAACCTTTTACATTTAACCCATTTGTTCTTTATATTTTACACAAATTTCTCGTAGGTGTTATACAGTTAAGCTCTTGCTTTTTAGATACAAGTCTCTGCTTTTTAATTGAGCTGTTTCAATCATTTATGTTTAAAGTGATTATATGATTAGACTCAAATCTATCATCTTGCTGTCTGTTTTCTATTTGTCTCTTCGGTTCATTCCTTCTACTTTCCTCTTCTTCTGCCTTCTTTTGCATTAACTGAGCTTTTAAAATTATTTTATTTATCACCTTCATTGTCTTTAAAGATAACTCTTTGTTGTTTTAGTGGTTCCTTTAGGGTGCATAGTAAAGGCCATCATGTTAGATAAGCTATGGGGTTTCTCTGCAATATCACTGTCTACCTCTGAAAATTTTCATTGGAATATTTTGAATATCTACCATGTCCCAGTTTCTTTTCAACACTTTAAATATATTAGCTCATGCAATACAACAACTCTATGAGGTATGGACTATTACTCCATGAGCAGTAACACTTGCTCATGGTTACACAGCGAGTAAGTTGTTAAGTTTGGATTAAATCACTCTTTCCTTAGTCTTGGATATCTGAGTTGTAGTAAATTTATAATGGTGATATTGATTCAATGCATTATGTGGCAACTGCCTCATTTGAAAATTTAGTTTTGTGTTATTGCTTTTATTGTTGTTTTAATTCACAATCCTGTTTGTGGTAACCTAAGCCTTAAGGATTTCCTTGCATTTTTAATTTTATGTGTTTTGGAAAATTGCCATACCACATGGCTCATCGCATGGCCCTCTCAGTTCCTACAAAGTAATCCATCACACAGAAACCACAGTATGTATTGTTCTAAATATTCCCCCAGTGGGTGTTACACTAAACTCTGTCATCTCTGAGGGTTACTAGTCTGAGTTTTCAAATTCTTCCTAGAACTGATTACTAAAAAGTTATAATTTATAATTTTTAAAATATGGTGTTTTCCCATTTAATATGGATGTATATTTTCCCTTTTTTTCCAAAAAGATAATATTCCAAAATTATAAATTGCTCAGAATTGCTCAGTGATTTTAGCTAATGTGAATGTATACTTAGTAGGTTGGTATATAACAGTGTTTGTCAAAGTGTGGCCCACAAACCCCTGGTAGTCGGGGCAGGTAAAGGGGGTTTCTCTGAGACAGCAAAACTATTTTTATAATAACACTTGATATTGCTTTCTTCACTAGTTTAACATTTGCACTGATGATCAAAAGACTATGATGGATAAAACTGCTGTCATGATATTCTCTACTGAATTGCATTCACAGAAAAAAAATAAGACAATTGCATTTAATATCCTTGATGGAGCAGTTAAAAATTATTAATTTTATTAAACGTTGACCTTTGATTACATATGTTTTTTAAAATTCTGTGTGGTGGTAGAGGAAGTCTGTATAAAGCACTTCTATGTACCAATGTATAATGACTGTCTCAAGGAAAAGTGCTTGTGTGGCTGCTTGAGTTGTGAGCTCAACTAGCCTCCTTTTTTATTTTTAATAGAGCATCGTTTTTTCTGCTTGAAAGAACAACTGACAGACAAATTATGGCTATTTAGACTTGGATTTTTGGCAGTCATTTTCTTAGAAATGAATGAAATCAGCCTGTCACTACAAGACATACAATTGACAGTATTTGTTGCCAATGCTAAAATTTCAGCTTTCAAGTGAAAATTAGAACTTTGGAAAACTTGTATCTGTCACCATGAATATGACAGCTTCCTAATACTTAAAAACTCGTCTGATGAATTGGTAGTGATATTAGAAAATGTGATTTTTCACATTGCATAATGAAATGTATCAACATTTGGAAAATCTGTATAACTCAGTCAACCAATATTTTCCAAATAGCCAATGCATGAGGTTACAATATCATGCCTGAGTAAAAGTGCAGGATAAACCAATGAATACTATTGTGATAGAGTACAAAATGTTCATTGACATGATTTCAGGGTTCATGTTACAAATATCCCATATCCGGTTTTGGTATAGTATAAAAAAATCTCTGATTATCTAGAATTCTCCCCCCTTTCTCAAATACCTATCTGTGTGAAGCCAGTTTCTTCATGTACTTCAACAAAATTAACATATCACAAAAGATTAAATGCAAAAGCAGGCATGATAATGCAGCTGCTTTTTATAAAGCCAGAAGTTAAAGAAACTTTCAAAAATATAAAACAATTCGATTTTTCTCACTGATTTCTCTTGATTTTGCAAAATATAGTTATTTTTAATAAAAATATCGATATCAACATCATGGGTCTATTCTTTTTTTAATGGACTAAAAATCAAATGGTTTTAAATTTCTTAGTTTCAATTTCTAATACGGTAAATGTAGATTGCCACATAAGCAAATGCTTGTCAGGGTCTTCAATAATTTTTAAGACTAAAAAGAATTCTGAGATCAAAAAGTTTGAGAACAGTTGGTGTAGAACTCTCAAATCACACTGAGCCCATTTATCTGATATGTGACCCCCAACTGCTCCCCTGAAGCTTGTTGATTTTCCAAGGTTATGATCCTTCCTCTCTCATCAATGTATACAGATGTTAACGGGTAGGGAGGGGGTGGATTTTGACTCCAGCAAGACCTATCTTAGTCTTCTCTTACAATTCAAGTAGAGTCAAAAGAGGCCAAAAGAATGTTGGTCTATCTAATACCTGACTCCATAATACATAATATAAGTTATCATAAAGGGTTCAACTTCCCACCTAGTGGAGAGAACAAGAGGAGAAGTTGGTTTGCAGGCTGAGAAGTGGATAAGGCAGATAGGTAGAGGGCGGTTGAGACAGACAGAAAAGCATATGTTTCCAGGGTTTCCCAGAACTTCAATCCCTAGTTTTTGTTTATGCCTGAGAATGAGCTTAAGTTCTATGAATGATCCCAGTATCATTGTACTAAATATTTTCTTTTCCTATAGCCAGCATGAGTGGTTTTCTTTTACTTGCAACCTCATTGAATCATTTATAGCTAAGTAGGACGTATGTGTTCGGTTATCAAACTTTGTAAGTAAGGTTTGTGATGTGCCACACATTTTAGGGTCTGATTAGCTAGAAATACAAAGCCAAAGTTTCCTGGAAATGCAAAGATACTATTTCTATATGAAAGCTAAAAAAGAATTACCATAGGCTATACATGGATTAATTACTATCTTCAAAGAATTAGAACTCTATCAAACATTCTTACCAGAAAATTATGCTGAACAAAATTTAATCTTTCTGTGACTGTTCAAAAGAATTTAAAATCTTGTAATGCTCCAGGGACATTACCATTTTATAAATTGCACAAAAAATTCTCATTATTTCAGCTTTCTGGTAGTTTGAATTCAGAATAAATGGGAATTTACTGTAATACTTTGAATTATTAAGTTCTGGAGAGCCCAAAGTATTACTTCAAATATACATGTATTATATCACTTATCTTTCTCAACAGAAGAATAAATTTTACAAATGGAAATAGTTAGTAATGGGTGGATTCAGGATACAAAGTCATGTTTCTCAACATTTAATGAATAATCCTTCCATTGGTTATTTTGAACTGATACTGGCTTCCTTTTCTATTTCAAAATAATTTTTTAAAGCTAAAGATCAAATAGGGCTAAAGTCAGCAACAAAGTATCTAAACTATAATTTTATTGTATTATTAACTATATAGTGATGTGATGATAGGTTTCAACTGGATCTTGCAGTTTATTTTCACAAAAGAGAAAGATTTAAACGTAATGGTAAATAAAAAATACATATACCCCTGGCTTCCATCAAACTAAAATTACAGTTTTGAAAGTATTGAAAAAAATGAAAAATTTTAATTAAAACTTTTTTTTGGTCTAGTTTTCAGCCTCAACATCAGGATAGTATAAGTTAGCTTTCTGCTTATGGATTATTTCTGACCAAATATAATAGGTTTAATATATAAATGACACCCTTGACACCCAAGCTTCCTTTTGAATATCTCTCTCCCTTAAAATGTAATTAGTTTCTTTCTGCTACTGAAAAATTTAATGCTCTCAGAAGCCAAAGCTTATTTCTGTAACTCCTGCTGTTTTGGAGTATCTGTACCTTTCCTCCTGCCAGTTAGCATGGATAATCAAAAGTGAACCGTAAGGAGAAATCTTCCATTTAGAAAACATCAATTTGTACTAAGTCTAATCTAAAAGATTAATACAGAGCATGTACTCCATGCAATAGGAAAATGGCATTTAAATATTAATACTAGATAAATACACTCTTGCTGCTATCTTTGATAATTTATAAGTCATACACTTCTAGAAGGAAGTAAATTATTATTTTCTTTCATGCTGTTGTGCAGTAACATTTAAAGCAAGGCACCATTTTTCTAGTCGGAACTGACAAGGGAAAGTGAAAATTTTTGGTCCAATTTCAACCTCATTTCCTTACAGACTAGATTTGTGTCACATGCTTGATCCTAACTGGTGCTTTCCAAATTAAATGTATATTTCTCAAACCAATATCTTAAGTGGTAATGTTCCAACCGTCCAAATGTCGATTACCAAAACAAACATTTGTTTCTCTAGCAAGTGTTTTCACACAAAAGCATTTGATTCGTGTACTGCAGCAAACAAACATTTGCTTTAGGCGGTTAAGGCAGCCAAAAGTTCTTGCAGAAACATTTCACAGGCTGGCTGGCATCCCTCCCTGAGCAGGGCTTGGTGATGTCCGAGAATGCTTGTGGGACCAGTTGCTGACCAAGAGAATCCCTTGCAAGACACTGAGGCTATTAAGACACTTTAGCGTTTTTCAGAACATATTTTTTTTTTTGAGAAAATGTGTTTCTCGTTATGATGTTTCCATTAGAAAATGTCTTCATGTCTTCACAATGTTTCATTTGCTAATATAAATTCAGTCTTTGATATAATCACAGAACCAACGTCTTATGAAAGTTCACAAAGGCAGTTTTCACATTAAAAACATTCACACAATTCAGGAATAATGATTTATGCAACAGCCCATGAGACTTCATTACATAAATAGTCCTATTACTACATTAAAGCCTATTTTCTCTATTGAACAAGATGTAGATCATCTGTGTAAATATATTTTAAGTGCACGTCTCCTTTACTGTCAAGATACAACTTCCACATAAAAATTCTCTTGTTTTCCATATTATTTAAATGCTTTTGGAACAAATCAATATTTCTGAGGAAGTAATTTACTTAAATACATGTTCTTTAAAGCATGGGGAAATTGATTCTTAACTTCTGCTCCAAAGACAGGGTTTCCTAGCAACTGGGTCAAGATTGATTCTTTGGCTAGCTTTAAACTGAGAATAGTTACTAGCCCGCTTAAAAGCAAAGAAAGCAGAGTTCTTCTTAGTTAAATGAATGAATGAACAAATGAACAAATGCATGAAGGCACACATGTATGTACCACACACACAAAATGCCATTTGAAGTGTATCTGATAAGATGCATGACAATTTGGACCTCTAGCTAAGCGTCTGCTGATCATCTTCCATGGGCTTGATTCTATTTTGTCATTGAAGTGACTGGACAACCACGATACAGAGAACAGTAAATGGCCAGAATCATTCTAGTAATGACATATTTAGCATGTGTTATGGGCCAGTACCTATAGGTAAACAACTTGAAACACCGCTAGAAAAAGACCAGACCAGGGTTCAACCCAGGTCTGTCCAATGTTGAAAACCCTGTAAACTATACTGCCTTTATAGGAAGGCCAAAGCATTTCTTGTTTCAAGAAACTTTCAACCTAGTCGTGAAAAACAAGCATACACAAAAGAATTAAGGAGCTACCTGAGAAACTAAGATATCTGAGTGCTAATAATATTAGAGTAGCACAATTTTGCGTTTATTGGGCCCTTCCTTGGTGCCAGGGCTGTGCTAAGTACCTGACATTGTAGAAGAAATGGGCTTGAGCTGGGCTTTGAAGCAGGCGGGGAAAGGTGGAAGCAAGGAGGGAGGGTCCTTCCAGAAGATGAAACTGGCCGGGTTTGATGGCTCAGCCTATAATGCCAGCACTTTCGGAAGCCTAGGTGACTGGATTGCCTGTGCCCAGAAGTTGAGACCAGCTCGGGCAAGTTTGCGAGACCTCGTCTCTGCAATAAATAAAATATTAGCCGGGCGTGGCAGTGCGCACTTGTAGTTCCGGCTATTTGGAAGGCTGAGGTGGACGGATGGCCGGAGCCCCGCAGGTAGACACTGGGGTGGCTGTGAGACCTGAGCTTGTCACTGCATTCCAGCCTGGGCGACAGAGTGAGACGGGGCGGGGGGGGGGGAGAGATATGAAGCCGCACGAGCAAAGGCATAAGGGGTCGTGCTGTTTGGGACCTGACAGGCTTGGGTGACAGATTGGTGTGGTAAAACAGCCCAGATTATGGAGAAGTCTGCATACCACGGTGGCATGCAGAATTGACCCAGGAGGGAAATGTAGACTCATTCTAGGTTCTTGATGATAATTCCTTCCTAGAATTTCTAGGGCAAAAGGAATATGCATTTTCTGTTGGAATAGCTACGGCTAGTGCTCTCTCCAAAAAAGCTCAGCGTTTACACTATCACCAATATACCAACAGTATCTTAAGAGTTTTCTCACCTAAAGCCTCTTCAAATATTTAAACATTTGCTAATTTTTGAACATTTAAAAAATATATAATAGTCCCAAGAATTATTATGGGTACACAATGGCTGCATTTGCTTATGAGGTGCATGTGATGTTTTGATAAAGGCATACAGTGTGTATTGATCACATCAGGATAATTGAGGTATCTATCACCTACAGCCTTTATCATTTTTTTATGTTAGGAACGTTCCAATTCCACCATCTTAGTTACTTTTAAATACACAATCAATTATTGTTAACTTAACTACAATGCTCTACTGTGCCATGGAACAACACTATGTCTTATTCCTTCTATCTACTATATTGTTGTACCCATTAAACACCCCCACTTTATTCCCACTTTTCTGTTGCCCTTCCCAGCCTCTGGTAACTCTATTTCTATGAGTTCAATTGTTTTTAATTCCCTAATTTTTAATTTGCACACCTTTGGTTTTGGGTGTGGTTGTGAAGCTATTTACATGTTAATTTTTATTTGCATTTATTTTTCTGTAAATTGCATATTTGTATCTCTCTCCTTATTCTAATTGGTAGTTTGTCTCTTTTGTTAATTGATATAATTTAAAAAATATATTATGGGCTCTGTCTCTTTGTTTATCATATATTTGCAATATTTCTTCAGAGTATTATTTGTCTTACAACTTGGATAAAAGTAGGGTTTTTTTCTTTTTTATATATTTATGTAGCTAAAGATACAAATCTTTTTTAAAAATATAAATTCCAGGCTTCATCTGCCTAGAAGGAAATGCCAAAATTATAAAAATATTGCAATATTTTCTCCTAGTACTTAAAATTTTTTATACTTTTACATTTACATACATTTGATCCATCTGGAATATAATTCGGTTTAGGTGTGAAGTAGAAATTTATTTTCATTTTTGCTACTGATTTGAAATTCCTTATTATCATATGTTAATTTTCTACATATGGGTCTACTTTTGGTCTCTATTCTGTTTCCTTACTCTGTCATGAAAAGGCACAACACTGGTTTAATGACTATAGTTTGATTATTATAATTATTATTATATTGATTATTATAATTATTATAATGATTATTAATGATTATTAAGAGCATAGATACAGCATAATGGATAAGTGCATTAGACACTGGAGCAAGGAGTCTTTACCACTTACTAGGACTGAGACAAGTCACTTAATCATTCTGCATCTCAGTCTTCCCATCTTTAAGATGGGGGTAATAATCATGGGATTGTGAGGACTTAATGAAATTCTCTATGTAAAGTGCTTAGCACATAGGAGGCATTTATAAAGGTGTTGGCTGTTATTATTTGTCATAATTTTCCCTCATGTTTTCTTTCTTCCCTCACTCATTGTCTGAATTATTTTTTAAATTAGTCTGTAAAAGGTCTTATCAAGGGATTCCCCAAAGACAGTTCCTTTCCTATGAGAAACTCTGATGCCAACTGTTAAGAAAATTTACCTTTTTTACCTGGCACATAGTAAGTACTCAATACATGGCAGTCATCATTATAGTTATTATTTTGGAAGGAGCAACAATGGTGCAAAGTGAATACATTCTTCTCAGATGTCTCATTCTCTTTTAACCCTAATGGCACCTGTTACAGGAAAGAAGAAGGACAAAGTTAGGGGTGGGGTGAAGGGGAGGGTGCTGAAGGAGGATCTTCTCTTAAATTATTTGGGGGGGGTGGATAAATCAGCCTCTTTCTTGCCCCTCAGAGCATTCACCTGTGGTCCTTACCTTTAAAGAACTTTTGTGGGAAATATATATATATGTATATATATAAAAGGCTTCATTTCTATATTTCAGTCATGGTTCTCAGAGACCTAGAGAAGATAATGCCCCCAGAAATTGCATTTAGGGGTTAGCATGGGCTTTTGCAAAGAAGTGTTCAGAGGTTTAGCAAAAGCCCACAGGGGCCGTCAGGTGACACAAATCAGTGATCATCACATTCTTTGAGCATGAATTTCCTAAAAATGTTTTAAAAACCATGTACCCCCTTTTTTGAGGTTAACATCTAAAATTTTTTAGGTTAATATCTATAATTTTTAATCATAATTTTAATAGTTATTTTTCCATGGTATATGATGACATTTAAAAGTAAAAGCTTACATTACTCTAATAAAATTTAAGCCCCACAGCAATTTGATACCACCAACCACAAAAAAAGCCAGTTCTTCTATCACACACACAAATTTTACTTCCTTATTCTCCTTGAGCTCATATTTTCATTCCTCTTACCCCAGAAAATTTTATTCTAATATATGTTTGTTTTCAAATATTTTATTCATCATCCTATCAGATTCCTTGATAACATAAATAAAAAATACAAATTGAAATTTTATTTCCCATGACCATAAGGCCCTAGGTGTTCACAAAATTTATCTTCTGGAAAAATGGATCAAAGCAACCTCAATATACTTTGAACATTTTTATGAAACAAAAAATTAAAATTTCATTAAAAATGCATACGTCTGTAAGATGGATGGAGTTTTATTTTTCCAATTAGTTCACGTATGCATGGATGATATTATTTAATGCTAGAATGAGATAGGGTTCAGCACCAACTCCTGTTCCTATTCTTGGCATTTAGAGATAAAAAGACTGAAAAACCTGGCTTATAAAAATAAATAAATAGGAGTAAGAACTGTTTTGTTACAACATCAATATTTTGAATTGCTCATGGTCACCCAGAAATTGTCAACACACTGAGGCAGTGCACTGTAGTAAGATTTAAGAGAGGTAGAAGGTGTACACTTTCTTTGCATGGCAGGTTAGGGTCTAAGGAAGCAAAATGTAGCGGCCAAGTTGTTTATTAGGGATCAATATCTGTCAAAGGAAGGGGAAGGAAGTAGCCATGGCCAAGAAGAAATCTGAGAAGCCTTGGCCAGTCTGGCAGGAATCTCTGAAGTGAGGACGCCTATTAAGGTTGTTTTGGCGCCAGGTTTTATACGCCCATAGGCTTGGTCACCAGGTGTGGGGTTATCTTGGGAAGGGTATGCCCTCAGTCAGGGCTGCAGCTGAGACAGACGCTGAAAAAGCTGACCTTTGGGGACTGTCTGCTGGCTGAGCGCTCCACAGATGGGCAGTCTATTGGTTTCCTAGAGCCAGCCTAACCAATGACCACAAATTGTAACTTAAAGTAACAGAAATTTATCCTCCCACATTTCTGGAGGCCAGAGTCCAAAATCAAGGTGTTGACAGGGTTGGTTCCTTCTGGAGCCTCTGAGAATCATTTTAAGCCTTCTTCTCAACTTCTGGTGGTTCCTGGGCGGTCCTTGGTTTTTTATGGTGTATAGATGCTTTACTCTAGTCTCTGCCTCTGTCTCCACATAACCTTTCCCACTGTGTCTCCATGTCGATTTTCTCCTTTCCAGTCTCTCATAAGAATATTCATCATTGGATTTAGGGCCTACCATCATTCAGGATGAACTCATCTCAAAATCTTTACTTTAATTACATCTACAAAGACGCTTACTTCGTGTAAAGTAACATCTTAAGGTTCCAGATGGAAGTGTCCTTTGGGGGTCACCATTCAACCTACTACAGGCAGCACATTCTTTGTTGAAGGGAGATTGGGCAGCATATCGTTCTATCTACCACATTTTATAAAGTGGATAGTAAAAGGGAACTGAGGGGGGGAAAAACAGGACAGACGTGAGACTCAGAAGGCAAGTAGGTTGCCAAGCAGATCAGCTTTAGAAATGAGAACTTATGGAAGTTGAGTGTCTGGAAATTGATATTCCTTGGAAAGCCTTTGTGTACCCCAGGGTGACAAGTAACCCAGTTTGAGGATTTAGTTCAAGCCGATTAGTTCCTTGTAGGAATACAGACCCCAGGTTGCTAGACCTCTAATTATTTAAAAGAATTAGAAATTCATACTTTAATATCTTCTTCTTTTTAAATGTTATTAGCTAGTTCAAAACACACAAACAACGTAAGCCCAAGAAAAAAATGCTTGTGGGCTGAATATGACCCCTGAGGTAACCTGTGCTTTATAATATTTCTATGCATACCCCTACCCATAGTTAATAGAAGAAATACATTTTCTTTTGATGGCCATGGATTTACTATCTCACCTAGGGCGCTGTTTCAGTCAGGGTTCTCCAGAAAAACAGAACCAATAGGATAGATAAGTATATAAAGAGATTTATTTTTAAGGGATTGGCTCACACAATTGTGGGGGCTGGCAGGTCCAAAATCTGTAGGGCAGGCTGGCAAGCTGGAAACTCTGGCAGGAGTTAATGTTGCAGTCTTGAGGCAGATTTTTTTCTTCTTCTGTAAACCTCAGTTTGTGCTCTTAAGAACTTCCAACTGATTGGATGAGACCTGCCCACATTAAGGGCAATCTCCTTTATTTGAAGCCAACTGGTTATAGATGTTAATCACATCTGTGAAACAACCTTTCTAGCAACACCTAGATTAGTGTTTACTATATCCTGGTCAAGTTAACACATAAAAGTGACCATCCTGAAAGCCATCATTCACCATGTTGAACTGAAGAAGCTGAGAAGTGGGAGTGATCATACTGGTTACCTGACTCAATAGCACCTCACGAAGCAGAAAAAGTGAGGCCCAGGAAGGGGAAGTGACTTGTCCAAGGTCACACAGCTGGTCAGGAGAATAAAAACTCAAAGCAATGCTCTGGCCTCTGAGGCCAGTACTCTTCCCACTATTCTACCTTCATGCATCTCCATGTCCCATGACTAAAATCACAACAATTTAGAGCACATAGGTTCCTTGGAGGTCATATGAGCCAAACCCCTCATTTTACAATAAGACCTAGAGATATTAAACCAGAAGAATTTTGATTCCCAGGGAAGAGCATTTTCTCCCACACTGTATTGCCTTTCATTCAAGATATAGATGATTGCACTCAGGGTGAACTGATCTCCGTTCATTTTTTCTTTCAAAACATCTTCTCTCATAGAAGCTTGCTTTCTTACCATTGACTTCCATGAGTATGTAATGGTCAACAAAACAAAATAAACAAAAACTGCACTAGTCTGATCAATTGAAAGTAAAATTAGTTGGGTACCAATCAATGATTTTCCTGAAATTGTTATGGATATTCACTTGTTATATTTCTAGAGCAACAAGACCAAGAGCTGGGCAGTTCTTTTCTGAATCTGCCTTTGAACTCCCTCCCTATCTGCTATACTGGTGACCATAGGAGTGGCTCAGAAGATCATAGGAGGGGCTCCATTTTAGTGGCACGTAACAAAGTGAATTCCAACCTTAATCAGTTTTATATCATATTACATCTATTCCTCTCACTTACTCAGGTATTTTAAGTCACACCTTCTCCCATAGTATGCCCCCAAACTCAGCTCATCTGAGTCATGGGCCAGAGGAATGGCCCTTATCATTACATTTTTCCATTTTCCAAGTGTGGCTGTAATTCAGCCTAATAGGCACATTTAAAACTACAACGTGGTCAGAGGTGGTAATGGGCATATTGGAGTGATGAAGGGAGGCCAGTGGGAGGGTCTCTAAGAGGTGAGGCCAGAGTTATTTCTAATCCCTAAGGTCTAGATAGGAAAGGGAGCTGCACTGGTAAGCAAGTCCTTCCTTTTCCTAACTCTAACTTTCCTAATAGCCCTGATTTTCACTTCCAACGGGATCGTGATATTTCATATACATTTTGCTTATTATTTGGGGAAGGTTTAAAATCAGGGAGGTTTGTTTATTTGTTTGTTTCCCAGAGAGAATGGCAAAATAGAAAAAGTTCTCTTTACGGGGCTCAGTTGAAAGAAATGAAAATTCCTAACATCACATAATTTCCACTTCTCTCTGTCCCTCTCCACCCCTAATTATAATTTTTTTAAAATTAAGGGAAGTGGAAGAATGAACATAATTTGACAGTAGCATGGAATTCACTGTTTGTCTAGGCAATCAAGGGGAGTATCAAGTCTCCGAAAACCACACGTCCTCTGAAATAGCGGTGAAGGAGAAATAATTTAACAAATTCTATTTATTTTCACAGCCAAAGTCACGATTCTCTTCCCACAGAATCAAGGTCTAGAATCCTGATATCAAATTTAACAATACCAAATTCTTTCTTTTCCAAGATACATAGGTTTTGGAAACGGCCAGTGGAATTTTCCACTTCAGTTAGTCACAGTGGGGAGTTTACATTATTACACAATTTCAATGAAGTTTAGTAATGAGCATCACAATGGAAAATTAATAAAAGCTCAGTGTAGCCTGGCCCGTTCAAGAAATTGTCAATTAAGGCTACAATCAATATCGAGGTAATAGTTCATGAACAAGGATAGTTGGGTACTTACTTCATTAACGTTGTAAATCGATGTCGACGATTTGAGAGTAAGTACAGAGAAATGAGCTCATATATCGGAGGTAATCATAGTTGGGGAACTTGCCGTGTAAAAGAAGACTTAAGAGTCAGAGTTTGCAAATGTCAGAAAATAACCCAATCTGGTAAACAGAGTGTTATGGTTAGCAGAATACAAAACCTTTGTTTCAACCCTTGATGTGGAAATCCTTCGAAAGTAACTTAGTCTTATTCCTATTCTTGGGACACTGATCAATTTGCATTTGTTTCCCTTTCCTGTTTGCCTTGAGCCTACTCCAGTTCATCCTCCACCATTTAAAAACATGGCTATTAGTATTTCTTCCATAATCCTTTGTAGCACTAGGCAACCCACCCTGAGTTGTATCGGTTTATTCAACTGGTGTGCCGTCGGAAGGTATTTGCTTGGAGAATAATCTCTTCAGGATCAGCATTGGTGGGCACTGTGTCTTCCCCCACCATCCATCCTCCCCTTCTCTCCCTCCCCCACATAGCACTTAAAACAGATAAGTGCATGATATGACATCGGAATGCATTTTGGAAATAATTTTAAAAGTATATGCCTAATGGAAAGAAACCGATCATACAGAGAACACCCTAAGCACTGCATGGTTGTTGACTTTCCAGTCTAAGCCGAAAACAGTACAAATCCAGCACTATAATCATACTAATACATTTCACCATATCCTGATTGTCATCCAAATAATTTAATTTCTTAACCTTATTGTCTGAGAATTTATGAATTTCTTTCTTGCCTCATATTCTTCACCAGAATGTGCAGCCTGTGGTCTGCCCAGACGTGACCATCCTCTGTTTCTGTTCTACTTGTGGATGCTCTTGGCTCCGTCCTGTTTGATATTTCTCCCCATTCCTCGGTTCATAATGCCGTGTGGAAAAGAGAGACATGGGGACGGGTCTAGTGTCATGGAGTCAGTTGCAAGCCTGAGTTAGAAGACTAAGAGGGGCTTTTCATGCCGACTGAGTAGATGTGAGACTTGACAACCTTCCACAATCTGAGTCGGTTTCTGAAGTATTTTATTAGGAACACATTTCGAGTATTTCCACTTGGGAATCGTGGAAAAGCAGGTATCTGGGCAAAGTGGAAACAGCAGGTAGGACAATGGGAGCGGTGACACCTTGGCACTCAATTTAAGAGTATCACCTTAGTAGGAAAAAAGAAGCCTAGAATTGGGGGAAACAAATAATTACTGGTCTGCTAGTGCCAGGCGTTGGGCTAGATGTTGCATCAACATCATCTCATATAAAGAGTTATCAAGCAGGTGTTAGGAAACTGGGATTTAGGAGCAGCCTTGTGTAGCCTTGGAGAGAGACACTTAACCTTCAGTGGGCCCCCATTTCCCCATCTATGAGTGATGTCAGTATCCAATAAGATGATGCACTTGGCAAGAGATAAAGTGAGAGCGTAGCATAGGTTATGTTTGCACACACAGATCTGGGCAGAACATCCAGTGAATTTAAACAGTGCTTACAATTATTCAGCTATACCAATAATGGGAAAAAAAAGATGCTACTGTTTTGTATTGATTTTGCCATGATTTTCTCTTTTAAACCCAGTGCTTTCCTTTTTGAAGAAGCCATTGGGAGCCCATAATCATGCAATAGCAGTGCAGTCATCTGCCTTTGCTAATTCCTAAGGAGCTGTAAATTAGGATATGCACATGCGACCAAAGGAAACCATTTCCTTGCCTGTCACCTCGTATGTCAGCCATCAGTCAGGACAAGTTTTTATGGTCCCTGTAAGAGTCAGGAAATGGGGCACCCTGATGGAGCTGCAGACAGGCCCTGGGTGACCCCGCCACTAAGTGTGCACATTTTGTAAGCTTGCCTGCCAGGAGATGCTTTCTTCACAGAGTTAAAATATGAAGTGTTTACTATAACACTTCATGAAGATTCCCCCTTCACCAATCCCTCCTTGAAAGCCTCCCTCCCGCGTTTTGTTCCAGGAGGGCTTGAGATTGCTCCTTGCAGGGTGTAAGAGGAAGGTACGTCTCACATTCCAAATTGTGTGGTAAGAGGCATGCATGTACCTGTTGACTCCAAGTTCAAGCACCAATGGGTCCCGGTCAATGTGATCCTTCTCTGCTCCCCCACATCTGTCCCAGTCCCTCCACTATCCTACACTGTAATCACCAGCAGGCTGTGACAGAATTGTGTGTTCTACTGCCTCCTCCCTGGCCCAGCTTCCTCGATGGAATTGTGCTCAGATGTGCCTGAAAAACGATCCAGGGGGTATTTTAAGAAACTCATGGCTACATTGGTTTGGAGGATATCATTATTTACTATGTCACAGAAAATCCCTTTATGAAGACCATAAAAAAATTGCTTTGATTCAGTATTAGAAAGAGGTAGGCTTTTCCTGAGGTGCTGGCTTCTTGTTATTGCTCTTCATTTTGTGTCTGTGAATCTAGCAACTGACCTCTGCTCTCTTTTCACTGGCTGCTAGAACACCTTGTAATTCACCATTACTCAAAACTACTCATTAAGGATTAATCACTAACTTTAAGCCTGATTTTATCATATAATGTTATCATATAATAGCTTCACATTCCCTTGATGTGATTCACTGTTTATTTTTTTTCTTAATAATGTATGTAGCTATGTTTATACAACTTCAGAACTTTTTGGAACTGAGTGTAGCATAAATACCTGAAAAGCAGACCATCCATTCCAACATGTATTGAACACCCACTCTATGCCAGGCCCTGTGCTCAGTGCTAAGCAAAATAAGACAGATGCACTAAGCATGGTGGTACACACCTTTAGTCCTAGCTACATGAGAGACTCAGGCAGGAGGATTGCTTGAGCACAAGAGTTTGAGACTGCAGTAGATCAAATTATGCCATAACACTATAGCCTGGGCAACACAGTGATGCCCTGCCTGTAAAATAAATAAATAAGTAAATAAATAAATAACACAGATGGCTGCTCTTGGGGGAGTCCACAGCCTGGGTGTGCTGTTGTGCCCTGTGACCCTGAGCGACTGGGAGCCACCACTAGACCAACATCACTTACATTGAATCCTGGAGATATGGAAGTCAGAGCTATGACAAGAAAGGACCACTTCTTCTGGCTATGAAGTTTATGGGTCATCTTTTCTTCCTACACTTCCTGCAACATACTGGGACTGGTCTTCTGCGTGCTAGTTATGTGTGTCTGTCTTTCCCCTAAATGGTACATCTCTAGTGCAGTTCACAACCATGAATGCCAGGCAAGAGAAGAGTCTCTATTAATGTTCATTGACTGGATAGATAGAAGAAAGGATGCCACATCACTGCTTAAATCCTCCAGTTTTAGGTGGGATTGACAGTAGTCGATATCTGCCTGGGGATTCCCACCTAAAACTGGAGGATTTAAGCAGTGAATATTTTTATACCTAGCCCTGAATTGTACTCCACAATTTTAAATAAAAATTAAAAGAGGGAAAAAAATCCTCCAGTTTTAAAAATCATATTTGACATAAAATCCACCTTCCTTGCATGGGCCTGTAATGAACTATGCACACTATCTGGCATTTACCTTCCACCTCTCCGACATCCTTTGCTTTACTATCGACCTTCCTTCTTTCATTACTACCAGTGCCTGGAAGTTTTCATCCCCAGCATTTGGCAAGGTCAGATCTTTTCATCATTCAAATTCAATGTTACCACTTTTGAGAGGCTTCCATCACATGAAAGTCCCACCTCTACCAGCCCACCTCCATCACTATGGAGTGAATGGCCCTGCTTCTTTGACTGCAGATCACTTATGTTGACTGCCAACTTCTACATAGACTGCTGAAATAACCTGCCAATTATACAAAGTCAAGTTTTTTACTTAGGTCAGTAAGGGATACCAATCACTCTCTTGGTGGAATCATAAAGGTGACCTAGAAGGGGAAGGTCACGGGTGGGATATTGATAAGATTTTGAGAGTCTAGTTTAGGTGGATCCTTCATTGTTGAGACTGATTAAAATTGTGCAAAGCTTATGATATCATAGTTTAGGACTGATGAACACAGCGAGGTGAGGTCTTTGCAATGGGTCTTGAAGGGTATGGACACCCTCTGCATTATTCTGAAAAGAGGCTGAATACCCTTATGAGGACTAGTGAAGTCTGCTGTTCAGAACAATGGATTTTCAGGAAGTTCCTGAAACAAACAATAACATTATTTGCAACTTCATCATTCTGGGGCTAGAATTTTGTGAAGTAATGCAATCATGTAAATGCTGAGAGTCACATAGTTGGATCATGCTAGCATGTACAGTAAGCTGTGTGTTTGTAAATGGTTTTCGTTCTCATTTGCCACTATGCGAAATTATTATGTTTATTTATTTATTCCTTTATAATCTGTCTCACCATCACCACCACACACAAATAGAATTTCGTATGTACATAATTCCTCTTGTTTGTTTCTGGGTTCAAAGTATCTACAATGAAGCCTGGCACCAAAAGAATACTGAGTATTTAAGAAATGTAAAATAAAATCAGAACTTTGCCTATGTTAACACCACAGGTTAGAATGGCTGCATCACTGATTCCTTGCTGAAGTCCAAGTCGCCCCTCTTTCATTCAGGAACCTGTACAATAGGGTGATCCCAGGGCCTAAGGGAATTAATTCATTATTTCATTTATTCACTTAATCAACAAGTGTTTTATGAACCCCTTCTATGGATTTGGCATGGTACTGGGTGTTTGACATATCAAGCATCTGTTAGCTGATTACCATCTGCAAAAATTTTGGGATCTGATCTGGTCTGTTCCTCTCATCCCCTACATGCCTGACCTGGAAGAGGAGTGAGCATTTTCAGCCTTTAAAAAGACCTGCTACTACAGGATATTAAAAGGCATAAGATGATATTAAGCATATATAATGATATGAGAAGTAAAGATATATATTACATATGCTATATAACATATATGTTATGTATGTTATACATATCATATATGATATTAATATATAATATTCTCCTTCTATATTTAATGCTATGTTCTACAAATACAATGCTATAGAGGAAAACAAGAAATGTATAATATAAAACATACAAAACTGTATGTTTGGTATAATCCAAATTTTATAAATAAATATATGGCTGAAAAGAAATCATACACACACACACACACACACACACACACACACACACACACACACACATGCACACTCACATAGACTGACAAGGAATAGACCAAAATGTTAACACTGATTAACAGCTCTGGGTGGTAAAATTATGACTGGTTTTTATTTTTATTTTTCATACTTCTCTACATTTTGACAGTGAGTGTATGTTATTTTAGAATGGTATTTTAAAATGTCACTTTCCTGTTTGAGGGTGGAGAGGGTGGGAGAGTTGCCAGATAAAATACATGATGCCCTGTTGAAGTTGAATTTCAGATAAACAATTTTTTCAGTATTGTTTAGTATGCCCCCAATATCACACAGGACACACTTATACTAAAAGGTATTCATTGTCTATTTGAAATTCTGATTCAACTAGTGTCCCATGTTTTGGCTTGTTAAGTCTGGTAATCCTAGGCAGTGAGAGAAACTCATCAGAATCGTCCAGGAAGCTTTTTGAACCTGTCCTCTGTCCCCCACCCCCAGCCAGATGCTGATGTGTCTACACTTTTGCCTGCCAGAATTCAGATTGTGAAATCTACTTCCAAGGTTATCCCAGAAGATGGGGCTGAGGTGGCACACAGAGGGTTTCTGAGAGTGTTTCAGCCATGTCCCTCCTGTTGGCCCTGGTAGAATTTAATGCATTTGACACTGTGAGGACAACTCTTTGGGAAGCTGCTGATTCTCCTGACTGTGTTCAGATTGGCCTGCTTTTATGATTTTTGTTCACAAATGACATTGTTGGACTCTCCCACCCTGTTGAGGCTAGGACACAGAAACGGGCTAGCTGACTGGCGAGGAAGCTTTCTACGCTGCCTGAGGCCTCTTGAAGATCCAACTTTGGTGATATGAAAAGTGCCTTCTAATTTCAATCCCCCTGCATCTCATACTGACAGAAGAAAAGTAGAAACCGCTTTTCAGCCACTGACTGGTTTGATCATTTCAGAGGGGAGAGATGTGAGTGTCATTTTTGCCTGAATAAAAGCACTAGGAGGAAAAAAAAGGAAAGTTGAGAACGGAGGAGTCAGAAGGTCTTTGACTTCAGAGTAAATATTCAAGCAAGTTTCCTGAATACAGTGATCAATCAAGTGAATTCTTTGGCTACTATGGACCATGGACATTTTCAGGCCTTTTAGGTCTAGTCACAAGAAAAATATTAAGTAAAAATATTGGAAATAACCAATAGAAAAAGTTTGGTTGAGTAGGAACAGAAAATTTTGTTTGTATGAGCAGCTACTTTTTAAATGGTGTTAGCCACTCCAGTTGGATGAACCAAATCACTTTGGAGTAGATTGAGGGGCTCCTTTTGGCTATGAAAATGTAAGAACAGAAGCATTTACTGCCTTGAATGTGTTGGATGATGTCTTGAGTTGAGTCCCCCAGGAGCCAACTCTGAGATGAGTCATGAGAAGTGGTTGATTAGGAAAGGGCTTCCAGAGGAGATAGGTAAGGGTGTGGAAGAAGCAGAACAAGGAAAGGAAAGAAACTAAGCAGATGAGGTTGCTTTACCTTGACCCCACACAGGAACTTTGGAATCACAGTTGTCCAATTTGAGGCAAGGGAGCAGGGCTTCCTACACTGGCAAAGAGCCACTTTTGGCGAGGGATGCTGGATATAAGTTTTCAGCCACTTTTAGCCCTATGCAAATGCAAGCAAAGTGGCTCCAGCCTCAGGGAAGTCCTGTAAAGATCTACAGGTGCCTTAAGAATCTTGACCCTCCTGGGCAAGCAAGACCTCATCTCTACAATAAATCAAAAAATCAGCCGGGCGTGGTAGCGCGCCTGTAATTCCGGCTACTCGGAAGGCTGAGGCAGAAGGATCACTGGAGTCCAGCAGGTCGAGGCTGCGGTGGCCGGGCACGGCCACTGCACTCCAGTCTGGGCGACAGAGTGAGACTCCAACTCTGTATATGCCCCTTGGAATACAGAACTAGTGTCTGGATAGCCAGTGAGTAAATCAAATGGATCTAGTCTTGGAATCCTATTTTGAAGACTCGACAAACTGAGATGGTCCTGAGGGAAACCTACTTGTAAGAAAGAAAGAAGTCAGTCAGTCAAGTAAGAAGTAATTCGCCATGAAGTTGGGTCTGAAGATGCCCCTGGTAACTCATCTACCTGGCATGGTGCGTTCACTTTGAGACACTGGCTGAATGTGTGAGGAGACTGTTAAAACCCAAGAACAGAGCCCACACAAACATGACACTGAGGTTACAGCATTGTCCTAACTATAAGTGGTATTATAGCAGTAGTGGACAAGGATGCATCAAACTTGGAGGGTCAAAACTTTTAATGGTGACATAGTCTAATGTAGTCACTGTAGTAACAGAAATAACAAGGGATAAAAGGGGAAATCTGTTAGTGTATGAGTCAAATTCTGCTGTTCCTTCTAGAGGGATATTTGGAAACTCCACCAACTAAACTAAGTACTAGGATCTTAGGGTAATGCATTGCCAAGGGGTTCCAAGATAAAGACATACTACTTCTGGCTAATATAGACATGTGGTGACTCAATATGTTAAATGAAGTATCAAAAACAGACTGGTGAACTGCTGGATTCTTTAAAGCCATCACTCCCATTCATCTTCATGACAAAAAATAAAAAACTGAGCTAACTAAATAACTCTTCTTAAGTCCATCAGAAAATGGGGGTTATAGGGCAAATAGCCGCCCTAAAAACTGGAAAGACAAGCTAGTGAATCCAGAGACCCTCCGCTTACATGGAGGAGAATCCAGGAGCAGAAGTCCTTGGTCACAGCCAATATTTATAGGAATACTTTAAACTGTAACTGATGAGTTGCTGAAGGCTCAATGTAGACAAGCATGAGAGTTTAAAAACTGAGGGGACCCAATCTTAGGGAGGCTCCCACACATTTGTTTATCTCTAGGAGCCCCTCCAGGTTCTCACTGTGAAGATTGGGAGAAAGTCCACCTATGCATCCAACAGGAGAAGGGGGAAAGTAACATTTTAAAAGACAGTCATGGTTCTTTATTCTCTTAACAAGCCTGATTTCAAGGGAAACTAATTTACAAGTGTCTGACTTACTGGGGTTTTATAAAAGCATAACCAGTCTGAGAGGAGGGGAATACCCAACTCAGGCTTACTAAAGTTTGAAAATTAGAGAAAATGTCCCCTCTGCCCCACTTCACCACCACATTAATCTAGATCCTGAGTAACAGGATTACAAGTAAAAAACTATAAGCCTCAGACCCTATTTAAGAGGTCTCTATGAAAATCCCCAAAAACAGGGGAAACAAAAACAAAAGCCTAGAAGAAATTTTATCTTCTGACATCACAGCTACAGTAAAAAATAAGCATAGCCTAAGTAGCCAGACAAACATGAAACTTCATACTAACTTCTTACTTAACTCAGTTCCTGTTGCCAGATATATCATATCAAGCTTTCAACAAAAAATTACAAGGCATGTAAAAAAGCAAAAAAATAAAAATAAATAAAAAATAAAAAATAAAGGCAAAACATAGTGTGAAGAGACAAAACAAGCTTCAGAACCAGACTCAAATATGGCAAAGATATTGGACCTAAAATAACTATTAATTAATATGCTAAAGACATTACTGAAAAAAATGAACAACATAAAGAACAGATAGGTAATATAGGCAGAGCCTGAAACTCTAAGAATCAGAATAAAAATGCTAGAAATAAAAAATTTTGTTACAGAAATGAAGAATGTATTTGATAAACCCATTTGTAGACTAGACAGGGCCAAGGAAAGAATCAGAGAGCTTGACAATATGTCAATAGAAACCTCAAAAACTGAAATTCAGGTAGAAAAAAAATTAATAAGAAATTATCCAAAGACTACAGAATGATTATCAAAAGTGTAATATACATGTAATGACAATGCCAAGAAAGAGACAAAAGAAGCAAAATAAACATTTGAAGTAATAAGGGTGAAAATTTTCCAAAATAAAGAACAGACATCAAACCACAGATCCCAGAAGCTCAAAGAACCCCAAACAGAAAAATACTAAAACAACATCAACAGCAAAACTATACTGTAGCATATCATATTTAAATTTTAGAAAATAAAGACAAAGAGAAGCTCTTGAAGAAAATAGGACAGAAAAAAAATCCAAAAACAACAGCTTGCACACAGAGAAATAAAGGTAACAATTGCATCAGACTTTTATTCGGATACCACGCAAGTTAAGTAGAAAATGTACTAAAAAAATTACTGTGCTGAAAAAAGAAAAAATATTAACCTAGAAGTTTATATCTAATAAAATCATCTTTAAGAAGTGAAGGAGAAGATGGGCTCAGTGGTTCAGCCTGTAATCCCGCGCCTTTGGGAGGCTGAGGTGAGTGGATTGCCTGAGCCTGCGGGTTCGAGACCCGCCTAGGCAACTTGGTGAGACCTCATCTCTACAATAAATCAAAATGAGCCGGGCGTGGTAGCGCGCGTAGTTCCAGCTACTTGGAAGTCTGAGGCGGAAGGATCACTGAGCCCAGCAGGTGGAGGCTGCGGTGGCCGGGAGCGGCCACTGCAATCCAGTCTGGGTGACAGAGTGAGACTCCAACTCAAAAAAATAAAAAAATAAGAAGTGAAGGAGAAAGCCGGGCCCGGTGGATCAGCCTGTAATACTGCGCCTTGGGAGGCTGAGGTGAGTGGATTGCCTGAGCCCGCGGGTTCAAGACCCGCCTGGGCAACTTGGCGAGATCTCATTTCTACAATAAATCAAAAAACCAGCCGGGCATGGTTGCGCACGCCTGTAATTCCGGCTACTTGGAAGGCTGAGGCGGAAGGATCGCCAGAACCCAGCAGGTCGAGGATGCGGTGGCTGGGAGTGGCCACTGCAATCCAGTCTGGGCAACAGAGCGAGACTCCAACTAAAAAAAAAAAAAAAAAAAAAAAGTGAAGGAGAAATAAAGCCATCATCCAACAAACAAAAATTAACAAAATATTTTACCAAGAAGCTTGCCTTACAAGAAATAGTAAAAGTTTTTCAGAAATAATTAAAATTATATAGGTAAAAAACTTAGATCTGCATGAAGAAAGGAAGAGTATTAGGGAGGGAATAGACAAAGGTGAAAGAAAATATTTTATTTTGCTCCTAATTGATCTAACAAATAACTGTTTGTTCAATATTGGCAACAACATACTGGGTGATTATCCCTTACGAGTAAGTGAAATGAAAAACAACAAAATTAAAAGAGGCAAGACACAGAAATTGGGAATTTTCTGTTACAAGTCTTTGAACTGCCTGTGAAATGATACAGTGCTATTTGAAAGTAGATTTTTCTTAGTTGAAATGTATCTTGCAAACTCTAGGACAACCCCTAAAAACGCTCAACTAAAATCAGAGAAGGCAGAAAAAGAGTAGAGGATGAAAAGAAGTAAATAAATAACAAATTAAAAATAGTTATGACTATGGTAGATATCAATAGATATCAATCAAACTATATCAAAAATCACTTTTAATACACAATTAAAAGACAGAGATTATCAGTGTATTAAAAAATAAGACCCATTTGTATGTCAACAACAAGAACCTACTTTCAACTTAAATACACAGATAGATTACAAATAACAAAGGAGAAGAATAGATAATGCTAACACTAATCAAAAGAAATCTAGAGTAGCTACATTAATTTTTTTTAAAAATCACACTTCAAAACAAGAAAAATTATCAGAGATAAAGAGGGGCATTACATAATGATAAAGGGGTAAATTCTCCAAGAAGACATTACAATCCTTACTGTGTACATACCCTACAATGTGTTCCTGGTACTGACTGCCTGGACTTAGAGGAGGTTTTACAGGTCAAAGGCTCAGTTCTCCACAAAACTCCCTTCACTTCAGACACCAGCTCAGGCTCTCAAGATTTTCAGGTCACCCACACTTCTGACAAAATGGCTAAAAATGTGGAGGCTCCCACTATCCTCTTAAGTTAGATAATTCACCAGAATGATTTACAGAACTCAGGAAAGTGTTTTACTTTTGATTATAATTTTATTATAAAAGATACAAACTGGGACCAGTCAAATCAAAGAGACATATGGGTGGGGTCAGAGAGAGTCCCAAATGTGAAGCCTCCTGTTTTTAGGATATTACCCACCTAACATACCAATGGGAAGGGAAGCTCATTCAAGCTCTATGTCCAGAGTTTTTATTGGGTTTCACTATATAAGCATGAATTATTTTTATTTATTTATTTATTTTTATTTTTTTGAGTTGGAGTCTCACCGTTGCCCAGGCTGGAGTGCAGTGGCACACTCATGGCCATCCCAGCGCTGACCCACTTGGCTCAGTCAATCCTTCCGCCTCAGCCTTCCTAGTAGCTGGAGCTACAGGCGCATGCTACCACACCTGGCTAACTTTTTGTTTATTGTAGAGATGAGGTCTCACCAAATTGTCTGGGCTGTCTTGAACCCGTGGGCACAGGCAATCCACTCACCTCGGCCTCCTAAAGTGCTGGGATTACAGGCTGAGCTACCAAGCCCTACTGGCATGAATTATTAAATCAACAGTCATATGATTGAACTCAACCTTCAGCTTTCCTTTCCTCCATGGAATAGTACTATAAAGCTACTGCAATTATGACAATGTGATATTGGCACAAGGATAGACATGAATCGATAAAACAGAATAGAGAGATCATAAATAGACCCACTTGTATACAGTCGTTTGATTTATGAAAAAGGCACCCTTTTATTAAGTGGAGAATAGTTGGTTTTTGAAATAAATGGTACTGGAACACATATTCATATTTTTTAAAAGAATCTTAAATTTTTTTTATTTTAAATATGTGGGGTACAATTCAGGGTTGGGTATACAACTGTTCATTATGCGGGTACCCTTGTTAAAAGAATCTTAGTCATTATTCATTCCATGTGCAAAAGTTAATGCAAAATAGATATAGATATAAAACTGAAATGTTCTAGAAAAAATTATTTTATAGTAAGCAAAGAATTTTTAGACAGGACACAAAAGTATCAATCATAAAATGGGAATAAATTGGAGTTGATTAAAATTAAGAACTTCTGTTTACCAAAATATTCATCAAGAAAGCAGATAAACAAGAATTTGAACCCATAGTACGTAGAGATATCTTACAAATAAATATCAAAAAGACCAAAAAAAAAAATCACAACTAAAACCTAGTAAAAAATTTGAACAGGTAACTTACAAAAGATATCCAAATGACTAATATGCATATGAGAAAGTACTCAAGATTATTCATCAGGGAAATGAAAATTAAAACTACAATAAAATACTAGTATTCGATTGACTAAAATGATAAAAACTGGAACTACCACGTATTGTTGAGGATGTAAAACAACTAGAACTTTTATACATTGATGGGAATGTAGATTCAGATAACCACCTTATAAAACAATTTGGTAGCAACTCCAAAAGGTAAACATACACCCACCCTGTGACCTAGAAATTCCCCTCCTAGATATACACCCAAAAGAACTAAATAAATATGTCCAAAATTGTCATATAAAAGAATGTTTGTGGCACTTTTATTAACTATTACCCAAATCTAGAAATTACCAAATGTCCATCAAGGGGTGAATGGATAAATCTAGTGTGGACTATTCATATATTCTAGAATATTATTCAGCAATAAAAAACAAAGTATGAATACATATAACAACATAAATGCATATCAGAATTATGCTGAATAAAAGTAGACATAAAATGGTACATACACTTTTATTCAATATTTAGAGTTCAAGAATAGGCAAAACTAATCAATAACAATAAGAATCAGAATAGTGATTACTCTGAGTCAGGGGGAATGGCTGGGGAAAGAACTCTAAGGGAAACTTCTGGTGATAAAACTTTCTATATATTTGGTCCGTATTTCAAGTTTGTAGACATATAAAAATTCATCCGTCTTTACACTTAAGATTTGTGCATTGTACTATATGTAAACTGTAACTCAATTTTAACAAAGAAGAAAAAACTTAGACCTGAATTTATTTGTCCTTTAAGCTAGTGAAGCTGTTCATGCCAGTTATAAAATCAAATGTCAAACAATGAGTGAAGCATTAAATAAACCATGACACATGAAATATTATATTCCCTTTGAACATATCTTAAAAGCATTTTTAATGACATAGAGCAGTGTTCAGGATGTTATGTGAAGAGCCAAAGAGATTGGGATGCAAAATTATATAAAAATTTTATTTTATATGTATGGAGATTTTTTTTTAACTGGTAAGAAATAAAACAAAATGTTAATGGCAATTATATTTGATTGATGGGATTAAAGATTGTGGAAGCTTCAAAACAGCTGCAAATTCTTTGACACTTCACATCTAGACGGGGCATCTGTGCTCCTTCTAAAGTCTGGGGTAGAGGACTTGGGACTACTTTAGCCAAAAAGTATGGTGCAAATGATGCCATGTGACTTTTTTTTTTTTTTTTTTTTTTTTGAGTTGGAGTCTCACTCTGTTGTCCAGGCTGGAGTGCAATGGCCTGCTCACGGCCGCCCCAGAGTCGTTCTGCTTCAGCCTTCCAAGTAGCTGGAACTAAAGGCACATGTCACCACACCCGGATAATTTTTTGATTTATTGTACAGATGAGGTCTCGTCAAGTTGCCCAGGCTGGTCTTGAACCCCTGGGCTCAGGCAGTTCACGCGCCTTGGCCTCCCAAAGTGCTGGGATTCCAGGCTGATCCACGTGACTTCTAGTGCTGTTATCAAATGACTTGCACCATCTGCCCTGGTCTCTGTAACACTCATTCTTGTAGCCTTGAGATGTCAGATACGAATTTCCAGCTGCCCTGAGCAAACTTTGCTGTGAGAAAGCCCAAGCTACATAGAGAGGTCTTGCGCAGGTTCTCTGTTCAACAGCACCAACAGACCCCAACCTTTTAGTCACCCCAGCCCAGGTGCCAGGCTGTGAGTGAAGAGGCTCCCACCAGGAGCCAACTACCAATTAGTCTTCCTACCCGAGGTTCTAGAAATCCTGGAGCAGAATCAAGACAACCCCACAGCACCATGTCTGAATTCTAAAGAATCTGTGAGCATAATAAAATGGTTGTTATGCCGGGCTCGGTGGCTCAGACTGTAATCCCAGCACTTTGGGAGGCCGAGGTGAGTGGATTACCGGAGCCCACCGGTCCGCGACCCACCCGGGCAACTTGGCAAGACCTTGTCTCTACAATTAAAAAAAAAAAAAATAGCCGGGCGTGGTAGGGCGAGCCTGTAGTTCCAGCTACTTGGAAGGCTGATGCGGCAGGATCACCAGAGCCCAGCAGGTCGAGGCTGCGGTGTCTGGGAGCGGCCACTGCACTCCAGTCTGGGCGACAGTGAGACTCTGACTCAAAAAAACCAGTTAATTAATTTCATTAAATGGTTGTTTTATTGCCACTAATTTTAGGGTGGTTTGTCATTCAGCAATAGATAACTGGAACAGAGGTGGTGTGTATTGTCTTTTTGTACCTAATTAACGAGCAAAAAGTAAACAAAATTTTATAAAATAGAGTACAGAGTGTCATTCCATTAGAAGAAGAAATAGCTTGTCTCACCCCAATTGGCCTTCCATATAAAATATTTCTGATACCTCCTATCTGCCATCATATAAGAGATATCTAAGGATATAGATTCCAAGGTAGAAAGTGCTTCCTGTGACGGTGACATGATTTTCTGCTCTCTCTTCTTAGGACTGGCCAAGGGTATGACGAATTTTCCAGTTAGAGTGTTGCTTTAGAAAGCTTCGTGTTGACTTCACAACACACTGAGTGCATAGAACACAGCCCCAAACTGGCACAATTCCCTTCAAAGCACAACCACAGTTCATCAGAACGTTTTAAAACATCAGTTTCGCTTAAGAAAAGCTTATTAATAGAAAGTTAAACCAAAACCCCCTTGGTGGAAATGTTTTTACTATGGGTTTAATTGTTAGGGTAATGGAAACTGTCATGACAAATAAACCCGAAAATGTATAGTGACTTTACCCCAATACACTCTCAAGCGTTCTTACCCATGTAATAGTATTGGTAGGATGATCAGGTTGGTGAGTCATCTAAGCTCTATTAAAGTCATTTGGAGACCTATGCTGACATCTTTAACATGTGGCTTTCAAAGTCACTTAGCAATTTCCTTTATTTCCACCAATCACAAGAAGAAAAGAGAACCAAAAAACAAAAAGACTATGGGAAGTTTGATTGACCAACCAAAGAATGAGACACATCCCATTTCATTGGCTAGGACTCAGTCACATAGCCTCCCCTCTGTGCAAACAAAACCTGGATAAATAATCTGTCTGCAAGCACAGGAAGAGAGGAAACAAATTTGTCAAATTTGTTTATAGAGTGCAGTCTATACCATGTATAGTTAACAGTCTCTACCATGCATTGACTTCATAGGCAGATGAACAAATTTGAGTCTTCTTTAAAGAAATAAAATCTGGCAGGGCCCCTGGATCATCGCCCCGAACATTGAATGCTTATTTGTTTGAGTTTAATGAGTAAAAAGGTTAGCACAATTCCAGTCCAACACAATGGGCTTTATCTTTATTCAGCATATTATTGTCATCACATCTTTTGTTTTTTGATCAGCGGTTGAGACTTTTTATTTCTTTATATGTGTATATATAGTGATTTTTAAATCTTTCAAACTTTTATTATTTATATATTTATTTATTTTAAAGATTTGGGGTACAATTCAGGGTTAGGTATACAAATGTTCATTATGCAGGCACCCTTGTTGATGTCATACATTATTTATTTATTTTATTCGCACAGCAATCCTGTGAGGTATATGATTTTACTCCCTCCCACATTGTGCATATAAACAAATTAATCTTAGAGAGTTGATAGGCCTGTCTTAAGGGGTGAAGCTAAAACTCTAATTCAAGGTCTTTTCATTTCAGAATCTATGATCTACAGCCATCTGTAGAGCATTCTAATGAACCAATATGAACCGTCAGGGTTCTACCCATATCTTTGTGAGCCTTTCTACTTCAGTGCAGGTCTGCCCAGTTCTAACTACCAGCACCTGCCTCTCTTTGCTTGAGAAATTTCTCTCACTGCTGGAGGAGCTGACCATCAACTGATGAGATAGGAATCGTAGTATAGATATGTCAATTTCTTTCCCTGGGTGTGAGGGTAACTCTGAACCAGTTTTACACTGATTTTCAGAGTTTTCTAACAGTAACAAGCTCCAGTTACCCTGGTGAGTGACTTGCTTCATAATGCACACTTTATTGGCTGCTTTCCCTTCCCTGACTCACTTTCCTGCTCCCTTGCTGGCATTTCCTTCACCTCCCAAATAGATTTTATTTGTCCTTAAATGCGTGTCTTAGAGTCTATTTCTGGGGGAACTCTAAGACAATTGAGTTCCTTGGAAACAATGTTTTTTGCACTTCCTAGCACTCATTGACATTGCTGGTTTAGTCATTGGGTGTGATCTTAATATTGGTCTTTTCATCCTCTGGTAGAATTAAAAACAACATCTTTTTCCTTGTCCACAAAGGCATAAATTGCAAAAGACACTGGGCAAGTTTCTGCCTTTTTAGTTTTTTTAAATATTGAACAGGAATTATTTTTAAAACTGGTCTTTTTTATTCAAGTATAATTCCTAGATTACAAAACTCACCATTTAAAAATGTACAGTTCAGCGATCTTTAGAATATTTATAGAATTGTGTAACTATCGCCACTGTCTTAATACATTTTCAGCTGCAATAACAGAATTTCACAGACTGGGTTGTTTATAAAGAACAGAAGTAGATTTGGCTCATGATTCTGAAGGCTGGAAAGCCCAAGATGCTGCATCTGGTGAGGGCCTTCTTGCTGAGTCATAACATGAGAGAAGATGAGAGTGTGTGAGACAGGGTGGAAATTGGGCCAAACACATCTTTTTTTTTTTTTAAATAAGGAACCCACTCCTGCAATAACTAGCCCACTCCCATTATCTGCTTGTGAGGGCAGAACCCTCATGACCTAATCATCTCTTAAAGCTAATCACATCATAATACTGTTATATTAGGGATTACGTTTCCAATACATGAAGTTTGAGGAAGCCCATCAAACCATAGCAGCCACTATATAATTCCAGAATGTTTTCATCACACCCAAAGACAATCCATATCTATTAGCAGTCACTCTCTAATTTTTCCTACCTGCAGGCTCTGGCAATCATTCACTTAGTTTTGTCTGTTTTTACCTATTCTGCACATTTCACATAAATGAAATAATCCAACATGTGGTCTTTTGTGCCAGCCTTCTTTCACTTAGCATAAGGTTTTTGAGGTTCTTAAATGTTGTAGCATGTATTCTTTTCATGGCTGAATAATATTCCATTGTATAAATATACATTATACATTTGTGTTCTCTAGTTGATACAAATTTGAGCTGTTTCTACCTTTTGGTTATTATAAATAATGCTGCTATGAATATTTTGAATAAGTTTTTATTTGAATACCTGTTTTTAATTATTTTGCATATATATCTAGGAGTGGATTTGCTGAGTTATATGGTAATTGTATTAACCTTTTGAGGAACTGCCAGACTGTTTCTCAAAGTGGCTGCACCATTAGACATTCCCACAAGCAATTTTTCCACATCCATTCAACACTTGTTATTTTGTGTGTGTGTGTGTGTGTGTGTGTGTGTGTGTGTGTGTGTGTGTGTGAGTGTGTGTGTGTCTGGTGTTTTCAAAAAAAAAAAAAAAAAAACCAAAAAATATATAGTCATTTTAGGCATTTACCTAATGACAAATGGAGGTGATCATTTTTCAAGTGCTGATTGTCTATTTGCATATATTCTTTGTAGAAATATCTATAAAGCCTTTGCCCATTTTTAAAGTTCCTTATTTCTCTGTTTATTGTTTAGTTGTAAGAGTTCTTTTTATATTCTGAATTCTAGACTCTTATGAGATAATTTGATTTGTCAATATTTTTCCCCATTCTTTGAGTTGTTTTATTTTCTTGATGGTATATTATGTTTTTGTCTAAGAGTTTTATAATTCTAGTATAACATTTAGGTCTTTGATCCATTTTGTGTAAATTATGTATATGGTTTGAGGTAGGGGTCACCTTCTTTTTTTTTTTTTTTTTTTTTTGGCACAGGAATATTCAGTTCTCTTAGAATTATTAGTAGAAAAGATTGTTGCTTCCCCATCGAAGAGCTTTGGTATCCTTGTCAAAAATCAATATAAATATATGAGTTTATTTCTGAACTCTCAATTCTATTCCACTGATCTATGTGTCTATATTTATGCTGGTACCATACTCTCTTGATACTATAGGTTTGTAGTAAATTTTGAAATTGGGAAGTGAGTCTTTCAACTTGGTTCTTATTTTTTTAAGATTATTTTAGCTATTCTGAGTCCTTTGAATTTTTTCCCACAGCTGAAGTTTTTAAAATTCCTTTTGCAGGACTCCCTAGCTTGTACCGTCCTAGCTGAGAAAGCCTGAGTCCATGCATGTTCTAGGAGCAGGTCTTCTAATTTAGGCAGGAATTTTGTGGTCCCAACTATTTGCTCCATTGCCATAAGCCTCATTATTACACTTATATTCCTTTAAATCAGAAACTTTTAAGGACCCCAGGAGCCAATCAGGCCAAGGCACAGAGGAAATCCAGGCAAGAATCCTGCTGAAGGGTTAAGATGCAGTTGTGTTAAGGGCACAGGCTTCAGAGGTTGACAAAGCTCTGCCACTGCTTGCTGTGTGACTTTGGATTAGATACTTAACTTTGAGGCTACATTTCTTTATTTTTAGAATGGGGGTAATAACATCTACCTCTCATAAGTATTACGATTATGAATAGAATTATATATTTACAGCACTTAGCAGAGAAAGAGTAGGGAGACCTTGACTTATTTTTTTAAAACAGACTCCCCTATTCCAAACCAGATAAAAGGTTAGGAAGGAGAACCTGTGAGTGTACTAGGAGCCCATCCAAGCCAAGGTCTAGACAGGCCTGCTTATCTTGAGAGTCTTCTAGGAGAGGGACTAGAGCCAGGAAAACTGTAGCCAAAACCGGAGGCAGAGGTGAACAGAGGAGAAGGAAGACAGTTTTTTTTCTGGAAGAGTCAGAGTTAGGAAAGATGCAGGGAAGGAGAAAGGTGATATGACCTTTAGAACCAGGTTGGAAGAAAAAGAATTTAGTAACACTGAAGATGGAAGATCCAAACGAAGCCTGCTGCCTTCTGAGTTCCTCTAACCCAAGAAAAATGTTAGCAATGATGATTCAAACCAATACACAGCAGGCACACTGGGGTTTTATTTTTCCTCCTCAAGTACTATATTATATAACTTTTTACAAGCTGCAGGAGGAAAATCTAGTTAATGTTGATTTTGATTTACATCTTCATTTATTCATGGCACTTGCCTGACTCCCAAGATTTATTTAAAGAGCTGGCTTACAGCTAAGCCTGGCTTTGGATTCTTGTGAGACCACATACCATGATTTTCTTACTGAACATGGTAGTCAATGCTCACCTTTCCTGCTCCAGTAGACCACATTTTCTAATATCAAAGTTGGCCTTGGGTTTGAATATGATGCCAGCGGGTCCTCCATATCTAATGATAGCAAATTGCATTTTGGTTCATGCCAACACCCATTTACTTGTATTATAGCTATAAAGATGTGTTGAGAACGATTCTGAATCTGAATCTGGTCTCAGTGAGAAGAACTTGTGACTGATTAGCAATGTCTGCTTTGGGAATGGTAGTAAGGAGTTACAAGTATTGGTCACGGTTGGCCATCCCTGGACTATGCAAGAAAAATGCTTATTAAATCAATAAATTAACATGCCATTTTTCTACTTAGAATAGGAGGGACACTTTTTTTGTGTGTGTTGGAGTCTCATTCTGTCACCCAGGCTGGAAAGCAGTAGCATGATCATGACTCACCCCAGCCTCAAAATCCTGGTCTTGGGTGATCCTTCCACCTCAGTCTCCCAAGTAGTTGAAGCTACAGATGCATACCACCACATCCAACAAATTATTTTGATTTTTTGTAGAGACAAGGTCTCACCATGTTGCCCGGGCTGGTCTCGAACTCCTAAGCTCAAGCAATTCTCTCACCTCAGTCTCCCAAAGTGCTAGGATTACAGGGGAAAGCCACCATATCTGGCTAAAAACTTTCAAAATGCATTTAATTATTTGCTTCTAAGGCAACATATAATATGCCCACACTAGACTCAACCAATTCCTACAAGAAAGAGGATTTTTGAGAGTAAAGGTTCCCACAAGAAGAGGTTACAGGTCCAAATTCCATTCATCTTCTATTTCATTTCTAAAAAGATTTAGAGGAAAAAAACAAGTTGTTTTTCTGCAATTCAACTGAATTTTTTTTTAAGTTTAGCACCTCTTTATTTTGTTTATCTGTGCGTGGCAAAATATACGTACTAAAATTTACCATTTTAATCATTTTTTAAGTGTACAGTTCAGTGACATTTGGTGAACCATCACTACTATTTATTTCTGGACCTTTTTTATATTTCGTCATTAGAAATGTTCCAACTTCCCAAACTGAAACTTTATTATCCATTAAACAATAACTCCCCATTTATCTCTCCTTCCAGCTCCTGGAAACCAATATTGCACTTTATGTTTCTATGAATTTGACTATACTACATACCTCATATAAGTTTATTCATTTAGCATACTGTCCATAAATTAATCTATGTATAGCATGTGTCAAAATTTTCTATACTTTTTAAGGTAGAATAATATTCCATTGTGTGTATATACAACAATTTGTTTCTCCATTCATCCTTCTGTGGACACTTTTATTTCTCCTACCTTTTGGCTATTGTGAATAACGTTGTTATGAACATCTGTTCAATCCTTGTATTCACTTCTTTCTGGCTATATACCCAGAAGTGCAATTGCTGTATTATATAGTAATTCTATGATTAATTTTGTTGAGAAACTACCATTTGGTCTTTCATAGAGACTGCACCATTTTATATTTCCACTAGCAATGCACAAATGTTCCAATTTTTTAATTTGTTATTTTCTGGGGGTTTTGGTCATTATTTTTTTAGTAATAGCTATCTTAATGGGCTTTTATGCTGGTGTGTAGATCATATTAGCTGTTCACAAAAGATTGTAGAAAAGTAAATGCAGTAAGATTTCTCTGTAAAGGATTTTTCTTTCTCCTAATTTTTGAAGTATCATGCTAGCATTCTTTGAGTAAAACATGGGATCGAATATACCACATTAAGGGAAACATGCTTAACATGTTTTTCCCAGTAGTATAGTCTAAACAAACAATTATAACAACTTTTAAGAACAGACACAAAGAATGACCTTGAAATAATTCCAAAGAGAAATGTTGCCTTTGAGGAGGTTATCCAAATGTAGAGCTGAGAATGCTGACACAGAACTAGGTTGGCATTGACATCTTTCCCTGTCAGAGCAAGGAACCCTGCTTTGACCATGAACCTCGTGTTTATGAGGTAGTTTCTCATCTGAACTACTGAAGGGCTGGTATTTGGACAAAAATGTATTAGACTTGGTCCTTGCCTTCAAGGAGAGTTGTCAGTTGAGTGAAGTTAAAAGTGGTAGGTGACAAATGTTGTTGAGGTTACTGGAGAGAAAGTAAATGCTGTGGGGCTTTGGAGGGCTCCTTTCAGGGTTATAGGGTCAACTGGGAAGGCTGCCGGCAATCATTTGAGTCAGATTTGGAATGCTGAGGACTAGGTAGGTCTGAGACAAATGTGGTATAATGAGGAGTGGAGAATGTTCCTGGGAGAAAAAGAGAGCCTGAGGAAAGGGAGGAGGTGATAAATGTGAGCTATTCACACATGTTGTTAAGGGTCTTGAGGAACTAATACACCCAGTGTCCCTATCTGCCCCAAATCTGTGCCACAGCTTCCACAAAAAAAAAAACTGCAGCCTAGACCACTAAGTCATTTACAGTCACCACTGATTTTGATTACAACTGAGGAAACTACATGAAGACTACACTATTACACCCACCCAGAACCAATGCCAAAGCGCTATACACGATCAAAACTATAGGACAGAGCTACAGGAAAAAGTCTTTCCTTATGAAAGCTACTACATAAAACTGAAAGAAGAAACTATTCTACTAGATCTATAGATAGCAATGCAGTGATACAAGGAAAATGAAAGAGCAAAGACACATGACTTTTCCAAAGTAACACAATAATTTTCTAGCAACAAACACCAAAGAAAAGGAAACACATGAAAAGCTTGAAAATAAATTCAAAATAATAATCTTAAAGAAACTCTGCAAGGCACAAGAAAACACAGAAAATTCAACAAAATCAGAAAAATTTTATTATCTGAATGAGAAATTCAGCAGAGATAGATGTAAAATATAACCAACAAAAATATTGGAATTAATTAATGTAGTGAATGAAACAAAGAATAAAATTAAAACTTCAACAATAGACTAGGTCAAGCAAAAGAAATAATTTCTTTTAAAAAAAATAGACCTTTTAAAATAACTTAGTGAGAGCTGGGCTCAGTGGCTCAGCCTGTAATCCCGCGTTTTGGGGAGGCTGAGGTGAGTGGATTGCCTGAGCCCGCAGGTTCGAGACCCATCTGGACAACTTGGCAAGACCTCATCTCTACAATAAATCAAAAAAAAAATCAGCCGGGCATGGTAGCGCATGCCTGTAATTCCGGCTACTTGGAAGGCTGAGGCGGAAGGATCACCAGAGACAACAGGTTGAGGCTACGGTGGCCGGGAGCAGCCACTGTACTCCAGTCTGGGCGACAGAGTGAGACTCCAACTCAAAAAAAAAAAAATTAAAAATTAAAAAATTAAAAATAAATAAATAAATAATAATAAAATAACTTAGATAAAAGAGAATAAAAAAGAATGAAGAAAAAATACACGACATGTGAAACATGAGTATGCAATCAAATATTCACATTATTGGAGTTCCAAAAGGAGAAGAGGTGAGGAAAGTTATAAAAACTCTATTTAATAAAATAATAGCAGAACACTTTCCACCTTGGGAGAGATATGAATATCAAGATACAGGAAGCTCAAAGATCCCCAAATATATTTAACCCCAAATGGTTTTCTCTGAAACATATTGTATTCCAACTGTCAAAAGTCAAAGACAGAGAATTCTATAAACAATAAGAGAAGAACATCAAGTCATATATAAGGGAATTCCCATTAGACTAACAGTGGATTTCTCAGCAAAATTCTTATAGGCCAGCAGAGAATAAAATGATATAGTTAAAGCATGGAAAGAAGACTGAAACAGCAGCCAAGAATATTGCATCCGGCAAAACTAACCTTCAGAAATGAAGGAGAAATAAAGTTTCTTTGCACAAGTAAGAACTAAGGAATTCATCACTACTGGATTGGCCCTATAAGAAATGGTTAAGGAAGTCCTATATCTAGAAGGTAAAGGACATTATCTACTATCATGGAAATACACAAAAGTATAAAACTCACTAGTAGAACAGGTACACAAATTAAATGAGAAGGGAATCAAAACTTACCACTATACAAAACACCAAACCTTAAATATGAAAAATTTTTTAAAAATGAAAAAGAAAAGAACAAAGAATATACAAAACAACCAGAAAACAATGAATAAAATGATAGAAGCAAGTCTTCACCTATCAATAGCCACCTTAAATGTAAATAATTTAAATCCCCCAATTAAAAACTATAGACTGGCTAAATGGATTGTTTAAAAAATAAGATTCAACTATATGCTTTCTACAAAAAAACCCACTCCACGTGTGAAGACATACATAGATTGAAAGTAAAGAGATGGAGAAAAAATGTTCCATGTAAATGGAAACCAAAAGAGAACAGAAGTAGCTATACTTAATATGAGACAAAATAGATTTTGAGTTTAAAAAGATAGAGACAAAGAAGGGCATTACATAATGATAAAAAAACATCGAACAAGAAGATATAACAATTGTTGATTGGGTTTAGTGGCTCAGCCTGTAATCCCAGCACTTTGGGAGACCAAGGTGAGTGGATTGCCTGAGCCCGCGGGTTCAAGATCAGCCTGGACAACTTGGTGAGACCTCATTCTACAGTAAATAAATAAATAAATAAATAAATAAGCAAGCAAGCTGAATGTGGTAGCGCGTGCCTGTAGTTCTGGCTACTTGGAAAGCTGAGGTGAAAGGATTGCCGGACCCAGCAGGTCTATGCTGGGGTGGCCGTGAGCACGCCATTGCACTCTAGCCTGGGTATCGGAGTAAGACACCAACTCAAAACAAAACAAAATAAAGCAAAAACAATTGTAAGTATATATACATCCAACACCTGAGCCCCTAGATATATAAAGCAAATATTATTAGCGATAGACCACAGTACAATAATACTTGATCTCTTCAGCACCCCTCTCTCAGTATTAGGTCATCTGGACAGAAAACCAACCAAAAACCATTGGAATTCAACTGCACTGTGGGCCAAATGAAGCTAATAGATATTTACAGCACATTTCACCCAATAGCTGCAGAATACACATTCTTCTCATCAACTCATGGAACATTCTCCAGGATAGACCATATGTAAGTCACAATACAAGTCTCAACTACTGTTAAATAGTTTAAATCATATCAAGTAACTTCTCAGGCCACAATGAAATAAAACTAAAAATTAATAACTAGAAGAACCTTGAAAACTGTACAAATACATGGAAATTAAGCAACATTCTCTTAAATGATAAACGGGTCAATGGAGAAATCAAGAAATAAATGAAAATAGAAACAAAATACCAAAACCTACAGGATACAGCAAAATCAGTACTAAGAGGGTAGTTCTTAGCAATAAATGCCTACATCAAAAAGTAATAAGATTATAAATTAACAACTTAATAATATACCTCAAGAAACTAGAAAAGCAACAAATCATTAGAGACCATTATGAACAACTGTACACTGACAGATTGGAGACCTAGAGGAAATGGATTCATTTCTGGACAAATATAATAAAAAATCAAGAACATACCAACCCCAAAATTAATAGAAAGAAATAAATAATAAAGGTCAGAGTAGAACTAATTGAAATCGAGACAAAAATATGAGAAAGAAGCAAAAAATGAGTTTTTTAAAAAAGGTAAACAATTGACAAATCATTAGCTTGACTAAGAAATAGAGAAAACCCCAAATAAATTCCAAAATAAAAATGGAGACATTACTACTGATACCACAGACACACAAAAAAATCATGAGCAGCAGCTACTATGAACTATATACTGACAAATGGAAGAACCTAGAGAAAATGAATAATTTCTGGACAAATATAACCCACCAAGATTGAATCACAAAGAGATAGAAACAAAGAGAACAAGCCAATAACAAGTAACAAGACTGAATGCGTAATAAAAAATAATGCAACAAAGAAAGCCCAAGACTTTTAGATGGCTTTAGTGCTGAATTCTATGAAACTTTTAAAGAACTAACACCAATTCTATTCAAATTATTACCAAAAATTGAAGAGGAGGAATTTATCCTAACTCCTTCTATGATACTAATACCAGACAGGAACACAACAAAAAAGGAAAACTCCAGGCCAATATCTGATGAACATAGATGGAAAAAAAATCAACAAAATACAAGCAAAATCTAACAATTTATCAAAAATATAAAACATCATGATCAAGTGGAATTTATTTCAGGAATGCAAGGATAATGCAACATATACAAATATGATACATACCTTCAAAAGAATAAGTACAAGACTACATGATCTTTTTAATATATGCAAGAAAATCATTTGATAAAATTCAACATCTTTTCATGATAAAAATTCTCAAGAAATTAGGCATAGAAGAAATGTACCTCAACACAATTAAGACCATATATATGGCAAACCCACAGTTAATGTCACACTGAACAGATAAAAGCTAAGTTTTTCTTTTAAGAACTAGAGTACCACAAAGAAACCACTTTCACCACTCTTATTCAAGTCCTGACTAGAGCAACTAGGCAAGGGAAAGAAATGAAGGGCATCTATATTGAAAAAATTTTCCATCTTTGCAGACATAATTTTAGAAATAAAACAACCTAGGCTCCACAAAAAGACCCTGGCAACCAAATTCAGTAAAGTTGTAAGATACAAAGCCATGGTACAAAAATCAGTCACATTTCTATAAAAAAAAAATGAACTTCCTGAAAAAGTAATCAAGAAAGCAATCCCAATTACAATAACTACAAAAAAAAAAAAAAACCTAAAAATAATTTTAGCCACGGAGGTGGAAGATATCTACAATAAAAACTATAAAACATTGATGAAAGAAATGGAAAAGGGTCACACACACACACACACGAAAAGACACCTCATGTTCAGGGATAAGAAGAATTAATTTTACTAAAATGACCTTACTACTCAAATCTCTCTACACATTCAAGGCAAACCCTATCAAAATATTAATGAAATTATTTATAGAAATAGAACAAACAATCCTAAAATGTGTATGTACGCACAAAATAGCCCAAATAGCCAAGAGCAAAAAGAACAAAGCTGGAGTCTTCAAGATATATTACAAAGCTACAATAACCCAAACAGCATGGTACTGGCATAAAAACACTCATATAGATCAATTGCACAGTATAGAAAGCCCATAAGTAAATCCACAGATTTACAAATAATTGATTTTCAACAAAGTTATGAAGAACATACGTTAGAGAAAAGACAGCATCCTCAATAAATGGTACTGAGAAAATTTGATATCTAAATGCAGAATAATGAAACTGGACCCCTGTCTCACCATATTTAAAAATGTATAATCAAAATAGATGAAAGAGTTAAATATAAGACCCAACAATATAAAATTTCTATAAGCAAACATAGGGAAAATTCTTCACAACACTGATCTGGGCAGAGATTTTATGAGTAAGACTTCAAAAACACAGGCAACAAAACCAAACATAGAACAAATGGGATTATGTCAGACTGAAAACTTTTGCATAGCAAAGAAAATATTCCAACAAAGTGAAGATACACATGCAAAATGAGAAAAAATATTTTTCAAGTATTCTGACAAGAAACTAATATCCAAAATATACAAGGAACTCACACAACTCAACAGCAAGAATAATAATAATAATCTGATTAAAAATGGGCAAATCTTTTTTTTTCACTATTTCAATAGCTTTAGGGAGTATAAATAGTTTTTAATTACATGGTTGCATTGTATAGTGATGAAGATGTCGGGGCTTTACGTGTAGCTACCAACCCCACGTAGGCGCATTTTACCTGATAGGTGATATTTTGTCATTCCAATGCACTCCACCCTTCCCCTTCTGAGTCTCTAATATCTATTATACCATTCTCTATGCCTCTGCAGATCCTTGGTTTAGCTCTCACACATAACGAGAACACGCAGTGTTTGTTTTTCTGTGAGTTAGTTCACTTAGGATGATGTTTTCTAATTCCATCCAAGTGGCTGCAAAGGACAATATTTCATTCTTTTTGATGGCTGAAAGTATTCCATAGTGTATAGATGTACCATGGTTTCATTATTGACTGATTGGTTGATGGGTATTTAGGTTGATTCTACATCTTTATAATTGCAAGTGTAGGTGTCTTTTTTATATAATGCCTCTGTTACTTTGGATAGATACCTAGTAGCGAGATGCTGGATCAAATGGTAGAGCTACTTTTTGTTCTCTGAGAAATCCCCAAGACAATTTCTACAGAAGTTATCCTAATTTACACTCCCACTAACAGTATGCATGCATTTCCTTTTCTCTGCATCCACATCAGCATCTAATGATTTTTTATTTTGTAATAAGGAACATCCTGAATGGTGTAAGGTGGTATCTCATTTTTGTTTTGTTTTGTTTTGTTTTTGTTAGTTTGTTTTGAAGTTGGAGTCTCACTCTGTCGCCCAGACTGGAGGGCAGTGGCACGCTCCCGCCGCCGCAGCCACAACTGCTGGGCTCTGGCGATCCTTCCTCCTCAGCCTTCTAAGTAGCCGGAACTACAGGCACGTGTTACCATGCCCGATTAATTTTTGATTTATTGTTGAGACAAGGTCTCGCCAAGTTGCCTGCGTGGGTCTCAAACCCGCAGGCTCAGGCAATCCACTCGCCTCGGCCTCCAAAGTGCTGGAATTACAGGCTGAGCCATCAAGTCCGGCCTCATTGTTGTTTTAATTTGCATTTTCCTGATGACTAGTGGTGGAGAGGATTTTTTTTATGTTTGTTGCTCGTTTGTATGTATTCTTTTGAGAGATGTCTGTTTATGTCATTTGCCCACTTTTTAATGGGGTTATTTGCTTCTTGATTTCTTTGAGTTCTTTGTAGATTATGGATATTAGTCATTTGTCAGATGTATAGCTTGCAAATATCGTTTTGTTTTTGTTTTTGTTTTTTTGAGTTGGAGTCTCACTCTGTCGCCTAGACTGGAGCGCAATGGCCGCTCCCGGCCACCGCAGCCACGACCTGCTGGGCTCCGGCGATCCTTCCGCCTCAGCCTTCCAAGTAGCTGGAACTACAGGCGAGCGCTACCATGCCCGGCTAATTTTTTGATTTATTGTAGAGATGAGGTCTCGTCAAGTATCGCATTCTGTTGGTTACCTAAAAAATGGGCAAAGAATCTGAATAGATTTTATCAAAAGAAGAAATACAAATGATCAACAAGTACATGGGGGAAAAAAACTCAACATTACTAATCACCAGGGAAATACAAACAAATCACAGTGAGATATTATCTCACCTCTGTTGGGATGGCCATTATCAAAAACACAAAAAACAACATGCTCGTGAGGATGCATAGAAAAGGAAACTTATACATGTTGGTGGGAATGTAAATTGGTAGAGCCATTATGGAAATAGGATGAAGTTTCCTCGAAAAACTAAAGTAGAAGTACCTATGATCCAGCAATCCCACTACTGAGATCCAAAGAAAAGGAATCAGTATGTCAAAGTGATATCTGCACCCTCATGTTTATTGCAGCACTATTCACAATAGCCAAGATGTGGGATAAACCTAAGAGTTTGTCAACAAATGGATAAAAAAGTCACACACACACTCACAAACATTCACACACACAATGGATTACTATTCAGCCATAATAAAGAATAGAATGCTGTCATTTGAAACAACATGGGTGAGGCTGAAGGACATTGTGTTAAGTGAAATATGTCAGACGCAGAAAGGTAAATACCACATGCTTTCAATTATACATTGGAACTAAAAAAAGTTGAGTGATAGAAATAGAGAGTAGAATTGTGGTTGTATTAGAAGATGGGAAGGGTAGGTGGGAAGGGAGGATAGGAAGAGGTTGTTTAATGGATACAAAAGCATAGCTGAATAGAAGAAATAAGTTCTAGTATTCTATAGCACTGTAGGGTGACTATAGTCAACAAACATGCATTACATATTTTCAAATAGCTAGAAGAAAAGATTTTGAATGCTCCCAACACAAAGCAATAATATATATTTGAGGAATATTTGAGGTGGCGAATATGCTTATTACTCTGATTTGATCATTACACATCGTATACATGGATTAAAATATCACTCTGTATCCCATAAATATGTACAATTATGTGTCCACTAAAATAAAAATTTTTTAATCTGAGTTATTCATACATAGCCTTATTATAAGGTTGCCCAAAATTCAATCAATAAGAGGATCTTTGACATTATCTTTTACTCAAGGGGGAGGTTTGTAAGCAGTGAAGTGATATCATCAAAATGCTGTTTAGGATTGTTCTAGCTGCAGGGTATGGATCTGACAAAGTAGAGAGCAGGTAGGAGGGATTTTGTATTCTGTGATGGGAGGCGGTAAACTTCAGAGTAGGTTGGTAGTAGCACTAAGGGCTTCTTATAAACACTCCTCCCTTTTTGTGTGTGTTTAATTTCTTCTCCTGATACCCGGCATCTTTAGTCTTCCAAACTCCCGTCAGCCCAGGTCTGGCCTCTGGCAATCTAGGGCTGCCATACGAAATCTGCTTTACCTTCTCGCTCTTCACACTGGCTTTCTCCTACTCCCTTACTATCAGACTACCCGTTGTGGTTGGAGACAGGCCCAAGACCAGTCTGGACTGGTTCTTCTGGTCTGGACACCTCATTAACAAGACTTTAGGAAGACCCATCAGTCCTGCCCATATTTTGGCTTTAGCTGGAGGGGAAAAATAATAAATTACAATAACTCAGAAGAAGAAAATAAAAATCAACCATAATCATTATTGTCAGAAGTATAGATTAGGTTTTGCTGAGGTAACAAACAATTCCCAGTATCAGTGGCTTTAAACCACTGATCTTTTTTTTCCCCCTAAAACTACATGATCATTATGTCACAAGGTTGACTGGGGCATCTGCTCCAATGTTATCATCTTCCTCACTCTGGGGACCCAGGCAGACAGAGCTGCTACCTGTCATTTGGGATATTGCTTGTTGCTGTGGCAGAGGGAAAGGAGGAGAGCTATCAAAGTCTCGCACCAACAATTAAATACTTGACTCAGAAGTGATATATGTTACCAGCACTCTCACACAGTCCCACTCAATCACAAAGGAGCTAGGAAGCATAACTCCTACTTTATGCCTCCAAGCTTGAAGCCAAACTACTTAGTCACAAATGACTATCAAACCCAGGGCAAATAGAGCTATACAGAAACTCCTCAACTTAGGATGGAATTATGTCCTGAAAAACCCATCGTAAATTGAAAATATTATAAGAAAAAATACATTTAATATGCTTCTGTGGTTTGTCCCTGCCAAAATTCATGCTAAAATTTGATTCACAATGTGGCAGTGTTGGGAGGTAGGGCCTAGTGGGAGACTTTGGAGTCATGGGGACAAATTGCTCAGGAGTAGATTAATGCCTTCTTGTTGGGATGAGTGAGTTCTTCCTCTGGGGTAATTAATTAGTTTCCAAGAGTGGATTTTTTATTTAAGAGTCTGGCTTCTTTGATTCCCGTCTCTTGCTTCCTCTCTTGCCATGTGATCTCTTTGCACATCCCTGTCCCCATGAATTGAATCAGCTTGAGGCCTCACCAGATGTAGCTACCCAATCTTTAATTTTTCAGCCAGCAGAACTGTAAACCAAATAGGCCTATTTTCTTTATTATTTACCTAGACTCAGATTTCTTTTATAGCAACATAAAATGAACTAAAACAAACACTTAACCTACTGAAAAATATAGTCTAGCCTGGCTTACCTTAAACGTGTTAAGTATATTTACTGTAGCTTACAGTTGGGCAAAACTATAGAACACAAAGCCAATTTTATAATAAAGTATTGAATATCCCATGTAACTTATTGAATAAATTTTTCACTGAATGTAAAAAACAGAATGTTTGTATGGGTACTTGAAGTATGGTTTCTATTGAATGTTCATTGCTTTTTCACTCTTGTAAATTCAAAAATCATGGTAAGTCAGGGACTGGTAACATTTCAGTGTTTACCCTGCAGGTTGTTTTCTTTATGTACACATATCTACACAGTTACCCATACATAAAAATTTAGTACTAATTTTGTTTTTACAAAAATAGGGTCACATTAATTGTACTATTTTGCAACCTGTTTTTTGCACTGAATATATTTCTTTTTTTCTTTTTTTTTTTTTTTTTTGAGTTGGAGTCTCACTCTGTCGCCCAGACTGGAGTGCAGTGGCCGCTCCTGTCCACCGCAGCCTCGCCTGCTGGGCTCCGGTGATCCTTCCGCCTCAGCCTTCCAAGTAGCCGAATTACAGGCATGCGCTACCACGCCCGGCTGATTTTTTTTTTTATTATAGAGATGAGGTCTCGCTGCCCAGGCGGGTCTCGAACCCACGGGCTCAGGCAATCCACTCACCTCAGCCTCCCAAAGGTGCGGGATTATAGGCTGAGCCACCGAGCCCAGCTGAATATATTTCTTTTGTATTTACTTATCATTGAACACATTTTATGACTGGAAAACATTTTACTATATGAACATCATTATGTATTTAACCAATCTCCTTATGCTAGTAATTTAAGTTATATTCCGAATTGTTTATATTAATTAATGATGCACTGGACATACTCAGACATATTTCTTTGTACTCTTGTACTATTTCCTTGGGATATATTTCTATAAATGAAATTGCTGAGCCCAAAGTTTTATATTTTATAGATACTGAGCTACAATAGTACCATGCCAAGTTATACTTTTACCAGTGGCATTTAAGAGACTGCTTTCAGCAGGGCTCGGTGGCTCAGCCTGTAATCCCGCGCCTTTGGGAGGCTGAGGTGAGTGGATTGCCTGAGCCCGCGGGTTTGAGACCCGCCTGGGCAGCGAGAATTCATCTCTACAATAAATCAAAAAATCAGCCGGGCGTGGTAGCGCATGCCTGTAATTCCGGCTACTTGGAAGGCTGAGGCGGAAGGATCACTGGAGCCCAGCAGGTCGAGGCTGCGGTGGCCGGGAGCGGCCACTGCACTCCAGTCTGGGCGACAGAGTGAGACTCCAATTCAAAAAAAAAAGAGACTGCTTTCATGAGAAATAAATTGAGTCTCGTGTAAAAGCTTTCACAATAGCAATGATATTACTAACACTTACTAGACCAGACCATGTGCTAAGTACAGGTTGAATATCACTTATCCAAAATGCTTGCTTGGAATCAAAAGTGTTTTGAATTTCAGATTTTTTTGGATTTAAGAATATTTGCATTGTATATACTTACCAGTAGAGCATCCCAAATCCAAAAAAATCAAAATCTGGAATGCTGCAATGAGCATGTTGTTAGTGTCATGTCAATGCTTGAAAAGTTTCAGATTTTGGAGCATTTTGAGTTTCAGATTTTCTGATTAGGGATGATTGACCTGCACTTCTTGAACATTATTAATTTAATTTTAACAATGTGTAAAAGAGATAGTATTCATCTGATGTCAAGATGAGAAAAATTAATCTTACAGAGGTTAGATAAATACCCAAGTTTACCCTGGCAGGAAGTAACAATATTGGGGATGACAAAGACTTTCTTCTTAACCAAACTTTAGTTAGGCTCCTCTGAGTCCTTTTTTTTTTCTTTCTAGACTTCACCCTTAGGGCTCTGTCCTTGGCCCACTTAGTCCAGTTTTAGTAAGAATCTTGCTGGGTCAATTTAGCAAATATCCCCTACCCTTGATATCTAATCAAGTTCTTCACCCCCACCTCTCAATATTTTATTATTCTGGCCCTCCTTCAGCAAGAATCCCGTCAAGTCAGTTCAGCCAGAATCCCCCTGACCCCCTTCTTTATTCTTAGATGTTTACTCTGACATGTAAACTCTAATGAGTTTACTCATAGTAATTTTCTATCCACAGACTCGCACTCCACTCCCTGACTATAAATCGCCTCTTGTCCTTTGAGCATAAGCTCGCTCCCTTACTACAAAATCCCAGTGTCATGAATAACATTTTTCTTTAATAGAAATTAATCCTAGTTCTGTCTGACTTCATAGACATTGTTACAGTATCCAACCTTTTTGACAAAATATTTCTTTTTAAAAAATTTTTAAAAAATTCTTTAAATTTTAAATATGTGGGGTATAGCTCAGGGTTAGGTATGCAAACGTTCACCATGCAGGTACTCCTGTTGCGGAGGTGTGCCCTTCCCTCCCCTGGCAGCTTCCCTCGACTGCTAATCCCATCCCCCCTCCCCTGGCAGTTTCCCACCACTGCCAATCCCCTTCCCATAGTGTTATGATAACTGTTCAAGGTTCACTTATGAGTAAGAACATATGGCACTCTGTTCTTTGTTTCTGTGATAGATCACTGATTATGATAGACTCTAAATCCATCCAAGTTGCTGCGAATTGACAAAATATTTCTAAAAAATTTGAACTTGAACCTCCAATAAAACCACAAATATGCTTACAAACAAACAAATGTTATATAAGAAAGGTGTACAGTTTCATGGTTAAAATAAGTGACTATAGTATTAGACTGCCCAGCTCCAAGTCCCAGCTCTGTCACTCACAAATGGGCACATCTCTTACCTGGCTGTGCCTCTGTTCCTCCATCTGTAAGATGGGAATAATATCAGTATGTACCTCATGGATTTGTCATGAAAATTAAGTGAGATCGTGTATATGAGCATTTTGAACAAAGTCTAAATACTAACAAGCACTGTTAAATATTCACTATTATTATTATCCAGCATTATATCATATTCATTATAAAGAAAACCTCACAAAACCAAAAGAATAAGAGGAAAAAATAGATAAAATAGAAGAGCATTATTTTCTGCCTGCCTTTCTTGCACAGCCCCCAGATTCCTCACACTCTCCTTTGGCCACTGCTAGGCCTTCTCTGGTTGTGCCAATGAGCCACGAAGATCCATCATGTCCCATTAGAACGGTACCATGGGGCCGGGCTCGGTGGCTCAGCCTGTAATCCCAGCACTTTGGGAGGCCGAGGTGAGTGGATTGCCTGAGCCCGCGGGTTCGAGACCCACCTGGGCAACTTGATGAGACCTCATCTCTACAATAAATCAAAAAATTAGCCAGGTGTGGTAGCGCGTGACTGTGGTTCCCGCTACTTGGAAGGCTGAGGCGGAAGGAGCGCTGGAGCCCAGCAGGTCGAGGCTGCGGTGGCCGGGAGAGGCCACTGCACTCCAGTCTGGGTGACAGAGTGAGACTCCAACTCAAAAAAAAAAAAAAAAAAAAAAAAAGAATGGTACCATGGACTTGGGATATTGATCAGGGACCAAGAGACTCAAGGAACCAAGTTTTCAGTGACTTTGAGTCTAAGTACCCAAAGATCAGGCCAGAGTCCTGCAGAGGGCAGAGAGTGACTGGTTCCTCGTTTCAGCCAAGCACAATGGTTACAACTTATTGGAACTTTCCCTGACCCATCTTTTTTCAAGTAGCTTCCTCATCCTGAATCACACTCTATTGCATTACCTGACTATATTTTCTTCTTCACTGCTTGTCATTTTCTGAATTTATCCAATTTATTTGTTTGTTCATCTACTATCCGTCTCCCTCATCAGGATATAAGATGCCATCTATTTCATTCATGATGATATTTCCAGTGGTTAAACCAGTGCCTGGTATAGGTTAGGTGCTTCACAGACATTTAAGGAATGAATGAGTAATTGAACCTTCCCTTCTGTGTCCTAGCAATAGCAAGAAACCAATATATAGAAAAGAAGAAACTTAAGAGCTTATCTAAGTAATTTTCTTCTTTGTTGTCTACTCCCTTCTACACACTCTTATTTTACAGATTAGGAAATTGAAGCTCAGAAGGGTTAAGAGGCCATCCAATAACATACACAGGGCAGGAATGAGGGCTCCTGACTCTTTATCTGACACCCAGTGGCCACACCGTGATGCTTTTTCCCTTTGGAGGGAATAGGAGATTGTAGAGATTTTCTTTGTGAGTTCAATAGATTAGCAGGTTGAAAAACTTGACCCTGTAGTCTATTTACTGTGAATCAGAACAAATTGTGTCTGTCTTACATGGTTTTGAAAGAATTTTGACAAATGGAAGGAAGGAAGGAAGGAAGGAAGGAAGGAAGCAAGGAAGGAAGGAAGGAAGGAAGGAAGAGCAGCAAAAGAAACATGGAAGGAAAAAAGGGGAATGTTAATGAGATTGATTCTTTCTTTTCTGGTGTTGGGAATTCTCCGGAAGGTCTGCAGCCCTGGCTAAGGGATACTTTCTTCTGGGACACAATTCCATTAGGCCTGAGGTTTTTGTAGGAAACTGGGTTTCATATCTATTTTAAGAGGCAAGATGATTTGCCCACTACCCCTTTTTATTATAATTTCTTGGTGTTTTCCCGTATCTGTTTCTTCAGGATTACATTCTACCTCCTTTTACTCTATTTGTATTCCAGTTAAGCCTCACTTCCTCAATGTCCTTCCCACATTCTCAACAAAAGATTTATCAGATATTTATTGAGCTGGGACCTATTATATATAGTTACTTTCACTTCCGCTTTCTACAGAGAACTCAAACATCTGTTTGAACAGCTTTATTAGCCCCATTTTTTACTTATGGAGACAGAAATTCTGAAAAGTTAAGAAATAATTTATCCTCGTATATAAGCCCTAGTACTAGAATTTGAAGCCAAATCCTTCAATTCCAAGGCCCATGCACTTTTCACTGTATCAGAGTTGCTTTCTCTTAAGATCAGGTAAATCGGTTAATAATGGAATTGGCTACAAATAACAGAACATTCCATTAGTAGCACTTGAACAAATGGGAGGCTTGTTTTTCTTGCATAAAGAAAATAGCCTGCAAATCTGGGGCCAGGTGTGGGGGCTCATGTTTGTAATCCCAGCACTTTGAGAGTCTGAGACAGGAGGATTGCTAGAGTCCAGGAGTTTGAAACTAGCCTGGTCAACACAGTGAGATCTCCTTGTCTCTTAAAAAAAAAAAATTAGCTGGGCATGTGGCATGTGCCTATACTAGCTACTCCCGAGGCTGAGGTGAGAGGGTCTCTTGAGCCTAGGAGTTCACACCACTGCACTCCAGCCCGGGCAACAGAGTGAAATCCTGTTTTGGAAGGAAGGAAGGAAGGGAAGGAGGAAGGGAGGGAGGAGGGGAGGGAAGGAGGAAGATGTAGATGTGGGTCTAGAGATAGAGTGAATGCAGTGGTCCAGGGATGTCAGAGGAGACTCAGCTTCTTCTGTCTTCCACTCTTCCCTGCTTAGCATGGTGGCTTCACTCTCACACATGTTGTCACTGGTTGTAAGATGGCTATTCCCCCTACAGCCTCACCACTACATTCCCAGAAGAAGAAAAAGAGGGAAGGAGTCAAAGAAACATACCAGCTGGGGCTGTCCTTTATATCGATCTTTGTGGAGCCCAACAGAGATTTCTGCTTATATCTCTGCTCTAGCGGTATTAGGGACATCCCTTGCTATATGCATAAGAGGAGGTGAGTTGGAGGTTGGATCAGTCAGCCAGCAACATCTGCTTGGTCTCAACTCTTGGCTGAAATTCCTTCTTCGGATCCATACTAGGTAGGGTTGCCTAACTGTTTTCTGAGGCTCTTCAGAAGCATGTAGCAGTTCCTGAAGTAGAGAGACCAGATTTTGCCATCTCTTGCACCCCACAAGGTGCTGAGCACAGCACAGGTCTCAGAGAGTAACCGGAAGGAAATGTGCACAGATCTACTTTCCCAGGAAAGAGCCTAAGGGATGGGTGATGGAGTGGGGAAGACCCAGCCAGGATCACAGGACATATTCCCGAGGTTCTGGAATCCAACTGAAGGCCGCTGCCCGGTTAGGCTGCTGGGGCACGCAGGTCCCATGAGGTAGGATGGGAGTGAGCCATTTCACTCTACCCAACCAAGGGGAGGGCGAATAAAGGCCTGAGGTGAGCCTGTATCCGTTTTTGTCATCTCACTCGGTTTTATCTATAGAGAGGAAATGCTTGCACAAATCATAACGACATTCTTTTTTAAGTCTGATTTCCTTTCATTTATTTTAACTCTCTTGATGCTGGAGCCGAGCTCCCTGACGGTTAACATATGGGAGAACGATTATTATGGGAGGTAAGTGGGTAAATCTGTGCGATGTTGGAAAGTCTTCTGCTCTAGAAATACCTCTTTATAGGACCCTAGCCGTGTTGGATGGGCCACTATTTATGCTTTATTCCTTTTGGTCAAAACCTTACCTAGTATCTTTTTATTTATAGTTCCCTTGTCTCCACTTTTCTTCCCTAGAGACAAGATCTTGCTGTGTTTCTCATGCTGTAGTGCAGTGGCTGTTCACAGGCATGAACGACCATGGCACACTACAAATTCAAATCCTGGCTCAAGTCATCCTCCCACCTAAGCCTCCTTTTTAGCTACAGATGTGTGCCACTGCACTTAGCTATCCCCCCTACTTTTTTTTTAACTACAGATATTTAAAGAAGAAAAAAAAATCTTATCATCCCACTACCCAAGTAATCCATGTTTGTATTTTAATACATGAAATAATTCACCTATATATTTGAAAACTTCCAATATTAGAGCAAAATATAAAATAAAATGTAAAGGTGTAGCTCGGTGACTCAACCTGAATTCCCAGCACTTTGGGAGACCAAGGTGAGTGGATTGCCTGAGCCCGCGGGTTCAAGACCAGCCTGGGCAACTTGGTGAGATCCTGTCTCTACAATAAAACAAAAAATAGCCGGGCATGGTAGCGTGCATCTGTAGTTCTATTTACTCACAAGGCTGACACGGAACCCAGAAGGTCGATGCTCGGGTGGCCGTGAGCATGCCACTGCACTCCAGCTTGGGCGAAGGAGTGAGACTCCAACTCAGCAAATAAATAAATAAATAAAATAAAATTTAAAAAATGTAAAAACCCTCATCCCTTAGCTCTTGTGTCTCTGCCCAAAGGTAGTTATGGATAAAATATATTTTATTGCTTTCAGAAAATTTGTTTATGCCTGTACCATTGTGCATGTCTGTCTATGTATATGTCTGTCTATTCCTATGAAATTGACATAAAAGGAATAACTCTGTATGTGCAGTCTTCTACTTCCTTTCTCCCTATCTCTGTATATATAAAATTACTACACTCTTTTCATAGTTGTGTATAAGAGCACCATAGGTTATGTAACTGTCCCTTATGTAAGTTACTTTTCCTTTTTTTGCTATAACCAACAATGCTTCAGTGAGCACCTTTATGTATCTCTTGACCAACATCTGTAGGAATTAGTACGTAGGTAAACTCCTAGCAAAGTAATTGCTGAGTAAAATGATATACACCTTCAAAACTATGTGGATTTTGCCAGGTGTTCTTCCAGGAGTGAACCAGTCTGCTACCCTTGCCCCGTTAGTGTCTGACAATGTTTGCCTCTCCACAGCCTTCTCAGAATAGGGACTTCTCATGGAAGGTTCACCATCTGAGTTAAAAAAAAACACACCAAAAAACCAGCCTTTTGCTGCTGTTTAATTTTCATTTCTTTACTTATGAGTCATATGGAATGTATTTTCAAATTTACTGACTATTTATTTTCACTTTTTGGTAACTACAGTTATGCCTTGTTCATTTTTTTCCCTATTAGATTGTTCATCATTTCTCTATTTTATTTACCTGAGTTTTTTGAGCATGAAAACAATTAGCTCTTTTTCTGTCACATGAGTTATGAATACTTTCCCAACTTGTCACTTACTTTTCTCTTAGTTCATGAAATTTTTTTTTTTTTTTTTGAGTTGGAGTCTCACTCTGTCGCCCAGACTGGAGTGCAGTGGCCGCTCCCGGCCACTGCAGCCTCGACCTGCTGGGCTCCGGCGATCCTTCTGCCTCAGCCTTCCGAGTAGCCGGAATTACAGGCGCGTGCTACCATGCCCGGCTGATTTTTTGATTTATTGTAGAGATGAGGTCTCGCTGCCCAGGCGGGTCTCGAACCCGTGGGCTCAGGCAATCCACCCACCTCAGCCTCCCAAAGGCGCGGGATTACAGGCTGAGCCACCGAGCCCGGCTGTTCATGAAATATTTTAACCCCCATCCAAAAAAGTCACAAATTTTACATAATACATATAACAAACTTTTCCTTTATGCCTCCTGAGTTTTGAGTCCTTCCTAGAAAGGCCTTCCCTATTCCAAGAGCCTAAACTTAGCCATTTATTCTCCTAGGACTTCTATAGTTCCTTTTTAACATTTAGATCTTATTAAAATAATAATTGAAGTTAGGATCCATCTTTATCTTTTCTATAATCAGTCATTTGATCCAACACTATTGATTAATTATCTTTTCCTTACTGTTTTAAGGTGTCAGCATTTCATACATTAAGTTCCCATATGAATTTGGTTTCATTCATGGGCTTTTCATTCTTATTCATTGATTCATTTTTCCCTAATACCAAACTATTTTAATTATTATAGCTTTAACATAGTTTTAGTATCAGCTAGTTCTCAATGTTTTTCATTTTTAAATTTTTTCTGACGAATCTTCATCATTAGTTTTACAAATATTAATATTATTTTATTAAGTTAAAAATGGCTCTTTCAGGGATTCAATTTATAAATTAATTTAAAAGGAAATAGCATTTTTCAATCAAAGACCACAGTGTGCCTTTCATTTTCTTAAGCCATTTTTAAGACTGCCCATAGATTATTAAAGTGTTTCTCATTAAGGTCTCATCAATTACTTATTACATGTATTCCTAGGAGTCTTTTTGGTTGCTGATTTAAATGATAGCTTTTCTTTCACCACAATTTCTAACAAGTTATGGTTTAGGAAAAACTATTGGTTTTATATTTTACTTTGCAACTCTTCTGTGAATCTCTTGTTGTTTCCAGTCGGTTCTCTCAGGTTTTTTGAGACTGGCGTTCTCTTTTTAGAATGCACGTTATCCCATAAGGGGTAACATTTGTCAAATCATTCATTGACTAATATTGGACTAGTTCTATTTTGCATGAGGCTGTCCTCCCGTTATAAGCCCATGCTTCTCATGCTTTTCCTACTTAGGTAATTCCCCTGGAAGTTCTGCTTCCCCACCGACCACTGTCCCTTGCTCTCTCTCAGAACCTAGAACCCTCCATGATCTTTTGTTTGTGAGAGTTCACGTATTTATTTCCCTATTCATCACTTCTCAGATCCCTGGTTAAAAGTCACTTCCTTCCAAAAGCCTTCTCTAAGCACTAGTTGACGTTACCATTCCCTTTGCTCTATTTTCCTGTAGTTCTTTGACTGTTCTCTTTTGTTGTACTCAATACACTTAGAAGTACTGCTTTCATATCTGCTGTCCTCACTAGACTTCAAGCTCCAGGAGAAACAGAGAGCCGTTGCCTTCCTCAGTGCTGTAACTGGAGCTCTCGCTCAGCCCGGCACACAGGAGGTGACCAATGGGTATTTGTTGGAGTGCAGCCTAGAGCAACCTGCTTCAAATTTGACTTTTTTTTTTTTTTAGTATTTTTGGTTTTATCTTAAAACTCAAAATAATTTTGCCTTTTATTACATAATATGTCTGTATTATTTAAAATATAAAAGTAATGGGTTTTTTTGTGTGTGTGGTGGTATAGATTAACACAACAGAAGATGGCCACAGTTCTTCCATACCTTTGGGAATTGCTGGAGGTTTAAACTCTCCATCTTTAACTTAAAAGATTCATGTTATTCAGCTTCCCAGTGAATTATTATTATATATATATATATAATATATATATATAATATATATATAATATATATTATATATTATTGTTATGGACTAAATGTTTTTGTTCCTTCCAAATTAATATGTTGAAGTCAAATCCCCAATATACTCGTGTTTAGAGGTGGGCCTTTGGGAAGTTACTAGATCATAAGGGTAGACCCCTCATGAATGAGATGAGTGCCCTTCTGAGGAGAGAGAGATGAGCTGTCTTTCTCTGCCATGGGGAGAATACAATGAAAAGATGGCAAACTGCAGACCAGGAAGCAGACCCTCACCAGACACTAGATCTGCCAGCATTTTGATCTTGAACTTCCTAGCAAACTGATGAAGTTATGAATGAAGGTATATTTTCTCCAAAATATTTGTTGTGGGGATTAACATACCCTAGTTTGAGATGGATGAAGAAAATTTTATCATTCCCACTTTTCTATGGGCTCCTCCATGCCACCCAGATGAACCAAGGTACAGATGAACAATTAGGACTATCTGGGTGGGCTATAGGCTGGTTGAGAAAACAACCCAGCATGAACATGCCACCAATTGTGTGGAGCAATATGGCAAGAATGTCTGATGAATAAAAAATGAACTTCACAAAGATGAATTTCCCAATGCTTGGATGATAGATCCAGAAACACTGAAAAGGGATGATCACCAAGAGGGATGGAGAGAAATCAAGGAGACCATGTGCCCGTCTTGACCTCACTCCTGCCAAAAGCCTGCAAGAAAGGTGCAGTCCCAAAGAGTGAATTTCTTCCTGCTTCAGTTTGTGGTAGAGGTTGGGCACGTGGATGCTAGAGCCAGACATCCCACCTTCACAATCACAACACAGACACTTACTAATGGAGTGACTAAGGGCATGTTGCTTACTCTTTTTAAGCACCAGTCTCCTCATCTATAAGAGTTTTGTTTGTTTTGTTTTGTTTTGTTTGTGAGACAGGTTTTCACTCAGCCACCCAGGCTGAAGCACAGTGACCATATCATAGCCCATTGCAGCCTTAAACTCCTGGGTCCAAATGACTCTCCTGCCTTGGCCTCTCAAAATGCTAGGATTACAGCCTATACAATATAATAGAAACATGAAATAATGTGGGTAAAGAACTTAGTGCCTTGGATTGCAATAAAGGAACAATAGAAAGTACAGTTATAGATTACTAAATCAGAGCATTCCAAAAAAGTCAATTTTTCATTCCCAGACATTGATTCCCTAGTTATGAGCTGGCTACTGATTTAAGAAGATGCCCTAGACCGGGTGCGGTAGCTCTAGCCTATAATCCCAGCACTTTGCGAGGCCGAGACAAGAGGATTGCCTGAGTCCAGGAATTCAAGACCAGTCAGGCAACTTGGCGAGACCTCATCTCTACAATAAAAATTTAAAAATTAGCCAACGTGGTGGTGTATGCCTGAGGTTCCGGCTACTTGGAAGACTGAGGCAGAAGGATCGACTGAGCCTAGCAGGTTGAGGCTGCGGTGGCCGTGAGCATGTCACTACACTCCAGCCTGGATGACAGAGTGAGACTCCGACTCAAAAAAGAAGATGCTCACCCTGGTGAAAACCATTGACTACAAACATTATTTTCCCTTTGGTTCCATTGCAGAATTTCCCCAGTTAAAGCAGGCTTGACTTCCTGAATATGATATAGTTTATACACAAGGATGGAGCAGGAATCAGACATTATGTTAAAAGTGGGAAAGCAAGGGAAGGATCACACTGCTCAAAAAAGTCAATAGGACATTTTTCTTCTATACAGCAAACCATCCTCTCTATGAGGGTCTCTATGAAATAGAAGTGATGATGGACTAAGACATGCTCTTAGAGCCTAGGCTTAAATTTCACCTTTGCCAAAAATGCTCTAGATGGCAAATATCTATCTTCTCTAAGCTTTCCTCATCTGTAAAGAAAGGCATAATAATATAAACTTAGAGGATTGTCTTAAAGAGAAGCACTTAGCACAGTACCTGACTGTGTATATATTATATAAAAAAGGGTGCCAAAAAGGCACACACATTTTAGGAAAGGAAAAGACTGTATTAAAATTGTAAGATGAATACAAATCACATTTGATTTCTGCAATTACAAGAAAGAAGTGCTCAAAGTGGTTACCATCAGTGTCCAGACACTTCTGAAAAGTACTTCAAAAAGTAATAATAGATAACATCTCTTAAAATGTGTATACATTTTTCTGGGACCAGTGTGCCAAAAAAATGTGCATACATTTTAAGTATGACATTCGCTCAAAAGATGGCATTAATCAAATGAAAGCTAGCGTCGCCATGTGACAGGCAGAGCAGTCAAAGAAAATGGTGGAAGTGCGGTTAAGCAAATGTCATACTACACATGCTACTGTAATTTAATTCAACTTCGAAAAGTAATACATAGATAACATCTTTTAAAATGTGTACACATTTTTTTTTGGCACCCCTGGAAGTGTGTGTGTGTGTGTGTGTGTGTGTGTGTGTGTGTGTGTGTGTGTGTAATGGAACACACGTGTCACACACATATTTGGAGAAAGAATTGTGAGTATATCCTTCAGACCCAAGGAAACAGGTCCCATTACTTTGCAGCCTCTGTTTCTCAGGAGAGAGATTTCAGACCCTACCTCTCCTGTCCTGAACCCCCGACCTGGGCAAGACTGTTGCTGGCCCCTGTAGAGCAGCATCCTGCCCACACATGAATTCGAAGCCTAGCTTGGAAATCATGCCCATCATCTTCTCAAAACCTGCAAAATTTTGCCACCAAAAAAGCACAGAATGGTGCTCCCCTTCACCTCACGGGCACGGCTATAAGAATGGCTTCCCAATGCCACCTGCTCAGAGGCAAGGACTTGCTTGTTATAGCCCTGGGCTGTAAGGTTGAGGGGCAGGGCTGAGGCACAGAGTGAGGTGACCTCTAGGGGGATCTGATTCCAGGAATCAGGCCCTTGTTTGTCCTTCTCTTCATTAGGCAACCAAGAAAAAGTTTCCCAATCCCGAAGACGGGGAGGCGAGTAGGAACAGAAGAGGTAGGTAGGAGTCCTGGTAACACAGGTCAGAGTGTAGGGAGGTGGCCTTGTGTAAGAACTCTGACATTGCCTGGGCTGGGAAATGGCCACACTGTGATCAAGTGTAAAGGTTTTGGAATAACATGCACCATGATCAAAACTTGTCTCTTCCACTCATTTTTTTCGCCCAGGACCTACGCACTGAGCCTTTCTATGGCTGCATCTACTTAGTTGTGTAATGGGGATAATAGCACAGTGCCTATTACGAGGCAGTTGTGAGGATTACATGAGCTCATGAGTTTGGGGTTCTTAGCAAGGGGCTGGGACATAGTAGGGACTTGATACCCTTCACGTGAAAGGTGCATCCTGGAGTTGTACAATGCAGCAATCCTAAACACCAGCAATAATAATAACATTAGCCACGTGGAACTTCATTGCTTATTAAATGTTTTCATGTCTGACAGCGTTGAGAGGATACTAGGCAGGGGTTATTTATCCCCAATTCACAGATGACTTAACTGGGCCCCAGAGTGCAAACCCACATGTCTTTACTCTATATGCAGTTTGCTTTATAAAGTAGGAACAATTTCTAATATAAGGTTATGTCATAGAGCCTGGCATGGTGGCTCATGGCTTCATGGCTGTAATAATCCCAGCAACTTGGGAGGCTAAAGTGGGAGGATTGCTTAAGGCCAGGAGTTCAAGACAATCCTGGGCAATAGAGTGAGACATTGCCTCTAGAAACATGTTTTAAAAATTAGTCAGGCATGGTGGTATGCCCCTGTAGTCCCAGTTAATTGGGAGGCTTGGGTGAAAGGATCACTAGAGCCCAGGAGATCAAGGCCACAGTGAGCTATGATCACTCATCACTGCATTTCAGACTGGGTGACAAAAAAAGTCATAATATATCACTGCATACCTTCCTTCCAAACAAATTCAATGAATTTAACATTTTACTTTTTTGCTCCAGGTTTTAAAGGAAATAAAATGTTACAGTTAAAAGCTATCTCCTTTCTCATCAGAATCTCCTTCTTCCTTCCTGGAAATGACTTGCTGTTGACATGTTGCTGTTTATATTTTTATATATTTGTTAAATATATTCATAAACAGTATGTCCCTTATTAGTTACATTTTTAATTCTTATCATACTGTGTGAACCTTTTTGCAAGGTGTCTTTTTCACTCAACGTTCTTGATACTTCTTTACATTTATACATAGATATTTAAAATACTTATTTTAACTACTATATATTACTCATTCACTTATTTATCTGCTCTTCATTGACCAACTTTTATGTGTGTGTCTGTTCCCGTGTGTAACAAGAATCAATGCTACAGCGAACATCCCCAGCCGTCTACCTCCTAACACAATGGGGAGCGTTCTCAGGACTATTAAGGAGTGTGTGTTCTTACTGACTTTACAGTAAGCAGTCAGTACATCTGCCACTATACTGAATTTTGCCAAATGGCCGCCCAAATCATTTTGTTAGCTTTATTCCTAGGTACCTTTTCATTTTATTGCTCTCATAAAAGGAAATTTTTTAAGTATCATCTCCATTGTTGCTGGCAGATAAAAATGGTATGGGCTTTGATATTTTAATCTTACATTCAGTAAATTTGCTGAGATCTTTCACTCATAATACTTTGCTTGCTAATTCACTTGAATTTTCCAGATGAATAATCATACTGTCTATAAAAAAAGTCCATTTTGTTTCTTCCACTCCAAGCTTTATGCCTTTTATTTTCTTTTACAGTCATATTATGTTGCAAAGGACCTACCATATTATATTAAATGAAAGCAATGATGTGGTAGTAAATTTCTTTGTGTTTCCAATTTTTAAAAGAATGCTTAGGCCAGGTGTGGTGGCATCTGTAATCCCAGCACTTTGGGAGGCTGAGGCAGGAGGATTGCTTGAGTCCAGGAGTTCGAGATCAGCCTGGGCAACATAGTGAGTTCTCATCTCTACAAAAAAAATTTAAAAATTAACCAGGCTTGGCGCTGTGTGCTTGTAGTCCCAGCTAATTAGGAGGCAGAGACTGAAGGATTACTCTGAACCCAAGAGGTTGAGGCAGTGGTGAGTCGATGAGTCAAGATCGTGCCACTGCACACTCTGGCCTAGGCAACAGAGACTCCAATGCAAAAAAAAAAAAAAAAGCGAAAAACAAATCTCTACTGAGGAAATCAGAATAGTGATTGCCTTCTGTGTCAGAGTGGACCAATTGACTGGAAAGAATCATGTGAAGATGTTCTGCCAAGATGGAAGTTTGCTATATTTTGCCATTGGCTATGGTTAATATTTGTCAAAATTCACTGACCTGTATGCTTAAGATTTGTACATTTTACTGTCATTTCCACATTTTCTTCTTGATTTCTTGCTGCTGTTTGTACATTAGGAAATGAGCCCTTTGTAATATGAGTTGCAAATATTTATCCCCAAGGTGAAATTTGTATTTTAAACTTGCTTTTTTTTAATATATATATAGAAATCTTATTTTTATGTAGCTAAATGATCAATCTTTTATGGTTTTTAAACTTTGAATCATATCTGAATGGTTTTTCCCAAACCAAACTTATAAAACAATTCTCCCATATTTTCTTTGTTTTTTTAATCGTTTCACTTTGTATTACAATTAAAATCTTTAATTATTTGTAATTCAATTGTGTATTGTTTGAGATATGGATCCAACTTTATTTTTTTCCAGATGGCTTTCACAATGTTATTTTATTAATAGAAATTCGAATATTTCACCATCCTTATATTTCTAGAATAAACTCCTTGGTTATGATGTAATATTTCAATAAATTTCAAATATATATGTCATTTTAGTACATGTATGTTGGCACACACATGTGCTTACATATATACATCTATATGTGTGTTTATAGATGCATTTACATATGTATAAACAGAAACATAGTTTTATGATATTTTACTTAGAACTGCTGCATCTAGTTTATAAGTGAGATTGGTCTATATTTTTTCTTTCTTTTACTGTCTTTTGAATTTTGGTAATGAGGTCAAAATAAACTCAAAACGAATTGGGTAGCTTTTCCTCTTTTTCAATTCTCTGAGACACTTCTTAAAACCAGCTTGGCTTGGTGCTTTTTGAGGGGGAAGTATTTGACTACCGATCCAATTTTTAATCATTACATGACCTTTATATTTCATCTTGAGAAAATGTTGTTAATTTCTATTGTTTTCTTCGCCTAACTTTCCCACTTTTTAAAAGTTCATACTATTCTGCAGTACTTTTAAAAGTCTCTGCAGAATCTGTTTTTCTTTTCTAATACTGGCATTGTCTCTCTTTCTTCGTCATTGGTTTATGAACAACCTCAGGGTGTTCTGACTCAATGTTTTTAGCTGATTGAATTTCCGGGCTGGGGTAGGGGATATAGGAGAGGAAGTGCACACAATAAGAATGAACTTAAAGAAAGAATCTAATACTACAGGGTAGGTGCTGCTCATTTTCTGATCATCAGAAGCTCAGTTATGCCTTGTTTTCCTCAACTGTAAAGTCGCAAAGAAAAAAATCTACATGATTTAATGTTTTGAGGATCAAATGAGTCATACTAAACAACCATTTTAAACTGTGTTTGGCACAGACATACAGAGTTGGCAGTCAATATCATTAGTTGTTCTTGTTATCATTATGTGTAAAGGAGAAAGAAAGTCACAGACCCAGGTTTGAAAAACTAGGACCAGGACACTAAAAATAAGTTTGTTGTAGATGTTTTCAAATTTGGTCCCTAGGCCCTCCTCTCCCGGCTGGGTCATGTTGCTCACACACTACCTACCCAGTCTCCACAGATAAATGTTGAATTACCACGGTGATGGTAATTCAAGCAAGGTGACTTGAACATAGCCACATCCAAAGTTTCACAGACTTTCTGGAAGTTGTGTTCAAGCCTCACACAATCAGATTTAATATTAGAGTCAGGGCAGGATTACAAAAATGCCCTGAGTATAGCCTTTTCTTAATGCTTTCTCAATGATTCATTTGTTTATTTGGTAAATATTTAACTGCCCATGATGTATAAATCCTAAATGAAAAAAAGTATTAAATTCATTGCCACTCCTAATAGATTAACAAAATTTTGCCAAGAAGAGGCACAATGCTGCCTGCTTTAGTACTCATGTTAAGGTGTTTGTCTTACTTCCCTGACAGGGGAGATACCATGATCACGAAGGTGGTTTTCCTAGGGCGAGGCTTATCCATTGCACTCCAGATGTGCTGACCCCTGTGATTTTTTTGTGGTAGTTGGGGACTGCATTCACACTTTCCCTTGGACTTTGTTTTTTTTTTAAAAAAGTGTTTGTGCAGATATTGAATTACCTGAAATTGGGTCTATCCATATTTGCACACTGGCCAATTGGACCTTCTAGGGTTGTATTTTCCAAGATAGCAGCCACCAGCTACATGTGGTTATTTACACTTAAATATGAATACAAATTAAATACAATTAAAACAGTTTTTTCATCACCCTGGGCACACTGCAAGGGCACAGTAGCCACATTGGCAATTAGCCACAATATTGGACAACTATGAATTATAGAATATTTCCACCATCCCAGGAAGTTCTATTGGACAGCTCTATTCTAGAAGAAGTTTCAACAATAATTAAAGTAGTAGGAGTTCTTGTACAGGTGCCGCAGGGAACAGAGCACCTTGTTCTTACTAAGCTGCCTGAATGCCTATGGTTATGGCTAACATGAGTAAAAATAGTTTGTTTTTAAGTGGGTTAAACAAGTGCTCTGGAACGTTTTTTATCCTGGGAATTTAGACCGGAGATTCCAAAATTCAGGAATTCTGAATTAGTGAAGCCCAAATTAATGTGATTTACTATATTCCCCAGGTCAATCTTGAAGGCAATGCTTTCTTTCACCTGATTCCTGGCCACATGTCACCTCCTACCCCTCTCCCACCTTCTGCCATATTTACTGATGTAAATGATCACTTTCGATTTCCTGGCTACTATCAACCCTAAAACATTTGTCAACTTTGGCCACCTTCCTAGAATACCTTACTGGGCATTGTCACTGCTTTTGCTCTATGAGCAACATCTCTAGCAAAAGCACCCCTTCTCAAGAGTATTTGCCAGGCAGACTTGGTGAACATGGATAACTTATTAGGTTTCCTATTGTGTATGACTCAAGTATCAGATCTACAAATGTGGATGTGTCACAGATGGAAGGACGTTCTGTGGATATACAAATGGCAAGTCACATGACATGGTGAAATACACATGAGTCAGAATGAAGGCAAGGGGACCATAGGGCTGGGATTTCTTCCTTTTTTGTCTGGTGCTGGATTAACTAAGGGATGACAGCCAGCAAAATGAGGGGGAGGCTCCTAACATGTTGTTACAACTCCTGCTGACCTAAGAGCAGTGGGCAGGGACCATCAGAAAGTCAACAATGATAGAACAAGTGTCCTATGACTTTTACCAGAATATGTTTTCCCCCTTCCAGAATTGTGGTGACATGCTTGCTTGTAGCTTAGTCCCTCTTTTCTAGCCATGATTATAAGCCTAGGCACTTGCCAAAGTCTGTCCCCACTCCCATCTCTGGGGGTCATTAAGAGGGAGTGCACAGGGTATTACTTTGTGAAGGCCTCATTTCAACTCATGACAAGTTGAGCAAAGTTCAGGGAAGCTGGAGGCAGAGCATCAAGGAAAAGAAAGAGCAGAAATCTTTGTCCATCACCACAAGGTCATAATTAAAAGCCACAGATTTCAGAATATGCAGAGTATTTTCCTAAATTTTCACCCCTTCCTGAATATCTCTCCATCAATTGTTCCGTTTAATCCATCACTACGCTCATTCATTCCTCTTTCTGAGTATCTCAACTCTGAGTATATCTCTCCTTTTCCATCACCCCCATTGAAATGACCACCACCTTGATGTCAGATTGTTCTCAAGCTGCCTTCACACAGCAGTCAAGAGTGATACTATAAAAGACGAATCTTTCTTGCTTGGGATAAAGACCAAATTGATCATTCTGGTCTATTGCAATATGCCCAGCTGGCCCTTGCTGCATTCTCTAACCTCATCTAAGCTCACTCACTCAACATTGCAATCACACCCCACAGGCTTTTCCTCCAAATCCTTTAATAAGCCAAACCCATTCTTGCCCCGGGGCCTTTGCACAAATGGTACTCTGTGCTTGAACTCCTCTTTTCTCAGTTCCCTCTCACCTAGTTAGCTCACATTCATCCTTCATGCATCAGTTTAGTCACCGCGTCTCTTCATGTTTTTTTAGTCATCACATTCGTCTCCTCTGGAACTCAATCACGCTCAAGTTTTGCATGTACAGAAGTGACTTTTGGATTAGCTCTCTTTCCCATAAGATTTATAAGCTCTAGCAACAATATTTATCTTTTACTTACCATTGTATTCCTAGCTCCTGACACTATGCCTGGCAATCGGGGCAATGAATAAATCTTTGTTGACCCAATAAACAAACAAGATTTTTTGTGATATGCCAGCAGAGGAGTACGGTGTACAAAGGAAGTATGTAGATAAGAGCCCTGGGAGCAAATCCTGCCTCTGCCACTTGTTAGGTTATCTTGGACCAGTTGATTTACCTCTCTAAGCTTTAGTGTTCTCATCAGTAAAATGGCCATACACATATTTACATGAGGTTGTGAAGATAAGAGATAACACATGCCAACTGGGCACCCACTAGGTTCTCCGTGAACTATAGACATTTTCATCATTATTATTGTTCTCGCCTACTCAATGGGGTGGAAAGTTCTCTGGGGGAGGTCACAGGGCTCCTCGGGAATAAGTGACAGATTATTCACACCCAAAAGGAAACAGATAGTAACATTTTTTATTAAATATTACAGTGGATCAAAAAGTACAAAATATCTCTTGCCTGCTATGTGATTGGGAAACTATTGGCACGTAATACAGTATCAAAAGCAGTAATAAGTACAATTTGGAAAACATACAAAATTGAGTGTTTATAGTTGGCTCAGCATTCATCTGGTAGTGTTTAAACTAATGCAAAGGTTACTCAATAACCTCTCCATTGGGAAACTATATAATATCACTGGGCCATGTTGCTATATACAAATAATCACCTTACAGAGCATAGAGGTTACATAGCTGGAATCACCAAAAGTATACAATATTTACAACACAGGAGAGTTTAAAAAAGTATAAACAGCCAAGAGATTATGCTGCTATTCTTCAGACATATTTCAACCATGGGGAGACAAGCAGAATATCAAATACACCAACAGCCAACACTGGACTTTAAGTGCTCAAGATAATCGTTGCAATGGTGTGGGTCTCACCAGGGCAAACTTGTTCCCATTTCTCTTTAAAATCGGAACAAGAGTAAAACTAGACCAGCTGGGACTTGGCTGACCACCACCAAATGTGACTTTGTGGGACAATAAGTGAAGAGAAATAAATGGTTCTCTTTGAAGGCACACTACATAAAATATTTTTGTGGGACCACCTCGAAATTTCCATCAGACACACCAACACAGTGAAATACAGTACTTGAGAATTCATGCACCAGGTCAGAAAGTTGTAAAGTCAACAATGAGTTTTAACAAACCCTTCTGTATATGCCCTGATAAACAAGTGAACTTAAGAGCTTCTAGCTAGTAAATAAATAAGTCAGTCCTGTGGCAAATATTACAAGTTTGAATCACTTACTAGAATACATAATTCTGAAACTTGGTTGAGCTGCTTTTTTTGTCTTCATGTTGAGCTGCTAAAAGTTAGACCAGAAGTTGCATGGAAAGGTTTTTTTAAAAAATATTTAGAATCTCCAGATCTGCAATAAATCACAGACTTAGTGCATTTTGAATTGCAACATTTCTTGGAAGCCACACGCAGTAAATAGATTTATGACTCCATTGCCAATTAGATTCCACAGTTTCCTTTACAGAACTACCAATAACAATGGTTTGATTGCACAAAGAAAGGCTTGTGCAATTCCATTCAATAATAAGGCCCCTTGAACTCAAACAATGCAAACAAAGCCCTATTTAAGACTTTTAAAAATGTAGTTCTCAGCCAATGAAGAATTCAATGGTTTTTTTGAAAGATTTCCAAGATCTCTGTTCAGAGTTTTAAAACAAATAACACACTGCTTCTGTTGGGAATGTATACCCCCATTCCTCTTTATTTGTCCTGATGTTTTGCCGAGGGTATGAGCTTCCTCAGACAGAAACAGTGAGTCTCCTCTCGGAAGAGATGAGAAAAACAAAAGCTGGACTATGTTAACATTGTTTGAAAATGGTGTGATCAAATTCCAACATGATGAAACCAGACTGAAATCATTGCAGTGGGGAAAACAAATGCCCCATACTCCAAATAGATAGGTGAGCTCCACTGGGGACAGATGGTCCCCCCTTTTTTCTTCTGAGAAACAAACTCATAGAAATCATAAACGATCTAGCCCATGTTTGCTGCAGAACCACCAAAGTTTCCTTTTTTTTTTTTTTTTTCCATGTCCTCTGATTCTGTGACCATTCAATAGTGCAACTTTCTCATATGTGTCCTGGCTAGCATTTTGCCAGCTGGGATTGAGATTTTTTTCCCCCTCTATCTTGTGCAATAGCAGGATAATCTGCACTCACACATTTATAATCTAAATTCTACTAGTCTATCTATGGTTCTATTAAATATATATATATATATTATTCCACAGGAAGGTAAATAATTAATTGAAGCAAATGGAATTCTTAACACTGGATCTCTACATTCTTTTGTTTCCACCTTTGGATATTATGTATGTTACACTGAATATTTGGCTTCATATCATGGAGACATTTCAATACAAATGCACGGCATGCATGGCTTTGTTTAAGAGCCGCAGTTTCATTGTTACCAGTTTTGATTATTTTGCAGTCGAGTTACCTATTTAGAAGTTGAAAATTGTCATCAATTCTCACAGAATTAAGTATCTCAGAGGTAAAAGACTTGGTTAACTATGGTTCTAAAGTCTACTGGTAGTGTCAGGGCAAGGGACACAGTGGACTGGGGAGTTCATCGAAGCAGTCTTCAGCAGGGATGGGACTTGGGAAGAAAATCCACTCTCTGCATCCATCGACTCTTAACACAATAAGAGAACGCGTCCACCTCAATGTTACATCTCGGTAGCAAATGGAATAGAGTGGTAAGAATGACAGTAGACATTCTCCACATCTTTGGACTGCTTGAACAGCTTGACCATTTATTTCCAACGATAAAAGAAACCACAGAGCGTACTGTACTGCCAGGTGGCTAAAAACATGACCCAAACGGCCTTATGTGTGTCTGTGCACACACAAAACTCATGCCCCAGAAACCCAAAGAGGATGACTTTCTTTTGAGATGGCTAATCCAGTATGCCAATTATTCCCAAAGATGTGGCCTGGGAGATTCTTCTTGGGAATGACAAGAAGCCAACTTGATGAAGGCAACGTGACTACTTAGGACTCGAGAGACCGAGGCCTAGAGAAGCTATCAGGACTGCAGTTGCTTGTTCTCTTCTGGACAGTGGAGCTCCATTCTCTTCCCAACCCCCTTTCCCAGACCATTTCAAGGGATCAGTGCCAACACCAATGTAAATCATTTTGGCTCCTGTTCTAATTTCTGAAATTCCTAAAATATCTGTGCAGCCCACAAATATGTCCTCTAGACTCTGTTGTTATTCGGCAGCTTGCTGCCAATGAGGTTTTGTTTTTATGATTCCTCTGGTATGTAGGACAGTTTCACAGCCTAGATAAGGTAAGTACAATGCTCAATATTTTCACAGAACCCAATACTTCAAAGCAAAGCATTTGGCTGGGTAAGCAGTGTATAAGCTCTTTCAACTATGCCATTTATGAGGAACAAAAATCCTTAAGTTGCGGATCTGCAAAGGAATGTTCTTTGCACTATTGTGTGCTCGACTGTTTCTTTTTCATCTGTTCCACTAGAATCAGTTGCTTCAATTTGTAAACAATAACTTTACCACCCAAAGCTGCTCAAAATAGGATGTGGAAAAAAAGTTACAACACACATCAACAATTAGGACAGTCAGCCTTTAAAACGAAACAAAAACAAACAAACAAACAAAAAAGACCTGCAAACAAAAGCCAAACTGTTTAATTAAAAAAAAGAAAAAAAAAAAAAAAAAACAGAAGGAACTGGGAGAAAATGGAACTACCTGTATATAAATTAGGTGAGCAAAAACAGTGATACGGGTAGTTTTAAGAAGCAAATATATACAGTCAGTTTAACAGTGTTTACTTCTCTGGATTGTTTAATAGTGTCAAAATGAAAGATCTATTGAAGTTTCACTATACATTGCATTGATTGAACCTTGGAGAGTTTTATGAAAAGAGGGTCATCCCTCGGCGTGTCTGTCAGTCTTCCTTGCCCCTTCCTTTGAAATGCATGTACCCTTTTTGCTCATACGATTTCCTGACCATCTGGACTTAGATGGAGTCCTCTAAGTTCTTCCTGGATAGACATAAATACCTTCACAAGGCCCACATGCAAAGTGAATGGTCTACAGGTGCCAGGGCATCTGTGTTGGAAGGGGGTCAAGACTGACCAGCCAAGGCTGGAGTTGTCCCAGAAAAATCAGGCATGTTCACCTCCCCTCTCGGCCCCTACGGCTGGGACTGATCGTACCCCCAGATTAGAAGAAATACTGACTTCTAACTCTATAAGCCGCCACCCCAGGGTAAGGAGTGAAGCGCCATTGACCATGCCACTTTGGGTTGCTGGACAAAACGGGGCCTACAGTTTTGTACTGGGGTGTACAGACGACAGCTGGGAAGATGGAAAGGCAGCTTGAGGATTTATAGCAGCTAAAGGGTAAATGCTGTTGTGCAAAAGGTCCCCGTACGAACTTCCTACAGGTGTGGCCGCAGCCAAGTGTCTATACAGCTGCTGAGAATTTGTCGGCGATGTAAAAATTCCTCTTTGCATCACAAGCGAGTGGAAAGCCAGGGGCTGCATGAGCGGAGAAAGCACAGTCTGGTTTTTCAAGTACTGCAGAGAATGAGAATACCCAGTCGGAAGCCTGGAGTTGAGACCGGAGTTACACAGGCTCCCAGAATACAGACCTGGGAAGATAGGGGAGGACAGTGAAAGCTTGTGGCCTTCCGATCCGCTCCCGGAACGCCCACCATGCATTGCCTTGTTGACTTCGCTCTCCTGATCAGAGGCCTTCTCCTTTCCAGAGACCTCCTTGGATGGGTCCAGGGGTGACACGGCCCGGGCCTTCTTCCCGGCAATTACAAGGTCCAAATCCTCCAGGCTGCGCTTTATGGGCTGTGCGGCACCAATGTTCTGCGGGCTCATTTTCCGGTGCAGGATAGGGTGGACCATGCCTTCCATCTTCCTGAAATTCTCCAGTCTCACATGGTGAGGTTTTCCTGACCTTGAAAGTGACTCGGGGTATTTTTTAGGGGCCGACATGGTCATGGGTGAGACCCGGCAGGCTTTGGGGTGACAGTCTCGACTCTGGCTGCTTACGACCTGGAACTGGGAGACACTTTTGCTCTCCTGGGCCCTGAGGCCGAGTGGGCCAGGCCCAGGACCTTGCCGGTAGCTTTGTGCAAGTTCTTGGGAAGGCTCAGATCCGTAGGCTGATCATCCGTAGGGGCTTCAGCTGCGGCAGACTTTTTGTCTTGCAGATGCAGGGACGAGAGATAATTTACATGGAGTTTTTCTTGATGTTTGTGGGAAGGAAAAGAACTGTTTTCCGATTCCCTGTACATGTCCCTGGAAGCGTACTTGGATGTCTGTTCATTATGAAGATGGTGCTCGGTGTGTCTATAGAGGCTGTGGAGATGAGGAGATGAGTAGAAGTCTGCCAGGAAGCTAGGCATGTGGGAATGGGGGAGCGCCCTTTTCTCTAATAGTTTATCCTTGTCCTCCTGAATTTCTTGCTTCAGCGCATAGGGGTCAGCAAGGGGGTTAAGGTGATGCTTGGAGAAGCTGCAGCGGTGAGGATCCAATCGGCTCAACTTCTCATGCTTAAAAATGTCATTGATGCTCTTTCTCTCTTCCGAGGGCTTGCTTTTGAAACTCTGGACGTGTTGAATGACCGAGGGTCGGTTGACTGCCATGTGGTCAGTGCTTTGGCCGTGGTGGACCTGGGACAAACCAGAACACAGGTCATCCCTAGCAATCAGTTTCTTTTTGCTGATCAAAGGGGGTGGGGAGCCGTAGGGATAGCTGCTGGAGAGGCTGGCCCCACTCACTTGGGACAAAAGCTTTTTCTTGGCCAGTGGGGACATGATGCCTGGGTTGCCCCTTGAGTACAGCAGGGGTGTGTAATTAAGTCCATGGTTCTCATTCATGGGCCCAGTCAGGTCTTTGTCTTTGAACATGTCAAATGACTGGACCACAAGGACCTTTGGGGTTTGCTTTAGTGCATTATGGATGTCGTCACTGCCCAGCTGGTCCACCTTCACGGTGCAGTTGGCGATGTAATCCGCCATGGCGGGCAGTTTGTCATCCTCCATCTCATTCTGGTTTGCCAGTGGTGGCTGCGTGGTGGGGAAAGTAGAAAAGGAGGCTTCTTGGAGGTCATTTTCAGGTTTTTCTGTCAAACAGCAAGGCTTGGATTCTTGTTTTGAGTCTGGAAGGGCACTGGGAGAGGTGAGTGACTGTTTGCCAGCCCCAGGGACCACAGCTGGATCCCTCTCTGGGGCCGGAGGAGCACTTGGGAGTGAAGGTGAGGGTCCCTTCTCTCCCGCTTCCTCTGCCACCTTCTCATTATTGGAACCTGGGTCTGTCTCATTGTCCTTTTCTGGGTCTGCTCCGGATGCCAGGGGCTTTGCTGCAAAATCCTGGTACCCTTCCATTTTTTTCTTAATGTCTCCTGCAGGGAGAGGCTCAGGGACGCTTTTCTGGCTTAAAGTCTCTTGTTCTTTCTCTTGCTCTGATGAAACCTGATGAAACATTTCAAAAGACAATCAGAAGAAAACTAAATACACTGACACATTTTGCTATGAAAGAAAATATTACACACAGTAGTTTTTGTTGAAAACAGGCTTGTCAATCAGCTCATGGAGTTTCTGCAAAGCTTTATTACTCCCCAATCATGGCTCTAAACAAAGAGATCTAAATTACAGAAACATTAGGAGAAATATGCATATTTGCTTCAGTCCCTTATGAGACACCTATCAAAATAGCAAAGTGCTATGTACTGATGGTATACAATCATATCACTCCTTGATTCTAATATATAATTTAATTCTAAGGTTGTTTTCTTGTCAAATCAGTCAATTATCCAAATGGGTTTTAAATTACATGTTGTGTTTTACGACACTTTTGAGCAAGATTATTTTTTTTAGCATCTTTCTTTTAAAAACCCAACCAATCCCAGGTCAATAAGAACCAACAAACTTACTGCAACTTCTTGCCTTGCTTTGAGAGGGCACATCCCTTCCTAATGTGTCCAACATGATGCACTGAAAATTAGCAATGTTTAAGTGGTAATAATTTCTACTCAGTGCCACATGACACACAGATAAGGCTAAAATACTGAAAAGGTATGCAGATCAGTGACAGCCTGTCTACCTGAGGAACCAAGGTGGCTCTCTAAATCCTTCTAGGCCATAGCAAACTTCATTTCTATTAAAGTCAAAAATGAAGTTGTCAAAATTCAGGCAGTGAATGCTGCCACAAATATAGCTTTTCTGGTCAATGAAATTAACTATAGTCAATGAGATAGAAACTCTTTATGTGCCCCATTGACAGAAGTTGTGGGCACAATTCGACTCACTTATTGTATTATGTAGCCAAGTAAACTTTGACCTTAAAAGGTCATTTTAACTTTCCATCTGGGACCTAGCAGAGTGACAAGTTCTTTCAAAATTGCTGTCATTCTGCCCTGATATGTTTTAGTAGAAGAATCACAAAACAGTTGTATTGAGCTGGTCTTTTCCCCACTTCCTCCATCTCATCCTTTGGACTTTGTTCTTCTCTGTTAAGAAAATAAGTGCATAGCCAGGTGTGGGAGTGCATGCCTATAGTTCTGGCTACTAGGAAGGCTGAAGTGGAAGGATCACTGGAGCCCAGTGGGTCAATGCTGGGGTGGCAGTGAGCATGCCACTGCACTCCAGCCTGGGTGACGGAGTGAGACTCCAACTCAAAAAGAAAAAGAAAAAAAAGAAAAGAAGTGTCAACCACATTAGGACCTTCGAGAAAGATTGAAAATGCTGGTTTAGGGATACATAGGAACAAAAATGCCAAGGAATCATACCCACTTCATAGATATTTTTTCTTAAATCCACTTAAAAGATATCCCTGCTTTTTTAGGGATGTGCTATACCTAAGAGTCTTTGCTTATTGTTTTTATTTCTTAGTTTTTGTACTAATAGCTGCCTTTTCCAGTACAAATATCATTGCTTGTTCTACATTAATAATCATCATTGGTCTCTTGAGCTTATATATTACATGAAACTACAGAGAAATGAGTAAGGCAAGGGAAAAAGGCACATTGCATTTAATTGTTAGTTTCTTCTGGGGCTACAGTTTGAAGCTGAATGAGGGGGAATACTCAGCCCCACTGGAGTTTCTATGACTTGGCTCTGAGTTATATTAGAGTCCCATGATTCTTTCTTTCTACATTAATAAACAGGTTTATGAGGTCTTTGGAAACTAGGCAGAAAAAAGTAAAGAACCCTTTTTCTTTATGATCTGCTTTAGTATGTTAAATGTTACTTCCCCACCATGCAACTGGCAATCCAATTACCTCAATATAGTAGATGTGACTACAAGGGGTTTATTACCCTTCCTGTCTTCACGGAGTTTACCACTTCATATTAAAAATATCAAAAATTAAAAACAATGAAAACAATAATTGACAACAATGAAATCCACATCCAAAACCCCAAACAGAGTCAGTGAGAAAAAGTATACCTGGCCAGTAACATGTCATATTGGAGGTGGGGAGTAATTCTTACTATAAGGTCAACCTTGGAGAGGGTGGGAGATTCCATGATGTTTTAGATCACTTCATCATGACACCCTCTGAAATATCTCCCTGAAGAGAATAGTTGAAGCCTACTGGAAACAGAGACCCCCAACAGCTTTCAGACTGTCTATGAACTCCAATGAGTAAGGCTCTACTCTTAGGAATGGCCATCTCCCAAGCTGATAGGCGTAGGGCATGGGCTGAGGATTCCACCAACAACTCACAAATCAACCATTTCAAACTTAATCCCCAAAGTGGAATCATTAAAGGGTCAGCTGGCCTTTTGGTCCTCGGTTTGTGCCTTGGTGTTTTGGTAACACTGTACAAATGGTAGCTAATAGAAATCACTGATCTGAAATCCTACAATAAATCACCAGGCCAACAGAATAAAGGCAAAATGGAATGTAAGTCCCAACTTGGAATTTTCTTGCTTTTGTTTATGTTGCAAGCTTGCAGATGTTTAGAAATCCGCATCATCTTCCCCCTCTCCCATTTTTAGTTACTAAGCTTAAAATAATTGGGAAACTTAAAAATCAAAAGAAAAAATAAATTTCTTCTCTTAGTATTAATAGTATCTTCTTATAGAGGAGTCAGTTGAGTAAGTTGGTGTTGTGTGTGTGTTTTAAGCCAGTGTTTAATTAGGGGGTCTCCTATGTGTTCATTATAAACCTGATTTTTAGAGGGTATTTAATATCAGCACCAAAAATCCCTCTGGGGTTGAATCTTAGAACATGCTGTCTCCAAATGTGGCTGCTAAGATTTTTTTACGGGCAGCAAGGTTTTTTATTATTCATGTTGAAACGGAGCCCAGATCAGCCTACATGACTGGCTGTAGGCTGATGGTAATGGCTTCTACCAAAGGGCTGTTGGGGGTTGCGGGTAACTGAAGCTTTTTTTTTTTTTTTTTAAAGGTTCTGAAACTACCTGTTAATATGAGAGATAATAATGGCTTCAGAGGAACCATTTCAAAATTCCCCTATAAATAATATGCACTTAAGATATTTCTAAATTGGTTGCAACCCAAGGCTGTAGCACAGAAGTCAATTATAGAAGAAACACATCTCTAAAGTTTTCACAGGAGTCCTGCAAAGACATAACACATCTTCTCCAAGGTCCCTCCTCCCTAGACCCCTCCCAAAGCATGTTTTAAAGTCATATCAACTCTTCAGATAGACTGGCTATGGAAAGGCCAAGAAGTCATGTTTTCACAATGGATCCCTTGGTTTCAGAGAGCTGGATCTCTGATTCTGTCCTCTCTCAAACAGGGTGTTTGTCCCTTTCTAAATTTTATCCTTGGTCACTCAATATCATGCACCACATTTCAGCTCCTGAGCAAACTGAAAGGTTTTCAGGAATTGGGTAAATATTTGGGGAACTGCAAAGCTTAGATTTTCTTTTTCTTTTCTTTCTTTTTTTTTTTTTTTTTAATTTCTAAGTCTAGTCATGCAACTGTGCAAGGACACAGCTGTGAATTCAGGATTCCAGAAGATCTCTTCTGAAAGGACATGTCTCACAGAGGTATTTCTGTGGAGCAAAGTAACTCACCTCTGATGCATCCTGGGGCTTCGGGGCATTCTCTTTTTCTTTCTTGCTCTTGGGCATTTCATGTTTGATGCGTTTGGTTCCAGACACTTTTGTTTTATTTTCATTTTCCTGTGAACTATTCTCCTGTTTCCGAGGTTTGATTGGAGGCAGGGGCTTATCTTCCTCTCCTTTAATAAACCTTTCATATGGCAGGATTAATCTAAAAGGACAGCACACGAGATGATCAGTCAGTTGGGTAATTCTAATAGTGTTAATGCTACTGGGATTTACTTTCTTTTTTCAATATAAGCAACTTGTTGAATAACTTCATCTCCGATGACACCAATGCACTTCTAGAAACTCACTCCACAGTTTGGTAATTTGCTTCCTTAGTCAAAATTAGTTCCTGGTAACCTAATACTTCTCAACAAGACCTCTTTTTAGTTTTGTGGATCTATATACCAAGGACACCCATGGACGCATCCAAGGTTAACAATATCATCACTGCCCATGGCACCTGGCTAAGTGCCAATAACATGACAACAAGAATAGCAATGGTAATGATAGCTGCTGTTCATTCACCCCTGCATCAACAACTATTTATTGAGCACCTACTATATGTCAGGAAGTGCTCCAGATCCTGTGATATAGCAGTCAACAAAACATTCAAAGCCTTTGACCTCATGAAATTTATATTCTTGTAGGTACTAGTATGTGCCAGGTACACTATACAGATTATTTCATATAATCGCTCCAATATCTCTATGGAATATTAGTACTTTGTAAATAGATGAAACAACTTTCATAGTCCCCAAAAGGTTAAACAATTTGCCTAAGAGTCACATCATTTTTTTAGAGGTGAAATTTGAACCCATTTCTGCCCATCTCCAAAGCTTTTCTTTCTTCATTCATGTCAAAATGTAGACCAAACACTTAGGATAAAAAGGTCAATGGGAGACAGATACAACACGGCCAAGAGAGGGCTGTCTTATCCTGTAGCACTGAGGGGCTCAGGGATTCTAGTAGAACAATTCTGTTTTAGGGTGCCAAGCAAAAGAGGGCCCCAGTGTGAAGAAAAGTGAATAGACCACTCAAGTCACAAAAATCAGAGGGATGAAAATTTCAAGCATTTTAATTATATAACTTTTTAAACAAAGTACATAAAATTGCTCTATAAAGAGAAACATCAAACAGCTCTAGTTTTAATCTGTTTTCCCTTTGCGACGTAGCTCTTTATCTGAAAGGGAAAAATAGCTGATGTAATTAAAAGGGATGGATTGCATTACAATCTCAGTTTCAACTTCAGTGATTAAAGTTTTTATAATGCATTTGGTATGATTAATGACTCACTGTGGGATTAATACAAGACTCAGCCTTAAAAATATGAACTTTAATACTGCAAACATAATTTGTTTTAAATAAGACAAGTTGACTCAATGAAGAAAATGTACTTGGCTTATAAACAACATAAATCTGTTCAAATATTGGGGATCCTAATTATTTTTACACTAAGACTCCCAGGCAAAAAAAAAAAAAAAAAAAAAAAACTTCTTTGGTTTGGATGGATATTTGTTAGCTATCCTAACATTGGTTTCTGACTATGCAATTTGGATCTCAACTACTTAACCATACACGACTGTACGACTGTTCAGGTTTGAGAGTATGGATGTGGGGACATTTGTGATCATAATATTTTGCTCTTTAATAAAATATCAAGAAAATTATGGGAAAATCAAATCCTAATTTATAGCATATTAGAAACAAAATTCATTTACTGAGCGTGCTTGGACAAGGTATGTGCAAGGAGGCGTGGATAATACTTTGGAGCCCTACATCTGGCAGTGGGCCAGCCGTGAAGATCAACACAGCCTATGGGGAATAGTTATCTTCAGATCCCATTACAAACTGAGTTTAAACATGTTACAGCTGCTAAAACTGGAAACTGCTCTCTCTATGTAGACTTACTAAAATAATACATGGCTGCCAAATACCTGCTTCCCACTGTAATATTACAGTTAATGTTTATCTAATAAAAAGCATAACTAAGCAGAAGAAGAGAGAAAAAAGCAATCTTGTTCATACTTGAATATGTGACGTCTCATCTGTAAAGTCCCCAACATTCCCCCCAATTCTTTTTATCTGGCTGATTCTGCCAGGGACTTTATCCCCTTCAATATCAGCAGGTTGGGGATTTTTGTCCAGGAGCAAAATGCATTGAATCTTTTAAACTGAAAACATATTTTAAATTGACTTTAATGAAAACATATTTAGTTTTGTTTTACTTTTGTTTTGTTGTCGTGGAAACCCAGGGAGCACTAAAGTTCGGGTATACCAATGGTTATTGTTTGCTGGTATCACCCTTCCTCCAACTTTATCTCTAATGGAGATGGTGTCACTATGAGAGACCCCCTTTTACTGAGAAGAATGACAGCATTACCTCTGAGTGTGGGGAGAGAAATGAGAGAAGCCAAAGAATCGGCTGGACGAGAGATACCCAATGGATCCCAGAGGACCGTTTTCTGATAGTCTTGGGCCAACCTAGCTCTCTAGATGGGTGCTAAGGAAACTTTAATTTCCTTTTACAATTTTGCAAGTTCACCAGCCAGGGCAACGTTTTCATTTTAGCTTTTTTTTTTTTCCATTTTTCTTTCTTTCTTTTTTTTTTTTCCCTCCCCTTCACTCAACTCAGCAGCTGGCTGGCCGACAGCAATAAAAAATACATTTCACTTTGCTGGTCAAAGGCCTAAAGCCAGAAGCAGGAAATCTGGAATTAAATGTTTCTTGTATCTGGAAAGAGGCATGACTAAGGTAAAACTGAATCCAAACACAAGCCCTGCTTGTTCAAAGCTTCCAGAGGGAGAATGTATGTGAGCATGTGTGTGAGTGTGTGGTGTGTGTGTGTGTGTGTGTGTGTGTGTGTGTGTGTGTAAAGGTCAATTGAGTGTTTTGCTTGTTTCTTTTTCCCTTCTAAATCATTGAAAGATAATTATAGTGGCTCGGGGAAAAAAGGTTCCCAAAATAAAACAAGCAAAGTAGCAGCTAAAAGGAAGCAAGTAGAAATATGACCAGCTAAGCTTTGAAGAACAGGGCAGAGTTTCACATGGCACACAAACAATTGTGGCTTCATATAGTGATTTCCGGTTGGTGCAATTTTCACTGAATGTTTTTTCAGTTATCCTGTCATGGTACAACACAATTACCCCACAGGATATGATCTTATCATTTGATTATTAGAAGGTTTTTATAGTACAAGAGGACAAAAGCTACTATAGGTTTCTGAACATTTAAATGTTCAACGTACAATAAAAATAGGTTGGCCAATAAAAGGTCAACTTTGTTAAATGTAGGCGTTTGTATTATATGAAGAATTTAGTATAATGCAATATGCCTATGCCTTGTGGATGATTATTTCTCAAATATTTGTAGTACAACAGAGATTTAATCAGTTCCTAAACTGTACGGATAAAAGCAAACATGCACTCCAGCCCCCAAGAATTCATTACACAGGAAAAATATTTTTAATGGGCTGCAACTCTAAGGATTGGGGGCTGGGTTTTAGGTGGGTGGAAGTAATGGGGAGGAGAAGCAATATATTCATTGCAAAAATTCAGAGAGATTTTTTTCCCCCTCCTGATCTACATCTAGGCTGGGGATTGAAATCTGGACAGATAAATGGGCCTTTATTATTATCCAGATTTCACATTTTAGATTAGCAAAATGCTTATTTACGATGCCATTAATGGATCTGAAATAGGTAAGCCATTATGTATTAAAAAATAACATCTTTCCATAGGCACAAGATTTGTAGCAGCATGAGATTTTATTTTTCCCTAGGAATAATACAAGAATAACATTTTCCACCCCAAAGCAGAAACAGTAGGGGAGCCTTTTGCTATCACGGAGATTCTTATTAAATTCAGTCACTGTGAAAAGCAAGATTTTTTTTCTCCTCATTCTTCTTCTTTTCTTTTAAAAAAATAAAGATGACTTAAACTCAACCCAAATTAAAATTAACAAATCAATGGCATTATAACCTTGATTTATTAGCATCTGAGCCACTAAATTATCATCATACATGAAATTGCTGGTTTGAAAAGATTTCAGCTTTGCTAAATCTCAAGTTAAATAATGACGCTTGGTATACTAGGTTTTTAGATCTGCCTCATCTGATATTATGAAAAATTCAGTACATTTCTCTACAGCAGAAGTCAGGGGTCAGCAAATCTATTACTGTAATGTAAGTAATCTGGCAACCTGCCAACTCTCCCTTTTATTATTTTTTTTAAACACTAAGGCAGATAATTTTATATTTACAAAGTCTACAATCCTCCAGGGCCTTGCCTCTCTCTTTCTCTACAAAAAGCAGCAGCCTTGCATTAGAGAAACGTATATCACACATGTCCTCATCATTAGCATTTCATACAAAAGAAGAAAAGACCCTTCATCTGTATTAGGCAACATTCTCCACCCCTCCCCATAAGGAGAAGAAAAATAATGTCAAATCTCATCTGAACGTGAAGCCACTAATGTCTTCTGTATTGATTAATGCGCGCATGGAATGACTGAACTTTTGGGCCAAAACGTTTAGCAAACAGTGCTCAAGAGGAGAAATGACAACCCATCTATTTATAGAGTTCTGAAAAATGATATTATAATAATGTCTGGAACTGATTCAATCCAGAGAGTGGGGGAAAGAAGTGGGAAATCTTTAAGGCTGTAGCTGAATCTCAAACTCACCCCATTGACTTCATAGGTACTTTCATGATATCAAACTAGTGAGAAATTCCAGGTCTGAAGGTTAGCTGGTGTTCTGGGAGCCGAATATTTTAGGGGCAGAGGGAAATAAAGTTGGTGTGCATGTCAGGGCAAAAAATGCTACTACTACTCTTATACTATTAGGCCTTTTTGTAGTAGAAATGACATATTGGTTCCACTGGGACTTCGAACCTGATCTGATCCCAAATGGAGTCATTACACCTCTGAGTTGATTCCAGGCTTGATAAATTCCATGGCTTAGCCAGACGTTTCCCTTCGCAGCCAGAAATTGAAAATATAACTTCACTGTGAAGTGTGGGAAGCAATCTTTCACCAAATATGGAGCCAATGGAAGGTATATTTTTCCTTTCTGAAGATGAAGTATACACGCCTGTTAAAGTTCCAACAAGTATAGAGAGCTTCTAATCTCAAATACTGTTCACCTCGCAGGGTGCTAGATCATGACAATACAAGTGGCAGAAGTGCTTTTGGGGGTAGGAAACCAAGCCAAAAGCCAAGTACACAAATGTGCTGTGTAAATGTGCAGAGAAATGAGAACGTGTCCTCAGTGGGCACAACCCTTGTTGAGCACATTAGTAACAATACTGCTTTGTTCCTTGTTCTCTTAAAAGTCAAGCTCCATCTGAGAAAAGATATCCATTTTATGGTGTGACTCTCAGTGGCAGAGACAAAATAGTGTGCCTAGGGTGAGGGGCAAAATATCAGTGACCAAGGGGGCTGAGAGAGAGGCCTCCAGTGTCCCCTTACAACAGACAGGGATGTGAACTGGAAGCTTAGAGTATCAAACCACAGAGTCAGAAGCCATGCTGGTATGTAGTCGTGAAGAATGGGACTATGGGAGGTCCCATCTAAGCCAACAAAATGGCAGAAGAGTGCCATATGAATTCCATGTGAAAGACTCAGCTTGCCAAGAGCTACCAAAAGTAAACTGTCCTGGGTGCTTTAAAGAGGAAGTAGATATAAACTGCATCATTTGTATTCTATGCTAAGACACCTAAAAGGTATGAAGTCCACTATTATCAATGACGAAGCATTACCCCCTGTTGTCAGAAAAGCTCTCTTCTCTGGGACAACGATCTGCTCACCAGGGGCTTCCTCACTGACTCAAAGGGCGGCAATAGAAGGACAAGAAAAATGTTTGAAGACTTTAATACTCTCAATTTACCCTTAGAAGTGGTGGGAGAGTTGTTTCTTAGGCCCAATGATAATTTTAACACTCACCTCCCTCTGTGGCCCCGGAGTGAGTATGACCCTATATGAAGAGAAGACAGAAAGGTATGTGGTGCTGGACCCAGCAACATAGTAGCCTGACTCCTATGAAGGTGTAGCAGTGTGAGAGAGTAGCTCAAAGATGACAGGTCCCCTGAACTAAAGGTATATGGACTTAAGGGTTAGATGCAAGGTAGGAGGGTAGAGAGAAACTTCATGATGTTCTTATATATTGATTGGGCATTACAATATTAATAGCAGCCACTATTAATAGCATTAAGTTCCTATGAACACCAGGCACTCTCCATGCCTTAATTTTAGCCATTACAAAAGAAATATTCAAGCTGGATGTGGTGGCTCACGCCTGTAATCCCAGCACTTTGGGAGGTGGAGCCTAAGCAACATGGTGAGATCTTGTCTCTACAATAAATCAAAAATTCAGCCGGGCATGGTGGCACGAGCCTATAATTCCAACTACTTGGAAGACTGAGGTGGACAGATCACCTGAGCCCAGCAGTTGGAGGCTGCAGTGGTCGTGAGCATGCCATTGGACTCCAGCCTGGGCAACAGAGTGAGACTCCGACTCAAAAAAAAAAAAAAGAAAAAGAAATATCCACAGGTATATTATTTTGCCCTTATTTTATGGATAAAAAATTTGAGACAGAGCTAAATGACAAATCTGAGGTTCAGAGCTAAATGATTAAGTGACTAGTCAATGGCATGTAGCTATTAAGTGTCAAATTTGAGTTCAAACAAGATCTACCTGCCTTTCTAGTCTTGAGCTACCTTCATCTCACCAAGGTAGCTGTGTGTCTTCATACTGTCTGAGAAGTATTAATGTGGTGGAGATGCTGAAATGATCACCCTGTCTGGGTTAGGTATATTCCAAGAAATGGTCTAAAATACCATGAGGAATACAGAGCTAGGGAATACGTATGTGGCCATTCCACCAAGGGTCAACCTACTCACTCAAAAGAAGCCCTATGTTTGGGCACTGGGCACACTACTCATAATATGCCACAATAACCATGCTATAACTCTCTGAGAGGTAGTAGCCCTAGTTGAATAAGGCTCAACTTAATATTGGACTGTAAGAAACACTCTAGAATCATACCCTCCATGAATTCCAGTCTATAGGACTTAATTACCCTCCATGAATTCCAGTCTACAGACCAAATCTGAGCTTCCCACGGTCTCCCCAGTAAAGTTCCTTGGGGGCTTTGTTTCAGTGATGCCCTCTTGGCACTTCTAAGAGCATCTAGATTAATGTTATTTCTTTCCTTTCAAATGATGACTACACTAAAGAAAGTTGAAATGAGCCAGGCTCGGTGGCTCAGCCTGTAATCCCGTGCCTTGGGAGGCCAAGGTGAGTGAATTGCCTGAGCCTGCCGGGTTTGAGACCTGCCTGGCAACTTGGCGAGACCTCATCTCTACAATAAATCAAAAAATTAGCCAGGTGTGGTAGCGCGCGCCTGTAGTTCCAGCTACTTGGAAGGCTGAGGCAGAAGGATCGCTGGAGCCCAGCAGGTCGAGGCTGCGGTGGCCGGAAACGGGTGACAGAGTGAGAAAGAAAGTTGAAATAGACTTAAGGAAGGCTGACTTTATGTCCCAGGGATTAAAATATGTGTTTATAACAAAGACCATACACAGAGCCTCACCCTCTACAATGCTAGCCAGCAAAGATGGCAGCGATTACTCTTCTCAAAGAAAAGAGACAATACTAACTCAGAATTGAATTGCATGGATCCATTTTAAGGGCAGATGAACATTATTTAGGAATAATTAACAAACATAGCTAGAGTGTTTTCAATGTGATATGCACCCCAAAACGAAGGCGGATAATGTCCATACATAAAAATAGGCAAACAACAATTGTGTTTAAGTACCATGCATGTTAGACACTACTGGTTCCAGAGCTCCTGAAATGTTCAATTCTCCCACAACATTTATTATTTTGGTCAAACTTGTAATAACTTGTACAAAAACAAAATGTTCCAAGAGGTTTTCAGTGGAAGAGTTAAGGATATATTTTAATGGTAAACAATTACATTCTTCTGTCATATGATACTTTTTTTCCCCTTTCTTTTTTGGAAACATGCTTTCTGAATTTTCAATAGTTCCTTTGTGAAGGCATCTGTTACTCACATAATTGAAAAGATGTTTGTGCAGTGGCATGCTTGAGAGTACAGTTATTTAATCTTAATGATAAAGCCCCGAGGACAGAAAATCATAAGTAGAAACCTTTTGTTATTTATCAAAAAGAAAAGGGGCTAAGACACCTAATCTATTCTCAAATTTAAATTCATGCTTGATGAAAACTATCAATAAAACATGGGACCTGCAAAGTTTCTTAAATAGTATAGTGAGGTTCAAAGGGTAGTGGAGGAAGAGAGTAAAAACAAAAATGAGACAATAAAGGAGCCTGACAAAGAAAAACTGCTGTTTGGCAAGATTTTTTTTTTTTTTTTTTGGGTCAAACAAAGAACTTGCTGTAGTTTATAGCATGACATACACACTTGATTAGTTTGTGCCTGAGGGTGTTTTTACACTCAACAGTGTAAACTCCAACTTCTATTAATTACAACTTGCATTTAGAGGCAAATTTAAGAATTTTTAAATAGACATTTTTCAAAGGCTGTTGTTTATTTTTTTTTAAATCGAAACCAGTATTTCTACTCCAAGGTCTGGCTGGGGTTTTGTTTTCCTTTTTAAAAGTTTCTTGAAATACCCAGGCATTGGAAAGTTATCAGAGCATTTTAGGCATGCTGAGTGATACAGAGAGTGAGGCTCTTGTGTATGAAATTACCTGACTGTCCTTTGGAGAGAAATTGTTCACAGATGGAGAAGAAGTAGCTACTCTGGGTGTAGGGTGCTTACATCGACCTGATTCAGGTCCCTGTGAACACAAGCTTGTCTGGAAAGAAGATTCAAGACCATAGACTGGTCAACTCTACCATGGGTGAGGACAGAATACAATACCTGCCTTTGGGGTATCTGATTTGGAAATTTAGACTTAGAGTTCTTCTGACAGCCCTTTTAATCACCTCACTCCCTACCCTTTACATACATTTCCCAGAGGGAATTGCCCTTTTTGTTTGGATTTAATTCATTAAGCCCCTATTTCCTGAGTCTCTGATATATTCGTGATGCTGTGCTGGGTATACCCTGGGAAGGTTTGAACAAAGGCTGTATCAACATAGTCCTTGCCCTCAAGAACATTTACTGTTCTTGAATTCTACAACTGAGTTATTTTAGGCAACACATGATGATATACCCTAAGTTCTAACCCTCTCTCTTTTAAGATACAGTTCAAATTCTGACTTTGTTCATTTTAGTTGGAAACTCTCTTCCTTTTTTGACCCCATTACACTTATCATTTCTGTCTATTATGTATCTGGTTTATACAGACATAGAAATTGAACTCTCATCCATATGTATGGTCTATGAATCAGATCTTGCGATAAATTCGATAAACCAAGGATCATAACATCTTCCAGTTATCATGAGTCAGTAATGCCCACCTGGGGGTGCCATATTGAAAAAGATTCTGAGGCTGTACCTGGGCTCATGGGGAGCAGCATGATGTTCCTTTAGCAATCTCTGTGATAAATGTGGTGGCATAGGCACTTCCTCATTGCCTGTCAGCCCTATTCTAAACTCTTTGGTTCATATGTTCTCGTTACCCCTGAGAGTGTGTTACACTGGCAGATGCTCAAAAAACAGCGACTGGCTCTTGACGGCAACAACAAAGGAAGAAGGCAGTCAATCAAATGGTAAATCTATCCTACCTAAGGAAAGGAAACTGGCCAAGAGGAGAGGGCTTCTTACCAACTTGAAATGTGACCTTATGCTGTGTGGCTAGATTGCCTGCATCCCAACAAGCACTATATGCCACATCTGGAGTAGCTTTGGATATTCTGAGTGACACAAATTTAGAGGCATCTATGTGAGAGCAAGCCAAGCTGGTGAAGGTCCATAAATCGTGCTCTGGCACTTGGTTGAATGGAAAATAGGAAGATGTGAAGTGACGGGGAGCTTTGACACGCATCCGGAAGCCCAATAAAGAGGACACACATTGAGTCAGCCCCCAAAGGCAAGGTAGGGTCAATGGGAAGCTTGCACAGCACCTGGAAGAGTGTTTAGAAGAAGAGCATCTCCACAGAGATGCTTCTTCTACGTCCTCCCACTGCAGGGCGTTGAAACAGGCTGGACAGCCTAGTGTCAAGTACAGTTGAGTCCTCACTGAACTTGGTAATCTATAGAATATATTTTGCCCGTGGGCATACTTGGTTTAGCTTACATAAAATATTCTAAGAAATACTGGAACCAATATTGTAAAGTGAGGTGATGCCACATAAAAGGGAAGGTCAGGAAACACACAGACCGCATCTGCCTTTTACAACAGTGTTGGCTGATCCTATGTGCATGCCAGATTCTCTCTTCCCTGCCTTGCTGCCATGCTCACTACTCACCGAAGCTACCCATCCCTGTAAACATCTGAGTCTGTGACCACGATGTGGAGCAGACCTTTTCCAATGACCTGAGTGAAGGAGTAGCTTTCTAAAATTCCCATCTGTTGCTGGATGATGCTCTTGGAAACTACCATAAAAATGAATTACTAGAAAGATAAAATTTAAAAAGAGGCATACAAAATACATGGCTCAATTTTTTATTAGCATTAGACATAATGTTATTCTGGAAAATTTCAATGTAAGTGTATCAGTGCTTATTCACAAATGCTATGCTTAACTCGTTAAGGGCTAGTAACAAACAGTTCACGGATGGGTCAGTAAACCTCATTTGAGTAGCACTGGTCTAGAGAGTTGCTAAGGGACCTCTCAAGTCTACAGTGCTGAGATCCTGACTGCAACTTTCTGAATTGTGTATTTATTAATTCCAAGGGTATCAAAATGTGCAAGAATACATGAAATCATGTGCTAGACGTGAACAGAACTGCAACTCACCTTCCCTTCCCTCAGCCTTTTCCCACAGTGTGATTAGCTGAGTTTCTTAGAATCTGATATACTTTTGTCTTTATCTTCAAGCACGTGCTTATCTTACTCAAAACATGAAGCCTCCCACACCCTTCCTTCTACCTTCAGAGAAAAGGCAGAAGCTCCAGCTGACTGTCACTTAGTTTCTGCCCAAGTACATCTGGCTTGGTGGCGGCTCACCCTGAGTCCCTGCAAAGGAAACTGCGTCAGAAACGCAGCACAGCAGCCTTGTCCAAGGAATGCTTACAGGAAGAGCAAAAGGCTGGAATTTGAAATTGGGCATTATGGATCCAAGAAGATGGAAGCGTAGTTGCACATTTCCCTCACATATACATTTGATTATGATTTTGATTCTCTAAATACTCAGAAACTCACATCACAACGTAGTTTTGCCTTAATGCTCCTTTAAAAACCCCTAATACCAACTTCAGATGTAGAAACAGACCATGTAATTTATTCAGGAAAATTAAAACCAGTAATCTGGTATTCTGGGTAAAGATTTTTTTTCTTCCCCTGCATGTACTTAAAAACATTTTTAAAAAAAGAAATCTGCATGTGAAAACAAAGCCTTTAAAGTGAATTACTATTCCAGAAAAATCAAGCTAAGAGAATTCCGTAAAAGTAGCCATTTTCTTTTTTGTTCCTTTACTGATAAAAGACAGTCATTCGGGTACCTTTAAGCAAAGGGTTGGACAAGAAAGAAAACGTTCACTTAGAAGGGCACTACCCAGAAGGGGGTGGGCATTTTTTCTTTGCATCATAATCTAGAATAACTTTATCTATAAATCCTGAGCAAGAAATGTCCAGAATAACCACATTTCATAAGCTTTGCTGAGTTTGAGACATCTACATAGCAACAGCCTTTGCGATGGGAAAACATTAATGCTTTTTATATTGGTAATCATCTGTAACATGAGCAATTAAGTACAGTACTAATGGACTATGGCCAGGAGCCTGGTACTAATATTAAAAATTGACAGAGATGAATAGGTTTGGAAGCAAAACCAGGCTGACAAAGACATTTTTATGAAGTGCTTGGACCTATTTGATTTAAACCAATCAGAGGCAAGTTTGTACGAGTCAGGCCTTCAGCGACAATGATGTATGCACAAGCATTGTACCATTTCTGCTATGCCTTAAATAAAAACACCCATTGATTCTTTTCAACAACCCACACTTTCATTATTACACTCATTAATAAACCAAAAGTGCCCAACTAATATACAAGTAACATTTTACTGAGGAGCTGGCTATTTTTTTCTTGTTGTAAAATGAAAACATTTACTGGAAACATGAACCACAGAGTATGAAAAATAAATCAGTGGATAATGCATAGTAGATCACTCATTTCTTCTTCATCTTCTAGGAAAGCAAAGCTGGAGGTAGAGAAATAGAAAAAGGAGCAAGGCTGGACACGGTGGCTCAAGCCTGTAATCCCAGCACTTTGGCAGGCTGAGGTGAAAGGATAGCCCGAGCTCAGGGGTTCGAGACCAAGCTGGGCAACCTGGTGAGACCTCGTCTCTACAATAAATAAAAAAAATTAGCCGGGAGTGGTGGTGCACACCTATAGTTCCAGCTACTTGGAAGGCTGAGGCAGAAGGATCGCCTGTGCCCAGCAGTTCAAGGCTGCAGTGGCCATGAGTGTGCCACTGCACTCCAGTCTGGGAGACAGAGTGAGACTCCAATTCAAAAGAAAAAAAGGAAAAAAGAAAAAAGAAAAGGGAGCAATTTTTTTTATCAGAGTGAAAAAGGTGAGACACCAGATGAAACAGCAGCCTTGTAGGAACTCTGACCATCCTGATCTGATTTGGAAGGCTTAAAAAAATTCCAAGGGAGGTGGGAGGATTGTTTGAGCCTAGAAGTTCAAGATCAGCATAGGCAGCATTGTCTTTGTAAAAAATTTAAAAATTTGCCAGGTGTGGTGGCACATGCCTATAGTTCTAGTGAGGCTGAGGCAGAAGGATTGCCTGAGCCCAAGAAGTCAAGGCTGTGGTGAGCCATGATTACTCCACTATAATCCAGCTTAGGTGACAGAGTGAGACCCTGAGTTCAAAAAAAAAAAATCCAAGAGCATTTCTAGATGAGACATTTACCCACAAACACCTGACCATTCTCAACTCCTCGAACCCCTTGAAAATAGTTGCCCCACTTACGTAAGCAATCCTGACTTGTATCCCACAATTTTAAAATTAAATTTCAAAAAAGAAAGAAAATAGTGGCCCTTCACCAATCTAATCACCTCTGTTTCATCTGTGTTCATGCACCCTGTGTCTAGCAAGAATAAATTAAATCCACTATAATCACAATAGCTTCAGCCTCTTCTTTAACCAGAGTCCCTGGGAAGATCTGAGTTTCCTCTAACCTTGTCTGGTAGTATCAATTAAAGAAAAAACATCTAGAGCAGTAATTCCCAGCCTTTTCTCACCATCACAACACATAGGATTATGGGTGATTTCTTCAAGATCATGATTGATTCAAACGAGTGAGAGTGGCATTACTGTAAATAAAATCAATGATTTTCAAATTTTGTTAGTTAGCGATTACATCTGATCACAATAATGCGAGTGGGGTCTAGATGGCAAAAGGAAACGGCAAGGAAGGTAAAGGACCTCGTCTTGCTAATCACCCTGAACAACTGTGCTCCAACCTAGTTGCAGGCTCTGCATTGCCATTGTTGGTGTCACCACACATAAAGGGTTCCCACTTGGCAGATAGACTATTGTCTTTCAACCCCAAATCCGCCCTTCTGTGCTCTGCTTGGTGATGCCAGGACCGGGACTCTGTAAATTATATGTCCCTTTAGTCAGCTATCTTCCTGTTGGGGTTCTGTAAACAGGGGGCCCTGGGAGGTAGGGAGAGAGAAGGAACCTCTTTCTTTCAGTTCCGCTTGCTGTTCATATCCGTGTCAACTCAGCAATAACTTAACAGCAGCAGTTGGTTCCAGGTTCTAGTTTCTTTCAGCAATCCCCCAACACTTACAACGGATGTTCTCTGAGGTCTAGCAGCAACAGGGAAGCACTGCCTCCTCAGGTTTGAGCCCAGCTCTGTCATGCTCCTCCTGTGGCTCCTGAAGTGCTGGCTGAGTGACTCCCTCTTTCCAGGGATCTAACCCCAGGTCTCTGAGGCACACTCTCTTAACTTCTGGTGGCGATACCTACTCTCTTCTCTCTATTTTCTCAGCCCAAGTCAACCTAGAGTTATTCCCTCTGTGTTAGCGTAGTGCTTCACACCAACACCTGTTGAAGCAATTGCCTATAGTCAATTCTCTTTGTTGAATACCTAGTGGGGTTTCCAATTTCCTTAGGCACCCTGACTAACACATCGACCCAACAAATTCTAGATTTGGAAAAGTGACATAGCTCTTCAAGAAATCGAATCCAGTGAAAGACCCAAACCTTTATGAAATATACAGTCTGTTCCCAAGAATGAAGACAGATATTTTCTAAAAAAGCTTTAGTAGTAGTCCTTAGTTATAAAAGTTTGTGGTATCTCTACTAGAATTTTCCAATTTGACTGATGGACACCTTTTGGGCATCTACTACACAGGAAGAGGTAAATCAAAAGAAAGTACATAGTCTATGAAAGAATATATCTTGACATTTCATTTAAAACAGGCTGCTTTTATTCATATAACTGCTTGAGCCAATTAAACACACACAACACAATTCTATTAGATTCAATCCTTCTCTCCATTCCAAACAGTATCTCTTTATTTTTTGACCACGTGGTGCTTTGTAATTCATTTGATTGATATTTTTATTCTCTGACTACGTGAGCTAGCTAACAGCTGAGATACACTCCTTTTTCAAATTTTAATTGCTACCTGGTCCTTTAAGTTTGATGGTTCAGGTGTTGAGGACATTTGCACATAGAGGAAAAGGATGTCCACTCTCCTAACAGAAACTATTTGAAAAGGAGACAATGTTTCTAATAAAAATATTCTGATTGAAGCCTTGACTCATCAGTCAAAAACAAATACCTTTTGATGTTATTTTTAGAACTCACCTGAGACACCAATACTATTTTGTACTAAGACATCAGTGGTGTACCTTTTATGTACAATGAGAATGTGTGAGCTTTTGCATTAAACACTGAGGAAAATAACAATCACGTTTAAAAAATTGGTGCACTGTACTGAAACACAGTGCTGTAAGAGTAAAAATGTGAGCCGGGCTCAGTGGCTCAGCCTATAATCCCGCGCCTTTGGGAGGCTGAGGTGAGTGGATTGCCTGAGCCTGCGGGTTCGAGACCCGCCTAGGCAACTTGGCGAGACCTCATCTCTACAATAAATCAAAAAATAAGCCAGGCGTGGTTGCGCACACCTGTAGTTCCAGCTACTTGGAAGGCTGAGGCGGAAGGATCACCGGAGCCCAGCGGGTTGAGGCTGCGGTGGCTGGGAGCGGCCACTGCACTCCAGTCTGGGCAACAGAGTGAGACTCCAACTCGAAAAAAAAAAAAAAAAAAAAAAAGAGTAAAAATGTGAACGTCTATTATCAGTTTTTAAAAAAATCCTTCTGGATTATAACACTGCCAATTAAGGGACTTCTTTGTGGGAATTTTTCATGGTATACTAAACTCAACTCAATTATTCCCATTATTCTCTGTTTTGTTGAACGGCCATACCCCAAAAGTCTAAGTTAAATGCAATACAGATTAAAGTACAATTGAATTCATAAGTGGGAGCTAAACTAAGCATCTGTAACTGCATGGAGAATATTATAATTGACATTGGAGACTAAGAAGGGGGAGAGTGGGAAGGGATGGAGGGACGAAAAAGCATCTGTTGGGTACAATGTACACAGATGGGGATGGTGGGTACACGTAAAGCCTAGACTTCTTTGTCACTATACAATGCAACCATGTAACCAAAACTATTTGTATCCCTTAAAGCTACTGAAATAAAGAAAATAAAAATTAAAAAATAAAAAAGAAGAAACATGACTAGGACTTGATGTGTTAAATGGTATTGCCTGAGAATGCACATATAAGGCCTAAAGGGAAATGCCAGCTGATATGACCTAAACCAATTAGGTGTGGGCCTGAAGCACAGTGGAGGAATAATGCATGAACTTGTTAACAGGTCTTTAATGGTGGGTAACAGAATTCTAACATGAGGGAGAAATCCACTCCTGTGGATACAATCTTCACAGTAGGCTGATTTTGCATTACTATTTGTTTGCGTTATCATCACCTTTCTAAAATAGGTTGAAATTGTCAACTAAGCCACATAGAACTTGGCAAGTAGATTTCCTGGGTCAAAAGCATAGCTGTAGAGGGGGAAAAAAAATACCAAGATGGGGCAGAAAAAAATAAAGAAAAAAAAAAATCTAACTGAGCCCATTTCTCTTACTATAAGAAATACTTACTTTTCATTGTTAATACAGTTATATGGCAACCTCATAGTAACACTGCAGATTTTTATTTTCCAGAAGCTAAAAGTTCTCATAGTAAATGAGCCTATAGAGGATATACTGAGTAATCTATGCTTGTGAGGAAAAAAAAAGGCATTGTCAGGCAGGTGGTCACAAACTAAAAGAACATTTAATTTTAGCTCCTATAACCAGAGAAAGCCATATTCCCTAAAAATCACAAAGCAGTATGCAAAGTAAAATGCCAGCGGGAAATTTTCTGTTTCCCAAAAGGTCCCTTAGACTTCCTCTGTCTTATCCTTGACCAGAAGTTCCTTCCAATTAACACACGTTTAATTAAGCAAGGACTTTCCAAGAAACAGTTTCTTACCTTTCATAATGTCTTCGGGTACAAGTGGCGGCACTGGTGCTCCCAGGATTACCGCCTAATTCATCATAAATATGTTTCCATTGACGGCGGGCTGTTATCTGAAAAAATGGCAACGGGAGATTCAATCTTGCATCGTAAGAGACTCACAGTGCCAGGCTTCAATACATATGCAACAGTCAGAAGAGAACAGTCTGTTCTGGAAACCCAGAAACAGAGAGGTCCAAATGAGTATACGGAGACATGGTTGTAGAGCGAGATCTCGCTTTCAGCACTTTTCTTTACAACAAAAATGGAATTCTACTTTTGGATCTACATTTTGTCACCCTCAGTGCATTTCATTTAAGACACCTCCCTGGGTACTCATGTAGCTGTTTGCCAGGGTCTCAAACTCATACCCTGCTCCTTTGTGTCATGTGATAAAGCATCAAAATATAATTAGATTTCAGTTGAACTGTATCAGTTCATTAGTTTAGATGAATCATAAGGAACAGGCGGCCAAGTACACAGGTAAAAAGAGAGTCTTTTCACAAAATATGCTTTTGTATCTTCTGAGTTTTGTAACATGTGATATGTAGCCTATTTTAAAGCATTTTAAAATTATTACACAGATTAAATTAAATTAAATGATCAAATTGGTTGTGGAATTTGCAGTCATCTCAGGGCTATATTTTTATGCCAGCTTCTCTAACCACCAAAACAAAACCAAAATCTGAAACTTGTATATGCTGCAAGCTGTTTATTTTTATTCACTAAGGTCAGAAAAATGGGATATTGATCAAACCGTATGAAAACTTAACATATTCCAAAGTTAAAATGCTAGCTATGTATGTTATTGAGTTGAATGAATAAAAACAAACAGCTTGCAATATACTAAGCTGCGCACTATGATCTTGTTTTTTTTTTCTTTAATTTTATTTTTGTACATAAATTAAGATTTTACAAAATAACAGATTGCAAGATCTGGCAAATGATTAACTTGGGGAAACCACATCATTTACTACATCCAAGCAAGTCTAGTATTTCCTTGAAATCTAGAAGGCAGAACAAGTCCTGAGGTCCCTGTGAACATTTCTAAACAGGGTTAGAAGAAAACTCTGTTATGGGAATATGAGGGGGAAAGGGCATGGCAAAGGTGCCACTGGAATTTCATGCAATCAGAGCAGGAGGCTTTTTTTGGAAAATACCCACAGAGCTGCCAGCAGAGTTCACCAAGTGGCTAGAGGCAGCAAAGGGAGGGGGGAGACACGTCAACTTGAAACGAAGTCTTTGTAATTGTAATCTAAGGAGGAGGAGATGGGTGGTTAAATATTAGAGGGTAAATGGTACCTTTTCCATTTCAAATAAAAAGAACCCCTTCATTTCCATAAACCCTTCTCACCAGGCCCAAGCAGGACCTGGAGACAATGTTAGTTTTGCACTGTTCAGTTTTCCACAAAGCCTTCTTGAACCAATTGGTTACAGTAGTTCTCATTAGAAAGAACCACCTCTTACATCAGCTAGTAGGTATAACTGAAAATAAAATCCTCTTTTCTTATAGCTTGGTTTAGATGATAATAAATGGTTCCAAACTCCTTTCACACAAAATACAGGTTTTGATAATTATCTTACATTTAGCTACAATCTCCCTGCAACCTTTAAATGATACGATCTCAGACTGATCTATTAGAGGCCCACATATCAAAGAAGAAACGGGATCCTCTTCCATGTGTTTACAGTATTTCTCAAAACTCTTAGAATACTGAGGCACCTTAGACACACCTCTGTATTCCCCTCACTCAGATGAGGCGTGTGGGTCCTGGGGGCGCTGCCGGGCCAGACAACAGCCTATGTGTGTCCTTGCAAACACTACAGAAGAAGTCATCACTCCTGTCAAATTTTTGTCTATTGTGTGCATTGTATTTTATATTTTATGAAAGATTTTTCATATCTGTGATATCATTTTAATCTTCCCTCAGTCTATGAGGCAGGTTATAGGGATCTCATTCACAGATGAAGGAAGTGAGACTCAGAGAGGTTGCACACTTGCCCAATGACACACAGCAGCAGAATACCAAAACCAGCACCTACACAGTTGTCATATGATCCCAAGAGCAGACTTCTTTCCATTACATAAAAGTGGCCTTCATATCAGAATAACCTGGTGAATACCCCATGCTTGTGTGAGGTGATCTCTCAGAACTCCAGGAGCCGTTTCCTTCAAAGGAGGCAGATGACTGCGGAAATCCCAGCTTCTGGTATGTATTCTCAACCCTTAGCTTTGAGTGTTTTCTAGTGGGGAAATATAACAGAGCAACAATCGAAGGGAGTGGGTTGAGCCAGCAGTGCTGAGATCTCACTCTCTTAAAGTATGAAGTAAAACTATGGTTTCTTCCACCCTGATCACTGGTGTCTGTCATTAGAACACAGGTTCTGTGTTATACTCACCACTGAGTCATGGATAAGTCTTAATCATATCTACTCACTCATCCATTAATTCACCCAAGACCTACTAAACTAAACATCTCTCATTTGTTAGACATGCGCTAACCCATGTTGCAGCTGGGATGCAATAATAAAAAACATACCCAACATCCAACATGGCTGCATTCTACTAGAGCAGTGGTCTCTAACATTTTTGGCATCAGGGATCAGTTTTGTGTAAGACAATTTTTCCACAAACTTGGGGGCAGCGCAGGGGCGGGGGATATTTTGGGATGGTTTAAATGCATAACGTTTTCGTCCACTTTATTTCTATTATTATTACATTGGAATATATAGTGAAATAATTATACAACTCACCATAAAAAAGAGGCATGGGTGGAAGTGGTAAATAAAATAATGGGCAGGTCACGAGCAGACTAAAATCAGTGTCAGATTCTGACTTAAAGCCTGCCACCAGACGCAGTTGTGCAAATGAAGTACATCAACTCACTGATGGGGTTTTGATATGAGTCTGCAAGTAGTTGATTTACTATGGTCTCTGTGCAGTCAAACCTCACTGCTAATGTTAATCTGTATTTGCAGCTGCTTCCCAGCACTAGCATCACGGCCTCAGCTCCATCTCAGATCATCAAGCATTAGATTCTTATTGTGCAACCAAGATCTCTTGCATGCACAGTTCATGATGAGGTTAGTGCTCCTATGAGAAGCTAATGCCGCCACTGATGTGACAGAAGACAGTGGTAATGTGGACAATGGGCAGCAGCTATAAATACAGAGGAAGCTTCGCTTGCTCGCCTGCCATTCACCTCCTGGTGTGTGGTCCAGTTCCTAACAGGCCACAGACTGGTACCGGTTCATGGCCTAGGGATTGGAGACGCCTGTACTACAGGATACTCAAAATAAACAAGTGGACAAACATATTAACAAAATAATACAAATGTGAAAATGTGATGAGCAAGAAAGCCACTGTGATATGGAAATGGAGGATGTAACACCGACCACGCCTCCTACTCCATCCTACTGTCTAGGCCAGCGAGTGTCGGAAATGGTACACTTCTATCACAAAAATGACAAGACTTTGCATTATCAAAAGGAGCAAAACAAATCTGTCTCACATAGGTTTGAAACTGCAGCATCAAGCACCACTCGGCATTAATAAGCCATATGCAGACGGTCAGGGGTTTTTGCTAGCACCCTGGGTAGTTGGCTCCAATGTTTAAATACAGTTTTTGGCCGGGCTTGGTGGCTCAGCCTGTAATCCCAGCACTTTGGGAGGGTGAGGCGAGTGGATTGCCTGAGTCCATGGGTTCGAGATCAGCCCAGGCAACTTGGTGAGACCTCGTCTCTACAATTTAAATAAATAAATAAATAAATAAATACAGTTTTTACCAGTGAGGGTTCATCTGGCATGAAGACAGAGCTGAGACTTTGAGAAAGTGGTTCCTCTGTGTAATTAGCATCCACTGGACGGCCTGGATGAATCAGGCCATTTTGAGATACTTTCTTTCCACAGGAAAGTCATAAAATGTGCTCTTTCCAACTGTTGAATGCTGCTTAGCACACAGTTCTCCTGGGTACACACCTCTGTTTTTTTGGTCTCTATATGTATTTTTAATTCAAATACTAACCATGGACGCAAGAGGAAGAAATGTCTAAATCTTCCCCTTGTTCAAACCCACAATGGGTATCAGAGCCCAAAAAGGAGAGAGAAAGGGGCATGAGAACATCTCCTGGCCCACTTACTGGCTTCATGTAGGTCTGTGTTCTGTACAAACATGCTTTAGCTGTTCCTAATTATGTATTTTTTAGGGCTTTAATTCTGTTGTACAATGTCATTTCTGGATGTGTGTTAGCTTTAAAACCCCATTTGGGGTTCAATCAAAATCTGCCTCCTGGTATCTAGTCCCCAGCCCACTCTGCTGGACAATTTGATCTAGGGAAGGGGCCAGTTGGAGTCACTCTCTTATTAAGCCTTAGGCTTCCTGGTAATGTTCGTGTTTCAACAAGGTTTTCTTTCATATTAGGTTTTTAAGGGAACAAAGAACTTCTGGCTCTTTGTTTCCCAAAGAAAATGGCCAAATTCATCCAAGAAGTTATTTTTCTTGGGTTGTATTCTCCCTCCCTCGCCTTCAAGGTCCTCACTAAGATGACAGAGATTCATGACATCACTGTCTACCACCGCTTATCATTTTAGGGCACTTTGTCCATACAGAGGCATGGAAGTGGAAGGGGTATGGAGGGTAGAGGATGGAAAGATAATGCGAAAAAAACGATGTTGCTGCTTTCAAGGGTTCATACTTTAGCAGGAAGCATAACCCCATACAATTAACCATAGCAAGATGAAAAATTGAAAGACCATACCCAAGTAAAATAAACCAATCTAGGTATATACAAGACTTAATCTCACTTTGAAGATACTTGAAAGTGACTTCTTTCCCTAGGGTAGATAAGACCCAAGAAACTCTGTGAAAAGTACTCACACCTATTATGTTCATAAATTTTCACTGCTTATAAAAAGAGTGGTTTTTAAACTGCTTTTTAGAACCCCAGTGGCGATTTACAGGTGACCTGAAAGTAGCTCTCCACACTGCTAACCCTGGCCAGGAAAACAGGTCTAGTGGGAGAAAAAGGAATCTGTCTCTTCCACAATTTTATTTGACAAAAATACCTTGCTGCTTTAACAAAAAAAACAACAAAAAAGGAAACTGCTGTTTTAACCCAGGACACGCATTTGGAGCCTTGATTTCTCTATGTTTGAGGATGCAAGAATGAAATAATCCTGGTATTTTTGTGGCCTGGTGAGTAAATAGCTATCAGAAATCTTTTCAGACTTGAGTTCTTGCAATGGCTTAAGAATGTGTAGGAAATATGGAAGAGTTTGCCTGCAAGCAATGTTGCCTGGGCTCCTCTGAGAAACAGCCTCTTTCTCAGGACACCTTGAGGGTGGACTGAATTCAAGGAAGATGACTTTCTTTTCCTGGTAGTACTCCAGGAACTGGAGCCTTTCAAAACTACATGACATCATCTTTGGCCCCAGCAATTTTGCATTTAAGCAAGAGGCTTTGTCTGTCCAGAGAACTAGGGTTAGATTCACAGGATGTCTTGAAAATGATGTCAACGCCAGAATTTGATGTCAAAGCCCAATCCTTCCAGCAAGAAAAGTGACTTCTCCTTCTACATGAAAAATAATGGTCCTGTCTCACAAGTGCAAAGAGAAGGGTCTGCTAACTGACATTCTGAGGAGGCAACACTGTGCATCAACTTCTGTCTGGAGGATAGACTTACTCAAGACTAATTTCCCTACTCTACCTTCTCTCCAAATATTACCTCTGGCTTGCCATCAGAGGGTTAGCCAAATGGAAATCACTTTAACAAACCACCCTCCATTTGCTGTATCCTGGTAATACCCCAAGCTGCTCTTCCAGCATTGATTGCTTCACCAGACACTAAAGGAAAGGCCTCCTTAGCTCATCAGCAAAGCTTTATCTGGTTCTGCCTCTTCAACTGCGGGAGAGCCACACTCAAATGTTTGGAAGGAAACATTGGGTATACTGCAAAGAAGAGTTCTCACTGCCAACCAGTCAAGGTGCCAGAACACCGTTTTTTTAGAAAATCAAGTTCATTCAATATATTTATGATCTCTCCACCTAAGGATGAAGAGACACTATACATTTCTAGCAAAGGCAGAGGAGGCTGGGAGAACTGTATATAACCATCAGACAAATGCTGTAAAAGGCTTAAAATAAAACTTCTGCTTCTCTCTCTTTTTTTTAAATTCAATTTGAGGGTTGTGGAGGACTGAAATGAAATAATCCATAATCCACAATTCAAACCAGAAGGTTTGGAATAGTTTATAACCACAAACAAAAACAAGCCAATTAAGATGGCCTCTTTTTATAACCAGAAGGAATTCCAGAGAGATGTCTTTATCCAATCACAACTTAACCACAGAAGTGATACAGCTACAAATTTTATACTTGCAGTTTTTTTTTTACTATTATTGAATATTTACATTATCCAGACTTCTTGATTCATCTCCTGAATTCACACTTTTTTTTCCTCAAAAATCAGATAACATTCCAGCTACTAATTAGTACACCAGATAAGGCTCATGTTAGATACAAAGAACAGGCTGAAAGATGCTACTAAAGAAGGTAAGTTGTTACTTTTTCCCCCCAAAATATGTAGCAAGCATTCTAGGTATGAGAGATTACTGGAAAAGGCAGGCACAAAGAATGGTCATTTACAGATCTCTTTCCTCCCAGTGATGCTATGGAGGATGAGACAATTGTGCACCAAATTTCCAGCAAGTTGGAATTTGAAGAACGCCATGACGATCCCATACAACTCATTTAATCTCCCTGTGCCTCAGTTATCTCATCCATAAATTGAGGGTATGAACTGGAGCAGAACAAGAAACATTTTTTTTTTTTTTTGCACAATGGACAAGTCAGGAAAAATAAACACTACACTTCCCCTTACTCAAAATGGAAATAGCTTACTGAGTCCCAACTCACACTATCACTTACCAAAAGGAAAAATGGTCATCAGAAACTTTGGGCTGCTCTTGAGCCAAGGAAATGTTAATATTCTAGCATGTGTATGTTGTTTAGCATAAAGACACCTTTTAATCTTTGATATTTGACTTAGATGGGGGCCACGTTCTGAAGCCACGGGGACATTTGGTTAAGTGTTAATAATCATTGTTATCGCTGGCTTTGAATCAATATCACCTGGGTAGCTTACACCAAAAGGATTTTCTGGTTCTCAGGCCCACACTTCACTGAAGAGTTTATATCTTGGGGTGGAGATCTAGACAACTACCTATTTTAAAGTTCCCTACTCAAAACTTGAGCCTCAGTCCTGAGTAGTCTTTAGGGGTCACTGATCTAGAAGACTCTAAGATCATGTTTAGGTTCTAAATGACTACAAGTCTGCACTTGCTTCTGGTAGCAGATAATCTCAGAGATAAGTGTCCTCTAGTAACTCTGTGATGACAACTTAAGTCCTCAGACTTTGGAAGCTATTTATACAACTCCTGGACTAACTTCAAAATGGAATGCTCATTGAACATCTCACAATTTTATTAGTCAAAATATGCCAGGAGAAAAATGTATTCTGTACTTAGCAGGTTCAAAAGTTTAAATGTAAAATGGTAGTGGCAAACTTAGGTGCCTACGGGGCCAATAGGAATAAAAGAAAAGAAAAGAAAACAAAGGAAAAGAAAAATGAAAGGAAGAAAGAGACAAAGAAAGAAAAAAGGAAAGAGATAAAAAAGAAAGAAGGAAGGAATGAAAGAGAAATTTCTTTTAAAATTCTGTTCATAACCAGATGGACAGCAGATGTCAATCTGGTCTTCCATAGTCCCTGACCCTAATGAAGGGGATCAGAATATGACACCTCTAGAAAATGCCAAGTTGGCATCAGGATTATTTTGAGCTAAAGGTAAATGAGAATCAACAGATGAAGGAAGAGCTCTCTGTCCTATTCTAATCTTCCTTTTCTGTCAAAAAGCTGGGCATATATATCCCCTTGTGAAGGTGCCCCCACAGTACCAGAAAGAGGAGTGACTCTTATCACTTGAGATAGAGAGTTGACAACCTTTTGTGGTCCCTCATTGTTTACTGAATAACTCTGGGGCCTAGAATCCATGGGTTCAGCATCAGAGGACCTTCTTCACTTGGTTCCATCTTCTCTCCATCCTTCTCTCTGAAGGCTCTCCGTCATGGTTGGTTGCTTGTCCCAGCAACCATATCACTCTATTTTAAGTTTCACAAACTCTCTAAGCCCAACTTGATTCTACCTCCACAATCATTTGTGTCTAAATTCCAACCACTCCCCCAAATTCTGCTCAAATGGCAACAGAAAGCATTCAGCCTCCCTTCCCTCATCTCTACATGGGGAAGTACTCTGTACAGGGCACTGATCTTTTTCCACCTTCTCTTATAATCATTGCCTCTCCTGAATGGTAAGCAACTTAAGGACTAATACCACTAATACCCATATTTTGCATCTCCCACATTGTCTAACACAATGTCTTGTATACATATGGTATTCAGTAAATATGTGGTCAGGTGATTTGCTGACTATGTGGTCATTCATTTAAAAAATAATAAATACTCTTTGTTTATGTAATATTACAAATGCTCTGAAACTTATCAGAAGTTTCTTCTATATATTCAACACCAACTTGCTATTGCAAGGAGAAAATTTTTTTTTTTGTGAAGATACAGAAGATACAAAAGCAGGAAAAACTGATTCTGTGAAATCTGTTGGCACTCTCCCTATCAGTGAATAACAAAAAGTTCCTGAGTTTGAAAAGACATTTCATAATATTGTGCAATCTCATGTAACTATCTGCAGTCACAGTTCATATAAAAATGTGTATTCCTATTCCTAACATTAAAAGCTAGACTTAAAAGTTTACTGTGTGGGGTTGAGTTCTAAATTTATGAGACTAACCCTGAAGAAGTTATCCTTTTTTTTTTTTTAAACAAGGATTAAAGCTATAATTAGCTCAAGATTTTTGCAAAACTATGAGCTACAGTGGCAAAGAATCCATAACCTGCTCCTATCAACATATCTAACCAAGTGAAAAATTACAATATATATTTTTACACAAGGCACTTGATAAAGCAAATATTTCAAGTAAATTCATGTCTATGAAATGCATTTTATAATGAAGTTCACATGACTTATATTTATAAACTCAGGTATGTACCCCATATATTAAATACATATACGATATGCACATATTACTCACATCAAAGAGTTTTTAGTGAGAATTCATAGCAGATCTCTACAGTAAATACCAGATTATCTGAATTACATAATGCTTGCTATCTTTTCTCATCTCAAGCCTCTGACATCAAACCATTATATTAGTTTGTAGAACAATATGCTTTATCTGGCAAGAAGCACTGGTTATTATGTTTAGGCTAAAATGAATTTCATTTTCTTGACTTTTTGTCTCTTACTGCCATTTTTACTATGGTACAGAGATATCCCAGATTACTTCTTAGGAAAAGAAAAAAAATAATTTCTTATTCAATTGCAGAAGAAACTACAAAACCTAATTCTGATCATTGTGTGGAGGAGAAAATATTTCCAATGACGACATCTTCCTATGTCAATTGATTTTATTACAGATGTCATCTCTGTGGGCTATATTAATGTAGCTCTTTTTTCTTATTTCAAGATTTTAATCTCAGCTTGTTGCTCTATCATCTTATTGGTTCAAAATACATGCTGTAAAAATCCGTGGCCATCAAATTTTCCTATGGGCTAAAAATAACTCATTCCTGTCAGTTAGAATTAGCTGATAAAGAGTGTCAGAGCCTGTTCTGAATAAGTTTGATAACTTCCTGTTTATGCAGCACTGACCCTTGTCTAATAAAGCTTCTTTGCCCTAGAATGAGAGGAGATTCTGCTGCATTCTATTCCTTAATGGCCAATACTGATTACTTTTGAAAGCCTTTAATACATTTCCCATATTAGACATGAACAGATGTCAGGTATGTTGCCAAGGGAAATTTCTTTTATGCAATCTTGGCTTGTTGTACAATAATAGCCCTTTCTCAACATGGGAAAAAATTACAGACCCAACTAATTTCCCTGACAGGGGAGAGTTACATATGTTTTCCACTTGTAGTTTTTACGACAAGTTTACAATTTTGCCAAACCTGGAACTAATTGGGACTGTTTCCAAAAGCGACCCAATAAACCCCCAAAAGTGTAGAGCCATTTGAAAAGGCAGTCAATGATGGTTTGCTTGTGCATTTTCTCCATTTTGGTCAAAGAGAGGGGGAAAGTTAGATGGCAAAATTATTTCATTGAAGTTGCTTAAACACTTACTGTTTCATATCCTCCCAGTTTTTGAGCAGCTTGAAACATAGTCCAAAGGTTAACTGTTAGAGGGACAATAAGTATTTAGATAAGCATTGCATTAACATATTTCCAAGAAATGTCAATTAAAACATCTTGTTTGTTTTTTCTTTTTCAATGAGAAAGAGAAAAACAGAAACACTAACACACCCCCAGAGAGCGAAATTCTTAGGAAACAATTTGCCAAAGGGCATTTGACAACAGGATCTATTATTACCACTTAAAACATTTCTTAAGTAACAGTCATACAGCTATGAAAATGGTTCTACTTTTGGGATAAAGAACAACAGAGAATTAGTCCTGTTGCCATTAGCAGAGCAAGAGATGCTAAATTGAAGTGTTTTGGGGGAAAATTGTGAGATTTCCAAACCGGGGTTGGGCTTGTTCAACCCTGAGAAAGAAGACATTGATTAAATAGTAATATATAAAGCTTCCCTCAGATAAGACCTCTCCATAATCAATAAATACAGCCACTTTAATATATGATTACCTCTTTTTTTTTTTTTTTTGAGTTGGAGTCTCACTCTGTCGCCCAGACTGGAGTGCAGTGGCCGCTCCCCGCCACCGCAGCCTCGACCTGCTGGGCTCCAGCGATCCTTCCGCCTCAGCCTTCCAAGTAGCCGGAATTACAGGCATGAGCTACCACGCCCAGCTGATTTTTTTGATTTATTGTAGAGAAGAGGTCTTGCTGCCCAGGCGGGTCTCGAACCCGCGGGCTCAGGCAATCCACTCACCTCAGCCTCCCAAAGGAGCGGGATTACAGGCTGAGCCACCGAGCCCGGCTCATGATTACCTTCTTAATAGAACGTCAGATGGTAGCACTATATCAAAGGCTCACATGGTATTTTACTAACACATGGTGCCTTGCAATGAGCAGGAAAACAAGTATTTCACATGCAAGACAGCAATGATATCACAGATCAAAGGGAAGGAAGACATTCACTCGGAGAGGAATTGAGTCATGAGCCCACTTAGTCCCCTAACTGGCCTGTGTGATGTCTCAAATATTTTTTTTTTCCCCAGACAGATTTCTCGTTGCAGGGTTTGCATATGTTTATGCTGTTAAACAACTATGGCAAATTGCTAGCAACCCTGTTCATTTATACCAAATAGCATAGAATGGGACTGCTACAGATTTGATTCTTTTACAAGAGGGGAAAATTGAACTTCAAGTAATTCCTCGGTAAGGGAAATGAAGAATAAAATGAAAAAAAAATTTTAAAGGCTCTTTGACACGACATGTTCGCAAAGCCTCATTGAACCTTGCACTATTTCAAAACTATCAAGAGCCCTGCCTCGGCCTTGATTTAATCTGAACCAATGCATAATGCAACAAAGCTGTTCATAGTACATTAATTTTACTTCTATTTCAAGCAACCAGTTTTCAGACAAACATTGTAATCATTCGTAGTTATATAAGTTTATAATGGCTGTAAGTGTTCTCTTGCAATCAGTGCCAATTGCTATTAGGTATGTAAATTGTTATGTAAAACATACAGGTTTGACATTCTTCATCAAAATGACACATGGTTTTAATCTAGGAAGATACGTTTGGAGAAAATACTATTTCAAGCCAGGGGCTCATCATTCTGTGCACCACTAAATCCAGACAGAGGCAAAATATATATTCAGTTGCAAAATCAGGGCCGGATCTGGATTTCTTCTCTTTTTATACGGAATTCTGCTCAGCTATGAGTTCTCTGTTCTACTTATAAATATACAATGACACTTACACTGAAATGTACACATCAAAGTAATTCAACATTAAGCCCTCTGTTCACATATGTGTATTTCTTGGCCAGGCGGAGTGACTCAGGCCTGTAATCCTAGCACTTTGAGAGGCCGAGGTGGGAGAATTGCTTGTGCCCAGGAGTTCAAGACTCGCCTGGGCAACATAGCGAGACCTCATCTCTACAAAAGAAATTTAAAAATTAGCCAAGTGTGGTGGCACACACCTGTAGTCCCAGCTGCTCAGAAGCCTGAGGGGGAAGGATCACCTGAGTCCAGGAGGTCGAGGCTGTGTTGAGCTGTGATTGTGCCACTGTACTCCAGTCTGGGTGACAGAGTGAGACCCTGGCTTTAAAAAAAAATGTGTGTTTTTGTTTCCTCTGAAGTCAAATTTTTGTTATCTTTTAACAAATTTGGGGCTTAGAAAATGTGTTTTCTCTTTGTGGTTGTTTTGTCCACCTTTAGATGTCCTCCTTTTAAAAGCTGTTTTTTCACAGGCAACATCTGTGCCTGATAAAACTACGTCATATTATTATCTCACAAGAAAGGCGTTACAGACACTCAAGATTGACAAAACAGAAAATGAGAAACTTTCAACATGTCTATTTCCAGTCATAATCAGTGGATTCAAGCCTATAAATATCTCACTGCAACTGTCCCAGAAGGGAACAATGTAGCGGAAAGAGGCAGGGAAAAAATTCTTGGCTTGGATCATTTGTAGATTTAGTATAAACAGAGAGCACTATCCACAGATTAGGATTTCAACATAATCCTGAGTCAAAATTATTTTTTTCCAATTCAAAGAATCAGAGCAGTTTTGATAATTCAGAAATGAAAACAAGTATACTCACTCTGTTTAAAACCTAAATAAGGTATTCGTTCTATCGGCGTTTTCCTTTCTTTCATGTATTTATAAAGTGCCACCAAGAAGGCCTGTTCATCTGCCCTGCACTCTTCACCAATGGCAAGCTTTGGTTTTTCTTCATTTGAGACTTTTTTACAGTTATTATGGTTATTCTTCGGCTTGTTCAAGGCTGACCTGGCCTCACATTTCACCTGGAAAAGGGAAAATATGCCATATCAGACCAGGCACAGACCTGGAATGCTTACAAAGACATAGCTGGTGACACTTTTCACTGAGGGGTAAGGGTGAGGCAGTATGCTGCTCCTGCTTTTAATAACTTTTTAGAGGCATCACTGGAGATGAGTTGTCTTATACCAGGAGATGGCAAATTTCTATGAAGGGTCCCATAGTAAATATTGTAGGCTTTTAGGCCATACAGTCTTTGTTGCAACTACTCACTCTAGCAGGACAGCAGTCATAGGCAGTGTGTAAATGAATGGGTGTGCCTGTGTTCCAATAAAACTTTAATGATAGAAACAGGCAGTCGGTGGGGTGGGTTACAGTTTGCCAAACTATGCCAGCTTCTCAAATATGCTGATGTGAAACCAGAAATTTACATTTTACATTTGCATCTGGTAGGAACATTCTTCTGCCTTTTTGTACATTTTCTTTTCCTAGGGGACACTCTCAGTGAATGTTCTTGAAAAACATCTTGCCTTCTTAATACATTTCCCACTTTTTTTACACTTCATATCAAAATGAAAGGCAAGTTTATTTTCTCATCGTGAACTTATCTTATTGCTATTCTCTCCAGCAACCTAGGAAAAACAAGTCAATGCAAGCAGATGCTGGCATCAGGAATACCAATAAGGTCTCTGCTGTTTGTCACCCGAGGGTGACCCGGATGCACCCTCAGTGGGAGGCAAAAAATCCCACTAATTCCTGAGGGTTTCTTGCTTTTCAGTCAGCTCTGAGAATATAATCAGAGATGTTAACTGGCCACAAAAGAAAGAGTGGAGGTCAGCTAAAAACCTAAGAAGAGTTAGTATAAAGCTCCATAATTAAAAAATACACGGTGGTAAATGCTCCAGATGTTCTTCCTTGCACACTATAGGCAGATAGAGAACTTGGCACCTCAAGCAGCTAACCTAATGTTCCCTCCTTACTGCCATGTTCTACAAGAGGCCTTTGATGGTTGTTAAATATAACGCTAAGTTGCTGAGCTATTTTAATTGTAAAAGGGGGAAGTACAAAGGGTCAGACTTAGAGTTCAAGTGTGCCCATGGGGAATGTGTACATTCCAATATTCTTTACATCTCCATATCTAACATCAGGAGAGAAGAGGGCAAGTACTGGAGAAATGTTATGAATAAAAATGTCCCACATATTATTCAATGTTTTCCATTTCAGAATTTCAAGCCTCTTTTCTTTTCCTGCAGATCCTCCTTCTAAGCACTAAGAACATACAAGGCTATGCTTATTTATTAAAGGGAATGTATTCTATGCACGGGTTTTCTCTATTGCTGGTCCTCTCAAGTGAACACACTCGTTTATTTTCTTTAGAATGAACACGGGAAAACAAAACTTCTTCCAATGGGGCCTCTAGATAAGATTTTACTTTTTTAAGGTACTGTGGAGATGTGATTAAAATTTTTTTCATGTAGAATTTGTACTTATACTATTTTCAAACTTTAGTACTTTGCAACATTATATTAAGGTGCAAAGTACACGAAATTTTGTTATCATTTTTCACTACCAAAACATAGGCTGTTGGATCTACAGTTCTGATGAAGTTTATAATTTAATAGTTTTTGGAAATCATAACATCAATTCAGTTTTAATCTGCATTGCCTTTGACACTTTTTTGAGTGTTTACAAGGTAGCCAAGCTCTATTCTAAACACTGGTTAGGTATTACCTCATTTTATACTCACAACCCGAATGAGGTAGTTATTATTCTCATATTACAGATGAGAAAACTGAGGTAGAAAGGATGAGTAACAGGTACAAGATCACAAGATCACGTACAAGTTAGTAAGTGGCGAGTCTGGGACTTGAACCCAGGTAGCCTCACTCTAGGGTTTGTGGTTTTAAAAACTATACCTTACTGACACTTTTAATAAAAATATTAAATTGTAGTCAAACTTCCAATTAAAAGCCTATCTTATTACTAGGCATCACAAAACCACTTAGAAATGTGATTTATGAAACAAAAAGTGAGAGATAAAACTAGGTGGTTTCCAAAGTATAAAAGAGTTCCATTTCTTCTATTGTATATTGAGCAAAGGAAAGGAAATCAACATCAACTGAGCCCCCACAATGAGCTAGATATAGTGCTGTGGCCTTCACATACTCTCCCTTAATGTTCATAAGAATTATAAAAAGGAGATAATTTAGCCACACTCTACAGTAGAGGAAACTGAAGCTTAGCAAGGTCCTGTATCTTGTCACATGACTAGTGAGAAGTAGACCTCTTGGTTTAGAACTCAGTTATGTCCACTCCAAACCCGTTTTGTGCACAAAGGAGTAGACCTAAAATTTGTGTATACAATGGATTGAGTCTTAAATCTGCAGGGATAATGGGCCAACGGACTTCATTAGTAGGTCAGAAGCACCCTGGTAAAGGAGAATGAGGTTTGCTCAGTGTCTAGATAGCTGTTTAATCCTCTGCCTCAAACGTGTAGAAACACCCAGGAACAGAAGGAAAGCACAGAGGGGGTGAACAAACCAGGTCCAAAGTAATTCATACACCCTGCTTCACAGCAAAGGCTCCGAGTGCAGTCAGACTGCCTCCCAGCGAACCACACCCTGGACTCAGTGGGCTTCTCAGCATGCTGCTCTGGGGGGAGGCCAGGTATTGGTTAGAAGTGAACAAATGAACAGAGGATTCTGCTTTTCTACTGGCTTGATATATTTTTTTTTTCGGTTAACATAAATGAACTCTTTAGGGTATTATTTTGTTTCTGAATAGAACCAAGCCCAACCTTTGAATGGTTGACAGTTAATTACTAGATCTTTTTTCCTGACTTGAACACAGTACACCTGTTGAGTTTACAAAGCACTTTGGGGTTTTCCAAAATGATTGAGGAAGTGCTAATTAAACAATCAAAATTTAACGTTTTCAATGAACCATCACTTATTTGATATTAACCACATCCTTCCATGGGACTGAGTTATAACTTATCCAGCCTTCAGCTTGGGTAACAAGATGTGCTGAACAAGCAATAAAAGAGAGTTCCGATCTTGGTTTGGTCACTAACTTGCGAGGTGACCCTCAGTTTCTTTCTCAGTGAAGCAAGAAGGACCATATCAGAGGAAATAATATTGAAAACAAGAAAAGTATCACATTTGTGAAATATCAAAAGTATGTTTGTGATTTAAATTTACACACTGCACACCATGGTTTCCTCTTTTACGTTCCTTTTAGAATAAACCACGTGTTACACATGTCTAGCCTTTGGAAAATGTGCACAGGATATAAGAACTCATTTGCCTTCTATCAATATAGGTATTTCATCAGGGACCCAGGCCAAGGAGACTTCTCTAGTATAGATCACTCTATGAACAGACCTGCTGGCCCCAGATCTGCTACTTTAGGATGATCCCAGGAAAAATGGCAGGATTTGGGCGGGACACACTCATGATATCTTCCAAGAGCTGGTAGTTTACTTGCCATGTGACTCTTGTTGTCTTTGGGAAGCCATGAAATTCTCTCTCCTTTAGAAAACATGGTCTTGCAAAGCTAGTTTGCATGTTCTTGTTGAGAGAATGCAATATTTTGATGGTGACAGGCTTGTTTTTCTAGTCATGATCACAACAAACTCAGTGGGTCTTACTCCAAGAGCTTTGCTGTGGAGTTGCAGGAAGTTGGTGCTTATTCATAGTTAGAAATGATCTGTTTGTGGCACTTTTGGAAAAAAATTACACATGCCTTAGTCATACAGTCAAGCAGCTCACTGTCCCCTAAAATTCTGCTTCTAGTTCAGCAGATGATCAAAGGTTATAATTTCTAATTTCTGCCGTAGTGTTTCATTGGAAAATACTACATTAAAATAAAAATGCCTTTGTAATGGCTGTCCTGGTCCCTGATGTGGTTTGTTCATTCTGTAGGGATTTGACATCTCTCTGTTGATGCCAACAGACAAACTTGCCATACTTCATACCTACTGATTTTTTTCTTTTAGTCAAAGTGGTCTCGCCATACCTGTTGGAAGCAGCCAAGGCAGGACTATAATCCAAGACTCTGAAAAGAGGTGTGCCATAAGACCAGTCCCTGGGAGCTGACTACAGCATGACATTTATCTGCTCGCCATTAAATGGCAGCACTAGCGAGGGGTAGGGTTAAAGGATCACTTAGAAAAGCCAGGCTTGATTTCTATTCTTCCTAAGAAGGCTAAGTTAGGGACCATCAAATGAAGTCCATCTGCAGAGCAGGCTCTTGTTCTCCTTAGTTTTATGAGCCTAAGTATGAGTTCCGATCTGCCTTCCATAGAGACAGACATTGAGGCATTGGATTGTTCTTTAGAGCAGTTGTTGAGTTTTGTAAGATTCCTAGAGGCAAACCTTGGTGGTGACTCCAAATGACATGGGAAGGAGCTTCATCCTGCTGGACTCAGGTAAAAACATGATGTCACCTTAGAAGTATGAGCTGGCGCCAACACAAGGCATGGGCAGTGCAAGCTCGGATGAATATTATGGTCTCCAAACCTTCTCACTCCTTTCTGTAGCATCTTGCTACAGAACTTGGAAACTATATCATAGAGAATGAACTGTTCCTACTGACATTCTTCATAACCGTGGAAAATGAAGTCCTAGGTAGGCAGTTCTACGGCTGAGATGTCCAATTATGAGAAAATAACATACATGGTGTCCATGTGGACTTACTTGAAGAATTAAAATAAGTTCAGGGAAAGCAACTTGTTTTTAGTGAAAAAATGGAAAATACACATTTCTATTGGTTGATCTCTTTATAATTCTTTGGAATTTTAGAAGCATGAAGAAATTCTAAGCAAAATGTCCTCAGAACTTCTTGATGAAACAATGACACTTAAAGGTAAGATTTTCAGAATATGTATATCTACAATTTCCTGGGAATGGAGTGGAATTCATAGCAAGTAGCGTACTGTCAACACAGAAATGAACTCATATTTTTTCTACATCAGAATCTTCCAAAAATCACCCCTAATCAAAAATGTTCCCATTTTCAGAAGTTTAGTTTTTGGATCTGAAAACTGGTGTCAGTTGAAATCTGGTCTTCAATTAAGGTCCTAAAGGGACTATTGCTGTCTTTGGCACAAAAACAACACCTAAATGTAGTAAACAGAACCATGGAAATCTGACCCAAGCCTACAAAAGTCAAAAAGATAAGTCTAAAAATATGAGGTGATACTTTACCCTTCATGGTGCTAAATAGTTCAGGCATGTACTTTCAAGACTCCAAAGAATGCTTAGGCAAAATGGCCTGGGCCCTGAAAAACTGTCTCAAATTTGTACTTTTATTTTGCATTAATAGTGATCTTTAAAAGCATATAAAGGTTTTGAGCTTATGTATACATATAAATACTACGTAGCTTTAATTTTATTCTAATGCAAATTAGAGGTGACTTTGAAAAAATACATAACTAAAAAGATTAATTCTAGCCATTTCTAATTTCATCCTCTGTTAATCTCCGAAACACATTTAGATGAATTCAGAAACAGAATGGTTCAGCTGGTCTATTTTTGATACAAGCAGAGTAAACTATGTCATTGTGTCACCCACTATGAAATCTCAGCCTCAATGACGTGGGTGCTTAATCATCTATCCTTTACCCAACAGGCCAAACAGGGAGATGGGAAGTCTTTCTGTTGACTAATCAAAAAGCCTACCTTCCCCCACCCCCCAGCAATGGGGGAGAGGGGGAGGGGAGGTGGCAGTAACAGTTGCAGCACACAGCTTCAAAAGCTTTGAATACCAAAGTCAGATTCTGAATTGAACACTGCCACCAAGACACAAGAGCAGAGAGATAAAGAGAAAAAAGGAAAAATAAAAAGATGCAACAAATGAATACCATAGAGTGAATGACCGTACCTTGGCAACGGCTTTGCCATCAGAATTATTGTTGGAATCCTTAACACCACTGAATGAATCTCTTCTTTGTGGGCAAGATTTCTTTTTGCGTGGTCTGCCTTTAAGATTTGGCGCTGAAACAGATGGAGAACAATTGATATACATTTTCATTTGTACGGGCTTCCTTATCTAAGACCAAGAAACTTAATACAGTGGCCCCTTGTAATTGTTCAGAGTAATGTACATATCTGTGGCAGCCTACCCTCATTACATGCTTCTCTCTCTGTAGGGTTGCAACTCAGTAAACTATACATTTTCGTACATTTTTCCCAAAGCTTACCTATCATCCTTTAACATTTCTAATTAATATAAATAACATGAAGCCCTTAGCTTTGAAGGATGATGATAAGAAAAACGTCCTTCCACATTGTTAGGGAAGAAGCATTTGGGGCTGAAAGATAACCCTGAGACCAGGCTTCGAGACCATTCTTTGTTTTTTTGTTTTGTATCTTGTTTTCAGAAACCTAAGTGGTATGCCAGCCCATTATGGTATCACAGTAATGTAATGTTTAGAAACATCTCTCTTAGAAAGTACATGGAGACAACAGCATTCTCTCAAATTACCATACAGATAAGTAGAGAGACAGCTACAGAGAGGCATTCACAATAACAAGCTGGAAAATATTATACATGTAATTATTAATAATATTGAGACCGGCATGCTTCAAATCTCAACAAATCTGGCAGATGCATTGAAATCAACATGTTCTCTTTTCCTTCTCAACATATTTTTATGAAGATCTTCAGGATTATTTAAAACAACTTCCAAAGATTACACTAGGGTTTATCCTAATTCCATAGGGGTTACACTTTTTGAAAGTCATAGACAAGATAAAAATCAAAGTTATACTTCATCCTTGATATTGAGTTTGGTTCCTTTTACAATCTATATAGAAAGTGCGGGGGGGTTAAGGTTGCTGTTTATTGAGAGCTACACTGTCCCTGTCCGGCATCAGCTTTCACATTTAACTCCATCCGTCACCCAAGTCAAGCAAAATTAAACCCAACCAACTCACCAACCAGCCAGTGAACGATTCCAGACGAATAAACTATACCCTGAACAATTTCTTTCAGCCTCCTCGAGGTACCCAACTTTTTATTATTTAACGGATGACTATGACAATGTCAAATCTGAACAACACAAACCCTCTTAATTGTTGTTAATCTTGCTTATGTCACGCAGTTAACCAGTGGTTTTAGGACATTTTACATCGTAGTCATTTTACAAACACAATTAATCCCACTAATTAGATTTTCTACTCCGGATAACAGTTTTACTTGTTGATAAAGCTCAGGAAAGCAGAGCTGCCTTTACAATCAGAGAGGCAAAAGTTTAAAAAGCAGATTCGGGGCTCAGGCTCCCCGTCTCAAACATGCTCTCTCTCTTCTCTCCTTCCCCTAAACGTTGATCTGAAAGTCTGTCCCAGAAAGCCAGCCTGAAATCATCAAAGGTAAACAAGCTCACCAACAAAATCAAGCAAAGAGAAAGTAGCGATTACCCATTCCAGTCGACAAACATCTGCCTGATTGATGTCTGTGCTCATGAAAGCTACAGCATGTGACTGCTTCCCGGCCACATCCCTGGAAGTCTGGACGTGGTGTGGATGTCAGCTTCCCTCCGACTGTGAGCTGCAAGGCTCAGCGCTCTGCGTACAACTCCCCTCCCCCGGCAGCTCCATTACTCATGTAAACACACAGCAGTGACTAGCACCGAGTGTGTGGGATGAGCCTGAGGACTTTGCTGGAGTTGCCAGACTGGCAGGGAGGGCTCCGCTCCCTCCACCTCCCTGCACGGGGTTGGTGATTTCATCTGGCCTGTTCTGTGGCTCCTGACCTCTCGCTCTGACAGGAGAGCTTGGTGCCACGTTCCATGAACCTGACACTGTCCGCAGCCTGGAGCCAGGGCGTGGACTGTTTTGTTTAGAAGACATGGTGTAGCACAGAAGTGTTTCCACAACTGACCCAAGTGCTAAGACGTTAATGAGCGTGAGGGAAGGATGTACTTTCATGTCCCTTATCAAAATAATAGCCCTGCAGAAAGCTGACAAACAGAACTTGGGGTAGCAGGTCTGAGGTATTTCATTAAAAGAAACAAAACAATATTGTCTCTGTGCTAAAACTTGTTACTATGATCTTCCTGTCCTAGCATCTTGGTGAAAAAACACTTAAACCTAAAAGGCATTTATTTCCAGAAAAGCTTTCAAATCCCAAAGGCTTTTTCTAAAGAGAGAACTTGTATTGAACATGCTGTTTTCAAATACAGGCAAAAGTTCCGGGAACCGACAAGAAGTCATCCCCAAAGCAGGTCTATTTTCTTCATTCTTTGAGCTGTTTTCAGAACCCAGAGAAGCACATGTCTTCCCTGAGCAGATTCTGAGAATTACAAATTTAGAACAGACTACCAACTAATATTCTGCTTACACAAACTTAAATTATAATGAGATTTGATCAAGAGCAAAAGTCCTTTGTTTCTAATCAGGCAAGTACACAGATATTTCAGGTATGGTTAAGAAAATCCCACTAGTCACTTGGGGCTCAAACTCAAATTCCACTTTTAATCTCCCACTGAACTTTTTTCCTGCCATTCTCTTTGGAAACATATCACTGTATTCCTTGCACTTTAGCCATATTTTTTGGCACATTATTATACTAGACAGGAGAATCCTTAACGGTAAATCTGTGTGAAATTCATCTTTCATCTGACCTAACACAAAATGTGGGAAGCAGCTTTGATTGCATAATATCAATTTGTTGAATGAATAAGTGACTAATAGAAATAAAGATCACCACATATTTTTCCTTCCTGTCCTCATGAGCTGTACCAATCAGCCTTACCTCATGGTATCTTGCTGCACTGGACACCTGTAAAACTGCATTCACCTTTATTACTTATGCTTCGGGAACATAACTTGAGTTTGCACTCAAGGAATGGAGATAGGAAACCCAAGGTCTTTGGTTCCTAGTAGCTTTTGTTTTTTTTAATCGAAGTCTCACTCTGTCACCCAGGTTGGAGTGTAGTGGCATACTGCTCAGGGCCACGTAGCCTTGACCTGCTGGGCTCAGGCAATCCTTCCATCTGAGTCTTCCAAGTAGGGAACTACAGGCGTGCGCCACTAAGCCCAGCTAATTTTTCTTGATTTATTGTAGAGATGAGGTCTCACCAAGTTGCCCAGGCTGGACTCAAACCCCTGAGCTAAGGCAATCCTCTCAGCTGGGCCTCCCAAAGTGCTGGGATTATAGGCGTGAGCTACTGTGCCTGGCCGGTTCCTAGTAACTGTTAAGCCACCAAATCTAGTGTCTCAGTAGGATCATAATCTTCCCATATGCAATCAATGCACACATCTTCAAAGTCCGAGAGGGAATGGAGCATGCAGAAATGGGAAGAAGCCCCTATAATACAATTGGAGACATTTTGGGATTCGTAAGACTCCACATGAAGCTTTGGCATTGAGGGGCTAGCTTTTGGGGAAAGCAAACATTCTGGTCCCCAGACCACATCTTTTTTCCTAGGATCATGAAAACACAACATTTGCTAGGCCAGTTAATGAATACAAACGCATTATGGTGTGGTGGTAGTCATGGGTGGGGGTAAGGCTCTGGACTTGCATTCTTTTAAAGAAGAAACATCCCTGTCTCCTTCCAGCCATCCTGGAAAGACCTATACCTGCCCTCCCACTGAAAACTCAGGGTTAAGCCAGGCTCGGTGGCTCAGCCTATAATCCCGCGCCTTTGGGAGGCTGAGGTGAGTGAATTGCCTGAGCCCGCGGGTTCGAGACCTGCCTGGGCAACTTGGCAAGACCTTATCTCTACAATAAATCAAAAATGAGCCGGGTGTGGTAGCGCGTGCCTGTAGTTCCAGCTACTTGGAAGGCTGAGGCGGAAGGATCGCCGGAGCCCAGCAGGTCGAGGCTGCGGTGGCCGGAAGCGGCCACTGCACTCCAGTGTGGGCGAAAGAGTGAGACTCCAACTCAAAAAAAGAAAACTCAGGGTTATTTATATACCTACTAAGAAAACCCAAATCCTAAGACTCCAGAATTAGACTAGCTCTGGTGCTTTAGGTAAGACTCATCTTTACCAATAAAGCTCTGCTGGGAATACAACTGTACCTTTCTTGATAGCATACCTGGCTCCAGTAAGTTCTCTTCAAAAAAAAAATAGTGCAATGCAATAAATGCACCATTATTTTTACATGTGTACATATAATCCAGTGGTCTGGCTCATCATAGAGCTCAGGAAATGCTCTTTGCATGAATATTTTCAATATTATACATGAATAATAATAGTAGCTAATACTTTCTGAGCACTTTCTCTGTGTCAGTCACTGTCCTGATTGCTTTGCATACAATTCAAGGCACAACTTGTTATCCTCCATTTTATAGACCAGGAAACTGAGAAACAGATGAAATTACTTGTCTCAGGTTTAACAACTGGTTAACTAGAGTGCGCGCGTGCGCGCGCGCGCGCACACACACACACACACACACACACACACACACACACACACACACACACTTTGCCTGATAATGAGATGTTCAAACTAACTTGAGCTGGCAGCCAGTAGGGAGCTCTCTCCAGATGAAAACACCCTCAAATACTACACAGCACGAGGGTACTGCAGCCCACCTAGGCAGCAAATAGCATCAGACGGACTTGGCATCAGACGGACTTGACAGCGAGTAGGGTCTCCATTAGTTCTAAGCAGTAGGTGACCGAACTTCCACTAAAGCCACTAAAACCGCTTAAACTTAAGAGTACCACGCACGTTGCCTGCTTACAGTGAGCCAGTGACTCTTCTGCTTAATCAGTGAATAGTTCTCTGTAGTTAAAAAAAAGAAATCTTTCCTCTCTCACTGCCCATCTGTTCCTCTTACTCAGTGCCAAGAAATTAACAAGTATTCACCTTTGTGAAGTCACTGCTATTTCTATTGGTGTTAATCCCCTGAGAATCAAGCTACCTCCAGTGCTCCAGGCTACTTTGACATCTAACCCATGTTTGTTTGTTATTTATTTTTCTTTTTCAACTCCTTCAGATATTAATGAATTACAGTCTATTTTCCTGACAATACACAGCAAAACAAATGTGTTATTCTTAAAGGGTCCAGAAGTTCAGAGTTGCAGACATTAGTTTATATATTTACTTCACTATGTGTTTAGACAAGTTACGTGGCAGGGCAATACAGGTGTGGGAAACTTTCATCTCAACCCCAACTCTTGCAATAAAAATAATAAAACAAAGGAAATGTAGCCAGTTACTGGCAAAGTAAATTGCTTTTGGCTTAAATGTTCCTGGTTTTTTCTACTGTGTTCTTCCTGTCATGACCGTCTCTCTTTCTTTTTTTTTTTTAATAGCATTTATGCTTTTGGAAATACCACGAAGATAGATAAACTGCTATAAAAGCTGGATTGACTCATCAGTTAACAACTCTTTCTTCCCATTTTGCAGAGATGATCTTGTTGCCAACACAGCTACATATTCTCTCGAGAAATTCTTTGTGAGCTTCCACCCAGAGTTAGGGCTCACTTGCTGGTGGGGACTGAAATCAGGGGAATGGAAAACCAGGCACAATTTTCCTAAGAGTTTGACCCCCAGGGTCAATGTCTAGAGGAAGTTGGCAGAGCGTTAACTCATTTGATTCGCAAGTTGTGTGTGTGTGTCTGTGTGTATGTGTGTGTGTTTGAAACACGAGCCAGAAAACAAAACTCCACTGATTGGAGTATTAAGGACGGACAAACATTGTTCTATGTATAGTATGCGTTACTGATAATACTTTGCATTTCTGTAATGCCTTTCCTCTGAGGAGCTCTATTCTCTGGTACATTTTCTTTACAGACAATAATCTTAAAATACTCTGGCAAGTTTCAACACGGAGCATTGCTCTTTCTGGAAAAAAAAAACCTAGCCTAATTTAGTTATCATTTACTGTGTTCTATTTTCAATGTTTCCTTTTTGACTATTTAGAAACTTCCTCTTTCACTACAACAAAAATAGGATTAGTGTTTTTAAAGTTATTAACGTATGAGTAAAAGATTTAGAAACCAAGAATGGCAGAAGGCTTGATCAAAGCCACTCCTAAAATTTATGGGCGTAATAAAAGAAAGGCATTTCACAGATAATCTCTTACAGAATTTCAGTTTTCAAATACTTGGGGGAAAAAAGAAAACTAGAAGCTCTCGGCCCTCATTTTGGCTTTAACTTAAAGCCAATATTTTTAACTTAAAAATTCATAAATGATTCCATTTCATTCCATGAAATTTTTATTTCAAATTCACAGTTATAGAGCACATAGTGCCTATTAGAACTTGACTTCTATTTGATTGCTTGCATCTTTCTGTGAATTCATAAAACTCTGATCACATATAGATTTAAGAATATTCAAGTTTATTTTTATTTGGTTTTCCTGTAAACAGTCTTCCACACCCAACAGAAATGTCTGAGAAACAATTGTATTGTCTGAGATATGAACACACAGGGCTGTTAATAAGCACAACTTGATCCTGTGGGACACTCTAAATTTAATGATGGATTTTAAACAATAGGCATGGTGAAACAATATTGCAAAAGTGTTATTATCTGGCAGTTGTTCTGATGGTTATTAAGAGTAATATATATATATTTGTCAAATAAAAGCTTAAAAAGTTGAGCCCAGAGTCTTGAACCCAGACTCCAGAACCAAACTTAAATGCCATCATGTTCAAACGCTACTAAGACCACACAGTACACAACCCTGAAAAATAATTTTCATACTGGTCACTGGATGCCACGACTGTGTATAGACCTGGGCTTTGAGTTTCCAAGTGTGCTTTAGGTCAAGCCATTCCCCAGTGTTGCTTGATCACAAACGACAATTTGATACTTTCTGTGAACTGTGCACTCACAGAATCCCTGTTCCTGCTGGAAGGGAGGGAATTGTGTTAGAAAGAGGGTGGGGAAAAAAATGAAGCTGGCTTTGTATGAGGCTCAGTCACTTCGCTCTTTGTCAAAATCATTGAGATCCCCAGGAGTCACTAATGAAAGGAGAATGTATTGCTGCCTCTGTCATACCTGGACTGCTTGGACAGTTTAAATCCAAAGCAGCCGTGGACTTCATTGACTGCTCAACAAACCATGTAAGTAAACACTTTTGTAATCCCTTCCAAAACAAGTCCAGTCTTACTCACTCCTGTTTCATACTTGTGAATGCTGGAGCAATTGTTAATGCTCCTGATCAAAGTTTTAGTAATTTCATAGGCATGTGATTTGCATAGCTATTTCCTGATCCGCCTTCTCTCTCTGCCCTGGAGGTCTTCATTTCTCAGAAACACTTAAAAACACAGATTATTTGACTTCTCCCCTTCCCCCACCCCATAAATGGAACAGGACTTGCTAGCTCATCTGTATTGCTAATTGGTTTGAAAGCATGTGACTCCGTGCGTTTTTTTTTTTGCCATTTAAAGGGAAGCAAGCCTCTTTTGTAGTCAGGTTTTAGCAGCAGCGATAGGCAGATTTCTATCTTAGTTTCTTCCAGTGTCTTGAGGAGGGAGAGAAATTTAAATGACCCAATGTTATTTGTATATTATTTGGAATTCATTGGAATTCATGAAATGAATTCCAAGGTAATGAAAAATGTTCTATAAAGTAGAGTTGTCTACAAGCAGACTGGCCACAAAGAAAGAGATTATAGATGCTTTTCATTACTACTTGATGAATCTGGGAGCTGAATCTAGGTGTAGAGTGAGGAGACATTCTGGTTTTTTAGAGGATTGACTCTCCAGAGGGAGAATTCCAGAAATAGGAAAAAAAAGTTGAAATCCATGCCCGACCTTTCACACTCTCACCTTCCCTCTCGTCTGGTTTGGCTACCCACACTCTCCTCCAGTGGAAAGCATACTTAGAGGAGGGTCCCCTTCAGGGCTTGGGGCGGGGGAGGTGTTGGCTCATAGTTGTTCTGTAAAAGCATATTCTTCTTTGGGATAATGGAGTCTAAGCACCATAGCATGTGCAGGAGTATGGCCTAGGTTTTCTTGGGGATCAGGAGCCTATGGAAAGACTCCTCTGCCTTAGAATTCCATACACTTGTAAAAAGACATTGGAGCAGAGTGGACACCTCAGAACTTAGTTTGGTCCTTAAGGGAGGGTACCTGGCATTAATACTGTACCCAGAGGGTCTGGTTCCCCCACCCCCACCTCATCACCCCTCCCAGCTGCAAGGTCTTACGATGAAGTCACAAACCCAATAAAACCAAAAGTGAACTCTAAATACACATTTGTGGCTCAAACTTCCACTTTCACATTTACCTGGCAACTCTTTTCTACTATTCATCTCTCTGGATGCCAGGAATTCATGAGCCATTTCCAGGCGCCAGGCCCCAGGCTCCTCTCTCAGCAGAGATCAAGCACACAAGCTATTACAATTAGAATAAGCGTGTTGCTTCAATGCTACACTATGTACTTTTGCTCGAGATTTTGAAATAGCTCCTGTTTCTATTTTTGAAAACTATTCTATAAACATAGATTTAGTCTTTCTTAGTATCATAAGAACAAAATATTAGAATAATGTGTCTTTTTTTTTTTAAGGCTGTTTAAGGATCCACTCTGGAAATGCTTTCTAAGGACATTTTGATTTCCACAATTTCTGAAGGTTATACAGATAGAACCTCTTAAACATAAAGAATTAATTTTTGTGTGTCTCTATCTCTCTTTTTCTTTTTGTTACAATCAATAAACCTGCTCATTCCAGTCTATGATTGATATGTTCTGTGGTGTTACTATTGACCATGACAAAACAGAAGTGAAAGCTACATTTTTGTACTGGATAGCCTTGCAAGGAACAGTAAAGATCAGAACCATTTTAAAACTCATATATAAACAGAACATTCTTGTTCTGCCGTTTCTCTAGGTTTGGAAATGAGATATTCCATTTTCAACATTGAGGATAATTGATTTGCTACATCTCTAAAGAAAACAGTCCCCACTTGGAAGTAAGTAAAAGATTGTGTGTGTGTGTGTGTGTGTGTGTGTGTGTGTGTGTGTGTGTGTGTGTATGTGGATTAACATGGAGATATTTAACTTATTATAGACTTGGATGAATGTTATGGGAGACATTTTAGTATTTAAAATACATACCCATAAGAAAAAGTAAAAGGTCATCAAGTAATAGACTCCCAATTTCTTTTAAAAAGATCCAAAAAGGAATTTGTACGGAAAAGAGATTTTTCACTCTCTTTATGCTTTTCTACCTTTCAGAAAGAATAAATTATGAAGTAGAATAGTCTCTTACTTAAAAGAAAAGATGACTATTTGGGGGTATCTGAGATTCTGAGACATTTTCCTTTGTTCAGGTAAATCCCTTTCACCCTTGCTTGTTCATGAGGTACCAGTACTATCTCTGACAAAACACCTTAGTGGTCTCTGAGTTTCATTTGTTTGTGGAGGTACAGAAGCCAAGATACTGGAAAACGACTTTAAAAACTCTTCCATGGCTGGGTGCGGTGGCTCACACCTGTAATCCCAGCACTTTGGAAGGTGGAGGCGAGAGGACTGACTGAGTTCAGGGGTTTGAGACCAGCCTGGGCAACTTGGCGAGACCTCGTCTCCACAATAAATCAAAAAATTAGCTAGGCACGGTTGCTCGCGCCTGTTGTTCCTGCTCCTTGGAAGGCTGAGGCAGAAGATCTCCTGAGCCCAGCGGGTCAAAGCTGTGGTGACTATGAGCATAACACTGCACTCTAGCCTGGATGACAGTGAGACTCTGGCTCCAAAAACAAAACAAAATCTCTTCCATGGAACCGAGGAACTCGGAGATTGCATAGAAGAGTGTGCGTATTGGAACAGGGAGGGGTGACGGTGCAAAATGAGAGGGCAAACAAGCCTGGGTGAACATGGAGAGGAAGCAAAAAGATCCATAATATCTGGTGATTAACTAACTAACTAACTAACTAGAGTGCTCAGTTCATTGGAATGAGAGTTTGTCACACTATAGACAAACAACAGACAGATACCATCAGAAATCCTACATCAATCTAATGAACAGAGAAGGGGTTAGGACTTCTGTGCATGTTTTCAGCATAATATGAAAAATTTCTATGACTATTTGGTGTTGCTCTGTCCAATATAGTTACCACTAGCCACATGTGTCTATTGAGCACTTGGAATCCTGTACGTAGCCGGGTTCGGTGGTTCAGCCTGTAATCCCGTGCCTTTGGGAGGCTGAGGTGAGTGGATTGCCTGAGCCCGCGGGTTCGAGACCCACCTGGGCAGCGAGACCTCATCTCTACAATAAATCAAAAAATCAGCCGGGCGTGGTAGCGCGCACCTGTAATTCCGGCTACTCGGAAGGCTGAGGCGGAAGGATCGCTGGAGCCCAGCAGGCGAGGCTGCGGTGGCCGGGAGCGGCCACTGCACTCCAGTCCGGGCGACAGAGTGAGACTCCAACTCAAAAAAAAAAAAAAAAAAAATACTGTATGTAGGTCAAGTCCAAATAGAGAAGTGCATAGTGTAAAATGCACACTGGACTTCCAAGACTTAGTACAAAGTAAAATAGCTCATTAATAACATTTTATATTGATTACACATTGAAGTGATAATATTTTTGATATGCTGGGTAAAATAAAATATATTATTAAAATTAATTCCACATGTTTCTTTTTACCTTTTAAAATGTGGTTAGTAGAATACTATAAATTACATGTGGCTCACATTATCTTTCTCTTGGGCGATGCTGGTTTAGTCAATAATTCAATGTTATGATTATAGATATGTTCTTGGAAATGTGTGTTAAAGAGCAGATAGAACAAGATTAGCATCTAAAGCTAAAATAATCAGCAAAAATCATGATTCAAAATGTCACAATTTAATACAATGTAGGATTTTATTCACTGTTATGGTGGATTGCATCTGAAAATTGTGCTGAAGTGAGGTCTCTGCTTTTTAAAATTCAAATCTAGTAATTATTGACTCAAGGCTACTAAATGGCCCTGATGAAGATGTTATTTCATTAACTTCCTTAACTAAGATGTCAGAGCAAACATTAAGCTTTGACAATAAATTAGAGAAGACAGACACACACACATACACACACACACACACACACACACACACACACACACACAGTGAGAGTGAGAGAGAGAGAAAGAAAGAGAGAGAGAGAGCGAGAGAGAGAGAGAATGACTATTTTATTTCATAGCTTATTCTCCTCTGCAGCCAACGTGGGTTGGTTATAATGGCATTTTCACCATCCACTGCAAACTGAATAAGAGAAAATGGAACTTGAGTGATTTTTGGCTAGTTAGAAATAGGTGTTTCTTAACCACAATTGTTGAATGAGTTAATTGTCAGATGCTTCTTCCTTTTTGGAGATTTCATCTGAAAGTAAGTTGAGAGGTCAGATATAGACAGGTCTACATGCAAGGAAGGGCCTTGCCAAACTGATTCAGGTATCATGGTTTTATATGACAAAAAATGAGATTATTCATTAAAGACAGGCATGCTTAATAAGCCCAGAAAAATGGAACAAAACAAAAAGGTTTGATCTCTGGAGGCAGGTAAGAGACGCAGTCTTTCCCCAATCATCCTTAGCAACAAAAGACCACAAGGCGTCACTCTGAGAGGTATCTATCCAATGCTCAGTTGGCCCAGTGTCCTATGCTCACAAATAACTGGTCACAGTAGTTGGAATAAAACTGGTTCTCTCCACCACCTAATTTTTTTGAATTCTATGGCAGCAGCAACAAGGAATATAAACTAGACATGAACAGCCCTCCAAACACTACATGCCAGTCATGGGGCTACACATCCACCTGGCTAAAAGGGTTTCCATTGTAAGCATAAAAGAACAGCAACAGTGGCAACAGAAATAAGCTTAGGAAATTTTTTCTCTTCTTAGAAGGCAAGAGTTGCCATAGCATTTAAGACAGTAACATGCAGAGAGATTAAGACCAACACCTCTACAACATCAACAAAACATGTAGTAAATATTATACATTCTACTGTATTATACATAAGATAATACTTTGTATGAAATCATTTGACGGATTCAACCTGTGTCCAGGGAAGCAGTGTACGCACCTCTGGTATGTTTCTGATATCTAACTATAGAAGTATTTGTCTTTGTCCTCCAAACTCTTTTATAGCACATGGTATGCATATTTCAGCAGCCAACATTATTAACTCATGACCAACTGTCAGTTGATGGTTATCTAACACATGGGGTCTCCACAGAAGGGATCCTTATTTGGGCAAAAGCTCTTGTCAGTACCAGTCTGTCTATATTTTCCCTCAGAAGAACTTTATTTGGATTATTATTCGCTGTTAGTGGAAACTTAGAGGCTGCATGTGTGGCAATCGGAAGGCGGAGAAATAAATCCTTAGCAAGTTAAAACATTTAGCTTATATTAAAACCATTTCTAGCTTTGTTAGCTGAAAGCAAACTCTCTATTGCCCTCTCGTGGTGAATCCATGTGATGCTGTGGGACAACCATAAAAACCAGAAACTAACAAGAGAGTTTAATCAAATACAGGTAAGAACATTCATCTTGGATAGAAACAGTCACAAATCACAACCTTATGTTGTTTTATATATGTTTTAAAATTTACATTTTTCAGCCCTCCTATGTGGAGATAGATGGGGTGAGATGGAGGTGGGTGGGTTTGTAATATGGAAATTAGAACTTTGTTTTTCTGGAATACAATGATTTCACTCTATTTACAACCAAAGCTGCTATCTATGTGGCAAATTGATTTTTATGAGATTTAGGACTTTAAAAAAAGTCATGCTTACATTTTAAGAGTTCCTTCATAACCAAAAATAGACTGATGTTCCAACTGGTTTGGAATTATAGGAACCAAGGAAAGACGTCTGAATAATTCCCTAATATGGAAGAAAAACCGCTTTAAAAAAAAAATAAGGAACAGTTTATTTGTTTCTGACAATAGGCAACATATGGAAACTTGGAATTTAAAGAACCAAGTTTAGGAACAGAATCCATACTTCCATAATCTCTAAAAATAAAATTTTATAAAATTCTGCAATTTAAATTTAATAATCATTTACCTAATTTGGCATTTAATTTTATTTTTTTAAAACAACACCATTTACAGTTTCTGCTGTGTGCCTTTCAACAATTTCCTGCCCAACAGGCCTATCCCCAAAAAGCAAACAAACCTGGTATTAAAACAGACTGAGGAGCTTAAGAAAAAACTGGGGGAGAAGTCAGGGCAAAGTCCATGAGAACATAAACTATTTTTTATCTTATTACCAGTAAATGTAGCATTTTTCTCTTTTATGTGTCTTCTCTTTAGATAAAAGTCACTCTTCCAACCAGCATTAACAAAAATGCTCTGAATTTTTAATATGATTTTAGGGGCTGATTAATCTCAACTTGGCTTTTCCACTCACACGTGGAAGTTCAGTTTTGCAACAACAGTTGTTTGATTTTTGTCTTTGAATTAGCAAAGTTCTTAAAGTGATTTTACTATAAAATTAAACAGCTGGGAGCTCTTTAGCAAAACATGACGATTCTTGTTTTTCTTTGTACTATTGTGCAAGCTGAAATACCCTTTCTTTCATGTCTTTTTATTCCAAAATGAATTCCCTAGTTAGCCTTGTTTAGCTTTAAGAAAAATAATAAAGAAGGGGGTGGTACTTGCTGACCTCTGAAATTCATCTGCTTTTAAGCACAGGGCGTTTACACAAGGTGCGTACTCAAAGGGCTTTTGTTTAATTCCCATTATGGAATGAAAAATGATATTCTGTCCCACTATAATGCCAGTCCTTGTGTCCAGTGGAGCTGTTGGCAAGTATTTCCGTGGAGTGAGGCATCTTATGCCTATTTTGCAGATGGGAAAACTGAAACACCGCAAGGACATACGGAACTAAGACATTCATAGAGGCTGGAATTAAATTTAGAATTTGACTCTTAGCCCAGGACTCTAATCATGTGAGGGCGCTGATTCTTTGGAATCAACAGAAGAGCAGTTTGTTTTTTTTGTTTTTTGGGTTTTTTTTTAGTTTGAGTCTCACTCTGTCGCCCAGACTGGAGTGCAGTGGCCGGCCGCAGCCTTGACCTGCTGGGCTCCGGCAATCCTTCCGCCTCAGCCTTCCGAGTAGCTGGAATTACAGGCATGCGCTACCACGCCCGGCTGATTTTTTGATTTATTGTAGAGATGAGATCTCGCTGCCCAGGCGGGTCTCGAACCCGCGGGCTCAGGCAATCCACTCACCTCAGCCTCCCAAAGGCACGGGATTACAGGCTGAGCCAGGGAGCCCAGCACAGAAGAGCAGTTTTAAAACATTCTTTGACATTATTAACCACAGCCTCAGGGCTCAGGGAAGTGGGGGTGGGGATGGGACTTTAGAAACATAATACAGGGCTGCTAGGTGACAGCCTCCTGTAACATTGTGAATAATACAGATTTCTTGATGCATGCTGCCATAGATTCTAGGAATATACAGAAGCTTAATGATTCCTTTTTTATCTTAAAAAAATTAGAATCTGGATTCAAGGGCACAGTCAGTCTCCTAAAATATGGAGCCAGGGTCATGACAAGACATGAATTGTGGAAAATGATTCTTGGCTTTTCGAATGGATTTGAACCAGAGACCACTGCTGGGAGTTGGTGGCTCCACAAGTGCAAAGACAGAATTCTTCATTTGAGTCATTTATAAAATGGTGGAATTCCACATCATAAGGACAAACTAAGGCACCAGTTAGTCTAAACCATCTTTCTACAACCAGATAAAGTAGCCCCAGAGAGCCTACAATTTGCCCAGAGTCACACAGCGGGCAGCAACAGATCCTGGTTGCAGCAGATGGCTTTTCAATGGGTCCTGAATACTTCACTTGGGTCTCTGCAGGGCGAGCTCTGTCATCCCAAGACCATGCTGCCGAAACACACTTTCCAAGGAACTGCAATTAATAAAGTCAAATGGGAGCTGACAAGGACATTCCCACTGTGTTCAAATGCCAAAACATACAACTGAGAAAGCTCACTTGGAGCACACGAAGTGTGGGTCTTTCTGGCACGACTTCTGTGCACCATACTCCCAGCTGTTTGCTCAGACCCAAATGTGAAGGACTAAGAGCAAAACACTTGTAAAGCCATCAGGATCCTGCTCCAGCATTGGGCGCCAATGCCTACCACCTGCTTGCTTTGTTAGGCTGGGCTGAAAAAAAACAAACAAAGAAGACTGCTTGGGCATGAGGAAAGGCTTGGTGAATTCCAGATCTCTGGGAGCAAGAAGAGGTGAACCACAGTCTACCTTGGTAAGGAGTGTCCCCCTTACCTTCCAGCGGTAACCAAAGACTCAGAGGTCCCAAGCACATCACATGGCTTCACACCTGTGGGCCAGCTGGTTCCAGGCTTTCTCTGACAGCAATACTCTTCCTTTTCCAGCTTTTTCTCCCTTCTGCCCTCTTACTTGTTCTCCCAGACTTGTATTGGGTATCACATCCCCTAAAAAGCTTCCTTACTTCTTTCTTATCTCCAGCTGGGTAAGAAAACCCTTGTTTATAGCTTCTGTACAAAGTATGCTTCAATCCTACACCTGTCATCTGTACTGAAATTGTCTCTCTTTGCATCTCTCTTTATCACCAGACTCTGAGGAGATTATATCCGTTTGGTCAGTGTAGCATACTCATAGTAGGTGTTCAATAAATGTTTACTGAACAAATGACTCTGTCATGTTTTTAAATCAGTGTCTGGTGTTTAATAAGAATCTGGTAAGTGTTTCTTAAACTGCACTGACTGCTGATCCCACTAGAGAAAATAAATACCTCTGAAGAGGGCAAGGTGGCTAGGCTGTCTGTGGTGGTTTACCTTCCTGTCTACAGCACCTTCCCTTGGTCATGATCGCCATTAATAAGGGAAGACCTGTACACCCACATCTTAATTCCCACGCTGTAACTCTGAGACTCAGCTATTGTCAATTACCTAAATACTTAACAGAAACCTGCCTTGTCTGTGGACACACAGATCTGACCTGTTTTGCTAAAACTCTCCAACCCACAGGGATGCTGGCTCTCCCAGAGAGCCCCTAAACCAGGAAAAGTCAGCAACACCTACGAGAAAAAAAAAAGTTCCATGGGGAAGATGGCAGACTGCCTGGTGAGAATTACTTTTTTAAGGAACCCCATCCCTGCAAAGCTGCCTAAAATAATGTGCCTGCACATGAAAGTCTTAGTAAATCTATAATGGAGAGATTAAATTTAAATTCCAATAAAGATTTTTAACAAAGATCAATAAAATAGGAGATTGATCTGCAGTTAAAAGTTCCCAGTAATGGGATAGCCTAGAAATTTCATAAATAATGCTTTTATCTTGATTGCAAAATAATCCCCTGCCACAAAAACAAGGCGAATCAAGGTAGGAAATTGTTCAGCGGGAATTAAAATGTCACACTTTACACAGAATAAAGCTTTGCAATCACCAGGGAAACACACACTGCAAATGTGTTAACACAAAATTACATACATCACTTAATTATATAAGCGCATAGCTCCTGAGTAACCCATTAGCTAAACATGTCGGCTGCGGTTGAATATATACATGCAATATTTTTAGCACAGAGGGATGTAACTATGTCAGGCCTGGCACCATAAAGCCTGAGATGGCAAGTGCTATTAAACTGAGATGCAATCATGTTGAAAAGGAAACATTAACAAACAGCAGACAATTGAGAAGAAAATACAGTGAGCTTGTGTTCTTCTACATGTGCCTCCAAAACCTTATATAACTATTCATTATCTATTTCATCTGGCTTGCATCCCAGGTTTGTTCTATGCTATACTAATTTTATAATAATAAACTGCTACACCAGTCTTATGAAATCATGAACGCACAGAGGTTGCAGATGACATTACGTCTGATTATCTTCACCAGCAAAGGATACCATCCTGAAATTAAACACAGCCTCATGTAAAGCTAACCCCTCACGTTCACTTCTGAACATAAAAAGGTATGTTATTTTCTCCTTCATCATCATAACACAGGGAAGTGGGTGAAATCGTTGCTGGAACCCCAAGTTTCACAAGGAAGTGGAGAGAACACAGGCTTTGAGAGCAGGCTGTCCTGCATTCATGCATAGATCAGGCAATTATATGACCCTGGACAAGTCATCGTCTCTCTCTGGGCTGAATTTACCCATTTATCAAAAGGGAATTATATCTCCATCCGGAAAGATTATAATGGAAAAAGCACATGAATGAGGCAGCATTAGGTAGCACACCAGCACATTACTTGGCACACCAAAGACACTAATAAATGGCGGATGCCATTGTCACCACTATTATATGAACAGACACATAGAAGTAAAACATCACTTTAAGCATTTCAAGAGGCCAGTAATTTGCTGGTAGGACAGTTATTGTCATTCTGGAGATAACTGAGCCCACAGAGATAAACACCTTGTAGAACCCAGGAAGAAAGAATAGGTGCATGGAAGCTACAGTATCATTTGACACAAGTATCTGGAATACCTCCTTGGAAGCGGAACTGTTGTCTATGCTGGCAGGTCTTCCAATACAGAGGCAATAACAGAGTTGTTAAAAGGGGAGGACCTGTCTTGCTGATAATTGATTCTGTGTTTTGGGCAACTGTAAATCTCGAGGCAAAAAGTGAAGAAAGGAAATTATCACAGTAAAGTGTTGCCTAAATGAAATGAGAGGGAGAGAGAGAGAGAGAGAGAGAGAGAGAGAGAGAGAGACCGAGAGACAGAGAAAGAGAGACAGAGAGAACAAACTATGCCAAGAATCGTAGTTCTTTAGATTAATCACCGAATGTGCTTGGAGAAGCTCTGCTCAATGTTTAAGTCTCAGGTTCATCTGAAACATCGAATCATCTGAACACCTATATTTGGCAATCATCATACAGAGGTCTGTATACATCGGAAGCTCTCAATTAATAGACAGCAAATTGAACGGGATTGAGTATTGTAGGCCAAAAAGAAAGGCAACTTATTAGTTGTAGGAGTCCCAGTACAGAGAAATTTATCTTTCAGGAAGGTTGCTTCCAGGTAGGGTTCAAGGGGTTTTCAGTAGAAAACTATTAATCAAGCTGGGCTCGGTGGCTTAGCCTGTAATCCCACGCTTTGGGAGGCTGAGGTGAGTGGATTGCCTGAGCCCACGGGTTCATGACCCACCTGGGCAACTTGGCAAGACCTCATCTCTACAATAAATCAAAAATTAGCTGGGCGTGGTAGCGTGTGCCTGTAGTTCCAGCTACTATGGAAGGCTGAGGCGGAAGGATTGCCAGAGCCCAGTAGGTCGAGGCTGCAGTGGCCGTGAGCGTGCCACTGCACTCCAGTCTGGGCGACAGAGTGAGACTCCAACTCAAAAAAAAAAAAGAAAAAGAAAAAAGAAAACTATTAATCAAAACTCACTTTAAACAAGCCCTGTTTGCCAAAAGAAAAGAGCAAATTCTACCTATATAGAAGTTAGTGCAGGCCACTTAGGAGAAAAGAAAAAAGAAGTCATTTAAGAATAAGTTTAAGCTGGGCTTGGTGGCTCAGCCTGTGATCCCAGTGCTTTGGGAGGCCGAGGTGAGTGGATTGCCCGAGCCGGCGGGTTCGTGGCCTGCCTGGGCAACTTGGCGAAACCTCATCTCTACAATAAATCAAAAAAATTAGTCGGGCGTGGTAGTGCGCACCTGTAGTTCCAGCTACTTGGAAGGCTGAGGCGGAAGGATTGCCGGAGCCCAGCAGGTCGAGGCTGCAGTGGCCGGGAGTAGCCACTGCACTCCAGTCTGGGCGACAGAGTGAGACTCCAACTCAAAAAAAAAAGAAGAAATTTAAGGTTCTGATTTTTACTGGCCAAATCAAGTCTTTGTTTTGCTTTTAACATCCCATATTCATTGATCCAATAAATATTTATTAAGCTGCCATCATATGTCTGAAACTGTGCTAGTCCAGCTGGGGATAAAATAGAAAAGATAACAGTTCCTGACATTAAGGAATTCACATTTTCTTTTTTTTTTTTTTTGAGTTGGAGTCTCACTCTGTCGCCCAGACTAGAGTGCAGTGGCTGCTCCCGGCCACCGCAGACTTGACCTGCTGGGCTCCAGAGATCCTTTTGCCTCAGCCTTCCAAGTAGCTGGAACTACAGGTGCATGCTACCACGCCCGGCTAGTTTTTGATTTATTGTAGAAATGAGGTCTTGCCAAGTTGCCCAGGCGGGTCTTGAACCCGCAGGCTCAGGCAATCCACTCACCTCAGCCTCCCAAAGGTGCGGGATTACAGGCTGAGCCACCGAGCCAGGAATTCACATTTTCATTGATTTTTTTGTTTGTTTGTTTTTTGTATGCAGGGTCCTGCTATTTTGCCCAGGCTAGTCTTGAACTCCTGGGTTCAGATGATCCTTCCACTTCAACCTCCAGAGTAGGTGGAGGTACTGATTTTGAATAAGTGTCATTACTTATCAGACCTTGGGTCCCTCATCTGTAAAATTAGTGGTTCATTAGACAAGAAGGGAGATCATGAACTGGCAGTCTGTGGAGCAAATCAGAAAGCTGAGTCTTTGATGTGGAAAATAGAAAAGTTCTTGTTTCCATTTGGGTCAGAGAAAGAGATGATCATTCTGTGATAAGTTTAGTGAGTTCTGAAGCTACATGTAAGAATTGACGAGCCACAAACTGTCTGGAGCAAAATGGTATACTTTGTTTAGCTTGCATGATTTTTCTTATTATTGTCATCAATAGAAAATCATATCATTTTCACATAAAAATAGGTATGTAGGACTTTTCTGAAAGAGTTGAGAGAACTAGCAATAATGGGCTAATATTCATACAACGTATCAAAAGACTGGAGCCAAAAAGCAGCCCAGCCTTTAGACAGAGCATGGGGGTCTCTTACTACCCAATTTCTCACAGGCTCTCCCTGCCCTTCTCACTCTAGGATACTTGCTGACATCTCTAGGACCTGAGTTCATAACCTCTGAACTGCAGGTTCTGTCAGGTTTTTTCATTTCAAATAAGATATAATTGTAAGGGCCAAGCAACGGTATAAGTCAGTTACCTGCAGTGAAGAGATTAATTCCTTGATTAACCCATGTTCTTTTCCTAGTGGTCTCAGTCCAAAAGCTGCAAAATCCCAAAGAGAGTTACCAGAGGAGGTGTTATAATCCTTCCTCTTAAGAGTTTACAAAACTCCGTTAGTTACACAATCATTTGGGATTAGCTAGAAAGCAGTCCTACTCAAAGGCAGAAAAGTGAACCAAGCTACACTTAGAGGCTCCTCTTATAGTTCACACTTTCCGTCTTTGCATGTGTCCAAGACAAACAGGACATTTCAGTAAGTCTCTACAGATGTCAGATCAGACCACTTTACTCATCAAGATGCATAGCCCCTGCCTGATTTCTGGGGGATATGCTTTGAAACTGGCATCAGAACTTGGTCATCTCAGCTATAAGTCAAACTGTATCTGTTCTTCATTCATTTTTAGACCCTTTGAGCTCCAAAAATGCTTCTTGATGGTTGCTAAGCAACTATTGTTGAATACATGCAAGAGGTATTAATTGTGTGAACATTTTCAAAAATGGGGAAGAATTATTTAAAACTGAGGGCATTACCATACCTAAAATAAAACATTCCCTCCTCAAGCAGCAGTCCAGAATAGAGCCACTACAGCTTACTGGCTTCAGTGTGTCAGGGGGTGAGATGATTCACCAACAGTTACTTGTCTACATTTCTTTATCTTTTATCTTCCCTCTCTAGCCCCCCACTCAAATATGTAAGTAGCTCCATCTTATAATAAAACTCACTCAGAGGATAACTGGGACTTGTCTGATTACATATTTTCTGTGTTTCCTGTTGTGTGGTTCCTCACTGCCCACATTTTTCCTGACATGTGTATTTCATACTTGCATATCCTCAGGGCAGGACAGCTTGTGGCTCGTCAATTCTTACATGTAGCTTCAGAACTCACTAAACTTATCACAGAGTGATCATCTCTTTCTCTGACCCAAATGGAAACAAGAACTTTTCTATTTTCCACATCAAAGACTCAGCTTTCTGCTGATGCCAAATGCTGGGTGCTTCTTACCAGTAAACGCAGCTTTTATTTTATAGTGTGTTTCCCCCTCACTTTTTAATTTTTTTGACATCCCAATGTCATGATTAAGGTACAAAGACAGTGACTTTGATAAATTCAGTCAAACATTTAAATTAAACAATGATAGAATCTGTCATAAGGTGATCTCTCTATTTTGGTGAATATTAAGTGGAGCAACCCAAATTTCTATCAGGATGGAGTCCTAAGAGTAAAAAGTGACTGATAACATACCCTTTCTACTCTATGTTTCCCACGGGCAACTGAGTTCTTCATATCTAAAAGGGAGAAATCATTCAGGACTCAGATCAGTACCTGGTACGTAGAAAATAGTATATAAGCACTAGTTATTAATATTATTTGTTACTTTTATTATTATTATTTTATTTCTGGATCTCAGATCCAATATTTATCTTCCTACTACTTCTTGGCCATATATTCTTATTTTGGTCACTTTTAATAAAAAATTATGCCTTCCCTCTGAAATTAATTTGGAAAAATACTCAGAATAACAGACTTTCCACAGTGGAAAAAGAAGAAGAGAGTTTGTTATCAGAGATCAAAATATATTAAATAAATAGAAACAATTCTCAACTTCCAAGCTGAGTTTTGGAGAGCTATAGAGATTAGAGCGATCATAGCACACCTGGAACTGAGTAGTCCATATGACCTGTGTGAGGGTGAGGGTGGCATGAGGGGAGAAAGAGAATAAAATTGGAGGTAAGAACATCACGGCTCTGGAAAATTCTGAACAGATAAATCTTAGGCCTCTCTGTGTACCTACTGCCACCCCAAACTGTCCCACAAACAGTTCTGGAGAGCAGATGGAGGCTAGCAGATCTGCCTTGATTTAGGTTAGTCGTGGTATGTATTGTAAATCTCGTGCAAATGTTCTATGCCAGGCTCTGTGCTTCTAAAATCTGTGTGTGCAGCACTTCATTTAATCCTCATATAATGTCTCCTTGAAGTGAGTAGTAGTAGTGTTGACACTTTAAAAGTGAGGAAACTGAGGCTCAGAGATGTGAAGGCATTTCCCAGGAGCACATAAGTGGTAAGTTACAGTGAGTGGAGGCAGACCCAGACCCCTGTGTATCCAGGGCTCATCTTCTTGGCACAGTGCTACCTGCCTCTACAGAGCAGCCTGCCTCAGTCCCCTGCAAGGGAATAGACTTTGTTCCCTGAGACGAAGTGGCCAAGGAGGAGAGTGGCTGTCAAGCAGAACGCGGTGACAACTGGCACACAAAACATAGGATTTCTCATTCAATACTATAAACTAGTACTTTTGTACTTATGTAACTCCTTTGAACTGAGAAAAAAAACAAGTTCAAGCTCATTCTGTCTTCTCCCTGTTCCCCCACATCATTAAAGGAAACTCTTCTCATTCTCAGCTAAGGTAAATATCATCGTAGATTTTAAGAAATATTTTCAAACTGGAAGCAGTGGCTCACACCTGTCATCTTAGCACTTTGGGAGGTTGAGGTGTGAGAACTGTTTGAGCCTAGGCGTTTGAGACCAGCATAGGCAATATAGTGAGACCTTGACACTACAAAAAATAAAAAGCAAATTAGCTGGGTGTGGTGGCATGTGCTGTAGTCCTAGCTACTCAGGAGGCTGACGCAGAAGGATCCCTTGAGCCCAGCAGATGGAGGCTGCAGTGAGCCATAGTCATGCCACTGCACTCCAGTCTGGGCAACAGGTGAGACCCTACACACACACACAAAATTATTTTCAGCAAATATTTCTTGGGCACCAATTAGTCTTGTGACCAAATATTTCTCGAAAGAAATATGAGATAGGATTCTTGTTTTCCAGGGACATCGAATCGAGTGTGTTTGCTGAGAATTAGAGTCAACACATCCATTCAATATTCACGGACTATCCAAGGATAACACCGTTTTCAAGATGCCCCTTGTCCTTACTTTCACAAGGATGAGGTTCTGGCATGAAAAAGAGCAAGGTGATAAGGGTTGGTGTTAGAAAAAGGCAAGAGTAAGAGCTCTGGAAACATCACAAGGGTACTGAACTCAACTGCAACACCGGGAAGACCTCTCTGAGGAAGTGATGTTTAAGCTGAGATCCACAGACTGGGAGGAGCAATTGGCCAGGATGAGGGGTGAGACAATGAGGAGAAGGTTTCTTTTCCTGGAAGGATGTAAAGAAGGTTAAGATTTGAGAGAGAAAAAAATAAGTTCGAGAATTAAAAAATAAATAAATAAAGGGCCATTATCCTTTTACAGGACACTCTGAGACAAAGGCATCAATATGGTGAAGACACTTCATGCTGTAGGCCTTCAGGAGACAGACTCAAGGGGCCTGGCACAGGACTTGTGGCAAGGTGGGCCTTGATGGATGAGAAGGACTAGGAGAGAAGGAGGGAGAAAGAGAGGAAACAGACTCTGTTTCCTTCTATATTATGGACACAGGGCGAAACTAATCCTGGCTCCCCTTCCTGCCAAGAGCCTCCTAACCCCCGCACCTTGTCACTGTGACATAACTCTTCATGTGTATGTGTCATCCTTGGTGACAAAAGGCTCACAATTATTCCTTTCACTCTCCACTGGCCTGTGCTCATCTCCTTCTGCAGGCTGAAGTTGTCTGTTTGAATATATGATTCCTCATTTATTCATTTTCAGCCAGCAAACAATTTTTAATTAGCCTGCTCTTTATTGAGGACATGGAGCAGGTTATTAACTCGGTGCATCTTTGGGTCTTTAAAAAGAGTGAAAAAAACATAATCAATCTGCATGTGATGTTTAGGGGTTTAAGTGGTATTAGTCAACATATTTAAAACAAATCTCATCAAGCTCCATTTTTAAGCCCTGACTCAAACGACGATCCCACAAGGCAGAAGGGAAGAGTGGGATTAATATATTAGTCACTTGTAAAACTGGCCAGTCCTTCAGTTACATTAGTTCCAGTAAAATATTCAAGGGGATAATCACAAGTTTTTAAAAAGTATATCCTCTATCTACTGCATCTGACTCTCTAAGAGCACTTATATGCTATTATAATTCAAGGGTTTAGCACTGCCTTGTCTTTCTTGTACAAGTCCTAGACTGTTATACGGGGTTACATACAATTACACTGTTGGTAATCAATAAATGACAGTTGGACATATAGATACATGAACAAACTGATAGTCTACACCACCGGTATCTGCTAATAGGTAATACAGGAAACTGGGGCAATGAAAGACCCACACATGCACTCAGGGAGATGGAGGAGAAAGTTTTCAGGTCACTCCATTGGGCACTTCAGCCTTGGTTAGTTGTTTCATATGGTTCTGCTTCTTGCAACAAGGCTTGGATGTACCAGCAAGAGTCTAACTCCACTTATAGAAAAGTCACTTGGAATCTGTACCCAACTAATGGATGGTGAAAGAGGGGGTAAATGAGTGGTATCAGCTATTTCCTTCTTTTGAAAAAGAAGGAAATAGCTGATACCACTCATTTACCCATCTCAGAATTTGCAAGGCCAGGGTCTTTGGTGTTTCCTTACCAGCTACAAACAACTCTTGAGCTACCTCTCAATGAAAACCATTTTGGAATGTATTCATCAAGATATTTTTAGCTGGGCTCGGTGGCTCAGCCTGTAATCCCGCGCCTTGGGAGGCTGAGGTGAGTGCATTGCCTGAGCCTGCAGGTTTGAGACCCGCCTGGGCAACTTGGCAAAACCTCATCTCAACAATAAATCAAAAAATTAGCCGGGCATGGTAGCGTGTGCCTGTAGTTCCAGCTACTTGGAAGACTGAGGCGGAAGGATCACCAGAGCTCAGAAGGTTGAGGCTGCGGTGGCCGGGAGCGGCCACTGCACTCCAGTCTGGGCGACAGAGTGAGACTCCAACTCAAAAAAAAAAAAAAAAGATATTTTAGAAATCTTTTCAATTTGCTGGAGTTAAAAATACAAATAAACTTCTTCTTTGCTTCAACTCTATTGGCCCTGGGTCAGCCTGCGTGGAATTGCCTGGTTGATAATGCACGTAAAACTTGAAGGACTTACATAAATAAAGGTGCTATGACAAGGTCACAAGTTATACCCACTTTTCAACGCGCAGTGACTTGATCAAGAGAGATTTGTATTTAGCATGTTTTTCTAATTACACCTCTGTTGTTACACCTACTAGCTATTGCAGGAAGCACATCACCAAACATAGGTCATCTAGCTAATTTCCAGGGAATAGATCCAACTGTGGATACAGAAACACGACCACATCTTAAGTACAAATGCCCAAGCTTGCCACAGAGAAATTTCTAATGAGTAAAAGCAGACAGACACATCCAGATCACCTTTCTAAAAAGCCATTAAAAAGGCTGGGTGTGGTGGCTCAATCCTGTAATCCCAGAACTTTGGGAGGCTGAGATGGGAGGATTGCCTGAGCCCAGGGGTTTGAGGCCAGCCTGCATACCTTGGTGAGACCTCATCTCTACAATATATCAAAAAATTAGCCAGGTGTGGTAGTGCGCGCCTGTAGTTCCTGCTACTTGGAAGGTGGAGGCGGAAGGATAGTCTGAGCCCAGCAGGTTGAGACTACAGTGGCTGTGAGTATGCCACTGTACTCCAACTTTGGCGACAGAGTGAGATGCTGACTCAAAAAAAAAAAAAAAAGTCATTAAAAATGACCCCAAATCTCTCCCTCTCCAAATTCTCCTCAAAGATACTCATGTAAATCTGCCTAAAGTCACTGTCACTGAGTCCTATGCCAAAGATAAAGAGGTTCCTTCACTGTGAGATTTGTTGCAGTAAAAATAAGGCACGAATGAATCACAAAGATGTAAGATAAGAACTGTGTGGAAAACACAGTGATAGATGACACATCTCATTAAATATAATTTTATGTGATCAGTTACTGTACTGCCCTGTTTAATTGATTTATATACACTTTAGGAAGCTTTTTACTGTTCAGAATGCAATTATATACTTTATAATTGAGTACATAGTTGATTAATTACAATGTTTATGGTCATTTCAATTAAAAGTTGGCTATCAGGTCTGTGGTCAGAAACATACCCTCTCCCTCTTTAAAACATTGCTTCTACAAATAATGTTCTATGGAAATGAATTATACTTAACCTACAAGCCTTTTACTTACAGCACTGTCTCCAATAGGACATTTATATATAGTAATCAAGGGGCTGTCTTTTCTTTAGATAATTGTATATTCCTAAGTATCTTTGGTACAGGGTCATTCTCAATATTTTGAAAGTTTTTTCCAAACAATTTCAGAACCAGAAAAGAGTAACAATACATATGATAATTTGCATCCATTGAGAACTCGGTCAATAGCTAACCATGAAAACTTTTCTGGATTTTCTTCAGTTCAGTGGTTTGGTAGCTTTTGTACTCTTTAATAAGAACAATGGCAAGTTAATCTCTCTTCTGAAAGAAAAAAATCAGAAAACATAATTTTGTCAAATCTCCTTCAAAGGAATTTCTTTCCTAGCTTCTTATCTGTTCAAAGCTGCTTAAGATATGGTAGTCAATATCAATCAGGAAACATTTGACCCAAAGAGATAAAGTCCTGAGGTATGATCGTTTGATGAATGGCTTGCCCTTATCAGCTTGTAATTGCTAGTATAAACTCAACAGAAAGGTTCCCTTCCACTCTCCTTTCTGAAATAAGCCTCAAAGAAAAAGGAGTGGTAAGGGTCACCATTAAACCTCAGGAACTGAGCATATGCAATAGTCACTGGTTGCTGCAAAGACAAGTGTTGTGTTAGTCAAAATCAAGTCTCTTAACTTCTATATTTTTCTATGTGTGTGTATGAATATAAATATGTATATTTACTTTCTTTTTTTTTTTTGAGTTGGAGTCTCTCTCTGTCACCCAGACTGGAGTGCAGTGGCCGCTTCCGGCCATCGCAGCTTCGACCTGCTGGGCTCCGGCGATCCTTCAACCTCAGCCTTCCGAGTAGCTGGAATTACAGGCGTGCGCTACCACACCCGGCTGATTTTTTATTTATTGTAGAGATGAGATCTTGCCAAATTGCCCAGGTGGGTCTCGAACCCGCGGGTTCAGGCAATCCATTCACCTCGGCGTTCCAAAGTGCTGGGATTTCAGGCTGAGCCACCAATCCCAGTCGTATATTTACTTTCTTACTGTGCACTTCCGTGGCATCTAGAATTAATACGGGCAGAGGACTTATATCTGCTTAATTCACTAAGGTTTAATCAGGGACTAATGCAGTGTCTGGCCCCTAATAAGTTCTTCCTAAATATTTGTTGAATTGATGCATTGAGGAGATTATCATCCCACTTTAAAGCTAAGGAAACTGAGGTTTAGAAGTGGAGCTGCAGAGGGAGCAGGCACTTAAATCAATGTCTTCCATATCTTAGTGTGGGTGTTGCTGAGGATGGCCAATAAGCATCCAAGACTTTATCCAAGACTCAAAGGAGTTGAAGCAAGAGAGGGGACACCGCCAGCTTCATCTCTGTGTAACGCTGGTCATAACTACTACTATTTCAAGACCACTATACCAGGGACATAGTGAAAAACATTTCCTCTCTATAGAGGAAATATAATCTTTTTTTTTTTTTGAGTTGGAATCTCACTCTGTCGCCCAGACTGGAGTGCAATGGCCGCTCCCGGCCACCGCAGCCTCGACCTGCTGGGCTCTGGCGATCCTTCCGCCTCAGCCTTCCAAGTAGCCGGAATTACAGGCATGCGCTACCACGCCCGGCTGATTTTCTGATTTATTGTAGAGATGAGGTCTCGCTGCCCAGGCGGGTCTCGAACCCACGGGCTCAGGCAATCCACTCACCTCAGCCTCCCAAAGGCGCAGGATTACAGGCTGAGCCACCGAGTCTGGTTTATAGATATAATCTTGGTCAATCTTTACAATCATGGAAAACACATGTAATTATTCTTGTATATGACATGAGGAAACTCAGAGAAGTTATCTTACTTGACAAACAACAACAGAACATACAAGAAAAGACAACCAAGCATTTGGAAAACCTAGGGTAAATTATCCAAACACCTTATCTACTATCTGAAGGTAAGAAAACAGCAGCGGTGAAGTGATGCCTTCATTCCTAAGGGCCACAAAAAGCCTCTACTCAGCATCTCATTATTAGAACACAAGAAGAGTAGCAGTGGTTGAACCAAGGACTGATTTATCCCAGACTTTTCCATGAACGTATTTCAATCCATGAGTCCTAATTAGTTTTTGCATCTGTGATAATAGGTTTATATTATTTCCCTCTGGTCACCTAAAAGACTCCTGAAGGAGTAAAGAGCATCCCACTTCCCAGTTAAATGTTGCTGTAATCGTTTGAAAGAGAGATGGGGCATTGGTGTGGAAAATTATCCATAAGGCACTACTAATCTCCAACCAAAGATTTTATCTCAGTGGATTAGTGCCTTCTGTTCTGCAAACCATACCCACAACTCCATCAATCCCAGTAGTCTACAAAAATCAACTGAACTGACTGCCCTTCCTTAGAGGCGGGTCATACAGTGTTATCAGGTTCAAAGCCATTAACAACACAAGTGTACCAACAATACCTGAGCCTTCTATATCCTTCTCCAAGCTTCAGAAAGCTTCTCTGATCATCTTTGCCACCAATACTATCTTTTTTTCAATGTTATGTGCTCTTCATACACAACTAGTGCCTTATTCTTTTGTGCAAAATCCAAAAAACTTATTTTTAAATAAGTTCAAACATGTCTACTTAGTCACCCAATGTGCTTTTCAAAGGTTGTATTCTTCAATGTGCCTAGGCCAGTCACCATGTCAATAAATATCTGTGGATTGACTGAGAGATCAGAATTATCCCTCTTTGCTAAAAAGTATCATTCTCATTAATATTATAAGTAAGGTTTCCCTTCACTTGATTAATATTACATTACATTTGACTTTCTAGTCAAGGTTGCAGCTATCTATTCTTCGCTTCTTTTTTTTCCCTCTCCCGATCTAACCAGGAATCTGTTGTTGCTGTCTTGACAGTCTACTTTAAATCCCTAGCCTCTTCATTTTTCCCCCCCAAATCAACTTTAAACTGACCAATCCCTTCAGCTTTGCCATACTTCACTCTTCTGGTACAATAATATGACTCAAAATGTAGCAATGACTTGCCCACATGTATATAATTATGGCATCTGGTCAAGTTGATTTGAGGAGACTAAAAAAGACCCTATGTCATGTGTATACATACCTGGAACTCTGAAGGTAATATTTTTTCAGGGTTGGTCAATTATATACTATGAATGTTGGTTATAGCAGGCAATATGGGAAAGAGGTCCAAACCCTAAATTTAAGGAGCAAACTCATGGCAAGTCTGAGCTGATAGATATTCTAGTAAGCATTGTATTACTTTCAAATATTTGACGATCTGCCTACAAAGCATGTCCTAAGATAAGTGTTACTTTAATGAACAGAGAAGAGTGAATGAATTCTCTGAATGATTGAGCATCTGCCATACCTACCAGGTATTGGGGAAGGGGCACGAGAATTGCCCAGGATGTGGAAAGTCCAGGCAGTGGAAAGAAACAAACACAGAGGCATGTTTCTTTCACTTGTGTCCAGTATTTCCTTTACTAGAGACTTCACTAGAACTCTTATGAAAATAGATGGGAAGTTAGTGACACTAGCTACATGGATTCTGCTGGTCAATGAATGAATTTACCTTGTATTCTAGTCACAGGAGATCCCTGTGACACAGGGAGTTTTTGTTTGTTTTCAATTTACATTTCAAGTCAATTTCTTTGTCACAAGTATGCTTCCAATTCTTTTCTGTCACTTAAGTTTTTTTACACAACCCAGGGAATATCTGCCCAAGGAAAGTGTATTAATCGTAATAGTCTTTTAATGATAACCTTCCAATCATGTGAAGTCCAGAGACTGAGTCACCAATGAGGGTTCACAAATGAGGGTGACTGTGAGACATAAGGAAAAGGATGAGGTTTTCAAAAGATCCCATGACCCTAGTGGGTTAAAATAAAGCAAGAGAGCCCCTTTATAGAAATTCATATGCCATGTAGAGACTCTCTTCCATACCATGAGTCTTAGAATTTCCAGAAAGTGGTGTTTGGAGGAGCTTAGAGTCTGTCTAGTTTAGCCCGCTGGACTACACTGACAAACTTAATTGTATGAGCTCTGCTCATCTCAGAGAGAATGAATCACACTTCAGAAAGAGAGGAAGATTAGAGAACATGGGACAAGTGGGATGACCTGGGGCTTAAAGCTGCTAAAAAGGTCCCAAATGTAAAATTTAGACATAGAAAGACCTATATGAGAGTGGGTTTTATTTATACTTCTCATAAAAGGAAAAAATATATAAATCATTAGCAACTTCCCCTTTCTGATTCCTCTCTGTCTTGTGTCATCTCCCAATTACTGTGATTGTTCTGATGGTGTTAGCTTCTTAAAGATCCAGCTATAAAATATAAGGACTAATTGTTGAACAGACCCAGGGAGCTATTAACACTACAGTGGTCGTACTCTATTATATCTATGCAATTGGGTTTACACAGCTCCAACTCATGCCTTGAAATGCTAAAAATAAATCAACTCTTTTATTTAGACATAAACATCACATCACACTCCAGAAGGGGCCAGAATGGCTGTTTCTGGTTCGCACATTCAGTCCAGGGCAAAGGGAGATATGTCTCAGTAAATATCGCTAACCATAATCTGGATTCTCTAATTTCAGAAACCCATTCCTCTGACAAAGTAATATTTATAGAAGATGAAATTTGGGTTTTCAATTATGCCAACTTCCTTTTTCATATTCAAATGCTACATATATTCCAGAACATGTTTACAGATTTTTTCCCATATTTCTAAATAAATACACCAAAGAAGTTCTGAAATATACACATTTTAAAGATGTCTTTGCACTCACCAAGTTATTCCCAGATGTTTCACATTCCGCATTTCTCAATAAATGAATAACATGCTAGGAAAGCAAACATGAGCTGACAGTATTTAGTCTAAGTTTTTAAAATGGTATAACGTGCTGCTAAAAACAATTTTCAATAACTATATATCAGCAGTTATTAAAGAATTCAAAGTCAGCATTTGTAGGCTTGGGCACTGAGCTCTATAGAAATGTAGTCTTCAGAGGAATTGTTTTATGTTTCTTACACCACACTGCAGCAACAACTTTTGTCTTCTATCTTCTGAGATATATATATATATTTTTTTCATGTGACAAACCCATGATCCCAGTTCACTGCCACAAATGCTCATTAACAAGCATCACAGTCCCACAGTCAGTTCTGTGAGCTTTGAACCAGTTCCAGAATGAGGGCTACAGCAAATGGCAGCTTGGCCTTTTCACTTTTTCCATTTTTTACACTTAAAAAAAAAAAGGCAGAAAACTTCCAATAACTGCTCCTTTCACACCTTTTATCTTCTTTATAAAATCGTAATATCCACTCATTAAATCTCAAACTTTGCTGTGTTCTTATGTAATGCTTAATTCTCTTCTCTGGCGTTGGCTTGTGAAATGTCTTTAATTAAAAAAGCTAAAAGCACTCTAAATCTGGATGGCAGACTCATTTCCAGGGCATTCAGGCATGTTGTCTAATTTTAAAACTCTGACAGGATACATGTAAATTTATGCAAGTTTCATAAAAGTCACAATTTCCTCCTTGAATTCAAGCTAAAGAAAATGCCCCTGAGCTCTTTTCAAAGCTGTTTGTTTTACTGGAGAGCTCATTTTGCCCATTGTGTTGGAGGTGATTATTCTGGAGACTATCCATGTCAGAGCCCCATCAATCCACTGTGGATTAAAGAGTTAAATTTTCCAACTATTGGTCAAACAGGCCCTCTGATCATTATTTTATAGCTTTTAAACACAGATAGGGGAGGGGAGAAAAATATTATCATGCGAATTATTTTGTTTGACAGTAATTAAGAAATTATATGTTAAGAAAATCTAATTGTTCATATGAGTCATTAATGTGTTTTCATTCTTTGTAAAACTTTCTGGCACGCCCTTCCTTTCTTGCTTTAAATAAGCAAGGACTGGAAAATATGCATAGTATTTGCAACCCAGGGGAGTGACATATTAATTCAAAGTTTGCTAGGAAGTGTAGCTTTGTGGAAACTCAACCGTGTTCTCATCCTTTTTGTTTCTACCACTCTTTACCCAAGAATTCTCTTTAGAAAGTTGGGGTAGACCTTTTGAACATGAGGCAGGGTCTTCTATGGGCTGGGGTATTGCTCTCTTGAGAAGGAACTCTATAAGAAAAACTACATGTGAGAATCAGTCCTAGGTAATTAACCAGTCCTTGCTAATTCTGTTGCTCCCTAGAAGCAAATCTTCACTCTGAATTAAGCTTTTGCCAAAGTTTGTTTTGGAAAGGTCTTAAATCCACAGGAACGAGACTAAAAGTGTATGATGGAAGGCTGAGACAAGCTCCCAAATGGCTGGGACACCTTTGAATGAACCCAGGTTAGCTTATAAATTGCCGATCCCTAAAAGAGCACAAACTAAAATTACATTTGTTTTTATTGAAAGGCAGCCTCAAGTGCTGACATGTAGGGTATGACATGTGATACATAATAATACTCTTAAACCAGTTCTGACATAATATCTCCGGCGGCCTAATAACCGCAAATGATTGCTTTAGTTAAGAACTCGCCAGAAGCAAAATAGATCCATGTAAAAGTAGCTTGAATCATAAATACCTCAACAATATTTTATGTCACTTTGTAAAAGTTAAAGGAGTCCTATAATAATTAACAACAAAAACGCCATGTTCTTTACTATTGTATAGTGGTTGTGAAAGGTTATTTCATAGTCCCGAGGCTGCCAGTGCCGTAAATTATGCAGGCACCAAGAAGCATTAAGGAGAAATAATAGCAATTTAAACGAAGGCTGACGTAATTCATGATAAACAGTCATTGGAAAATATTACAATGTTGTCTTTTTTGAGTGGGTTTAATCAGAAGAATGTGACCATATTCTAACATAAACCACTTCTCTTTTCCATTGTGCTAGCACTAGGAATGTTGGCACTCACCCTAGCTGCAAGGTTCTTATTCACAATAATTGCTGAATCCAGCACTCCAACACCTCCAGGGAACCTAACAATGTAAATTTGGTATTCTGATTGATGGAAGGAGCTTCCAAGACAAAGCTCCAAAGCTCTGGGCTGCATGGTGGTCCAGAGGAGGGCCTGAAATTTGAGACTCATCTAGTCAGGATGCTTTAAAGAATACATATCAAAAAGATGGCTAAGTAATGCAAACAGTTGAAGAATTACTTTATTGTTATGTCTAGTAGAATTTGGACAATGGTGTAAATGTAGCAGCTGTCCTGACAAAAGGAAACCTTTGTCACAGGTTGTTCTGGGTGAACTGTAAATATAGCAACACATTAAGAAGCAAGTATGATGGAGAAAACTGAACCAGTCAACTTTCATTAATGCAAAACATCACCAGGTCAAGATCATAAGACATGATCACAAGATAGGACGGTCAAGCCTATGTTTATCTCTGAACACACACAAAAATTACCTCCTGTGCATGAAGGCTGACTAGGGGTGGGTTTGAAAAAAAAAAAAAAAGCTCAGGAACATATCTCATGCCAACATGGAGACTGGGCAATATTTACTTCTCTGGCATCCACCCAGTTTTTGGAAGTGTAAAGAGAATAATGACATCGCTATCATAACTGTAAAGTCTTCCAATGTAGAGTTCATTTAAAAGTCTTTTATTGATTAGCTGTGGAGACTAAGGAAGGCAAAGATAAAAGAAAACACAGACAATCCAATAGCTTATTTTCCCCACTGGTTTCTATTTCATTCATGATCCATTCTTTCCAAGGGCCATTAAGAACAGCAGAAGTGATTTCATTTTTGCTTTCTCTCCTTTTCTCTGCCAACCTTCGGGTGGAGGTGCTAATGAGCTGGAATAAACTCAAATGAAGGAAGAGGTGGCCTGCCCAGGAAGCTGGGGACTTGGATAATCTGCATAGGGAGGCTCTGTCCCCAGTAATCAAAAATTAATTGCCACCTTCCAAAGATCATTTAAAATATCCATTATACAGCAAAACAGATTTTTTTGACCCTGGGTCTTTTCTTCCAACTGAATCTATTTAAATCATCCCAGAGGTCAAATATCTGGCCACTCCTTTGAAAATATTCTTCAAAATAAGATAAATGGCTTTCTTTGGCATTTATACTAATAAAAACGTATTTTATCTTCTCTTACCACACAAACCTTACTTTCTGTAAATAGCCTTTTGCGAACATTATCAGTGAATTTTGCTCAGTGTGCAAATATTTTATGTATTACAATGAGTAGCAGAACGCAAAACTTGCAAATATTTATTTTTAGACATATGGGAAATAAAGCAATTAGAGCTAAAAATGTGAAGAATGAAGAGCTCACTTAGAAGCAATTACATTTGGACATGCAAACTGTTCTGCCATCAAACTTTTGTTCGGTTGCCGTAGAGCATATTAAGAAATATCACTTGCACACGCAAAAAAGAAAATATTATTTCACAACAGAAAATTTCCAATCACTATAAACAACATCTGGGGGTCATTAATAACTTACTCTGCAGCTGAATTAGCCAAATAATATGTGGCCTGACTCAGAATTCTTAAATTTCTATTTTTGAAGAAAAAAAAAAGGAAATGAAACAAATATAATACCATGACTTATTTTTTCAAGTACCGATGCTTCCTGGGCAGTTTATGTGAACGTGTGTAGATACAGTGAACAATTTGTATACTCACACTAGCACATACTGTTTATCCATTAATCACTACTTCCCCTTACGTGATGTCCTGTTTTTGTTTTGAGGAAGTTTAAAATTGTAATATTGAGTTCACTCTCTCTGCTCAGAGCCCTGTATATAATTAGCATATTTTTCAGACTAGTAAGAATCTGACCATAAGCAACATCTGAGAAGTTTCCCATTCCAAACTACTACAAAGCTTTTTGTACATAACCTCATAACACGATTTAAGAACAGGCATACTGTTCAAATATTTCAGCCCTAAGATAAAAGAACTAACAATTTTACTGCCACACAACCCACTGTACTGAGACACCCCAAATATTTATACTAACAGGAGTTGAAAATAGTATCAGAGGACAATGCCAAAATATTTCCTCCACTCATTATTAGCAACAGTCTTTGGGAAGACAGATGCCAAGAAGCTAGCATGTCTCTCATTCGTTGGGTTGCATCACATGGTCTGTCATTATAGGTTTCGTGGGGAATCAACAGACTGGTTTACTTACGGGCAGAGTAAAATTTGTCTTTAAAACTACATTTACAGGGGTGTTTTTTGGTAATGCTTCTATGACATCACTCTAATAAGTATTTAATTTCAACTGTAAGATATACTTTTTTTTTTCACATTTCAACTTGTCCAGCATCTGTGATCTCTCAGTTGATGACATTTTACAATTATAATCAGCAATGTTTTTTACTGTATATGCAATATGGTACATTTAAAAATGATATGTCTTACAAGCGATATCTTAGGTATGATCGACTATAGTACTTTGTTAGTCTATATCAGAGGTCAAGGTGATTTTCTGTGAAGAGTGAAGGTGTAAATATTTTCAGCTGGCTAGGCCCTACTCAAGTCTGCTGTTGTAGCACACAAGTAGCCATAGGTAAGATGTAAGCACTTGAATGTGGCAGTGTTTCAGTAAAACTCTACAGCAGGCAACAGGCTGGACATGACCCATGGGTTGTAGTTTGACCCTATGTGGAAACTAGATTATAAACAGCATACTTACCCATTACCCAGCAATACACAGTGATGGACTCTTAGCCCTGATGCTGAACCCGCTAAAGGTAGAAATTCTGTCATCCTGGGAGTCCTCCCAATCTAACAAGGCACCTAGAGGTCAGATAAGGCTAAGGTGAATGACCAGGTTTAAATTCACACTGTTCAGGGGTGGAGAAGCAAACATTATGCAGGTGAACTCAAAGAAGGCACCCAGTTTCTCCTGTAGGAGCACTTGCATATTTAACTGAAGTCCTAGAAATTTTGAGAACAAGTCAGATTCTTGTAATCATTATTTAAATGAATTAAAATAGTTGACTGGCTATTAAAAAGAAGTCAACACAACCTAAAAGAGCACTACTTGGAAGTTCAGAGAGCAGGGTTTGAATCCCAGCTCTATCACTTAACTAGTTGTGTTAGATGACTTTCTTAAACAGCTGTGAGTGTTGGTTTTCTCATCTGAAAAACAAGGATAACAATACCTACACCTCAAAGTATTGAGAATCAGATAACATACTGTATATAGTAGGTGCTAAATAAATGCCATAAAAAGTTGTTTTCAATAGGCTTTTCACTGCAGTGATTTATCCTATTAACTATACATGATTCATTAAATGGATATCTGTTAGAGACACATACTACAGGCATCTAACACAGTGCCTGACACATGGGAAGCTCTAAATAAAAGATATCTACTGTCATTGCATTTTAATTCCCCAAAATTCTCAGGAAAGGAGCTGTCCTAATTAATGAAGTGAAAGTTGATATAGAATTCTTAAAAACACCCTTTTCATTGCACTAATGGAATGCAAGTATATGAAAAGAGAAAGGGATATTAAAGACCACCCAATCCAGGGGTTCTTAATCTGAAGTTTCACATGCTCTTTGAATCTTAAAAAAATATATGCAGAATGTTCTCTATTTGCTTGATATGTTAATTTTTGCTAATAACATTGTTCAAAGCCATTATTACTTTTATTATGCTTGCAGCACATTTTTATGAGGAGACGATTCATAGCTTTCATCAGATCTCAAAGAAACCTGAGATCCAAAAATCTCAAAAACCTGGTCCAATATTCCATTTTACACTTGATACATGGCCTCCCAGAGAGGTTAATTGAGTTGCTGAAGCTCCCCACTTGGTACGGGGGTCACATTCAGAACACAGTTCTCCTAGCTCCCAGTCAAATGCCCTCTCTAGTACACTGTGCTTATTCTTAATTTCTTGGTAATTAAGACATTTGGAGTGTATCCCTCCAAAATTATGGCTATGCACTGTAACCTAGAAAAGCTTTTTACTCCGGCTGCTACTTCTTGCCACATTCTGCCTCATGTCTGCACCAGCTGCAGCCCAACAGTTCCTCCATCACACCTGAACAGAGGAAATCACGGAAGGAAGAGCTGGCAGTCACGGTTACTTCGTCAACTTCCATTCTCCATGACCACTGCAACCGACTTCAACTGTAGGCATTCCTACAGCACTGAGTCTCAATTCTAAGTGTGCATAAAGTGTGATTAAAATATTGGTAACAAGGGAATGTAAATTAGTACAGCCATTATGGAAACAGTATGGAGGTTCCTCAAAAAATTAAAAATAGAATTACCATATGATCCAGCAATTCCACTATTGGATACATAGCCAAAGGAAATGAAATCAGTATGTCGAAAAGATTGCTGTACTCCCATGTTCATTGCTGCGTTATTCACAATAGCCAAGATTGTGAATCAACCTAAGTTTGCATCAAAGGATGAATACATAGAGAAAATGTGGTATATCAAAAAAATAATAAGTGCTTGAGATGATGGATATTGTATGCTTGTTATCAAAATATCATATTACCCTATAAATATGTACACCTATTATGTATCCATAAAAATTAAGAATAAAAAAATGTGGTATATATACCCAATGAAATACTATTTAGTCTTTAAAAAGAGGAAAACTCTGTCACTTGTAACAACATTAATGAACCTGGAAGACATTATGTTAAGTGAAATAAGACAGACACAGAAGACAAATACTGCATGATCTCACTTTTATTCTTAGGGTTTATCTCAGACCTCTTGAATTTGAATGGATAAATAGCATCCCATTGCATTTATATATCATGTTTTATCCACGTATATGTGAAATCTAAAACTGTTGAACTCATTAGAGTAGAGAGTAGAATTGGTGGTTTCCAGGGGCTGAGGAGTAGAGAGAGTTGAGGAATTGCTGGTCAAAGAGTACCAAATTTCAACTACATAAGAGGAATAAAGTCAAGAAGTCCATTATACAAAATGGTGACTACAATTAGTGACAATGTATCATGTTCTTGAAAATTGCTCAGAGAGTAGATTTTAAGTAATCCACTACAAAATACTGATAATATGTGAGGTGACACATATATTAATTAGGTCAATCTAGCCATTCCACAATGTATACATACTTCAAAACAACATGTTGGCCATGATAAATATATGCTACTTTTATTTGTCAATTAAAAAATATTGATAAGCCGGGCTCAGTGGCTCAGCCTGTAATCCCACGCCTTTGGGAGGCTGAGGTGAGTGGATTGCCTGAGCCCGCGGGTTCGAGACCCGCCTGGGTAGCAAGACCTCATCTCTACAATAAATCAAAAAAATCAGCCGGGCGTGGTAGCACATGCCTGTAATTCCGGCTACTTGGAAGGCTGAGGCGGAAGGATCGCCGGAGCCCAGCAGGTCGAGGCTGCGGTGGCTGGGAACAGCCACTGCACTCCAGTCTGGGTGACAGAGTGAGACTCCAACTCAAAAAAAAAAAAAAAAATCGGTAACAAGAATGAATAGGTAAAGAAAACGTGGTATATCAAAGAAGTGATCAATGTTTGAGGTGATGGATATCCCAAATACCCTGGTTTGATCATTACACATTGTATGCTTATATCAAATTATCACATGTATCCCATAATATGTATGACTATTATATATTCACAATAATTTAAACAAATAAAATGTGGTATATGTACCCAATGCAATACTATTTAGACATTCAAATTCAAGAGGTCTGAGGCAAACCCTAAGTATAAACTTTTTAGTATGTTCTTAGGGAACTGATACAGATGTGAAAATAAGCCGGGCTCTGTGGCTCAGCCTGTAATCCTGCGCCTTTGGGAGGCTGAGGTGAGTGGATTGCCTGAGCCCGTGGGTTCGAGACCCGCATGGGCAGTGAGACCTCATCTCTACAATAAATCAAAAAATCAGCCAGGCGTGGTAGCGCATGCCTGTAATTCCGGCTACTTGGAAGGCTGAGGCGGAAGGATCGCCAGAGCCTAGCAGGTCGAGGCTGCGGTGGCTGGGAGCGGCCACTGCACTCCCGTCTGGGTGACAAAGTGAGACTCCAACTCAAAAAAAAAAAAAGAAAAGAATTCCCTGAGCTCGCATTTTTTACCTATGTTGAGTATTCACTGAAGAAAGTTTTGTTCCTATTGTACTTTGGGATCCTGCAAAAGCCCTGGATTCAACACTGTTTCTCAGTGTCTTCAACACAACTGTAGAAGGTACAGTGGATACCTAAATCCATAGCAGATTCTGATTATCTGATATCTCTGCTGTTGCTTAGAAGGACAATAATTTTGTCAATAAGAGATCCCTGGAATCTATCAAATGCTGATGCTTTTATATATAAAGATGCTCATTACAATGTTAATTATACTTTATATATAACAGCAACAAAAACTTTAAATAACTGAAACTCTTAATAGAAAGGGACTATATAAACTCTGATAAATACATTTCATGTAATATTATGCAATCATTAAAATGTCGTTCATAAATTGTTTATAATAATATGGGAAAATATTTATTTTATAATAACTAGAAATTTAAGATATAAAATTACATACCTAAAATGTTCTCAAGTAAATAAGAATGCTTTGTAAAAAGACAGGAAGGAAATGGGTAAAACTGATGAGATTATGAATGATATTTAAGAAGGCAGCAGAGTGAATAAGCATACTGGTTTTGAAGCCAGACAGACCTGAACTGGAATCCAGCATGACCACTTACGAGCTTTGTGACTTTGGGTTCATATAACTTTTCTTAGTCACTGTTTCCTGTCCTGTGGAGTGATGGTTAACATGAGCTTCCTTATAGAGATGCTGTGAGGATTAAGTAAGATAATATATGTAAAGGGCTTAACATAAGGTCTGACATATGGTACATGCTCACAGAAGAGTGGCAATTATTATTATTACTATACTTGTACTTTTTATAATGGGAATAACTTCATAATGAGAAAAATATTTTGAAAAAAACTTAAGAACTGTTTTTTTACTGTTTACTTTTTTTTCCCCCTCCTTGAAATATTGTACCAAGGGGATGAGGGGGGGGGAACATCTGGTTATTGGAAGATTCTGGTTAATTAGGGTTTGCTCTAATAGTCTTGTAGCTGTGATGCCACGTCCTTCAGCACTGGGTCACATTTGGGAGAATGACATTAAGAACACAGGCAGCTGGGCACTGTGGCTCATGTCTGTAATCCCAGCACTTTGGAAGGCTGAGGTGAGAGGATTGCCTGAGCCCATGTGTTTGAGACCAGCCTATGCAACTTGGCAAGACCTCATCTCTACAATAAATTTAAAAATTAGCCACATGTGGTGGTACACACCTGTAGTTCCAGCCACTTGGAAGGCTGAGGCAGTAGGATTGCCTGAATCCAGCAGGTTGAGGCTGAGGTTGCAGTGGCTGTGAGCGTACTGCTGCACTCTAGCCTGGGCGACAGAGTAAGATTCCAACACACACACACACACACACACACACACACACACACACACACACACACACACACACACACACAAAGAACACAGACTGAGAAGCTGGTGCCCAAGTCCCATTACGGTCTTTAGCTTTGGTCACAACTGCACTAACATTTAGCGACTGACTTGCCTGATCAGTTTCTTCAACTGCCCAATGGAGCCAAGACACTTATTCTCCAAGTTTTACAGAGTTGTGCAGAGGTAAGACTGGGTGAAAGTGCTCTGAAAAGTATGAGGAGCCCTCTTGCATGTGTAGGACATGAAGTATGAATGGCAGGGTTGAGCATGGGATGAGACATTAGCAGAGGTGGGAGTGGCAGACCAAGTTCTCTGCATCTCTAAGCCTACCTCGTCAGCTCATGTAGGTGACAGTGGCACCAAGGGTCAGCAAGACAACTTAACAGGGGCCCTACAATAGTCCCTAGGTTTGTTCTTGTTTTGACACACTTCAAAGTCCTGTCTTCCAACAGTTATAGGATAAAATGTATTCTCTCTAGCATGATATCTGCCATCTGTGCTACTGTAGAGACAAATCCCAAAAGAACCAATGAGTACCAACACCCTCTCTCTTTCTAAAAATGGGCCAAAACGTTGGCACAGTTTTGCTTCTGGTACTATGTGTGATACCCCTGGACTGAGAGAAAGTGTGACCTGCTAACCTCTGTGTGTTGTGAGCTTTCCTATCCAGGATCTCCCATGAGAGACCAAAGGCCTCACCCTTACCTACAAATACTACAAAGCAAGTCAATGATCGATAAAGGATCCATGGGGTATCATTGCCATCCACCAAGAAATTTTCCATAGATGAACATTATATTGGCTAAGCCTTTTTATTTTCTTAACATTTTATGATATGATTCTAGCCTGTACTGTGATCTATATCATGTTCTCGACCCATAGAACCCTCATTCAATCAGAATCCAACAAGATCCTGTATGCTAACAGACATACCACTGTTGCTTATTTTCATAATGCATTTTGATATCTGTGAGTGAGAAGTTGGAAAGCTTGATGGCTTGACCTCTGGATACAGGCTACCATTTGTTCTGTTTTAAGGATACTCCTTGACTTCCTCAGAAAGAGCACCCTTCTAGGTTGTGCAGATGACAGGTTCTGCACAGGTTCAGCAAATGAACAGGTTCTCAACAAATGAACAATCTTCAGTCAAAGACACTAACCAATTTATGAACAATGTCTCTTTGGTTTGAAAAGATAAGTAAATATTGACAAAAACCCAGTTCCTTTGAGTTAGACACTCGCCCTTGAGAATAAATTGGCAATGAACTAAAACAGAAAGATTGAGGTCAAAAAAATACTAAGAAAGGAGATAAGATGATGGAGATAGGAAGCCCTTTGGAATCTAGCAAAGTTTGTATATCATTTTAACAAACATATATTGGGAAAAAAGTACTGAGTAACACACAAAGGGCAAGAAGCAAAATACTAAGGAAGATTATTCTAGAAGCAGTTCATTAAGTGGTCAGGAAACCAAGCAGTCACCTCACTTCTTTATCATCTACTGCAAAGTTGGTGCATTCTCATCCTCTTTTTTCCCGACAGACCCAAAAGAAAGATCCAGTTTAAAAAGAGACAAGCTGATTTTTCTTTGAAGAGGCTTCCCCTGGGTTCTAATCATAAGGGGATCTGTGGCACAAGGATTTAGGAGTGCCTGCTCCCTCAGGAAAATGTAACATCTTCTAGGACGAAAAAAGAGTTTTTCCTTGAGGAGGCTGCTTTTTGTCTATGCAGAAAGTTAAAAATGGCAGAGGAAACAACCTCTTTCGTTGAGCTTCAAAGTCCAGAGTATTTTCCACCTTCTCACCTGAAATGACTTCCTCCTTTCTGAGTCCTTCAAGGTCCAGCTGAAGATTCACCTCCTCTAAGAGTCTTCCCCCCATATTAGGACTCTTTTTCATGTATCTTTTAACTCTAGTAGCACCTACAGTTTGACCTCCTCACCTCGCCATTAGCCAACTGTCTTGCAGTGTCCGTTATACAAGCCATGGTAGATATTCTCTCCTCTGAACTTCAAAATAACTCCTGACTTTTAACTCCATGCTCCTCTCACTCTGTAGCAAAAAAAGTATGCACACTGGGAGTCTATGGGGTTTGCTTTACTAACTCCTATTTCAGCAACATGCTAGGTCTGGGACCCTTCAGAAGCTGCTTTATCTCTCCGAGGTCACTCATGGGCAACATGCGAGACTGTTAAGAGGATTAGAAAGAACATTTGTAATGGCCTATTGCTCCATGTCTTAGACAACTTGCTTTTTCAGTGTTTAGAGAGTAGAGACCAGCATCCCCACAATGTTTGGAGTTTGTCTTAAACATAGCTGTTGCTCAATGAATGAATGAATAAACTCCCAAGGAGAATTTGAATGCACCAATATTCTGCACAAACCCTGTCTGTTCTTCAGTCCTCCGTGATGGCAACTAGAGAGTCAAAAAGGCTACTCAGAGAAGAGACTTCTAGGGAGAAAACTTCTAGGCAACTTCCAAAGGGAGCATAAAGCTCAGATGATGGAATCAAGGCCCACGCCAGCCAGCAATGAGAAGATTTCCTGAGCAGGCAGTGCAGCCGGCTCGTGTGCCAAGAGCTTGGCTACTCTGCCTTCTTTGAAAACCCATTACCAAATCATGGCAAGAGAAATTTAATTTTAAAAAGGGAAATGATTTATGTGCTACAGGGATAAAGAAGTGACAGAAGCAGGAAAGCTTGCATACATTTCATTTTTTGAAATTAGACCTATAATTTTTTCATTAAAGAAGGATGCCAAGTTGGGAAAGCCAATGCGTTCTAAGCAGAAAATTACAGAGAGGTGTATAATGAAAATCCTGTCAGCATTGAAACCCTATGTCTTGCAGAGTCCATGAGAATACAGGGCAGTCTACTATCTGCTCCCTCAACTTCTAAGTAGTTCAGCTCTTAAAGAGCCCTGTCCTCATTTCTGTTTCTCTGATGAAGTAGGAAGCAATGGAAAGTCTGAGCAGAGCAGTGACTACTCTGGCTGAGGTGTTGAGAACCCAAGGACAACAAGGGCTGAAGTAGAGAAGCAGAGAGACTGATGTAACATAGATGAGGGGTGTTGGTGGCTGGTACCGCAGTTTATTGATTCCAATCCATCGGTTTTCAGATTTTGAATCTTTCTGATCATTCCTTTCCTAACCATTCCCCCAGTCTATCCATTTAAATCCTACAGAAGCTACTGGACACTGATTATCTACAGAGCTAGTGATCAGTTATCTGTTTCCCATCAGCCTGGTCTCAGGGAGTCTGAGACCTCTGTAATTTTCTGCCAGTTCACAAATGCTCCTGTCAAGAAGGTCTAGGTTGGGAGGCAGTCTAGTGCAATGGTGTAGACAGCATGGATACTGAGCTGACTGTCTAGGTTCATACCCAGGTTTTGCCACTTGCTAGCCATGTACTATTGCTGTGCTTCAGTGTCCTTATCTGTGAAATGGGGGGTAGCAACCATACTGACATGAAGTATGCATCCATCCATTGAAGCAATATTTACTACCCATCTACTATGTACCAAGTACTGTTCTGGTCCCTAGGCACATGGTTGTGAAGAGCTTACTTTGTAATATGTGTGGAGAGAGGGGAGACTAACTATAAACATGCAAATAACAAATAGAGGTGTTAATTTTAGAAAATGATGAGTTACAGGAAGAAAAGGACATGCTAGATGATAGGACAGAACTGGGTTTGTGGAAGCAGGATGGTCAGAGAAGACATTTGAGTTGAAGCCCAAATGATGAGAAGGAGCTGGACCTATGATATCTGGGAGAACACATTCTGTGCAGGGGATCAATCAAACAAGTATTTCTGGGATGATCAGATGCTGAATGATTTTTTAGTAGCAAATGATACCTCACTTTCTTCATCAGTCTGTGTAGGTATGAAACAATATTGTGGTTGTTTTTTGAGAAATCACTACAGACCCAACATGTGGTTGATGTGTTGGGTGGTGTAAGAGTTGCGGGAAGATTCAGTTAACCATGAGCACTTACCATTTACTTATTAACTCATTTAATCTTTACAACAATCCTGTGAGGTCAATACCTGTGTATGGTTCATGGTTATCTTATATTTTGTTACTCCTTTTTCTATATACGGCATGCAAACTCTTTATGTTTTTGTTTTTTTTTTTGAGTTGGAGTCTCACTCTGTCGCCCAGACTGGAGTGCAGTGGCCGCTCCCAGCCACTGCAGCCTCGACCTGCTGGGCTCCGGCGATCCTTCCGCCTCAGCCTTCCGAGTAGCTGGAATTACAGGCATGCACTACCACGCCCGGCTGATTTTTTGATTTATTGTAGAGATGAGGTCTCGCTGCCCAGGCAGGTCTCGAACCTGTGGGCTCAGGCAATCCACTCACCTCAACCTCCCAAAGGCGCGGGATTACAGGCTGAGCCACCGAGCCCGGCGCAAACTCTTTAAAAGTAGGACTTTTTTTTTTTGAGTTGGAGTCTCACTCTATCACCCAGACTGGAGTGCAGTGGCTGCTCCCAGCCTCTGCAGCCTCAACCTGCTGGGCGCCAGCGATCCTTCTACCTCAGCATTCCAAGTAGCTGGAACTACAGGTGCATGCTATCACGCCAGGCTAATTTTTGATTTATTGTAGAGATGAGGCCTTGCCAAGTTGCCCAGGCAGGTCTTGAACCTGCGGGCTCAGGCAATTCACTCACTTTGGCCTCCCAAAGCGCTGGGATTACAGGCTGAGCCATATTTATGTCTTACTCATAACTGTTGTGCTCAAGAACCAGAACAGCACCTGGCACATGATAGGAGTATAATAGACACTGGTTAAACAAATGAAGGAAGTTGTATTTTGTGCCAGGTGCCATGTTAGGCTCTAAGCATCCCCAGGTAGCTTCACATACAATCAAAGGAACTTGAATCAATATAGTTCCCCCAATGGATAGAATAAATGGGGATTACAGAGGAACTTCATTTATCAAGATGATACACACACACACACACACACACACACACACACACACACACACACATATATATCCTTTTGATATATATATCCTTTTCTTTTTTTTTTTTGAGTTGGAGTCTCACTCTGTCGCCCAGACTGGAGTGCAGTAGCCGCTCCCAGCCACCGCAGCCTCGACCTGCTGGGCTCTGGCGATCCTTCTGCCTCAGCCTTCTGAGTAGCCGAAATTACAGGCACATGCTACCACGCCCGGCTGATTTTTTGATTTATTGTAGAGATGAGGTCTCACCAAGTTGCTCAGGTGAGTCTCGAACCTGCGGGCTCAGGCAATCCAGTCACCTTAGCCTCCCAAAGGCGCGGGATTACAGGCTGAGCCACCGAGCCAGCTTCTTTTTTTTTTTTTTTTTTTTTTGAGTTGGAGTCTCGCTCTGTCACCCAGGCTGGAGCACACTCACTACCACCCCAGTTGTCAACCTGCTGTGCTCCGGCGATCCTTCCGCCTCAGGCTTCCAAGTAGCCAGAACTACAGGCACACGCTACTGTACCCGGCTGGTTTTTTATTTTATTGTAGAGACGAAGTCTCACCAAGTTCCCCGGGCTGGTCTTGAACCTGCGGGCTAGACAATCCACTCGGCCTCCCAAAGTCCTGGGATTACAGGCTGAGCCATTGAGCCCAGCCTAGGGGATTTTTAAAGTCAAGCAAATGACCGAGCCTGGGGGCTCAGCCTGTAATCCCTCGCTTTGGGAGGCCAAGGTGAGTGAATTGCCTGAGCCTGCAGGTTCGAGACCTGCCTGGGCAACTTGGCGAGACCTCATCTCTACAATAAATTAAAAAAAAAAAAAAAAAAAAAATTAGCCGGGCGTGGTAGTGCATGCCTGTAGTTCCAGCTACATGGAAGGCTGAGGTGGAAGGATCGCTAGAGCCCAGCAGGTCGAGGCTGCGGTGGCCGGGAGCGGCCACTGCACTCCAGTCTGGGCGACAGAGTGAGACTCCAACTCAAAATTAAATAAATAAATAAAGTCAAGCAAATGTGGATTTATTTTAAACTTCATTCCACCACCCCTCCCTCTAACCAGTACTTTTGCCTGTGATTTTTCAATGTCCTGGCTCTTTCTGTAGTGTGTATGTGTTGTTTCATTGATAAAAATATCTGTTCCACCCTATAGAGGACTATGTTGATTTTGCTAGTGTAATGGTGTATAACTTCCTTGCTATTCTAGATGAAATGTTAGGTAAATATTAGCCAACCTAGACCCAAATTCTTTCTTCTAGGGTAAACAAGAATGTGTTATACTTGTGAGTCCAAATAGTTTTTAGTAAGCCATTTAGTCCACTCAGCTACAAAAAGTATCCAGAATTGTTTAAGTTCCCAAAATAGAATCGAAAAAAAATCCACTAATTCTACTCATTGTATATATTACAACTGTAAGTTAATTTACAATATTAACACAAAAATCCTTTTATTAATTCCCAAGAGAGATAGTATCCTAACTTTTTTTTTTTGTAGAGACAAGTTTTCACTATGTTGCCCAGACTGGTATTGAACTCCTGGGCTCAAGCAGTCCTCTTGCCTTGGCCTCGCAAAGTACTGGTATTACAGGCATGAGCCACCACACTCAGCCAGCTATCTTAACTTTTAAGGCCTATACCCAAGGAGGTCATTTTCCAGGTCTTCCTTTTATTTTACTGTCTTGGAAGCTGAGCCAACATGCTAACCATTACATGTACCATGGAGCACATATGATACACTTCTACCAGCAGATTGAGTTGAGTTCACTATGTTGTATGGTGACCTTAGCATTCTCTCTGTCCCCACTGTGGCAGCTCATGCAAGAGGGAGAAGGTACCAAAAGTGACTTGGTTAGATCATTCTCTAACAATAAACAAAACTTCTAGAAAATTTCCAAGACAAAGGTAGACAAAGTCTACCAAGTGAGATCTCTGAAGGTTAAAGTCTTCTCCATAAACAATGACCTATAAGTAGCCCATCTCTTTTCCCTCTCAGCTTCAATTTAAGAAAAAATGTCTGCCTTGCTATAATTTAGGAGATCAGTGGGCAACACAGGCGGGCAGTGAAAACATGAAGGTGGACAGGGGCCAGGAACATTTGATCATCAAACTCCACTGTGATCATCAAACTCCACTGTGACCATGAAACCTACTCTGGTAAGGAAAAAAAATGTTTACTCACTTACAAATTCCCATGATCCTTAACAAAACAACTGCCTTTCCTTCCATTTCCCGCAAAACATGAGATGTTTAGTGAGGAACAGGCAGAGCCCAGCTCGTCCTTTATGCTGCAAATTAATGTTACACGTATTGAGTTCTCTTTCATAAAAATTCACAGCTTTGGCCCCTCATATGCTCTGCTCTCCCCCTCTATTTTTTCTTCTTTTGTCCATAATGTCATTATGTCACCCAATAGGAAAAGTTCAGTGCAGAGATAGAAAATCTTCTTTAAAAAAATACCATAAAAGAAAACTTCTCTTTCCCATTAAGGTTCTAGTGAGACCCCAGGAGCCTTAGGGAATGGGTTCCTTTGTTATTCAAAGAACAAGATTGTTTTGGAGAAATATATGTTGTCCAGGACCTAAGGCTCTGATAGAAGCAGTAGAGAATCTTCACTCACTAAGGTATTTTTTTAATATCAAATGAATACAGACTTATTCTGAATCTGGCAAGTTGGCTGTTATTGCCCAGTTTTTCAGATGGGGCAAGTAAGGGACCTTATGTCACTTGCCCAGAGGCATAGAGAATCAGATGGTTGAGCCCTGATTTAAACCTGGGCTATTTGCCTGTAAGCCTAGCACTCTTTTTACTATACCCTGCTGTCCCTCCTTCCGGTCCCCAGCAGAACATGTGTTGGCTATTGACATAGCCAACTTCTTCTCCCTGAAGATCAGAATTCATGTTGTCTACACATGGACTAAACATCTGATGACAGCCATCTTATCTCTTTTCTTTCCAGGTGAATTACCACATCCTTCCTTTAACACCATTCCATTCCCTGGTCAAGAAACACACACACACACACACACACACACACACACACAAAACCCTAACTGCCAAAAAATTTAGAAGTACAACTTTGACTTCTAATGCCTCTTTGCAATTCAAAATTCAGATCAAAATAAACCATATCTCGTTTTTAAGTCAACCATTTCTTAATCTATTTAGTCCCACACACCTTTAAGAACTAATTTCATCTCATTTATGTATATTGAGTCACCTTACATCTCTATGATGGAAGCCAATACCTTCAAGTTATCCACTTATCTACTGTATTGCGTGTGCCTCTGTTTGGATTTAGCTGTCAACACTTCACACGTGTGAAATCAATCTGTGTGATATTAACATAAACATTGTGCATTACAAAGTGGTGGACATTTTATTGTTCTAACAACAAAAATGTTTGCATGAGTTTGTTTTCTCTACAGCATAGATAATACCACAATATAAATGACAGTATGTGTTTTACGAAAAAAGGAATCACATTATAAAACAAGGTAAAAGCAAGGTAAGGGCTGTTGAAGAATGCCTGATGTTAAAATATTCCAATAGGACAGTGGAGGCAGGAATTATAAATAGGGTAAAAATTCTTAGGAAGAAAAAATTGCCATTCACATCACTTTCCCCTCATTGGTATTACAAGCTCATTTCCTAATTGCATGTGCAATACAAAGAGTTTTCATAATGCCTTAATGGGGAGTCCGTTGCTTTAGTTTTAAAAATAGTCAATTCTCTTGTGCTAAGAAAAGAGCATATTGCCTTTAAGAGCAGAGTAACTGACAAGATGGAAGAATGTAGGCAGGATGTCGAGGCTGAAGCTTTTCAATCACCTACCATTAATATGATTCAATTTATGCTTATGTCATAGGTTTAGACATTGCACCGCGCTGTAAGCAAGGAAGGGGCTTGAATAAAATACAGTGAAGAAAGCAGATGGTATGCTATCAAAATCCTTCAAGCCTAAAATAACCTTTTCCAAGTAAGGAGGATAGTTAATTAAAACCAGGGTATATTTACTCTATTCTGAATATCTCAATGTAAATAAAAATCAAAATGACACTACTGTAATGTTGGACTAAATGATGAAATTTCATCTATTCTATTTTTCTTTAATAGTTTCTAATCAAACTTTTCTTTAAATAGCTTCATAAAATTCCACGGAGAATTTATTTACAGGGACTCATTGCAGATTTAAAAGCCTTACTTTTATTGTTCAATTAAACTTGTTATTCAGTGGACAACACTAAAACAGCAGGGAGGAGGGAGGTGTCTGGGCAGTTGGGCAAGGTTGTCTCACAAAGCAAAGTCTATTTTCAGAGATGAATCTAGGGGAATGCAGGTAAGGAATATGGAGCAGAGAGAAAATGTGGGGTCATCTCTAGCCAAAGAGGAAAGCCAGTTCCAGCTCCAAAGCCACTGCCTGGTTCCTCCCAGGCCTGGTCCACCTACTCACATTCAAGTCCCACTGGTAGAGAGGACTCCAGGCCACTTACGAAACTAAGGGTAGAACATACCTAAGAGAGACCAACAGTTGGCCCAGGGCAAAGGAGAGTCAGGACATGAGTTTTAAACAATCTAGACATTCCCAACAGTTTTCCATAACCTGCTCCCTATCTTTCAAAATCAGATCGAATCCTGCTTTTTCCATGAGGCTTTGTGACCCTTCATTCTGACTGCCATCTCCAGTCACCTCCGCCCCACCCCCCACCACACTGCTAAATTCCTCCCACACTTACTTTCTGTAACACTCGCCAAAGACTTAATCATTGACTTTCTTGTAACATTAGTTAACCTTTCAGGTGTGTTAATCCTGTCTTCCCCAATTAGATTTTAAATCCTCTAAACTAGCAAGGACCATGTTTTATTTCTCTTTTGAACACCCTCTCTGACCCCCATTCCATAATCCCATTTACTAGAAGAAAGCAAAAAGTATATTAGTTAATAAAATAAACATTATTCAATCATAGGAGAGCAGACACTGTCCTTTTGAGAAGGACCTTGGAGGTATTTTACAGCAATTTATGAATTTCGTGTGTCAAAGGTGTAGCTGCTAAATGCTATAAACTCTTTGCCATCAGCTCTACCATTCATCCACCTGGTGATATGGCTAATAAAATTTGATTTTTACAGCCTAGGCATACTGTTACCTAAATTACATTTGACCAATTACTGAAGTCACCAAACGTGTGGTACAGAATATATACTGTGTAGAAAATTCATCTGTGGGCCCCCTGGCATTCTCCATAATCTGACAGAAGTGTTTCACTCATCTGGCGTGTTTAATATTAGGAACATTTGTTTAATGCTAGTCACTAATTAAATTTATGTTCTTCCACCAACTGTTAGTTTTTTGGAGAAACCCAATGCCATGTTTTAACAAACACTTTAACCCATGTCTATCTCAAATACAACCAGTTAGATATTTAAAAGGGCGCACTCTAGAAATTTAGATTGTGACCAAAAAGTGGGACATGAGGGGAGGGACGTTGGTGAAGGTGTCAGGTCAACATAAACTTTGTTCACCTACTACCATGAAATACTTCAAGAAGTACAAACTATTTGAAGTACACACAACTAAAAAAAAAAAAATCTAATATTCTAATTATGAAACTTGCCATCTAGAAGTTCTTTAAAGGTAGCTTTATTCCAAAAAATAGCTTGTGCTTTAAGAGGCTGGAGAAGAAAAGCGGCATTAAAATTAGCTATACCAGAAGAAAGTTCAGGAAAATATTCAGAAGTCAGATGCCTGTGCTTGTAAGAACATTTAAAACAAATTTAGTAACTCTTAACAACCTTTGTGATCACTGTTAAGTTGGAACTTCTTTCTATTACCAATTCTAGATGCAACAGCTTTGAAACTCAATGACTAATATAACTCTTAAATGAGCCAAAAAGGTTAAAACATTTTTTTCATTATATTACATTGTGAAACTCTAATTCTGAATACTCCAAAATGACAGAGAGCATTCTTTCAGTTTTATTTAGTGTAAGGAATTTAGAGACTTTTTGAGTGGCAAGTAAAATGCAGGGTTTGGGAGTAGGGCATCGGGAAAAACTCAAACAAAAGTACTGAAAAGGGAAGATCTATAAATACTATTCTAAAAAGAGAGTATTTAAAAAATGTATTGCATATATTTATTTACTTAAATTAAAATGTTATTTGAATATTAAAAATATGACAGTAAATGTTTCTTTGAAGAAGTAAAAATAACTTATATAAACACTATTTTCCTCGTACAGGCTGACAGTTATTTGATAAGCCAGAGTTGTGAGCGACATCTGAAAAAACAACTTACAAGGAAAAAAAATGTCATGGCCTTTAGAAGTCCATGAACTTAGATCTTTCTGTTCTCTTTCCTCTCTCTCTTCCTTTCCTCTAGGATCATCATGTCCCATCATCCTCGCCCCGCCTCTGCTCACACATCTACTTACAAAATTTCTCTAGTAGCAACACCAGGGTTGCTGGAATCATGAAGAATCAAATTTGAGAGGCCACAGTGGACTCCTCAAACCATGCCAAGGTCTACAATGGTTGAGTAGAATAACCTGAATCTGATTAATCTATAAACGATGGATTCTTGGAGAAACATGAGCCAATAAAACCGAGGAATGTTCCAGATCAAAGGGACCATACGCTCTCTCTAGGCCAGAGGTCTCAACCTCTTCTCTACCTAGGTAGCCAGGAGGGCTTCAGAGGAGTTTGGCCATCCCAGTGGTCACTCTGTGGTGGCTATTCCCAGATAAGGGATAGAGTGAGGGTGAGGGGTATTAGTACCTCTGTTAAGTACAGAAATTCCCAGGAACAAGTGCAGTTTGATGAAGTTCCCCCAGGGTATTCTGACATCCCTGTTCAGCCTGTTGAAAACCACTGATATGATTCAATCTCTTCAACAAACAGATGAGAAATGAAGATGTAAGAATGAGAATGACTATCTTGACTTGCTCCCTGTCATTCACTGCACCACGTAAAGTTTCCCAAACCCGTGATGTGACTGATATCTTTTCCTCCTTCCCCTCTGTCTATGGGGACACATGACCAGTCAGAGATGTAGATAAAGATACGTGTTGTGCACATATCTACATATCCATCTTTGATGAACATAGTGTATGTGTGTGCGTGCATGTGTGTGTGTATATAAAAAAATTCAGGGACAGAGATCAATCTGTCTGTCTGTCTGTCTATCTATCTAGCCACTTTACCATACCAAAGTGGTTACAACTGGTACATTTTTACAATACCCAATATCCCTGAAAGGGAGTGATCAGTTACATTACAAAATCAAGATCTGAATAGCCAAAGCCCTTTGAGAAAGAACTAACATGAAAACTTCCTGTCCCAAAGTCCAATTTCAAGGTCGACCAAGCAATTTCAGACTTCATACTGAATAACAAATTTGAAATAATAATCTCTTACTCATGGTAAACAGAGGCTGCCAAGGAGGCAATGACGCCTTATGCTGCAATAATCTGGGGGATGGGAGGAGGGGAGTGGCACTTGGGGCTTGTGAAAATGAGTCCGTTCCCCCTCACTGCTCTTCACGAGAAGTGAAAACAATGAAGCACATATGCACAAGTATCAGGTAGGAAAAAAAAAAAAGAGACTCACCAAATTCATCGCATATACTCTCGTTCTCTATGAGAGTCGGGTGGTCAAAGGTGTCACGACAGTACAGGATCTGGGGGTTCCTGCTGACCACGGCAATGCCTCCCAGGGCCAATGCAAACTGGTCCGTTAGAATGGAAGATGGTTTATCCTGGATACGTTTCAGCATCGAGCGATATCGGCAGTACTGGGGGTAGCTGAGAACCATCACATTGGTTTCTTCTTCGTCCTCCCCTAGACAAACAAGAAAATACTTGTTACCTACTTCCCTCGAGCAAAGAACTTTTATGGTCATGGCATGATATCAATAATTACTTCCGGGTTTAGACCGAAAAGACCCTTATACCAGTGTAGGCACAGTCTGGGGGATGTCAGCATCCTCCCGGCCCCACCTTACTCATCCAGCCCCTCAGAAAGTATGGGGTGGCCCTATTGACATAGTAAGCAATGTTTGTGTCTTCTGCAAGAAGTAGAACCAACAACCTGTGTTAGGGGACTCTGACATATTTTTTAAGCATGAAAGTCATCATCACAGGAAAAAGCAGAACTTTGTTGAGCTTTTTTACACTTATTTCTAGTTTGGTATTGTTCTTATAATGGATTATGCAGATGGTCCACGACTTAAGAACAGTACCACTTTAGATTTTTTTTTTCTTTTTTTTACTTTACAGTGGTGTGAAAGCGATACGCATTTAGATGGAAAGTGTACTTCAAGTTTTGAATTTTTATCTTTTGCTGGGGCTGGCGAAACTTAGTAGGATCCTCTTGCAATGCTGGTCCAGGGCAGCCAGTCACAGCTCCCAATCAGCCACAAGGAGATTACAAGGATGAACGACCAGTACTCCACAGTATGCTGGGTTGCCAGGTGATTTTGCCCAACTGTAGGCTAACCTAAGGGTTCTGAGCACATTGAAGGCAGGCTAGCTATGGTGTCTGCTAGGTTAGGTGTATCAGACACATTTTCTTTTTTTTACTTTTTATTTTTTGAGTAGGAGTCTCACTCTGTCACCCAGACTGGAGTGCAGTGGCACGCTCACAGCCACCACAGCCTTGACCTGCTGGACTTAGGTGACCCTTCCGCCTCTGCCTTCCAAGTAGCTGGAACCACAGGCAAGCACCACCACTCCCAGCTAATTAGATGCATTTTTGACTTGATATTTTCAACTTAAAATGGGTTTGTTGGAATGTAAGTCTGTCATAAATCAAGGAGCATCTGTACAATCTTTTCAGTGCTTGGGGGCTCTGAAAAGGTCATCTGGCCCCAGAGAGATGTCCATGGGTCTAAATAACATCACCATCTGCTCTAGGGGTCATGAGTGCTGTTCAGCAAGTATTTCCTGTTCTCTTTACACGCCTGTGGAAAGACTGTGCTTCCCACTCTTTCAGAGTCCACTGACTATGTGACTTGTTTTGGCCAATGAAATATGACCCACGTCGGTGACTGCTTTGAGAACCAGTGTGTCATTGACCAAAGTTTCTTTTTGCCTTTGTTCTGACCACTTTGTTCTGTCATGTCTCAGACAGTGGATACTCTGCCAGTGTGGGTCTTGGAGTAAAAATTACATGGAGCAGAATGCCTGGTTGGTGCAGAAAAAGACATATAACATAAGCAGAAAATAAACCTTTGTTGTCTTAAATGACTTAGATTTGGGGATCATTTGTGATTGCAGCATGATCTACCCCAATCTGATAGATTCTCTATCCCCTCCCCACACCCATACCCCCTGTCTTCTAATGTTCCCCAAATCCATCTGGTATCTTGGCACATCTCCAAGAACCAAACTGAGAGGATTTCCCAAGCATCCTTATGAGAGAGTTCCATTAGAACCAACCTAACTCAGGAGAACATTTCAGCAAATTTACTGAAGTTCCTCTTAGAATGATCTTACTGCCTATTTAAGCCTCACTCTATTTTGTGCCCATTTAGAAAAAGGAGGAAGCCTTCCTTTATCTTAACCTTGAGAAATGGCAAATGTACCCCCTTTGGTATCCTGCCACCTGCACAACATCAAGCTGAATTTGGGCTCCATGACCCAGTGTGCCATCACTCCACCACCACACCATCAGAGTGGCTGTAAGCAATTCCCAGGCATGTCACTTGCTTATCCAAAGGGAAAAGCCTCCATATTTCAAGTCCTTACCATGCTGCAGGGAATTGCACAAGACAGTTATTAAGGATATCGGCATTATTGTGGCCATCTGGTAACCAGTGGGAGACGAATGAGCAAGGACAGAACATAATGATGGAACATAACTAGTACCAGTGGAAGGTGTGCATGTGACCCTTGCAGATAGGAGGCCAATACCCAGATGTATTTCTAATTATGTTCATTTAGTTCCTCAGGCTGCAGGCTTCTCCATGGATGGAGATGTTTAGCTGCTTGCAGGATGACATCTTTCAACAGTGCACGTTTCTCAGACTCCAGCCTGGTTTGTGGGTAGCCCTTTTGTCAGCTGGCACACTTAATTAAAAGGAAATATGCTATGTGGCGACCAAAGTGAGGCCCAAACTTTACCTTTACAATGACCATGTATATATCTAACCCTGAATTGTACCCCACATCTTTAAAATTTAAAAAAAAATTTTTTTTTGAGTTGGAGTCTCACTCTGTTGCCCAGACTGGAGTGCAGTGGCCGCTCCCGGCCACCGCAGCCTCAATCTGCTGGGCTCCGGTGATCCTTCTACCTCAACCTTCCAAGTAGCTGCAACTACAGGTGCGCACTACTACGCGTGGCTAATTTTTGGATTTATTGTAGAGATGAGGTCTCGCCAAGTTGCCCAGGCGGGTCTTGAACCCGTGGGCTCAGGCAATTCACTCACTTCAGCCTCCCAAAGCGCGGGATTACAAGCTGAGCCACCGAGCCCGGCTTAAAATAAGCATAAAAATAAAAAAAGCATTGTAATTTTTTTATTTTTTTGAGTTGGAGTCTCACTCTGTCTTCCAGGCTGGAGTGCAGTGGCCGCTCCCGGCCACCGCAGCCTCGACCTGCTGGGCTCCGGCGATCCTTCCACCTCAGCCTTCCAAGTAGCTGGAATTACAGGCATGCACTATCACAGCCGGCTGATTTTTTGATTTATTGTAGAAATGAGGTCTTGCTGCCCAGGCAGGTCTCGAACCCGCAGGCTCAGGCAATCCGCTCACCTCAGCCTCCCAAAGGCGTGGGATTACAGGCTGAGTGACCGAGCCCGGCTGTAATTTTTTAAAAGGGAAATATGTTTACATTGAAGGCAAGTCCCCAGATGCAAGTAGTTTTGAGGTGCTGGTCTATATCCCAAGACATGTCAATCTGAGATTTTTTTCCTACAGTAGACCAAGACATTCAGTTGACACTTTGGGCTCAAATCTGTGCTCTGTGTGTGTGTGTGTGTGTGTGTGTGTGTGTGTGTATGTGTGTGTCAGAGTCTCACTCCATCACCCAGGCTGGAGTGCCATGGCACGCCTCATGGCCACCCCAGCGTCAACCTGCTGGGCTCCAGCTGTCCTTCCGCCTCGGTCTTCCAAGTCGCTGGAACTAAAGGTGTACACTACCACGCCTGCCTCATTTTTTATTTATTGTAGAGGCAGGTGTTGCCAAGTTGCCTGGGCTGGTCTCGAACCCACGGGCTCAGGGAATCCATTCACCTCGGCCTCCTAAAATGCTGGGATGACAGGCTAAGCCACGGAGTCCTGCCAAATCTGTACTTTTTATACAGCTAAAACACATCAAGTTTTCACGGAACTATTCACCAAACATCATCAGAACTCCAGAGTATTTAAGTGCTATTTCAAGAAGCAGCACCCAGTGTGTTAATTGTATTATTCCTCTATATTATTATACTCAATTTGTCCAAGACATTGTACCTGAGAGAGAGGGGTATAACTGTGAACTGCCAGAACTTACTCCTCATAACAAACACAGTACCTACGACCATCTCCGGTACAGAGTAGACATTACAAATGCCTTCTGATACTAAAGTTCTATCTTGTTGGTGCCAGGCACGATGGCTCATGCTTGTAATCTCAACACTTTGTGAGGTAAAGGCAGGAGGACTGCTTGAGTCCAGGAATTCGAGACCAGCCTGGGCAACATAGAGAGACTTCATCGCTACAAAAAAATTTTAAAAATTAGTCAGGCATGGTGGAATGCACCTGTAGTCCCAACTACTTGGGAGGCTGAGGTGGAAGGACTGCCTGAGCTCAGGAGGTCAAGGCTGCGGTAAGCTGTGATCATGCCACTGTACTCCAGCCTGGGTGACAGAATGAGACCCTCTTAGCTGAAAAAGATTTTTAAAAGTTTATCTTGTTTGTACCATTGACTTTCTGTGATAAAGTTGTATCATTTTCTCAACATCAAATATAATGGAAACAATGTGCTTTTCAGGTTGAATGAGTGAAAGAATAGTCACTTTAGAGCTCGTTTCAAGGAAGAAGATGTCACCTGGACTTTTGGGACCATTTCGCTGTCTCCCTGTCTCTTCATTCTCCTTCTGATTTTCTCTGACCATTTTTCATGATGATGCAATCTCTAACCTTTTCCTAATCCTTGTTCTGGATAGAGTTAGCTCCCTGGTAATTTTCTGTGTTTAGAAATGTCTTCTTTTTTTTTTTTTCCTCTCCACCTCATCCTAGCTTAAAGCATGTATCCCTCTTTTCTCCACACAGTTTCTAAAACACTAGCCAAGCCATGGATCCCTCTCTTTCCGTTGGAAGAAAAACACCAAGGTTGCTTTACTCTCAACTCATGGAAACAAGTTCTACAAATGTCCATTCATTCTGGAGAATGTCACTAAGAGTAGTCCTGGGACTGCACGCATCAGAACCACATAGGGTGCCTGAGAAAAGGCAGACCTTGGGTGCCACTGAGAACCATTGACTCAGAATCTGTAAGGTTGGAAGCTAAAAATTTACATTTTTTTTTTTAAGTTAGAGTCTCACTCCATCACCCAGGCTGGAATGCAGTGGCACGCCCACGGCCACCACCCCAGCATTAAACTGCTAGGCTCTGGTGATTCTTCCGCCTCAGCCTTCCAAGAAGCTGGAACTACAGGCACATGCTACCACGCCCGGCTAATTTTTTGATTTATTGTAGAGATGAGGTCTCGCCAAGTTGCCCAGGTGGGTCTCGAACCCATGGGCTCCGGCAATCCACTCACCTCAGCCTCCCAAAGTGTGGGTTTACAGGCTGAGCCACTGAGCCCGGCTATACACCTTTCATGTGTATCAACTTTCTACTTTCTACCCATGTGACGGGAAATGGCACCAACCTTTTGGGTTGCCAGCCTAGAATCCCCACCCCTCATGAACATCTTGCTACACCAAGAGACTACAGATACAGCTGGGGTTTGGACTAATGTGGCAATGCTTGGGGGGGGGGTGGCAAAACAAATTGTGATAACCATGTTGCTTATGAACAGAACCACCCATTTGGACCATAATTTTGGCATTGTTCGAACAGAGGCAAATTTCCAACCTTGCAATTAGACGTCCCCAGAGAAGTTGCCTTCCATATTTACAAAACTGGAGAAAGCCCCTGAGACCTTCAGTACTCCTAGAAAAGTTTACGAAGTATACTAGGTGAGAGTAAAGAAAAGATCCAGAGTAAAGGTAATACACAAAAGAACCAACAATTCAGCTAGGTCCAAGTGTCACTGAGCAGACACCTTGAGTCTCCTCTTTGCAGTTCAGGCAGACATGTTTATTTTACAGAGAAACTTTTTTCTCAAGACAAAGTATGGTCACTTTATATGAAAGATGTATATAACAGAGTATAAAATTATGAGCTTGGGACAGCTTTCTGGGTTTAAAATTCTATGATTCTAGAATTGCCTCCTAAGGCTCTATGTTAAATTAGCTTCCTTCTAATACAACTACAAAAATATGAAATTGTTCAACAGCTGGCATGTTTTATTTTGCCGAGTGCACTCAGAAACTAATAAAACCAAAGTCCTTTCAAGAATTATTATTTAAATTCTTCAACTACTTTTTTTCTTTCTTACGCATTTCATATACACATAAGCAAACACACCTATGCAAAGTTACCCATGAAACAATGGCTGTCAATGAATGTTGTGTAGGATATTATCCCTCTTTCCAATTCATAATCGGACCAGCAGATAAATTTAAGAATGAATAAAGAATGGATAAATTGCACATTTGTTTAGCAAAAAACAAACAGTGTGTTCCTGGAACAAAGATTTTCTTTCAGCCACACCCACATAGGAAAATAAGTCAAAGTACTCTACCTTAAGGACTATTTTTCTAACACACTTGAGTTGTAGTTGGTTCAGTTATATATACATTACTTGACTTCAGTCAACAGAAAATGATTGGCAATAAATTGCTAGTACCCAAAGACTGAAATTTTAAACCATAATTATGATATTCTATTAAAATGTCATTCCATTCCTCAATTCCTCCATACCCCCAAAAAAGAGAATGCCTATTTTAAAATGAAATATTAAAAGGGAATAAGAGACCCCAAATTACTAAACCTCATTTCAACTTCAATAAAAAGAACTTTGCCTATTAAAAGTTAATACCTAAAGTACACTGCTTGTAATACTCAACCAAAATTACTCTAATCCTGTGCTTATATCATAATTACACGTTTTGTTAACCTCTCTCAATGTCAATTTTTCACTTATTTATATATTTTCAAAGTCCAAAACAGAATTCCACAGAGAAACTGTAATTATAACTCGAGACTCCACCCAAGCTTTTCAAACAGTAACTATATACCATGGCTTTAATCCTCAGAGTTGGGCTGAGGGGGTAGGGCAGGGTGAGGGGGAGAGGGTAAGAGCAGTCATTCATTCTGAATAGCACTTTGCTCAAGTTGTCTTTGTACAAGGAGAGATGCATGAAATAGCAAACACAATGAATTAATGGAGCATTGACTTTCAAATATCCATAATGCTATTTTTTAAAAAATAGATAATGGTAGCCAAATGCACAGAGGCTGAAAACATAAATTCCTGAGGAGAAATTTGCTTTTATCTCTTATACAACAATTTAGAATGTAACTTTCTTTTTCATTCTGCGGGGAGGAGGGAAGGCCTGTTTCAGAAACATCACACTGTTATGCTTACTGAAAACCACTATAATCTACTTCTAACATCAGTAAGCTTAAAAAAAAAAAAACTTAAAAAAAAAACCAACAAACCTTCACACTAGGATTTTATAGAGCCTGGTGGAAAAAATATGCATGTTCCTTCCTGCACCTAATTACCTCAACTGAAAAATCTGCCAAGTATTTTGCCCTTTAGTTCTCTTAATCGTATTAGGGCAAATGCATTTGGATGCCAATAGAAACAAACATTTAAAGATTTTCACTTAAAAGATTCCAAATATGTATGAACGCGAAGTTTGAGACACAATGTCCCTTGTGCTTCAAAGACAACACAGTTTTCTTTTTTTTTAAAAAGCAAATATGAATTTGCTCATGTTATAAAACTTGATGTCTAGTTTTGAAACAATTTAAGTAAAATAACACCAATATGAGAGGCTCTCACAATGATTTATGCTTCCTTCTGTTACTTTATTACATTAGACATTCTTTTCTCAAAGCTTTATACTTTTCACTGTGCTCCTAGCAACCAACCAACGGCAAAGCATCAACTTTATATACCTGGCACTATTCCAATTCTTACCGCTATTGACAATTATATTGAAGTTTCCACTTAATTGCTGTTCTGTTGTGACACCGAATATTTGTCATAATTAGGCATTTCCTATTTTCTGTCCATTCATTTTTGATTATTACTGAAAATGAAATTTTTTATTCCAGAAAACCTAAGCATGAAAATTCTACAGATAAGAGTAGCTACAGCTGTTACTATCATTACCAACATTGTAACACGCAGGAAAAAAAAAAGAAAAAAAAGAATATAATTTCTCGGAAGGTAATTTTCCTTTCAGTCTAAGTGCTCTTATTCATCTTGCAGTTACTCAATGATTTCCTGTTCTAATTACAGGACATTATACAGAAAGACATTTGTAAAAGGAAAATGCAGCAGAACATATGACTAAATAGCTTGAATTGGTTGAAAGTGTTTAAAATTCCAGAGTTGTACATCAACTTTATCAATTCTTGGTTACAGCTCTGTGTAAATGTGTACTGTGTCCCATTATATTTTTAAACCTCTCTTAAGGCAGTAAACTCTGTACCCAAAGTTAGTACACATCAAAGGGAAAAGATACATTTGCAGTTAAACCGATGTTGGAGAGTCAGGGTGGGGGAAGATCAGTTGTGTGTGTGTGTGTGTGTGTGTGTGTGTGTGTGTGTGTGTGTGTGTGTGTTTTCCTCCTCATCAAAGCTGTTAAATTGGAGACTTGCCAAAACAAGGAGTGGAAAATATTAATAATAAAAATAAATTAAATGCCTGATTAAAAGGGAGAGAGAATAAGATTCCATCCGGAATAGAAATGAAAATGCCACAAACTATTTCATAAAAACAAACTGTGACGTAAATTACACATCAGTATTGCACTGTTGTGGTTATTTTGAGAAATGGTTTGTACTGTAAGTCAGCTGGTGGTGCCCCACCCTTAATGATTTTGTAATTCTCTGCACAGTAAGCAAGTGGGGCAGCCCAGAGATTGCTAAGACAGAAAACAGACCTAGCCATACAGAACTGGCAATAAAAAGATAATGTACTTTTAACATAACAGAACAAGGAGATTGGCTTGGCTTTATTAACTAAAAAAAAAAAAAACTACTTTAAATGGTCCCCAGCTTGCCATTTGTTTTGATAAATGGAAACACAGATCTTCCCAGGATAGGCAACACAAACATCACTGGAGAACTTAAAAAAGAAGGAAAAAAGAAAATGTGGGAAAATATATCAGTGTATAGTTACAAACAAAATAAAGAATATTTCAAATGTAAAACCAAGGGTTTGAACCAGCTGTTTCTAAAAGCAAGCCACTTAAAAAAGAGGAACAAAAAAGAGCAAATACAAAAATATGTATTAAAATGTTAATATCAGTTCTTGTCCTTACTGTTGTTTCCTCGCTCAAAAAACCAAAAACAACACCAAGCTAAACTAAAACCAAACACTGCCATCACTCTGAGTAACAAATGAACCCAGTGGGAAGCAAGTCAGCTTCACCTCCAAGGTTGTCCCAAATGGCCATGGAATTCTAAGCCATAGTTAGGAAACACTCTGGATTTCATCTTGAGAATTTTGCATCTTATTACCATATGGCTCATCTCAGCCAAATCACAATGCCACACAAAACAGGGATTATGCAATAGGTACTATGCATCAACTAGTGAGGCCTCATGGTCAGGTAACTAACACGTAGGTAAAGCTGTGACCACACTGGGTAACTAACACATGTAGGTAAAGCTGTGTCACTCTAGGGAGACTGATCTACCTTAACTTTCTTCTCTTTCACACGGGTTATGAAGATACAGTCAGTCATTCGCTTTTAGTATAAACAAGTTTTAATATCTGAAGAAAAAAATAGAAAGAACCTATGGGACTTCTGGGGGTCAGAGCCTTGACAAAATTTTTCCAACTCTAAATCTGTACTGAAAGTTTTCTTAGAGATTAACTAATGTGTTCACTTATTGATTAGTGACTCAGGTAAGGCTAGTAATATTGGATTTAAATTTAGTTAGACTTGGCGGGGCATGGTGGCTCATGTCTATAATCCCAGCACTTTGGGAGGCAGAGTTGGGAGGATCCCTTGAGCCCAGGAATACGAGATCACCCTAAGCAACAAAGATCTTGTCTTTACAGAAAAAAAAAAAATTAGCAAGGCATGGTGGCACGTACCAGTAGTCCCAGCTACTTGGGAGGCAGAGGTGGGAGAACTGGCTAAGCCCAGGAGGTTTAGGCTAAGGTGAGTGGGTATTGCAGCACTGCACTCCAGCCTGGGTGCCTGGGTATCACAGTGAGACCCTATTCAAATAAATGAATAAATAAATAAATAAAGTTAAACTCAATTCTCTCTTGATTTACAACGGAATTACCACTAAGACCCAATCAACCCCTGTGGTTACCATGACGTGGTTGCAATGAGAAAAAGAAATCTGACCATCATAGCAACATCTTCTACCATCTTTCTCCTGAGAATAACCACATGTGTTTTTTTTTTCCAAGTTATATCTTATTCTGCCATCATTGAAAGAATCCTAAGTCCGTTGCTGCAGCAGCTGCATAAACCTTAGGCATTGGAGAGACCCTTCTGAACCCTAAACTCATGAATAGATCCAATTAAGGTCCCTGGACAGACCAATAGCTAAATGATTAACTTCCACACATCAGTTTCTCAGCATGTAAGATTTAGATTTGGGCCTTAACAAAATGACAAATCACTATTTTTCATGACTTTCATGGATATGATTATTTCACAAATAGTCAATGCTGATCAGCGTAGACCTAATAATTGCCAACATAGTTTATATCAGGAAAAAAATGTATGTATGGAGATCTAAGGATCAAACAATGTAAGACTGACTAACATTGATTATTTAATGCCTAGCACTTAGAAGGTATTCTATATATTCACACACACACACACAAACACACATGAGTGTCTGTGTATAGATATAATGGTACCTCTATTTTCACTAACTCTGTGGGGTATTAAACTAATTAATTTAAGTTAAATAACATTTTAGGTCATGCAAAGATGCTTCTGTTATATTAAGTTGAAAAAAAAGGAAGGTATGAAATAATATATTAAGTCCCATGTCTTTTGTTTAGTAGTATTACTGAGATACAATTCATATACCATACAAATTAATTCACTTAAATTGTACAAGTTTTTAGTATATTCAGAGAATTGTACATCCCTCACCACAATCAAATGTTGAACATTTTCATTACCACAAGAAAAAGAAACCCTGACTCTTTCTGCCCTCACAATCCTTGGTAACCACTAATCTACTTTCTGTCTCTAAAGTTTACCTATTTTGAATAATATAAATATAATCATACATTCTGTGGCCCTTTGTGACTGGTTTAGTTTACTTAGCATAATGTTTTCAAGGTTCACCTATGTTGTAGCATGTATCAGAATATCAGAACGTCATTCCTTTTCATGGCTAATATTTCACTGTGTATATATACACCACTTTTTAAATTTATCTATCTATTGATGGATACTTGTGTTGTTTTAAATGTTTAGTTGCTATGAATAATGTTGACATCAATATTTGTGTAGAAGTTTTGGGGTAGAATATGTCTTCATTACTCTTGTATATAGACCTAAGAGAGGGATTGCTGGGTTACATGGTAACTCTGTGATTACCCTTTTGAGAAAATACAGACTGTATTCCAGAGTGGCTGCACTATTTTACATCGCCACCGGCAGCATATGAGGGTTCTGATAACTCTACATCTTCACCGACACTTGCCATTATTTGTCTTTTTGATAGCCATCCTAAGTGGATGTGAAGTGGTATCCTATATTGTCTTGTGTAATTCTCAGAAATAATAATAGCGGGTGCTTCTAGACTGTACGATTGCCTGCAATTCTTTTTTTTTTTTTGTGAGTTGGAGTCTCACTCTGTCGCCCAGACTGGAGTGCAGTGGCCGCTCCCGGCCACCGCAGCCTCGACCTGCTGGGCTCCGGCGATCCTTCCGCCTCAGCCTTCCAAGTGGCCGGAATTACAGGCGCGCGCTACCAGGCCCGGCTAATTTTATTTTATTTTATTTTATTGTAGAGATGAGGTCTCGCCTGCTCAGGCGGGTCTCGAACCTGTGGGCTCAGGCAATCCACTCACCTCAGCCCCCCAAAGGCACGGGATTACAGGCTGAGCCACCGAGCCCGGCTTTGCCTGCAATTCTTATTTCATCTTTGGTTGCCTTCATTTACAACTCTGCGTTCTTTATTTTTTTTTTTTTTTATAGGGATGAGGTCTCACTACGTTGCCTAGGCAAGTCTCAAACTCCTACTCAGGTGATTTTCCTGTTTTGGGCTTACAAAGTGCTGGGATTACAGGCATGAGCTACTGTGCCCATGTTCAACTGTGCAATTTTTTAAAAGAGGGGAACATCTGGTAAATTTACATGGAATTTTGAAGAACCTCCTCCCCATATAGCCAAAACAATCTTTTTTTTTTTTATTGCGTTGGAGTCTTACTCTGTCGCCCAGACTGGAGTGCAGTGGCCGCTCCCAGCCACCGCAGCGTCGACCTGCTGGGCTCCGCGATCCTTCGGCCTCAGCCTTCCGAGTAGCCGGAATTACAGGCGCGCGCTACCACGCCGGACTAATTTTTTGATTTATTGTAGAGATGACACCTCGCCTGCCCAGGCGGGTCTCCAACTCGTGGGCTCCGGCAATCCACTCACCTCAGCCTCCCAAAGGCGTGGGATTACAGGCTGAGCCACCAAGACCAGCTCTGAGTAACTCTTAAATCAGAGGAACTGTTTACTTTATTTAGCCCCTTAAGCACAGGATTTGTAAAACCCAAACTTACTATTAGGCCCATAGACTTAAAGATAACTTGAGAGTTCAGTTGTAATCTAAGGTTTTTAAAAAAAGCTTCTGGTGAAGAAAAATCACACACGAACCAATTTTGAAAATGCTGAAAAAACTTTGTCTTCTAAAAACAAAACCGATTTTTTGATTTATTGTAGAGATGAGGCCTCGCTGCCCAGGTGGGTCTCGAACCCTCAGGCTCAGGCAATCTACTCACCTCAGCCTCCCAAAGGTGCAGGATTACAGGCTGAGCCACCGAGCCCGGCTGCCAAAAGAATCTTAAAGAACAAAGTTAGAGGATTCATAATTCCTGATTTTAAAATTTACTACAAAGTTACAGTATCAAGAGAGTATGGTGTTAGATAAGGATAGATATATGCAACAATAGAATAACATAGAGAATCCAGAAATACGCTCTCACATCTACGCTCAACTGACTTCAGACAAGAGGTCAAGACCATTTCAATAAATTACTGTGGGAAAACTAGATATCCACAAGCAAAAGAATAAAGTTCAAACCTTACCTCACACCATATACAAAAATCAACTAAAAATGAAAGAACAACCGAAACTTAAGAGCTAAAATTATAACATTATTAGAAAAAAACTTTATAATCTTGGATTTCACAATGGTTTCTTAAACATGACACCAAAAGCACACGTGAAAACAACAAAAAATAGATAATTGGACTTCATCAAAATTAAAAACTCTTGTGCATCAGATAACACTGTAAAGGAAGTGAAAAGGCAGTCACAGAACGGAAGAAAATATTTTCAAATCATATATGTGATAAGGAATTAATATTCAGAATACAAAAGAACTCCTATAACTCAATAACAATCCAATTGATCAATGGCAAAAGAGCTAGATAGATAATTCTCCAAAGAATATATACAAATGGCACATAAAAGAGCTCAACATTATTAACTACTTTATACCTAGTGGGATGACTGTTATAAAAACAAAAACAAAAAATATCGAATATTGGTGAGAATGTGGAGAAATTGGAACCCTGGTGCATTGCTGGTAAGAATGTAAAATGGTGAACCCATGGTGAAAAAGAGTCTGGAAGCTCCTTAAAAAGTTAAATATAGAAATGCCATATGACTCAGTAATTTCACTCTTAGGTATATACCTCAAATAATTAAAAACAATGTCTCAAATAGATACTTGCATATTAATGTTGAAAGCAGCATTGTCACAATAGCTAAAAGGTAGAAACAACCAAAGTGTCCATCAACAGACGAACCAAGCAAAATTTGGTATATACATATAATAGAATATTATCATCATAAATAGGAATGAAGTTCTGATACATGTTACAATACAGATAAACCTTGAAAACATCATGCTAAATGGAAAAAAGTCAAACACAAATATTGTATGTTTCCACTTATATGAGATATTTTAAATAGACTAATTCATAGAGACAGAAAATAGAAGAGAGGTTTCTAGGTCTGGAGGAGTTGAGGGGAGAGGTTGGAAGGAATGGGGAGTTACTGTTTAATGGGTACAGAGTTTCTGTTTGGGATGATGAAAACATTCTGGAAATAAATAGGGTACTAGTTACACAATATAGTGAATGTACTTAATGCCACTGAATTGCACACTTAAATGTGGTTAAATAATAAATTTTATGTTATGTTTAGTTTTTCACAGTAAGAAAAATAGGGCATCATCTGGCCAGGCACACATTTTTTGTGTAGTTGCATTCTTAGTTGTTCCTTGGGAGGAAGGAGGGTGTCCCTTCAATCAGCAACTAGAATATATCCTGGAGGGCCCAGAATCAGTGTCCTAATTCTTTGGTATCCCTCCAGACCTTTCAGAGTGTTGACAAATATAAATTGCCTACAGACAGCGTTGTAACAAACATCTGAACATCAAAGTATAAGAGCATAAGTTCACTTCAGGCTCTGAACCAACAGTGCTTCCTAAAAGGCTGAAGGAACCTGAAGAAAGTTATCTGCCCAATATCGGTACAGTCATTGTACTTTTTAGATGAGGGGTCATGAGTTTAGGCAGTCAATTCATTTTAGTGCTTTTTCTTTTTTGAAATATAACCTCATCACGTGAGGAGTCGTCTACTACTCTCATAGAACCACCTCCACGCAACCGCACTGACTTTTGGAAGCTCACATCTGAGGTGTCAAGAGGGTTTCATAGATCATATTGCTTTCCTTCATCTTATCACAGGGATTCTGGAGTGGATCAAGAAGGAAAGAGAGCAAAAGTCTCTCTCTTCTATCAGTGATTCATCTGGAATCGGTGGTCTTCAAATTGGTGAATCCCTATTCTAATGGTACAAGAAGATTTTCTGTGGGGAACAGACACAGAGATGAGACAGATTTTCAACTTATATATTACTTACTCCCCAGTTCATCTGCCCAAGAATAAACCTGCACTCAGTACAACCAATCACTTCTTTCACCCATTTTCATCCCTGGTCTCATCATGGTCACTAAAGAGTCAAATTAAAAGAATGGTGGCAGAGAAGCTTCCTTTATTGATATATTAAGGTACCTCAAGGCTCTTCATCTCTCCCTTCTTGCAGATACTTCTGTTAAAAGGGAAACCTAGCAGTAGAAATAGATTGCCTTGGCCTGTGTTAAGATGCTCTGAATTCAGAAAAGCCAAACCAATAAAGGTTAATGATGCTGATCCCTTAAAATGTAGCTGGAATGCTCTGCAAGGCTACCAGATTTTTGGACACAAATGGTATAATCCTATGAATACAAATTTTAGGTAGTTTATTTCAGAACTATTATGATTTATCAAATATATAATTCATCAAAGTATATATAATGTTTATTCTAATTATAGTTAATCACTATCTTATTTCATTCTATGTCACATTTACTATTTTTTACCAATTAATCAAAAACTTATTCAAGCTTATGATAAAAATTTTTAGATGTTTGGTCGGGTGCCATAGCTCATGCCTGTAATCCCAGCACTTTGGGAGACTGAGCTGGGAGGATTGCGTGAGGCCAAGAGTTCAAGACCATCCTGGGAACATAGCAAGAGCCCAACTTTACAAAAAATTTTAAAAATTAGCTGGGTGTGCTAACACATGCTTAAGTACCAATTATTCAAAAGGATGGGGTGGGATGATTGCTTAAGCCCAAGAATTTGAGGCTGCAGAGAGCTATGATCATGCGACTGTACTCCAACCTGGATGACAGAGTGAGACCCTGTCTGTAAAAAAAAAGAGAAATATTTAGATGTTCACTTAAAATTGGACAAAGAAATCTATACTTGTGTATATATATATATATATATATAATTTTTTCAAAAATCTTTTAGCACAACACTATTCAGTATAAACCTAATGTGAGCCAACCATATAATTAACATTGAGAAGGTAAAAAAAGGTGAAATTAATTTTAATAATCTATTTTCTCTAACCCAATATATCTAAAATATTATTTCAACACATGATTGACATAAAGAATTACTGGTGATATATTTTATATTATTTTTCATACTGTTTTTGAAATATAGTGTATATTTTATACTTATAGTATCTCTTGATTTGGTCAGGCCACATTGCCAGTGCTTAATAGCCTACCATAATAGACAGCATAGCTTTAGAGAGTCCACCAGAAAAGAAATTTGAAAACCATTTTGTTAGACAACCTGGACCTGAAGAGGCATCTGGAAGAAATGGGATAGTTCTGGGTACATAGCACAGATTCTGAGATGTCTTTTGGTCTTGGCCTCCAGGACCCAACAAGCTTAAGAAAAGAGTTCAACCCCTTTCAACCAGGAGAACAGAACAGAACAAGAGGAAAAGCCCCAGAGCGCCTGTTATTTCATTGATCAGATATCCCAAACCCCAATAAAGGCCAAAAGGTACCAAGGGTTTTGTTATTTAGTAAAGATCCTTGCTCGCCATCTTTGGTTTGTGTTGAACAATAAAAATCAATTCAAAGTAAAATTGTAATAATTTTTTAAAGTTTCAACTATAAAACCTGTAAAAGTCGTCTCCTCTGTGTTATATCTATTCTCCTGCAGATTCACCTGGTGCCATATCCACAAGCCATCTGTTCTGTTTCCTATCACAATGCCAGAAGAACCTCAGTTATTCAGAATGAGTATTTCTTTCTTTCTTTTTTTTTCCCTAGTGTGCACAATACTAAAAGTAGTTTAACATCTGAAAGAGATACTTACAAAACCTACTGGAAACTGAAACCACTATTCAATCTCACGGCAATACAGTCATATAAAAACTCCAGCACCTTCTAATGTGCTCTCACAGTGTACCGTGGAAGAACATCATTGAAAGCTGATGATACGGACATGCTCTGTTTTACTTCCTTTTTGTATAGTGCTAGTACTGAGTAAGCTGATGTAAGACAGGAGGAGGATGAATCTGGTTTATTCACGTTTCCCATATTACCTATCACCGACCGAAAATCATTTCTACTACAAACAGCTTTCTTTCCCCCAGTCTCTCATATCCACATTTACTTCCCATTTCTCATAAAAGACACAATAAACCTATTGCTGGTGACTAATATATTAATTCCAGTTATAGTTCTGTGGTTTCATATCATGAGTTACCAGCTCTTCAGTTCCCTGTTCTTGGTATTCCTTAGATATTTATGTGTGACAGTTTATGTTTGCAAGGGATAGTAAACTACAGGCCAAATTCAGCCCAATGACTGCCTTTGTAAATAAAGTTTTATTGCAACACAGTCATGCACAATCACTTACATATTGTCTGTGGTTGCCTTTATACTCCAACAGTACAGTTGTATAATTACCGAGTTGTGCAGTTGCCACAGAGACGTGATGACTCACAAATCTAAAATATTTACTTTGCTGACCCTTGCTCTAGAGAATATATTACTGCTTCTAGAAACCTGCTATTTTGGATCATGGATGTGAGCTTAATTCCAAAGAAACAATAATTCTAACATTTCACTGCACTTGGTTGTTCATGTTGGTCTTTGAAGGGCAGGAGCTAGGTCTGCAGCATGTTTGAATCCCTAACACCTTAGAAACAAGTGAAAGACAAGTTAGACTTTACATTAATGTTGGTCTTTTTCTGATTATTCAGTTTGGTGTCCCCTACTCTCAACCGTGTCCCTGCAATGGTGTGTCTCTGGGTCCCCTCACAAGCTGGCTTCAGTTTGTCCAGCCAGCGGAAGTCACCAACAGATGAGAAGTGGAAAGAGAGAAGCTGTCATCTTTCTTTGCTGCTCTCTGCCTGCTTTGGCACCATGGCTCTGGCCATGACTGCACTGCTGCCATCACAGATCTTCCATGAGTCTCACTTTCCCCAGACAGCACTGTTTCCTCCACCTGTTTTCTGCCATTACTGGTCCCTGGATGCCTAAACTGTCCTCCTTGGGTCTTTTCAGCCTAACCACACCCCTATACATCTTCCTTTGATTTTCTTTGTTGAGCCTTGGGTTCTTGATCTGTAAAACAGACTTGGAAAGTGGTGACTTCCTGAGAGGACGCATGAGTTAAAGATGAAAAGTAGGCTGACCTGATGGTAGTGGGTTATCAGAACTTATTTACATTAGTGTCACCAAAGTTGGCATATAATCCTCCACTGCTAAATTTGACTGTCTTAAAAAAAAAAAAGAATAGTTAGGAGAAGGCAGGGCATAATAAACACTCAGTAGGTGTTTGCTATTATTATTGTTTTGCAAGTTGTTTCCTAAAGTATGCCAAAGATACTAGCTCCCTGAGAGAGAAGGAAGCACATTACCAAGTGTTAGGTGGAAAAAGGGTACCACAGCATGAAAAACTGGGAGCTTTTAATAAGAATGCTGATGGACATTCTAATCCACAGGAGGGAATAGGGTGCCTTTTTGAATTTATTTTACCATAAGTTCCTTTTCTATCTGCTCCCCCCCCAACACACACACACACACACACACACCCTTTTTGTCATTCATGGCTCACCTCAACAAGCCAGTGTTCCACTGATCACATTTTGGGGACATAGCATGTGCCCAGATGTTGATTACAGCATTCTCCCCACTCCCTTCAACTTTCCTTCTCTGCATATACACCCTGCTTAACACTGCATAATTACAAATAGTTTATTATGCATAGTATAATCACTCATCTGTATAACACTTAAGAATTTATAAAGTCCTTTCATGTGCTTAGATTCCCTTAATCCCCCAAAATCTCCCTTAAGGTCTGTCCAGAAAACCCCCATTTTGTACATGAGGACATAGAAAGTTCAGTGAGGTGAATGACTTGCCCAAGGTCATCCAGCTGACAGCAGGGACGGGTCATCTGGCACTAAATCTCAGGCTGTTCTCATGACACCCTAATTGCCTTCTGCTTGACTCCAAACCTCTGAGAGGGACCCAGACAGATTCATGGTATTTCCATTCAGTCCTCAGAGACCCTCTAGTGGGCTGGTAGCTTTGAGAATCCTCATGATTTTATGGACTAAGAAGAAGCAAACTTCTGGTTTCTGGTTGTGCTATTAAAGGATCTCTTCCAGGCTCGTGTTTAAAATAATCCACTAAGTGAAGCTTGGTTTTGCCTTACTTGGAAGATCTTTTTAAAAGAGATGACCACTGCATAAAACACCCTTCACCAGCACACTTCTCCAATTTTAACCCCTCAGGAAGTAAATTTTAGCCTCAGTAAAGCCAACGGTGTTATTTCTCTCTATTACCTCCCCTCTTTGGACTCCAGAATAAAGATCCGCAAACCATCTGTCTCTCATCACATACACACAGCTCACACGATTATACCCTCTACATCATCAAAAAGATAGTATTCATTGTCAAAATGGCCATCCCTCCATTAGCTTGTCAGTTACCAAAGGAACACCTTCTGTGGGTTAGGTGATAGCCGGTGACAGGAGGATAAAGACCAAAGAGCCACCACTTTAATGATGTACAGCCTAGAAGAGGCAGCAGGCATGTGACGAAATATACAAAAGAGCATCCTGACAAGATGCATCGTGACACAGCAGAGGAGGTGACTCTTGGTACCAAAGAGTGCCAAGAAAGTCTTCACAAGGAAGAGAAAGCTGTCAAGCTAAGTTTTGAAGGATGCATACAAAAAGGCAGATAAAATATCCTCACTTAGGCTAGGTGTGGTGGCTCACGCCTATAATCCTAGCACTTTGGGAAGCCGAGGTGAGAGGATTGCCTGAGTCCACAGGTTCGAGACCAGCCTGGACAACTTGGTGAAACCTCTCTACAATAAATCAAAAAATTAGCCAGGCATGTGGCGCATGTCTATAGTTCTAGCTACTTGGAAGTCTAAGGAGGAAGGATCGCTGGAGCCCAGCAGGTCGAGGTTGCAGAGACCGTGAACATGCCACTGTACTCTCTAGCCTGGGAGATAGAGTAAGACTCCGACTCAAAAAAAAATCATCACTCACTAACCTTTTCCAGGGTGCTGATCACTGAACACATTCTTTCTCCTCACTAGCCCCATTTTCCAGATGGGAAAACTGATGCCAAAAAGTGATGAAGTGACTTGTTGACAGTCACACAGCTAAGGAATTCTGGAGAATATATGGATCTGAGTCCAGTACCCAGGTCTGCCTGCCACTGCTGTCTCAAAAGGTCAAAAGGAGAGAGGAGCATCTCCTGGCCCCAGGGCTGTAACTGGAATGAACCAGCGAGTATGCTATAAAGTGCTATGGTTGGAATATAGGCTGGAACTCCAAGTGATGACAGAGAATCTTGGCGGCCATGCTTTGGGACTTTGATTAAATCCTGAAGGCATGAGGATATCACTCAAGTATGGCAGCAGTAAGCCTAATTTCCATTCCAGCGAGCATGGAGGATATATTGGAAGACCCCCTAGATCTAAACCCTGGCCTTCACTTTCCTCCTTCCCCTCAGCCAGCTGAGGTCTCCTCACCCATGCCTGCCACTTGAGTGAGCTCCCCCTGGCCCTGGTTCATGGAAGACTGCACGTTCAATGTCCTAAGTCTCTTCCAGGGAGCAAAAGACCATGGCGGATAACATTTGAGGGTTAATCTCAGGGTAACCTGAGTCTGATGAACTAGATATACAAGAATAACATCTGTGCTTTAGTCGTTCATGCCACAAAGCTTTTTTGGTTCCTACTCGGTGCCAACACTGTGTTCAGCACAGGGTTTATGTCAGTGACCATGGCAGCACCCACCCTCAGGGAGCTCCTAGTCCTACACTCTAATGATGGGGAGGACAGGAGATGAGACTCCAGGGTGAAGGGAGGGTTTGCAGCTCCAAGAGGAACTTCGGAGCCCAAGGGACGAAGAATTAACATGCAAAGCATATCTCTGAGTCCAGCACCTTGAAAGTGTTTATGCCCCCGTTCTGAAAAAGATGTTTTTGATTTCCTCTCGAGTCTGAAAATTAAAAAGCTATGGTCAGTACAACAGTGAGAACAAAAGGGGGCTTAAAAATGTAACTTGAATTATGACCAGGTTCATGCAGAAGAAAAATGGATACATCAAGTATGTTGTCTACCATTTAAATACTTCCTCTTTTATTTTTATTTCTGGCATGCGGCTGGCCACGACTTCCATGGGGCAGGCGGTTCATATTTGGTGCAAGCAGCTGGGATCCCTTTTTAATAATGAAAGATATTACTAATATATTTTGCCTCAACTGAAATCAAAAGAAACCCATTTTGATTTCTTTTTCCCCTCAGGTGGGATGCGGACAGAGAACATCTATATAATAGGTGTTATCATTCACCAGGCCAAGATTGAACCAATACTTTGTAGCTAAATGTAATTTGCAAAGCACAATTTAACAACTCCATTTAGCGACTCTTCACAATCAAGATGATTTCAACAGTCTCTGAACACCAGCCAAGATACCACCACCAAAGTATACTTAAATACCAACAAATATTACATGTTATAAGAATTCCATGTTTGTCTCCTCCATCTTAAGAAAGTCTCTCGCTCATCCTTTAAGACAAAACCACAGCAATTCTACCATTTCAAATGGGAGGAGGGAAGGAAAGGGCTTGGATGATGAGACTGAGCTCTGCTCTTTCTTAAAATTAATATTCATCATCCCCCTACTCTCTTTTTTTTTTTTTAGTTGGAGTACCACTCTGTCACTCAGACTGGAGTGCAGTGGCCGCTCCTGGCCACCGCAGCCTCAACCCGCTAGGCTCCGGCGATCCTTCCACCTCAGCCTTCCAAGTAGCTGGAACTACAGGCGTGCACTACCACGCCCGGCTAATTTTTGATTTATTGTAGAGATGAAGTTTCACCAAGTTGCCCAGGCAGGTCTCGAACCCGCGGGCTCAGGCAATCCACTCACCTCAGCCTCCCAAAGGTGTGGGATTATAGGCTAAGCCACTGAGCCCAGCTCCCCTACTCTCTTTTTATTGGCTGTTAAGCTTTCAGGTCCTTACTTCAAACTGAGTGGGACACCCTAGACACCCTTTTCTTGCTTCAGTAACAAATTTTGAAACTTAGAGGACTTCCAACAACAGTTATTCTCAGGATTTAGTCAGAGAACACATAGGCAGCTCTGAAGGAGCCTCAACATATGGTCCCAGGCAGTCAAGAAAGAAGCCCCAAGACCCAGCAGATCCCTTTTCCCTACCCTATCCTTGAAATCAATCTGGTTATTTAAAGTCATCCTTGTTCATTCTGTTTAGATGACCAGTTTTTTATTAAAAGCAATATAATTTACCATCTTGGGGGATTGTTTGTCATCACAAGTTTGTGCTTTAAAATCCAGAAAGAAAACCCTTATTTTCTCAGGTAAAATAAGAACAGAAAAAGCAAGGGGCTTCCAATACTGTTATTGCCCAAGGCTGGCCAAATTTCACCTTTCTCTAACTGAGCTGGGCTTCAGAACTGGGACAGAAGTTTTCATGCACAGGCTAGTGGAAGAGACTCTTCCAATCAAATTTCCCACCATGTAACATCTTGGCTTAGAATGTTCATTCATAACCATCAATGAGTTACTCTTTCATGGGTAACCATGAAGAGATCATGTTTCTTCAGCTCGAAGAAATAATTCTTTTATCTTTGCTCACACCTTCTTTAGAAACTTTTTTTTTAAATTTCAGAACTAATATATAAACATATCCTTGTTATAAAAGATAAAGTGACAACTCCCTTGACCCCACAAACCCTCATACTTTAATGGAGTCTTGCATTTCCACTTCAATGGAGCCTTCTTGAAAACTGGAGAACAGTGGTTCTCCACATGAAGGGGGCCTGGAAGATAAGGGGAGAGAATTGGCCCAGTATTTCTGCTTGGTTCTGAGGTTTCTGGCTCTTTCAAAAAGCACCGTGAAATAAAAGCCCTCTTAATTCTTCTAGAGTATAATTTGCTTAGTGCCGAGACAAAAAACATCCCACCTATATGGTACACTGTGACATATCAAAGCCTCCAGCAAGGATGCAAGACAGTGTGAAAACAACCAGCTCAATCTAATCCCAATTCTCCAACTGTAATACTGCTTCTTCTAACACATGGGGAAGTGAGAATGATTATCTTTTGTTCAAAGTGTCTCGTTATACTGATTTAAATAAGATTTCTAAACCCGCAAAAAGAAATACAGTCTAAAATGCCATTTTTTTTTTCTTATAAAACTCTATTGATAGACTGGTAGTAAAACCCTTCAGAAACTCAGGTTGGTGGGGACCAAAGTCTCTTCTACCATGGACGTCTGACAGGAGGATAATGGAGTTTGGTAACACCCAGGTGAGGTGTTTCTTTTCTGCTTAACGAGTCCTCATATGCCCAACACAATGTAACAGACAGGTGTTAAGAGATCTGCATTGAGGAACAGACATTGTAGGCTTTGAGATCTTAAACTTGGTGAACTTGCTTCATCTCTGACAACGTTCAAGTACAACTGATGTGGAACCAATTTTCTGAGAAGATCTCACACACCTGGACAGGTAAGATATGGTCCAGTTTGCAAAATGCCAACCATACTTCCTGATGCTTATTAGCACTACAGTCTTCATAATGCTTGATGCCAAATGACAGATAAAAAGAAGACAAATGAAATCCTCAGGCTATCTGCCAGTTATTGAACACTGTTCTGCTAGAATAAAGCTACTTTTTTTTGAACATAGACTATAGACAGGTAAGCACTAAGCCCTTAATGAGTACTTAATCACTGTAGCAACACTATGAGGGATATATTTACTGCTTCCATTTTGTAGATAAGGAAATTGAGGCTTAGAGAGGTTAAGATGCATGTTCAAGGTCACTCTGGAACCCAGTCTGTCTGATTCCAGAGCCCCCTCAATCATAGCTACTGTTTACAAGTTCTGAGAAGCCGATGCCCAGGTAAACCGATGACACAAAGACAGATGCCATAGCAGCACTAAGAACAGAGCTTCTGGGAGATGTCCAGAAGAGCAACCTATTCACTGAGTAATGACATTTGGGGTTCAGGCATCATAGGAAACAGAGAACAGGAATCACTTCCCTGGAAAGGTATGTTCCCCCTCATTCTGGTTCAGGGTTAGTGCAAAACCTTCGACCTTGGAGGAGGCAGGGGTGGATGGGTGCATTCGGGGTTTGCAATGATAATTCCTTCACTATCCACTAAGTGGAGGCAGGTATTTACTGAATGCAGCAACACTTATTATTTTAAGAGAGGCCTTTGGAGCCAGGAAGCTCAATGAATTTATGAGATCAGCAGCTATTTTTCCAAGACAGTTATAATACAATTCATTTCATTTGCAGCTGGTTTAACATGAAACATTGTTTAAGAGAGACAAATAAAAAACAATTCACATTTACTGGGCTTCTCTCCTTCCCCATCCCTCCCAGTTGTTCCACAGGAAATTTTTTATTGATTAAAGTACAATTACATTACGGTTGGAAAAAAAATCAGCCCTGGAATAAATCGTCTTAAGAAGAAATCACAGTGATGCCCTATGAAGAAGCAACAAGACATGGAAGGGAACCGTCAGGCAGGCACTTTCTTTGTAACCATAGGCAAACTCCTGCCCTTCTGTAGTTCAGTCTCTGGCTCTGTAAAATGATGGAGTCCCTGCCTCCAGAGAGGTGGCAACAAGGTAAAGGCAGTGTGTCATTATAATGCCCACTGGTTCTCTTTCCACTGGGTACCTTCTTCCATCAAAAGATTAAAAGTTACATTTTAGGACTGCTTTGGTATACAGACAAATATATAAATATTACATATTAACACTTTTTTCAATTAAAAAGGTCATTGCATTTTCTTTTTTTTTGAGTTGGAGTCTCACTCTGTCGCCCAGACTGGAGTGCAGTGGCCGCTCCCGGCCACCGCAGCCTCCACCTGCTGGGCTCTGGCGATCTTTCCGCCTCAGCCTTCCAAGTAGCCGGAATTACAGGCACGCGCTACCACGCCCGGCTGATTTTTTGATTTATTGTAGAGATGAGGTCTTGCTGCCCAGGTGGGTCTCGAACCAGTGGGCTAAGGCAATCCACTCACCTCAGCCTCCCAAAGGCGCGGGATTACAGGCTGAGCCACCAAGCCCGGCTTGCATTTTCTTTTGATTTTAAAAAGATTGAGGCTGGTTGCAGCGGCTCACACCTTATAATCTCAGCACTTTGGGGAAGTCAAAGTGGGAGGATTGTTTGGGGCCAGGAGTTTGAGACCAGCCTGGGCAACACAGTGAGATCCAGTTGTCGCTATGAAAATAAAAATTTAAAAAATTAGCTGGGCATGGTGCTGTGCACTTGTAGTCCCAGTTACTTAAGAAGCTTAGGTAGGAGAATCACTTGAGCCCAGGAGTTTGAGGCAGCAGCAAGTTATGACTGTGCCATTGCACTCCAGCCTGGGCAACATGATAAGATTTCATCTTCAAAAAAATAAAAATAAAAAGACTGAAAACATTTTTGTGGGTCCCTGAATATATGATGGGCTCTAATCTGTGGCTGCTGTGGCTACTGCCTATCTGTGCTGGCCCTTGTTTGCAAGGGGCTGGGAAAAAAATGTTTGGAGGTGGTAGGCCCCAGCAATATTGCTCTGCAAAAGAAGGGCTCTCTGGGCCGGGCTTGGTGGCTCAGCCTGTAATTCCAGCACTTTGGGAGGCTGAAGTGAGTGGATTGCCTGAGCCTGCAGGTTTGAGACCTGCCCGGGGAACTTGGGGAGACCTCATCTCTACAATAAATCAAAAATTAGCTGGGCGTGGTAGCACGCACCTGTAAGTTCCAGTTACTTGGAAGGGTGAGGCGGAAGGATGGCTGGAGCCCAGCAGGTCGAGGCTGCAGTGGTCATGAGCGTGCTTCAGTACTCCAGTCTGGGCGACAGAGTGAGACTTCAACACACACACACACACACACACACACACACACACACACACACGCACACACACAAAGGGCTCTGTGTTCGAGAAGTCTATAGAGAAGACCTCCAATTGGCAGTTGGAAATAGGGAAGTTATCTGGGAGTGGTGACATTAGTCTTTGCATGATGCATGAGAAGTCAGTCACGCCCTCCTCCGGCTCGCCCAAAGACTGTGAAACCCTTCCTAGAACCCGCACTACTCACCAGAAATGTGGAATTTTAAAAAACAAAAACAAATCAAGGAGATTGGATTCCATGATGTCTAACATCTCTCCATTCCCACTCTAACTAATAACCACAAGTATTTAAATAACTCTTCCACAATGTCAAAAGCTGCTTCCTCTCCCAGAGGAAACTCACTCATGTAGGGACTAAGAAAGGACTTTGAGGAACCCGGATGGCTTACAAAGATGCATGACCATCCAGTGACATGGAGGTTTGGGTGTAGCACCTCCCACAGGTGCGCCACGCACGCCCGGATCTTGTGTGGTCCCTGCGATGATCTGAGTGTTCGAGTCCTGACTGGTTGCACTTCATGCCCAGTACCTTTGGAAGTTCTATCCCGTGGATATGAATGAATTTGGATAACTCTACATGAAAATGTGAAGTGCTAAGTGATTTAAGATCTTGTGTGGCAGGCAGTTATTTAGTCTGTAGTTCAATGTTTGTAAATCCTACAGATGTGTCTATTGGGTGCTGATGGACCCAAAGAGCCTTCCACCAACAACGAACATTCTCCTGCGGCCTTGGCCGGGGACTCCTCCCAACCTGCAGCGCTGTTTCAGCGGCACCACTGTCCTTGCCTGCCTACCAGGATTAGGCATTGTTTGAGTATTTTATTCATTTTCCTCATCAATATGTACCAATTCCCTGTTTCATCAATAACATGTACACTAAAAAGCAATCCGTCCATTTTTTTCCCCCCTGTGGCATTATCCAAAGACCAGTCTTCTGAGCTTTGGCACTGTGCTTCATTAAGGAGACTAGAGACATGTTCGTTGACTTTCCATGTTTACAAAATACTCAGCTTTACCTTCCAACTTCGCAATTATAACAGTGTATCTTTACGCCAGAGGTGGGCCGTCCAAGAGGAAAGCTGCTAGCTGCATGCGGCTATTTAATTAGTTAATTAATTACAACTAAATTAAACTTAAAAATTCACTTTCTCAATGATGCTAGCTAGCCTCATTTCAGGTGGTTGGTCAACAGCTACATGTAGCTTTGTGGTGCCTTATTGAAATGCACAGATATAGAACCCTCCATCAGGAGGAAAGTTCCACTGGCAGGTGTGCCTGAAGTCATGGACATTTGCAAAGGCAAAGATTACACCCCTTGCACCACTGGATCCTTGGTGTCTAACTCAGACCCTGACTGACGTGTAGCAGCAGCTTCAATAAATGGTTAGGGAACCAAAATTCTTCCTCCCTAAACATGGGAAGAAAAGGTGATCCCCATGAAATGCTGAGTTAGACAAGGAAAAAGTAATAAACACAAATAAAAAGCTATATTGGGAAAGTTGCTTCCTTAACCATAAACTAGAATTCTAGTATTAATACAAAAAAAGATTATTTCTAGACATCTCTCTATGAAAGCAAAGAGTGAATGAGACTACTGCTCAAGATACACATCCAACAGTCATTTACAATATTAACAGACAGGCTAAGTTATCAAAGCTGGCATAAAAGTAATCTGATAACAATAGCAGCAATAACAATGATGGTGATGATACTAATGTACATGGGCATTTTATACTTATAAAACCCTTTCCCAACTTTCTTTTTTTTTTGAGTTGGAGTCTCACTCGCTCAGACTGGAGTGCAGTGGTATGCTCCCGGGCACCACAGCCTCGACCTGCTGGGCTCTGGCAATCCTTCCGCCTCAGCCTTCCAAGTAGCTGGAACTACAGGCGCGTGCTACCACACCTGGCTAATTTTTGTTTATTGTAGAGATGAGGTCTCGCCAAGTTGCCCGGGTGGGTCTCGAACCCGCAGGCTCAGGCAATCCACTCGCCTTGACCTCCCAAAGTGCCGGGATTACAGGCTAAGCCACCGAGCCCGGTCCCAACTTTTGAATCATTTAAATCTCACAACAATTTTGTGAGGTTTGAATTCTTAAACCCATTTTATTGATGGGAAAAAAGAAGATCGGAGACTCAGTGACTTCCTAGGATGACCCAGCTGGTAAATCAGAGGGAAAAACATCTGGCCTCAGCCTATCTGACTCCAAGTCTTTCTTCTGTTTATCACAGTTGCTACAATTTGCCCAGAAGCTACCCACTGGGCTAGTCCTACTTTCTATATATGTCATTAAGTGAATTGAGATCCCTTTTAAAAAAAAAAGCAGACCAGGGCCTTGGAAAGCCAACTAATCAATTGTCCTCCTTAATAATAATTTTTGGCTTCTGCAATATTGAAGGACTAATCTTTGGTCACGAGAGGGTCCAGAAACATTATTAATTTATCACCCAAAAAACTATTTGTTCTGTGGATTATCCATCTCAAACAGTGGTTCTGAAGCACAAGCATGATATACTGTGCTCTGGGTTGCACAGCTGCTTTGCATTTTGAATTCTTTATTTATAGAACAAGTCAAATTAATAACTCAAAAATGTTGTTTCAGGCAAAGTAATGGACACACAATAAAACTATTCATTTCCTAAAAGGTCACTCCAGGAGATGCATACATTGTTTAAAAGCCTACCAACAATGCTATTATTCCTTCGAAAACTGAAAATGTATAATAAGCAGTTAGAGCACATATCTGCCCCCAAGACCCCAGGCTAATTTAAAGTACAATCACAAGGCAATCAATCATACTCCAAAATTACTTCATTTTCCAAACTGTTTACACTTTTTAAGTTACAAATCCACTTTCTGCTATTTCAACTCACGATTTACAACTACAGATTTAGACCACTTGGCAAGCAGCCAAGCACTAGTCATGAGGGAACTAATGATATGAACAGATCAGTGTTTTATAAAGGAGAAAAGCGCATGTAAATTTCCAGTGTGTCTGCAAGTAATCAAGGCACTGCTGACTATAAATGAGACCGTCTCAAATTTATTTTAGGAGAAATATCTTAAAGCTGCACTTTTTATCCGGGCCAAAAAAAGCCTTAGGAGGAACTCTGAGATGACTCAAATTATTGTAAATAAACGGTTATGTGAACAATATGGAAAGAATAATGAAATAAGCGACTTATTTCAATAAGCGACTTATTTCAACATTCCTGTTCCACATGCCCTTATGGTGATTTCTGGAATCTAGAGTTAATGGAAAAGGAGGAAAGATCTCCTCTCCCTCTCTTCTCCCTCTCCTCTCCCCTTCTCTCTCCATCTCCTCTCCCTCTCTTTTACCCTCTCCTCTCCCTCTCTCCTTCTCCCCTTTTAAAATGCTGTTGTTATCTGTAGCAATAAATCGAGTTTGTTTTAGTAGCCCAAAATGCTCAGAATAAAAAAGAAGACCCTGGGAGATACAGTTTTAAATTAAATATGATCATTATTGTCTCATTACAATGGCACAGCCAAATAATCACTTTGTGTTGTTTGTAAAAATAATGTAGGATGCTGATTTTCTTGTGGAAATAATTAGTCTATCATATCCTTCTTGTCATCAAAACCTCCCTGTTTGCTGTCACCAAGCATGTGCATTAGACTCCAGAGGATAAATTTAGCCAAAGTTTCATGTGTTCTTACATGTTAACGAGTAAAGCCAAGTAAGCATATTCAGATGTGCCTTGAAGAGGGAAGCTCAAAATAGCCTCACAGTACACACGTCACAGAAGTCCATTCATTGTGATTGATATTTTAGTTAGAGAATCATTACATGACTAAACTCAATTTTATAATTGGATAAGGCCAGATACAATAAACCGGTACTGCGCTGTTAAAGCATCTTACATCTTAAAACTATTTGTAATCATAAATCAACCTAATTATTTGAAATACTGTCATGAAGTGGAAGAGAAGAGAAATTAAAATAAACTAGCTGCCTGAATATCACATTTTATTTTCTAAGGTTCAACAAAAGCTTTTTATTGGTCTTAAAGCCCAGTCCCACAATGGCTGGTGAACTGTTCTCTTTAGATAAAATTATACACACAGAAAATCAATAACAAAGATTAAAAGCCTCCCCCCTCCTATTTTTTACACTGGCATCTGGTGTGTGTGTGTGTGTCTGTGTGTGTGTGTGTGTGTGTGTGTGTGTGTGTGTTGTGTGTGTGTGCTTAACTGTGACTAAAAATAATGTTCTCCAGGAACCTGGAACAACAAATGTCCCATTGAAACTTCAATTTATCATTGTTTATCAAAAAATACACCAAGAGTGGAATGAATGCTTCCAGTTCTGAATGATCTCATAATGAACTCTCGGGCCTCTGAGATCAGTGTTGCTACATCATCAGGATAAATGCTCATTGGTTGCAACAGCATTTCAGGTTAACTCTTACACAGATGCTGCAGCCTATCACTTGGCTAGTTTTCTAATGAGGTTCCTCTATATTCTGTCAGAGCAGAGAGACTGGAGAATAGTCTTGCACACACAGACACATGCACACACCATGGAACTAGAACATTCTAAAGGACAAGGGGCACGTCTCTTCTACTGGAAGGCTGAGTGCAAATACAAGCTCTCTAAGGGGTCTTGGAAAGTTCTGTTAGGTAGAGAAGGGAATGACAGGGAGCTCTCTTAGCATTAGGTTATCTTTCCTTAGCATAGTCTGAAAGCTAGAGAGATAATTCTGAGTTTAAAGACATGTTTTCCACAGAAAGTAAGTTTGCACAAGACTGGCTATATCTAAGTTTGCTCAACTTCTCTTGAAACTTGATGATAAAATTTTTCATTTTACATTGGACTTAGCAAATCCCAAGACTTGAAGGATTTTCAATATATACGAGATCCAATTCTTTATAATTTGACCAATACCTAGCAAAATCTCAGAATTCTACTTGACCGTCAATTTCACAAATTCCACTTCTAGGGATTTATTCTAAGGAAATAATCAATGATATAAACAATGATATAACTTCAAGGATGTCCCTGGCAACACTGTTTATGACAGTTAAAAGCCGAGGGAAAAAAAAAACCCAATGTCCAACAAGGGAGTAGTCAGATAAATACTGGTACTTCCAAAATGGAATACAGTGGGGTCTGTCACTAAAAATAATGCAATACATGAATATCTGTTGTGTAGAAGATATTAAGTTTTTAAAAGCATGATATAAAACTGTAGATACAGTATAATTTAAAAAATTAAAACACATAGGCAGAGAAAAAAACTAGAATGATAGACTGTTAATATCATCAATACAAGTTATTTTAGCATGGTGGCATTATGGGTAATTTATATATTTCTTTCTTTGTTTAGTATTGTCTTAACATGATAAGTATACATTACCTTTTTTGTTTTGTTTTTGGAGATGAGGCTTCACTATGTTGCCTAGGCTGGTCTTGAACTACTGGGCTCAAGCAATCCTCCCATTTTGACCTCCCAAAGTGCTGGGATTACAGACATGAGCAAAGATTACTTCTATTTTAACAAAACAAGCACAGCTAAGAGATTTTTTTAAATGTGGACTGAGAGAAAAAAAAATGTAAATTCTCCAATGTTGGATGGTTCAAATATCTGTTCATACCTCTTTGAAATAATCTACCTAACTTTTATGTTTTCATAACTCTGATAAATTCCTCCTCAACATACCCAGCAGAGAGATGACAATCAATTAAATAAATCAGTTAAAAATAGTGACAAAATACTTAAGGAAAAAACATTAGGCTGGATGCAGTGGCTCACGCCTGTAATCCCAACACTTTGGGAAGTGGAGGCTAGAGGATTGCTTGAGGCTAGAAGTTTGAGACCAACCTGTGCAACATAGCAAGACCTCATCTTTATAATTTTTAAAAAAATTATCAAAATAAAATGGATTTAGGTTTACCTGTCACTGACATCTTTTTTTTTTTTTTTTGCTCCTGGTATTTCACACAAGACACTTTTAAAATTAACATTTTGAATTAGTGTGGCACATTTGACGAAACAATATTGATATATTATTATAATAATGTCTAGAGTTTACATTGAGGTTCACTCTTTGTGTTGTACAGTACAATGGTTTTGCCGAATGCATAATGTCATATGTCCACCTAACCGTATCCTACAGAATACTTTCATTTCCTATCTATTTTTTTAACTCAGATTTAAAATTTGCAACCAATAACACATCTGACTTTGCATTATTAGAAGAGACACAAACATATCAACAACCCCCAGCACAGTCCAAGGAACAAAGACAGCTACAGAGTTTCAACAACATTAAACAGTCATTATTTTTTGTGTGCCAGTTCAAAGGGTGTTTGTGAAAAGAGATACAACTTTGGGATCAGTTAGTTCTTTTCTCTGAAACATAAGGAGGATGGAGGAAGAGGGGGAGGAGGGGGGAGGGAGAGGGGGGAGGAGGAGGAGGAGGAGGAGGAGGAGGAGGAGGAGGTGGAGGAGGAGGAGGAGGTGGAGGAGGAGGAGGAGGAGGAGGAGGAGGAGGAGGAGGAGGAGGACAGACTTAAATTTCCTTCTCCACTCTAAATCCAGAATCACTATTCAATTACAAGACAGAATGTCAAGATATAATAAACTGAACTGAAAAGGGGAAAAGAAAACATGTCCTTTTTTTTCCCCTACAAATGAGGTTCAGAGCTTTTGCCCATTAAAGTAAACCAAATATGTTTCTCTCAAAAATTCCAGCCAAAAGGCAGGATGCCAAACACACTTAACAGATAAATCACTGTTCCAGGGTCTCTGTTTTACTCTTTTCCCTCTTTCTTTCTTTTCTGTTCTTTCTTTTGTTTTATACACACACAAACACATTTTAAAAACAAACTAACACCCCTCCCCCCTTGTCAATCTACTTATAGAAAAATAAACCAAAGGAAACAATTACTTTTGTTGAAGAATCCATTGTTTAGGGAAAAAGTCACATAAAAATAAGTTCTACCTTCTTCATCAGAGATTAGCATTTCATATCTTGGGATCAAACCATTGTCCTGCTCACTATGTATAACTTATTGTAGTTAATTTATCACTAAGGTCATTGTAAACTAGGAAGGAGTTTGTAAACAAAAATGAATCACAGGTTTCATTTTTGTATCCTTTTCAAACTGGAAGACCTAACAGTTTCCTGTTCCAACATACAAAATAGTATTGCTTCTATCAACCTACTCAGCCTTCTTGCCAGCAGTTTCCATTTAATTAAACTGACAGCAAAACAGGGCCTTCGCTAATGGGATCCAGACCATTTTTCCTTCAATGTAAATTCTCAGGCATGAAATTACATCTGAAACAGACACAATAATCCTTCTATATCTTCAACATACATTTCATCTATAATAACAATTCCTTTGTCTGTATTGCAGTGTACTTTAGATTTTAGTCAACTTTGTTTCAACTGGAATTCTCCAGTGTTACCCAGTTGGAATTCACCTTAGCATTCCTCCCACGCCCTGGCTATGTCTAGCCATAGATTATAGTAAAAGACCATATGCCAAAGGCTAATGTCCACAGCAGGGAGGAACAATTATAAAATGAATGAATTATGTTTCTGTTTGCATCTTGTTCTCAAAGTCAATTTATTTAAGTAAGAGGTTTTTCATCCATTGTTGACTCTAAATAAAAGCTATTGGCATTTATAAGTATGTCTGAATTTCGTATTATAGGTCAGGGTTTCAAGTATTTCAATACGGTTAATCAAGGCAGAATATATTGATTAAATGCTTCTTGGAGACCTGATCATATGAACATAATTAATGGACTGGGTAACTATTTTTCTCTGCTTGCAACGGTAAGTCACTTTTCTAGTAATGGCAAGCCATGATATACACTAAAAACTTGACTCTTTCCAGTGCTTTAAGTGTAATTTCTTTTTTAAGTCCCTTTTTGGATGTATTGGTTGGAGAGAGGGAGTATTGTCAGGTAATTTAGCATGGAAATCAAAAATTTCAAGGCAAAAACCCCCCCAAAAAAAACAAATCCAAAAGAATCATAAGGCCATTTCTAAACTGAGTAGGGAAAAAAAAGTCAATTTATTATGGTTGTGAGACAATAGAATCTGATGATTCTTGCGTGAAAATTGTCATTAAAAAACTAAGCCTCTGGCCGGGCACAGTGGCTCACACCTTGTAATCCCAGCACTTTAGGGAGTCAAGGCAGGAAGATTGTTTGAGACCAGGAGTTAGAGACCAGCTTAGACAACATAGCAAGACCCTGACTATTGAAAAAAAAAAAAAGCAAACAGAAAAACAAACCTCTTTCATACTCATTGCAGGTCTAGCAATCAGCAATGTAGGTGCATGAGACTATAAATAATTTTAAAATGCTAAGCCAAAGGGTCAAGAAAGACTGACTGGTAAACTCAACTTGGTCCTCCTCAACTCCCTCATGAAATGGCAAGTCCCTTTGGAATGGTTTGTCCAGTTGTCTGCGAAAGACCTGTATATTTCAAAGAAGGAAGAGAGTTTTGCTGTAAATACTTACCACCCTGAGACCTGGAAAAAAAAAAAAAGGATAACAGGGTGTGTATTTTAGATTCAATTCTTTTTTCCCCTATGCAGTAGGCTACTGTCCTGTTTGACCATCTTACAAAACTGGCAACTCTTGGCTGGAAGTGAATCAAAGAAGATATTCCTTGAGTAAGTTGATGAAACAAAGAAACTGCTAGCATATAAGCATTTTAGGACTTGCTGAAAATTGTATCTTACAATATAAAAAATAATACCATTGTTCTTTTGGAAAGTACAAAGCAAAGCACTTTATTTGGGGGTGGGGGGTATTGCAGAGCAGTGAAGGAACTCTCTTCAGAATATCCTGACAGGCCCTTTGAAAATGAAACATTTCATTTATACAGCAGAAGACAGTTGTGGCAAGATTAGAAATCATTTTGAATCTCCCAGGCAATCAAAATACAGTCTTTTCATGTGGATGGAAGGTCTCTTGTTTTACAGAAAATGCTAAATAAACAATTCTATGGGAAGAAATGTGAAAGCAATTTATTATTGTTCTATTCACTTTGGTTAAAACTTTAGAAACCACATGAAGCCTATAAATAGAAGCTTTTCTTTGTCTTTGGGATGTTGAAAGCAGTTTCTCTTAGGTCCAGGGCAAAGAGGCAAGAAATTACTGCTCTTTCTCCACTCTCCACCAAGGAGTAATACACTGATTCGGACAATGCCAAAAAGATGGATTCCTCAAAAACACTGTATAAGGGAAAAGCAGCAAACTTGTCCATATATTTTGAAAAATCAAGGGCACTGTATCATAAATGAATATGTCTCATGGAGTTTTTCTTCTGTTTTAGACATGGGCAGCTTAATTACATATGACAATACTTTATATTAGATTACCAAAAAGAGCATAGAACTGTACCAGTAATGGTGCCTTAGAAATTGGATATTTTGAAAGGGTCACTTTCAGACTGGAAAAGAGATACAAATTCTGCCAGGATTGTTATAGGGTTGGGGAAACCTAAGTATCAATTAGCCAAATTTGGATCCATAAACACTTAGTTTAGTTTGGAAATAGTGTGCTTAACCAGAAAGAGACATCATGCAAAATGATTACTTCTAGGTTAGTGTTTTCTAAACCGAGGTTTGTAGGGCATTAGCAGGATTAAAAAACCAGTTAGGTGGGTTGCAACTAGCATTTTTAAAAAATGAAATGGGTAGATTAGAAAAGAAAATATCAGCCGGGCTCAGTGGCTCAGCCTGTAATCCTGCGCCTTGGGAGGCTGAGGTGAGTGGGTTGCCTGAGCCCGCAGGTTCGAGACCCGCCTGGGCAATTTGGCGAGACTTCATCTCCACAATAAATCAAAAAATTAGTGGGGTGTGGTAGCACGCGCCTGTAGTTCCAGCTACTTGGAAGACTGAGGCGGAAGGATCGCCAGAGCCCAGCAGGTTGAGGCTGTGGTGGCCGGAAGCGGCCACTGCACTCCAGTCTGGGTGACAGAGTGAGACTCCAACTCAAAAAAAGGAAAAAAAGAAAAGAAAATGTCAGAGTGTATTATTGGTTGAGGAGTAAATATTATTTGGTTAAACTCTCGTGTTTGTATAAGTATATATGTGTACACACATATATACGTATATATAAATATAAAATAAATATTTAAATATATAAATATGTACATGTGTGTAGGTGTGTACTGGCTCGCCATGTTAAATATATTAATATTATTGTAGCACATTAGATTAGATATATTTATAGACCTACAAATTCTCACCTAGGTATTTTCATTAAATGAGCCATCCCTAATATTGCCTTCCAATAAGAAAATTAGTATTTTCAAAACATTTTCTAAAACGCTAAAGCCTAATGGAGCTTGGGTATAGCAGGCCCTTAAATGTTTACTGAATAAACTAACAAAGGAATAAATAAAAATAAGAATGTATAAACAGATGGTTATCTGCATAAACGCAACAAACACATCTAACCCAAAAGGTTACATGAACTACTTCATGGGCCTTAGCAACTCACCTTCATAACATCAAGCTGTACTTCCAACCTTCTGTTGAATCAAAATGCCAGCATTATTTTTTCTTTTGTAAATGGCACACACATTAACAGAAACATTAACATTCACAGGCCAGAAAAGTATCTTTAGAGGCTGTGTCTACGATCTAGTAAAACATCTGCTTGAAAAGGGAAAAATGGAGTTAAATGTCCGAGCAGTTTGTCTATACAGTAAAAATTTCATCTTGCTGAAAAATGATCATTTATTTATCAACCATCTCTGCTTGTCATTCTATAACAAAGCACATGCATGCAAGAAAAGGACTTCTTTGCTTTTGGGTACTTGACACTGTATGAACTACCCCCAGGTAGGTCCACGGTGTTGTCTTAGACCACATATCTCCCTCTGTACAAAGAATTGTGGTGACGGCAAAAGATAAACAAAGTAGACACATGATTCACTAACGGCCAATAGATCAATTACAAATTTACCTTGAACTAAGAGCTCTGGATAATACAAATATTGACCAGTAAGATAAGCTTGTTCCCGTAAGACACCAACTTGGAGTCAAGTTAACAAGATACATCTTGAAAAGAAATGTAAGTAGAAATATAGTAACATCCAAATGATAAGAGTGGATCGTATTTGCTTGGAGGTTGCTTGTTTTAATCAACTACTTGAGTAAAGATATAGAAGACGTCTCCAACTTATAGATGACACAGTTGGAGGACATGATCCAAATGTTTGTGAGTCAAGAGCAAAAGGCTCTTAAAAGGCTGACAAGTAATCCCAGCACTTTGGGAGGCCAAGGCATGAAGACTGCCCGAGCCCAGGGGTTCGAGACCAGCCTGTGCAACTTGGTGAGACCTTGTCTCTACAATAAATAAAAAAAATTAGCCAGGCTTGGTGGGAGGATGAGGTGAGTGGATTACCTGAGCCCACGAGTTTGAGACCCACCTGGGCAACTTGGCGAGACCTCATCTCTACAATAAATAAAAAAAATTAGCCGGGCATGGTAGAGCATGCCTGTAGTTCCAGCTACTTGGAAAGCTAAGGTGGAAGGATCACCGGAGCCCAGCAGGTCGAGGTTGTGTTGGCCAGGAGCATGCCACTGCACTCCAGTCTGGGTGACAGAGTGACACTCAAACTCGAAAATAAAAATAAATAAATAAATAATAAATTAAAAAAAAAATTAGCTGGGCATGATAGCGCACACTATAGGTCCGGCTACTTGGAAGATTGACGTGGAAGGACTGCCTGAGCCCAGCAAGTCGAGGCTGTGGTGGCTGTGAGCGCACCACTGCACTCCAGCCTGGGTGACAGAGTGAGAATCCAACTCAGAAAAAAAAAAAAAAAGGCCGTCAGGTGTCCTAAAGCTAATAATGCTAAATCTAATAAGGAAAAATTCAACCTTACACCTAGTTTGGAGAAAAACCAAAACAAAACCCTAGTTTTCTTAGCTAACCAAAATTTCTATATGAGCCAACAGAGAGTATTATTATTAGTGAGAAATAATAAAACATGGGCAGAATTCATGGAAATATAGGTCCAGCATAAAGAATGTAAGAGATATTATTATATGCCATATTGGTTAGATAACATATAAGGTCTTCAGACAGTATTTAAAAATGGACATTAACTGAAGCACATGACAGAGGAGGAGCATACGGAACATTCTAGGTTGAAAGCATGAGGAATTTGTAACCTAGAAAGGAGAAGACATCAGAAGAACCAGAAAGATCAGGAGCTCTTAATTAACCTCCTATGTAACTCTGTAATCCCCATACTGGGAATACACCTGCAGGAACTCAAATCACTCTATGGAAAAGATACCTGCACACACATGTTTATTGCAGCACTATTTACAATAGCAAAAACATGGAACCAACAGTGCCACCCATCGAGAGAGGACTGCATTTTTTAAAAAATGTGGTATACGTACAAGATGGAATATTACTCAGTTATAAAGAAAAACAAAATTATGAACTTTGCAGCAACTTGTATGGATTTAGAGGCTATAAAACTGAGTGATCTATCACAAAAGCAAAGAACTGAGTATCACATGTTCTCACTCATAAACAGATCTTGAACAGCTATCATAATACTTACTATAAGAAGGGAATTGGGAGCCGGGATCTGTGGCTCAGCCTGTAATCCCGCACCTTTGGGAGGCTGAGGTGAGTGAATTGCCTGAACCCGCGGGTTCGAGACCCGCCTGGGCAGGGAGACCTCAGCTCTACAATAAATCAAAAAATCAGCCGGGCATGGTAGCGCGTGCCTGTAATTCCGGCTACTCGGAAGGCTGAGGGGAAGGATCGCCGGAACCCAGCAGGCGAGGTTGCGGAGGCCGGGAGCGGCCACTGCACCCCCAGTCTGGGCGACAGAGTGAGACTCCAACTCAAAAAAAAAAAAAAAAAAAAAAGAAGGGAATTGGCAGGAGTAGGTAACTGCCAGGGGAAGGCGGGGGCGGGGGTGGGATTGGCAGTAGTGGGAAACTGCAGGGGGGATAGGGGGGTGGGCACACCTCATCAGCAAGGGTACCTGCATGATGAACATCTGTATACCTATCCCTGAATTGTACCTCACATAGTTAAAATTAAAAATTAAAAAAAAAAAAGCAACAGAGAACTACCTTTAAAGTATCTGAAAAACATTCACATGGGAGAAGAGTTTACATCTTTTTTTTTTTTTTTTTTTGAGTTGGAATCTCACTCTGTAGTCCAGACTGCAGTGCAGTGGCCGCTCCCGGTCACCGCAGTCTCGACCCGCTGGTCTCCAGCGATACTTCCGCCTCAGCCTTCCAAGTAGCTGGAACTACAGGCGCGTGCTACCACGCCTGGCTAATTTTTTTATTTACTGTAGAGATGAGGTCTCACCAAGTTACCCAGGTGGGTCTCGAACCCATGGGCTCAGGCAATTCACTCACCTCAGCCTCCCAAAGCACGGGATTACAGGCTGAGCCACCGAGCCCGGCTGAGTTTATATCTTTATCTTGTGGGGTATTTGATGGAATTGGTCCCAATGGGTAAATGCTGCAGAGCCAAGGTATTTGGTCCCTACAAAAACAAAGCACTTTCTAAAATTCAGAGCATGTGGGAGAAAAAAAATCTATAGTTGTATAAAATAAGCAAGCTCAATATCACTGGGAAAACAATGGAGGGATTACTGTGAAGGATGTAAATGGATTAGATTGAATTGTTGCGATTCCTTACAACGCTAAGAGTCTTAGGCTACCAGAGAAGTCACTGTGAGCCAGGAATCCAGGGAGAAATATGGCTTCTTGAGGAAGGAAGGCTAGAGCTGGGTCTTTTCAAATCAATTCTAAATTGTACCCCCCACTCCTCTTCACCACTTTTAATTTTTCTGAAATCACCTTGTATCTTAAAATCATGTATATATTTAGAATGGAATTGTTTCCTGTTCCCCAAAAGCTGTGGTAAAATCAGTGATGCATTGTTTCAACTGGCGGCATCTTAGTATCAAGAAAATATTGTAAATAGGAATTATACCATTAACAGTGGTAACCTCTCAGTAGTGGGACTATGAATAATATGTCTTTCTTTCCTTCTTTCTTTCACATTTCAGCTGCAGTGTCTTTACTTTCTGTAATAAGAACATATTGCATCTATAATGGGGAAAAACATTTTAAAAGGATGATTTAGAATGAGATTAGATTTTTATCTAGAAAAGTCCCACTGGTGAATAATGAAAGTGATGTTTAAATTAAGACATTTCAATGTTTCCCAGAGAGTACACATAACTTTAGTTCACCCAAAGCATTTACTTTCGTAGACCATGAAAAACAACCCATGGCCTACCTCTTTGAGATTATGGCCTCAAATCTAATTTTAACATCAATGACTGAAAAGGTCCCCTTATGTTACTATTTCTCAAACATACCCATATGTTAACATTTTAGTGGCCAATGTTCTACTAACATTCTTTTTATTTACTAAAGTAGTTAATCTAAGTTGTAAAACTAGAGCACCCCAGGGACACAAAAAAAAGCCATTTTTGTTTTAAACAGAAAAAAAGTATTATTATTATTATTTTTTTCTGAATTGACCTACATGCACAAAAGCCATTCACTTCAGAGAAAGACATGTTCTAATATACTACAGCAGTAATGTCCTGGATCCTAACTCATCTACCTGACAGAGTAATCATACTACCCTTCATATTTAAGAATTTTCAGGATGGTTAGAGTAGGGGCTTGGAAAAAGTTTATTATTATATCCCATCCTGTGGGTTCATGAATTGGAGTTTTAAAAATAATTTTTCCTCCTCTTTAATTTAAAGTTAAAACCAGTAAACATTTAAACCAGCCCCCCACAACATACAAATGAATGGGAGTATATTTCCTATTATCTTTAAAGAGGGATGTTCAAATGAGGTGTAGGCTTGAAATATATAACTCTGAACATACAATGTTCTTTCAATAAAGGCTGGGCAAGGGTCATAAAACTATAAAAAAAATACCCTGCCCCTTTGGACTGTAACAGCTAATCATTAGCCATCCATTCGTAATGTTTACCTTTTAGTGTGTTATTTTCACGTTTTTCTTCATGGGGACTAACCATTAGTATCCCCCTAAGACTAACAAAAGTACATTCATTGCCTGCTGGCAAATGATTTCCGGCCCCAAAGCATTTGCTGGTAGAAAAAGTTAAAATATATCTAGGCTTATATTTCTATTATTGTTGGGCATTAGCAGCCGTCTAAATTTTTCTTCCCAAGTACTTCATTCTAACTGGCTTCATATACGATGGAAAAGAAGGCTCTCCAAATTCACACACACGATGTGTATGTTCTTGCATCAAATTTAGACAAATAAAAAATTACAAACATAGTCAACATCTCAGAAATCTTTTACTAAATGAACATTTCAAAAATTCAATCTCTACCTAACCTCCCTACTTTCACCCCTTCAAAGACTACCCCAAAGCACCATTACCTCCCAAATTAATATTCTTCTGCATTTTAAGAAGGTGCTTGTTTGCATTTAAACATGGCTGTGTAAACAAGGTGTTTGGGGGAGATTTTCTTCTCAGAGTATTCCAGAGCTAGAGTGAAGCTATTTAAAGAATGGAGTATTCAATTCCTTAGGCCAGATGCTAGTATAAATATGAAACTATGTTCACACTGCAGATGAAACTATTTTTAGTTGGTGCATTTTGAAGAGCACTATTCAGTTAAGCATTGTAGGGTGAGATTTCAGTAAGCTACAAACAGAATCCAGACAGATTCCTGCCCCTGTGTTAAGGCATGGTCATCAGGACTGCAGGGAGGGCTGGGCTACACCAGCGAGGCCTCTTCAGTTTTAAATACTGAGAAACTTCCATGCAGGTGAGTACATAGCCACTGTTTCATCTTCTCTCTCCAATGCTCCTTCACTCTTCCTCCTCATCCCTGGATCCTTCCTCGGGAGATCCTGGACACCCCATAGTCCAGGCACTGAAGGGTTAACCTCTGGCACACACCAGGGGTCCCCAGTTGCTTCTGTAGCCCTGATTGGTGCCCGACTGTGCCCTGCACTTGCTAATGTGCTGATTCTCTGCTGGCCCCTCATCTGATTATCCATTCAGTAAGTTGGACTCTACATTTGACCTCAGACTTCAAAATCAAGAAAGGTGCAAATCTAAAAGGGATTTGAGGATCACAGAAATGTGCCAAAATAAAATTTCTCTGGGGCAGATCCTAGCAATGTTTTTCACACCATGCACATCCGTCCCTGTGTGTAAGCTCTTTTAACTGACTGTTGCTAATGACGCCAGGCTATAGGTATGCGATAGGTCATTTCTTCCCTGCGCCTTGCACATACTAGATACAATTATAGTAAGTGCACACAGAAGGGGCTCAAGAAATGCCAGTAGTCAAAGATGGTTGACAGCCAGATATAGGCGCAGAAATGAAGAGTACACCAAACAAGTCTCAATAGCCCATCAACACCATTTTCCAAGGAACTTTCTGTGGAATTTTACAAAAAATTGCCTTGCTCTTTACTCAAGTCTAGGATGCTCAACTATGCTGGCCTTGTGGGGCAGTGACACTGGCCTATGGATCAGCTATCTGTCTGGATCTTCAACTGTGCTGCACCATTGTGTCAAAAGGCTGCGGGTCTGAATGTCGTCTTGGTCTCACTGCCCTACTGACAGGCTGTTCTCCCTGTGACTGAGTCAAGCCAGTAGACCTGACAGGTCAGTGCCCCATTCAATATCTCTGCCATTAGCAGACCATGAGGTAACAGGTAGGGAAACAGAGTCCCAGACTGAAATGACTAATGTTTTTCTTCTTAGAATTTGCAACAGCCTACTGAGAAGGAGCTGAGAGGTCCAAGACCTTCATAGGATTTTTTACTTACAGAAAATTCATTCAAAAGAAGGGAATCAGAAAGCAGGGAAATGAGGGAGAGACGGGAGGGAATATTTTATTTTTCCTTAAGCATATTTTCTATTTGTTGAAACAGTCACACAATATACAAACTAAGGACCTAATCTCAGTCAGGGCACTCCCATTGGCCCTAACAAAAAAGAGTTGCACTTTTTAAAAAATAAAATGCCAGTTGCCCGCCCGCCTCCATTAAAAAAAAAAAAAAAAAAACCCTGTGGTGCTAAGAGCATGGCTCTAAATATTTCTCAAGGTTCTACTAACATTAGAAACCACTTCAGCTTCTCTTGTGGTTTATTATGATATCACCAAATCCCCTCCATGTATTTATAGCCTTGTAAGTCATAATTACCAATCATTTACTCTAAGACCATAAATGTTTTCTGGTGACTTAAATGGGCATCTAATACTATTAGTCGATGGATGAAGGGACTGCTCATGGGTGGGAAAATTTATTCTAGTCCAAACTTCAGGAGTTCATTTGTCAGATATTTTATGCCACGATTCTTTTAATGATTCATTTACCTTTATAATATGTGTATTCGGAACGATGGTGTTTCTAGCCAGCGGCAGAATGCTCAGCTGAATTATCTTTTCCTTTTACAGCAGAACAGAGTGGAGCACAGTGAAATTGAAGATGGCCTTCAGTACACTGTCGGAATCAGATTGTCTGGCAAATGCATCCAGGCCCATTTCTCAAACCACATGTAATGTTCAGACTACCAACGTGCCCGTAGAGTCATTAACAAGCATCCCAAAACGTGCTGCACATATTTAAATGATTAGGATAGGGCTATGGATGATGAGACTGTTTCCAGTAGTGCCTCAGCTTTTATCAATTATGCAATACTACACAGATGTGAGCCTTCACCTTTGTTTTTTTGTGTGCTGCTATAGTACATTCCCTTTTAAAGCTGTGTTTCTTTCCTTTTGCTTAGCTTAAGTTCAATGTGTGGGCAAGGGGGTTGTTCAAATCCACACGATCTGTAGGACTCAACCTCAGCAAATCACCTTTGGTTAGGCAATTTCTAAAGAAGCTAGTTTTACACAGGACTCAGTTTTGCGAGTTTATGTAATAACTGTTTGGGGCCAGTTGGCAGTAATCATAATTAGCCCTTTCCTCATTTTACTGAGATCCATGTTCAGAAACTGCTGAGAGTTGAGATGCTTAGGTCCCCAACCCCAATGATGGGTTGAGTATTAAACAATCTATAAGGGTCCAGGCATCTCAAAGGTAAGACTCATATCTTCAGTCTACTGTTCCAACAGCATCTAGTCTACTGGTGCTCAATTAACACTGTAACTGACACACAGAAAGGGCAGGTGCATGGTGGGTTATTTTAGACTTCACATCTGGGTGGCAGTTATACTTTTGAGACTATAGATTAATTCAGTACAACTGGTTCCCACCCTTCCTAGCTTGTTGACACGAGGCTTGCATGGCCCGAAAAGGTCTCATTGCTATCAATAACCTAGGTTGGGCTGTTGCCCAAGATAAAAGCCTCAAAGGAAATGACTTAAGTGTGGTATACACTAGTGGTACCCAAGTCAATTTTAGGTGGTATATAGATAAACATAATTTTTATTTCAAGAATTACGTGCTTCTCTTCACCTTTATTTATAGCAATTTTTTCATTTACAGAGTCAATATAAAATTTCCTACTTAAAATAAATGGGTTTATGTAAAAAAAAAGCAGTTAATTTAAGGAAAAATTAAGCAAATAACAAAATAGGGAGATAGCAACATGGCAAATCCATGAAGTTGTCTTATAGATGACTGAAATCCAGGATATCCCAATTTAAGGCTTAAGACTTTAATAGTGCTACCATCTATCAGTGTTTTATTGTGCCAGACACTGTCCTAAGCACCAGGGATTCAATATCCCTATGAGGTAGGATTTATTATACCCATTTTACAGATAAGGAAACTGAAACTCTGCAACTGGACCAAGGTCATAAAGCTAAAAATTGAGGACCCAGGATTCAAATCCAGGTTAGCCAGACTTCTAGGCCCTTATCACTTTATTATGTTGCCTCCAAGTATAAGATTTAAAGTCTAGTCTTCCATCCATTCATCCAACACACATATAGAGCACCAAGCCATACCTGACACATCTTTTATTAAAAGAGGGGGTCCTTCATTCCCTTCCCTTAAAGCAGTTTAATCTACTAAATGGAAGATGAGATCTTGGTCAGAGATTTAAAAAAAAAAAAAAGTTTCCTAGCTTGGGCTTCAACACATGTTTACAGGAAATAGACCAAATTTAGACCAAAACCAATGAGAGCGCCTTATGTAAAAGACAAAAACTCATTGTTTTATAAATATTTAGAATTTGGAGTGTGAGACTAATTCCCATCATAAACATATTGCTGTTAGAAGGTAGGCCTCATTTTATGAAAACCTAATAAACATTAAAAACCAACAAACATTAAGCCACAGAAAATGTATTTCTATTACAAGGTGCTCCACTTTACCAAAAGGAGTTTCCAGAGAACTTCCCACTGTTGTGAGCCTCCTTGGAGCACTCCACAGAGGAAGTAACTAATGAAGGCATGTACACAGTGTATACAGACAGAACAGATAGTAGAGAATGTATATTACCCATTGTCCATCCGTGTTGTCAAAATTTCCCACACATGCGTGAAAAATTGGAATCCCACCTGGCTTATGGGTGTACATATATCACCCTCATTTTCCTTCTTCACAGCTTGACAAAGCCTGGCCAAGAATGCATGGACCAATTCCAGAAGAAGGTTTATGAATGTCCTCCAGTGTCATTCAAATTTTGTGGATGTAAGTGTTTTCTGGGGGGAGAGTTCACTAGTGTTCTTTAGATTGTCAAAGTCATCTATGCTGCCCTCCAAAGGTTAAGCACTACTAGACAAGGTGAATCCAACTACCTGTTCTCCCTATTACAGAATGGAGTACTAAAAGGAAAATAACAGTAAAAAACAAACAAAAAAGTTAGCTGAGACCCCTGAGAGTACTGAAAGGAAAATAACAGTAAAAAACAAACAAAAAAGCTAGCTGAGACTCCATACCAGTTATTATGGAATAACTGATTATAAGACATTTAAAAAGGTATTTTATAACCTTTTTATCATCATAGACCCCTTTCAGAATCAGATGAACACTATGAATGGTCTCCTTAGAAAAGATACACACAGAATTCTGCATTCAGATTTGGGTAGGGGTGTAGCATCTCCACAAAAATGTTCTTCATCAGTTCTTAATTAAGAACCCATAACTCAGATTATTTCCCTACAGAACATTTAGGTGCCTGACATTTAGCCTAAGTTACAGTTGCAGTTTTCCTTTTTTGGAAGCAGGTGAAAGAAGATGATTATCAATACATCTCCTGCCAAACCTTGACTTCACTTTGTATAGTACAGATTCTAGACCATCCCTATCTTTACTCAGAACAAATATGTAACCGAAGTCTTACTCAGCCAGAAAGCTCTACCCAGAGTGGATTCTATGTTTTTGTGAGATCCACCACTAATATTGCCTTCAGGAGAAATTGTTTTATAAAATTGATTTGATTAACCACACTAGCCCCATTTGCAACCATGAATAATGTAACTAGGCAAAAAGTTGACATTTTCATGGAAAAGTTCTATCATTTGCAACCTAAAATTGCTAACTTTTTTCCTTAGCTTGTAGGTTATACCCTAAGAATATGAAATGAAAATACGGCAGTGATCAATCAAGGACACTCAATGAGAGGATAAAGACTTAACATTCTGAGGTTCAAGTGACAGCCTTTACTGCCAAAGTACACATTGCAGGCATGGAGAGTCTTCATAGTTATGACACAAATGAAATGCAGTAAATCCAAATATATCAAGAAAGAGCCTTAAGCTTAATTGTTCCTCTGACTTCTCAGAACACTTTCTGAATGGAAGTGCTAGAACTTTGGCAAACTATTAGGAATTTGAATGAGGAATATACAATATACATATTTCTTGAAATCTGTTAACCAGACAACTTCAGTATAAACCTCTACATGTTTATCAGCGGCAATGAAAGGTCAGTATTTGATACCAAGCGCAAGATTTTTATTTGCAAAGCTGGGCTTGAACCAATAGGATGAATAGGCCCTTTAAAACGCAGATCTAAGTCAGAGATGGCCATGAGATTTTTCATTTGTAGTAATATCCCGGTAGAACAGAAAGAGTACAAAGAATGAGAATCTCCTCTTATCCAACAATCATATATATGAAACTACTGCCAAAGAAATGGGGGTCCCAAGTGAAATTAAAAATAGTTGCCAGGTCTTCTCTCTATTATCTGTCCCCATCCCCAATTTTTTCCTTCTCCAGGTCAAACACCAATAGGCCCAATCCCATATTCCTTATATAGTGTGATTTCTAGTCCTTTACCTTTCTGGTAGCCCTTATCTAAATAAATCGAAGTTGTTTCTGTCACTTTCAAAGTATAACTATATTTGTCTCTATTTAAAGACCCCCCTCCCCCAAAGAAGGGTCCTTCTTTTCATGTGTTTACAAGTTTGCTCATGGATAAGAAACATACTCAAGGAAACTTCTAAGCCCTGGGATACTTTGCTTGCACCTTCATCCATGCTCTAGCTAACCTCTACCTTATCAAGGAGTTGTGTTTGTTTCTCTGCTACACTGTGAGTCCCTGAGGGCAGTAAGTGGGTCTCTTTCATCTTCATATTCCTTCCACAGCAAACATAGTGCCCTGGCCTCATTAAGCTCTCAGTGCACAAAACAGTGATTCCACTTTAAAATAAAAGATTTAGCTAAATATTACACCTGTTCAAATCTCTCCAGATCAGCACCATTCATTACAAATATAAAGTCAGTCACATAAAATGTAAAAGAGGTCAATTTAATTACAATTATGTATTTTAAGGCAATGTATCAAATATATTATTTCAACATACAATCCATATGAAATTAGTGATACATATTATTTTTTATGCTAAGTGTTTGAAATCCAGTTTTTGTACTTATAGAATATTCAGTTTGCATGCTAAATATACAACAGTTAAAGTGACACGCAGTTCTGACAAGACAATAAAGCTATGATTAACAAAAATATTTTTCACTGCTTCAGTTTTCAAACTGAAATTAAAATTAGATAAAGTTAAAAACTCAGACCTGGGCAGCGAGACCTCATCTCTACAATAAATAAAAAAATCAGCCAGGCGTGGTAGTGCATGCCTGTAATTCTGGCTACTTGGAAGGCTGAGGCGGAAGGATCGCCAGAGCCCAGCAGGTCGAGGCCGCTCCAGTCTGGGTGACAGAGTGAGATTCCAACTCAAAAACAAAACAAACAAACAAAAAAAACTCAGACTCTCAATTGCAATAGCCACGCCTCAAGTGCTCAACAACTATGTGTGGCTAGTAGCTACCTTGCTGGACAGTAGAGCTCTGGGCTACTGTTAAACACTGACAAAAGCAAGTTGCAAAAATGATGCACACAAGCACACAAGTAAGATCCTGTCTTTTCAGAAAAACAATTTACACACACATACATAACTGGAGGAATAGCCACTAACTGTTAGCAATGTGCTACTTCTGGGAGGAGGAGTTGAATTGGAAAGAAGGTGAAAAAGGATTTTCTCTTACATTTTTACATGTATTATATAAAAAGTAACATCAAGGAGAAAAGCCCCTTTCCTTTAAATAGAGACAAATACAGTTACACTTTGAGAGTGACCGAAACAACTTAGATTTTTTGAGACAAGGGCCACCAGAAAGGTGAAGGAATGGAAATTACACTATATAATGTGGGATGGGGGCTATTAATACAATTGTTTATATTATAAAGCATACATTCACATTTATTTGACAAAAATAAGAATTCCTTTTCTTTTTTTTTTTTTTTTTTTTTTTGAGTTGTAGTCTCACTCTGTCGCCCAGACTGGAGTGCAGTGGCACGCTCCTGGCCACCGCAGCCTCGACCTGCTGGGCTCCTGCGACTTCCACCTCAGCTTTCCAAGTAGCTGGAACTACTGGCGCGCGCTACCACACCCGGCTAATTTTTGATTTATTGTAGAGATGAGGTCTCACCAAGTTGCCCAGGCGGGTCTCGAACCCATGGGCTCAGGCAATTCACTCACCTCAGCCTCCCAAAGTGCAGGATTACAGGCTAAGCCACCGATCAAGGCTAAAAGTATGAATTTCTAACAAAGATGTATATCAAAGATGTAATGGGACTCTGTCCCATAAAGCAATGAGAATTCCCAATCATTGAAAATATTATAAAGTCAACCAACAGACATTTCTGCAGAGGACATTTAAGAGGTAGTAAGAGCAGAAGAGATGTCATAATTAGAATGCTATTACAAGACTATCTTTAGTTCCTTTCAACACTGAGATTTTTTTGATCCTGTGATATATATATCATTATCTTAAATGCATGTGCGAGATATTATTAATGTCAACATCCAATTCCCCTCTCCTTCCAAAAATGCTATGGGTTATTTGAAGTAAGACATGGTCATGAAATAATCACTTGGTTGATTAGTGAAATGTGAGTAGAAGCGATACATGATACTACATGTTATTAAAGAGTGGTAAACATTTCATTGCCAGTACTCAAATCTCCGTTCTTTTTTTCCCCTCCTGTGTGATCCCAGAAGCACATATTGGTGTGGAGGCTCGATGCAGAGCTACCAAAAAGGGGAAAACTGCTCTGTAGAGTCCTGTGCATTACAATGAAGTATGCATGAAGATGAAATAAATCTTTATTGTGTTCAGCCACTTTGGAGATTTTGTTATTGCAGCAAGCTACCTACAGTTGAAGATTCCCACCAAGAGAAAAACCACATATGAAAACCATGCCAGCGTTAGTGTGGTTTAGTTTCTTCTGGAATAATCAGGCACCTCAAAGACAAAAGAGACTTCCAATTTGGACCATCCCACAAACGTATAAGGACATTCAAACATCTCCAATAAACCATAAGAACACCATTCACAGTCAGAGAAGCACCAGAGAAGGCCAGTAATACACACGTTTTACGTGATCTTCCAAAGCACCTTCTGAATTCCTGACACCAAATTTTCTAACCAGCTAGGATCAGCTGTTAATTATGTTTTAAGAGTGATCAGAAAGAAGTAAAAAGCAGATAGTTTGTAGGACAATACACACTTAGGAAAACTCTAGCACAGAAAATTAAAATTTTAAAGTTACCATAAAAACACTTCCAAGCAACCGCTAGAGAATTGGGATCATGGTTTGCTTAGTCTTGAATCAACTTCAATATCTTACAATAGATAATGCAAATGTTTATGGGCTAAATCCAGTGAAATCACATACTACTGTTGTCTGTATCTTAGTCTTTTATGTTGAATCTATTCAACCTTACTTTCCTAGGAAATAAAGCAACATTTTATAAGGTTTTCTTAAGGAAAAAGAAAAGAGAAGAAATACTGTTGACTAAGTGCTCCCACTGTGTGCTTGATGGCCCCTATACAAGATCTAATCTAATCTTCCCCTGTCCTGTGAGACAGGTTATTTTTAATTCTGATTTACGGATAAGTAATCAAAGCAGAATTAAAGCTTTTAAGGTCCTACAGCTTATAGAGCAAGGATTCAAATCCAGGTCTGTCTTATTTTAAAGTCCATGTTCTTTCCACTACAACATAACTGACTACCAAGGGTTAGTATAGCAGTCAAAAAGGAGTTACCCTAAAATGGCAGATTGCATGTTTACTCATTCTTCTAAATCTTTAATTGAAAACATTAATACAAACCATTGGGAACAAAATGAGCATTTTTAATTAAAAAAGAAAGAAAGAACAGAAACCACACAGAGGCTGCACATTTGAAAAGCCTATATTTATACACACAGCCATCACGTGATGGCTAATTAGCCAGGTAACTATAGGTTTTTCTTTGCGAGAAAAGTATACGTTTCATCATGCTTTGAACTCTGCCTTATTATCAGCACTGCTATGAAAACAATGTTTTATTTCTTATTGAGAGAATAGGCCAAGCTTGAAGCATTGTTTTGTAGGGCCTAATAGAATACTTTCTTTGTGAACCAAAGGAGAATGGTAGAATAAGAGGTTGGAAGGTAGAGAATATTCCATACCGTGATTAGCAGGTAACTATTGTAAGGGAGACAAGGATTAAAACAGTGCAATTTCCTAGAATAAGAAGCATTAGATGTCGTGCTAAAACCATCTTCTTAATAACCTGTCACCTTAAAAAAAGATAGATTACAAACAAACCGATAATACAAAAGATAAGGCAGAGCAAGTCTAGTCTGGATTTGTTTATTTCCCTGCACATTTTTGTCACGGCTATAATCTTGAAACATGAAAAAGATTCTCTTGAGAAAGATGGGCATTAATAGATGCCACTTTTAAGATGTAAAATGTCCGAACACACACAACCCTACAACACCGCCTACAATTCTTAAGCTGATAGGCTAACTCCTATCATGTTCAAAAGCTCTCAATGAGTTTTCCAGAATGAGTGACATACAGTTGACTACTAATTAGACCAAAAATAGTGAGCAACTGAATACTCAAAAGTATGATACTTCTCCTACTAGGTACCAATGAGACAGCCCTTCCACTAGAGGGTGTCCTAGGAGGTACTATACAGGATGTCAAATCAACCTTCAATTGCACCTAGGTTTCCCAAGTAGGCTAAGAACAGAGAACTCTAGAGATTTCAGAGGAGGCTGATCATAAAAGTCGCATATTTACTTAACTTACCAGGTATAGCTTTGAAGTTAGTGCCAATACCATAGAGTTAAAACTGTTACTGGAAAGATAAGACAAACACATGGAAAAAAGATACTGCATTATATGGGTACCTCTAGAGTAGGGTGTTCAATAAGGTGGTAGAGACACTAAGTGTGATAAGATAAGCACTCAATAAAGCAGGGCAAATCCTATGAGCTGGATGACTAAGAAAGGTTTCAGGTGTTAAACTGAGTCATAAAGGAAAGGAAGGATTTCTACCAGCAAGTGTCTTAGAAGGGGCATGGTAAGAGTCCTAGAAGGGGTATTCCAAGAGTGGGAAGATTCAAACCACTCAAAACATAATGGAGAGTTTGGAAGACAAGGGAGTGGGTGTATTTGGTTAAAGAGAAAGAAGACCAGGCAGTTAGACTAGTTAGGCAAGAGCAGAAGGTTTACATACGGGGGTGGAGATACTGTAGAAGGATAGGCTGTCTTAGCATTCTGTGTGCTCTGAGCCAGCAATCCCCCCCTATGAATGTATAAGGAAATAGTCATGGATATGTGCACAGCTACAAGAATTTTATAAAGTTTGTGGGAATCAGAAGCAGCTGAAATGTCCAACAAAAATTAAAGTATGAAACACCTCTGTAATAAAACATTCTGTAGCCAGAAATACAGACAGACACACACACACACACACACACACACACACACACACACACACACACACACACACAAACTGTAGAATATATTACAACATGGAGGCATATTTATAATGCCTTTATATGAAATTAAGAGAGGGAGGAAGGTTCTCAAACTATGTATTTTATTTTTATGGGAAAAAAGTATATGCATATAAATTCTCACTGATACACACATTCATATACATCAGCACATAGATAAATACTAACAGCACTTACTTCTGGGTGGGAGAAAAACAAGCAATTTACATTTTTCTGCTTTTGGTTTGTTTGTGTTGCCTACATTTTCTAAAACTAACATGGATAGCCTTGGTAGTAAGAAAAATAATAACAATGAAAGTTATTTAATAAAAAAGAAATACAATGAAGGCTAGGACTAAGGTGTTCACTGGATTCTTGCTTACAACATTTGTATTTTATTCAGTAGGCATAACGCTTTCAAAGAAAGGGGGTGCTACAAGTTGAAAGCCAATATTTAAAGATCAGAAGTATAAAAGGTAGTAGAAATGGTTTAAAATTCAAAAAACAAGTGGGGAGGTCCAAAGGAGTAGAGCTCTAGGCAAGGCACGGTTTTGGGATTTTAGGGAAGAGAGAAGCAACTCTACTTCATCCAAACACATTAAATAAAAACACACAGCTACGCAACTAGGAAAACCCTGAATCAGCAGCACTATTTGCTCAACCCCTACTGTGCATGAAGCGCTTCATAAAGCCTTTGAAAACCCACTATTATTTCAGTCTGTCCTAAGTAAATATATTTATTAAAATGGGCGAAAAGTCCAAACCTCAGCTTTCCTCTGCAGCGACCTGTATAAACTACAAACTGAAATACATAATGTTAGAGGAGAGAAGAGGAGAGACTCTTTGACATTCAGGAAAATTAACATTTTGCAATAGAACTTCACTCTTAAAATTACTCTAACAGATAAACGAGCTGTTCAGCAGAATCAGTGTCAATACTACAGAGTATTAAGACTAAACGCCCAAATCAAGTATCTGTCCACAAAACCCTCTGGAAAAGCCACATCAATTCATGTGTAGGATGTATGTGCTCTGTGTTCCAAGGTGATGCTATCAGGATAACAACTATAATAATGGCTTACTGTCGGTAATCATACAGTGGCTAATGAGAAGAGAGGTAGAAGGCAAACAAAATCATCTCAGAGTTATGATAAAATGAGAAAAGCATCATGAAAGGGGGAACTGTTGAATCAAAATTCATTTCAAAACCATGTCTGAGGTAGAGAGTCAAGGTTGCCTTTTCAAGAGGTATTTAAAAGACTGCTGTAGACCATTTGGGCTTGTCCCTTATAGTAGACCCACCCCTATCTACAAATGCAAATGAAACCATTGCTCTAAGTCTGGCAATCTATCTGTGATAATGAAAATCTCTGAGCTTTTAGAAAGCAAGACTGCATATTCAACTTGTTTCCAGTTGACCCAAGGTACATAGCGAGAGATTAAAAGCATAGCAAGACCATTAGACGACAGATGAATTTGCTCTTTCATTTTTGATTACCTTTTCATCAGATGGTGATCACCAGATAGTTCACTGGGAAATCGACATTTCTCAGTGAAATTAAACAAAAGTATAGATTGACTGTCTTCTCCATCATAAATATCACAGATAGGGCCATAAAGTACCTGATCCAAGGCAAAGTACCAGAAAAAACAAACAAACAAACAAACAAACAAAAACCAAAGCAAAAAACAAGAACAGCTGAAGTCCAGGAGGCCAATATGAATTAAAACTACCATCTATGATAATTCAGGGAAAAATTGAGGCAAAAATAAATTTGGGCAAGTCCTACCCCAAACATTTCAGTATATAAGTACAGGAAGTATAGAAGCCCAAAAGGCACAAAAACATTGACATTGAGCCATAATGACTTCCAAATTAATTACCAATGGTGTTTATTAGATAACAGTCTACATTTAATACTACTGTAGTGAAAAATAAATAGATGAAAAAAATAAACAAGTAACAGGACTTCAGGGGGTGTAGTAACAGAATAGTATTTTTCTCTCTCTTTCCCAGTGAACTGTCTGATGGTCACCATCTGATGGGAAGGAATCAAAAATGAAAGAGTAAATTCATCTGTCGTCTAATGGTCTTGCTACGCTTTTAATCTCTTGCTAAGTACCTTGGATCAACTGGAAACAAATAGAAACGCCAAGATCACACGGCTACAGGGAAGACAGTTCAAAAGTTTTGCTGGAAGATGCCAAGCCAGCTTCCTAGAGTTCTGACTGTGCATCATGTATGAGGCACCATGACCTCTGTTTCACGAGAATCCATTCCTGTTTTGGCTCTAGGATTTTTAGTAAAAATGAACTCCTGTGATATAAATGAGTTAAATGGTGTAAAATGTCATCTAAAGTGTGTCCTAAGACACATAATCAGGATGGTGAGGGATTCTGAAGTCACATCTGGAGGAAGAATTGAAAAGAGAGGAATGAAAACTGTTTCAAGGAAAAGGAGGGGGAAACATAAAGGGACCAGCGTTCCTGAAGACCCTTCCAGCCTTCCCAATTCTATGAAGAGCGCCAAAAAAAGCGTGAGTTTCTTATTTTGTTCATACATTGTATCCTAGAGGTAAATACTAGTAACCTAGACATTAAAAATTGCACTGAAAGTTGCAATTTTCCTTTTTTTTTTTTTTTTGTCTACTTCTGCCCCGACATCTCCAAGACTAAAAGTAAGAATAATTACTATATCTTCAGTTGATGGTCTACTTCAATCCATCATCAAAAGAGAAAATGAACTTGGAATTCTAAGAAGCATTCATGGCTGTAGAAAACACTGGAAGATCCTCGAGTCAAAAGAAATTCCCAATGAAAGAGCTTCAGCTTGAAATGAGCTTTCATGAATTATGGGCAGTATAAATATCTGGGCAGCAGTATTGATGACCAGCTGTTGATTGGCTCAGACATAATTAGATTTTGCAAAGACTTCCCTTCTAGCAGGAATAGCTGGGATGGCTGAGTATAGACAGCATAAATAAAAATTACTTATTTGAGACACTTTTACTTGTTTATTCGATCACTATTTCAAGATAATATTCAACTATTTGATGCGATGGTCAAACTGATTTCTACATTTCAAATGACCGAGATGGTTGAATGTAGACAACATAAATAAAAATTCTTATTTGAGTCACTTTTACTCATTCTTTGACCATTATTTCAGGGCATTATTCAATTATTTGTTAAGATGGTCAAGCAGAATTCTAAATTTCAAATGAAATGACTAATCTTATTCCTTATGTGTTGTAACCTTATATGTTCCCAGTTTCTTAGAAAATATCCTGTTACTAAGCTATTCTAAAACTTTGAATGTCTTGGATGCAGATTCTTGGAAGTGTGAACTTGCTCCATTTAAAGGTCCTTTGGGTTGGCCCTTTATTGTGGCGTGAGGCAACCTCTTAAAGAAAGAGCCATGTGGGCACTCAGAGAGCATCTTCTCCGATGTTAATTGTGCTATGATTAGACTCTATAAAGAATGCATGGTAGATACAATATTGTCAGAGGACCATGGGAGAAATCCTTTGGAAAGTATCTTTACAAATTTTTTATAAGTTCCATATATGCAATTGATTTCTATTTTGAATCTATAGATAAAGGCAAATTTGTTTTACCAAGGAGATTGTTTTGTAGGGATTTCTCATGATATTCACAAATAGAACAATGCGACAATATATCATCAGAGAAACTTCTTAAGTTTCAGTGTTAAAGAAAATGATATAGTTAGGTACAATATAAACAACAAATACCTTCCCAGGTACAATATAAACAACAAATACCTTCAAAAGACTCCTTAATATGCACAAAATTTAAATCTAGAAATGAAGGAAGGAAGGAAGGAAGGAAGGAAGGAAGGAAGGAAGGAAGGAAGGAAGGAAGGAAGGAAGGAAGCGATTGTCCTAGTAAAAAGCATGCCTTCAATTCCAATATCCATTAGAGGTCTCAAGTGAAAAATCTTTATAACAAAATGTCTGTACCTTAGCATGTTTCTGTTAGAGATATTTATACTTTTTTATTCAGCAAGGAGTCAGAATCTTTCCCTTTTCCTCATCCCAGCAAGCTGCTCAATATATCAAACTCAAAAGTGATCTGAAACAACCATTTGAAATACAAGGCCTCTAGAATTTCCAGGCAAAGACTACAGTCAATTATTAACCAAGAGTATTTGGGAAATCACTCACACAACTGGCCACTTATAGTCCAGCTTACCTTGACAAAATTTTCAGGAAAAGTTATATAAAATATAAATATATTTATACAAAAACAAATATATAAAACATTAATTACACATATTACATACTATGATTATATATCACATGTATTTATTAACTGTTTAAAATAAATATCTATTAAAATAATATATTTATTAATCATATTTAATATATATTTATATATGCTTATCTAAACAAGCAAGAATCTGAGGAACTTTTCTAGTAGTTTTCTATTATGGTAGACAATAATGAGAGCAAACCCTGCCCTAAATCACTAGAATGTGTACATGATTAGAAAAATTCAAAAGGGACCAGTAAGCTAACATGTACCACATGGCTCCCTATCATATAGAATCTCCTTCTGATAATAATAATATAATGACAATACCACTCTGACTTCAATATCACAAATGCTTCCATAAATATTCATTAATTTTTCCTCAGTTGATTTTCTCAAAAATCCAATGAAATACAGCAAGGTACATATTATTGCTGATTTTACACACAAGGAATCTGAAGATATAAACATACGGTGACTTTCAGTGACTTTTCCAGTTAGTGACAGATATACACATAGAGAGCCAAGATTCTCCAGACAGCCCACCCATTGTTCTTTTAGCCCCATCATGCTGTCTACTCACAAGTACAGTGAAAGTCCCAGCAACAGAAGGGAGGGGAGAGTCACTCCTTCTTAATTTGTTGGGACAGATTTAGAAACAGAAATTGAACTGAGGGAAACCCCCCATCATTACATTCAGCCAGACCCCCCCCATATAATCTTTTGGTCTTTTTTCTCCATTTCAGCTCAGACTCCTCTATCCTTTCTTTCTTTTTCTAAAGATACATTTGGAGATGAAACCATTCATAACTGCCCATCCACAGACAGTTTGTGGCAGCATAATTGACAATGAGTCTGCTGCAAAAAAATGAAAATGCTGTTTTAATAACCTTGGCCTAAAATACATTTTGTTGTATGCCTCAAAGGGTTTCAATAAAAAGTCAACCTGTAGAGACATATTTTCTTGGCTTAAACAACAATCCAAAGCATATAAATGTAGTCCAACTATAATGACATATTTATAGGCCAATAAAGCTTACACTGCAGCTTTCATACTTCACTTAAAGGAACTCTGTAAGAAGCAGTGTTATATAAAATAATTTGATTTTTTTCAAACTATAGCCCAAGGAATAAAAAAATACAAGTTTACTATGCTTAACTGATAGTGTTTGTATTCCTTAGTTGCTAAAAATTTTGTAAAATGAAATAATTCTTTATTTGACTACTTTCAACTGCCATACCAAATATGGGTATCAAGTCCACTTTATTACAAAAGCTAAGTACTATAATTCTAAAGGCAAAATAAATAACTAGAGGCTTGTGTAGTGAATGATTTAATCAACCCAATTCTTCTGGAAAAACAGGTTCTTGTGTTCGTTATGCTTATGAATAATACATTCCTTAACCCTTCTATTTTAACATAGTTATTCTTCTTTATTTTTAAATAAAATTCAGCATGAAACAGTCTGAAAGAAGGTAAAACATCTCACTTAGTCAAGTCATAATTTGCATTGGTTTCATATTGAACTTTCTTTCTTTGAAAAGGACAAAGAGGGGAGGAGGACAAATGCACTTTTTACTACATTTCAGAAGTGTTTTTTAAGATTATTCGTTTTTCCACCACCCAGATCTGTAGTTTTAGTCATCAACCATTTAGAGTCTGAAATGAAAAATCTAGAGATTTTTAAAAAGCAAGCATGACATCCTCAAATATTGTCCAAATGTACTCCTTCAGTGGGGAAGGGGATAAAAAACGAAAGAGTTGTGATTTGAATCAGAGCACTTATTGGAAGCTGCCATGTGGGGCAGAGTTTCCCTTTGTGGAGTATTAATTTGTTGGCAGACACACATTTGTGAGAACATTCTTGTTTTTTTTACTATTCAGAGAGAGATAGGAAGTGACACAAACTAGGATTAAAGGGAACTTATTCTATCTAAACACCAAGAAGAGCTCTTTAATTAGCTTTCATATTTTAAAATTTCTCCTTTAAGAGTCAACCTAATTATTTTGTTATATTATTAATTTTTCAACATAATAAAATAACTCAGTTTAAAAAATAACATGTTGGAGTTTTATTTTATCCATAGAAAGGTGAGATCTTTCTGTTCTTTGCTTACTTCCACCAGAAAAAAAGGGAGGGTCTTAAGTAATCTCACAGTTCATCTTCTTTCTTTGGTAAGAACAATGAGGAGTTGGAAGGGTTCTACAGAAGGAAAAACCTAATAAGTGTGTGAACTTCCAGTAACAATGTGGTACTGGAGGTGGTTTCAGTGTGACCAAGAGAAAGGGAGATAAGAAAACCACTGTGTAGAAAGAAAAGTACAGACAACAAATATTTTGATGTTATAGACAGAGAAAGGAAGAGGCTGAAGAGAAAGTTGCTGGGACAGGAATGTGGACAGAAAATGACACCCCCTATCTCCTCAATATAAATCCTGACAATGCGAACTTGCAAACCTTAGATCAGGCAGATAATGGAAACTCATTACATTAAGGAAAGTTTTTGTTTCTCTTTCCACATTATTACAACACAGTGTGCATTCCAATTACAAAAGCTATTTGTCTCAAATTCCCCACAGTTCATACCAACTGAGTAGAATTTCAAGGCCCTACATTCTATTCTTAAAGGGGTATTTGACATTTAAAAAATTTTTAAATCACATGGTGTTTCTTGACTACCAAAGGAAAGCCTCCCAATTCATTCTTCTGTGGATTGTTTTTTCCTTCCTCTGTGCTAATCCTAGCGTTGTCTCCAAAATGAGACCAAAAAAAAAAAAAAAATCAGACTCACCTAGGAAGTCTTTTATCAGTACTCATTTCTTGGCCTGGCCTCAGTCCCACTGGATGAAAAATCTGGGGAAGCTGAACTCAGTAACCAGTATTGTTTTTAAAATTCCCCTAGTGAGTCTAATAAGTAACTAGATTTTAAAACCACTAATCTAGATTTTCCAGGCCAAACCACCTGCAAGTACTTTGAATATTCATTATAAACCAATTTCTCCTGGAATCAAGTGCAAAATGATAGATTATGGACTTTTTTTTTAGAATCCAGGAAAACCAAAGTCTCTTAAATCTTTTGGTGAAATTAAGAAGTTGGGTTTATTTTCACGTTCATTAATAAGCTATACATTTTCAACAAAATTTTAAGCGTAAACCATGCTATAAATACTTTCGTTTATACGTGTGACTTCAAGCTTAACCATCTACACATCCTTTTGCCCCCCGTGGGTTTCCTGTTTAGTTTTTTATTAGTAACAGTATATTTCATAACTCAAAAAAGTCAAACAAACAAAAGAAAGGTTTTACTGTTAAGAAAAACATAAGACAATGGCAATACAGCTTAGATCATACAGTAGGAAAGTAACACAACAGATGTGTTATTCAGCATTAATGCACGTCATAAGAATAGCCATTGTGTGTTCACAAAATTGGGGATGGGTGTAACAGCACATATAGAAAGACTATTAAAAAAATGATTTGTCTTTAGAAGAAAAATCACTAGTTTAATAATTTTCTCTAAATTATTAGAACATCACAATCGGGCTCCCATATCCAAAATATTACCATTTGACATCAGCCAAAAGATGCCAGGAAACTGTTGATCATTAAACTTAAACTGCAAGATTATATTAATGCCATTCCCAAAACAGCACAGCTCATCACAAACCAGAGTCACATGAAAGACAGTCAGTTGCTGGTGTTGTTCAGTCTCTTTATACCAATTAAAATAAATAGCCTAAGTCTGCTGTAACAGTTAAGTTCTAGGTTAAAAAAAAAAAATAGGGCCGGGCTCGGTGGCTCAGCCTGTAATCCCGTGCTTTGGGAGGCTGAGGTGAGTGAATTGCCTGAGCCCACGGGTTCGAGACCCACCTGGGCAACTTGGTGAGACCTCATCTCTACCGCACTCCAGTCTGGGTGACAGAGTGAGACCCCAACTCAAAAAAAAAAAGGGAAGTTGTCACATTAAGGTATAAAATAGGACTGGGAAAATCAGCATTGTGCTCAAATGAAAGAAAAAGATGCCTTAATATGTGAAGTTCCTAGAGAAGAAAATCTAGACAACAGAGGTCAACAACTAAATCAGAGGTCAACAACTTTGGTCTTGGGGAACACTAGGAGAGTAAATCAGTGAATGCCACAGACAGATAAAGACAGAAGAAAAAAATAAATGGGACATAAAAAGTCACTGGAGAAGAAAATATTAAGAAAAAGCAGTAGAATTAATTATGGAGCCCCTTATATATGCCAGTCACTGTGCTATATATATACAGTACCCTGTATAACTTACATCTCACAATGACACTATAAAGTTTGCTATTTTTCAGATGGAGAAATGTTTAGGGGTTAAATTATTTGCCTAATGCCACACAGTTAAATAAGCAGCAGATTTAGTATTCAAACACACTAATCAGAATTAAGTAATCTAAAGCCCAAGCATGAATGATGGCAAAGCCCGAGTTCTTTAAAATTATAGTAGAAGAGGAGATGGGAGGAATGAAAAAAACATCTAGTTGATGGCCACCACTGAATGACAAAAGCTCAGGGAAACCTATGCCATTGATTGCTAACCAGAGGCTCCCCTGTCTTGACATCATTCTCTTGTTCCACATTAAGCAACTCCTCCTTCTTCCTCACTTTGCTTTTCATCCAGTGTAACACATGAAATTCTGACACAGTGTTAAGAGTAGATGTCATACCATCTACTTAGAACAAATATTTAAACTCTTTATTAACTCAATGTTAGGTGACCTAATTAAGTCTTACGCCTTTATACCACACTGAAAGTGGTCTAGTGCCACTATATCACCCAGCACAAGGCTCCACACATAGAACATGCAATCTAACAGGTAACATTCATTCTTTACCATTCAATCATCACTCTTCTCTGCATACTGAGGCCTCTTTGAGGCTAAATAAAATTTAAAATACATACATATGAATGACAGAGTTTCCAGAAAAAATTTACAACCACAAAAGTAAGTTACTATATATACCCACACAGTCAATTTAGAAGGACCAGTCATATTTACCAAGGTCAGCCTTTTCCTTGAGAACATCTTTGAAGTTGAGTCCACTGTTTAGGGTTGACTGCCTGTACTTCAGCAGAGCTTCCTTCTGTCCATTCTTTCCCAAGGCCTCCGTTTTCACGGCTCCAGCTTGGAGGCCACATCTCCACTTGGAGAAATCAGAATGCACCCACTTGACCAGGTCTTCAAGCTTCACGATCACCTTTTCAGAAACAGCAATGACTTCATCCTAAAAGAGGTGGGTCGGGGAAGAACAAAAACACATTATTTATGGGCTGGAGGTAAATGATACATTCTCAACAAGGCCCATCTGAAATGCCATGTGAGTAGTTTAACCTTATGTAAACAGACGGTATGTATTTTTTGTTAACAGAAAATATTTAATAACTCACTTCATTTCAGTGGTTTTTCATTGCTAGTTGTTTAGTTAAGCAATAATTTATATCATATATTTTTTATGTAAATAGAAAGTGTCCAAAAACAGGGCAGTAATTATAATAGCCATTTTTAATGCTGGATACCAAAGTTCACTCTATCTATCTGACCGTTTAAGTGAACGTTAATTTTTAGGTGCAATTAATTGCAAATGTAAAAAGTGAAAGCTAGATGACTAATGGTTAGCCTGTCTCTACATAAATGGTCTAAGTAAATCTGGGATTCTTGGAACTCTGACTCACCCCAAAATTCCTATGTTTATGGTACATTTTCCCTTGGCTTATACACAAATATTGAATTTAACTTTTGTCCTAAAAATTAAATAAAACTGTGATGTAATCCCAAAAGAAATACTTCATAAATGTTATGTGCTTCCCACTGAAAGAAACTTGCACATTCTCATGTTTCTCAAAAACTTTGTAAGTTGAGAAATGAACTGATTTTTTTTTCTTTGAATACATATGGGGTAGGGGCGAGGGGGTGAGTGAGGAGAAGTCTTTGCACCTAAGAAAAGTAGTTGAAACTTGAGTTTCTCTTATGCATCATAAGTTTGAATTTTAAGCATCTCTAATTGCTTCTAGGAAACAACCAAGTTTTCTGACTCAGAATTAATCCAACAAGCTATTTAATAGATATCCATACATAGAACAAAGGGAGGGCCCCCCTCACCCAAGGATTCTTTGGGAAAGGCTTAAGAAGATCATCTCACTGGGTTTTAAGTTATTTAAGTATTTGACATTTCAACTTGAACTGACTTTCCTTTCTTTTATTTCACATTTCTGAAGAAAGCTTAGCTGTGAAAGCCCCTAAGCTTACAAAATCTTAGAAATATTTTTGACAAACAACAACAGGAAGATGTTTCTAAGCTATTAAACAAAAGGAATTCACAACTGATTTTGCTAATTTTGTTGTTAAGCATGACTTTTTCCTCTCCTCCACCTTACACACACACACACACACACACACACACACACACACACACACACCCACACACACCCCTCCAGTTCAAACAAAAAAAGGGTTTATTAAGATAAGCCTCACGTAATAAGCAGCACTGGGTTGATTTTTTGAAAATATTTTAAGGTAAGATCTAAAATTTCACTTTTCCTCATCCAGTTCCAAGCTGCTTCTGAGAAGAAAGTTTGTTAGGCAGCAGCAAAGTAACAAATACTCTGACAAAAATGAAAAGTAAAACTTTGGTAATGGAATCTTTTCCCTTATCATGATTAAATATGAACTTCCACTAAATGGCAGACAAAGTAGAAACTGTATTTTTATCCTCTGCTCAAGAAAAAAATTGCAATACTTTATAAACAATGAGGCACATTATAAAATACCAGTTCAACGGATGATTTCACTCAGATTCACCACACCATCCTCTTGAAATAAAAGATCTGTAGTTGTCATGCATTTTATAGCTATTTCATGGTGATTATTAAATGTCAGAATAAAAATTCAGGCTGGGTATTGTTTCAAAGCATATGGGAACAGCTTCTGGACAGGACACACCACAAATCTAGTTTAGAATGTACTGAAAAATAATTAGGTATCAGTGTCAACATTGGTAAAGATGGAATTTGGCCACATTTTGACCAAATATGGTTCCTTAGAAGAGACAAGTTTGTATATGAGTGTTACTTTCAAACAGCTCTGTGATCAAATGATTATCATTTCAATTACCAGTTGCTTCAGATCTTTTCCAAGAAATGGCATGACTAGGTCTGGCTGGCTTACAACACCCTCCAAACAAATAGTTTATTAACCAAGAGAAAATACAATCCTTATGATGTCATTAGTGAATAAACTCATCTTTCAAGATTTAGTCTATAGATTTTGTCCTCCTTTCTTTTCACTTTCTCTCTCAAAAAGACCTTCTGAATATACACACATACATTAAACAAAATGCAGGAATTCACATAAACATGCATAAGCCATAAACCCAAGTTTGGATTAATTGTGAAACCACCAGTATGTTTTACTGTGGATTCACAGAGAAACTGGCCCTGCAACATTGTCAAATGCCAGGATTTAGAAGGAAATCTGATAAGCAGAGGAGGGGGAAACAACAAACCAACCCTCAGAAATGAAAAAAAGAGCCAACATATATATAGAAAATGTCAGGAAACATTACTTTGTACACACAATGGCATAAATCACATGTCCACATTTACTATTCCAAGCAAATGCTGACTAAAGTCCCTAATACTCACCATTCTTGGGCAAGTCTCTATGTCTAAGAAAAGAATTTCAATAAGCTCATCTCACGATTACATTAGTTCTCTGCAAACTGAGAATTAGCACTAGATAAGTATTGCTGATTTACTCTAATACAACACAAAAGGAACACAAAGAAATACACTTGGTTATTCTATTAATGTACCTTGGCTTTTCAATTAACCCAACTGTTAATCAATATTTATGTAGGCTGTGTTGAGGCAATTTCTAAGTCCTTATCCCTTTTCATCATTGTTTGAAACTGCCTATTTCTGTAATTTGGATTCTGTTTCTGCCACTGTACAAAAAACAGCTCACAGTCAGAATCAGTTCATTTAGTCAGGAAGTCACAAACCAGCCATCCCAGGTGTATGGCTGGCTACTCCAAATGTTTTAAAACTTGAAAAACTTTACACAAAAATATTCAGACTTAACTCTTCTCTTACAAAATAAAATAAAGCCCCTCCCCCCAAAAAACTAGTTGAAATTAAGAGTTGCCTTCTTTGAACAAGATGTGATAACCCCACCACTCCCTATTACATTGTATTCAGTCTACTTTGCCCTCAACTACCTGGCCCCTAGTAGGTACCAGACACTTAAACTTGTACACCATTATTTTATGAATGAGGACAGAAAGGTTCAGTGACATGTCCTAGAGCCAACTAATGGCAGGATTTGGACGAGAATCCAGGTTTCCATTCTGCCAAGACAGCATCCTGGACACCGTAACCATAACCAGACTGCCTGGGTTCAAATCCTAGCCCTGAAATTTACTCGCTATGAAACAACAGGCAACTTCTTTAACCTCCCTGTGCTTCAAATTTTTTCTTTACCTATGTAAAAATAATAATACTATGTACCTCTTACAGTACTTGCCAGGATTCAATGTAGAGATGAGGTAGTATATCAGCGTTAGCTATTGTTATCGTTGTCATTCCTTTTCTGCTTTGGTGTTTTCCAAAATGCAGCACACAGAGAAGAGTTTAGATGGTTCACAGGTAAACTTTAAAATACATATTGTTTTGTATTGCTCATTTATTTTTGTAGTTACTCTCTATTTATGGAAAAGCAGCAATGGTTTTCTGTTTATAGGAGATATAAAAGTCTGCCTCCTTAAATAAATTTGAGTTAAAAATGAGTTAAATTGAAGAAAGTCATTAAGCAAATACAAGAGACGTGGATATAGAAAAAGAAAGTCAAGATGCTATGAAAATGACTGTCATTTGGGACAGCATATTATATCATTGGTTCTCAAAGTGCAGGTCTCAGGAAATCCCTGAGACCACTTCAGGTGGTCCAGAGGGTCAAAACAATAATCATACTACTGCTAAGACATTAGGGACTTTTTTCACTCTCATCCTCTTTCAAGTACATAGTAGGGTTTTCCAGAGACAATGTGACATGTGATATCACAACAGAGTAAATGCAGAAGCAGATATGAGAATCCAGTTCTCTATTTAAAGTTAGACAGTAAAGAGACTTATAAAAAATGTAAAACAATGCCACTGTTCTTACTAATTTTTTGTTTTTGAAAATATGGTTAACTTTCATAAAAATGTGTTACATTTACATAATGAGTTTATATTGCTATTTAATCTGATTTTTAAATTAACTTACAGTAAAATTTCCTTTTTTGGTGTACAGTTTTAACACATGAATAGATTCATAAAACCACCACCACCACCATCATCGTCAGGATGCAGATTGGTCTGTCACCCTCAAAAACCCTTTGTATTCTTTCATAGTAGTCACCCACTCCCTCTACTCCCCACCAGCTCTTGACAACTACTAATTTGTTCTTGCTATAGTTTTCTCTTTCCTAAAATACCATATAAACTGAATCACACAGTATGAAACTTCTGAGACTGCTTCTTTCACTCAGAATAATCCCTTTGCGATCCATCCATCCATGTTGCTACATGTATCAATAGCTTGTTCCTTTCTGCTGAGTAGTATTCGATGGCATGAACGTGTCCCAAAGTTTACCCATTCACTGATGGAAGGACATCTGGGTTATTTCAGTACTGGCGATTACAAACAGAGCTGCTCTAACTTTCCATGTACAGGCATACTTCTTTTTATGACACTTCACTTTATTGTACTTTGTAGATATTGTGTTTTTTACTAAAATTGAAGGTTTGTGGCACCCCATACCAAGCAAGTCTGCTGGTGCCTTTTTTCCAACAGGATGTGCTCACTTCACGTCTTTGGGCCATAATTTGGTAATTCTCTCAAAATTTCAAACTGTTTCATTATGATTATATTGCTATGGAGATCTGTGATCAGTGATCTTTGATGCTACTATTGGAATTGTTTGAGGGCACCCAGGATAACACAATATATATGGTGAACTTCATTGATAAATGTTGTGTATGTTCTGACTGCTCCACCAACCGACCAGCCTTTTCCCCAGCCTCTCTCCCTCACTTCAGGCCTACCTATTCTCTAAGACTCAACAATATTGAAATTAGGCTAGTTAATATCCTGCAAAGGCCTTTAAGTGTTCAAATGAAAGGAGTCACATGTTGCTCACTTTATTTTTTAACTTAATTTGATTTTAAAGTTGTGAGGTAGCCGGGCTCGGTGGCTCAGCCTGTAATCCCGCGCCTTTGAGGGGCTGAGGTGAGTTGATTGCCTGAGCCCACGGGTTCGAGACCCACCCAGGCAGACGAGACCTCATCTCTACAATAAATCAAAAAATTAACCAGGCGTGGTAGCGCGTGCCTGTAATTCCGGCTACTCGGAAGGCTGAGGCAGAAGGATCGCTGGAGCCCAGCAGGTCAAGGCTGCGGTGGCCAGGAGCCGCCACTGCACTCCAGTCTGGGCGACTGAGTGAGACTCCAACTCAAAAAAAAAAAAAAAAAAGTTGTGAGGTACAAGTGAGGATTGCATACATAAGTGGTTTAAGGACAGATGAAGTTTCGGATATCACTTCACCTGGATTTGGAGCAAGCACTCTTATTGATGTTATATCCTCCCTGCCTCCAGCAGTGTCTTGCTACTGCCAATTCATTTTTTTATAGTATTATGATAGGTGTTCAGGGTCCACTTATGAGTGAGAACATGTGGTACTCAGTTCTTTATATGTGTGATAGATCACTGAGTATGACAGACAAATCTATCCAAGTTGCTGCAAAGTCCATATGTTTGTCCTTTGTAGCTATGTAATATTTCATGGAGTATATGTACCACATTTTTTATCCAGTCAAGCTTTGTTTTTGTTTTTGCTATTGTGAATAGTACTCCAAAAAATATACATGTGCAGGTATTTTTTTTTTTTTTTTTGTCAAATGATTTGAGTTCCTCTGGGTATATTCCCAGAGAGTATTGCTGGGTCATATGGAAAGTCAAATTCTAGTTCTTTTAGAAATTGCCACACTGTTTTCCATAGAGGTTGAATTAGTTTGTGCTCCCATCAGCAGTGTAGAAGTGCTTCCTTTTCTCCACATCCTCGCCAGCATCTGTTGTTTTTTGTTTTATTAATGATGGCCATTCTTACTGGAGTTAGGTGGTATCTCAATGTGTTTTGGTTTGCATTTCTCTGATAATTACTGAGGCTGAGCATTTTTTCATGTGCCTATTGGCTGCTCGTATATCTTTTTTTGACAAGTGTCTATTCAAGTATTTTGCCCTTTTAAAAAAATGGGGCTGTTTGTTTTTTTTCCTTTTGGCACATTTGCATTCCTTTTAGAACCTGGATGTTAGGTCTTTGTCAGATACACAGTTGGCAAATATTTTTTCCCCATTCTGTGTGCTGTCTCCCCACTCTCTTGACGGTTTCTCTTGCTTTGCAGAATCTTTTCAGTTTGATGAGGTCCCACCTGTCTATCTTCTCTTTTATGGCATGGGCACCTGGGGTTTTGATCAGGACTTGGTTGCCTATTCTAATTTCTGTAAGGGTGTCTCCAGCGTTTTCTAAGATTCTTATAGTTTGAGGTTTTATGTTTAGGTCTTTGATCCATATGGAGTTAATTTTTGTGTGTGGTGATAGGTAGGGGCCCTGTTTCATTTTACTGCAAGTGGTCAGTCCGTTTTCCCAGTACCATTTACTGAATGGGTTCTCTTCTCCCCAGTGGTTGCTAGTGGACGCTTTGTCGAAGATGAGTTGGTTGAGAAATTGAGGTTTTGTTTCTGGAATTTCTATTCTGTTCCATTGGTCTATATGCCTGTTCTTGTACCAATACCAGGCTGTTTTGATTATTGTAGACTTATAATAAGGTTTAAAGTCTGGGAGTGTGATACCTTCCACTTTGCTTCTTTTGCTGGGGATTGTTTTGGTTGTTCGTGGTCCTTTCTGTTTCCATATGAATTTCTGTATTGTTGTTTCCAGGTCTTAGAAGAATGATGACAGTAATTTAATGGGTATTGCATTGAACCTGTAGATTATCTTAGGTAGGATGGATGTCTCTCACTTTCAATCAAAAGCTAGAAATAGTTAAGCTTAATGAGAAAGGCACACTGAATGACAATACAGGTTGAAAACTAGCTATTTTGTGCCAGCTAGCCAAGTTGTGAATGTAAAAGGAAAGTTCTTGAAAAAAATTAAAGTGCTACTCCAGTGAACACAGAAACAATAAGAAAACAAAACACTTTGCTGATATGGAGAAAGTCTGAGAGGTCTGACTAGAAGATCAAACCAACCATAACATTCCCTTAAGCCAAAACCTAATCCAGAGTAAGACCTTATCTCTTTTCAAATCTATAAAGACTGAGAGAGGTGAGGAAGCTACAAAAGAAAAGTTGGAAATTAGCAGAGATTGGTTCATGAGGTTTAATGAAAGAAGCTGTCTCCATAACTTAGAAGTGCAGGGTGATGCAGGATACTGAGCAAAGCCAACTGCAGGATGGAGAAACTACAGCAAGTTATCCAGAAGTTCTATTTAAGATAATTGGTGAAAGTGGCTACACCAAACAACGGATTTTCAGTGTAGACTAAATGGCCTTATATTGGAAAAAGATGCCATCTAGGATTTTCATAGCAAGATTTTGAAAGTTTCAAAAGACAGTCTGACTCTCTTGTTAGGGGCTAACACGGATGATGACTTTAAATTGAAGCCAATGTCATTTACCATTCTGAAAACCCTAGGGCTATTAAGAAGTATGCCATATCTACACTTGCCTGTGCTCCACAAGTTAAACAACAAAAACTGGATGACAGCACATTTGTTTATAGTATGTTTTACTGAGTATTTTAAGCCTACTTTTAAGACCTACGGCTCAAAAAAAAAGAAGATTCCTTTCAAAATATTATTTCTCATTGACAATGCACCTGGCATTGAAGAGCTCTGGTGAAGATGTACAAGATTAATGTTGCTTTCAAGCCTGCTAACACAGCATTTATTCTGCAGTCCATGTATCAAGGACTAATTTTGACTTTCAAATCTTATTATTTAAGAAATACATTTTGTAAGGCTATAGTTGCCAGTGATAGTGATTCCTTTGAAGGATCTGAGCAAAGTCAACTGAAAACCTTCTGGAAAGGATTCATCATTCTAGATGCTACTAAGAACATTCAGGATTCACGGGAGAAGTCAAAATATAAACAATAGCAGGAGTTTGGAAGAAGTTGGTTCTAACCCGCATGGATAATGACTCTGAGGGGCTTAAGATATCAGTGGAGGAAATAACTGCAGATGTGGTGGAAATAGCAAGAGAACTAAAAGTGGAGCCTAAAGATGTGAATGAATCACTGCAATTTCATGGTCAAACTTGGATGAGGAATTTCATTGCTTCTTATGGATGAGCAAAGAAAGCGGTTTCTTGAGACGGAAACTTCTCCTGGTGAAGATGCTGTGAATACTGTTGAACTGACAACCGAAGATTTAGAGTACTCTGTAAACTTAGTTGATGAAGGAGTGGCAGGCTTTGAAACAACTGACTTCAGTTTTGAAAGAAGTTCTACTGCAGGTAAAATGCTATCAAATAACATCACATGCTACAGATAAACCTTTTGTGAAAGGAAGAACCAAGAGATGCAGCAAACTTCACTGTTGTCTTATTTTAAGAAATTACCACAGCCACCCAACTTTCAGCAACCACAACCTTGATCAGGCAGCAGCCATCAACATCAAGGCAGACTCTCCACCAGAAAAAGAATACGACTCGTTGAAGGCTTAGATGATCGTTAAAGGGTTTTTTACTTAAGAAACGTGCTTTATTTAGACATAATGTTATTGCACACTTAACAGACTATAATATAGTGTGAACATAACTTTTTTTTTTTTTTTTTGAGTTGGAGTCTCACTCTGTCGCCCAGACTGGAGTGCAGTGGCCGCTCCCCAGACTGGAGTGCAGCATCCTCGACCTGCTGGGCTCCGGCAATCCTTCCGCCTCAGCCTTCCAAGTAGCCGGAATTACAGGCATGCACTACCACGCCCGGCTGATTTTTTGGTTTATTGTAGAGATGAGGTCTCACCAAGTTGCCCAGGCGGGTCTCGAACCCACGAGCTCAGGCAATGCACTCACCTCAGCCTCCCAAAGGTGCGGGATTACAGGCTGAGCCACCGAGCCCGGCTGAACATAACTTTTACATGCATTGAGAAACCCAAAATTTGTGTGACTCGCTTCACTGAGATATTCGGTTTACTGCAGTAATCTGAAACTGAACCTGCAGTATCTCTGAGGAATGCATGTACAGGCTTTTGTGTGAACACACATTTTCAGTTCTCTAGAGTAAATAACTAAGAGAAGGACTGCTGAGTCATATGGTAGGTGTATATTTAAATTTTTTAGAAACTGCCCGACTTGTTTTCCAGAGTAGCTATATTGTTTTGCAATCCCACTGCCAATGTATGAGAGTTTCAGTTGTTCTTCATCTTTGCCAGTACTTGCTACTGTCATTAATAATTATTAATAATGACTAATTATTATTATTGTTCTAACATGTATATAGCAGTTTTCAATTTACATTTCCCAAATCACTAAGAATGTCAAACATCTTTTCAGACTCTAATTTGCCTATTTTAACATTTGGTTGTTTTCTTACTGTTGAGTTTTGAGAGTTCTTATACCTTCTGCATACAAGTTTTTTGTAACATATATGGTCTGAGCATACTTTCTCCCATTTTGTAGCTTGTCTTTTCATTCTTGTAACAGTGTCTTTCACAAAGAAACAGTTCTAAATTTTGATTAAGTCCAATTGGTCAGATTTTTTTATTTTATGGATTGTGGTTTTGCTGTTATATTTACAAACTCTTTGCCTAACCCAGATCATAATGAATTTCTCCTGTGCTTTCCTACAAAAGTTGTACAGTATTACATTTAGAAGTATGATTCATTTTGATTTAGTTTTGCATAAGTTATGGATTTTTATCTTGACTTTTTTTGCAATGTTGATATCATATAATTATTTTTAAATAAATTAATAAATACTTTAAATTTTCTCAGTTTTAATTTCTAATACAGTGAATATCTAATCCTATTAAGAACTGTGAAGATAGCCGGGCTCAGTGGCTCAGCCTGTAATCCCAGCGCTTTGGGAGGCTGAGGTGAGTGGATTGCCTGAGCCCGTGGGTTCGAGACCCACCTGGGCAACTTGGTGAGACCTCATCTCTACAATAAGTCAAAAATTAGCCGGGCGTGGTAGTGCATGCCAGTAGTTCCAGCTACTTGGAAGGCTGAGGCGGAAGGATCACCAGAGCCCAGCAGGTGGAGGCTGCAGTGGCCGGGAGTGGCCACTGCACTCCAGTATGGGTGACAGAGTGAGACTCTAACTCAAAGAAAAAAAAGAACTGTGAAGAGTCTGAGATTTTACTCTATTTGCAAACTTATGAGTTCATTTACCACAGTTTTACAGATGCTGGCAAAAACCTCAAGACTTCGGAAAAGATAGTTTGTTGTTCACAGCAATAGCAACAGGCAATGCATCCGAATTTATACTGGTTCTTTAATACTCAAGTCCCAAAAGGAGATGCAAAGAGAGATAGATAATAACCTGCTCACTCATTGAGGTTCATCATAGAAGAGTCTGGAGCATAGCAAACTCAGATTTTCAATACTAGAGAGTAAGCATGCCTGTTCTTGTTCTGAAGAAAAACACTATCTTTGTCTTCCAAGGCTAGTCACCATGTAAACATCTTTGAAAAGATAGTCTGAAACAAAGATAGTCAATGCTTTGCTTGCTCACATGATGGAAAGATATGCAAGAGACCCTTGGAGAACGCCTACCCAGTATCTCCCACCTCTACATTTCTTTGTTTTGTTCAATTTTTCTTCTTCTTCATTCATCTCCCAATTGGGGAAATGTAGAAAACATATATATTTAGACGCATTGTGGGTCCTGCTCTTCTTTCTCCAAAGAACTCATTCTCTTTGAGGATTCCAATGCTCACCTCTAAAGCCCATGACTACATTCTACAGTTTGGTTTCAAAATTTCATCCTAACTCCAGTCTTTTGTTACCAATTTAGATGTCTCATAGCCAACTCAAGCTCAGTGGAATTGCATAGCTCCTTGGCTTCTTTGCAAGAAAATATCTTGGTGCTTGGCACAACGAGAATTTAACACTTCCTGACTATGCTAACTTTTCATCAAGATTCATTATTTCTTTCTTCTATAACAACAAACTATTGATTTGCTGGGCGCAACATAATTACACCATTTTTTGCTTCCTTTTACACCCAAGTAGAGCCATGTGATCAAGTTATGACCAATGGGATGTGAATATTGTTGTATTGGCAAAGGGGATGGATATAACTTTGGAACATACAAATAAGAAGAGATCCCTCAGGAGAAAAAGACAGAAGGAGCCTGGTCCCTAGACAGTCTCATGGAGCAAAGCCACAACACTAGCCCAGATTCATCAACACCTAGGGCTGTGACAGGTGAGAGATTTTGAACTCCCAACTTATTTAAACAGCTGTAATTATGAGTCTCTGTTACACACAGCTGAAACTTTACGAAAGTATCATCTCTCAGGAGAGAGAACATGAATGAAACCTTTCCTACCATACTATGTGATACCCAATAACAGTTCATTGCTGAGGAGAGCTATCATCTGCTGAAGCCCAAGGACAATAAACACACAAGTGTAATATCAGAAGGGTTGGCAAGACAGCACAGCATACTCACCTCGATTTTCCCTGAACGTCCTAGATTTTAAAAATGTGCTTTGTAGCATTTGAAAGAGCAAGAAATTTTTATGAAGATGGAAACGAAAAATGAAGAAAAACTGTTAAGTGTCAGCTTTCAGAAAGACCAACTACAATCACTTCACCTTGTGCCCTGATGAAACCATTCTGGTCAGGCATGTGTGCCTCTGGTACGCACCAATGGTGTCAGGCAAGGGGAAGAAGGTGCCACCTCAGAGCCTGGGTAGCCTGGCCACTCCCTTGCTTTCAAACTTCCCTCAGACTGGCTGTAATTTGAGGCACCCACTTGTCTGCCCAGTTGTTCTCCCGGTTGTGCATTGGTGTGTGCAACTAACAGGACACCTACACAGTGAGTAAAAAGGTTTCATTCTACAGGTAAATAGCTCCCACCCACTCAGAATCCAAGAAAGTCACAAAGATAGGATGGTAATGTGGGTCAAAACATGATGACACTTTCACTGGTCAGTGGTGAAATATGAAAAACGATGATCACACAGTAAGGTTTCATGAAGCCAAATTTGCTAAATTTCAAAAGCTGTCCTTGTATCGGTCAAGATCCCAACAGGAAATAGATGGAGCACTTGAGAAATGCTAATCCGAGGAGGATTAACAAAGGCGTTGGTGGGAGGTAAAAGAGACATAAAGGGCTAGGGCTGTCAGCAGCACAGGTGTCACTAAAGGCCAAAGCATCCCAGAGGGGTGGGGATGGTTGTCAGGGTCAGAGCAGAGCCTTCTTCTAAAAGCAGTGACTCTTCCTTAAAGGGATGCCCCACCAGCCTGGAGGGACCTCCCAGAAAGGAACAGGGATTAAATACCCTCCCCCTCCTGGCAGGGCATGTCTATGGCTAAAACCCTCTGGAAACCACAGGGCCCAGGGGATGTGCATATAGAGCCCACACAGGTTAGCTTCCCAGGGCAGAGAGAAGAAGGGAGTGGTGCTGACATGAAGGAACCCCCCCACACTTTCTGTTTAAGACTTTATCCCTCCTATTTTCTTTTCTTTCTTTCAATTTTTCCTTTTACTTTTTTACTGCTTCAGGCTGGAGTACAGTGGTGCTATCGTAGCTCACTGCAGCCTAGAACTCTGGGGCTCAACCAATCCTCCCACCTCAGCCTCCTGAGTTGTAAGAACTACAGGTGTGCACCACCACATGTGACCAATTTTTTATTTTTAAAACTTTTCAGCCTGCCAAGTAGCTGGAACTACAGACATGTGCCTTAAAAAAAAAATCTTAAACTGGTTTGTCAACTTTGTTAAGCAAAAAATCCATTAAAAAAAAAATCTTTTGTACAGACAGTGGTGGGGAGGGTGGTCTTGCTATGTGACCCAGTCTGGTCTCGAACTCCTGGCTTCAAGTGATCCTCTCACCTCAGTCTCCCAGAGTGCTGGGATTACAGATGTGAGGCACTGCACCAACCTGTCTTCCTTCCATATGGTGCTATAATGTCCTTTTTTTCTCTGAAATGAGGACATCATTAAATAGCAACAGCTTTTGAATGCCCTTATTAGGCAAAATAAAATGCTGTTATATCAAATCTAAGTTGGTCCCTGAACTGGGAATTACTGCTCTTATTACTTGTGATATAATGTTAAATCTTTATTGGGTGTCAGTATTTGATGCTGAGTTGCATAATTCTGTCTTTTGCAGCAAACAGCTGAATTGCAAACACTTTTTAGAGCAGATACCCTTAACTTCTTGAAGAGCCAAGGCCTGCGTTGGACCTGACTCACACAGGTATTTTAATGGTACAACATCTTCAAATGTCCCCTATTGGAAGAAACACAGGGAAAACTGAGGAAGCATGGGTTTTGGAGTCTGACTGACTGAGATGCAAATACAGCTCTACTGTGTTTAACAACCACATTAATCTTGGGACCTTTCAAGGTCTCATCTAAAAACATGGGGAAATAAGATAAAAGAACCAACCTCCAAGGGTAGTTAAGAATTTGCAGTTGTTGCAGGGCTCGGTGGTTCAGCCTGTAATCCCAGCACTTGGAGGCAGAGGCAAGTAGATTGCCTGAGCCCACGGGTTCAAGACCAGCCCAGGCAACTTGGCAAGACCTCGTCTCTACAATAAATCAAAATTAGCCAGTTGTGGTAGCATGTGCCTGTAGTTCCGGCTACTTGAAAGGCTGAGGCGGAAGGATCGCCAGAGCCCAGAGGGTTGATGCTGGGGTGGCCGTGAGCGTGTCACTGCACTCCAGCCTGGGCGATGAAGTGAGGCTCTGACTCAAAAAAAAAAAAAAAATTTTTTTGCAGTTGTTATAGTGCAATAGTCAGTGCAGAGTAGGCGTCCAAGAAATGATGGCTATTACTATTACATAATACTACTTGCATGGAAAATTAGGATGGGGGGGATTCAAATGTCCTCCACAGTAAGTAACTGTGTCCTGACTCTTCTTCACTTCTTCATTCTTTGTCTGTGAAAATAAAGTCCCTGTAGCTCCTGTTGGGTACCTCCAAGGGGCAGTTGGGCCAAGACAAGAATATCTGGGCTTCTCATTCTCCTCAGTGCTCTAGGATATGGCAATGAAAAACTCTGAGATGCATCATCTGACCCAATCACCAATCTATAAATTTAATAGGCTTTATCTCATCTAAGCCCCACAAGGACTTTCTGAGGTAGATAGTCTAAATCCATTTTAGAGATGGGAAAACTAAAGTGGAACCAGAAGACAGTACGGTCGAACTATCTTCCTTCTAGAAAATTAGCTTTTAAGCCCTTGCAATAGTCGCAGTCCACCCTACTCCTACCTGGAGAACAACTGTACCTTTTCTCACCTTCTGTCAATTCCTTGGGGGGTGGGTGGGATTTAAAGTTACTTCACAACAAAAAGGATTTTAATTTTTATTGTGTTTTTGTCCCCCCAAATCAAACTACAGAGATCACCACTCATGTGCTAGTTAAAAATGTGAATAATTTTCTGTTGTCCAAGTAATAAAGATAGCTTCTCAAGTATGTGCTAAGATTTAATTTGACTGTCTTAACATGATGACATGCGTTTGCCATGGAGTCTCCTTAGTGTATTGGGTTCCAATTTCCCAAGACAGCCCTTCCCCTTCCAACCTTTTCCATCCCTCTCACCAGATCTTTGGGTGAAGCTCGTGGCTCCATGAATTTTGGAAATCCATCTTGGCACAATTAGGGGGAATAAACAAACAGAAGACAGCTCTGAGGCACAATTTGTCAAATGTAATGCGGCCATCCTTCATGATGATAGCCAACGGCATTTGTGTATCAAACAAGTAATTCAGAAACTAAATATTTTATGTTCCTAAATACATTTTTAATACACACTAATCTAAAACCTGTTAGGTTGCAGCCTGCTCCCCTGACTGGTATTCTCTCATTAATTTCTGCTGCTCTTGTTTCCTCTTGGATTTACCATGCATGTAACATTTCCTCCCTAAAATTAAAGACAATATACGCGGAGAGCAAGAAATTGCATCCCAGTATCCTAGGATTTATCTCCTCTTCTCTCTTCTTTATATCTGATATGTAAAAAAGTGGACTTACAACAGCCATTGGGCCTGCCTACTCTTTCTTTGGCTAAATTAATAAGCTGTTACCTCTATAGTCTATTTTTTAAAACTACTTTCAGGTTGCCATAATAAAAACTAGCTTGGCACCCAAATAGTTAGCTCTAGCCATTAAAACATTAACACAAGAAGATAAATGAGCCCAATTCCAGGGTTATGCTCAGTTGCACTACCTAGAAGAACACTCTATAAAAGCAAAAACAATAACAATAACAATAAAGCCCAAACCCAACCACTACCCAACCCAGCTGTTCTATGTTGAATGACTTCAGACCATTACTTTTATGTTGCTTGATTTTTTTTTTTCATTCAGTTTTGCAGGCACATGATCCTCTGTCCAGGTACATATTTCAGCAGGGCCTATATAAAAATCACAGTGAAAGCTATATAAATTATTAAAGCTTATTGGTCATCTGGCACGGAGTCTTCATTACCTTGCCATTAATTAGAAGAACAGTCTTTATAGAGAATCACCGAAAGCTTTATGCCTATTTAGAACACTTTAATGTACAAACCAAAGAAATCTTCCTGTTTTGTATAGCCTCCGTTTAAACGTAAACATGTGATTTAGACATGCTCCCTCTTGTTAAAAAAATTCTTTTGCTCTGTTCACTTCACACAGTTCACATTATTATCCTCACATGTACAATGGTAGTGGAATAACTTGAGTCCCACAGCTTTATTTAATAATGTAATTATCCTGTATTAGATTATTTAAAGGGGCTTTGTAATTTTTTTTGTAAGTTCTAGCTTTTCCTAAACTAGTGATATTCTCTGTCACTGTAAATAATTCAGACTTCAATCAAAAGCCCTAAACTCAGTTTGGAAAAATATTGAGTGTTTTTAAATAAGCCAGGATTCTAACACAAAAGTCAATTTGCAACCACAGTTGGTGACCTTTCTACTCCTGCTCAGACTGTGGTGTGGAGACCAACACAGGGGACAGACCCAAGCAACTACAACTACCCAATTCCAACTCTTTTGCCACCTTGGGGAGGTTGTATAAAACAGAGAATACAGCCTAAGTTGTCCTCAAGATAAACTTTCTAAAATGGGACTGAAAACTTGTATGGCTCTCCATGCCCAATGCCCTAAACGCTCCCAGGTAGAGCTTAAAGAGAGAAAGAATGAATAAATGAATGAATGAATGCATGTATGCATACTGCTGGGCATTCTGACAAAACAGTCGCAGAAGGGAATCCAGAAGGAGCCATCCCTGCCACCTTTAAGGGAGCATTCACAAGCTGAGCTTCCTCCAATGTTGTTGTCAGGAGAGATTTTTGTTCTAGCTTTTCCCCAACTCAATTCAATCTGATCCAATTAGCTTGTGTTGACTCTCTGCTCTGTGCCAAGCACTGGGCTGAGTATCAGCCACGGAGAAATCAGTATGAATAAGACATTGTGCGGCCCTTCCATAACACATCGTGCCTAGGCAGGGTCTACTATACCCTCCCTGGGAAGTGAAGGCTACTCTCTTTCTAGCCCTTTATCATAGGGTTCACTCACTCTTTCATCCTCAGTGTTCTGGGCATCTATTCTGAACTGTGCTGGGCACTGGGAACAGCTGAGGGACCAACTTCTAACACACGGGATGCTGGCCTAGCGGGAGGAGACACACAGGCAACAATAAGTATTAAATATGGCTTATATAATGAGAAACGGTCGTTCAGTGATTTTATTCATTCAACAAATATTTATTGAGCACCATCTCTGTGCCAGGCATTGGGATGTTGGCCAGGAATAGAACAGACAAAATCCCTATCCTCCGGGAGCCTACAGTCATATATGTGTGTGAACTGGGAGAGAGGAGGGCGGGGCAGGAGAGCCAGACGGTAAACCAAATCGGAACTGAAAGGACTAGAAGAGGCAGTGACTGGAGGCGAGGGGATGGCTTAAATTGAATGGTCAGGGAAGTTCTATCTGCTCAGACCTTAAGGAGGAAAAGGAGTCAGCAAAGTTCAGAGGTGGGGAGAGACGGGGGAGGAACAGGACATCGCAGACAGAGGGAACCAAGCAGGCAAAACCACTGGGAGGGACGTGGTATTCTGTCACATTTAAGGCTCAAAAAATAAAAACAAACAAACAAAAACACCACGCCCCTTAGATAGGTTTTATGATTGATGCACGCTCCTCAATTTGACCCAAGAACCCTTTTCTCAAAGTTCCCACTATGTTTGGCTCAGAAGCTACCCCCAAAATCAATTTCCATTATGAAAAATTGACCAGCATCATAGAATATCATGTATTTAAAAAAGAAGAAAATGAACAGAATCTGTTTCATGCCATCTTTTTTCTCAAACCTCGAATACCTATCTACAGATGTTTTAAGTACTTTGTTGAAGACCAAGCTGCACACTTCCTGAAAGAGAAATAGATGGTTTTCCCATGAAACAGTTAATTTCCACAGAATTAAAAAGATGGCAGGCCAGCTGCTCTCCTGACATCCACATGAGGTGGGAGGACTAGGCAAGGAGATATGCAGCTCCTACAGGTACACTGGCTAGAAACACACCCAGGACAACAATCCCTCTCTCCAGATTTTTAGGACTTCTTTGCTTGGGCATACGCCAACATGATTTAAAGCCCCTCCTCAATCACTGCGTGTGAAACATACCTATTTTCTTATGCATTAAGGAGAGCTTGTCTATTCTAGCCACAGCTCCTCCTCCCCCTTCTCTCTGCAGATTTCTTATCACACCAGACACAATGCCCTTTCCAGCAAAACTCTCCAAATTCATTGATCAAGACATTAGGTGTAAAAAAGACTCAGTATGGCTTGTTGACATGCTGTAAGACTAGCAAATCTTTAAAAGATTAAGGCAATCTGCTGTCTCCTATGTATGCCATCTATAATTATATGCCCAGAAGAGGAGGGGGGATGTTTGGGAGAAACCACCCAAGAAGACTGCATAATAATAACAAAAGGAGAGGAAACAAAAAGAACAAGACAGAGAAGAAGAATACCTTTCAACCCTTATCAGATTAACTGGACACTAAAGTGATTGGGTCCATTGCTGATTGTAGCAGGTGGCCTCTAAAATGGCCCTTAAAGATTATGCATACCCTTTTATAATCCCCTCCTCTTGAATTTGGCAGGACAATAACATCTCACTTATTTTTTTTAAGTTGGGGTTTCACTCTGTCACCCAGGCTAGAGTTCAGTGACATGATCACAGCTCACCTCAGCCTTGACCTCCTGGGCTCAGGTGATCCTCCCATCTCAGCCTCCTGAGTAGCGGGACTATAGGTGCATGCCACCATGCCCAGCTAATTCTTTGACTTTTTTTTTTTGAATTGGAGTCTCACTCTGTCACCCAGACTGGAGTGCAGTGGCCGCTCCCGGCTACCGCAGCCTCGACCTGCTGGGCTCCGGCAATCCTTCCGCCTCTGCCTTCCAAGTAGCCGGAACTACAGGCACGCGCTACCACGCCCGGCTGATTTTTTATTTATTGTAGAGATGAGGTCTCACTGCCCAGGCGGGTCTCGAACCCGCGGGCTCAGGCAATCCACTCACCTCAGCCTCCCAAAGGCGCGGGATTACAGGCTGAGCCACCGAGCCCGGCTAATTTTTTGACTTTTTGTAAAGGCAAGGTCTTGCTACATTTTCCAGGCTGGTCTTGAACTACTGGACTTAAATGATCCTCCCACCTTGACTGTTCAAGTGCAGGGATTGCAGGCGTGAGCAACCGTATCTGGTCTAACATGACACTTCTAACAAATAGAATTATGCAAAAGTCACTTTTGAGATTAGGTTGCAAAAGGACTACAGCTTCTGGGGAAGTCTGTTGCCATATTGTGAGCTGCCCCACAGAGAGACCCATGTGAGGAACTCAGAGAGGCCCAAGCCTACCTCCAGCAAGGAACTAAGCCCTTCAGTTCAACAGCCCAAAAGATCTGAGACCTGACGATAGGCAAGAGAGTGACCCTGGAAGTAGGATCTCTCCCAACAGAACTTTGCTATGACTGCAGCCTGGGTGACACCTTGACCGCAGCATTGAGAGACCCTGAGCTAGAGATACCCAGTTAAGCCTTACTCAGACTCCTGACTCACAGAAACTGTGAGTAGTGTTATTTTAAGACATCAAATTTGGGGTAATTTGTCACACAACAATAGAAAAGGAGTACATCAGTCTTTAACATGTGACACATTTACACTATTACATAACAATGAACTAAGGTGCTCAATACCAGTTTCAACTATGCCTGGAAACTAGATTGTTTTCTGCAGAAAGGATGACAAGCCAATAGAAAAATGCCTCGTGTGACTGCCTAAGTCCTGAATCAATCACCTGTACAAGAGAGCTTTCATTTTGAGGGGTATCTGTAGAAATTTCCCAGAATACTATTTAACAATGTGATGAGAGTTTTCAGGAGGAGGAACAAAGTAAAATATGATCTTGCCAAGTTTGGATAACTTTTTGTTTTATCTTCTCTAAAAACCTAGAGAGAAAGGGGCTGATCTTATCCATCTCTTTCTTAACCCCATAGTACCCTGGTACAGACTAATAAATATTGATTGAATTTAGTTGAATGAAAGTGTAGCCAAAAGACCTATATATTTTTTAATGTTATATTTTCCTTTTTCTTTTTTTTTTTTTTTTTTTGAGTTGGAGCCTCACTCTGTCACCTAGACTGAAGTGCAGTGACCACTCCCGGCCACCGCAGCCTCAACCTGCTGGGCTCCGGCGATCCTTCCGCCTCAGTCTTCCAAGTAGCTGGAACTACAGGCGCGTGCTACCACACCCGGCTGATTTTTTTATTTATTGTAGAGATGAGGTCTCGCCAAGTTGCCCAGGCGGGTCTCGAACCCGTGGGCTCAGGCAATTCACTCACTTCAGCCTCCCAAAGCGCGGGATTACAGGCTGAGCCACCGAGCCCGGCTTTAATGTTATATTTTTCAAGGACAATATTATATTGGGACCTTAGCTACAAGAATCCCATACATTTTTTCCCCTCCTCCTCCTCCTTCAGGATTCATCTTTTTTTTTTTTTTCAGTTGTGGTCTCAATCTGTCACACAGACTGGAGTGTAGTGGCATGATCATGCAGTGGCACGATCATAGCTCACTGCAGCCTCGACTTCCCTGGGCTCAGGCCACCCTTCCACCTCAGCCTCCTGTGTAGCTGGGACTAGAGGCACATACCACCACGCCTGACAAACCTTTTTGATTTTTTGGAGAAGAGGTCTCACTCTGTTGCCCAGGCTGGTCTCTAACTCCAGGGCTCAAGCAATCTTCCCACCTCAGCCTCCCAAAGTGCTGGGATTACAGGTGTGAGCCACCGTGCCTGGCCAAGATTCATCTTTTAAAGACTCTTGACACAACTGACCACTGGAACTGTATTACCTATTAACACAGTCTACAGATCCTGTCCTCCAGTCCTCTCATTCTCATGACCAAGACTGAGGTTTCTCTTTGCTTAAGAAGAGAAAAAAAGACACAAAAGAGGTCCATAAAAATAAGGCTTAAAAAAAATTAAGGCAACTGAGATATCTCAATATTCTGACATGCTGAGAATGTTTTCACTCCACTGCCTTGAGGGGTCAGTTAAGGAATTCTGGGGGTCAGGAGTGATTTGAACACCTGCTTGGCTGTCTATTGAATTGCTGATCTAGTAACATCAAAAATATGGAGTGAGAAACAGGACCTATACTGGAAAGAAAGAAAAAAAAAATCCAGAGCCTGTTGATAATTTTAAACGACATTACCATTTATGTGATTCATACAATTTGCATTTAAAAAATCTTCAGCCTTTTTACTAGAACCTTCTTTTCTGCCTGCCCAGATAGTTTGGGATGCATATTTTATAACCCAATGTATTGTTGCTGAACACACACTCAGCCCCTGGGAGCACAAAATACAATTAGACTATTATGGAGAATATTCACAAGAAACAGAATGGAACAGATTATTTCACTTAAGACATACAGAATTCAATTATTTTCTGTATTTATAACCCATGTATTTTAGAATAATTTGGTGAGGAGACGGAGTACTACAGCAGTGTTTTCATCTGAATTCTAGTAATCTGATATACACTGTGGGATTAACCCAAAGCAAAAGGATTTAATGGCCCAGCAGGCAGTCTCTATTTTGAAGATCCCTCTTCTAAGATCACGCAGCCATTTTGGCTGGGACCCTTTTCCCTTTACATCCTTTTGCTGATGTTTTTGGCATCTTTAAAAAAGTTGGGCTGGAATATAACCCCTACCACCACCAACCCCAAAAGAGGAAAGGGGGAGGAAGGATGTGGAAGAAGACAAGGGGATGAAACAAATTTTCAAATTAGGGATGTTTTAAAAACAGAATATAAGAGAGGCTTTTAATGGGAGGGAAAGTGGGTGTATTTAAAATAAATTCCAGGTTTTACACATTCAGCAGTTCTACAACGGGTTTCCTGGTGGTTGGTTGCATCATGAAAGGTCAGGGTAGAGGAGACCTGGGAAGCAGGTCTGGACTTTCTTTGGCACACTGAAAAGCAAACATCTGGAAGGCAGGTTTTGTTTCTTGACTCCATCATTCTCCCATCTCATTTAATTTTGTTGTGGCTGATGGAAGAGATATCCCCTAAAGTTCCTTTTAAGACCTAAGTGGAACAGAACAGAATGGGTTTGATCATGCCCCTTTCACATTAGCTGTAAACCTCAAACATTCATCCAAAACACTGAACCCAAACACAAGCGAAGACTTTTGGGATAAAATGAAAAACCAGGAAGCTTAACTCTATTTAAAATGATAGTTTTCTCTCTTTTTTTGTAACTAATATATATATTTGTAGAGAGAGAGAGTCACACTATGTTGCCCAGGCTGGTCTTGATCTTCTGGCCTCAAGTAATCCTCCCCTCCCAAAGTGCAGAGATTACAGGTATGAACCAACACATCTGGCCAAAATGATCGTTTTCTTAGTTACTGTTTTTCAAATAGTCCCAAATTCAACCAATAAATTACTTATTAAGGGGCTATTAACAATCTAACTCCATGACAGGCTTCAAAAGTTAGGATTTGGTTCCTAACCAGGAAGGGCAGGGTTGATAACTAACAATCTGCGGGGATAAGCCAGGTCATGGTTTGGTGCTCTATGCCTACATCTATCTCATTTGATATTCCTAGCCCAGCAGGATTAACCCATTTCACAGATAAGAAACTGAGATGCCAGAGAGATTAAGCAAGTTGGCCAAGATGACTCACAGCTACTGACTGGCAGAGTAAATACACTCCCATCTACCAGGCTTTGAGAGTAAGGATTTATTTTCTAACTAGAAAGAGAAAATACACATGTGAGATTATAATTAGCACTACCTTCGGATTCAGGTACAAACAACATGGTAGACTCCTCGAGGTCTGGCCTTAGTCTACCTTACTTCCCACTAGACCTCTGCTCCCTTACCAAATCCAGACCATAGCCAGTATCAGTAGGTCCCTCTTGACCTACTGGCTATAGCTTTCCTTCTGCCTAAGACGTGCCCTCTCCACTTCCATCCATCCCTAGTAATTTTCAAGGGCCCCTTCTACCACAAGCTCCCCTTCTCCAGGCTAGCCCCCAGCATGAATACACCTTCACACTCACTCCTTTCTTTCCACGTTGCAATCCCTGTACCCTTCTTCAAGCCTAAATGCAGGTCCCAGGGCAGAGCCACACTCTTCCCTTGCACACCCATTCTGCTATCTATCCAGACTCTGAGCCCTGGCTAGAGAGAATGGCGAGGGCTCTCCGTTGCTTCCACCCTATCTTTGCTGTTTGTTCCCTTAGAATCCAACTGGTTCTTTCTGCTTTAGTTATAGAAAATGGGCCAAATACGAGAAAGTTTTAAAAATTGTGATAGTCCAAAGCTTTGCTCTAGAGATGGCAAGGTGGATCTGTGAGCCACATCTGGACTGAAGACATATTTTGTTTGACCCACCAAAAGTGTTTTAAAAATTAGATTGAACGGCCAACTAAAATTACACAAAAATCTGGATTTCTGGCTTTTTCTGAAAAATGGAAAAATACGGCAATGCTAGGTAGGACTGGAAGAGCTCTATTCTATTTTATCTTGTTTTTAGAGATGGGGTCTTGCTTTGTCACCCAGGCTGGCTTGCAGTGACACAATCACTGTTCACTACAACCTCGAATTTCTCCCATCTCAGTTTCCTGAGTATGTGGGACTACATTGTGCATGCCATAGTTCCTGGCTCAAGAACAACATTTTAGAGGCATGCCTCAAATGAGTCGTATGTTTCCCTTATGCAAATACAGATGACACTACCACATCACATTATTGTTGTGAAGAGTAAATAAAAGGTTACATATAAAGCTGCCAGCATCTAGTTTTACCATTATCTTTAGTAATATTATTTTAGACCAGAGGTTGGCAAACATTTTCTGCAAAGGGCCAGAGAGTAAATATGTTAAACTTTCTGCATCATTCAGTCTCTGCAGCAACTACTTGACTCTGCCACTATAGTGCGAAAGCTGCCAGAGACCATTCGTAAACAACAGGGCATGGTTGCATGTCAATAAAACTTTATTTGCAAAAAAACAGCAGTCCCAATTTAGCCCATGCGCCTTAGTTTGCCTTAGCATGGTCTGTTTTGGACTATCTCTATAGTCAAACACTGTATATCATCCCTGAAGATGCTCCCTAGGAGTCCAGATAATATCTAGAACAATAGATGCTTCCAATGGACATCAGTGGGCATCAGTAACCTGGTCACTGAATTCATCAAGACCAGGCCAAGTCCAGAAATTACTCTGTAGTGAGGTTGTGCCCACCTCTACACCTTGCCGGGAAACCTCTTCCCAGACATCCTCTCGCTCCCAGATTCCTTTAGATCTCAACTCAAATGTTATTTCTTCTAAAATGTCTCTTCAGACTTTTCCAACAAGATCAGGTCCCCTTTGTAGGTCTCTATATTTCCCTTCATCACTCTGTCCAGACCACAAAATCATCCTTTTGTAACAGTTTGATTTACCAGGTGTGTGGTTCCCACTTGATGTTAAGCTGATTGAGGGCAGGATCTGCCTGGTTTTCCACTCCTATTTCTCAAGGGCCCAGCGCTGGGCTACACACAAAGCCACTCTGAAGGTATTAAAGTTCCTCTTCTGTGAAATGTGACAGAGATGTTTTGTGGGGCTTAAAGAGCCCTTTGAAATTTCATTACACACATGTACGGTATTACTAGCGAGTTATCTGTGCACCACTCAATTGTGAATTTGACTACAGGTTCCTAGAGAGCAGACTAGAAGTACTCAAAAGGACTCAATTAAAGAACAGATCAGTATACAATGAAAATTCCAATGTTGGGAGTTCTCAATACATTCTGAAGTTACAGGGAGACACAAAGGTCACCCACAAAGACAAAGGTCTTGGGAGAATCTGGGTTTCAATCCTGGCTCTGAGACTCAACCATATGTGACCATGCGTGAGTTACTTAACCTCTATCGTCTTCAGTTGCATTATCTACAAAGTATGGAAATGTCAAAATACTAACCAACCTTACAGAATATCCATAAGAATTAAATAAGATATTTTGTTTATATTTAATTTATATATTAATATATCTGCAATGCCTGACATAATGGTTACTCAATAAATGGAAAATGTATGACTTTGACTTCTTTGAAAACAATGTAAGTGAAACTTTTGCAGTCGCTTTTGGAAAAAAGAGAAAGGTAGGAGCCGGGCTCGGTGGCTTAGCCTGTAATCCCGCACTTTGGGAGGCTGAGGTGAGTAGATTGCCTGAGCCCTCGGGCTCGAGACCTGCCTGGGCAACTTGGCGAGACCTCATCTCTACAATAAATAAAAAATTAGCCAGGCGAGGTAGCGCACGCCTATAGTTCCAGCTACTTGGAAGGCTGAGGTGGAAGGATTACCGGAGCCCAGCAGGTCAAGGCTGCGGTGGCCAGAGGGGCCACTGCACTCCAGTCTGGGTGACAGAGTGAGACTCTGACTCAAAAAAAAAAAAAAAAAGAAAGGTAGGGCATCTTCTTTGGGTTGTGAAAACAGAGAAGAAAAGAGAAAGCACTTTTAGAAGGAAGTGTGAATGGAGTTCTAAGACTAAAATGTCTGGAAATGATTTTTCCTCCATTTTGGATAAATCAATCAAGTTGCTTCTTCCTTCTTACTACAGGAAAGTTAATAAGCTCTATGAGAATAGAAATCTTTGTCTGTGTATTAGTCACTGCTCACTATTCTACCCCAGAGCAGAGAGCTGACATTTAGTAGGCATTCAAACATTTCTGAATGAATGAAACCATCCATGAGTATCAGATGTTAGCAGAAATGCCAATTCCGTTTATCACCAAGATTGCCACCTTTTGGTGAAGCTTTTATTGAGCCAATGTAAATAGTATGCCCATCAGAGAGCCCTCCTGGCTTTATGAAAGATTATGGAAAAGGAGGTGTGGTCCAATCTGGGATTCTGAATTGCAAGCCTGGTTACTGTGTAATCACTTATCTCTGCTATATATCTTGCCATTCCAATAAAGTCCATACTCTCCATTAGTGGTTTTATAAAAGTGGTGTGTCTCCCTGCAGTGCCATCCACTGGCATAAGACAGGGCACTGGGATGACCACCCTGAGCACACCCATGGGAAGCACTTGCCTACTTTCCTCAGGGCATTAACACCAAGAGAGTGCCCTTTCCCAAAGAAGCAGGCCAGACTGTGGTGCCTGAAGGGGCTGAATTCTAGCTCTATGTCTGACATCCACTAATTCTGAGCATGTGCCCAAGAATTTTCTAGGTCTCAGGTTCTACGTCTATTACTTAAAGGGGGCTGGACTCACTTTCTTCAACCTCTTCAATGTCATATATTTCATATATTCTGGAAGTCTATTAAAATGTCCATGGCGAATTAGACATGAGGCTTTTTCTTAAACGACCATGGTAATTCTTTTTGATCATCTTGATGAGCAATGCCAAGGGACCTTAAGCTAGTCACACCTAATACCAAAAATGCCCACAGATGGCAGAGTCAAAGGGACCAACTTTTCCAATGGATACACCAACCTTCCAGTCAGGAGAAAGTCTTTGAGAACATTATCAATAACCTTCTCTGCATCTGACCTTCACTGGTCTGACCTTTGCCTCACATCACCAGCCATTTTTCCCCAGTGCAAATTTCCAGCCAGAACACTGCCAAAGTTGGGTAGTCACAGAAGAAAAGCAAGTAAACCCCAGCCTATTATTTAGGAAATTCTGAGGACAAGGTAATGAATGATAACTTTTTTATTCTCTGGTACAACGTCTGGTTAATTTGCTTTATTTCCTGTGGTACTCTGAGCTGAGCTCAAACTAGATAATGGTAAGCAAAGACTGAACCAAAGAGGAAACAGTATTCTGTCAAAACTGTTTCCATCTAATGTTCCATAGAGAGCTTGGGGCAATTCTAGTGACAAACAACTGGATGGTAACTTGGCCTGGTATCTCTGCAGCATGCAAGTCTTCCCTTATAGGGGGAAACACGCTCCTCCCCAAAAAACCCATACACACACTTCTATATGTATGTATATGATGCATATGTATTTTTATTTTCTATTTTTATTTTTCCCAGCTTTATTGAGGTATAACTGACAAATTAAAATTGTTTATATTTAAGGTATACAATGTGATACTTTCACATATGTTTGTTTATATCATGAAATGAGGACCACAGTGAAGTTAATTAACATAATCACCTCAGATAGTTATCATATTTTTGTGTAATGAGAACACAAGGTCTACTCTTTTGGAAAATTTCAAGTTTATAATACAGTATTATTAGCAATAGTCACTATGCTTTATGTGAGATCCCCCAAACTTACCTTGTAACAGAAAGTTTGTGCCTTTTGACCAATACCCTATACATACGTGTTTTTAAAATTTCCCCCATCCTGTTTGTTCATATTTTTAAAGTCTATTCTTCACTTAAGAAGAATACACAGAATGAGAGTTTAAATTATTCGCACTTAGGTCTTTGTCTTTAGTTATACTGTGTTCTTTTGTGATTGTGAAATGACATGTGCTTTAATTAGCAAATATCTGTAAATAATTTACTTGCTTTTCAAATACAACAGAACAATGGGGTCAATTTTCACATACATTTACCAGGCTTGTATCCTGTGTCTTAGCCAGACTCTCTCATTGTTCAATAACCATATCAAGCTGTTTAACTCTTGCTGCCCTCCTTGGCAAAGGATGGGGGTAGGGGACTAAACACCCAAGGTTCCAGTAGCAACATCCAATTTTCAAGACCCCAGAAGGTGAGCACATAGGACTGTCTAGCCCAAGCTAAAACAAACTCTTGTGATCTCTAACCCTGGAAACTTCCCCAAGGAAAGTGGAAGCGTGCCAAGGGCGAAGGGCACTGGAGTAATGGCTGCAGGATGTAGGTGCTCTTCTGACCCCCAAGTCCCCAGCCCCCGATAGCATGAGCCAAAAAACAAGGCACAACATATGAGGCCTATGAATCACAGAACCTTATCTAGGCTCTGCAGGGTTAAAACTGGGCGCCGTGTAGGCAGTGCAAAGAAAGATGTTAAATCAAATGAGAATGACTGCTCTAGGACTGGAGGCACTATTATTTTGAATAAGATTGAAAAGGCCAGAAAAAGCAATTCAAAAACATTTCAATTATGTATTTCCCAGAACTACATCTTTGAGCAACTAATGCAAATGTTACCACCACAATAAAACTTCTTCTCACATCTAAAACAGGTTGAACAGCATATACTTTATATATCATATGCATATTTTTGACTATTAACAAAAAATTCAAAAATCTATGTATGCTTTACTCTCCTAAGCAATACAGTAATTATGATTAAGGGACAAGCAGCACAAAAAGAGCCAATTTATCTTACTCGTGCTCAGGAATACTATTGTGTAACTAAGCAACTAAAGACAAAATATGGTCTAATTAATTCACTCCTATGCTTATTTAAAAGACACAATTAGAACATTTTTATTTTCCAGCTTGCACAGTAGCTCAACATGCTTGAGGGTGTAGAAAGCAAAGCCCATTATTCTCAAAGACAAGAGTCTAATGTTTAGTGCCACTGATCAGGCTTAGAACTCAACGATGGGGTTGGGGGGGTGTTTCACAGCCTGGGTGTGCTCAGAGTCATGAGAAAGGAAAGGTAGGGGGAAGATGTTTATGGGGTCACTAAATTGACTAGCATCCTGTGGCCTCTGTCGCCTGTTATTCTTACTGGGACACAGGAATGGAGATGGGACTATGAACTTGATGGTCATATGCCAAGGACACCCACCACTGTGCGTCTATTTATACAGCCACAAAGATTCTACAGAATATTCACATAATTAAACCACCCATCCTAGTCTGTGTGATAAATGTCAAATATCCATCTTTAATGCTGCTAACAGTGCATCTGATTTTAAAAGCAGAATTAATTTATGCAAGTGTGTGCAGGAGATTGATGCCATTAGCATGATTCTAAAGCACCCTTTCAATAATCATCATCATCTGCATGTTTCAAATGTGTTGTCAATACTGATGTTCACAGTCCAGGACATGAGTGATGGACTCTGAGGGCTAAGACCTGGGTTCTAATCTCCAGTAAGACAACAAGGACCACAGCATGACCAGGAGAATCCATCCTTGTGCAAGCACACGGGAGCAGATTCTTCAAGAAATGCAGGAATCCATGACCACATTCTGAGAGGCAAATGAATCCTTAAGCCAACAATCGATAAATTTGTTTTAAATTTCTTTAAAAGCCAAGCCAACGGGTAATCACTAGCTGCAATACTATTCTGAGTAGAAGATGGCAAATATCCAACTACACTGGCTATAAAAAATGACAAGTGAATGCATTTGATTTGAGCAATTATATTCTGGATATTGGCTAAAACTAGACTTTGATAAATGAGCTTGAGTCATATATCACTAGATGCCACTATGAACAATGGTATGCTTTATTAATAATTAATAATGAAGTATTTACATATATGGACTCTTGTATTTCATAAAAATAACATTTCTTTAGTATGTGCCTGACATTCTAAATGTCAAGAGAGGTTTTAATTGCTCACGATTTTGAGTCGCGATCAAATATGTGGCCTAGTTAAGATCTGCAGCTTGAAAAACATGCTGGCTTGAGTGAACTGCCAACCAACACTCAGATGAGGAGTGACTCTACTTCCCTGAAGTCTAGTCTTTTCATAGGTGGCCACCCCAAAGTCCTGTCTTTTTATGGACAGATTGCTGAAGACTGGAAATGGATCCAAAGAGACAGAGATGCTGCCTCCAGCCTGATCATTCATTCTCAAATACTTGCTCATTTCTCTGGTGAGGATTCCAAAAAAACAAAAACAAAATCCCAAAAAACACCTCACATATTTTCACATCCTACAGTGCAAAGTGTCTACAGATTCTGGAAGAGAAAAAAAAATGTGAGATGGGGTCCTCACCCACATGTGACAAATCATAAGCCTGTCTGCTAGAAAGCCATTGACTCAAACTTAAAGAAAGCAGACTCTGTGCAAAAGGCATTTTATTTTATTTATTTATTTATTTTAGTTGGAGTCTCACTCGGTCGCCCAGACTGGAGTGCAGTGGCCGCTCCCGGCCACCGCAACCTCGACCTGCTGGCCTCTGGCGATCCTTCCGCCTCAGCCTTCCGAGTAGCCGGAATTACAGGCACGCGCTACCATGCCCGGCTGATTTTTTGATTTATTGTAGAGCTGAGGTCTCGCTGCCCAGGCGGGTCTCGAACCCGCGGGCTCAGGCAATCCACTCACCTCAGCCTCCCAAAGGCGTGGGATTATAGGCTGAGCCACCGAGCCCGGCCATTTTAATTACGTGGTTCAGTCATTCAATAAATACTTATGGAATAGCACTGAATGTTGAGGGGGATCTAAAGAAGAATAAGGCACAGCCCTTTGCTCTTGAGAATAGTATTATGGTGGGGGGCATAGGATGGGGTGACAAGGCAAAATAAAAGAGCGCAAATAACTACACCATAAGGTATGATGTACAAAGTAAATGAGAGGTTAAAAGCAACCATGGACTGTAAGTCCCCTGGGAGCAGGGATTCTTGTCTGTCTTGTTCATGCTGTGTCCCCAGGGCCTAGGACAGGATCTGGCATGCAGTAGGTGCTCTGTAAAGATGTGTCCAGTGGGTGAGAATTCAAAGATGAAAACAGTACTTTTTAGTTTCCAGAAAGATTAGGAAAGGCTACAACTGAATATTAATCTCAGCTTTAACTAAGGAACCCAGATGGAAAGAGTTTGATGGAGGTAGTTGGGGAGCTCCTTAAGGGCAGAGGCCATTCTCCTTCATCTCTGTATCCAAGTGCCCAGTGCACAGTAGGTCTTCAATCAACATCTGAGGAATTGAATATATTCCTCTTCTAAAAACATACCAACCGTGAGCCTTCCTTTGAACATATATCACATGCATTATTGGCACAATTTATCAACATTTAAATAGTGTTTCCTATTGCTTTTACGTGTTTTAAACTTATGCTAATCTCATCACCCTATCAAGGTTGATAAACTTCTTGAGAAAAAGAGTCACATCACAAACTGTTTTGCATCTATCTCTTTACGTAGCAGAGTGCTGAGCGCAAGGTTAACACTCAGCAAGTAGGTTTTGACAAACTCAAGATAGATAATGCCGATGTTGTCTAGAGTTTGGATCTTAACTATATATAATTTAACATACATTTCATGTATTCTCAAATGTTAACATCCTAGACTCAATGTTGAAATCGAGTTTGGAATACGTAAATGTTAATAACATAATAGTAATGTTAAATTATTTCTCATATTACTGGATCTTGCCCAAAACTCAGGTAAGAAAGAGAAACAGGTACACAATCATGGACCTTATTTCTGATCAACCCCATAGGCCAAGGGGTAGCAAATGTTTTTGTAAAGAGCCAAATAATAAATACTTTCACTTTGCTGGAGATGTGATAACTGTCAAAACTATCCAACTCTGTTGTTGAAATCTAAGAACAGCTATAAACAATAAATAAACAAATCTGTGTGCCTATCTTGCAATAAAACTGTATTTACAAAAACAGGGCAGATTTGGTCTTCAGACCTTAGTTAATTGACTCTTGTCACAGTTCAGTAAATTTTCTTCATGTAATTCTTTAGATTTTACCCCAGTTCTAAAAGGCTGCCCTGGTATAGAATAAAGATATTCTTTCTCTTAAGTTAAGAGAAAGAATATCTTAGCTTTAGTTATTACTAAAAATAATAACTATTATAACCATAACCACCATTCACTGAGTGTTCATTATTAGTACTATGCTAGATTTCAGGTACTTTTCATTATTATTTCAAATTCTATCAGTAGAGCAGAGATTATTAAATCCATTTTACAGATGGAGAAACTGAGACTTATAAAAAGTAAACAAAATTTTCAAGCCCAATGTGGTCATTTAAGAGGTCTCAGAAACCTTTACAAAAATCACATTATGGCTACAGACTGAGACTGAAGAGCCATCCAAAAAAAAACAAGGCCACTACAGCATCTTCTAGATTCCAGAATGTGTCTACCTAACTCCAGATATGATCAAATCAGGCAATCTTAAAAGAAAAAAATCCTGCTGATCCAGTTGACAGTTTACTCCTGGAGTAAAATGTAAAATCGTAAGAAGCTTTTTATTTTGGTGACACAGCTAAACCCAACACAGAGATGAAAGACAGTCTGATTTGATGCAACTTGGATAGCCACGTGTTCTAGAGCAAACTATCCTAAGTGTTGCCCACTCACAGAGAAGAATTTTCTTCAACAAGATCCAAACTTTAATGAGAATAATACTAATATTAATGATAATAACAATAGTCAACCATTATTGAAGTATCTACTATGTGCCAACCTTGGCTGTATGCAGTTTACATATATTACCTCATTTAGTCCTTAAAATAATCCTAGGAAATAAGGACCATATTTCCATTTTATAGATGAGAAAACCGAGCACAAAGCATTTAGAACTTGTCCACGATCACACAGATAGAGCTACTAAAATGTTTAAAATTTAGAATCCTGGACCCAGGAGAGTCTAACTGAGTTGATTTCAGCAGGAGCCCAAGAATATGCATTTTTAATATTTTTATCTGGTTGGTGAGGCAGGTGATAGCCAAACCGCTTTTAGAAATCCTGAATGCATGCTTGAATCTGTAACACCCAGGTATGTTTGATCTTGACTCCTTGACATCATTAGCCTAACCAGCCACATTCACAGCTGGAGGTGACCAGCATACCATCTTGTAAAACACAAGCAATGGCCAGTTAGGCTGAAATCCAAGCTTGCATATCCACCTATTTTAAGAGGGTATACTGCCAATAGATTAAGCTCTTGGCAATTTGAAATTGAATGTCATCAGAAGTTACCCAGTAACAACCAATTACCTGCCTACTTTGCCATTTTCCCCCTCTGAAGAGCTACTGGCTGAACGTAGCAATTGTAGGTAATTACTGAAGACACTTAACTCTTTGCACATGGTCCTGCTATTCACTTTCATGGTAACGGAAGACAATATCACCATTAGACCCAAGAATCTCCACACAGACTCAAAAGTTACTATGTTTTGTTATTGCTTATAAAGGTACGAATATCTAGAACAAAGGCCACTATAATCATAACTCCTTTCTGTATATTTAAGCACTTTACAGTAGATAAAGCACTTTTGCCTATATCACACCTCTTGATCTTCACAATCTACAGCTATCTTTATTTTGTTCCCATTTTGCAGTTGAAGAAACTGAGGCTCCAAGTACTTACAACTGTTCAAGGTTAGACAATTAGTAAGTTGCAGAATCAAAATACTCTTTCTGGACTGCTTTTCCTCAAAGCCCATTGTCAATAATGGAAATATATGAAGACAGCAGACTATATAAAGTCAATCGTCACCATCATTATATTTTTAAAAATAAATTGTTAGTAATTATTAATAACTATTAAAAGAGAACTGTTATTGTTATATGCCACTGAATGGAATTAGCTAAACTTTATAGAATAAGAGTGGTTTTGCTACCTAAATATCTGACCTTTGGCAAATGTGATTGACTAGTCACAATTCTAAAATGTATGAGGGGCTGTTCACATTTGTACATGCTTCTAGAATACAGTATGATTCATTCAGGCTCTGGTTTCAACAGTAAGTTTCATTGGGGGGAAAAACAACCTCAAAGTTTAAAGAGACCTGGGTTCTAACCTGGTGACCTTTGACAAACCACGTAACCTTTCCAAGTCTGTGTCCCCATCTGTACAATGGGTGTACAAAGTTCTGCCTTACCCAGCGTCATAAAATTACTTTATTACAAGAATCAATGAGAAAATATTCCCAAAAAAAGTCCTCTGCAAATCACAGCAAACCACACAGGGACGCTATTTCTAATCTTGCACAATGATCATTTTTCTGCTTTTAGAACTGACGTCTTTACATTTCAAGAAATCATAAAAAGGCAGAATGATTCTCTTAAACCAAAAAAGCATACTGAGTCCTGGCTGTCCTTTTGAAATGGATGCTGATGTCAGCTCAATCAAGAAATTATTAACCTCCATTTGGTTACTTAAAATAAACTGTACTGGCTGATTAAATGTGCTGAACATTTTCTTCAAGTAACAGTGCATATCACCAAGAAACGCATGGCAAATGGCAAATGCATCATTCAAAACTATTTAAAATCAATAATAAAAATCATTTAAATGTATATAAACAAGTTAATGGAGTAAGTGAAAACAAAGCAAATTTCTTAATGAGAGGGCCCTGTTGCCCCCTCTAGGTGCCAGCAGTAAATGCTGGTTTCTGTAGGCTCTCCTCCAGAGGAGACTGCTGCTGCTATTCTGCTAATGAATGACTAACTTAGGCCAGGGGGGAAATGACATCACCAGGGTGGAAAACTGATCTGTATTGGGAAACTTTCTACCTGCTTTACATTTGTCATAATTATTCTGCACAATGCAGTCTGTATTTGCATAATTTTGAGGCGTGTCATTATCTCAATTGAAAATTGTTTTAATATGGCTGAATAATTCACAATGACATCAGCCAAAGTCCTAATGAAATATACAAGTATAATCATACAGCTAATTACCAGCCGTGTTAGCATTAAAAAACAAATCATGCATAATATTAGACGATGTATATGCAGCTGAGGATTATAAATAGAGCCATCTCCCTCCACAAACCCCCTAGAATTTACTTTTAAATGGCAAGATTAATTTTCTCAGGTATGGCTCATATAGCAGTGACGAAATGCACAGATCATTACAATGGCTTGCTTTCAATTCCCCATAATGAACAATTAAAAAGAAGTCATGTGTTTAAAAATATATCTATTCACTGTCAACACTTCTAGCAGATGCAAGCTTTGGCGAACACAGCTTTTATTCTTAAATCAGAATTCATCATTTAATCACACCAACAGAAAATTAAAACTGTACCAAATGGGGTCAACTTGGGGTCTTTAAAAAAAAATTCCAATTTCAATTCCAAAAAAAAAACAACACAAAATATCACATAAAACACTGAATAATTTCCTCCTGGGTTCAGTCAGAAGTCTATTAGGCACCAGTTCTTTTCTGGATATTTAATCCTTCCCTTTTCCAGATCACAGGCCATGTTGAAGTAATAAATTTGAAAAGCAAATAATAAGAAATCAGGAGGGGCAGAGGAGGAAGACAGCTGCGCAGGAAAGTTGGGTCGGGGGCGGGGGCAGAGACAGACCTTGGGAGGGGGAAAGAGCTCAACCTGTTGGTAGGTTGCAGAATTTTTCACAGTATTTCCAAACAACACCTTTATAAAATTGCAGGCGGACGTCGGGGAATATGAACGTTTAAAAGGCAAAACTGAGCGGAGAGGGGGGAGGGCGGAGGGGGGGGGTGTGTGCAGGGCGTAGGGAGGGGCTTATTTCCGAAAAGGCAGATTCGAGGACGAACATTTTGACGAACTCCAGTAATTAACCGGCATAGACCGCTGATGGGTAATTCGATCCTGGGGAGAGGTAGTGAGCCGGCGATGCCAAAAGTACAATCAACTCTATCAGACCGAGGAATTCGGGAAGGACAGGCAGCTCCGAGCCCCGGGATGAGTTCAACGGGAAATCATTCATTTAACAAAAAGATCCTCACACCTACCTCGAAAGCACGAGAGCCTGGCACAGAGCTAGCTGCCCTCAAAAGTCTCAGTTTGATTAACCTGCTCTCTCGCTTTTGGCAACACAAAGCCCGGCCCCGCGGCCGTGCGCCCTCCCTCCCCGCGGCGCCGTGGGCACAGACTCCCCCAAATAGTTCCCCGGTAGGTACCACGGCGCTGAGGTCGGTCAGCTGACGAAAGGAGCCCGCAGAACTGCGGTCACACATGAAATGACAGAGCCGAAGGGAGGCGGCCGCCCCGGCGCCCGGTGACAGCGGGCTCACCTCCGGCGTCCTCCGGGAGCGCGGCGAGCGCCCCCGCGGCCGCCCAAAAACGTGCCGGGGTGGCTGGGTCCCTCCCCGCCCTCCCCGGGAGCGCCGTCTGGGCACGGAGGACGCCGGACGACGCTGGACGCTCGTCCCGCGGGGCCAGGGGACGAGCACACACCCCTCTGCCCCCTCCCCCGTCCCGCACGCCCCCCAAAGATCGCGCAGGAAGACGTCCACTTTGCGTGGAGTAATTGAAAACTAGAACATCAAATGGCTTGTCGGGGGGGGAGGGGGAGTGGGCGAGAGATAGTTGTTAATGCTTAACGTGTTTGTGCCGGTTACACCACCGCTTTGAAATCCGCCCGGGCAGATCTGCAAGTTATTTGAATGTATTATTCCAGTACCTGTCATTTATCACTTTATTCAACACGTCTTTGCCAACTCAATAGCTTTTGATCTCATTCTGCCTCCATTTCGTAATTTCCGCCCTCTTAAACATATCAAATACTTACTTACTCTAAAAAAAAAAAAAAAAAAGTAACCAATATCGAAACCCACCGAAAGAAATCCACCCAGCCCCAACCGAGCCAGACACGAAGGTAAATTTTCAAAAGGCAAAAAATATTAAAAAGCATGTAACAGGCAGGAGAGAGAATAATCTCACACACACACACACACACACACACACACACACACACACACACCCTGATCCTTGAACAAAACCCTTCCCGAACAAGTTATTTGATCTTGACTAAAATCAGCAGTTGGATCCTCTTTGTAAAGCTGACAGCCAAACTCTGACAATGGCAAAATACTCGAGCCCCAGCTAGTGGCGCTACCCCTTTAAAAAAGGAGTCGATTCTGCTCGCCTGCAGAAGTGAATACAGTATTTTCAAGCTTGCCCTGTAATAAGCATTACTGGGGGAAAAAATAATAAAGAAAGAAGAGAAGGATAGATAGGTTTACCACCTCGCCATGGTCGCTATTTCTGCCCTGGGGAGTGTCTTCTGGGAGGAAATAAAGTTTAGAGCTGGATAAAAGTTGCCGGCTGGTCCTCTCTTCCCACAACAGCTGGAGCTCCGCTATGCAAATCGGATCCTTTGGCGTACATCTTACAAAGAAAAAGTCGCCAAGGGACAAAATTCTTGGTTTGCCTTCAAGGTGGAATTGAAAAGCCTTGTAGAAAATGTAAGGTCCGTGCAAGCCACACGGTGAGCCGACCCACTGCAGGAGGGAGAAAAAAGCACCAAATAAATAATGTAGCCATCAGAGCACAAACATCTATTCCCAGACACATTTACACACAGACATCCACACTCTTAATACAGACGATCCAACAGATATAACGCTGGGTGGAAAAAATAATAGAGCCCACAAAATTTTCTGCCTCCCTTAAAAAAAAAAAAAAAAAAAACTCCGGGCCCCCCCACCGCCACTTCTTCCCACCTCCCCATCTGAGGCGGTAAAATTACATTATGTATGTATGATCAGTGCAGGGATTTTTTAAACAATAAAAATGATTTGGGGGGATGCAGAGGGTAAAAGTTTGGTGAAAAGTTTGTGGGGGGTGTGGGTGGGTGCAGAGGTGTGGGTGAGCTGGGGGGCTGGGGGGTGCCGGGGGGTGCCGGGATCGGAGGAGCGGAGGAGAGCGAAATACCTGGAGTGAGTTGGGCTCCATCTCGACGTTCTGAATTGATTGAACTCAACATTCTCTCCAAACTTGTTGGCTTGAATGGATTGCATCAGGTCCTGGCAGGGAAAAACATTCTCTGCCTTTAGCCGACGTAATGTCTCAATATAAAACTGAGCTCTTGCCTCCCCTTCGGCACCAAAATGATTGAAAATATGTCCTAATATTTCTCTGACGACTCAATTTTCAGCTCCTGTAAAAACTATGTGGGTTTCTTTCCAAATATGGGTTGATCAAATTCATAATCGGGAAAAAGGTTCCGTACGATCTGGGCGGGAAGAGGATGGATCAAGGCAAAAGACATATAGGAATATTTGTAAAAATAAAATCCACCCTGAAACTGTGTGAAGACGTGATCTCTCTCTTTCTAACTGACCCTGTCTAGGAGTATCATCTGATGAGATTTTTGGAGAAGACGAGGACTAATGAGCTCCGCTGTGCATCTGACAGGACCTACTTGTATATGTCTAATATAAAGAACATTTCCTGCAGAGATTCCGGGGCGCTGCTCCTCTTTCTAATGCTCCTTAGCAGATTTGCTGTTATTAGACATGTAGATTTGTTTGATAGTTAAATTACGCTTCCTCACTGCCATGTTTTCGAGAACTAATCTGTTAAATTATCTTTTGATGCCTATTTACATGGAAGGGAAAAGTGGGTTATCGATTATATAAACATATAAATATTAATGCATTTGTTCGCTTCGCAAAAAAATACTCAGCAAAAAAAAAAAAGAACAGAAAGACAAGTGAGCAGTGCACACACATCTCAGGATTTTGCAAACAATATTGAACGGACAGCGACTGCATTTAGGGACTGGAACAATAAACGATGCATGATAAATCAATAAATGCGAGCAGCGAGTCTGCTCAGAATATGAATTCAGGCTCCCGGTTCTGCGTGTGCATTCTTTAATTTTGAAGTATATACACTAGTACGTGTTTACAATGCTGATGGACGCCAAGGGCGCTCTCAAATGATAATGTGTTTATATAACCAAGCGCTACAGGAATAATATACCGACTTCTACCCCACCCCCATCCCCACCCCCGCCAAAAAAGGGAGGGGAGCTTCCTCAATAATAGTTTGAAACTGAAAAAAAAAATCCATTTGCAAACTAGTTAAATACAACCAGAAATTAAGCTGTTGAAAACCGGGGGCATGAACCGTAAGACAATAAATGCTTTAAATGTGTATATTTATTGTTCTGGAGCCCTGGAGCATTGCGAGGTTTGCATGCACGGCTATTATGCAAACACAGAGAAACTTAAGAGCGACAGAACAAGGAACAGGCAGAGACTGCAAAGCCCTCGCTCGCTCCGACCCAGCTGCCGGTCCTCCACCAGGCTAGATTGCATTTTCGCAGTGTTGATGTAAAATGGTGTACTCGCTTTCCCCACGTTCCCCCACCCCCTTCCCCGCTCCCCTCTCACTCCTTCCAGCAACCCCCGCCCCCCCGATTTTATTATATTGGCACCAATCTTTCCAAAGTGGGTCTGCATGCCAGAAAAGTAAACATGTACTATATGGGGAATAAGGTCTGTATAGTATGACAGTTGAAACTTGATCTGTGATAAAATTACAGGATGTTGAAATTACTAGTAAGCTATTTTTAACGCTTTCGCAACGTTTCACCTCTAGTCACAGCATCTAGTTGAAACAGGATTACTTTAATGAAAATTATATTCACATGGCTGAAGTTAATACAGCCAGCAGAGCACAAATGCCTCATATTCAGTGACTTGAGGTGGAAAGACCCTCTGTGTGTATTTTTATGCCTTTTCATAACGTCTGTGTCCGCTGCAGTAAGAATTAGGGCACTTAACATTATCTAAACCACATTTTTGATTCAGAACATGGGGAAGTAATAAAAGGCAAGATCTATCTCGTTTCTATACACACAGAGATAAACGAAAGAAAATGGCAGATCCTCCAATTACAATAAGTAATAAAAGCTCATGCCAAAGAGCTGGTATTCTGAAAGCTGTCGAAAACTATTTTAATAATTTAAAGTAATATCACAACTCTGCACCATGGAGGGCTACAATGTAACAATTCAGTCTCCCATCTTTTGCATTAGCCAAATTATGACTTTCACATCACTCTTTAATTATCTCTTGAAATTTCACCTGATCTTCTTATTTTATAAACATGGGTTACAAAGAGAAATTGCAGCTCTCTTGTGCTTTCTCTTTTTAACTTTATAATGCATATTGCAGGCATTTGATTAGAATAACCCATTTTGCTCATTTTTAACATGTGAATGGACTTGACCGAGGGGCATTTTACATTTTTAAAAAATATGATATATGCCTAAGGCTTCTGTTAGTTTCAGTCCTGTTAGTGAAAATATATACATCCAGTTCAAGAAATCCTATATTAAAAAACTTGAGTTGCAGTATTTTGACAAGATCGTATTTGAGATCGACTCTGAGTCAGTTTCCTGTATGACCAATGCAGCAACATTTATGCAGGAAACCTCAACAGAATGCCTGAGGGTATCCCTCAATTGTATATTAACTCCCTCTCTCTTAAAAATACATAGCTCTTTATAGCATCTAAGCAACTTCTGCTGTCTTTGGTGTTCAAAGTCTTAAGTGTCTGTAATGAACTTAATGTAATTACAAATCCTGTTTCTATGTCTCTTCAAGGTAGGCACTGAACTAGACTGCATGCAGCCTTGTCTCTCAGATAAGGTTTTTGAGATGTTAACAATTGCAGGGATCTAGGTCTATTTTTGAATATCCGCAGTCTTGTAATCAGATGAATGCTAAATTTCAAAACTGAATGACAGGGGTATCTTCCCACCCTTTTTTTTAACAACACTGCCCCCATGAACATAATAAATCTAACATATCAAACCTCGGGGCCAAGACTGTGAATGCCTTTTAAAATTACAGATCACAATGGTGTTTACCCCTCCCCGCCAAAAAAAACCCTCAATTTTACCTCTTCTTTAATGTGATGCTTGATAGGCACCTGTAAATTATCTGTGTAGCAAATATCCATACAAAGAAAGTTTCAATTAAGATAAGGAGATTGTATTGAAACAGTTCTTTGAAGTAATGTAGTTAATAGCCTGTTTGATTTCTGCTTGTGAGAGAGTAATAACGTGGATTCAAGGCTCCATCAATCACAGAGCAGATGTAAGACTTGAGACACCGACACCCAGGGGAATAGAGGCAAACTCCTGCAGTGCAGGGTCCCTGGGCTAATGTAAAGTAAATACTCATAAACAGATTGAATGTTGTAAGGAGACAATCCATTCAGGACAGTTATAATCATGAAAGCAACTGCTTTATTTATCTATAAAAAAGCTTGTAGCTGGGACTTGCTGTGTATAAAAAGGGGGTGGGAAGCAGTATATGTTTATATGACCCACTATTTTGGGGCTGTTTCTTGAGCTGAAACACAGGCATCTATACTCACATAAATATATTCCTGCTGCTTTGTAGCTAAAAATCCAACTCTTTGCTTTAAGTTATCCGGTATATTTAAAAGGTAAAAATTAAAAATTATTCTCGCCCCTCAAGGGAGTTGGGGGAGCAGTAGACACATTATTCAATGTCTGTGCATCGTTTCATAAAGGATCAGGAGGATTAAGTTAGTTGCAAAAACCAGCAGTGACATAATTAGGCAGCTTGGACTATAATAAACAGGGTCATAAAAAAAGAAAAAGTACAGTTTGAAGAAAGAAGGAGACCATTTCAAAAATACAAACCTCTGTGCGTACCCCTGGGCCACCCCTCCTCCAAATAGCAAAAGACAACTGAAGCATTTTTGACCTTGGCTACAATAATACTTCATGTTTTAGCACTTTAGTCAGCATTTTATCTACTAATTGCTACACACTACCGCATGTGGCTCGAATCTGCCACTGCAGCTTTCTCTCATTGGTGAGCGAATTGCTTGATAAAGACTGGGAGTTCAACCTGGCTGTTTCCTTTCTTGCTTCCTCTCAACGCCCTCCTCCCCACTTTCTCCTTTTCTCTTCTAGCTAGAAGTCGCTAATTTTTCCAGAAAATACCACATGGATCAGAACAGAGACGTTGAATGGTTCCATGAACTCCTTCCACTGGTTAAAGCTCGAGTCACTTTAGCGATCGGGAGGCAAAAGGGCGGAGGTGAAGGGGGGAGGAGGGGGTGCCTAGGGGCGGGAATGAGTGGGGCGAAGGAGGGGGAGGGCGGAGGTCCCGGCCTGTTGGTGGACCTGATGCTAGGTGATTCAGCACGTTAGTCCCTTGGCTAGTCCATCGCTAGTTGGAAGCCCTTGATTCTCAGCGCTGACCACCTGGGATCTCGAGTTAGGGACACTACCCTGCACGCCCCCATCTTGCTTGGCCAAGAAGTGGGGTTCGAAGGGAGTTTGCAGATTGATTCGTAGATTAAAATGGCCAGCACTGTCTGAGGGTCAGCCACAGCCAGGTCCCACCCACCTCTAAGCCTGGAGCCATCATGAGTGGTGAGGTGGGTGGCATTATCAATAAGGAGGCCTTCAACAGAGCAGGCATACCAAGTCTTACTGCAACAAGTCTATAGGTTTCAAGGAGGGATAAACCGGGTTACACGGGTCATTGCTTTCCAGGAGACCTCTAGTGGTCAAAGGTTGAGCTACATCTTAAATTTGGGTTCTATTTGTCTTCCGTCTCCACAACTGTGGTGGGGGTGGGACTCCAGGCCAGGTGCGGGCAGTAAAGGCTGGCAGGCAGTTTCGGAAAGACGCGACTGCGGACTACTTTCTCATGGACTTGGAGCCAGAGCCAAGAAAGACACAGGGAACTCGGAGAAAGGGATCCCCCTGGGGGGAGTCATGTGATGCCCTTTTGTGGGCACTGGAAACCCCAAGTTCCTCTGTTGTCAATACAGATGGAGACTTCCTAGTTTATCTTGATTTTCCTCCTGGATCTGAGATTAATTAAGTATTCTCAGGGAAGTTGGATTAAATTTGCACAAGTCATTTCCAGTTACAATAGCAAGGCTGAGTCTGTTTAATTTTTTTCCTAATTTGTAAATTAAAGACAAGTTCCACTCTCTCACCCCAATCACAAATACACCCAAACACCCCTTAATTTTAACAATTTCATTGCCTTCAAGTGCTCTTGACATTTATGGGTTACTTAGTTTAGAAATAACCAAACTTCTCTCTCTCTCTCTTTTTTTTTTGTAATTTCATGCACTGCAGGAGTGCATAGTGTACGACTTTTGACTAAATTGTAACCTTGTCCCTCTATGCAAAATGCAACACCATTCCATCTCAAATGGCAGGGTGTTGGGGAAAAGTGTAGTGGGGACTCACAAACTTCTTGTCCTTCAGTCTCATTTGTGCGCCACATATTAATACATAATTCTATCAAACTGCCTCCCATATGGTGTTAAAGAAGTTGCTAGAAACAGCTATCTTAGGTCATTCTCAAAACAGAGGTTCTAGCCATTTGAGGTTATTAAAACATCTTGCCATACCTGATTTTTAAAAAAGAAGACAAGAAAATGTACAGGCATAGAGTCTTGGCTCCACTAGGGGACTCATATATTGCCTACTAAAAATTTCTCTGTGCAGTTTCAAGTGGACATTAATGATGCCTTGTATTTGGTGATTTACAACTTAAAATTACTTGACACGCATTAAGTAACTCATTACTTAGAAACAGAGTGGGTATGGTAGGTAAATCACTAGACTGAAAGTCAGGGGATCATTCTTCACTGGTTTTCTGTGTCTCTGTGTTCATGACTATAATTATCTGCAGGACTCAGACCCTAATTCTGGCTTTGTCAGAATTTCTCAGATAATTGTGGCAGAATTATCCAGACTGGTCATCTGCCTGGTGGCATCACCTGTGCTGGGTTGTCAACCAAACCCATGGAGTGCCAGCAAATCCCTTAACTGTCTCCACCTACATTTTGTCATGTCACAGACTGATAATTTTATGACTTGTTATTGCAGGTTGAAATATGTAAATGTGGTAATTCACTAAGGGCATAAAGAGACCTGTGTACTTCAGAAGAAAAATAATACCAAGAATAATAATGAGATGGTTTATTCTCATCTTCAATAAGTTTTGGCCAAAGTGAAATTGGGTGAAGTTCCCACAAAGAAGGTAGGGGACCAGATGAAGTTACCTCAGGGCTTACACAATACCCTTCTAGAAATGTTCTGGAACTGCTTCCTATGGAATCCCCAGAGATGATTATTACATTTTCAGGAATTTTGCAAGCCAGCTCTTAAACATATCTATTATTAAACATTAAATTATATAAATTCTCAATTAAATGTTATATTAAAAATCAAAGGTAATACACACTCAAAACTCATTGCTTTCTAATTATTTTACTCCATTTTACTGTTGTCTACACTCTTGAGGTTATTTATGTCTACTGTATTTTTGTGGTAACAATATAGCATCCCCAGAGGATTGGTTCCAGGATCCACCCCCACCCATGAGGAGCCCCAATATCTGTGGATGCTCAAGTTCCTTATGTAAAATTGCATGGTATTTGCATATAACCTACCGTCATTCTCTCTTATACTTTAAATCCTATCTAGATAATTTATAATGATGAATATGATGTAAATACTATGTAAATAGTTGCTATTTATTGTTTCTTATTTGTATTATATTTTGTTTTATTGCTTTTTTTATAAATATTTTTAATCTGCAGGTGGTTGAATCCTCAGACTGTACTATATAATGATATGCTACTGTCCATTTCTTCCCGATTCACTACTTTATTTTATTTTTTTATTTTTATTTTTTGAGTTGGAGTCTCACTCTGTCACCAAGACTGGAGTGCAGTGGCACACTCCCAGCCACTGCAACCTCAACCTACTGGGCTCCGGTGATCCCTCTGCCTCAGCCTTCCAAATAGCTGGAACTACAGGCATGCGCTACCACACCCGGCTAATTTTTTATTTATTGTAGAGATGAGGTCTCGCCAAGTTGCCCAAGCGGGTCTCAAGTCCGCGGACTCTGGCGATCCACTCACCTCGTTCTCCCAAAGTGCTGGGATTACAGGCTGAACCACCGAGCCCGACCTATTTTATTTTTTGAGACAGGGTCTCACTCTGTCACCCAGGCTAGAGTGCAGTGGCATGATCACGGTTCACTGCAGCCTCAGCCTCCTGGTCTCATGTGATCCTTCTGCCCTAGCCTCCTGAATAGCCGGGTGTAGAGTTGTGGTCCATCACACATGGCTAATTTTTTTTTTCTTGATGTTTTTTAAGGACAAGATCTCCCTATTGCTTAGGCTGGTCTTCAACTCCTGGGCTCAAGCAGTCCTCCTGCCTTGGCCTCCCAAAGTGCTGGGATTACAGGTGTGAGCCACTGCACCCAGCCCCAATTCACATTTATTGACATCATGTTGGTAGCTTGTTGGTCATGATGGGAGTATTTAGACCATGGAGCTCAGCAAACATTACAGATCAGGGCTTGATTTATTGTGTTGTTGATTGTTTAGACTGAAGAGGTGATGAAGATAATGTTAATATTGCAGATTGTGATGATTAATTTTTTGTGTTGACTTGCCTGGGCCATGGGGTGCCCATGTGTTTGGTTAAATGTTATTCTGGATGTCTGTGAGGATGTTTTTGGATGAGATTAATATTTGAGTTACTAGAGTGAGGAAAGTCCACTGACCTCCCTAATGTGGATGGGCCTCATCCCATTAGTTGAAGGCCTGAAAAGAACCAAAAGGCTGAGTAAGAGGAAACTCATCCTTCCCGACTGCTTGAGCTGAGATTTTGGTCTTTTCCAGTCATTAGACTAAGACATCAACTCTTCTGAATTTTAGGCTTTTGGATTTTTGCCTGGAAGTACACATCAGCTCTTCTGGGTCTCCAGCTTGGTGACTACAGATTTTGGGACTTCTTAGCATTTATAATCGATCATGTAAGCCAGTTCTTTTACAATAAATCTCTCTCTCTTTACACACACACACACACACACACACACACACACACACACACACTTCACACACATTTATTGGTTCTATTTTTCTGGAGGAGCCTGACTGATACAGAGATTAAACTTAGAAGTGTGTCAAGCCTTTAGTCAATTATATTGTGAGTAGTATAAAAAATTGAGGAAATATTTGAAAACTATTTTCTGATATCAGCAAAGTAGTTACTATGTAATTGATGAAAAAGTGAAGTTCTGGGATACAATTTTGATTTTTCACTTTTGTCTTACTCCTTAATATAAATGAATATATCAACCAACATCCAAGTTTATTTGTTAATTGCAACATAGGTTAGCTATGGATAGACAAGTTTAGCAAATAGTAACAGAAGCATATTATAAGAATAAATAAGTGTAATTTACAGTGAAGAATGCTGCAAATATTTTACTATTTGGACATTTGTGATACAATTTCTGTATACCACCAAAGTATGTAATAAATGTATCTACACACAAATATATGTATATAACTGCATCTAGATATATACATATATAGACCTATGTATCTAAATCTAGATCAATATATATATGTAAACACATACAGACTTTTTGCAGGGGTGAGAAATTAGTTGTTAAAGATGCAAAAGCACACTACTGTCTAAAGGTAGCCTTGAACATGATCTGCAACTCAAACTTCTAGAGCAAGGACCAGCAAACTACAACCTACCACCTGCTTTCCTGCAGTCCATAGGCTAGGAACATATTTTACATTTTTTAATGTTCAAAAAAATCACTAGACGAATAATATTTTGTGACATATAAAAATTATATAAAATTCAAATTTCAGTGTCCATAAATAAATGTTATTGGAACACAGCCACGCTTATTCATTTCTGTATTGTCTATGGCTGTGTTCACGCTAAAGCAGCAGAGTTGAGTAGATGCGACAGAGACCGTATGGCCCTCAAAACCTAAAATATTTACTATCTTGTCCTTTGTAGTAGCAATGTGCTGACTCCTGCTCTAGAATATGTAGGTGCATGCCTTGACTGGGAGTAGTAGATTCACCCAAATGACCTTTTGAAATCTTTTCTTGCCTTTGGTCCTAGAAATTCTTCGTTGGTAAACAGAGAGAATGGAATACCCAGAGTTGTGAGACATTCAAGTCATTGACTCAAGGTCAAGGAGAGAGCCCATGCCATCGTAACAGTAAGAGTGCAGTGTGAGATTTCTCACTCGGTTTGTGTTGTGGCCACTGGATGATAGCGCCTTTCTTTCTTACTGCTTGTCCTAAAGCACTGTATAATTTTGTTGGGCACTGTTAAATATTTATTGAGTTTTCTTGTCCAATGTGGTTCAGTTACTGTGTGTCTGCGTGTATGATGGGACCCTTCAGGATTAAAGGTGCTGTATAAATAGAGGATTACTTTATGACTTGTTATTGCAGGTTGAAATATGTAAATGTGGTAATTCACTAATGCTATATCAGTGCATATATCTGGGAAACTAGAATGTATTATCCTGCAAGATTTGAATCTAACATCATTTACATCCTTTTTTTTCTAAATGCCCAATCAATTTTTTTTTTAAATGAGGAAACGCAGTGGAGGAAAAAACCTCCTTTAATGCAATACTTCAGCTGAAAGTTTAATGACACAAAAGGCAGGCAATTCAAAGTTACAGTTCCCACAGCAACTGTAACTCTGCTATATAGCACATTTAGGCATAGATTTCACAGCATGTACTGCAATACAAAATACTCCACACTGGGCATGCAAGGGGGCAGAGTTATGGTTGCTATGGGTACCATGACTTTGAATTTCCAGATTTTTTGAGAGTTTAAATTCTCAACCAGAACATCACATTAATAGTTCATTTTTTTGCATTGAAAATAATAAAGGTTATATTACTGTTTCCACTGTCAAACCCATCTCCAGCTCAGTCCACTGCTTAGTATAAATACCTACCCAAACATATTCACCCTACTTGCTAAAATTAAATGCATGACCTCAGCCCAGGGAGTATTTTAGTTTGCAAATTTATATGTGATGACTTTCACTGGATTAACTAAATCTACTCCCTCGTCCTTTCTCAAAATCACCGATACATTCAGATTAACCCTCTCAGCATTCGGGTGTATTTTATCCGTTATTCATAGACTGAAAGGATATGATAATCATATTCATTGTGTATGAATGTGTGATGTATACATTTATAATTTACACTCTGTCTACTTCCAAAAAGAAGGTAGGTAACTGCACTCATTCATTTATTCATTTATTCCTTAAACACATCATGCAATTTTATGTCTTTATGCCAGTAGTCTCAGGACCCTTTTCACTTTTAAAAATTACTAAGGGCCACAAAGAGCTTTTGTTTATGGTGAGTATGTATATACATATATGCATATATTTGTATACATGATATTAGAAGTTAGAATTTTCATAAAATATTACAAATTAGAATTGAAATATTTAAAAATATGTATTCATTAACTAACTTTAAAATACTAATAATAAACTCATTCTGATAAAATACTTTTTTGTACAAAATATCTGTATTTTTTAAAACAATGGCACAGTGAGAAGAGAGGCATTGTTTTACATTTTTACAAAACTCTTTTCTTCTTTTTTTAGTCAAAGTCTCACTCTCTCACTTTGTCATCCAGGCTGATACAGTGGCACAATCATGGCTCAAATTTCAAACTCCTGGGCTCCAGCGATCCTCCCACCTCAACCTCCCAAGTAGCTGAGACTACAGTTACATACCATCACGTCCGGTTAATTTTTTAGCTTTTTTATTCCTTCCTTCCTCTTTCTTTGTTTCTTTTTCTGTAGAGATAAGGTCTCTCTTTGCTGCCTAGGCTGGTCTTGAAGTCTTTGGCTCAAGCAATCCTTCCACCTTGGCCTCCCAAATTGCTGGGATTAAGGATGTTAGCTACCACACCCAACCCATTTTTTTTTTTTTTTTTTTTTGCAAATTTTAAAAATGAGAGATAGATTCTCATAGCTTCTTCTGCATCTAGTCTGTTGCATATTACAGGGTGCATAGTTTTTGGAAAGCTCCACTGTACCTTTGTGAAAGAATGAAAGTGAGAAAAGTTAAAATGTCTTAATATTATCACAGTCATTGTTTTGACCCTGTAAGCCACCTGAAATTGTCCCAGAGAAGTAGTGCTCTATGCATTTGCTTATGCTATTCTTCCAAGCATATGCCTCTTCCTTATCTACAGGAAAAGTCTTATTCATGCTTCACGGTACTAGAAAGAAGTACTTAGCTGTATTCTCATAGTATTTTATGCATATGCTACTCAAACCATCTATCGTATGGTATTATGACTATGTGCTTAAATACATTTGTTGTTGTTGTTGTTAGACTATGAATTACTTAAAGGGGAGTCATGTCTTGTACATTTTTCTCATTTCCTAGCATCATACTTGGCATTCTATGTATACAGAATGTAAGAATTCAATTCAACCAGTAATGAAATAGCTCCTATTCACTGAGTCCATAATGTATGTTAGGAACTACAGATAAACTGTCTCAGATTTAATCCTCATAATAATGCTATAAAGTTGGTATTATTATCAATTTTTTCTGGGTGGGCAAATTAAGGCATGCCTAAAATTCAACAACTAGCAAAAGGCAGACCTTGATGGGTCTAACATCATGTCAAGATATATGGGAAAGAGAATAAACAGCAGGAAACAGAATCTTTGCCTTAAGGGCATTTACAATCTACTTTGGGAGACAAGACTTATTTATTGCACAAACTAAAGGCAAATAACAATATTGAAGTTAGCTAACAGCAGACCACAAAGACCATAATTAAAGCAATGCCTACTTAGTAGAATGGCTACTTACCCAATGAATCATTTAGATTTAAACTTTTGGAGAATATGCTTCTATCAGAAAACCTTTGTTTTATAATGCACACCAGATAAATACATATTTATTTATAAATTATGTATGAGTATATTGCTCTAATCTGTTACAAATCTACTAATATATATAAGTATTCTCAAGGATAGAAATTATAAAGACATTTAAAAGAATGAGGTTAACATATATACAAAGTCATTCTGGCCAGGTGTGGTGGTTCGTCCTGTAATCCCAACACTTTGGGAGGCCGAGGTGAGAGGATTGCCTGAGCCTGTGGGTTCAAGACCAGCCTGAGCAACTTGGTGAGACCTCGTCTCTACAATAAATCACACAAAAAAAGACTAGCCGGACGTGATGGCGTGCACCTGTAGTTCTAGCTACTTGGAAGGCTGAGGTGGAAGGATCACCTAAGTCCAGCAGGTGGAGGCTGTGGTGGCCATGAGCATGCCGCTGCACTCCAGCCTGGGCGACAAGAGTCAAGAGTGAGACTCCAACTAAAAAAATAATAAATAAATAGATAAATAAATAAATGAAAAATAAAACAAAGTCATTCTAAATATTTTTCAGCATGCTGATGAATTATGCACTTCACTTTGGAAGCAATTCTTCTAGACTAGTGGTGCTCAAATTTGGAAGAAAATTGCTCTTCTGGAGAGTTCTTAAGATACTATGCTGGGTTCCTACCTCCAGGTTAGTTAAATCAGAATCTCTGGAATTGGTACACTGGTTATGAGAAGTTTTTATCCCCCTTCCCCATCCTCATCCGGCACAAAATTCTAATGGGCTATCAGGGTGAGGATCACCAGTCTAGTCACCAAAGACTGTGACAACCTAAAGAGAAATTGGTGGACTGCAGCCAGAAGAAGATGATATCAAATGCTACTTTGATATTTTTCCATGAAAATATTTACAAGTATTGTTTGTAAAGTGTGACAAGCTGAACTTTTTTTTTTTTGAGTTGGAGTCTCACTCAGTCGCCCAAACTGGAGTGCAGTGGCCGCTTCCGGCCACGGCGCCTCGACCTGCTGGGCTCCGGCGATCCTTCCACCTCAGCCTTCCAAGTAGCCGGAATTACAGGCATGCGCTACCATGCCCGTCTGATTTTTTGATTTATTGTAGAGATGAGGTCTCGCTGCCCAGGCGGGTCTCGAACCCACGGGCTCAGGCAATCCACTCACCCCAGCCTCCCAAAGGCGCGGAATTACAGGCTGAGCCACCGAGCCCGGCTCAAGCTGAACTTTTAAACCCTTCCCCTCCCCCGCGCCTTGCCTTGTCTAAGTTAGTGTCCATGTCTTGGTCTTTTGAAATGGTACCCATTTTAGATGTGCCTGGCTTGTCAAGGTCTGGGTCAGGAGCCTTGAGTTGTATCCTGTGCCCACTGGAGATTTTGTGCTGAGTCCTTGGGTTAGTTTTCAACAGTGGTGATTACGGAGGTGGTGATTTTCTATAGTCATAAAGTACTTTGTCTGAGGAAAACACATTCTCAGAGTCAATATATATAGGCCTGCAAATGGAATCATGCAATGTTTGTTCTGGACCCATCTTTTAAAACAGCATTTTTGTTGCATAGGAGGAAACTGAGACCCAGCGATGCAAACTGGAGCTAGGTGACTTATGCAAGCAAAGCTCTGAGAAGAAAGGTTTAGGACATTGTGTGAGGGAGGAGTAGGGTTGTCATCACACAAATGGTTCTCAAATATATGCTGTGGAATTCCACCTTCATAAAATGCCTTAGGACGTATAGGGTACACCGATTGTGGCTACTCCATCTTTAGCTGATTACATCACCACGAAGCTTGGGTTTAAACATTTTTCAACAAATTTTATAGAAAAAAATCCAAAAGTTACAAAGCCCCAAGATCTCTGCTTCCTCATTCTTGGATCTGTTTTGAATGTGGTGATCCAGAACCTTCTCAGTGAATGAGGAGGTTAAACTGGCTGATCTCTGAGCTTCCGTCTGACCCACCGTGAAACTTCTAGGGTGTGTACATTTCCAGTTAGTGTCATCCAAACCTAAGGACACCATTAGAGCACAAAATTGAATTCTAATAATTCCCTGTGGTGTGGCATAATGGGGAGGAGAGGTATTCATGTGTAATTTGCATTTGAGAATACAGAAGCTCTGGCCCATAGAATTCTGGGCGAGGGGTAGTCGTGCTTTCCCTTACCTGCTCAGCATCAGTCATTATAGGTGAAAAACAGCACAGCCAGGAGCTACTGGATGCAGCGGACACTGTCACACGTAGACCAAGAAAACTTCATGCTGACGACTGACCAAGGCTTGTTTCTTATGGCTTAAATTGTGTTTCATGAGATAGGAAACATCCTTGTCCTTCATTCTTCAAAACACATTAAAATATTGGGAAAGTTCACTTACAGATTTCTTTGTAATTTTTGGAAGTTTCTAGTTGTTCTGCAATATATTACTTATATAAAAAAGAAAAATACAGAGCTCCCGTGACTTAGCCATTGGAAAACTTTTTGCATGTGTCTAAAAACAGGCAGTGTCAAAGTAAAACTAATAACTAATATTTATTGAGTACTCATGTACTAGAAGTTCTGTTAAATACTTACAATTATTTCTTTTCATCCTTACAACTTTTATGAGGTGAGAATCTCAGTCTTTCTTTTTACAGGTGAGGAAACTGAAGCACAAAAAGATTTAAAATAACTTGCCCCAAGTTCACTGAGGAGGCAGCTTCTTAGAGGACGTAAATAATTTGTAGAATTCAGAAATAAAGGAATAAAATTGCCCCTTGGGTATTAATACACCATCTCCTGGGGGAAGCAACATTAGCGAGTTGGTCCAACACAGAGAGTCAGTTTATCTGGTTAAAAATAAAACCATTCATTGAAATTGAACCCTGAGGGAACCCAGGGTGGGTAAATAGCTATATTGTGTGACTTTTGATCTTGCAGTTAACTTCTCTGCCAGATAGAAAGTGCTGTAGATTTTTTTTAATTGGATTTGATGCAAAGGGTATCCCATCTGAGGAGGAGCTGAGAGAAAGTCAGTTCCAGTCAATTTTGGTAATTTAGAAATTTGGCTTGGCTTGATACCTATTCTCCTGTCAATACTTGTCTCTATAAACATTGATCTTCTCCTCTACATCTTTGAAGATCTCCACCTTTGATATCTTACTGTTCCTCATTACATAGTGACAGGGAAAAATAGACACAGAGGTCTTAAATCTGTGGTCACTCTAAACAGGAAGGCCCTGGAGGTAGCTGCACAGTTAGAGGGAAGTGGCTAGGTGCTCTCCTTCAGTTGTGTTTGCATAGCACTTAGCAGGAGAATGAGAAAGTATCAATGGGGTGAATAGAAGAATGGTCACTGATAAGTGACTTAGCCCCAAGGACAAGTAATGAATCAGTAACCAGGCTACAAGGCAAATAGGCCTAGTACCCTAACACTTGGGTCTGGCCTAACCTCAGGGTGCCTTCAGACAAAGAGGAGTTGCTTTCACTGTTGCCTCTGATGACCATCAATATTCTATCTCAGTTAGCAAGAACCAGGATCTCGAAAGGACAGAAAAACCTTCATGGCTGTCATTCTTTTGTTCATGACATTTATGTTCCTGAAATGCCTCTACTTATTCTTCCATGCCTCATCATTCATTGAAACTTGACTCAAGGGCCCCCTCTTCTATAACGAATTCCCTGGTGCTACCAGCTGATAACAATCTCAATATACCCAGAACTGCACAGGAAACTTGCACTGCTTTCCTTGGCTGTGACTTTTTAAATAAGTTTTATAGTTATATTCCTCTTGCTGTGAGGGACAGAAACTCTATTAAATGACAACAATGACAAAACAACACCAACGACTAGCATGGTGCCAGCCTATTTATTTCAATACAGAGAAGCTTAGTGGTTTAAAGTAGACATCATCTATCAAACTAAGCCTTCGGAACATGAGGCTTCATGTGGTTTGAAAAGTCCAGTGTCTTGAGAACCTATTCTATGCACGAGGTTAATTGGCTTCTAGCTAAAGACTGAAGTAGGTTTGGCTTGGTCATCACTAAGACATATTCTCAGCTACTTCTTGAAGCCTTTGTTTCCTCATCTGACAGTGGAACAAATGACACAGTCACTCATACCTAAAAGAATGACTGTGAAAACAAAATAAAATAGTAGATGTGAAAAAGCCTTTGAAAGTTGAGAGCACTAGGCAAACCCAAGGAATTCTTTGGCATTTTTGTAAACCCAAACCAAATCCTAGTATGCAGAGGAAATTGCAATGGTAAGGATGGGTGGTCAACACCCAGGATTCATATGTGATCAGTGAGACCCACTATCTGTGGAAATGACATCCACCAAGGGAAAGCATGAGTAACTAAGGAGGTCATAAGGAGATGAGGATGGCACCTATGAAATCAATAGTAATATTAATATTGCTGAAAAATGCAACTCTGGCAATTTTTCCTAAAGTGATGCCTTGAGTTTGATCTGTGAAGCAGGTTTTTGAGGGGAAAAAATGGGTCAAATAAGTTTGAGTTAGACAAAGTCAAATAGGATTCTCCCTCACAGTCTTTAGAATGCTAATCTGACTCTTCAAAAGGGAGAGAAACAGGAAGCTTTAATCTTCTCAAGGTCAATAACCTGGCCAAAGCTGATACTCAACTTGTTGTGTTACATCTGATTTAAGAGTATATGTGTTAGCCGGGCTCGGTGGCTCAGCCTGTAATCCCGCGCCTTTGGGAGGCTGAGGTGAGTGGATTGCCTGAGCCTGCGGGTTCGAGACCCGCCTGGGCAGCGAGACCTCATCTCTACAATAAATCAAAAAATCAGCCGGGCTTGGTAGCGCGCGCCTGTAATTCCGGCTACTCGGAAGGCTGAGGCGGAAGGATCTCCGGAGCCCAGCGGGTCGAGGCTGCGGTGGCCAGGAGCAGCCACTGCACTCCAGTCTGGGCGACAGAGTGAGACTCCAACTCAAAAAAAAAAAAAAAAAAAAAAGGAGTATATGTGTTGTTGATCTGCTTGGAGTTTCTGAAATGAGCACCAAAAGAGGAAGACTTGAATAGTGTTTATTCAGCACTATACAAAAGAAGGGGTGAGCTGGGCACAGTGGCTGATACCCATATTACCAGCTACTCAGGAGATGGTGGGAGGGCTACCTGAGCCCAGGAGTTTAAGACTTGCCTGGGCAACATAACAAGACGATGCTTCAAAATACTCCCACCTCCTACTTGCCTAAAAAAAAGGAGGTGACTTTGATTTTGGCAGTCATGGGAATTTTGGTCCTAGGAAGACTAGAGAAAACTGGATACTATTATGAGGGAGAGAATTAATCAGACACACTTATATCTCAGAAATATCCCCCTCCAGACAACTGCTGCCTTTACCCCCATTCTAGGTTCACCCACTAGCCTTTTGATGACTTGTTTGGCTTTCAGGCACTGGGATAATTGGGAGCAGACTAAATGATGGACAGTAGCATCCAAGAAAAAAGACTATGAATTAAAAATTATTAAGTCAGTGTTTATTTTTCTTATTAATTATGATAAAATTAGTACATGCTCACTTAAATTTCCAAGTGGAAGAAATACAGAAAAATAAGTGGACACTTCTTCCCCACCTATCTCAATGCCACTACTTAGCATAGATTTACCACATTAAAAAAAAACAAAACAACTGGAAGCCAATTCATAATATCCCGTATATTTAACCAGACTTCTATGGCTGGGCCTTTAGGTAGTTTCCAATTTTTCATCATAACAATAGGTTTTGCAATAAACTTGGACATTTATTTCTGCGCAAATATTTTCTGTGAAATATATGCATAGAAGTAAGGCCAGCACAGTGGCTCATACCTGTAATCCCAGCTGAAGCAGGAGGATTGCTTGAGGCCAGGGCTTGAGACCAGCCAGGGCAACATAGGAGACCCAGTCTCTCCAAAAAAAAAAAAAAAGAAAGAAAGAAAAAGAAAAGTAAATTAGCTGGACATGGTTGTGTGTACCTGTACTCGGGATGCTGAGGTAGAAGAATTGCTTGAGCACAGGAGTTCAAGGCTGCAGTGAGTTATGATGCAGTCACTGCACTCCAACCTAGGTGGCAGAGTGAGACCTTGTCTCCAAAAGAAAAAAATTTTTTTTTTTTTTGAGTTGGAGTCTCACTCTGTCACCCAGACTGGAGTGCAGTGGCCGCTCCCAGCCACCGCAGTGTCGACCTACTGGGCTCCGGCGATCCTTCCGCCTCAGCCTTCCAAGTAGCAGGAACTACAGGCGCGCGCTACCACACCCGGCTAATTTTTTTGACTTATTGTAGAGATGAGTTCTCACCTGCCCAGGCGGGTCTCGAACCCGCAGGCTCAGGCAATCCACTCACCTCAGCCTCCCAAAGGATTACAGGCTGAGCCACCGAGCCTGGCTAAGAAAAATTTTAAAAATTAGATACACAGAACTGGATTTGCTATAACAACATGCAAGTAAATTTACAATATGGATGTATACTGCCAAATTGTCCTCCCCACAATGGTACCAATTTCCACTTCCACAGGAGTATATTAAAGTTGCTTTTGAGTTTGATCATTTGGGTCAGTTGCTTGGGACAGGTCATGTCTGCAGCAATAGCAAAACGGATGATACGGACTGCAAAGTTTCAGGAACTTGGTGCGGAAATTGCTGCTCCTATGTAGGCCTTTGTCTAGGTGGTCAGCAGGCCACCCTCAACAACACTGGCCTCATATCTCTATGTAACTGTAAACTGGACCACATTATGGCTCCCAAAACATATTCAATTGCACATCAATTTCCTATGAAAACCCTAGTCAATTGTTGTGTGGGGTTTTAAGGAACCCTGAAATATCGCCCTTCTTTTTGACCCAAGATCTAGATCTGAATCACAACAACGAGGCAAAAGAGTAAGACAGAAAAGTCAAAACATTGTCTTCGCTATTGTTAAAGTTGCTGTTGGCGAATATGAGTTATAACTGTTGCACAAGTAGTCTTCCCCATTCTTATTTTATTTTATTTTTTTTTTTGAGTTGGAGTCTCTGTCACCCAGACTGAAGTACAGTGGCCGCTCCTGGCCACCGCAGCCTCGACCTGCTGGGGTCTGGCGATCCTTCTGCCTCAGCCTTCCAAGTCGCTGGAACTACAGGCACGTGTTACCACACCCGGCCCATTTTTTATTTATTGTAGAGATGAGGTCTCGCCAAGTTGCCCAGGTGGGTCTCGAACACGTGGGCTCAGGCAATCCACTCACCTCAGCCTCCCAAAGGGGTGGGAAAACAGGCTGAGCCACCAAGCCCAGCTAGTCTTCCCCATTCTTAACTCTGGCATTACAGGACAGCACAGGACCACTGGTGATCTCCCTACAAGCCAAGAAGAAAATCCTCTGACAAATTCATTAACTGGTAGAGAAGCATCAGGAGCACATGCTCTGTGTGAGTGTGTACTCTCCCAGAGGAAGGGGCTTGGTAACCCATGTCTAGTATTTCTTTCGAAGCTCCCAATCAGATTTTGTCTCTTTTCCTTCCCTAAGAGGCATAATTGAGGGGATAGAGGGAAAAGAGGAGTGTTACACTAATGATGCTCCCTCCTCAAGAAGAAAACATCAGGAAGAGGGGAGATGCTTGCCCTTTCTGCCCTCCTTGCCCTTTCTCAAGAGAAACATTCCCCTAGAATGTTTAGTGGGAAAGAGTTTCATGACTGATTAGTAATGTCTGCCATGTGTGTGAGTGGGGGGAGTCATGGCACATTTGTCATACATTTTCAATCCATCAATAATTATGCAGTAACATGTGGTTAGTGTAAAAATTAGGTGTAATTGTGTCTTCTAAATTATAAAAGGGTTTCACTGCAGATCAACTATCCCCACAGACTTTCTGTCTCTGTTTTCTGAGTGTTTTGAGTCTCTGTTCTAGAGTAGGGTGGAGAGATAGTCTGCTCCCAAATAATTTATTACAGTCTAGGTCTTTATACCTCTTGGTGCTATTCCCAGTACAGAGCTGATATTTTTATTGTAATGGTTCATAATTAAGGACTCACATATCCAAATATTCAGCTTTTATACTGGGTTAGCAGAGGCAGAAAAGAAAAAAAAAAGCCTGTGTTTGCCAAGTGGCCAAGTATAAAATTGATAGTGGAAAAAATTAGATTTCAAGCTATTAAAAATTTATTACAAACAATGGAGCATTTAAATAAAATGAAGCTGATATTGTCCTCCTAAACACTTGGCATTTTCTACTTTGTGCTTTTGTTGATGTTTTTTCTTACAGAAGGAATTTTCATTTATTTATTTTATATTTTGCCTGCAGATACTTTCCATGTGTAGTACAGAGGAGACAAGAAATTTTTTACTTGATTGGGTGACTTCGGTGCTAAAGAGAGGAGTTAGATATGCTAGTGTCCAATTAAACTGGATTTAAAAATGCAGAAGCTGCCTAATAGAAAAATAAATGCTGGATTGGGTAGACTTAGGGGACAGGATAGGGGTTTATTGAGGGGGAAACATTGAGAAGACAAAAAGAGAAGAGACTTTCTTTCTTTCTTTCTTTCTTTCTTTCTTTTTTTTGAGACAGGCTTACTTTGTCTCCCAGGTTGGAGTGTAGTGGCATAATCATGGCTCACTATAGCCTCGATCCCCCTGGGCTCATGTGATCCTCCTGCCTCAGCTGCCTGAGTGGCTGGGACTACAGACTCGTGCCACCATACCCAGCTAATTTTTAAACTTTTTGTAGAGACAAGTTCTTGCTATATGGCCCATGCTGGTCTCGAACTTCTTGACTCAATTGATCCTCCCACCTTGGCCTCCTAAAAGTACTGGGGTTATAGGAGTGAGCCACCATGCTTGGCAGAGAAGAGATCTTTTCTTTGATTAACATCTTTCCTCGCAGACATGTCATTATTTCTGGCACTTTCCTGTATTCAGCCAATGAGATGGTGTTCCCCGGTATGGGACCATAATTAATCCCTAGATGAAGTAAGCCCCTCCCAAGAACCCTGACCAAATACCTCCTCCTTCAAACTAATGTTTCTCAAACTTCAGACACTGGCATGTTTTCTTTCTGATTTTTTGCCTTCTCAGTTTGCCACTTAGAGTATTTACCCTCCTAATTATTATTATTTCTTTATATTGATTCACTTTTAAAACTGTTTATGACCGAAAGAAAGATCAGTATCCACTTGCCATAAATACAAGGTCATCATAAAAATAAGTGCAATGGAAAATGTTATTAAAAAGTTTTTAACGCCGGGCTCGGTGGCTCAGCCTGTAATCCCGCGCTTTGGGAGGCCGAGGTGAGTGGATTGCCTGAGCCCGTGGGTTCGAGACCCGCCTGGGCAACATGGTGCGACCTCGTCTCTACAATAAAACAAAAAATTAGCCACAGGTGGCGCATGCCTGTGGTTCCAGTTGCTTGGAAGGCTGAAGCAAAAGGATTGCCTGAGCCCCCCCTCAAAAAATTGAATAAAATTCACCAATGAAAATCAATAATAGAACTTACAAATTTGCAAATCTCCATACCTAAAATAAATTCCACAGTGAGAAAAATAAATCTCTTATGCATAGTCAGTGATAGAGGGATATTTAACTCTTTAGTGCTTAGTCATACCTAAAATCATGTTGTCTGCAAGCTTTTCCAGGAGGCAGTGAAGTATGGCAGGAAAAACTTGAGATTGAATCAGACCATGTATTTGTAGCTCCAGCTGTTATTGGTCCCTCAGTGTAAAAGTAGGATGCTAATATCTACTTCCCAGGGCTGCTGTGAGGCCAAAATGTAATTGTATTGGAAAACATTTTGGACACATTTAAGCAATTTTGGGTATATTCTTTTCTACCAATGATATTTGTAGAATATCCTGAGTTGTGGAGTATTTTTGTCCTGGAAGAGAAAGGGATAACAAAATACAGAATCACAGAATTTGAAAAATAGAAAGCATTTTGCAGAAAAATAAACAACATTTATGGGTTGTATTTATTTTCCAGTCAAAATAAAAATAGCTTTATTGAGTCCCATGGGAAAAAATGTACCGTCTTACAACTTGTATTATCTACTTATTGACTAGAGGAATGTCAATGAAAAAAATTCTCACAGTTTATAGTCATTCAATGTTAATATCTGGATATATTCAAGATGCGGCAACAAAAGTAGCATTCTAATCCTTTGCCTTAAAATTCAAAGTGATAGCCGGGCTCGGTGGCTCAGCCTGTAATCCTGCACCTTGGGGAGGCTGAGGTGACTGGATTGCCTGAGCCGGCGGGTTCGAGACCCGCCCAGGCAACTTGGCGATACCTTATCTCTACAATAAATCAAAAATCAGCCGGGCGTGGTAGCGCGTGCCTGTAGTTCCAGCTACTTGGAAGGCTGAGGCGGAAGGATCGCCGGAGCCCAGCAGGTCGAGGCTGTGGTGGCCGGGAGTGGCCACTGCACTCCAGTCTGGGTGACAGAGTGAGACTCCAACTCAAAAAAACAAAAACCAAAACAAAACAAAACAAAAAAAACAACAAAGTGATGCCAGTGGGCTGCATGGGCCCTCTGGGCCTCGGTAGATCCTCATTTATATGCCTATTCTATTCGTTACTCATGGGAAAACAAACTCAGAGCATCAAGGGTCCCATGATCTTAAAAAAAAATTTGGTACATTGACAACACAAGAGTTTTACCCAATGTGTACTCTCATTAAATGCTTATTAGTGACCCAATACCAACTGATAGTATTTCACATACTTTTGGAATAATAGAATGCTCAATATGGAAGGATATTGAGGGCTCACTTATAGTTCAGGGATCAGGTAGCTAACAATGAGTGAAGTGCTTCTGGGGTACTGGAAGAACCAGAGAGATAAAGCTATTTTGATCTCTGTTCAAGCACCTAGCTATTCACATGTTGAAATTTTGAACTCATTGTTGCCAAACATGACTCTTGCAAAGAAGCTAGAAATTTGAGTTTTTGGAATTTTATGTGAAAATGTCTTTTTATATTGGCACTAACCCCTACCCCATCTCTAGCCACACGTCACACATACCCACACGAACACGCACAAAGCCAAAAACTTCTGTGCAGGTCAAATAAGATGTGCCTATGGTTTCCAGTCACCCTGAGTGTTGCCATATTTGTGCCTGTGATCTGGTGGAACTGCCTTCTATGCTAGATGAGAAATGGAAGGCCAGAAAGGAGAAGTGACTTAACCAAGGTCATATCATAAGCCTTTCTTCTAAAACCTCCTGTGAAAAGCTGACAGTTCATTTATTTGCAAAAAGTATGATGAAATAAAACTGGAATCTGATAATCTAGAGAGCAATAATTCTGAGCACAGCTCTTTGTTTAATTGTCTGTAACCTATATTATCCAAGCTAGTGAACACAAGAAATTAAGAAAGGGGACCACTGCAGTAACACTTTGGTAGGGAGGGCTTGAAAATTAAGCCAAAGTATTCATTGGTGCAAGATATTCCCAGAGATGAGCTCCTATTCCAAAATCATAGACCAGTGCTTAAAGTAATATGGAAGTATTTCAGTGATTGACCCCTGGCCTCAGAGATAAAATTGAATGAGATAATGAGTATCATTTGCAATTCCATGGAAGGAAAACTCACTATTTGGCAGTAATCTTTGAGAATGAATGAATGGGTGGATGGTTCATTCATTCATGAATGCCATAAACAACGATTGACTTCTTACCACGAACAAATCACAGTTCACACACTGCAAGTAGAGCATGAGCAAAGAAAAAAAAATTCCTCCCCCAGCATGACTTATATCTTAGTGGGTTGAATGAGATGCTTAGGCAACTCTTAACTGGCTAAATAATGGATCAGCTCCTCCATCTCTTTTAGCCATGCCAATGAGAACAAGAAAGTGGATGATGGCATTGGAAAGAAAAAGTTGGCTCTCTTGCTTCGAGGCCAAAATTCTATTGCCATGGCAAGGATATGCTCGCTCATCTGGGTCATGGCATAGACTTCTATATTTTGAATCAAAGCTCTACGAATACCAGAAGGCGAAAGATGCTATTATCAGGCCAGGTAGGGGGATTGATATCAATTTACTTCTTTGTTGCTTGTGCCTCCCTTAAAAATATCTGAAGCCCAGCACAAACAAGGTATGCACCTAAATTAAGTCTGTGGTCAGCTTTGCTGGGGAGAAACACATTTCTGTGAGTGATTTGTCTTCAGCCCCGTTGGCTCTGGCAGATTTATAGGGTTTATAGTTTCACACACAAATTGTCCTTGAACAATTTCTCTATTACCTGAAACACTGCTCCCTCCTTCCAGCCCCCGTCAGATGTACCCATCTGCTGTCTCCCCCTCTCCAAGATTTTTTCTTTAATAACAAAGTAATTGTTGACATTGTAAGAAAAATCCAATTCTTGGTGAAAGTTTACGTTACAGAGGGTCTCTTTTGGGGAGAAAATCAGCAGCGGATAGAGTTGCACATTCCTGATGTTGGGGCCAACTCCTTCTAAAGCCTGCCTTACCACGAAACAACTGCACTGCCCTTCCCAGCTGGTTCTCTTTTCTATCTTGGGAAAGAACAAGAAAGACTAATGCTTTTTGTCCTTTACCCTCCAAGTGCCAGGACTGCTGCATGGAGCAATGTCAGTAGAGGGTCAAAGGGAAGATGGTAGAAGAGCCTAATAGCCGCCCTGGAGTTAACCTTCCCATGCCCACTTCACATTTTCAGAATGAATATGTGACCTCATGCATGTTGTTTCTTGAGTTTGTCAGTTCCTTGCCAATGAGGGGAATTTGTAAGTCATCTTGAGTATCAACCCTCCCCATGGTATCCACAGATGATGACACCCAGCCAGACTGAATGGACTTAATATTAAGATTTGGTCTAGGGTGGCTACTGTCTTCGAGAAGCATGCCAACTGATGGTGCGAAAACTGACCCTTGTAGCATGTTTTGTTGCAGCAAAGTCCCTACTAAGTTGGGCTAACTGGATGAAAAGTGATCTTAATTAAAAATAGAGTAGAAAAATGGTAGAAGAAAGAGCTTTAGAATCAGATAATCTTCAGTTTGCATCTCTGCTCTGTCATTTTCTAGCTTTAGGACACTGGACACGTTATTAAAATCTCTGAGTCTGGCTCTCCTTTGGGTAACAAGGAAATAATCATCTCTGCCATATATCATGGAGTTGTTATAAGGGTTAAATGAGATGCTGGGCATGAGTTTGCTTAAAACATTGGCCTGACATAATGAGCACTCAATGAAAGGTGATTTTTATTCATAGTACAATGTTAAATTATAGCATATTTTAAGCCAATGCATTTTTAATTAAGAAAACTCAGTTAACAAAATTTTGATGAATAGGCCCTTATGGGACTTGCCATAACAAAGAGGTAAGAATATGTCAGAGTTGCTTTATCACTTATTTATAGGAAGAGGTTGCTTTGAAAATCTTTTTTAAAGTTCTATGCAAAATGCTTTGAAGACTTACTCAAGTATAGGGTCAATGCTCTCTTTGCAACCTTGTTTATACATTAAATCCTAATTTCATAATTGGTGCAAAAGATCGTTTTACTTTGGCTCACTCTAAGGAGTGATAAATTTTGAATTTGTAGTGTCTGGATTCCTGAGACTATTATTATTCAAGGCCTTAATTTTATTTATTTATTTATTTATTTATTTATTTATTTATTTATTTATTTTTTTGAGTTGGAGTCTCACTCTGTCGCCCAGACTGGACTGCAGTGACTGCTCCCGGCCACCGCAGCCTCAACCTGCTGGGTTCTGGCGATCCTTTCGCCTCAACCTTCCAAGTAGCTGGAACTACAGGCGCGCACTACCACACCCGGCTGATTTTTTTATTTATTGTAGAGTTGAGGTCTCGCTGCCCAGGTGGGTCTCGAACCCGCGGGCTCAGGCAATCCACTCACCTCAGCCTCCCAAAGGCGCGGGATTACAGGCTGAGCCACCGAGCCCGGCCAAGGCCTTTATTTTAAAGAGATCCTGCATATTTAAAATCTGAAATAATGTAGATATAAGAGTATGGTTGATGTAATTTAAAATCTGAAATAATTTAAATGAAAGTATGGCTGACCTAGAATATGTCCTTTCAATGATCTGATTTTGAGGCATAGGTGTTAGTGCTGATCTTCAGTAAGATAGCAATAAAGATAGTAATAATGATAATATCTCTTGCATTTATCCATGATGGAAATAATTTCATTTGTGCTTCACAACAATCCCCTTGTGGCAGAACATCCTCACATTATTACCCACATTTTACAGTTGAAGAAATTGAAATTTGGAGAGGTAAGTCACTTGCCTCATGATGTTTGCTTCAGAAGTTTACCAACCTTTATGTAACTATTTAGTTGCAGAGCTCTTCCTGAAACAGAAATGTACTCTGGAAGAGAGAGAAAAGCAAAACAAGACAAAACATAAAAACAGCGAACCAGATAACAGCCTGTCAGCATCGCCCTCCTGTCCTTTCCTGGTAGTCACTGATCCCAAATCTGAGATAAGATGGCAGCTTTCTTTGACAGTGACCATGGTTGTAGCATTGACAGGTGGTCATGAGAGAGTGGAGCTCCTTGGTTTCAGATTTCTACGTGGCCTCAAGATCTAGTGAGAATTGGAGGGTTAAGAACTGCCCATCGAATGCTGGTGGAGCTGCCTTGGTGAGTGAAATGCTGACTTCGAAAGTGATTCCACACAGTGCTGCAGAATGATACGCTCTGTTCTCTGCCCACCATTGGCTAGAATTCTGAGTCTTGCCTATTTGGCATACCTGGGAAGTCGTAGATTTTATAAAAGAGAAGGGACCTAGTTTTGGTGATGCTGGTACACATAGCAGGGCGGTGAATGAAACTTGGAGTTCCTTTTTTTTTTTTTTGAGCTGGAGTCTCACTCTGTTGTCCAGACTGGAGTGCAGTGGCATGCTGGGACTATAGGTGCACGCTACCACGCCCGGCTAGTTTTTGATTTTACTGTAGAGATGAGGTCTCGCCCAAGTTGCCCAGGCGGGTCTTGAACCCGCGGGCTCAGGCAATCCTCTTGCCTCGGCCTCCCAAAGTGCTGGGATTACGGGCTGAGCCACCGAACCCGACGAAACTTGGAGTTTCTAAGTTGGAAAAATGACAAAGTGGCCAATGGAACACGGGGACCAATTTCATAAAACTCTTTTTTTGCCATCTCCAAGAGAGATTGGAATCCTTTGAATAAAGTAGTATTACATATTCATATCTTTCTTGCTGGCTTTAAACACAGGCACACATTAGCAAGAACCTTCTGAGCTAAAGAGATACATAAACATAATTATCAACCATTGTTGGCTTACAAAGCATCCCAGATATACATGATCATTTCTTTTTGACACTGAAGCCTACGTGGTGCATCATGAATGGCTGTGAACAAACAACACCTTTTGCAAAGTAGATGTCTTTATCCTTATTTTACAAATGAGGAAACGGGGAGATTGCATGATGTGCCTGAGGTCATGCAACTGGAATAAGGTCATCTGACTCTGCATCTGGTAACCTTTCGATTACACCAGTGCATGCTGTCACTGACAACCTTGTCTTTGCATCACTGAAGCAAAATTTTCATGCTACAAAGAGGCTTAGCCCATGTGTATTCCATGCTCTTCTTTATCTGTAAAGAAAATGGCACTCAGAGGTGTTTCAAACACCTATGTGGAAACATAATATCTTCTTCCACAGATATTTGGATTATACTTTATTAATAGCTATTCTTCTGAGATTATATAATTTACAATATACAAAAATGCACCCAGGAAAAGTGCAAATGTATGCGAGAAAGGGAAGATGAGACGTCTCTAACAGAGAAAGAGATCTGTGTTAGTTAGGGTTGTCATAGCTTACAAATCTTAAAATGTCAGAGGTTTAATGCCATACAATTCTATTTCTCACTCATTCAAGAGTCAAATGCAGATGTTGTTGACTACTCAGTGTGGGGGGTTCCTCCATGCAGTCATGCAGAGATCCAGGAAATGAAGGTTATATTGTCCTCAATGTGTTACTTCTCAGCTTATGCCATACTGGGCATCAATATATAGCAGATAAAAGAGAAGAGAATGAGGGATTACCTGGGGAAGTTTCTTTTATGAACGAGGCCTAGAACACATCACTTATTTCCACAAAACACTGTTAGAATTCAGTCACATGGCTGAATCTGATGCAAAGGAAGCTGGGAAATCTAGTTGTGTTCACAAGAAGAGGAAAGATGTTTGGTAACTGGCCAGTAATCTCTGCCACAAGATCCTAATGATAGACTTTATGGAAAATTGACAACCTCCTCAGGCTGAAAAACTTCCCATGTGCCTGCCCTTTAGATGTAGTTTGTAGAAGACCATGTTTGTAACCTATAACTATGACAAGGAAGGGTGGTTGAGCGGAGAAAAGAATGTTCAAATTACATTGATTCTTTAGAACCAAGATCGTAAGGTTTTGTTTGTTTGTTTGTTTTTGTTTTTGTTTTGTTTGTTTGTTTGTTTTGGTCAGCTCAGCCAGAAGTAATTGTTTCCTCCTTTGGATTTCCACATTACTCTACTTTCTTCTCTCCCACGGATTCATGGATTCTTCAGCTTTGGAGAATCATGTGCCTACCTTTTTTTTTTTCCCTCCATAACCTTTGACCAACTTACACTAGTGAAATACTGTTAAAACCTAATTTATATGTTAGAGTTCTACAATGATTTCATTAACAAAATATTTAAAGTTTGAAAGCTGTTGGATAGGATAATCTCTAAAATTCCTTTAAGCTCCATCAAATCTACAATTCTGTTGACCTAACAACATAACCCGGATTTATAGGATAATTGCCAACTTCCCACTTCATTTTGTACTGGGACCAAGCTTTTGAGCAAGAAGAAGATGGAAAAAATGGCTGAGTATAGAGGAGGAAAAATTCAACTCAACTTATTAAAATCTACTCAGACCTTCCAAAAAATACACTAAAGAACCAAGTGACTAGTTTTTTTTTTTTTTTTTTTTTGAGTTGGAGTCTCACTCTGTCGCCCAGACTGGAGTGCAGTGGCCATTCCCGGCCACTGCAGCCTCGACTCGCTGGGCTCCAGGGATTCTTCTGCCTCAGCCTTCCAAGTAGCTGGAACTACAGGCGTGTGCTACCACACCCAGCTAAGTGACCAGCTTGAAATTACTGCTTCCCATAGTGAGTTAGAAAATGGATTTCTCTTAGTGGGCCATATCTATCTCTTGTAAATGACTCTAATTCAGTTGGTCACATGGGTATAAAACAATATCTAGGGGTTGTTTTGAACTGTACCAAACTGAATTCTACCATTATCTAATCCAACCTCTAATTTTCAATCTATCACTGTATAAGTATATGCTTTTTGGTTTTTCTGAATTTGCATAAACTTCAGCAATCTTTCTTCTTTTTGGGGGGAGGGTTGATAATAGTGTTTGTGTTAGAATCACACCTTCTTTTGATTTCTTGCATGCATATAGACTTTGTCGTGTTTGTGGACATAAGTGCTTTTATCTTGCTCGGCAATCAGTCACAACCCAGGGTGGAGGCAGGGAATGTTTGGTACAATATTTCCTATATAAACAGTTTCACTGTAAAAGGAACAATATGGCTCTAATTTTGATGTATGATCAGTTTAAAAATATGCAAACACATTTGAATATACATCCTGTACATGACAACAGCAATATGAAATTGGATACACAAAAAGGGTTTTTTCCCCCTAGTGATTTCCACATCCCTCCCCCAACCAGATAATATCAGCTTTATTTCCAAGCTTTTAAGTGAAAATGCCTGCTTTGATAGCTTTCCCAAATTGATAAAAATATATGTAGTCAAATAGAATTTTTTTTACTGGTCAAGTTGTCCCCTGGCATACACTCTTTCTTCGTCTGAATACAAATAAAAGCAGTCCAAATTGAAGAGAGTTTAACATTTTCCAATGTAGCTGTGAAGTAAAATTGGAAGTGGCAGTAGCAGACACACAGCCCAGGGATATTTAAGATGCATTTTTTCTGTGTGAGAAAAAAGCGCTTGGATCATTAGGCACTTTTTGACTGTGCCAGGTAGGAGGTGAGTCTTTGTTTCTCAGATTCTGTCACAAGCTGCCCAGGTGTGGTTGGGCCTTGATGGGACAGCATAGTGGTGGTGGTAGCTTTGCTTCTCTATCTCTTTCCCATAATACAGCTTTGAGCTTGAACAATAGATACTCAGTGGCAAGTAGTTGTAGTTTAACTGCTCACAATTTCTATTAGTGAACAAAAAATATCCTGTCTTAAAGGTAAAATTAGCACCCATAATCCTACCTCCTTAATTCCAGTATTATGTCCTGGGAATCTACTAAATATCAGAGACAACTAAGCCAACCTATGAAGCTATTATTGATATAATATTCCCATTTTTATGAAAAGAAAACTGAGACTTAAAGAGAGAAGAAGTAATTTAGCCAAGATAACACAATTAGGAAGTGGCCCAGCTGGGATAAAAGCCCAGCTCGGTGGACTCAAGAGCTAATGTTTTTACTTCTTCTTTTTTTTTTTTTTTTTTGAGTTGGAGTCTCACTCTGTTGCCCAGACTGGAGTGCAGTGGCCGCTCTTGGCCACCGCAGCCTCCACCTGCTGGGCTCCGGTGATCCTTCTGCCTCAGCCTTCCAAGTAACTGGAACTACAGGTGCGTGCTACCACATCCGGCTAATTTTTTGATTTATTGTAGAGATGAGGTCTCGCCAAGTTGCCCAGGTGGGTCTCGAACCCGCGGGCTCAGGCAATCCACTCACCTCAGCCTCCCAAGGCGCAGGATTACAGGCTGAGCCACCGAGCCCAGCATGTTCTTTACTTCTATTCCAAATTGCCTTTCAGCCCTAACACACTAAAAATTTTATTATTCCATGCTTTAAACCTGTCTGTTCATAAATATGCATAACTTTTCTTACTTGAAATCAGAGTGAATCACACACACACAGGGATATGTTAAAATGGAAATATTGTATATTTGGAATTTTTAAAAATTATTTGAATGATTTCTTGATATTGCTTTTATAGTCTTCATTACTATGATTTTGTCATTTCTAATGTCTGCATAGCTCATACTAAAATATTCTTACAGTGTGATTTCAAATTTTGTGCTAGACATTATGCTTTTACATATACTAGGTATTTTGTCCTCCTTCCCGAAAGAAAATTGCTAGTAGTATGTGTCTTCATTTTATCTCCATTATCTCCCCTTATAAATGTGGACTTTGAGAGTTACAGGACTTAAGTAACTTACCAAAATCTAACATCTAATCAGTGGCTGGGCAGAATACCAAGACAGACTTTTTGTCTCCAATTCCTAGGTTCTTTCTACTAGCCACACAACTGCCTTCAGAAAATTAGCAAGCCAAAATGTCCAATACTTTGGGCATGGGTAGGTATTATATCCTTTGTGGGTGCAATGATCTCAATGTTCACGTCCCCTCGAAATTCATAAGTTGAAATCCTAAACCCTAAGGTGATGGTACTAGGAGATGAGGGTCTTTTGGTAGGTGATTAGGATTAGTGTCCTTATAAAACAGGGAGCTTCTTTTCCCTTCCACCTTGTGAGGATACAGTGAGAAGGCACTCAATGAAACAGAAAGGGGACCTTTACTGGCACCTTGCAAGGTCTTGGACTTTCCAGTCTCCAGAACTGTAAGAAATAAATTTTTGTCATTTATAAGCCACCCAATCTATGGTATTTTGTTATAGCAGCCCAAACAGACTAAGACAGTGGACAATAAATGTACTATGTGGATAGCAGCTGAATGTAGCAATTTCTTCTCCAATGAAAGACTATTGTAGGACTACAGTTGTAAGATGTGTTGATGGTTGTTCTATTGATCATGGTGGATCTGGTCAGATCTATCTAGACCCAACAACCTGTTAAGAAGCAGTATGAGGTGCTGGATCTGGTCTTAGGCTTTTGGGGGGTCTGCTCTGGGGACAGAAAGATATAACATGAGAATCAAGCCATTTTCAACATCTGATTTTATTGCTTCATTTGTGTGTGTGTACTGCTGGGAAGTCAGTATACCCTCTACCCCTTTTGGAAATGCTTTTCCCACAAATGCCAAATCCTAGCTATCTTTTTCTTTTCTTTTCCTCATTTGGTTTCTTCATCTACATCTTAAGACAGGGTTTCTTTTCTTTCTTTCTTTCTTTCTTTTTTTTGAGAAAGCAGGATTTATTGAGAGGGCAAAAAGTTCCTACAGTGGGAGGGGACCCAAAGGGGGTTGCCCAAGGTAGGGTTTATTTAAGTGTGTGGTGGGGATGATGGGTGGTATACCTGAGACAATGTTTAGGGGGACCTAGATGAACATTTCTTTATTTTAATAGTTTTATACTTATTTTAGTGTATGATAGAGAAAAATACATGGCCAGCTCATTCAACAGTGACTTCCACTTATATTATTGCTTAGAATGAAATTAAACTGAAGTTTTAAAAAGTGAACCATTGGCTGGGCTCGGTGGCTCAGTCTGTAATCCCAGCGCTTTGGGAGGCCGAGGTGAGTGGATTGCCTGAGCCCGCGGGTTCGAGACCCGCCTGGGCAACTTGGCAAAACCTCATCTCTACAATAAATAAATAAAAAATTAGCCAGGCATGGTAGCACGTGCCTGTAGTTCTAGCTACTCGGAAGGCTGAGGTGGAAGGATCACTGGAGCCCAGCAGGTTGAGGCTGCAGTGGCCTGGAGCGGCCACTGCACTCCAGCATGAGTGACAGAGTGAGACTCCAACTCAAAAAAAAAAAAAAAAAAGAAAAGAAAGAAAAATATTGAGATAAACTGGGCTCGGTGGCTCAGCCTGTAATCCCGCACCTTTGGGAGGCTGAGTGGATTGCCTGAGCCCGCGGGTTTGAGACCCGCCTGGGCAACTTGGCGAGACCTCATTTCTACAATAAATCAAAAATGAGCCGGGCGTGGTAGCGCGGGCCTGTAATTCTGGCTACTCAGAATGCTGAGGCGGAAGGATCGCCGGAGCCCAGTGGGTCGAGGCTGCGGTGGCCGGGAGCGGCTACTGCACTCCAGTCTGGGCTACGGAGTGAAAAATCCAACTCAAAAAAAAAAAAAAAATATATATATATATATAGAGAGAGAGAGAGAGAGATAATAGTAATGCAAGTGGCATTGGGATGTGCAAAATTCCTGAAGGTGGTTTGTGAGGGAGGGAAGTTTAGACAACACTGCTTAAAATATATTTTACTTTGTCTTTCCTCTCATTCTGCCCACTCTCTTGCTCTAGCTCCATACCATCAGGATCTTTCTGGCAGGAAACCTGTCTTGCTTGCCCTCGAATCCACTGCTCCTTTACCCCAGTACTTGACACAGTGCCCAGCACATAGTAGGAAGTTAATCTAGGCTCCTCAGTTTCTCTGCTTGTAAAGTGGCCAACAGACAGACCTGCCACCTCCCCTGGGCTCTGCCTCTCAGCAGTCAGCCCAGGGGATCCAGAGCTCCCTAAGTCTGATCCTCAGCTGAGAGAAGGAAACAAGGGACAGAAATAGAACAAAAAATCTTGAACACAGATAAAAGGCTTTTTGATATTTGCATGAAATATGCTTCTTAAAGAGGAACTATTTTTATAGTATTATCTATAAGAGATTATAGGCAAAAATTAATTTTCTAAGTCTTTATAGTTAAAACAGTCTGTGCACAGGAGGAATTTAAATTCCTCTTTTAATAAAAAACCATGCATTGTCCTGCAGGCAAAGGGCTAGGTTTCTTTGTGTGATTATTTTGTGATTTCTGAGGCCAAGAGAAATTTGTAAAATGCTATAAAGACTGCTATGCTTACTTCACTACATTCCAGACTTTGTCTATGCTTCCTCATAAAGGATTATTTGGGGGAGGGGGAGGGCAGAAATATTATAATACAGCTATTCAATAAAGTATTGTAAAACCATAAAATACAGCAAGGATAGGAACTGAAGCTTTCTAGGTGAAGAGAGAAAAGGCAGGACTAAAAGTCTTAAGTAAATGAATAGGAAGCCAATAACTGAGCTTAGAACAAACTGAGAGTCGAACCAAAGGCATTGGAAGTGTTAATTTATTAAATAACCCTTTGCTTTCAAGGCTTACAATAAAAAATATTTGTGGTCAGGAAAGTTAGGAGACAGGAAACTGAAGTCTTCTAAACCCATTTTTATGCTTGGAATGAAACCAAACCTTTATCCAATCATAAAACTTGTGTGTTTATCTGTAAGGGAGTGGAGGGGGAGAAGGAAAGGGTAGCAGTATTTGATTTCTATTTAAAGTACTTCTATTCGCCCAGGATTTTGGTATTAACAGTATCTTCATGTGGCGAGGGGAGACTGCTATCTCCTCCCCCGCCTTGATCCACGGCACCCACCCTCTGAGCTGATGTGAGCGCATTGGCTCAGTTTCCCTGCTTCGGTAAAAATTCATAGGGAAGTGGGAAACAGTTTAATGATCAAAGCTGACCTTGATCTGTATCAAAGGGATCCTTTCCATCCTGGAAATCTGAACCACTTGAAAATAATTTAGATCCAAGAGAGAGACTACCCAACTGTCCACACAAGCCAGCTTGAAAGGAAAATGGGGAAGATCACCAAACACGACCTATCTTTAATGTGATTGCCTGGAACAGTGTGTTTGAGAGCAAGCCACTGTCTTTATGCTCCTTTTCAATGGTGCCGTATCCTGGTCTAGTCTCAGTGAATAATTTGGTGGGGAAGACACCCCAAGAGTCAAGAGACAAATATGGATGTCTTATATGGCTGAATATTTCAGACATTTTTATTCAATGGATGAAAAAACTAAGACCCTAGGAGGTAAAGTGACTTGTAGTGGTGTGTACCCACAGATGAATGAGATGATTGAGTCCTGTTTTAGAGTGATCTTGAAGGAGTGACTTAACCTATCTCAACTTCAGTTACCCCTGTCTTAAAATGGGGTGGATGATAGTATACACTTCCATAGGTTGTTAGTAAATGTTTAAATTCTTTTTTTTTTTTTGAGTTGGAGTCTCACTCTGTCGCCCTGACTGGAGTGCAGTGGCCGCTCCCAGCCACCGCAGCCTCGACCTGCTGGGCTCTGGTGATCCTTCCGCCTCAGCCTTCCGAGTAGCTGGAACTACAGGCGTGCACTACCACGCCCGGCTAATTTTGATTTATTGTAGAGATGAGGTCTGGCCAAATTTCCTGGACGGGTCTCGAACCCGCAGGCTCAGGCAATCCACTCATCTCAGCCTCCCAAAGTGCGGGATTACAGGCTGAGCCACCAAACCCGGCAATATTTAAATTCTTAATTCCATACCTAGGGTGCTTTCTGTTATAACACATTCAGTGGTATAATTTTGCCTTCTTCAAAGCACAGAGAAGGAATGTGTGTAGGTTTTGCATAATCTGCTCACCTTTTTATCCAATGACATTTTGGGACAATGTTGGCCAGAGTTGCTATAGGAATAAAAATAGTCTTAAGGAACTTAAATTTATGAAATGTATACTTTATATCGGGCACTTTACATACATCATCTCATTTAATTCCTGTAAACACTGAAAGAAAATATAGGAGATAGAGGTTATTATTCTAATTCTCAATAGGAGAAATTGAGCCTCCAGTAGCTTAAGAGAGATAACATGGGTGGCACAGCCAGAGGCAGACCAAGTCCCACAACGGGTGGCTCTCGTCTCCAAAGTCTAGGTGTTTACAAGACTGGAAATGGCTACTCTGGGACACCTGGAACTGCCCATGCCTTGAGATTTCCCCTTGATTAGCTACCAAGAGAGATACATTGTGTGTCTCGTGGCATTCAGAGCCAAGATTCACACCGGGCCGACTTGACCCCAAAGCCAGTGCTTTGAGTCATCCCATTTCATTACCCTCAAACAGAGTCAGGGCGGAGCCTGTGGTGGGAACAAGAGCTTAGGAGTTTCGTGCCACAAATTTGAGCCTCTGGACCAGTTGGATTTGTCTAGAGGGGAACTTCTTTCAGTGGCTATTGACACTTCCTTTTGCTGAAACATAGCACAGCAGCAATGGTACAGAGCATATTGGAGAGACTGGGATGTTTTGAGCAGGACTTGGTGACAGTCACCGCTGCTGTATAGTGAGCATTGGAGTCAGTCTTTCCTGACTTTAGTCCTTGTTCTATCACTATCTAGCTATATGGAGATATTGGGAGGTTTTACCTTTATGATAAAAAGGTAACCATAGGCGCACTTACCCACCTCATGGCGTTGTTTGGACGATTAAGCGAGAACATGTTTGTAAGGCAGAAACACACTGGAGGCATGATCTATGGGTTATCTTCAAGGCATCTTAAAGTGTTTTAAGTAGTTGCCAACTTTTTTTTTGAAAGTAGAATTTACTGAGAGGCCAGAAAAGCTCCCACACCAGAAGTGGACGCAAGGGTGTTGCCAACTTTTAAAAATTAGGAAATGTCATTGAAATTATCTCTCTGTCTTTCTGTCTATATTTATCTCTTCCTTTCCCCAACTATAAAATCCATGATGTGAAGATTTCCTTTTGAATATTCAGAAAATCTGGCAAGATCCTCCTGGGATCTTGTTCCCATGAAGTAATAATCCAATGAAGTTCAACAGCAACTATTGCCTTAGAGAGGGCATGCATGCTCCCATTTGCTCTAGTTTTCTGCACACTTTACTGTCTACTTTCTTCCTCTGATCTCTGCAAATACTACAATGTTGTGCTTGGCGTGTGGTAACATGCAGAAAGTAGCAGAGTCTAGAACTGAACCCTCTCAGTCTGACTCCAAAGCCAGTGGGATTAATCACTCTACTCTCTGACCTGGTTCCTCAAAGTGTGGTCCATGGACCAACATCCCCAACACTCCCTGGGGCTTGCTAGACATGCAGAATTTTAGGCCCCACCCCAGATCTAAGCCAGAATCTTCATTTTAAGAAGCTTTTCAGGTGATTCCTTTGTACATAAACATTTGAGAAGCATTGCTCTACAGCTCGTATTAATAACAGAATGTTTGGACCCTGAGCATCACAGATAAGGCCAGTGTAGTTGATGGAAGACTGGCCTGGGAATTGAGAATGGAATTCAAGTATATTTGCTTTGTGACTTTGGTCAAGTCTACTCTGTGACTCATCATCTTTCTCTGTAAAATGAGAGGACGGAGCAATATTTATACTTTGCATTCCTCAAAAACACTAAATGACAGTGTGACTTCTGGGGCAAGAGCTGCTAACTCTATGCTGGGTGCTGAGATGACAAAGTCCGAGCATAGACAGTCAATGCTGGCCCCCTGGGTCTCTTGGTGTAATGTCTCAGAGAGACAAACTAACAATGACAGCACTTATGACAAGCATGAGCCCAGGTTTTACCCAATGATGATACTCAGTGTTCCCCAGATGGCCTCTAAAATACACTATATGATCTCCGGTGTCCTGATCCAGGTTTTTTTTTTTAAAAAGCTCCCACATGTGTGTGAGGAACAAAATGTGTGTGAGTACAAAACATACACAATGAAGAAACGTACATGCCTTGTGCATAGCTTGGCAACTGGGTGCAGCCCCAGGGGAAAACTTATATTGGCCTGAGACATGGCGAAAAATGTAGATCTCACAGACCTTTATTTATTAACATTTATCCTATGAGAGAATGCCTTTTTATTTCATTTTATTTTTTAAATAAAATAATGCCTCTAAGCTAGCACTGAATTATAGATAGTGCTAATTTGGTTCAATTATTTTGCTCATTATGGGCAGAAACACAAGTGACATTACAGACCCAGGACTGAGAAATCAAGTCCCAGATTACTTGTGTGAAAATACAAGTGGGATTTAAAAATGTATCAAATAACTAGCTGTCATACCTGATTAATACCACCTGATCTAGGAGAAGCAGCCTTTCTATCTTCTAAAATGTCATTAAAATATCAAAAATAAAGAGTTCACATAATTAAAAAAACATTATTTTGTTCACACAGCCTGAAAAAATGTGATTAGGCAGCAATTCTGAAATGGTGATATTCAATCAGGTAGGCATTTGTACACCAGCTCGGAGCAGATACTTCTGGTTATGTAAAATGTTGTCTCATTATGTGCTACGTTAGGACAGACGCCAAGGAAAGGGAGAGATGGCGGTGAGGGCACATGGTTCATTCACTCTGAAGTTGCAAGAGTGAAGTTTTTTTGTTTCAAAGCCAAAATAGCCCTGTTTTATCAAATAAGCTATCTGGGTTACATTTCCTGTCAGCAAAGCGACAGGATCCATGTTGATGCTTGGGTTCCAAATAAGACTGATTTAGTTATTCTGTCACTAAACACAAGCTAAATTTCCATTCAACAAAAACAAGAATAATTGGTTTGGTTTTAGAAAGACAAGCAATCATTTTTCATTAGCGTATACGGGAATGAAGCATGCTGTTGGTTGCTAATGTATGCTCACAATGATGCCGGAAGATGGGCATTGTAAACTCCACGAAGCAATCATTTTTCTGTGAAATAATGTTCTTAAAGTGGGAGCTCTGTATATAACTGAGTCTTTTTACATACACACAAACATACACACACACATACACACACATACACACACGGTCATTGGGCAAAAATAAATTCCTATTTGTTATGTCTTGTTCATAGTAGGCACTCGATAAATGTTGGTTGAATTAATTTGCAGGGATATGAGTAGACATTGGTTTAAGGAAACACCGTTTATTTTGTAATTCATGGGCTGCACAACTTAGCCTTGGAAATAGAGGATGACAAGAATACTGATGCTTCATAATTGAAGGCCTGGTTGGAGTGTGCAGCCAGCCTTGTCCAGGTAATGAGTTTCTAGGGAGAATGCATTGGAGATTTTTCTTAGTCCTTGAGTTTTCCAGTATTGGTCAACGAACCAGCTATTCTTGGTGTGTAAGTAAGATATTTTGTGAAGAATATTCACTCAAGCAGTGTGTCTACCCAGTGCCAAAGCAAATGGTTGAAAAGTGAAAACTCAATCAGTCAAACAGCTGGTTTGACTGTGGTTGCCCTGAATTCAAGAGTGGTTTTAGGTGTCTGCAAACTTGAGGCAGGATCAGTGATGGTGGCCAGGCATCGATAGGTGGTTACCTGGACAGGAATATGAAATACTCAGCCCCCAGTCCTAGCCCTGGAATGTAGGTTAATTCTTGACTGTGCCGCTGAGGATTAAATTAGAACAATACTTGGAATTGGAAGCTCAGCCCACTAGACTGCTGGTCTACAAAAAGGGGTGTGGAGGAAAATATTAGAACTCTTTATATTAAATTTTGGTCTCAACCTTTTGACTTTCTGTTTTGTGTGTGTATGTGTGGAGGGAGTATATGCTTTATATAATACATATCTGATAGCAGTGCTACTATGCAATTTATAAACAAGTATTTATACATGTCTTAGGGATATGTGTTCAAAAGGTTTGCTAATAATGATGTGAAACAAAATTTAAAATTCAAAAATTTAGAGATATTGTACTTGATCAAGCTCTGTGATGACAGGAATTATATCAGCTTTATTAATCTCTGTGCACCCAGGCATAGCACACAGAAGACATTTTTAATACTAAAAAATCCAAGAGAACAGGCTCTCTAGTTTTCATTTAATATCATATCCCAAGTTCCTACCACAATCCCTGTAATTTATTAGGTGTACACACAAACACATTTTTAAAAAATGAATGCCTGCTAATCAATTGTTCTAACAGAAAATTCTACCAGGTTTTTCTAACACCTTTTTGGATCTCTACCTTGTGAGATCTTTGGAAGCATTTTGGACATTTTGGATAACCTCTTTGTCTAAACATTTGAAACAAAGTGTAGGAAGTGTTTTGTCTTTTACTAGTGACCTGCACCCTGCCATAATTTCCTCTCCTCTAATTTGTAAGCCAGACTTATTTAGAAACAATCCTGGTCAATGTATGTCTGGATTTAAATTGGGATACTAATTTGCTTTTCAAAATTAAGAGTCATCATTTTGCAGAAGGATCACCATAGAATCTCTTCAACGAATATTCCTATGCTATTATGTTTGGTTGATAAAAAGTAATGAGTTGTCACATTTTTAGAAATACTTTTCTAGGATCGACAGTTGTGGGAATCTGCCAGGGGAAGTTGGGAATCTGCACCTCATCAACAAGGATACCTTCATAATGCACATTTGTATACCTCACACTGAATTGTACCCTACATCATTTTTAAAATAAAAAAAAATTAAAAGAGAAAGAAAAAAAGAAATACTTCTTTGTCTTGTGTGAGTCAGATCTTCAGTGTTGTCTAGTATAATAGTTTTTCTTGACTGGAGAGAGGTGCAGAACGACCCACAGAGGTCATTTCAAAATCTCATGGTAAGGTACAGTGTGTGTGTGTGTGTTTCCCATCCACACTGTGCAAAGTTTTAAATCTCATGATGGAAAGCAGCAAAGTATAAGTTCAGGAAATCTCAAATTCAAATCTTAGCTGTACTGTTTATTAGCTATAATTTGCCTAATGTGATGTTTTAGAGCTTTAAATCACAATAATACTTTCCAATAATACCCCCTTTATAGGCATGTTGGTAGGACTCTTTTGGATTGCAAGAAAACCTAATCTGCACTCCAGTCTGGGCGACAGAGTGAGACTCAAACTCAAAAAAAAAAAAAAAAATGGAAAACCTAATTTCAATGGGCAAGTTTAAAAAAGGGAGCTGATTTCCTCATGAAACTGACAAGTTCAGGGCTGTAGAAGTTCTTATCCAACAACACCACCATTTGCTGGTCCTTCCCCTCTTGTCTCCGTCTCCCTCTGCCCTGGCCTCATTCTGAGGTTCCGGTGGGTGGTGCAAGATGGCTGTGGCAGGCCCAGCAGTACATTTTCTTGGGTGAAGAGAATGTCAATTTATTTTAGCAGCCCAGGCACAAGTCTCTTTGCCTCTCCTTGGCTCATTTGGTCATGTGCTCACCTCTGAGGCAATGACAGTGGCCAGGAGAATGTGAAATGCTATTTGGCTTTAGTCTGGATCATAAGCTCACTCACTGGTGGGTGTGTCAGCACCCCTCCTCCTGCCCAAATTACTTGGTCCTGGAGTAGGGGACAGGTGGTTCTGCAGAGAAAAACTGGAGCAAGTTTATGAGGTGAAGAAAGAGTGAATGCTAGAAGGAAGCAAACATATCAGCTGTCTACTATAGCCAGTTTGTGGGAAGATTAAATGAGGTCATCTGTGTGAAAGTGCACAGCACATAGACAACCAGTAAATGATCAAAAGTAGATGATCAGATTAAGTAAATCTCAAGAAATGTAACAGAGACAATTTAGGGCAAGTTTGAGATTAATCATGCCAGAAAACTTATTGACTTGGAATAGATGAGCTGTGTTTCCTAAACATTTCTTCAGAATCTGTGATGTGCCACGTTTTGTGTATAGAGATGGGGATACTGAGATTAAGGACGCAGTTGGTTTCTGCCTTGGGCTTTCTTTTAGTTTAGCAAGGGATGTGAGTGTGTTTGTCATTTCAACACAATGTGGAAAGTGTTGATGGATGCGTGCTCAGGGGCCTGTGGGAGCACCAAGAACAGGTTTCAAAAACAGCCTGGTGGGGGTGGGAGTAGGCAAAGAGTTGAGGGGAAGTCTCCCACAAAGAGAAGCCCCTGCTCAGAGCTTTCAACAATTAGTGAGAGCTCTCATGGTGAAGAAACGAGGTGGGGGAGGGGCTGGTTTCTTTTGGGCAACAGAACTACATGGGCAGAGGTGGGAGAGTGAGAAAATGCTCATTGCCACTGGTGGTGGGCAAGGGGTACGGCTGAATGCCATTTGTCATCCCTGCTGTGTAAAGTTGGAGGCTGAGAGTGGCAGAAGATGAGACTATGAACATTCTCACAGGAGTCCAATCACCAGGTAGACCAGACATTACCCCTAAGATATGGGAGACTCTATCCAGGATCATTTCAGAATAATATTTAGTTGAGATTTGAGAATGGAGATGAATATTTCTTGAGTTCTGTGGCATACATTTATAATAAATATTTGTCCTAAGTGTTCATTGATTATTGATGTTAAACCAAAAATATACAAAGAAAGATCCATTTCAACTGAGTGATGAAAATATTGTAAGTCTAATCAAGAATTACAGTGGAAAAGAAAAAAATATATAATATATCTAAAAAACAAAAAAAAAACAACAACAACAACAAAAAGATATGGGAGACTTCTGAATGGGTTAAAAGCAAAAAAGTGATATGGTCCAATTGGAGTTTTAGAAAGATACCTCTGACTGGCATTGGAAAATGGTTGGGAATTGGCCTAGACAGACTTTAGGGGACCCAGAGATGATGCTGTTGCACTGGTCCAGGACAGAGATGTGGGAGGAACCTGGACCAGGCTACTAGTAGCAGGTTTGGAAGGGAAGAGACAGGGCAAGAAGGGAGGAGTTCAGGCAGAAAGACTCAGAAACTGGTCAGATGAGTGAGTCATGTCAGGCCGCTGACATGTATAGGGGTGCCTAAGAAGTCACTCTTTTCTGACAAAAGGTTAAAAAAAAAGGCAAACAAAGCCAGGCTCGGTGGCTCAGCCTGTAATCCCGCGCCTTTGGGAGGCTGAGGTGAGTGGATTGCCTGAGCCCGCGGGTTCGAGACCTGCCTGGGCAGCGAGACCTCATCTCTACAATAAATCAAAAAATCAGCCGAGCGTGGTAGCGCATGCCTGTAATTCCGGCTACTTGGAAGGCTGAGGCGGAAGGATCGCCGGAGCCCAGCAGGTAGAGGCTGCGGTGGCCGGGAGCGGCCACTGCACTCCAGTCTGGGCGACAGAGTGAGACTCCAACTCAAAAAAAAAAAAAAAAAAAAAAAGAAAAGGCAAACAACTTAAATTGAACAGGCCCATCAATAAGAAAATGGTTGAATATTTGATGGTGCTTTCATACAGTAAATTAAACTTACTCTATGGAAGTCTAAAATAATATTTTTGTCAAATGTTTAATGGTTTGGAATTTGCTCATGATATATAAAGTGAAAAAAGTAGGCTATAAAATGAAATAGCAGTATGATCCTAATGTATGTAAAGTTAGTTGTAGAAACATCTGTAGCGTATAATTCCAGATGACTTGTACCACAGTGTTAATGGCTTTTATCTCTGAAATGGGGAAGTGTTTCTGGATTTTCCATTTTTAAGCAACAACCTTGTAATACTCCTAAAAGTTGGAAGAAAACAAATGGTACATTTTACAAGAAAACCAGAATGACCATTTCTGATAGATGCCAGCCTTCTTGAAAACAAGTTCCCAAGGAGGACAGGCAATAGCTTTACTCTTACATTTGGCCTAATGTGCTGCTGGTGGTAATGATTGCTCACACCTCAGCCTTTGAAGAGGAATACTGGGAGAGAATGATGTCTGAAGTCTCTATCCCATGAAGCCCAAACTCCACCATTTGCTATTGGGTAAGTAAAAGGCTCCCTCATACCAAAATGCCTTGAAGTGAGAAGACAGGGATAGACAGCTTCACTCTGTGGTTCATGAGCAGCAAGCTTGTAAGAAATTACTTTTCTTGTCCCAAGTTTGGTTTTCCTGTTTCCAAAAAAGGGGTCATACTCCCTCCCTGCCTAATGCACAAAGTTGCTGCCAGATTCGAAAGATGAGGAGAAAATGCCTTATTGACAGTAAAATGTTATTTGCCTCCTCCAAACTGTGATTACCTTCTTCTTGTGATATTTTTATCACCTTCCTTTCTCCATGATCCGCTCTCAGCTCATGGTGGGATACTTGTAGGCTCATCAGTGTGAATAAGTTTACATCAAAAGATAATGTCTCCTATCTTCTGACTGAAGAGCATGGAGCAGCATGTTTGCTTTTTCTCCTGTCCCCCAGTGGTCTCTGCTGCCTACCCATATTTGATCCAATGCACCAGAGACAATAAAATTCAGAAAGTCACATAGCACTGAATGAAAGGAGGAGGGAAGCATCCCCTTCAGATGAGCTCTCTGTGAAGGCATTATGTGGTTTATGAACATATGAGTGATGGTATTTCTAGTACGCCCACAACAGTATGACTAGAGGCGGGTGTTTGTTTTAGGTGAGTAAATTCCAGGAAGAGGAATTGCTCAGGGCTTCTATGGCTGTGTGGAGAGCAACCACCACCTATACCTAGAAGAGTTTCCTTGTGCCTTCTCTTTCAGAATTTTCCTGAGGAAGTGAGATTTCACTGGGAAGGAAGATCACAGACCACAGCTCCCTAGAGTGGACCTGGCACTACTTTCCAAGGTGGTCCTGGAAAGGAAGTCACGCCAACAGGAAGAAGAGTGCCTATTCTTGGGCTTTCATCAAATGTTGGTTTAGACTCTAGAGGAAGTTGATTTTCTGTAACAGTTTTGACAGAAATATGTGAATGTGGTTGTAACATTTTGGACTTTATGCCTATGGGTTCACATGTGCATTCATAAGTTCTAGAAGTCGCAGCTCTGATAAGTGGCATGGGGTGTTGTGGCCTTTATGACAGACTAGAAAAAGGGTCTCCAGGTATTTAAAAGAGTTCACTTATTTGATGCAGTAAATGCAAATTTATAAAGAAAAAATACAGACTTTTATTTTCAGTGGCCTATGCATCTCTTGAGTTTGAGATTGAGACCCTCTAGAATATTTTCATGTCTTGTGTTGGTGTTCAGGCAAGTTTGTTTCACTGTATTCTTTCCTGTCTCTTCTAAGCCTCGGCCTGTTTCTCCTCTCCATCTTAGCAAATGCCACCCTCGCCCTCTCAGTTACTCAGAGACTTGGGGTCATTGTTGTCTCTTCTCTTTCCTTGGCACCCACAACTAGTCCATTGGCACTGGCTCTCCATCCCACATCTGACCACTTCTCACCTCCACTGGTCCCACCCTAGTTTAAGCCATCATTGTCTCTTATAGAACACTGTGTTAGTCTCTTTACAGCTTCCATGATTCTATTCTTAACTCCCTGACAATCTGCTGTTCACACAAGAGCCAGCGTGATGATAAGAAAAACATCCAGAATTATTTGTCATGCCCCCTCAGAACCTTCCAAGGATTGTATCTCAGGGTAAGCAAGAGACGATGAGAAAAAGTTTCTCTTTATAAAAGTATTTCTGTTAGCAAAGAAAGAAGCAAAAAACAAAAAACAAGAGAAGAAAAAAGAAAAAGAAGTTGAACACTAAAGTTTTATTTAAAAACATTGTTACACTTTTCAAATAATGTGTTTAAATTATTTAATGATACATTCTATTAACTCGTAGTGATTTTCTTGTTAACTAGTCTTGTTTTTAAACTATACCATCATGACACTGGACTAATACTTGGCTATTTCCACAAATAAATAACAAGGTGTGGAGGAAAGAAGGGCATCAGCTTGTATCTGTTTTTTCAGGACTATCCTGGTTTTAGCGCTAAAAATACAACATCCTGGAAACCCACACAGTTCCAGGCAGACTAGGATGGTTGGTACCAGTCAGGGAGGCAGGAAGGAGGACTTGATGGATTAAAAGAGGCTTAAGAGACATATGGACTTTATTTGACTCCTACTAAAAAAATTGTGTGTGTGTGTGTGTGTGTGTGTGTGTGTGTTTGGAGGCAGGGGGGCACTGACTAAATGGTGATATTAAGGAATTAATTTTATTTATTTATTTTTTAGTTATGATTATAATATTGTGGTCATTCTTTTTAAAAACGAGTTCTTATGTTTTAGAGATACACGCTGAAGTATTCATATATAAAAATGACATGTCCGGAACTAGCTTCTAAGTAGCTCAGTGTTTGGGGACCTGGGTTTAGATGGAATCAGGTCATTCGAGCTGACAATTGTTGAGTGATCAGAATGTGGGGATTTGTTTTACTGTTCTCTCTAGTTTTGTAGAGGTCTAATGTCTTCTATAATAAGACATAAACGTGCCAACAGTCAACACTTCCCTCCAGTGGCTTCAGAACACAGCTCAACCGCTCTGCTCTGGGAAGCCTATGGGGCTCTGAGCATTCTGTCTTGCGACTTCCTCTCTCCTGTTGTCTCTTACTGTAGCTCTTCAAGCACCACGCTTGTTCTTGGGCCTTGGGGCTGCTGTTTTCTTTGTCTTAGTCTCCTCCCCAGACCTTTTCTCCTGCAGGTCTTTGCCCAATGCCTCTTTCTTCACTGACCAGTCTTCAGGGTATTGTCCCTTCCCTAATCTCCCACTGCATTAATCATGCTTTGTCATCTAGAGGCCTTGCAGATCCAGGGAGGGACTATCCCTCTCCAGGGTTAGCTAATTTTCAGAGATGGCAAAATCGCTTGGCTTTGAGCATGCCTTCGATGTGCAAATCAATCACTCCAGACTCCGAACCCCCATTTACCTTCATTTGTCAGGTTCCTGCAGTCAGGGACACTAACCCTGCCCTAGGTTTCAGACAACTAGATCACATCTACGGGTTGGAGCCACTGAAATTATTCTAACTTTACAATATATATATATATATATTTTTTTTTTTTGAGTTGGAGTCTCACTCTGTTTCCCAGGCTGGAGTGAAGTGGCACACTCAGGGCCACCCCAGTGTCAACCTGCCGGGCACTGGCAATCCTTTTGCCTCAGGCTTCCAAGTAGTTGGAACTACAGGCGTGTGCTACCACGCCCGGCTAATTTTTGATTTATTGTAGAGAGGAGGGCTCGCCAAGTTGCCCGGGCTGGTCTCGAACTCGCGGGTTCAGACAATCCATTCGCTTCAGCCTCCCAAAGTGCTGGGATTACAGGCTGAGCCACCAAGCCTGGCCAACTCTCCAATCTTAACCTTGCTCAGCTTCTGCTCCTCCCTCACCCATTTTTTCAAGTAAAAACCACACTAAAGGCTTTTGCCGGCACTGTCCTCTCTCACTCCTCTTCTGGATCAATTGGGGTTTCTGTACTTGGCCTCACCATATGGTGTGCCCCTTCCTCATGGAAACTGTAAGTAACAAACTATCTTTTCAGTAACAATGGTTTCCTGATCTGCTTGCCTCACCATACCTGAATAAAAACAAAATCCTGGGTACATTTTACAACATCAGATCTTATCCTTTCTCTCCTTATTCTGCTTTTCTTTTCTCTAGAGCATGTATCACAGCCAAAAGCATTATATATATTTATATGTCTGCTTGCTTATTACTTACCTTCTGTGGGTCCTTAGAGCAGAAATCAAGTGTGGCCTGCTAATTACTCAACTCCTCAGTGCCTAGAATGGTACTGGCTACATAGTATTCACTAAGTATTTGTGAAATGATTGTGAAAGAATAAGCCCCATTTGCCACTTGGGCAAATGGAGGTTTAGGAGGGGGGAGGATGCCTAGCAGAAGGGATGTAAGGCACTGCTCCCTCGAACAGTCATCATGGAAGTGTTTCTTTTTCCAAATCATAGGACAGAGAGGCGTGATCTCTGATTAATGGCATGTGATACAGGGATGACGATTTTGACCCCAGGAAATAGCAAAACTTTAAAAATTTTATCTTATTTTGTGTTTTTAGAGACATGGTCTTACTTTGTCACCCAGGCTGAAATGCAGTGGCTGGCATGATCCTAGCTCACTGTAGCCTCTAACTCCTGGGCTCAAGCATTTCTCCTGCCTAAGCCTCCTGAATAGCTAGGTCTACAGGTGAGTACCACCATGCCTGGCTGTTTACTTTTTGTAGAGACAAGATCTCACACAAACTTTGATTTAATGTTCAGAATCCCTGTTCCAGTGCTTTCTAGTAATGTAACATTGAACTTTTCTTTATACTTCAAGTGGAAAAAAATGAGAACGAGTGGGTTGATGCAAGGAAATTTCCTAACCATGCCTGACATGAATGGTAGCTCCTTTTATGGGCATGGTACCTGCTATCTTGCCTGCTATCTCCTTGGGTCAATAAAAACATAGGAAAATGAATGAGAAAGAAGGCAGGTATAAGGTATGGTCAAAACACCATAGGGGTATGATTATCCTAAACCCATTTGTTAATATGGCTCAGGATAGGGTCCAGGACAGGGCCCTCTGGATAGCCAGCTGTGCAGAGACCTTGCCAGATGAGAGTTGGTTGGCATATTGGGTGTGCTTAGGCCCAAGAAATAAGACCTGAAGGAGATAAGAGATGACTTCATGTAGTTGATGAGTAACCATGTAGATGAGATGGTAGATAAACTCTGGGTTCTTCAAAAGGGAGGCTCATAACCTTTTTGGGAGAGAACTTCCTCCTACTTGGAGCTGTCCTGACACAAAATGGGCTGCTTTCTGCAAACTGCAGTTTTCTGAGGCAGGGTCAAGTCTATTTGGACCACTACTTCATTCCCAAGGCAAGTCCAGCATGAAATCTGGTCATAGTAGCCACCGAGTAAGGATTAGTCTCATGAAGGAGACATGTAGAAGCTGGACAATCAACTCTAAGGCCCATTACAACTCAACCTTAACTTCCTACCCCAACCTTGTCAGCTTTAGAGAGTATTTAGCTCTCTAGCTCTCAGTTAATTCCTTCTTTTAACTCATCATATTTCTCTGGCAAAAGAATTCAGTAAATATGGCTTCTTTTAGATAAACATCATTAACAATGTCCTCCTGTATATTATTATAAAACTGTAAACACACAGAAACCTCTGAGATTTTCTATAGATGAGATTCATGAGCCTTGTTGCATGTAAGTAATTCTATTTTCTTTCTTTTTTTTTTTTTTGAGCTAGAGTTTCACTCTGTCGCCCAGACTGGAGTGCAATGGCCGCTCCCGGCCACCGTAGCCTTGACCTGCTGGGCTCCGGCGATCCTTCCGCCTCAGCCTTCCGAGTAGCTGGAACTACAGGTGCGCGCTACCACGCTCAGCTCATTTTTGATTTATTGTAGAGACGAGGTCTTGCCAAGCTGCCCAGGTGGGTCTCGAACCCGCGGGCTCAGGCAATCCACTCACCTCAGCCTCCCAAAGGTGTGGGATTACAGGCTGAGACACCGAGCCCGGCTAAGCAATTCTATTTTCAAGGAACAAATGGAAATATAAAACTGTCAGAATTTCAAGGGACTTAAATAGTCCTTGGGTTTACCTTCATATAATCCTTGAATTCCTTCTACAATATCCTTTTCAAGTGGGTGTTCAGTCTGTGTTTGAGCCTCTTTGGTGATGGGAGAGTTACCTCCCCAGAAAGAAGTGTAGCATCAGGTTTGAGGCCATGGATGTTGGAATAGGCCAGACCTTATGTTCAAATCCCAGTGTCACTGCTTACCAGTTCTGTACCCTTAGTTTCTTCTCTGGGCCTTAGTTTCTTCATCTGTAAACTGGGAAAAATAATTTTGCTTATGTCATAGGGTGATTATGAACCTTAAGTGAGATACAAAATGGTTGTAACATTGCCTGGCACATGGCAAACACCCAATAAATGTTAGTTCTTTTTCCTCTTAAGGCAAAATTAATTATTAGATTGACTACCAGAAAAATTTCCCTTCTATGTTAAAGATTGCCGTCCTGAAGTATAGTCTTTGTTCTGGAAGATCATATAGTTGACTCTCTAATGTTGTATTTAGCTGACAATCAGGGTCTCTGGAGACTGATATCTACAAGGATTGTAAAGCTTTCCTCAGTGGCAAAGAAAGATAAGATGGCTTATAATATCTGCCGTGGTATGAGAATTGGGGACGGAAGAAGAGATAGGAATGTAGTAAGTGAAAAAATTTGTGCCATTCATTTGCTAGTCCTGCCTAGTTTTTCCCCCTCAAAATCCCACAGAATGTGCCTGTTTCCCTAATTTTTCTTATCTCATGAGCCTTGCAGCCAATACTTATATAATATTGTCCCTGTTCTGTTGCTGACTGGCTGTTCTCACGTCAATAATGCCCCTCTTACTTGGAGAGCAGGAACAAGCTCTGAGTAGCTGTCAAAAAGCCCCTGCTTTTTAACCAATTCATCCAATTCAACAATGACTTATTGAAAGCACAATATGAATAAGGAGAGGCAGGTCTTGCTTTATGACATTAACAGAGTGACAATTAAACTTTGAATGAAGAAACATAAAGCTCCGAAACAAGACCCAAGCCTTAAAAATACAAAACATCTTAGGGTCTTTTGGTGTTGAGGCCAACAACTCAACTTGCCTTAATAGCCCCCAAGGGCTTCATTATATGATATCAGAGTGCAATAATTGGTATGCATAAAACTGCCTAACTCATCAAGAAGACAATACATTATAATTGTTGTACTCTGTTTAAAAAAGCAGGGAAGTCTTTTTATAAAGGTTATCAACAATTAATTAAAATAAGGAAATATTGCTGAAAACTGAAAATTTCATTATGGTGAATAGCCTGCTCTTTGATGATATTTCATAATTATAAATGCTTTTAATTCCAATCACATTTAGGTGATGTGAAATCTAAAGGCTAAAACTATTCAGAGCATAGGGAAATTATAAATAAAGTAGAAGTGAAAAGAAATATATGGAACAATGAAGAGTTCATTAGGAGATCACTGATCGTTGTTATGTTTTATTTCTGTAAGCATTTATCAAGCACTTATCCCATGTCAGACACTGTACTGGGTTCCAGGGTGCTACTGAAATGAGACAGGGTCTCTTGCTTGGGAAATTTATAATCTAGTAGAGGAGCCAACATGTTGAAAATAATTATAGTGAAAAAGGGTATGTCAGGAAAAACTAAGAAGAGTGCTTGAGTAGAGTGTTGAAGAATAAGTACAAGTTTACTATTTTCCAGGTATGCAAAATGAATACATCTCCAAAAGTTATGACATTTTCTATTCTTTAGATATCCAGCTTAGCCATATCATTATAAAAGGAATGAGGAGTTCACAAATGGTTTTTCTTGGGGTGGGGAAATACCTTTTGAGAATGCTTATAGGTAGGAAGGAAAATTGAAGGTGAGTCTGGAAACTTTCTTTAGTTATAACAAGCAACATGTGTGTACACTGAAGGTCAAAGGAACCGAAAATGAACAAAAGAATAGAGGAAATCTCAAAATATTTAAACAAAAGGAAAGACTAGAGATGGAGTTGAATTTACCTGGTGGAGTAAAATATATGCTTAGAACACATCAGGAGAACCACATTGATACATTGATACTTTGCAAGTCATGGACACCTAATAACTTCATCAGGTGATTAATAAGGAACTGCACCAGATTGCAATCTACAGTTTCCTTCTGGATCCCAAATGCTCCAGTGTTCTACAAGACTAAAAGTATGGAGCTTAGAATAGGTGCTCAAGGATCTGGAGACAGCCTCTGGGGTTTTGTGAAAGAAGTGGTTGATCTGTCCTGGTCTTTTGTAAATAGACTGGAGGTTGGAACTCAAAGAGGGGTGCTTGGCAATGAGATGATGATGCTAGCACAGAAGGCAAAAGGGAGTTATCTGAGGAGTTCTTGCTCTGGGGATGGCAAGAATGAAGATGCCAAGTATTGCTAGGAAGGAGCGTCAGCATTCAGGAATTCTGCTGAGGGACTTAAAGAACTTGCTTACACTGCAATATGGCATTTAGGTCTCTATGTTGATGTTGGGGCTCTGATCTATGGCCCAGGTATGTTGGGTTAGGTTAAACTCATGTATGATGATCCAGGGTTCTGAAAGTGAATGTTCAAAGAGGATGCTGAGCCACATATCCACCTTGTCCTGCAGGAAATTGATGGGACTTGAGGAGGAAAGTCAGGACAGGCTATTATGCAACTAATGGAGCACATTAAACTTAATGCCAGTCACTAGCCCTTCTAATGCCTCTGATTACATTTTATATTCTTCTTAACAATTTCCTCAATGTCTTGGTAAAGACCTCATTTGACTTGTCTATGGTGACTGTCATGGGAATAATCCCAGGTAGCCAGAAACAATTTGCTGTTTACCAAAACCCCCAGCATCCCATCATTTGAAACTTCCTCGGTTTCAGAGCCAACATTGTTGTTGGGAATAGTTTCCCAGAGGCCAGAAAAGAAAGAGGCAACAGCACAGAAAGACACTTCAGCCTAAGGAAAATGGTGCCTTAAGGAACATCTTTCAGTGATCACAGAGGCTTTGATAACCTAGAAACTAAGGAATAATAGTGCAAATACCAAACTTGAAGTGTGTAGCAATTACTCTTGAGCACAATGATCTCCCATATGAACCTGTCATGGGACTTAGGAAAAAGGAATTTGATTAATTCATGTCCAATTCTGATACATGATATTGTCTCAACCTGTGCTGGCATTGTAGATTTTATTTTTCTTCTTTTTTGGAAGGTATTATGTTGAAAACCAAGAAAGAGTAGAAACTATTCATATTGCCATCACTTTATTATCAATTACATAGAATTCAGCATTAAAATTACAAATGATTTTCCCATTCCACCTACCAAAAGTAGCCACTCTGAACATTTTGCTGTATATCTTTCCTGAGTTTTTTTTTTTTTTTGAGTTGGAGTCTCACTCTGTTGCCCAGACTGGAGTGCAGTGGCTGCTCCCGGCCACCGCAGCCTTGACCTGCTGTGCTCCGGCAATCCTTCCGCCTCAGCCTTCCGAGTAGCTGGAACTACAGGCACGCGCTACCACGCCCGGCTGATTTTTTGATTTATTGTAGAGATGAGGTCTCGCCTGCCCAGGCGGGTCTCGAACCCGCGGGTTCAGGCAATCCACTCACCTCGGCCTCCCAAAGCGCTGGGATTACAGGCTGAGCCACCCAGCCCGGCTTCCTGAGTTATTTTTAAGCCTGTCTGTCTGTCTGTCCCTCTCTCTATTTACCTATCATATGTACATATGAGTATGTACATATAGATGGGAGATTTCTATATATATTATTCTGAAATTATGGATATATTGTGAATTTTTTAAGCCTATTGATAGGTATACATTCATAACATTTAAAAAATGACTGATAACATTCTATAATGTGTGCCATGGTTTATTCAACCAGTGCCCCAATAATGGACGTTTAAGTGTTTTTTTCCTAATTTTGTTGTAAACAATGCTGCAACAAAATCCATATATGCATATGCATGTATATAATATTTTGCTTTCATTTCTGTAGGCTAGATTCCTAGAAATGGGATTACAAGGTCAAAGGATATACACATTAACATTTTTACTTTGTAAAAAGTTAGGTCAATTAACATTCCTAACATCAGTGTATGAGAGTGCCTATTTCTGTTACCTCTGGCACCACTTAAAGTATAACTCTCAAATTTAAATATTTGCCAAGTTGAAGGATGGATCTCATTAGTGATTTAGTTTGTAATTCCCTGACGTTAGAAAGTTGAATGTTTTTCCATGTTTATTGTACATTTGTATTTTTTCTTTCCATTGCTTATTCAACTATCTTGTCTTTGACTTTATTGTTATTTGTATTTTAAGTTAATTTGTAGGAATTCCTTAGATATTCTATATTAACCCTTTATTAATTTTTTCCTCCAAAGATGAATGACTCTCAAAGAAACGTTTAAGTAGCAAAACTTTTTACTCAATGGAACTATCATACCCAAGCTCAATAAATACAATAGATAAAAGTGGGACAGCAGAATGTGGTCTTTAAATACCATTGCTCACTAAAAATAAGCTCAGGCTCTTTGGAAAAATGGCTAATTCCAGATCTGGGGCAGGAAATGTACAAGAGGCACCGAGAACATCTTGACATACTGCAAGAAACATATCAAAGACAACAAGGGTCATATTTCAAGGACCAGGAACCAATGTGAGTTAGTTCCCACTGGACAAAGACAGGTTATATCTATTTGAGAGAATCAAGAAGGACATTAACTACAATAAATTAAAATATATCAAGTTACTTGATTTCATTGGTTCATAATGATACTTGAAAATATCTTTGGATAATGCTAAGGAACACATTCATTTTGGAAACTGATAAATAAATTATTTATCCTGCTTTTCCTGTACCTTAAAGTAATCAGATAGCTGATGTGAAGAAGTTTTCATCATGGTAGGATTCCAGCTGATATAGTTATTAAAATTAGAACATCACCAATTGAATTAAGGGATCTAACATAATGGCTCTAATGAATCCTCTCAGTAGTTTACAAATCATTTAATGAACCTTTCATGATAGCAATCATATATGACTATCAACACCACAAAGAGATCAACATCAACTAGACATTAAAGGCCTCCTGAAAGACCTTTGAAATGTTTTTACTAAAAAAAACAACAACAAAAAAATCAAAACCAACTCTGAACAAATCTCTGGCTATAACTACCATATAACAGAAAATACACTGAGCAAAAGAGAAATATTTTAAATCATACCATGGAGATGCAATCAACAAAATCTAGACTCTACAGAATAAAGAACATTATTTAAGGAGAGAGAGAGAGAGAAGAAAACTTTTTTTTTTTTTTTTTTTGAGTTGGAGTCTCACTCTGTCATCCAGACTGAAGTGCAGTGGACGCTCGACCTGCTGTGCTCTGGCAATCCTTCCGCCTCAGCCTTCCAACTAGCTGGAACTGCAGGCGTGTGCAACCACAACCAGCTAATTTTTTTTTAATTTATTGTAGCCATGAGGTCTCGCCAAGTTGCCCAGGCAGGTCTTAGACCCGCGGGCTCAGGCAATCCACTCACCTCGGCCTCCCAAAGCGCTGGGATTACAGGCTGAGCCACCGAGCCTGGCCGAAAACTTTTAATAAAAGAGACTTAAGAGACACACTTATTTCAGTGTATGGACCTTTTAAAATCCTGATTTGAAAACATACACTTAAAAAATGTGAGACAGTTGGAAGAATGTTAACATTGACTAAATTAAATATTTAAAAATTAATGTTAGAATTTTAAGTAGGATAATGGTATGTTTTCTTTAAGATTATCTATGTCTTAGAGATACATGCTGTCAATATTCACAGATAAAACAATATGACGTCTGGGATTTGCTTTAAAATAACCTGGCTGATGAGGGTCAAAATGGGTATGAAAAAACATGAACCATGAGTTGATAATTGTAGAAATTAGGTGAGTGATACATGAGGGTTTATTATGCTACTTTCTATACTTTCACATATACTTTAAAGTGTCTGTAACAAAATCATGACTGTCTTAATGTGTAGTTGAAGTGTGCAGGCCTCTGCCGCCTGGTCCCCACCTCTCATGCCCTGAGACACCTAGAAAAATATCCGGGGTGCCACTAGAATGAAGCTCTTTGAGAGCAGGGAATATTGTCACCATCCCTGATGAATTCCCAGTTTTTAGGAGAGTGCCTGGCACATATTAGGCCCTTAGTATTTTGCGGATTGAATGAATGCTTCTCCACATGACTGACATGGGGCTGGTTTCCTCAGAATCACTTGAGGAACATGTTACACCACAGAGGCCTGTACACAAGTCCCTGAGATCATGCTTATCATGGGGCTCTTCATAGTCTAGTGACTATTGGTACAAACAAATAAACTCATGGCTTATTTATAAACCTGGAATGTCTGAGATCAGTTTCATATTGCAAGCTGAGGACCTTCTGTCCTCATGTGTCAGGGCTGGCCCAGCCCACCACATCTATAGAGGTCTTACTTTATTGCCACCAAACCAAAGGTTCTCCACATTGGTCATGCAGAAGAACCACTGGGGTGCCCATTAAAAATACAGGTTGCTGAACCCCACCTCCAGAAACTTGGGTTTATAAGAGTAAGGCAAGTTACTGTTAAAAACAAAAGCTCCATAGGTGATTCTATCAGCACCGTTACCAAGCCCCGTGCTGGCCTTGGCCTACAGAACTGTGGTCTAAGAATAACATTCCTATATGGTCTTTTTCTTGGCAGGAGGCTGAATAATCAGTTCTCCCAGACAGCGTCTGCAGAAGTTTTCCTCAGACACATGGGTTGGGTATCAGGTCCATCCTTATCCTCGCACCTCAGCTTAGCTGTAAGTATTTATTCTCTAAAGTAGTCTCAGAACATCTTGCTATTATGGGGCCCTTATTCCATATTCTCAGCAGGTAGCTCCCCCCTGCTACAGAGCTGGATTGTCCCGCTTCTTTGTTTTTAACCAGCATTTTAAACTAGTTTCTGGAGGTGGGGCTTCCTGCTGCTTCAGTTACTCTCTGGGATAATGCTTTCAGTTGCTAGTTACCTCAGAGATAAGACTCCTTCATGGCTTGGGTGTCTGGTTGGTTCTTCCCAGGGCCTTGGCTGACTTTTGCTTTCCTATTATATAACCTTATTGATTAATCAAACCGATTGCTCGCAGCTGCTGGTTAATGGATGATGGCTCTGGAGTTTGCCTGAATACAATTATTTATTGCTTTATTGATGTGCTACTTATTACTCTGTTAAGTACCATAGGGTGTTTAATTATGTGAAAGGGAAGTGCAAAGGCAGCTGCTGAAAGCTGGAGTTAAAGAGGTCCAGCACCTGAGTTCCTGACAATGTGTCGTAAAACAGCTTTAAAACACATGCACACCCAAAGGACAAGCCCATTCCAAAGTTTAATGAGCTTGGAAGCAGACTGGGTTTGAGGAACAGCCTTGCCATTTTGTGGCTTGATTTTAGCCACAGCACAAACAATGAAATCCGAATGTTTTAAATGAAAAGAAGACATTGGGGGAGCTCTCACGCATTTTTAAATTTATTGCTAATGGTTGAAGTGGAGCTCATGATAAAAACCATAGCTGGAAGAGAAGGAGCTGATGGGATAAAAAGTGACTCTAGTTGCTGTCTAGGCATCCGATGTGGCCCATGGGCTCCATGGAATCCCGGCTCCTTTCTGGTTGGTGGTCAACTCTTGCCATTCTAAAGGGTAGCTGTATTGCCCCAGGAGAAGATTTTGAAAGAAATACCACCAGGGGACTGTTGGAGTAGTGCCATATTTTGCATATCATTCTGCCCCTGCCAATGGGGATGAATTCCCTAGCATGAGACCAATGAGTTCAGTGCCTCAAGGCAGAAGTTACACCTATGTATGAGCAAACGTCCTTACTGCTAAGTCTGAGCCCTGACTTGACAAAGAGGTAGAAAATTCCATTATTTTAATTCTTTAGATTGGAGATCTCCAAGTTATGCTCTGAGCAATTCTTAGGTTCCTTATTTCAGGGATGGGCAGCCTCACTCACCATGTGCTAAGCAGAGGCAACAGGATCCTTGGGCAAAATGCCTGGTGGGCAGCTTCTCTGGGAATCCAACACTTCACACCCGCCTGCAACAAGCCAGGTCTTCCACCCTAGGAAACTCTTCTGTCTCAGAAAGGAACTCCCCCTGACCCCCACAGTTTTGACTTAGGGAGGAGAAAAATACCTTTTTTTTCCCTTCTAGTCTCCTATAAAATCAGGAACAAATTATAAATTAATATAGTTTGTTATATAGAATTATATATTATAAGATTATATAATTAATCTTGACACAAAGGCATAATGCCAACACAATTAGTTTGCATGATGGGTTGTGTTGTAGTGCAAAGAACTCTTAGCCAGGAGTAAGAAAGAGTTGAAACCCTGCTTCAGTTGTGTGACCTGGGGACATTGCCTTAATTTCCCTGAATCTTGCTTCCTTGTTTATAAATAGGATAAAATAATAGCTAAAGCTTGTGGTGGGCATTAGTTGAGACTATAGCTATAAAAAGCCCATCCCTATTCCTGACTCATGATGAAGGGACAAATATTAATTTTCAATTTTTTTTCCTGATAGTACATGTAACACTTGCCGCTTTTAGATAAGAAAGAATAGAGATAACATTTTGACTTTTAATGTATTCTTTTGTAGAATTTTCTTCATGTTGAATATTGTAGAAATTGTATATTCACAAAGTAATGGGGAATAAAAAGTGTCAGTTATAAAATTGCATATAAAATACATTTATTTTCAAAAAACTAATTTTACAAACATATTTACTAAAAGTTTTAAAAATTGCAAAATCTGAATCACACCCTGTAGGCAATTATATAACTTACTTTTAAAATACTGTGATATCACGAGCAGGCTTATTTTGGGGAGCTTTGTTTTGGAACTTAAACTTTGTTCTCAAGAATTCCTAGGAACTAAGTTTGCTCAAGCACATTTAAAATAAAAAAAGTTGTTAGCAACAGTTAAAAGTCTATATTTGTCCCATCTAATAGAGAATGTCTAAATAAAAATGGAGATTTCTCCATCCCTCAGACTCAAGACTTGGTGACACCAAGCCCCAGCACCGTGGATGAATGCATCAGTCCTGGAATCAGGCTGTCAGGATTTGAATTTCAGTTCTTCCACTTACTAGCTTTAATTGACCTTAGAAAAGTTCTTCAACTTATATGAGCTTCAGTTTCATATCTATAAAAGGGGAAACTAATAGCACCTACCCCAGAAGATTGATGTGAGAAATAAATGCAATAGCTTTGGTAAGGCATTTAGCTCCATGCCCTACAGAGTAAGTGCTCAGAAAGTGAATAGTAAGTTAACAATTATTATTTGATTTCTAGATTCCCCTAAATTAAAGTGAGTTCCCTGAGATGCAATGAGGGGATGCCATCACAAATAGGACTAATTACTTAAATTTATTCCTGTTGACTTGGCTGAATTTTTGTGAAAGTTTCAGGAATACCTTAGGATGAAAATATTTGAAAAGCAGTGACCATGACTTTGTCTTTTCTTGTCAAGTATATTCATGATTCAAATGATCAGTTCAGTGACTGTCAGAGCTTTGTCATAAAATATTGAAATACTTTAAGTATCCTGGAAACCTTAGGATGCTTAAAGTTAAAAAATTTATGTCATGAAAATGGTTTTCTTTACTTTGTTTCTATCTGTTATGGTTATATTTTGAGTGGTATCGAAATGTTATGGCATTGTACAAAGTCAATGTTATCCAGTGATTTAAAACCGTTTCTTTGGCATCAGGCAGACCTGGGCTTCACTTTTGTGTAGTCTGGGCAAATAACTAATCTTTTTAAAGTCTCAGTTTTATCAGCTATCAGCTATGAAAAAGAGATAATAAAAGGGCATTCATATTTGTATCTTCTACTCTTCCTGGCACATAATGAGTGCTCAGACATTCTGATGGGATGACCCTCTGCCTAGTTTTAAGCTTTGATCTCCTTGTTTGGTATACTAGAGACCGTGCATGCCTGCCTATTCCAGTCAACTCCACTCAGGTGACTCCATTGGTTCAATGGCTCTTGCTATCAATTCTACTCTTGGTTCATTCTGAATCTTTATAAACACTCTGTCCTGAATATGAGCTTGCAGTGACCATTTGGACATGTCCCTGCCAGGCACTGACTATCATGCCCACCCTCAATTCCTGAGCAACCATTGATGACTGAAATTCAATTCTGTTTGGGTACCTATGTGTAGCTCTTACAGGTCTCTGGGTGTTGTTATAGTTTATAACCTAGTCTAGACACAAATCAGACTTGGGGTCATTCAGAGAACAGGAGAAGCACTTCCCTATATTGGCAGAATGATTTGCAAATTCAAAACCCTTTCCTACTCTGAAATGAAATGATACACAAAAGGACTGTGGGCCGGGCACAGTGGCTCAAGCCTATAATTCCAGCATTTTGAGAGGCCGAAGTGAGAGGAATGACTGAGCCCATGGGTTCTAGAACAGCCTGGGCAACTTGATGAGACCTCACCTCTACAATAAAAATAAAAAAATTAGCCAGGCATAGTAGTGCATGCCTGTAAGTTCTGGCTACTTGGAAGGTTTAGGCAGAAGGATTGCTGGAGCCCAGCAAGTCAACACTGGGGTGGCCATGAACGTGCTGCTGGACTCTAGCCTGGGCCACGTAGTGAGACTCCAACTCAAAAAAAAAAAAAAGGACTGTGTAAGGTGCTCCATAAGTGTTACTTACGCTCTCACAATACTATTTAGGGCTTCATCCTCTGGGAAAGGAGCAGAAGGCAATTTTTGTCTCCATTTTAGAGATGAGGAGGCCTTGTACCACAGAAGCTAAATGTCAACAAAAGTTGGTGACTCAAGGAGGATGTGAAGTCAGGGAACTGACTCTTGAGCCACTGTGATAGCACTGAGCACTTTCCATGTGCCAGTTAGTGCATTAAGCCTAGTATCATTTGCTTTTCCAGTCTTATATCATTAAATACCATGAAATCAGTATTTTACAAAGGGAGTCACTGAGTCTCAGAGAAGAGAAGTAACTTGCATAAGTTCTCACAGCTAGAAAACAGTGGAAGTGGGGTTTAAGCTTTGGTTTGTCTGACACCAGGCCTGAGCTATACAGTTTCCCCTAGAAAAGTTTGTACTATTTTGACATTAAACAGAGAGTAAGCCATATTTGTGATGCACTAACAAAAAATTTTATTAACTGAAGTCTTATTTGATCTTTTCTTCCTTCATTTAACAAATATTAAAGAAATTCCTATAATGTTAGCTACTATGCTAGACATGAAAAGAACTGCATTTAAACCTCTCTGAAGTTACTTCTTATATCAAGACACTTTACCTAAAAGGCCTATCAGGGACCTGCCCAAAATCCCTTACCCTGATGACTCCAGAGATTGTCACTAGCTTTTCAACTGCATTTCTCTACTTAAGAGATTCCTTTGGACTCCAGAATCTGCTTTGCCTGCCTATGTGGACAGCTACTGGTGTTGGGGAATTAATGCCTCTCAGTGTTCTGTGGGTGCCAAAAAAATGTATACACATTTTAAGTAATGTTATCTATGTATTACTTTTCGATGTTGAATTGAATTACTGTAGCAATGGGTAGGACGGCATTTGCTTAAAAGATGGTGTTAATCAAATGAATGTAGCGTCACCATATGCCAGGCAGGACAGTCAAAGAAAATGGCAAAAGCATGGTCATTTGAGGACCCCAAGACCATTTTGAAGTGGTATTTGAAATTCGACAACATTGTGGATGTACAGCAACAATGGAGGCACGAGTATGCATCAGAACCTCTGACTCACCTAACAATTGCATGCATTCACAATAAGTTTGAGACACATGGCACTGTGTGTGAAGATTTGGGAGGCTTGGCAGAAGAAGTCCTTCAGTAGTTTGCTGTGATCAGAAGTGTCTGGATGCTGATGGTAACCACTTTGAGCACCTCTCGTAATTGCAGAAGTCAAACATGACTTACATTCATCTTTTGTTATCGGTATATATTGAGTATTGCAATTTTAATAGTTTTTTTCCCATCTTAAAATATGTACACTTTTTTTGTCATCCTCTGTATAAATACTCCTGCTCCCACATCTTTGGTGGGATAATTCTGAGGTATGTGTTCTAAACTGGCTTGTAGATTTTCCCCATTGTAATTAAGCCACAGTTGCCCACAATGGTAGCTGGCTAGACTACATACCTTGTGCTGGCTCCTTTCCCTCTCCTGTCTTCTTTTCCTACTCCTCACCTGGTGTTTCCTTTGCCTCTGAAATCACCTTCTTGCGCTCAAATCCTTATCTTGGGGTCTATTTCTGAGGGAACCCACATTAAGTCAGTGGTTCCACTATTCTGTCATTAATGGATATTTTGAATCTTAAGAAGATAGGCAGCCACATTTAAATTGTCTTAGGAGTTAATTCTTGGTCCAGTAGTGATTTAACTTATGTTTACGTCAGTTTTCCCATAAGTAATGTGGGGTTGTTAAGAGCTGTCACCTGCTACATCCTGGAACCTTGGTAGATACTGAAGATAGAATGTACTACACATTCTCCTGGGAGAAAACTATTTTTACTTTGCAGAGATTGACTTTGTGATGACAAAGGATAGTTAGAGAATAAGGACTTGAGTATGGTATTATTTTTCTTTCCTTGAATCTTACTATTTCAAAGGAAGTACTTATTGCTCTTGTTGAGAAGGGAAGTTAAGTACACACTGGTTTTTGTCAGGTAAAGAAAAAGTCTGAATGAGTGAGCTTGGGAGCCATCTTTATCTCCTTAGAGGACAATTTCATTCTGCTGTTCAACAAAAGTTTATTGAACCGTAACGGGGTCTGAGCCCCAGGCTAAGCAGCATGGAATACACATAACCACAAAAAAATGAATGAAAGTCAGTGTTCATGGATCTGGGAATGGCAATCAAAATGCCCTTTTCAGGGTTCATTTGGGTGGTAATACATTTCATCCTGGAGAATAATCAGAAAATCAAATTGACTTTAGTGTGTTTGCTTGATTTTAAAAATATAATCCCAGGAGGGAAATGGCATGTCTATGGAGACAAAATGGTTACCAATCTCAAAATAGTTTTCACTTTATTTTTGTTCGGCCAATAAACATTCTCTTTTGGAGTCTTAACCTAATTTCCCAGAGTTGCCCAGCCTATCTTTCTCCTCTAATTTTAATGTTCTGTTCAAGTCTTTAAGGTCTCAGTTGGTTAATGTTTAATGCTCTCCACAACCAGTGTTTGATGTTTACACTTTATTGGGCTAACCAAATTTGTAGAGCAAATTAAATGTGTGCAGGTCTCTGGCAAGCCACGTTTAGATATGTGTTGCTCAGAAACCATCTCGTTGTTCAATACTGCATGCCCCAGATAGTTTCAATTAGCTATTCTTTTTTCCTGGCAATATCTGCAACTATCTGCATTGCTTTTGGGGAGCTATTAATTCCTAGATTTATGAATGTTTCACCCCCATACCCTCCTGCTTCCAGAAAACATATCACAGCAGAGAGCTCCACTTCCATGTAAAATGAGAACATCAGCAACAGGTAATCTATTAAACTAGATTGACCGAAGACCAGAATAATACACTAGGGTCAGAAAAGGGAAAACTGGAGAAAGGAGGGAGTAAAAATGTAAGAGTTGGTATTTCTGTTAAAAAAAAATACACATGCATACGCTAAGGAAACAGAGGTAGAATAAGACACACACAGGTTAGGGAAAGTGTCATTACTATCATTACCTGAATAAATATAGTGCCTTTCTTACCCATGAATTTAAATGGAGTCTTCCTTTTGAACAAACTGAAAGGGCAGAGGGGGCCGCACAATGGACAGTGTGGGGAAACCAAAGCCTGTGTTCCAAGTTCAGTTTATGACCTTGGCCAAGCCCTCTCCTTATCCTCACTGGGCATCATCCATGGAAGAAGAGAGTAGGCTATGATCTTGGAGGAGTTTGGTCATTTTGGGATTCAATTCTATCTTTAGCCCCAGTAATAACATTTCTGGGGAGTGGAGGATATGGTTTACAACAGTCATCTTAAAGGATACAAGTTTCACAATTGCCATATTGACTATAATGTTTAATTTAATTTCCTCAAAGGGCACCCTGTTTGTGGCTACTGGCAATTCATTTTCATCATTCCAAACCTGTATTCTCTTTTTGCCTGGCCGAAGATCACCTGGTTTTGACACAGTATGAGAAAATATTAAGAAGATTCTGGGATTTAATCAATAGATGAAAATAAGGACTCCCCAAACTTCAGGGTCACTGATGGACTTTGGATCTCAGGTTTCTTAGGGGTCAGATTTCCTCTGTCTCAAGGCTACTGAGAGTCAGGCCAGGTCTGGAGTGATAGCTGCTTTTCTGGCACACCAGCAGGGGCTGAACACTAATGTGTTTAACAGTTGGACTTATTTTTAATCTACTGTATTAGGAGCACAAATTTAATCAAGAACAAAATGTTACCAATGTTGTTTTTTGTTCCTGCATATGCATATATCCTTAACACTGTTTTGCATTCCCTTGTGCTAGAAAACTCTCCATCTGACATCTGACTTATTTCATAACATTGGTTTTTTTTTTAAGTGCAAATATATGTGGAGAAAAAAAAAGAGAAATGAGGAGCTGAATTTCCACTCAATGCGGCCTCTCTTGCTTCAAGAAATAGCTGCAGTACAGATTTTAACAATTAACATTCCTGCCGTGAATGTCGTTATGGATGGAGCTAATAAATGTTTTCAAACACTCCTCGGCTCAAATACACGTTCAGCTTATTTTCTGTCATTTGATGGCATGGGTGGATTGAAACATTCCTGTAAGCGCCCCTTCCCTTTTTTCCTTTTTAGTCAGAGAAAGAGATCTTATCTCCCTATCCACCCTAACCTACCCCCTTTCTTTGCTCTCCCCACTCTGTGCCTACTAAGCCTGACTTGCAGGTCAGCGGATTGGTAACAGATTAATTTTACTCTGTGAAGAACACCAAGCATTTTGGCCAGGATACATGAGAATCCTGTTATAATATTACCGTTTTTCTAAATTAAATATTAGGGAAAATTAAACCAAATTGTGGCACTTAGTGCAATGGAAAATATTTCTCTTACAAACACTTCTCTGTGATAAATGCTTGTGTAAGTGAAAGCACAATAAATATCCACTACTTAAAAAACCCAGATTATTCAGGTTTTAAGACTTATAGCTAAAAGTGGTTTAATGTTTCATGCCTAATAATAGATTACTCCTATCACATTTCTAACCTTTATTTCTCCTCGCTTTGAAGTCCAGCCATATAAAGGTTGTTTGTAGAACCACACGAAAGTTAAAGCAAATATTACTTAGAGTGATTCATACCAGCAAGAATTTGCAATGAAGGCAGGGAATTTTTTTTTTTTTTGGTGTGTATGTGTGTCTGAATCAAAGGAAATGAAATGTTTGTAATATTTTTTGGTTGATAAATTTATTAAAACATTTTAGAGGCTTGTTGTAGAGGCACAGCTGAAATAAACAGACTGACTGAAAACAGATTATATTCTGCTCTGTGGGGGAGGCAGAATTTAAAGGGGAAAAAATTCCCTGGATTTCAAAAATTGCCACCAGGTCACAGCAATACTTAATTAACTGAATACATTAAGGAAGGGCTATAACATAGATGCTAAAAAAAGGGGGGCGGGAGTAGTCAAATTCATTTAATCCTCTGTTCTTTGCTTACAGATTAGCCTTTCAGAATGAGCAACCTGGTTTTTTTTTTTAAAGAATCCATTTACCTTCCAGAGCTTTTCATAGAAAAACATTTTGCATGGTTGCAAAAGAAATTAATTTGTTGCCAGTTGCTCCATACTGGCAGGAATTCTGAATAAAGAATGTAAGCAATCTATCTTTGTTTGCAAGATATAATTAATCTGGCAGTTAAAATTCTTTGGAAACATTCTGATGACTTATGTGGAAAAGTAGTGCAGTATTTTCAAAGAAAACTCAGAACTGTATGCAGGGGAAGATAAAAGATATATGAAGTGTTTGTTCTAAGCGATACTATTCATTTAAAGATCATAATGTAACCCCACCCTAGCAATTATTGTGAAAAACAAGACAAATCTCCATCTATAGCATTCTGACACAGTCTTGATTTGAGAAACAAAATAAGCACATTACTGTTATAGTCTAATAGACTGCAAGCTGTTTTATTAGAGTCAGCTGAATCCTGTTTTGCATAAAAAAGAACTCTGTTTGCTATCAAGAACACATTTACATTAATATGACTTTGACAAAGTAAAATAAAATCGCATTAAGATGATGTAAGTAGATAAGACAATGAAATCTCTGTGAGAGAGTTTTGGCACACACTAATTACAGTCAAGTCCCTACAGGAAAAGAACATATTTTTACACCAACTATCCATGTGTTTGAAAATGTAGAGAGCCCAAAATGCAATCCTTGGTTTAGGTATTTCCTGAATACATTGTATTTCTCTGTTTCTGAGATAGATTTTGTTGTTGTTGTTGTTTTTAAAGGAGACTGTCTGATAAATAACACTTTCATTTACAATAATACAAGTGAGTTTCTTTCTGAATACTAGCCTGTAATCATCCTGATTATTTTAAGGGACTTTCCAATATAGGGCAGCTGAAAACAAGGTTTTAGATTACATGGTAATTTAGGAATGCATGAAAAGCTAAGCAGTTACCATAATAGGGTTCTGGATAAACTTCATGCTTTTTAGAGCAAAACATAACAACATATGTTTTGTGATTTGTTTCAATGATTTTTCTATATTTTTTTTGTTCAGGTTCTATCAAAATATTTGGAGGCCTCATCTGTGTACAGCATTTTTATAACCTTATTTTGAAAACTTTGATGTCTCTCTTTTTAGTTCAGTCATTAAAAGAAAGGCAATGATGGATGATGATAATGCCTCGGATTTTATGACTAATCAGTTCTTGGCAGTGGCCATATTTCTTCCGTAGTGAAACTTTAATATTCCTTTGGCCTTGTATAGGTTTAAAACAATTTTTTTTGAAAACTCTGCTACACCAGCTACTTATTAAGTATTAGCAAACAGTTATTGCACAAAAGTTAACCACTCTGGTTTAACACTTGACAAAATGAAGCAACCAGGAAAGATTATCTTTCCTTTTCTGGATTCTCACAAATTTTGGGGGGCCTTGCTATTGTGTTTCCTCCATATTTTAATGACAAGAATATGGAGAAAAGCTATTCCGATGGCAGATGGTAGAAATACTGAGAAGGAAGAGAGTCTCTTAGGGGAGAGTTAGACTGCCATTTGCATTTCCCCTTCTCGAATTGTCTTTGTGATGATGTAATTTTTATGGAAGCCTGATTTTTTGCCTGGAGCCTTTGATGTATTGTTCTTGAAGTTGCAACAACAAACACCAGGTGTCTCCACTTAGCTGAGCTAAAGGTTCTGAAAAGGACGGCCACTTTGCCAGGAAAAGTTGAAGTTGCCTTCCCTTTCCCTAGAGTTCCTGGCTGCTGCCTAGGCAAGGCAGAAGGGCTGAAAGTGGGTATGGGAGTGGAGCTCATTCTTTCATGAGTGTTTAAAGCCTGTTGACTCACATCATACCTGTAAAGGAACTTTATTTTGGTGTGGAAGTCATGAAGACTAGTGCCCCTGTAAATACTGATACGCTGGGGAAAGAGTCTAGTGAAACAGGTAGCTGTGGCCCAGATTACATTCCTGGATGGCAAGTACCCATTCCTGGTTAGGTGGGTGCCCTCTTCTTTTAGGAGAGACAATTCCATGGGGGTGGCTTTCTGCCTGAGAACAACTAGGTCAAAGACTCACAAACTGGTTTATTAGCTTCTTCTCTACTAGTGACTGATACCCCAAATTACAACTTGTGTTTTCCATGAGTGTTTTTTTTTCTCCAACACATATTTATTTACTCTCTACTGGATACCTAGTCCTGTCCTAGTGAAATAAAAAAAAAACTAGACAAATTTACTCTCTAATAAAGCTTGCATTAATTATACCCCCTCTATTTGATGCCAGGGATAACAACTGATACCAGTGTTTCCCATAACGTGTTCTATGGCATTCCAAGGATGGTGATAAGTTCTGAGAAATGTTTTCACATTTCATGATGTTCTGGAACTGCTGGGTTAAAAGGGTTCTAGCTAATTAAAAAAAAAACAACTCTTCTGTAACTTCTATATGCTAATTGTCACTGTCCCTTTCTAAGGACGTTTTATGTATCAAATGTATTTGACCAAGAAATAATTTTAAAAAAATACATTTTCGGTTGGTCATCCTCATTTTTTTTAAAACCTAAAAATTACCCTAGATATAAGACAATATTTTGAAGAATACACTCTGGGAAAATTTGCTTTGAGTGGTAGACACTCAGAATCTTTTTCTTCCTGATGTAGACATGAGGGAAGTTTGGGGAGGTGGAAGGAGGTTTAAAAAAGGCAGGGCTTTGAGGCCACCTGTCAGGGGAAGAAGTTTGCCCCCAAAAATGTGACTGTGGAAGCAGTACCGGTATCCTTGTAGAGGAAAGCTCTGTTCACTATAAGTTTCTGAGCAGTCATTAAACAACTGTGAAAGATGGGAAAGTGAAGAGATATGTGTTCTTGTCCCTGCTCTGTTTCTAACTAGTTGGGCAATCTTGGGTTATTTGCTTACTCTTTTTGGTCTTAATTCTTCATTCCTAACAATACGTGTTGAAAATACACTAAGCCATTTAATCATTCTGAGGTAGGTCATGCTATGACCTTTATGAGATTCCTTGTAGATAAGGAATTGGAGTAACAGACTAAGGATTTTGCCCAAGTTACACAGCTAGAAAGTATCAGACCTGAATGACAATCTTGAATCAGATGATCTCTTCAAGACATAATATTCTTTAATTTTATAAAAGTGACTTTTGCTGTGTCTCAGTTGTATTGTGATTGGCAGTTAACTCTCTAAGCAAAAATCATCCATCGGTCAGCAGATTCACTGAGCACGTGCTGTGTGCCAGATACTAGCCAAGACCCTAAAGAATTCATAGGGAACAAGACAAGGTCCCTGCCTTTAGCATTTTACATTCTCATGGGAGAGAGGAGGAACACAAGTAAACAGGGAGTTCATCTGTATAACTAAAACATTATTGTTACTAACATTTTTATAGTGAATCATATTGAAATATTCTGTCAGATTGCTCACAAAAGCCAAAAAGTGAGAACAACCCAAATGACCACCCGTTGATGAATGGACAGAATGTGGTATATCCATACAATTGAATATTATTGAGCCATTAAAAGGAATGAAGTACTGACATATGCCTCAACATGGATAAAACTCAAAAACATTATGTGACATGAAAGAAGCCAGACACAAAACGTCACACATTGCATAATTCTATTTATATGAAATGTTCACAGCAGGCAAATCTATGGAGACAGAAAGTAGATTAGTGGTTGCCAAAGCTTGGGGGAGGGGGAGAATGGGAAGTGACTGTTTAATGGGTACAGAGTTTCCTTTTGGAGTGATGAAATGTTTTGCAATGGTTGCACAACATTGTACTAAATGTTACTAACAGTACATTTTTCATTATGTGTATCTTATGACAATAAAAATTCAAAAAATAAATTTTTTGATGGTAGATAAGGCCAGATTTATTATTGTCATTTCAAGTTAATAAATTGCTATTCAGCATCTATATTATGAAAAATTGGGCTCAGCAGTGTTTGGATATAAAGGCGAATAAGATGTGTCATTCCTGTCCTTACAGAATGGAATAATAGAATACTTATGGAATAATAGAAGATCAACAATGAATTACAGTAAAGCATATTAAATTAACATTATAATGGCAGAACGGGCAAAATGCTAAAGAAATATTTGGGATATTTGTCAGAAAGAAACAATTCATTTTAACTGAAATTATTGGGAAATCCTCACTGAAGGCGGTGGTTCACCACATTCAATCTGTTTCAACCTTCTTGAAGGCTGAATAGAAATTCAGTAGACAAGAGGAAATTAACAAACAGGCAGGATAAATAGCTTGTTGAATGTCACACAGCAGTGACTGAACAGAAGTTGAGTATCCTAGCTCCTCACCTAAGTTGAATATCAGTTGATTCTTATATTGTGGACTCTGTATTTGTGGTTTCACCTATTTGTTAAAATGTATTTGTAACCCAAACCAATACTTGGGGCACTTCCATGAACAAGTGCAGAGTGGTAAAAAGTTTGAATCACCTGATATGCATGTTTCTGGCTCAGGCCAAACAGTGCCACAGTCTGCTTTCTTGTTTTAGCTCTGATACTGTAAGCAGATCATTTTAGTGCCATGTTTTTCACATTTTTGTGCTTTTTCCTGATGATTTCACTGTTTAAATGGATCCCAAGCAAGTGCTGAAGTGTTGTCTAGTGTTTCTAAGTGCAAGGAGGTTGTAAAGTGCCTTATGGAGAAAATACGTTATATAAGCTTTGCTCAGGCAGGAGTTACAGTGAGGATGGCTGGGGGTTCAATGTTAATGAATCAACTAAATCCATGAAATATGAGGTCTTTAAACAGAAACTCTCATATAAGAAGATCATATATTGATAGATTGATGAAACTTTTGTGACCAGAGGCTTGCAGGAACTGAACCTTGTATTTCTTCTAGGAGCAGTGGATCGATATGTGCTAATTCAGTGTCCGTGGCAACTTTATAGAATGTAACTACTACAATAGCAAGAATCAATTACTTCTTGTTATTGGTTACTACTAGGTTTGAAATTGGGCCGTTCTTTTTCTGCTCAGCACTCATCAATTCCTGCCTGCTGTCTGTGCATCTGTGCACAGACACACACATATGCACACATGTACACACTTATGCATACATGTATGCACATGTACACACAGATACAGTCACATGTTTGTGTGCATATTCACCTATGCACACACACACACATTACTCCCCAGAGGGGGCTACACAATCTTCAGAATTCAGAGTAAAATGAAAATGCAAGGCCCCTTGTTCAATAATTCTTAAGAATTTGAAGAGCAGAGTGTTAAACCATGCGTGGAACTCTGTGTGTGGGTTGCACACCCGTGAAGCTGGCCCAGTTTCTTCTTCCACCTAATCAGTCATGTCCTCACTTTGGCGCTTGTGCTTCTTCTTTCTCTGGGATAAAGAAATTTTATCATTGTTTACCCTGCATAATTTGAGATAAAATGTTTACCAAGCTATTTATGTCTCAGGGGAAGAGGGTAATAAGCTCACAGATGCACAGTCTGTGACCTGGTGGCGGAAGGGTTGGCTTGGCCGTTGGCTTACTGGAGTTCAGTGAATTGGAGGGGTTTTATATCTTCACTGACAATCGGCCACAGCCATGTGGGCTTGCATGTCAGAGCAAAACAGAGCTGCGGAGTTCTACTCTGCCTCTCGTGAGTCCCCTGAGTCATATTCTCTGAAAGGAGTCTCCTTCATGATTTGATAGGTTCCAATTTAGCCTCCTTGAAGTTCTGGACAACACGTAGGTCTTGGCAGCCTCTCGCAGGCAGCCTTCATTCAAGGACTGCGAACTCTGCAGATCAATGGAGAGACGTCCAGGACAGAAGCCGAGAGAGGGTGTGACAACAGAGATTTGCTTGGCCCAGAACCTGCCCTGTATAAAAGCTGTAACTTAGGTCTTCAGTGAGGAAAAGAAGGGAGGGGAGGAGTAGACATTTAAAAGCAACTCACTGAAGACAGATCCCTGGAGTAGAATTTCCTTATCTCAGCTTTTTTTGCTCCTATTCTCCCTCTGACCAAGTAAGAGCGGTATGAAGTTGGGGAATGCCTTGCAGACTTTCGAGGAAGCAGACTTGGCTTCCTTTTGGGAGGGATGATCAGGGCCAGCTCACTGGATCTGCTAATTACTCCCTTGCTGCTTGCTGCTGTCTTTATTGCTTCTTCTGTAGGGGCACATCTCACATGGCTTTCACCTTCTTCCAGAAAACCTTCTGATCCTTGGTTAGGTAGGAGGCTGTATTACTTTCCTAGGGCTGCTACAACAAACCACCACAGACTGGGTGCCAAACTCACAGACATTTATTGTCTCACAGTGTTGAAGGCCAGAAGTCTGAGATCAAGTTATTGGTATGGTTGGTGCCTTCTGAGGGTTGTGAGAGAGAATCTGTTCCATGCCTCTCTCCAAGCTTCTGGTGATTTGTTGGCCATCTTTGGCATTCCTTGACTTGTATATTCATCATCCAGACCTTTGTTTTGATGATAACATGGTGTTTACCCTGTGTCTCTGGTTCTAATGTTCCTCATTTTAAAAGACTACTTATGTAATGGAATATTACGTAGACATAAAAAAGAACAAAATCATGAATTTTGCAGCAACCTGGATGGAATTGGAGTTTATAATACTGAGTGATCTCTCACAGAAACAAAGATCTGAGTATCACATGTTCTCACTCATAAGTGGACCTTGAACAACTATCGTAATACTATAAGAAAAGGATTGACAGTGGTGGGAAACTATGGGGCGGGGGCAGGGAGGTGGGATTAACAGTAGTCGATATCTGTCTGGAGACAAGGGTACCTGCACAATGCATATTTGTATACCTAACCCTTAACTGTACCCCACAAATTTAAAATAAAAAATATGTTAAAAAATAAAAAATAATAAAAAAAGAATACTTATAATGTTCATCCTAATCCCAAATGATCTTGTCTTAACTTCACTAATTACATCTACAATGATCGTATATTTAAATAAGATCATATTCTGAGATACTGGGTGTTTGGACTTCAACACATGAATTTTGGGGGGACACAATTCTACATATAACAGAAGCCATGGTGAGCAACATGGGTGAGGTTTAGCAAGGTGGGTGCTAATGAAGACAGGCCAGACAAGGGTGCTCAGAGTAGGACAGGAAGAGGTAGAACTTGAAGTTGTACATGCACTGTGGAGCCAGACTATAACTGTTTCAAAATCCAAGCACAGCAAATGAGGACTTAGTATGAAAGGCAAGTGTGAGCCACTGGAGGTTCTTGAATTGCATTGTAATAGTGTAAACATGGTATTTTAGGACAATGACACAAGCAGTGGCATAGAGGATGGATTGAAAGAATATGTCAGTTGAGCCAGGAAACTAATTGGAACCAGGGCTATAGTGGGAATGGAATAGAAAGATTATGAGAGTTTTTAAAGGAAAAGAAGATGGTAGGATTTGCTGAGAAATGGATTCAGAAGATGAAAGCATTAACAATAAGGAATTGGATTGATAGTAAAGTTGAGGAGGGAAAGACGGAAACTGGGAGGACCGTGTGTTCACGCTTATGCATGCTCAGATGAAAATCTTGATTTAGGATGTATTGAGTTTGAAGTGATGTTTGGCATCTAAGAGGACATGTACTTACTATTCAGAGGTCAGCAAGCTTTTTTGGCAAAGGGTCAGATAGTGAATATTTTAGGGTTTGCAGCTCTGTGGTAACTACCTGAATCTGCTGTTGTATCGGGAATGAAGTCATTCACCATATGTAAATGAATGAGCATGGCTATGTTCTAATAAAACCTTATTTACAAAAACAGGCAGTACTCTGGATTTGGCTCAAGAGCTGTAGTTTGTTGACTTCTGCTCTCGATAACTGAAAATATAATATCACCATAGGTTAAAAGGAAAGAGAATGTAGAAGTCCCTTAAAGGCTGGTTTTGTGAAGTCTTTTGAATAAATAATATTCAATAGTCAGTGGGTCTCTATAGTATCAACTGGAACTTATTCATTTATTCATACACGTATGAAACATGTTATTGAGAATCAGCTAGGGATCAAGTGTGCTCACATGTTATCACAATCACTCTCCCGTGACAACTTTGTGAGTTGGGCAAGTTCTTATTCCCATTTTATAGGTGAAATAACTGAGAAGCCCCTTAATAAGGCATCTTTGGGTTGTTAAACTTTCCTCTGGACAAGGAAGTTTAGCCAGTCTCTAGATGGGAGCCTTCCTCTCAGGCTTGAAAACCTCAATTGCTTGCATGAGACAATGTCAAATGTAATATCTGCTTATATATTGTCAAAGTTTTAATGTTGCACTTGATTAACAGTCTTTAGAATAACTGTCCTCTGTGTCCTTGCAAGAAAGCAAGGTCTTGAAATTACGTAATAGCTACAACCTGTCAAGAGCCTGAAAGAAAGAAAAATTGACAGAAGATAATTTAAAGACCATGTAATTTGCCCATTTCTCTAGATTACACATATATATTTTTTCATTGATCAAGTTAACTACTGGGTCCCTCACAGTCTCTTCCTCATGTAATTTAAAACAAATACTGGTCTCTTTGTTAGAATTACTTTAAAAAGGTTATGTGGATTTTGCTGTTGTTAAGCTGAGGATTATTATTGAATATATTCCTTATTGCATGCTCCCATATATTGTTCCTTGTGAGAAAATTATTTCCGAATTTGATACAGAAAACATTACTTTCTTAGGTGAGAATATGATTCCATTTTTCAATTAGAAATTACCACGCAACTAATTGTGTTTCCTTTTTTTTTTTTGAGTTGAAGTCTCACTCTGTTGCCCAGACTGGAATGCAGTCCCGGCCACTGCAGCCTCGACCTGCTGGGCTCCAGCGATCATTCTGCCTCAGCCAAGTGGCTGGAACTACAGGTGCGCGCTACCACGCCCAGCTAATTTTTTGATTTATTGTAGAGATGAGGTCTCACCAAGTTGCCCAGGCGGGTCTCTGACCCGTGGGCTCAGGCAATCCACTCATCTCAGCCTCCCAAAGTGTGGGATTACAGGCTGAGCCACTGAGCCTGACTGTGTTTCCATTTTAAATCGGATTTTCAGGAAGCTCAAAGTCATGTTTAAGGTGCAAAGACAGTAACTCTTGTTACTCACTATCAACTTACTTTTATAGGTTTTCCGGGCTGTATCCCCTTTTTTGTTTTTATTGTATTATTTTTTCTTTTCCTCACAAAAGTTGCTTCATATACTTCTTGGAGAGAGATGAGTGTTGAAAAAAAGTTAAATTGAATTGATTCAGAATCAAGATAGAGAGCCTTTCAGTCAATCAAGATAGTAACTTAAGTTCCATTAGACTCAGGAAAAAACATTGAAAAAAGACTTTACAATTAAGAGCAGATATTTTCTTGGGTAACCTTTTAGAGACCATTGATATTTGCTCTATGATGACAAATTATTTCACATCTGTTGAGGGATTTGCCTACATGAGCTATTATATACATTTGCCTTACTACTAGGCAAGGGGTGAGATACTGAGGGCTCAGAACAAGAATAAGATTTGGAGTTGGAAGATGAAGGCATGTTTCAATTCTGCCACTATGCACTCAGGCAACCCGCATGCAGGACACAGAACCTCATCTGGGCAATTTTGAGTGTCCCTTCAAATATAACCTTCTAGGAACCTGTCGCTCTTGGGCATTCATCCCTTTGCATTTTTTAAAAATGTCTTATTTTTCTCGAAGGACTCTAAGTGTCTGGGGAGCAGGAGCTAAGTCTAGGTTAAGTCCTATGTCTGTGTTTAATATATCAATTTATTTTTATATTCATTGCATTATAGAAACTACCTTAATTCAAATAGCTTCAAGGTGGCTTACAAAGATAAATGTAATAAAATAAGATAAAATAATTTAAACTAAATGAAGAAAAGGTTTATGGATAAGGAAAAACGATGAAGACTAGAAAGACAGGGAGGTAGATAGGTAGTAGGCTGGTACCTGTGGATTAAACACCATATCCATCTGCCTGCAGAGAGCACATTTGGCTTCTGCATAAACACAAATTGCCTTGGAAACTGAAGCCAAATGGAATAAAAGCGTGAAGAAATCTCTTTGTCCTAAATTAAATTTAACCATCACATGATAGAAACATAGCACATGCTGACTGAGTGTTGAAAGTCCAGCGCTGAGTCGTTGGTCTCCAAAGGTATTTCTTGGATGCGGTAAATGGAAATTCCTTCAATCAAAAGGGCACCATGGAAGTTCGGGAGAGATCTGCTACAGTAGGAAAACGGAGAAGAGAGGTTTTGTTTCAGAAGGAAAGTGTTTCACTGGAAAGAAGTTTTGGTCATGGCGGCTTCCGTGGTTCCCGAAGTATGAGGGGCTGCTTTGGGAGCAAAGCAGAGAGCAGTAGTGGCAAAAATGAAAAACAAGGAGAAAACAGGCTGGTGGAATTCAACAAACAGCACTTCTCATGAAATTAGTGAGTAATAAGGTAATATAGGGGGCTGTTCCTTTTTATGGGGAATATTCTCTGGTGAGCTCTTCAAATGAAAAATTCTCAGATACTGTAATGCACTGATATGAAAGATTTATGTAGCAAGAGGCCTTAACCGACAGCAGAAGAAATTTGAGGCTATGAAAGTTGGCAGTACTGCCATTAATACTTCATTCATTTAACAAATATTTATAGAGCCCTTCCCATGTACCAGACACTATGCCAATCACTGTAGGGAATGAGGGAAAGGGAGTATGTAATGAGTAATGCACCATATCTATCTTGCAGAAGCTCACATCTGAATGGGGAAATGGCATGAAATAAATCTTACTAATCCATTAAAAGTATTTCTTGAGCACCTACTACATACCAAGTTTAGTTCCAAGGCAGCACTAACATGAACAGGATCTTTTTTGAAAAGTGACATTAGAAAGCTATAAATCAATAGTTGTTTCTATTTTCTGTCTCAATAGAGAATTAACACAAAGACTTTGCTGAGAATTGCAGAGATCAAACAGAATTAGAGTGGGTTTAAGGAGTACATAATAAAGCAATAAGAAGAGAAATAGGCCAAAACTTAGTTTCCCTTTCTCTCCTGGACAATTCCTTGGTAGATTTACTACAAATACATATTTATCTAGTTTTATGTAAATAGTATGATTTTCTTCCTTCTGAAGATTGAGGCTGTTGGTTACCTAGAAGAGTGACCTCACACCTTATCTATTGGCAGAGCCTGGAAAAATGATCTCAGTTACCAGAAGAGAACCCAGAGATAGCAGATATGTAGTATATGTCACTAGATGCCCTGCCCCATGTCCATGGCAGACATTACTAACAGGTCACAGTACTTCTTCCTTTGTTCTTCCTGGATGTGTCCTCAAAATTCTCCTCATCAGAGTGTATCACATGGCCAGAACTGGTCCTAGCTCATAGGATGAAATCTTTTTGCCCTTTGACAGCTCTTCACACTTTTGTATATGTTTTCCAGTCCTTCAGACTGTGAGAAACAGCTGAATACTTTGAGGTTTGAGCTTTTCCCTTGACTCGTTCTTACTTTTTTTTTTAGTTTGGTTGAAATTGCTGTTTGATAGTTGTTAACAGGTAATGACAATATATTAAGATTTAGGACTTATATAGCTTTAAAAAGTAATAACACTAGTTTTTATTTTATATAATATATAATTTAAATAATTTTATATAGCTACAATAATTTTTATGATAGTCATCATCCATCCCTCACATGAATTAAGCATATATAACTTCCCATGCACTATACTATGTGTTTTACATGCATATTTTATTTAATCCTCACAGTAATTTGATCCTACCCTGTGAGATGGGTGCTGTTATTGTCTCCCGAGTCAAGGTCCCACCACTAGTAAGTAGCAGAACCTGAATTCTTATCCATACCTTGTGTCTAATCCCAGAGCTAAAGCTGGTTCCTGCCTGCAGAATCAGGAATATGAGACTGTCACTCCCAGGAAGTAAGACCGTTCTCCTCCATCAGCTCTTCTTTCTAACTCAAAGGCAGCATTGGTATTTTCAGGAGAAAGATTAGAGGTGGGCAATCCCTTAAACTCATGGCCTATCTCCTTAATCTGATGGAGGAGGAAACAAGACACAATATCCGTCTACAAGGGTTAATGACTGGTCCAGTACTAGTATTGTGTACTTCCCACCATGGTGTCCACTGATCATGGTCATGGCCATTACTTGTCGGCAACAGGTGACAGAAAACAGCCTGGTCTGGGGAGAGTGGAGTAAATGCTTGGACCACTAGTACATTTTTCTTTGTCCAAGGTTGTAGGTAAACTGATATGAATTTCAATTCTTGTCCTGTCCCATCCTGATTCTGGGGTAAAAATGGACAAAATGTTAAAGTAGACATTAGAAAAGAGAAGTGATAGATATGCACTCAGAGAACCATACTTCCCAAATAATCAAGTGTTGACTCTAAAGGGAAAAGAAACATTTTCTGAACAAATATTCACAGGATTAAGGTGCAGATTGAATGAGATCGTATAGAAAATAGCAGCAAAAAATGTTATTTGTTGAGCTCTTACTATTTAATGGGTAACTCTTAAAGTGCTTTATATGGATTTAAGAAATTATATGACTAGAAAAGGTGGCTATTATTATTTTCATCTTTTATAGTGGAGGAAACTGTAATTAGTGAGGCTAAGGTACTTGTCTGAGGTGACACAAATATAAATGGTCCACCCAGGTCAAACCAGGATTTTACTACAACTAAGGTTCTTAATCAGTCTGCTAAATTTGACCTATGTGAAAATAGTCTATAAACTATCAAGTACCAGAAAGTGACTTTATCATGAAGCTATTAATTTTAAACTTCAGGGACCTGCATTTGCCAAGGCCCATTCCAAGACCTTGGGAGGGGACTTATTAATTTTTATTCATAATATTGTATTCTTTTACCTAAAAAGCTCCCATTTCCCACTAATTATATAAGACCAATTGCTTCCAGTCACTTAGCAAAAAAGTATTAATCCTTTCTTTGGTATCACACTTGTGACTTTGTCAACGGTGGGTTTGCAACCCTTTGTGAGAATGGCCAATCTTCTAATTATAGTAATACAGTCAAAGAAAAGGGCCTGGATTTTAAACAAACAGTCATGAATTCTGCATTTGCACGTGATGCTCTGAAATCATCTTTCTCTGAGTCATGGATTATCCATCTAGTTCAAACCACAAAAAAGCATTGTGTTTTGTGAATTTGGGGACTTTGGGAAGGGCGAAAGAATTCTGGCCAAATATCCTAAGAGAGTCTATACTCTTCAAAGTTAAACATTCTGATAAATCATTAATAGTTCTTGAGTGACAACTACACATTTAAGACAAGAATATATTCATGCTAAGTGACCTAACATTTCTAGAACTATGACAATGTAGAATATGTGATTATGAGAAGATTCAGTGAGCACAATGAATTATTGTAAAACTTGATTTGGAAACTAATTTGGATCATATGATTATTGGGATTAGATTTATAAAATATTTTTTACTATCTGTAGAAATAAACCCAGTTATGTGTAAGGGAGTATTATTTTAAGTAAGTGCAATGTCACTAATAAGATGTATGACTTTAGATAGTGATGATGATGATGATAATAATAATCATAAAATTTATATCCATTATCTTGTTGACTCTTCACAGATCTATCATTGTCCCCATTTTTCTGATGAGGACACTGAGACCAGAAAAGTTGAGTGATTTGCCAAGGTCTCTTGGTACATTGGGAACCTGGGATTTAAGCAAAGTCTCTCTCAAAGCAGAATCCAAACTCTAACCACTCTGCACACTATTTTGCCTCTTTGGGGATCTGCCTTCCTATCTGCAAAATGAGGGGTTTAGTCTCCCTCATTTCTGCCATTTCTTTCAGCTCTAAAGCTCTTGGATGCTATGATTTCAAATTATAATCCTCTGGCAGCAAAAGAGCTCTTGGTATTTTACTAATATGTTTGTTTTTCTAATTGTTCTCTACCAGCTCAGGGTAATTAAAACCCCACAGCTCTTACATTCCTCAAACAAACAGAGGCGTGCATATTTGCCACCCCACACAGCAGTGCACATGGCATTGTTTATGTATGGCACCTAAGATAAAAACCAAATATATGGTGGAAAGTAGCAAGCTCTGTGTGAACAGAAGAATAAATGTGTGTATAGCCTAGCCTAACGTTCTGTAAGTTTCTGCTTACTTACCAACAACGCTAAGTGTTGACCTGATCCAGGGCTCCCATAAACAACCTTGGGGGCTCTGTTGGTAAATAGTACTTTATATTCGTGGTAAATATGCAGCGGAATGATGGCTTTAGAAATGCAGAATATCATTTAACAGTTTGCGATCCAGGTAACCATTTATTATGGCCATAATAACAGAATTACCAATATGAAAAAACACTCAGCCTGTCTGGACCAAGATACTCTCACTGCAGAGTCCTTTGTGCACAGTCTTAGTTACCATGGGGATCACAAAGCAGTGTTTCAAGTTCTTGGCATCACTGGATTGTGAGTGCTTACCTGCCTTTTGTGTAAGGTTATGTGCCTGAGTGGAGGCAGAAACAACAGGATTTCTTTCAAGGAGTGTGGATGAGGCATCTCGCTATGTAGCCAGAGTTCTTCCAGTACAGTTTGTCAGGAAAAGGAAGAGGACCCTTTGTTCATTTCACAAAGAGTTACTGAGTACTTCCTTTCCTGGCTTTGGATTGGGTGCCATTGTCACTATTAGGAAGTAGTGTATGAGGCTATGCCATCAGGAGCTTATAGCTGGGCAAGAAGATGTGCATAAAAATCAATCTGCTCAGCATAGTGCATACTTCTTTCTCTTACTTGCTGTAACTTCTTGAAAAGAGGGCACTGGAATTAAGCCTGAAAGGGTAAGAATTTAGACATACAGAAATTGGGATGAAGAGGGTGAAAGAGAAGGAGAAGTTAGGTGAAGTAAGACAAGGAACAGTGTGAGTCTAGGAAAAGACTGTGGGTTTTTTTTGTGTGTGTAGCATCAGTATACTTGTCATTGTTTGTGTTGTTATTTGCTTATTGACCATCTTTTCATTCTGGAATGTAAGCTCCTAAGAGCAGGGACTAGGAACGAAGTCTGTCCTATTCATTGATATATGCCAAGTGTCGGTGACTGTATATAGGCACATAAAGGAGCTTGGTCAATATGTGTCATGTAAATGGAGGAAAGAATATTTGAAAAGGGACTGACTGAGAGTGGATAATCTAAGGATCAAAAGCATAATAGTAATCTAATTATCCAGTGAGCTAGACAAATCTTTTTAAAAAGTCAGAGCCTTGGAGTGGTCATCATGCTAGCTAGCCTAACATAATCCCTAACCCTAACCCCCCACCCTAACCCTAGACCTAACACAAAACTTCACCCTAACCCTAAATCTAACCATAACCCTGCCCTAGCACTAACACTAATTTTTTTTTTTTTGAGTCGAAGTCTCACTCTGTCGCCCAGACTGGAGTGCAGTGGCCGCAACCTGCTAGGCTCCGGCGATCCTTCCACCTCAGCCTTCCAAGTAGCTGGAACTACAGGTGTGCGCTACCACGCCCGGCTGATTTTTGATTTATTGTAGAGATGAGGTCTCGCCAAGTTGCCCAGGAGGGTCTCGAACCTGCGGGCTCAGGCAATCCACTCATCTCAACCTCCCAAAGGCGCGGGATTACAGGCTGAGCCACCGAGCCCGGCTTAACACTAATTTTTTTAAAAAATGGTATCTTAGCAGATAGCAAGAATTAAAAATAAATAAATAAAAGAGCAGACATTAAGAGTAGGCACCAGAGGTCAGAATGGAGGCAATTTAATTCAATTCAGCAAACATGTACCATCTACAAGCCAGGAATTATGGAGTGGCAAGGGGACAAGAATGCACAAGAGAGGTCAAGATCAGCTTCAATAGAGTTTCAAAGGAGAGAAAAATGTATCTTTTGGGTAAATAGTAGCTACACAGAAGAGGCAATGTTTCAAGTAGATTTGAATAATGAGTAGAGTTTTTCTAGAATGGAAGTGGAGAGAAGGGCATTTTAATAAAAAAAAAATAGAGATGGAAAGAGAAATAGCTTTTATGAAGAACCTAATTGTGTGCCAAATATTTTGGTATGTGCTTTACTTAAGTCATCCTATCTATTTTTTGTAGATCCAATGAAGCAAGATTATAGATGGAGAAACTGACTCTCCCAGTGGAGCTGTGACCTGAATGCAGGTCTGTCTGACTCTAATCTGGTAAGAATGATTATAATACTAGCTAATAATTATTGAGCTACTTACTTTCTTATTCACTTGGGAAACTCCATTCTTCATGGATCAACTCAAGTACCACCTCCCTGATACTATCCCTGCCAACTTCTGCATGTGCTCTGTCTATGCCCTAATTAGAGTAATTATCTTGCTATATTGCAATAATCCAAGGACGCTTTTTTGGAACACACTAGACCCTGAACTTGTTGAGAATAGACTGCTGCTTTTTTGCAGATGGATTCCAGGTTGCTCTTTTTTATGTAATCAATAATTTAACTCAGAGTCTCATGTGAGACCATCAGATGAACAGAGTTTGGATGAAAGAGCTGTGCCTTAGCTGCAAGGGAGGCTGGAAAAGTAAGTTTCTTCATGGATTTTATGGTGAGATGGGCTAATAATGTAAGGAGTCTTCTGACATAGGTGTGGGTGTTCAGAGGAGCTAAATATTCAAAAAATAAAGGCAGAGGGAGCAAAGTTGTTAAATCATTCCCTGAAGCAGCTCCAAGTAAAAAGTAGACCTTGAGGTGTGGGTTATAAAGACAGAATGGGAGAAATGACAAAGGAATTATTGTCCTTACAATGTCTCAGGCGAGCCACATTCTATGGAAGTAGCAGGTAGAAAATTGGTGGTACACAAGATAATATTAGGGGTTTATGAACACACTTGAGAAATATTTTAATAGTTATTTTAATATATACCAGAAAAAAGATTAGCATGTCAAACCTGTGAATTCATTGCTGTCATTGCTTAAGAAAAGGCTAAGTTTAAATTTCAGTTTAAAAAAAGTAACTCAATTTTTTTTTTTTTGAGTTGGAGTCTCACTCTGTCGCCCCGACTGGAGTGCAGTGGCATGCTCCCGGCCACCACAGCCTTGACCTGCTGGGCTCCGGCGATCCTTCCGCCTCAGCCTTCCCAGTAGCTGGAACTATAGGCACGCACTACCATGCCCGGCTAATTTTTTGATTTATTGTAGAGATGAGGTCTTGCCAAGTTGCCCAGGTGGGTCTCGAACCCGCGGGCTCAGGCAATCCACTTGCCTCAGCCTCCCAAAGGTGCGGGATTACAGGCTGAGCCACCGAGCCCGGCTAATTCAATTATTAAAAAGATTAAGAAGTAATATAGCAGGTAGCACATAGTTGTGACATGATTTCTGAAAGTGGCATGGGAATGCCTGAAGTTTGGGTCACTCATTTGTGGAGAAAAGGGGCCAGAGCTTTACTCAACACTTTTGTGTGTTTTATCTCACTGGTCCTCAAGTTCATATTTTAAAGGGAACAATGCTATGTTGGCTTCCTAAAGATAGGGTTAGGACTAGACTAGACTTCTTATAGTGTCCTGGTGACACTTCACTTGGTTTACCATGCTTGCCAAAGCAAACTGAATTTTGGGAAATTTGATATAGTCATTCTCAACATTCAACCAAATCTAGAAAATGTGAGACCCCTAAGTTATCAATCTTTAAATGCGAGTCTGCATCCGAGTGACTTTGGGAGAGGGGGACATGGATGGGTGGAATTCTTCATTTGGTAAGTTATTTAAACTCTGGTTTCGATTTGCTCTAGACATGGGTCTGCTCCCTTGTTCAACGTGGCCTCCTCCAGCTTTCCCATCCATAAACCCTCCCCTTGACTTACCAACCACTGTCTTTCAGATTGTGAATGACTGAAAAGTGAGCATTTTCTTCTCAGTGTTTAGTTTCCTGTCTGGCTCACTGTCAGTTCCTCTAGTAAATATAGACACACAACCCTTGAGAGAGGACGTTATTCTACTATATAAGCTCAGCTCTCAGGAAATTGTACTAAATTCTTAAATGTCCCCTCCCAAGAAACATTTAGTTACTAATTCCTTAAGAACACATGATTCAACAAGACCTGCAACTTCAGGATGCAAGAAAATAAAGGGAGTTAGGAAGAACAATGTGAGATGAGTACTCCAGCACACTTCGCATTTATTAAGATGTTGGAGTAACTTTTGCTTAGGGAGAAAATGGAACCATAGCAGTGAGGACAACCTGGACTCACTGCTCTGCGCATTTGTGAAATGGTAGCTAGTGCAGTCTTGTACTGAGATCTGTAAATAGGAGGGAAACACGGAGAGTCACCTTGAAAGCAGGATCTATTTAGAGTCTATTCTTGAATATAGCTTGGATTGCACTGGCAGGAGCTTTTTACCCTACTAGTTAAGCTAGGTCAACCAGTAGACTAAAGAAAATGGAGCTAAAGATTGTTCCCTCAGTAAGCAAGCCCAAACATTATACCTTTCCATTCATGAATAAACCTTGAATGACTCATTTGGTAAGTTACTGGCCTCATTTTACCTTTGACTTAGTAATAGCATGGTTGATGATATTATTGCTCACCAAATGTTCCATTTTTCTGTGGTACCTTTTCTGCAGGACAGTTATACATTTCCACCTTGTTAAACTCACAAGTGGCCATATGATTTGCTTTAGCCAGTGAAGAATAGGCCAAAGTGATGTATAACTCCTGGGCAAAAACTTTAAGAGCCAACAGATCTCTTTTTCCTCAGCCACAATAGCCAGCAATATTTCAGCTTGGGTCCCACAACAAGCCACTTGGAACAAAGCCACAGCCAACCTGCAAAGGACATGTAGTACATTCAAGAAATAAATCTTTGTTGTTGTAAACCATGAAGAGTTTTTGTGTTGCTTATTATGGCAGCATAATCCATCCCATCCTGGTTGATAAAATAGTAATGGTAATAACCTCAGCAGTAAGAACATTGTCATTTTTTAAAACACATACTATGTGCTATATGCCCTGTGCTGAGAATTTTACATATTCTATTTCACTGAATATGGTAATAACCTTGTGAATTATATATATTTCCCGAATTTATAGATGAGAAAGTTGAAACTCAAAGAGATTGAAAAGGTTTTAGTGGTTACATCATTTGCGCATGTGGTCAGGATTTGAACTGATCCTTGATCTTAATGACTTCATTTTATTGTACATCCCCATCCCAACCACTTTTGTTAAGCTGTCATATAACAAAAGTGCCAGAAATTCAGATTCTCTGATATCTCAGATATGGTTCCCTTCAGGGGACAAAGCTAGAAAAGCAAAGCATAGGTTGTCATAATCTGTGGAACAAAATAAGAAAATGTGGCTAATTTATTGCTTACAACCTCTACAGCTGATTATTTACCTTATAAGAAAAGATTGTAGCCATATACACATAATTTCTTATTACAAAACAATGTCTTATAAAAATAACTCTTATAAAAATAACTCAATATTGTAATACACTACTAACTTGATAATATGTTGGAAGTTATATAAGGAACACAAATGCCACATATAAAATATCACCGTATAAAGAAAATTTGGGGAGAGAATATAAATATGCTGCATATATGGTTACAAAAATTATATGTATGTATATAAAATATAAAATCTGCTTTGGAAATAATGGTCTGCATGATACATAGTTAGACTACTATATACATGTCTTAAATTTTAGTTATTAGATAATAATAGCTCAAACATACTGTTGGTGCAAATATGCACCATTCCCACTGTAGGGTTCCCCAAGCAATGACAGCAAACTAAACTAATAATAATAAAAAGAAAACCATAATAATGTGTAATTATTATTATTGTTTGTGTATGAGCTTGTGTTGGAGCATGCATTATTGCCAAGCATTGTGTGGGAGTCAGAATTGTTCACAAATCAACAAATTTGTGTCCTCAATAAACTAGTAGTGTGCTAACTTGAATTTATGAAAATTGGAATTTATTGACTACAAATTGGTAGTCCTCAAACCTATGAATTTAAACAGGATCAGTTTCCATCAGTTTGAATGGCAGTCGATCAACGGATACCGTTGGTCACAGATAAACTTGCTTCTAAAAGTTTGGTACAACAGACTGCCCAAATTTTCCCAACTAGATCCTTTTTTTTTTTTGAATTGGAGTCTCACTCTGTCGCCCAGACTGGAGTGCAGTGGCCGCTCCCGGCCACCGCAGCCTCAACCTGCTGGGCTCCGGCGATCCTTTCGCCTCAGCCTTCAAAGTAGCCGCAATTACAGGCATGCACTACCATGCCCGGCGGATTTTTTGATTTATTGTAGAGATGAGGTCTCGCTGCCCAGGCGGGTCTCGAACCCGCGGGCTCAGGCAATCCACTCACCTCAGCCTCCCAAAGGTGCGGGATTACAGGCTGAGACACAGAGCCCGGCTCCAACTAGATCCTTAATTTGATAGATCTTCTGGAAAATACCTCCCCAACTGAGGGACCAAGTATGGGGCTTCTACTTCCCATATATTTTCAAAAAGGTCTTTGGAGACCTATTGATCACCTCTGAGAATGCATTTTGTTTGCCAGGTGCTTCCATTCTGAGAAGTGTCATGTTGAGGGCTTCCATGGTTTGCCTTGACCCAGTGATTAATATCATGTTTCCTATAGATGGGAGAATGCCAGCTACTGGTATGACCAACCTCCTTCATAGACACAATGGTGAGTCCAAGGTGTTTCAGGCCCTGGTGGAGAAATATTTTGTATTCCTGGCTGGGAGAGCCTAGCTAACAGCCTCCAGGTGTAAACAGGCATGGTGGCTCAAGCCAGTAATCTCAGCACTTTGGGAAGCGGAGGTGAGAGGATTGCCTGAGCCCAGAGGTTTAAGGCCAGCCTGGTCAACTTGGTGAGATCTCATCTCTACAATTAATTTACATTGTATGGTGGCGCATGCCTATGATTCCAGCTACTTGGAAGGCTGAGGTGGAAGGATCGCCTGAGCCCAGCAGGTCGAGGCTGTGGTGGCCATGAGCGTGCCATTGTGTTCCAGCCTTGGTGACAGAGTGAGACTCTGACTCCAAAAAAAAAAAATGGCTTTAGGTGGTTTTTCCCCAGGGTCCCTGTCTAGACCACTATGCAGGTAATTTTATGGCTTCGGTGTCCCTTCATGCCTCAGTCTTGCATCCCCCCACTTCCTCTTACCACTAAGTAGAGATGAAGAATAATGAATAACTTGGTACCTGTTTCGGTGAACATCAGCTTCCTAAATGAAGGCATTTCCCCCCCAAGTTTGAGTTCATTTACTCTTAGTTTAAAATATTCTGATAGTACAATCTCCTACACATTTTCTCAGCATTTCTATTATCACTTATGATGCCCCGTGTTATAGATTGAATTGTGTTTCCCAAAACAGATATGTTAAAGTCCTAGCATTCCAGCATCTCAGAATGTGATCTTATTTGGATATACGGTAATCAAATTAAAATTAGAGGTAATCCTAGCTGGACGTGGTAGCGTGCGCCTGTAGTTCCAACTACTTGGAAGGCTGAGGCGGAAGGATCGCCAGAACCCAGCAGGTCGAGGCTGCGGTGGCCGGGAGCGGCCACTGCACTCCAGTCTGGGTGACAGAGTGAGACTCCAACTCAAAAAAAAAAAGAGATGTAATCAAGTTAAAAATGAGATTGTTAAGGTGGACCCTAATCCAGTATGACTCGTATACTTATAAAAGAAAGAAACATGCACATAGAGACAAACACTCAAAAAGGGAAGACTTTGTGAAGACACAGGGAGAATGCTATCTATAAGTCAGGGGATAGCTGATGCTACCAAAATCTAGCAGGGAGGCATGTAACAGATTCTCCCTTAAAATGCTCAAAGAGGGCAGGGTGGGTGGCTCAAGCCTGAAATCCCAGCACCTTGGAAACCTGAGCCCACGGGTTCAAGACCAGCCTGGGCAACTTGGTGAGACCTCATCTGTACAATAAATCAAAAAATTAACTGGGTGTGATAGTGTGTGCCTATAGTTCTGGCTACTTGGAAGGCTGATGTAGAAGGATTGCCTGAGCCCAGCAGGCTGACACTGGAGTGGCCATGAATGTGCCACTGCACTCCAGCCTGACAGGGTCAGACACCAACTCATTAAAAAAAAATTGCTCAAAAAGGGCCAGGCACTGTGGCTCAGGACTGTTACCCCAGCATTTTGGGTGACTGAGGTAGGAGAATTGCTTGAGGCCAGGAACTTGAGACCAACCTGAGCAATATAGTGAGACTCCATCTCTATTTTTAATTTTTTTATTTTAGAAAAAAATAAATAAAATAATACAACGTTCAAAAGGAAACAGCTCTGATAACACTTTAATTTTGAATCTTTGGCCTCCAGAACTCAGACAATAAGTTTATGTTGTTTAAGCCATCCTGTTATGCAGCTCCAGGAATGAGTACACTATCTCAGTTTGCTGACATTATTCATTTATTAAAATTTAATTCAATTTTCACGATGGCATATGCCTGTAGTCTCAACCACTTGGGAAGCTAAGGTGGGAGGATCACTTGAGCCTAGGAACTGAAGACCAGCCTGGGCAACATAGTGAGACACTGTCTCTTAAAAAAAATTAATTCAATTTAACAAGTGCCTGTAAATTAATTCAGGCAGAGGTGGTAATATGTGATAATGGCTTAATGTGCTTCTCCATCCTTAAGCTTTCCACATCTCTTCCCCACTGAGATTCATACTCCATTTGTCCTGCCATCTTTCCACTGTAACTTTATCCCTCAATCTTCTCTCTACCCAGCTTAGACTCCTTGGGTCATTGTTATCGTTTTCTTGCATTCCATTGACCTCACCCTTTCTCTCTTCATTTTACCCTTCTAGAAACCCAACCTGATTAAATTCCACTCTTTGCTTGTATCTATGCAGTTCAAGGTGGCTGGAGAAAACATAGTCGCTAAACAATGACACCTTAATTAATAATCACTAGGGCTGCCAGAACGACCTGGTCTTGTCTTTCTCTCCCTTTATGAAAGACTATTATACTTCCAACTCCTCAAAATTCTAGTATCTCTTCCCTTCCTCTTCAACTCTTCACTTCCAGCTAATAATCTTTCTTGCTGTTTCACAGAGAAGCAATAATAATAAAAAAAAGATGTCTATATGTTCCAATCTTTACATCCACCTGGATCTAGGTAACTGCACTCACTGAATCTGTACAATGGAGCCTTCTGTGACAATGGTGGGCTGTCCACTAGCCTATCTAAGGGCAATCTCCTCCTCCTGGCCAACAGATCTTAGCTCTTCTCCTTACTTGAGATTTGAGTACTGCCATCACTTTCTTCTCTCTGGTATCATTAAAGTTTGCTGCTTACTTGTTTCCTAGATATTTCATATTTGCATACAAATATGCTGTGATTTTTCACTTCTTAAAAAAAGAACATCTTCTGACACATACTTTTCCAGCTGCCACTGTATTTCTCAGATCTTCTTCACAGAAAAACGAGTTGAACAAATCGTCTTTATGTTTTCCTTCAATTTCTCTCCTTTCATTCTCTCTTGAAGTTTTGCCACCCAGTCTTTTGCCCCCAACACTCCATTAAAAACTAATCCTGTGAAGGTCACACAATAATCTCCAAGTCATTAAGTCTATTGGAAAATTCTTAGTCTTCATCTCACCTGACTTATCAGAAGCACTTGACAGAAAGATTACTTCTTTATTTAAACATTTCTTTCTTTGAGTCCAGGACTCTATAACTACCTGTTTTTCCTCCCATCTCAAAAACCACTCCTTTGCTTCTCCTTTAATAGTTTCACCCCGTTTCCCAAACACTGAAATGTTGCTACTTTCCAGGACTCAGTCCTTGGAAATCTTATGTTTTCTATCCATTCCCTCTCTCCAGGTGATATCATTCTATCTCAGAATTCAAAGTATCTATCAATATAGGTATGACCAGCATACTTTCTTGCTCTTTTAGTTTTCACTCATTTCTTAATGCCAGATTGATGTGCCCACTTAGCAACTCCATGGCAACTTCATTTAGATGTCTAATAGGGTCTTTTGTTTAACATAGCCATAAACAAGTTGGAGGCCTTATGTTCCCCCAGTCATTTTTCTTTTTCTAGCAATGTCCCTTTCTCAGTACGTGACAACTACTTCTATCAGTTGCTCAGACCCCAAACCTAACCTTCACCTAGAACTCATAATTCATATTCAATTCATCAGAAAGGAAGGATGTTGAATTATCTTTCAAAAAAGCACTTAGAACTCAATGACTCCTTCTACCTTGATCACTCACTCTTTGGTCCCAACCTCTATCACCTCACACCTGGCTTTTGCGGTAGCCTCCTAACTGGTTTCCATGCTTCTGCCCTTGATGTTTGACAGTCTTACCAAAGCAGCCCTAATAATAGACTGATTTTTAATAACAGCTTTATTGAGATATCATTTATATACCTTATAATTCACCTATTTAAAGTGTACCGTTCTATGGTTTTAAATATTTATAAACAACTGTCACCACAATAAATTTTAGAACACTTTCATCATCCCCAAAAGAGACCCTATACCATTGACAGTCACTTCTTATTTCTTCCTAACCTCCCCCACTCATCTAGTCCTAGGTGATGACTAATCTATTTTCTGTTTCTGTAGCAATGTCTATTTTGGATATTTCATATGAATGGAATTATGCAATATTTGATCTGTTGTGACTATCTTCTTTCACTTAGCATAATATTTTCAAGGTTATCCATGACATAACATGTATTGGTACTTCATTTCTTTAAGTTGCCAAATAATATTCTGTAGTATAGATATATTTTATTTATCTTTTCATCAGTTGATGAATATTTGGTTTGTTTCCACTTTTTGGTTATAATGAATATTGCTGCTATGAACATTTGTGTACAGGTTTTTGTGTGGACATGTGTTTTCATTTTGTCTTGCATATAAACCTAGGAGTGGAATTGCTGAGTCATATAGTAACTCTACTTAACCTTTTGAGAAAATGACAGATTGTTTTCTAAAGTGACTGCATCTGTTTATATCTTCACCAGCGATGTATGAGGGTTCCGATTTTTTTCACATAATTGCCAACACTTGCTATTATCTGTTTGGTTATAGTGATCCTAGCAGATGTGACCTCTCATTGTATAGATTGTTTCATTATTATGTCCAGTTACCTGCTCTTTATAAGCCCTTGACAGCTCATAGCTTACAATGGCTTTTAAGACCCTATATGATTTGCTTCCCACACTTCCTTATTCAGTGCTCTAACTTCATTTCCCATCACTTCTCCTTTTGCTCACTGCTCAATTTGACCTTGAAACCTTTGCAAGTTACTGTTCCTTCACCCTAGGACATGCTTCCTCTAGCTATCCACATGGCTTGCTTTCTTACCTCCTCTGGGTTTCTGTTGACTTGTCACTTTGTCAGTGGGATCCTGATCACCCATTCTTAGCCCCTCCTAGCACCTTTCCCTGCTGGACTTTTCTCCATGATTCTAAACACCATCAAACATGCAGTATGGATTTTGCTTCTGTATTGCCAGCCTTTCTCCACAAAAGGTAAGTTCCTCGAGGAAAGGAATTGTGTCTTCTTTTCCTCTAGTCATGTTCCCCGTACTTAGAACAGTGCCTGGACCATACTAGGAAGTCGAAAGGTATTGAATGAATAAAGAAAGAAATCATCTAAAATAACTGTGCAACATTTTTTCTAAGCCGAAGGAATTATGTTTGCTGTGGAGTTTCAGGTCTTATATCTCTTTCTGTTGAGGTCTACATTGCTATGGTTTTGACAGAAATTGATACTTTTTTTTAACATGGGCCTTTTTTTTTTTTGATTTTCTTAGTTCTTCTAGGATGAGGAAAACTAGGGTAGACCGGGAATAGTTATTGGGTTGGCTCATTGACATATTTACCATAGGAGAGATAGTGTTGGAAATTTGGCTTCATGTGTCCTTTACTTCTCCCCAGAAGATAATGCCTTGTAGCTATCTGTAATAACAACATATGATGGGCATATTCATGTATATGTGAGTAGGGGGTGCCCATAAGGCAAGGGTTCTAATTCCTTTCTTGTTATTAATTTGCTGTGTGACTCTCTGAGTAAATCATTTAACCTTCCTGAACATAGTCCTTCTATTTGTAAAACAAGAGAGTTGGACTACGTGATTGTTGGGGTCTTTCCTAGCCCTAATGTCCTAAACTCTGTCATAGTTTTTACCTAATGAGATATTAACTCTGGCTTCCATTTAGGACTTGGGGTCCTGGGAACTGGCAGCTATCAGCACAAAATTTCCAAATGAAATTTGAACACGTTGGCACTTAATGTATTTTTGTAACTGGGGTTTGAGAGATCAAGCTTTGAGTTGGCAATATGGGGAATTCGGTTACTATTTTTGACAAGTGGTTGGACGTATTGAATGATACATTGCATCTGGCAGCATTACTGATGAATGAGGGAACAAGGACAGAGTTAACATTTTCAAAATAGTTGAAGAGCCTTAAAAGATTGACCCTAATGAGGATACTAGATTCTTTTAAGAACCACAGAATTTGTCTTGCAAAACCATCATTATGCAGAATGGGATACTTAAAGTCAGAAGAAGGAGATGGCATGAGGAGGAAAGGTTAACAGGGAGAAGACTTTTAGGAATGATAGGGGTTCAAGGGGGCTGGGCTAGAAGACTATATCTTGATTTTATTTGACCAGTTGATTTTCTTGTGTATGTTTGTTGGGAGGGGAGGGAGTGGTGCTCATGAAATTATGTGGGTAGAAAAGAGTGGGGGATGGTGGGTCTTTGTGATACTTGTAGAAATAAAAGGTTTCACTCCTGTAAGACAAAATGCCTATTAATGATATGCAATGATCAGAGCTAATTTGGCTTTTTCCGTGATAACCTCATCCTGTGTGCTTGTTTGACATGCCCTAGGGCTACCTCAACCACTACCTTCCTTAGTGGGCCAGGTTAGGGGATGAGTGAGGCTAAAGCCTGAGCTTATGAATGGCCTAAGGCTACCAAGAGGCAGAGAGGATAAAGGGCATTGAAGAAAGTGGGGTCACAGCTTCTGCCTCAGCAACTGAGTGTCTCTGTGGTCCTATTAATGCCATATAATCCTAGGACATGTATATACAAAAGTTTCTGGGTCTACCTTGGCTTGTGATTCTCCACACAAGTCCCTGAGCATACATTCATATCCTATGGGTGCAAGAAGGGAGCTTTTAGTCCAGACCACAGTGGTCTGAAGGTTTCATGTTGTTATCAGTGTTAATTAGTTAGTAGTGATTTCCTGAAGCACTTTGTTGAGAAAGATCCTGTTTCTTATCTAGGTTCCACAGAAAAGAGCACCTTCACGCATTAGCAAAGTCTTCCATGTGTGAGAAGGGTGAACACGTATGTGCAAGCCACATATTTTCAATATCTGACCTAGTACATTTCACTCAATCTTAGAAAGAAAGTTGAGGCTGAAAGAGGAGAAGTGATCCTGCCTGAGGTCACACAGCTAGTCAGACAGCTGGGAATAAGTCCAGATCTCCTTCTTCTGATGCCAAAGTATTTTGCATCTTGCCATGCTGGGAACTTCTTTCATAAAGGCTTCTGTTCCATAAGATAGTCACAAAGTGTGTAGGAAAACATGAGGACGGGAATGACAGAGCATGTGATAATACATAAACACTCTGCTTTGAGCCATGACATGAACTCTGCTTCTGTTCTTGGTTCAACAAGGCCCAAGATAGCGCTTGTCTATTTGCATTGTCTGTAAAAGCTGTAATACTCTGGAGGCCATGGAAACACTGTTCTTTGAGCAATTAACCTTTTAAAAGAAAATTTCATTATTTTATAAATACATGTAAAGTATATACATTCCTTTAAATATTTTACCCTTGTAACTGATGATTTGGAGCTTTTATCTTTGGGAAATTCTCAGTATCTGCTTTTCTCCTAAAGGTGAAGTTACTAACTCAGGCTTTGGAAGGTTTTTACTGTAATGTAAGTGTTTGTGACTAATGGGGTTTCTAGTGGATGCTGATTCCCACTCCCTGCACCCATCTGCTGGGAATATAGGCTCTTCTTTAGGAATTGCTTTTGTGAGAAGGGAGTTGTCTTGCCCATGCTGTGTCCCCTTCCAGGAGTAGTCTGCATTCAGGAATTATCCATGCAAGTGTTCAAAGCGGCTTTGAAGTGCCAGTTTGCCTGCCATCCTCCCTGTGGGGTCAGTGTAGGCTTCTGTTGCAAGTGCATCAGTTAAACTTTTCCCTGTGCTCAGTCTAGTTTCCCTTCTTACAGGTATTGTTTCTTGGAGCACACCCCAAGAAACATCCTGTAAGCATATAACTATCTCAGAGTCTCTTTTATAGGAAATGCCACCCAAGAGAGACTCTGGCTTCTGAGGGTGTGAACCAAGGGACAGAATATAAAGTTGGATAGGGGAGAGTTTGCCAATGTGAAGGCACTCTTTCTGGACACACAATTTAACACATTGGCAAGGACCTTAGGAGACAGTGCTAGGATGACTCTTAGAACCTTGGAAATGTAGTGACTTATACCAAATGAAGCAGAACTGTCCAAATTGCCCAGGCAGATGGTGGAGGAAGTCATCAAAAGGCTCAAAGAAGTAGGCCTGATAGAATGGATATACAACTTAAGGTCAGAAAAACCATTAGTGGGATATTTTTCATGGGATTATCAGGAGAACACTCTTATTAAAGCAGTAAGAAATGTGCTGGTGAAGTGAGTGCTGGTATTGCTGAGAAGTTCAGTGTCAATCCTCTGTTGCTAGTGCTGACAGCTAAGAGATGTTGTTACAGAACTGGGCTCCCTAGTTGTAAAGAGGATGCTAAAATCCCCAAATAATAGATGTTAGGCAGTGGTACTTAACCACCAGAAGCAAGGTGGGTGCAGTTATTGTAATGAGAGGCAAGTGTTAGAGTGGCAGCCAAGGTCCTAACTCTCAGAGAGCTTTAAAGATATTGAGAAGAACATGGTGTTCTTAGGGAAAAGATAGGTAGCTAGTCAACAGGGTATTACATAATTTATACAATTCAAGGAAATGAAGGACGGATGACCAGGAAGCTAAAGGTAGCCATGTTTAAAATGTTTTTAAAAAAGTCATGACTTTTTACCAATTTTTCAGATGTAAGCTGGTTCTTGGATGTGAGGCCCATTGACTAAAGGAAAGGTCTGTTCTGCCTGGGAAAGAACTCTGTGATACCATAGCAAGTGTATGAGTATTAATTTCTACACTTCTCTGAAGAGACTTATGGTCCTTGACTTGGGGCACGAGGTTTTGGGATTACCCAGGCATCTTGAGGAACACTGATCATAGGATTTAAATTGACGTGGGTAGCAAGGATTACAAAACATCATTATGATTTTCTTATTAGAGTGGAGGTGCTTTAGGATCAGCTAATAAATGGATTACTGTTCCTGTCTGACTTGGAGTGGGGCCACCAAGCCCATCCAGTGGCCATTTCTCTGGTCCCCAAATATATAATTGGAGTTAGGCAGGATTGTCATGTCAGTTTCTTAGCCTGAGAGTGAAGACTATCTTAGAGCAGAAGTTCAACTGGAAACCTCTGAAACTGCTTTCCTTGGCCCCTTCAAGATGGCAAATAAAAAACAATATTGCATAATGGGGAAATGGCAAAGTTTAACACCATGTTTAAATACATGAAACAAGAAGGGTTGATGGTTCCCATCATATTCTCATTTAATTCACCAGTCCGACCCCTACAAACACTGGATGGATTCTGGTGGTCATTAGTGGACCACTGCATTCTTAAGCAAGTAGGAGCCCTGATTGCTGTTGTTATGCTAGACGTGGTATCTTTGCTAGAGTAGGTTAACATGGCTTCAAATACGTAGATCAGACTGTGGTTGTTGATCTGGTGTGTGCACTTTTCTCCATTCCCAGCAATAAGAAAGATCATAAGCTAATTACGTTGGGTGGAATGGACATTCTCGCCCCAGGACTTTGTTATTTCTCCTTCTCACTGTCATCGTGTAGTCTCAAGGGACTAGGAACATCTGGACATAGTATAGTGCATCACATTGGTCCTTTACATCAATGACATCAAATATATTGAATCAGATAAGCAAAAGTCAGCAATTAAGTGGAGGTCTTGGTAAGATATATGTGCTCCAGAGGGTGGGCAATTAACTCCATAAATACAAAGCACTACACTGGTAAAATTTTTAAGATTCACCAGTGTGGTCTGGGTCATGCTGAGATATCTCTTCTAAAGAAAAGGACAAATTAATTCTTCTTTCCCTTTGCACCACTAAATAAGAAAAAAAGACAGTGTTTAGTAGGTTTTTGAGCTCTGAGGCAGCTTATTCCGTACTTGAAAAAGACTGCTTCAATTCATTTACTCTGTGACATAAACTGCTGTTAGTTTTGAGTGGGGCTGAGGTCAGGAAAGAGCTCTATAGTGAATCCAGTCTGCAGTGCATTCAGCCCTGCCACTTGGACCATTGGACCTGTCAGGGCCTATGATACTATAGGTCTTTGTGGTGGAAAAGCCTTCCTGTAGAGTTTATGGTAAGTATCAATAGGAGGAGGATCATAATTAGACCTTGAATGTTCTAGAGTAAGGCCATGCCATCATAGTAGAGAATTATACAGCTTTCTTTTTCTTTTCTTTTATTTATTTATTTATTTTTGAGTTGGCGTCTCACTCTGTCACCCAGACTGGAGTGCAGTGGCCGCTCCCGGCCACCGCAGCCTCGACCTGCTGGGCTCCGGCGATCCTTTCCGCCTCAGCCTTCCAAGTAGCCGGAATTACAGGCAGGCACTACCATGCCCGGCTGATTTTTGATTTATTGTAGAGATGAGGTCTCGCTGTCCAGGCGGGTCTCGAACCCTCAGGTTCAGGCAATCCACTCACCTCAGCCTCCCAAAGGCGCGGGATTACAGGCAGAGCACCGAGACTGGCTTCTTTTCTTTTAAAAAATATTTTTTATCTTACTTCTTTTATTTATTTTTTTTGTATTAGAGTCTTACTCTGTCGCCCAGGTTGGAGTGCAGTGGCATGCTCGCGACCACCACCACCTCGATCTGCTGGGCTCAAGTGATCCTTCCGCCTCAGACTTTTAAGTAGGTGAAACTACAGGCATGTGCCACCACATACGGCTAATTTTTTGATTTATTGTAGAGACGAGGTCTTGCCGAGTAACCCAGGCTGGTCTCAAACCCATGGGCTCAGGCAATCCTATCACCTTGGCTTCATAAAATGCTAGATTACAGGTGTGAGCCACTGCACCCAACCATATACAGCTTTCAAAAAGTGGTTCCTGGCATTCTGTTGTTTCCTGGGAGGACAGAGCATCTGATCTTGAACCATTAAACAGGCTTGTGGCCAGAACTTTTCATCAAGAGCTGGATTTTCTCCAATATACCAAGATTGGGTTGACCCACCATTCATTCTTCATTATCATCTTTATTATCATCACCACAACCATCATCATTATCATCATCATCTGGCATTGACTGTGAGCAGAGCTAAAAGGCACAAGTAAACCACACAAGTGGGTTACCAAACTCCTTTGCCATCCTTCACTTTTGTCCCAGTCATTCTGCCTCAGCACACACCTATGGCTGCCTGGAGGGTTCCCTAAGACCAGTTGACAGAGGAGGAAAGTGCATAGCTTAGTTAACAGGCAGGCTGGCTCAGTTTGTGGGTGGAAACCAAGAATGGACTGCTGATGCCCTCTAGCCCTGCCCTATGAAAGGCAGCAATGAAGTGAAATAATCTCATGGGCAGAGCTTCATGGGGTTCACTCAATCCTCTACTTTGTGTGAAAAGAGAAGTGGCCAAAGGTAAGAGTACACACAGGCATATTATCAGTGGTAGATGGTTAGACTGGCTAGACAGGGGCTTGGACACAGCAAGCTTAGACGATGGGGAGAAGATCTGGGCAAGAGGATGTGGGTGGACTTGTACAAATGGACAAGAAGCATGAAGATCTTTGTATGGCATGTTGATGTTCACCTACGAGCATCCTCCCTAAAAACAGCACTAGCAACCAAGTATCTTCTTATTGCAGAATCTTGGTCTATGGCCAGTAAGTTGGCTGTTTTATCATTTGGTTTTCAGATTATTTGCTACTATTCGAGAGAGAACCTCCTTGACTACCTTGACCAAGAACTTTCCCTCACTGCTCTATCATATCACCTTGCTTTTTTTTAAATTGTACTTACGTAAAATGATTTCATATGTTGTCTGCATCTTTGATTAGTCTCCAACTAATGGCAAAGAGGCATCTTTGTCTTATTCATCACTTTATCCCCTATGCTGGGGATAATTCTTGACACAGAGTATGTATTCCATATTTGTTAAAAGAAGAAACAGAGTTAGCTAGGTTAGGTAACTTTTCCAAGACCACACAGCTAGTAATTACTAGAACTGAGATTTAAACTCAGGTTCCAGAGTGACGACTTTGTGACTTAGGACAAAATGCTTAACATCTGTCTTGTGCCTTCAGTTTCTTTATCTGTACACAAAGATGACAAAAGTATTTGCCTCTGGGTTATTGTGATGACTAAAGGAGTTAATCTATAAAAGTATTTAGAATAGTGACTGATAGATATTTGGCATGGTAGAAATGTTTTTTTTATTAGGTTGTAGAAATGGTATTTAAACTTGGGTCTGACTGTCTCTTCAGCTATGACAGACCCTTGAAGTGGCATCTTTGAGGGCACTGAGAACTTGTGAGAAAAAAAACAGTGCCTGATAAAAGAAAAGGATAAGTATTTGATGTCAAGTTACCTTTATACTCTTACCAGTTCCTGTGTATTGAGTACCTAATGTATACAAAGCACACTGAGTGGACACTAAATAAAACCCAAAGACAGTCACATTATAGTCTTTGTCTTCTAGCAGGTCCTGCCCTAGGACATAATGTTTCAAATGCTGACAGTCACATCGTTTAGTTCTAGGTCAATGGGAGTAGTGCTGAGGCAGGAAGTGTTCTCCATGGTTGAGGATAGGTAGCCCGGTGACACCTTCTGCCATCTCACACCACTTATATACTCCACCAATCCAGATGTATGGAAGCATCTGCAGGAAACCTTGGAGGTCTTTCCCTGACATGGACTCCAACTTCATTTTCACTCATGTTCCTAAATTTGTTTTCTAGCCCACCCTAGATCTTATCTGATAAAGAACTAAGGGTAGACTTCCTGAGAACCTTGACCTGACACACTTTGGGCTTAGCTTCTGGATTTCTGGGTGCAGAGGACCATGAGCACTGATACAGGATAAATTAATTGAGCCAGGAATGCTTGGGTTTATGCCACTGGCTGATGAAAACACGTGGCCACATTTTTATTTTTGACACTGACGACTTTGCCCAACCAACTGTTGGGTGGATTGTATTTAACTTTGCCGGCAGTTTGCGCCAACATTGTTTGTTGCATACTCTAGGGAGTGCAGAGCATATATTTACTGCATGATTTAACTGAAAGTTTTATTGTTTTACAAGAATCAAGATAAATAACAAGGTCCATTATGCCTTCTTTTGTAGGTTCCTTCATTGCTATGGCCACAGTGGATTCTGCATTTCTGACAGAGGGGAATGTTTTTTACATAGGATGCTAGGAGAGTCATTGTTTTGCTAATACTAGAGATAGGATCTGTTCTAATGCAAGTGTGTGTGAAAAAAATTCTTATTCAGCAACTTAAGTTGCTCTTCTTTCTTCCCTTGGCAATGTATTGTCGGCTTCTCCTTTGCTCTTGGTCTCAGGAAAGGTTATATGTTGTTTTAATAGCATGTGTATATAATGCCCATTAGTCCTAATGGGATGTTTTCTTTCATCAGAACATAATCGCCAACAGCATGCAAATCAGCACATTCGTTCTTCTTCCACGTTTGCTGAAGGCTCCGTTCTTGGGCAACATATGGTCTCCAGTCACCTCCTCACTCTGCTCAGAAAATTTTCCATTGCACATCTTAATCATCAGTTTTCTTCCTCTCTGTTTAAGAAATGAATTAAGGCAGTAAAAATTGAAATGATAACCACTTATAGATGGAAAAGAACCTCTTTTTGTTGCTGCCAAAACCTGCTGTTGCATTCGTATTTTTCATTTATTTTATTTATTTTTTTTACGTCACCAATTAGCGCCTCAAAGTGATTTTTGTGTCTGGCATGCATGGGGTGTGAACTACAAAAATTCTACTTTCTGAGCTTTTTTTGCTCGGCTCTGTGGCAAAAATTCCTTTATCAAGCAACTGCACAGACACAAGGGATACTAGTTTAGATGCATCACGAACAGCATTTGTCCAGACAGTCAAAGTAATTTTAGAAAATGTGTAGGTCTGATAAAAGCTAATCTGATGAATACTACAATGAAGAAATTAATACTGAAAGAATACCTACTATGTGTCAGGCACTATCTTTTCTGTATATCATTTAATTTTCTTTTTATTTATTTATTTATTTATTTGAGTTGGAGTCTCACTCTGTTGCCCAGACTGGAGTGCAGTGGCCGGGACCCGCTGGGCTCCGGTGATCCTTCCGCCTCAGCCTTCCAAGTAGCCGGAATTACAGACATGCGCTACCACGCCCGGTTGATATTTTGATTTATTGTAGAGAGGAGGTCTTGCTGCCCAGGCGGGTTTTGAACCCGCAGGCTCAGGCAATCCACTCACCTCAGCCTCCCAAAGGCGCGGGATTACAGGCTGAACCACCGAGCCTGGCTGTCATTTAATTTTCTTAACAGACAAGGTGACTAAAATAACTTGCCCTGTTATTTTTTTTTTAATGTAGGCATTATTCTTTTACCAAAGAATAAATTACTAATCACTAGTTTGTGCTAGTCTCTGAGAATAGCACGTGACAGGTTTGGTCCCTGCTCTTATGGGGTTTAAAATCTAATTATAATGTCAGGCAAAATTTAATGAAACAAACAAATAAATACCCCCCCCAAAAAAAGATTGGTAAATGCTTCAAAAGGCAATTGAGAATTATAGGGGGTGCTGGTAGAAGGATCTCTTTTGATCTTGACTGCCATATTGTAAGTAGGAACAAGAGTCTTGATTCAGGACCAAGTTCTTCTGTCCCCAGAGCTGTTCCTCCTGTTACACACGTGGCAGCTGAGCAGTTCCATTCTGAGTTTTGATCACGAATACAATGGCTAATATTTCCTGAGTCCCTAGTCTGTTCCAGGCTCTACTCAATTTTATGTATTTCTTGAGATACATTATGAGGTAGGAATTATTTTTTCCCATTTTGCAGATGAGAAAACTGAGAATTAAGACAACTGTGCAACTTACCCAAAGTGACACAGCATCACTTTCTCAGTAGTTCTAATGCTCACGTTTTTAGTAGCTAGATTGTGTAACTATCCCTTTTAAACCCAGGGTCCATGAATGATTTTTTTTTTTTTTTTGAGTTGGAGACTGGAGTGCAGTGGCCGCTCCCAGCCACCGCAGCCTCGACCTGCTGGGCTCCGGCGATCCTTCTGCCTCAGCCTTCCAAGTAGTCAGAATTATAGGTGCGCACTACCATGCCCGGCTGATTTTTTGATTTATTGTAGAGGTGTGGTCTTGCTGCCCAGGAAGGTCTCGAACCCGCGGCCTCAGGCAATCCACTCATCTCAGCCTCCCAAAGGCGCAGGATTACAAACTGAGCCATGGAGCCCGGCTCATGAATGATTTTTGTTGTGCTCTTTGTGAACAGAGACTTAGGCAATGTGGACCGGCTAATGGGACATTCTGTCTCTCTTTATCCCCTCTCCTCAAAAACCTCCCCCTAGCCGGGCTCGGTGGCTCAGCCTGTAATCCTGCGCCTTTGGGAGGCTGAAGTGAGTGGATTGCCTGAACCTGCGGGTTGGAGACCCGCCTGGGCAGCGAGACCTCCTCTCTACAATAAATCAAAAAATCAGCTGGGCGTGGTAGCGCATGCCTGTAATTCCGGCTATTCGGAAGGCTGAGGCAGAAGGATCGCCGGAGCCCAGCAGGTCGAGGCTGCTGTGGCCGGGAGCGGCCACTGCACTCCAGTCTGGGCGACAGAGTGAGACTCCAACTCAAACAAACAAACAAACAAAAAAAAACCTCCCCCAAACAAAATCCAAAACATCCATGCCTGTATGCTGGGAGTAAAAAATAAAATAGATTTTGAATAGTACTTCTACTCCTTTAAGAACATCATTTTTTTTTAGATTAAAAAATAATATGTGCTTATTGCAGGAAATTTGAATAATTAAAAAATGGAAAAATGTAAAGACAAGAATAAACATCACTTATAGTTCCACCACCTGGTAATATTTTGGTTCCTTGAAGCATTTTTTCAATGTATGATATCAAAGATTACTGATGTACTTATTATGTCATGTGTAATTCCATAAATAACTCAATTACCACAGTAACCCTACATGGAAGGTACTATTATTTAATACATGAGAAAAATGAAGGAAAGAGTAGTTAAATAACATTCCCAAGTCCACGGGATCAAGCCCAATCAAATCAGGCATCCTGGTTCTAGAATTCATGCTACTCATTTTGCTATCTCACTTCTCTCTATAAAATACATTTATTTTATATACATATACATATATTATATATATGCACATGTATATATATATATATATAATTTAATGAAACACATACATATATGTGTGTGTTCTTTTATAAACCTGGGATCATATTTTACATACAATTTTGGATTTTGCTTCTTAACGACACATTTTTTTTCATGGACATTATTTCATTGTCCTCAAATATTCTTCAAGATATTTTTAATGACCATATAGATATATTTGTATAACCACCCCCCTGTTGCAAACTTAGGTTGTATAAAAAATGATGCAATGAATGTCCACATTCACAAATTTTTGATCAGTTTTTTGATTATTTCCTCAGGACAGATTTCTGGAAGAGGATGACTTGGTCAGAATTTTGGCATTTCTTCATATCTTTGGTGGAGTAGAAAAAGGAAGAAAAAAAGTGTTCAAATGGGTGGCTTGGATTTAAATAACATAGAAACCTGGGAAAGTTAGAGATCTTTGTGGGCTGAGGAAAGAAAAACATCACGGAAGACTTCTTTAAGGAGTTAGAGTAGAAGATGAGCTGACCTTGGATTGTGGGAGCCTGCTAGGGGAGGGAGGTTCTCTAACTCTGTCATCCTTCTTCCACTAGTCAGTTGACTCAGGAGCTGGAGCTGGTAAGAGAAAGCTTCACGGAACAGGGTTTCAAAGGAATTCCCAAGGTATGTGTGGAGAATGAGGTAAGCGGGCTTTTTAGGCAGTAGGAACCATGTAGCTTGGCCCAGAGATGCAAGATAACATGGAGGAGTTTGAGTTATGCAGTGAAGACTTTGGAGAGAGGAGCTTGGAAGAGGCAGGTAAGGCTAGAACCTGAAAAGGCCTGGCACATTGTGTCAAGGACAGATTTTCTTATATAGGCAATGGAATTGCTAAAGAGTTTGAGCTTGCAGAAAGGTGGGATCACATTTGCATTTTTGATAGACCATTGTGATGCCAGGGAGTACACAAGGACAGAGGCGGACCCTCTGGGGAGATTGTTTTGGGGACCCAGAGGAGAGCCCTGCCCAGATACTGTCCTGCTTCCAGTAGCTTTGCCCACAGCAGGACCTGTGGGCATCTTTATCATTCCTCATGCCTTGCCCAAGGGAGTACAGAACGAATATTTATAAAACACTGACGTGGAAATGAAAAAGCTGCAGAAACAAAGAGCACAAACACTTCCTCTATGTTGTTGAGAGTTAACATCCATGAGGAATATGCGTGTATGTCAGAGCAGAAAATAATGAGGCAATATACTTCCTTAAACAGATTCAGTTCATCATCGCCAGGGCTGGCGAGGCGAGGACGGTTGGGGGCACCTTCCGTTGTTGGTGTGGCAGCTCCTTTCCGAGCAGACAGGTCACTCAGTGCTTTCTTCCAGGCAATTATTTTCGGGATGACTGGAGATTTCGATCAACCAATCAAGCTTTTATAGAAACCACTTTCCTTGATTATGTTCCTGATCTTTAACTCAGGGAGAGATTTTCCTCAGTGAGGTTTGACAGCCTCAAGTTTTCAATTAATTTCTCTCTTCTGCATCTTGCTTTTACTTTCAGTTGGGTGGCTGGAGCGTTCATAGGCTCACACGAGCTTCTGACATAGTGTGTGTGCGTGTGTGCGTGCGTGCGCGCGTGTGCGCGTGTGTGTGTGTGCTTTAAAAGCATCAGAAATCTCTTTCTGGCCTTTGGTCAATGGAAAACATCTCATGAAAGCATAGGGGGACTCGTGAGCAGGAAGCTGAATGAACAAGATGAGTTGAGAAGAGCCACAGTAGGATGCAATGATTCTGACGCCTGGGGTGGCTGCGTTCTGGACTGGCCCAGGAATACGCAGAATGAGGCAGAATGGGTCAGCATTTTCAAATGCAGGAGCCATGTTCCTGCTTCAATATATACCGACAAGTATTTTGAATGATCATGACTCCATTTCTGTTTCAGTGTGATTTATTCCACCAAAATTATTACTTTTCTTTCAAAATAAAATTATTTGCATAGTACATAAAAAACTTGAAGGCACATATGTAGCTATACCTCAAGGTAATATATAATATATAATTATTTGCCTCATACATACATGACTTAAAGGTTAGGTAAATATTTGTTGAGATGTTATGTGAAAGGTGGCAAAACTCTTGAAGGTGGCACGTGAATGCCTTAAGATGAGGAGACCTTGGTGTGTGGAAAGAATTTTGGAATCAGACTGATATGGCGAAAATTCAAACTCTGTCCTTTATTAAATTTGTGCCTTTGGAAAAATTACTTAATTTTGCTGGGCCTCAATTTTCTTTTCTGTAAAATGGGCATGTAAAACCTACTCCTCAGTATTGCTGTGGGGTTTGGGGATTCATTCATTCATTTATTCAACCATGAAATATTTATTTTAAAAAAATTTTTATTATAGAGATGTGGGGTATAGGTCAGGATCAGGTACATAAATAGGTGAAGTTTGGGCCTCCAACTGGTCCTCAATACCCTGGTTTAGGACCAGGTACTCTTTGTGTTGTTACGTGCTCCCCTCTCCCTTCCTCCCTCCTTCCCTCCCCTGGCAGTATCCTGTGACTGCTGATCCCTCTCCTGTGCAATTGTGATCAGTGTTCAAGTCCCACTTATGAGTGGGAACATAAGATATTCTGTTTTTTGTTTCTGTGATACATTGCTAAATATGATTGTCTCCAGCACCATCTGATTTGCTATGAAGTCCATGATTTTGTCCTCTATGACCATGTAATATTGCATGTCTACTGTCATACACTGTTCTGAGCATGGGGAATACAGCAGTGTGAGTCAAAGTCCCTGCCCTCGTGGAACTCTCATTTTAATGGGGGAGATAGACAATAAATGCAAAGCCAGATATGAAAGAAACTGTTGGCTGAGCAGGGTGGCTCATGCCTGTAATCCCAGCACTTTGAGAGACCAAAACAGAAGGACTGCTTGAGACCAGGGAACACAGCAAGACCCCATCACTACAAAAAATCAAAATATTAACTGGGCATGGTTGCCTGTTCCTGTAGACCTAGCTACTTGAGAGGCAGAGACAGGAGGATTGCTTGGGCCCAGGAGTTCAAGACTGTGGTGAGCCATGATTGTGCCACTGCACTCCAGTAAAGGCAATACAGCAAGACTCTGTCTAAAAAAAAAAAAAAAAAAAAAAAGGAAAGGAAGGAAGGAAGGAAAGAAAGAGAATTCGCAAAGTATAAAGAATACAAGAGTAAGGGAGAAGTTATAGCAAAGCCTCTGAGACAGAAATGTTGTAGAAAGGAGTGTTGAAGAAAACCAAGGTGGTCTCAGTGCAGTGAGAGGGCATGGAGGAAGAGAAAAAAGAGAAAGAAAGGAAGAAATGACGTCAAACAGGTAGGCAAATACCAGGGCAGAGAATGCCTGGTAAATTAGGGTGGACCTTGAGTTTTATCTTAACTGTGATGGAAATATGATGATCAACATGTAGTATCCATTAAAATGTTACATTTATTTAATATTTGAATAGCTAGATACCAACTTATGCAGAGGACTATATTAGGGTCCCAGGTTTGGGAGATACTAAGATAACCTTGACAGAGGAGCTCAAATTCTTGTTGGGGGAACAGTAAACTTTAATCAATTAATATTTGACATTCACTAAGGAGTTGCTATATGCCAGGCATAATTCCAAGTGTTTCCTTTTAATAGAGTAGCTCATGTAGTCTTTATAAAACAAAAGCACTGTGTGTAATCAATTATTATCCCCATTTTACAGTTGAGGAAACTGAGGCATAGAGGGGCTTCCCACTATACATACCGCTTCTCAACTTTTAAAGAAAGCAGAGTGAAATACATGCACTCCCCTTGAGGATCAAAGTGCAGTGTCAGCACAGAGCAACATTCTCCTCAAGAGGGATGACACAGTCAAGGGATTGCGGGTGCTCTGGGGTGAGGCCACCACCTACTAACTGTGTGGCAGGCATGCTGCCTCTCTTCTCTGTGCTTCAGTTTCCTCATCCATAAAATGAGATCATCGGGGTATCCATCCCGTAGGATAGTTATGATGATTAAATGAGACAGTACATGGGAAATGCTTTTGTACGGAGTCTGTCACATAACAAGTGCCACTCAAGTCTTAGTGATACATTTACAAGTCATTGGGGAATACTTCATGAACTGGCTGCCCTGGGCTTGGACCTTGAGGCATAAGGAAGACTGTGGTAGGAAGCAAAGGTAGAGGCTTAATTTACTTTGATAGAGAACATCTGAGGACATTCATAGAGTGTGGAAAGTCCATGGTATGCCTGGAGTGCTAAACTAATGGTAGATGAGGGTGGAGCAGACAATTCTATTAACCCATGACATTGAGGAGACCTTGAATGCCAACCTACAATCAAGACCAAGATATTAGTAGGTGCTAAAACAACAGACATTAATTCTTACAGTTCTGGAGGCTGGAGGTCCAAGATCAAGATGCTGGCAGCGTTGGTTTCTTCTGAGACCTTGCTCCTGTGCTTGTAGAGGGCTGTCTACTTTCTGTGTCCTCACATGGTGTCCCTTGGACAATATGCTCACAGTGTCCTAATCTCTTCTCCTTATAATAACACCAGTCCTACTCGATTAGGGCCCACCCATGTGACCTCATTTTACTGTAATTGCTTCTTTAAAAGCCCTGTCTCCAAATTCCATCACATTCTGTGTACAGGGGATTAGGGTTTCAGCATGTGGATTTTGGGGTGATATAATTCAGCCTATAAGAGACAATGAGGCTTTGATTTTTGCTATGTAGGGGGAGCCTATAGTCTGCTCCGTGCTGTCATAGATGTGCCCAGCAGCAAAGGGGGAGAAGAGCACAACTACTCAGATGGTGAATGCTCAAAGACTGACCTGACAGTGGACAAAGGGTGGAGCGGAAGGTAAGATATGAAATATTTCAGAGGGGGAATCTACAGGGCTTAGAGCCTGATTCTCCAACTCCTTGGAGCTACACAAAACACACAAATAAAAGCAAGAGAAATCTAGATTTGCCTTACCCTGGCCTCTTTCTATGTTCCCCGGGGATGAGTCTACTTATAGCTCCTTAGTTTTTCCATCTGTTAAGTGGGAAAAATAAAACCAGGATCTCATGACTCCCAAAGGGATACAGTCATATGTTACTTCAGCACTGAGGCTTTGTGGAAATGCAGACTGGTTTCATTCTTCCTGCAAATAAAAAAAAACTGTCTTTCTACCAGAATACAGTACCAACAAACTCTCATTTTCTGGGTATCAGAAAGTAATGGTTTGGGTTTGAGCTATTCACTAACTTATGATCTGAGCTTATTCTAAAAAGACTTTGCAGCTTAGTCTAATTGGGTAATTGGGATGTTTCCAGATGAAATTCAACTTGTAGTTTTAAAAAACGCTTTGAAGAACCGGTTGCCATGGTGCTATTCTGCTGACAAGATCCTTCACTGGCTTCCACTAAGCAGCAATAATGGGCTTCTGTTTATTTTAAGTTTCAGGTTACCCCACCTGAACATCCTTCTGGGAGGAAGTAGGGCGTGAACCTGAAGGAATTAGTGAAGTCCTTCCCTAGATCTCCTGGATGGGGGGTGTGTCTCAGCACATATGGAGGTTTGTCTTTGCAGGGACTGGAGGGCTTAGGCCTAGAAGAGGCCCAGCTGTCATGGTAGGGCTTCCCAGACCACTTCACTCCTGGGCAGCTGGGAGTCGAGGAGGAAATACTGTACATTTGCTGCAGTATAAACTGGATGGCTGTTTCAGGATATGAGCACTAATCCCCTCATATTTGTGGGCAAATTGGTGTCTGGCAGAGAGAATTGCCTTTATTTTAAGAAATAACATGGGCTTAAAAATTAATATTCATGTTTTTATAGTATTACTGTTTCAAATTTGAGAATTTCTTTGTTCTAGGTCAATTTTCAGCCTAATAGACACTATTCTTTTTCCTCATCCTTAGACTTCTTGTACCAAGTGTTTATTGTAAGAATGTGAAACATCTTCCCCAGATGCAGTATTTTTGGCTTCATTAAAAGTTTTTCTTGTTCCTCTTCAGTTATGTCAATATTTACCTTGGACAATGCTTTGTATCCTTTTGTTTATAATTCCAGAATTATCCAAGACAAACTGATTATTCATGACTCTCTGGCCTGGGTTTGAATTTAAACATACCTTATGTTGATGTTTTAAGAGTATGAGTTCCCCAAACTATTTCCATCATTTCTTCTCAGAGATTCAGAATTCATAATCTTTCATTCTCATTTCATGCCCTGTATTTTTCCTTCTAACAGGGTATCTTCTTTTCTTGTGGATTATATTCTTAGAGAACTTTAGCACGCGAACTTTTTCTTCCTTTTCTTTTAGAATCCCAGTTTCCTCCTCTCCTGCCAAAGATGTTTTTATAATTGTATGTGATACCCACATTCTTTGAACACTTCCATTGTTTTCCTAGAGAGCACACAGTCTCACACTGCCCACTCCCTCTTATTAAATTTCTGATTGCTGATACACAGGACACATGACTCCTGTCTCCACTGATGACTATAATTTAACCCTTTCCAATGAGTATAATGGGGTCCTAGTGGCCAAACAGACATCAGAAAGCTCAAGCACAGTTTTCTTGAGAGACCCACTTACACAGAACCAGCCATCTTTCTTTAATCACTCGAGTTTATGAATCAATGCACGTCTTTCAGTTCTTGACACGTGCCTTACAACTGTTACATTTACTAAATATTTCACATACATTATTACATATGATCCTTATAACAACATTGTGAGTGATACCCAGAGGATTCAAGTAACCTGTTTGAGATCACATAGTGAGTTGAATAAAAAAATTTTTGTCTTTAAGAATATTTATATTAATAAATGACTTAGGTTTATACAAGCCTTTCTGTTCCTCTAAAGCACTGTATCTTTTCTTTTCTTTTCTTTCTTTCTTTTTTATTTTTATTTTTATTTTTGAGTCAGAGTCTCATTCTGTTGCCCAGGCTGGAGTGCAATCACACCATCATGGCTGCCACCCCCTCAACCTTCTGGGCTCAGGCGATTCTTCTGCCTCAGCCTTCTGAGTAGCTGGAACTATAAGTGTGCACCACCACTCCCGGCTAATTTTTTGACTTATTGTAGAGCTGAGTTCTCACCAACTTGCTCAGGCTGATCTCAAACGCCTGGGCTTAGGCAGTTCTCTCACCTCTGTCTCCCAGTGTCTGGACGACAGGTGTGAGCCACTGTGCCCAGTATAAAACACTGTACTGTTTCTTGATTTGGGGACTGCCTGTGCTATTATTTCCTTTGCTTGAACTACCCAGCTTCTCCCTTTGATTAGCTAAACTTTTGCTCATTTTTAAAATCTCAACTTCAATTTTACTTCCTCTAAAAGCATTCCCTGATCTCCCAAATCTGGGTTAGGATTTCTTCCTCTGTGCTCGGTGATGCCCTTAAAATATGTAAGCAAGTTAACCACAGTGTCTGTCACCCAATGATAAACATTCATGGCTATATCATCCCTTCAACCTATCTCTTATCATACTTGATATAGTTTGCTTGCCATTGTATCCCCAGTACCTAGCTCTGGGAGGATGTTCAATAGTTGTTGAATAAATGACCAATGCACGTTGCGTCTTCTGTTTGATATAGTCTTGGGTTCTTGAACTCAAGAGCAAACTTGAGCAACTTGGTGCCTGAGAGGGCGCCGAGAGGATTTAGACAATTGCAGGCATTTCCAAGCCCAATCTACAGAGCACTGTCTGAGTGTTGGTGACTAAAGTGCCTATCTGGTGTTTGTCTGCCAAACATCCTTTTATTTTACTTTGCAATTGTTTCTCACTTTTCTTTTGAGGAACTGTCCCCTTTCCACCCACTTTTGATCAGTGTTATTCAGGGGGCGCTACCCACACTTCTCAACCAGGATTAGATCTAACACACATCTTCCACTACCTGGGTACAGCGAAAAGCTTACGGATGAGCACTCAACCCAAGATGGACTGATAAGTGTAATCCTGGGACTTCTACTGAAACTCTTAGGGGAGAGGGTTTTTTTTCTTTGAAGATTGCAAGCAACAGAAACAAGTCTGGGATTGCAGCTTCTTTGGGAATTTGTGGATATAGCAATGAAACTAGTACAGACTAACTGGGCCAAGAGATTGATAGAAAAAGAATGATGAAGACATCATTTGAGTACCTGGATTCAGTAGTTCCTAAAGTATGACACCTATTAGATTTCCAAGTTTATGAACTGATAGGTTGTCTTTTGTGATTGCAACTAGTTTGAGTCATATTTCTGTCACCAGCAACTGATAGTGTTCTGACTAATTCAGTTGGAAACAAAATACCGTGATATTTTATTACTGACATTAGTGCTTTTTATTCCTTTGTGGATTTGCATTGTGCTTCCACTTTTTCATATGTGTTTTGCATGCATATAATTTGTCTTGGATAGCTAATCATGAATGGAGTAAGCAAACTTGTTTTTGTCTTGTATTTCAAGTCCTGTGTCATGAGACAGGTTCGATGGATGTCCCCTGGTTCATATTTGAGCCCAGTACATGCTTGGGATTCTTCTTTGGCAATTGTGATGATTTTACATAGATTCACCCTCCATGCTTCCACACCCTACCTGTTGGTTTCCTGGGGCAAATTTTGGGATGGTAAATTTCTAGATCTGGAAGGGTGAACTGTGATCTCAGGCAATGCAGGCAAAGTTCTAGAGCCTTTAGAGTCAGAATCTTAGAACTGAACCTAACTGAACTTCGTGTCCAGAACTGAACAGATAAGGCTTTGGGTTCTCTGTGGAGACAGTTTTCTGCCCCTTTAGGGGGCTGGAGAACTAAAAGCAGTTGTGACCTATTTAGTTTTCATGGTTGGTGGACACTGGTCTGTAAGTACTGTGGTGACTTCATGCATGGGTCTTTTTGTCCCATTAACTGAAGAATGAAAAAATCTCTCTTTCCCAAAAATCCTCCATGAAGTGTAACTGAAGCCTCCAATGCTAACTGTTTGCTGTAATCAATAAACTCATCAGTTGCTCTCTATACCTAATTCAAGGAAGATATATTAATAATTAAAGCAGGGAGGCAGGGGTTTCATTAATAGAAACTGAATCCTTGCTTTTTGCAAAATGTATTTCTGGAAACTGGATCATTGACTGCATCACTCTATAATAGAAAATACATTCCCATTCAAACTTATATTTGGGAGTTGTATTCCTGGACAAGGCCACAGTTTCAGATATCTCAGAGGTGACCTTTCATTGTCATCAAATTCAAGACACAAACTGCAAAATTTTAAGATATGAGAATAGAATCTAATTACTATTAAACTGTAAAAATGTAAAATGATGAATTTAAAATGAAGTACATATTTCATATCCATTTTTATATGTGTATCAATTACCCATGAAGTATTCATATAGCACACAAAAATGTATCTGACTATTACAATTTAAACAAAAGTGCAATGTGCTAATTATAAAATGTATTTTTACTTTAGAAATTAAATTAATTTTGCTTGTCTTCTTAGGAATTTGAAGGGCTTTCAGGAGATGGTTTAGATCTCTTTATATGACCTCTAATCTACCCCCTTTTACATTTTCTTATAGTAAGCATGGATGTACTGGCCTATTGTGTAACTGTGCTAGAAAATACCTGTTTATACTGATGATGGTAATGTTGGTGGTGTTCCACTCCCGGGACCTGGTAGAGACATAGAGAAGTGACATGCAAGTCATCACAGCAAAATTTCAATGAACAAAACATGTAAAATTATCCATGAAATGAAATTCATTTTTGCTGTGAACCATATTTATAATTAAGAAGTAAAATCTGCTTCTCTCCTTCATGAGGTTGAAGTAGGCAAAGTTCAGCACTCACTTTTATGTGGCATATTAAGCAAGGTTATTTGGCATTCTTTTCTCATTGTGAATGTTCTTTCTGCTGTTCTTTTGTCCTCTGGTGGCCTAATAGCAAGATTTGAGTTTAGATGCATGGGCAGGGAGAGGACCCAAAAGTCCTGAGCTGAGACATGGGCTCCAGTTCACTCAATCAGAGAGCTCTACCAAAGGGCCTAGGACACAAACACAGGACAGTGCGGTATAACTTTCCTTTTGTCGGAAATTTCTTCTGCATATGACTTCTCAAGAAATTTCCAATGGATCTAGGCCCCTGGGTATCTAGGACACCATTATCTCCTATTCCATCAATACCTTATATTGATTCTACCAGAACCAAAAAAAGGAAAAAGCTTTTTTGCTTAGACCCCAGCTAACCTGAAAATTCAATTAAACAGCATCCTCCAAATACTCTAGATCATTGACGTTTAACTATACGTGTTCTTGGAAAGACCAAATTGACATTTAGAGAGCTGTATTTTGCACTGAAGTAGAAATTGAAATAAGAATGTACTTTCACTTGCTTGTTTTGATAAAATTTTACTGGTAGGAAGATTGAAGAGATTTCTGGGGTCAAATATCAAGTTTTTGATTTATTATCAGTGAACATTTCCCCAAACTCTACCCTATTGCTTCATTTACAAATGAAGTTTAACAAAATTACATTTTTGGTTTGGAATTTTATTGTTGATTTTTCTCTTGCTTGTCTAGAAGATCTCGAGATTAATGCTGACTTCTGTATTGGAGGATTTTTCTTGACTTTATCCCAGAATTAGTGAACACAACAAACAGCTGTGTCGATAGACCCATTCTACTTGGTGACACATTCTTGCTGGAGCAACTGGCAGATGGTTTGTCTTGTGGGATTGCATCAGAATGGGGAAATGCTGTTTGGAGAGGGGGTTCTATTTATTTAAAGCCAGATTCCTCCATTTTTCTCCTAGTATTGAGTCTCCTGACTCATAATTTTTTTCCACTACTCTAATTAGGCAGGCAGCCTTTTCTTTGCCATTTTACATTTCCACTTGGTTGTGCTTCTTGTTCAATCCCAATATTTTTATTCCTGCCACTTAAAACATTGTCTAAACTATTCTTGGGTGAGTGTCTGGGGGTGCCATTCCATAAGAAGTCCACAACTTGATTCAATCTCCTGACAAACTTACAGCTGGAAAACAGCAGAGAGAATGAAAGGAGACAAGAGGCGCTAACTGAGTGACAAAGGCAATCTTGTCACAGTGGTATTGCTCAAACCGATGTTAGACTGGGCACAGAGCACATGCCTGGTAAGATATGTGCCATGCCAGTTTGTCTTTGGGTTTTATTACTATGCCTTAAATGACATTAACTCTTGCATATATTATGTTTTTGGCCTGGGAGTGTAAGAAACCTGTGAACAATAGATTTGTGCCTAAAAAATTTAGATTTTGTTTGTTTGTTTTAAAGTGTTCTTCTGAGGAAAAGAAAAGGAAGCCTCCAATTGCTTCCAAGGAAATCTTATATAATTCCTTTCCCTAAGTACATATTTGGGCTAATGACCTGAAAACAGATATGAGCATGTCTATGTATATAGTCATACAAACTCAGAATTTTATCTTTGAGTAGTTTGGAACCCTACAGTCATAGTTTGTTCATGGACATTAATGATGAACTTTTTTTTTCTTCAGAACCTGTGGATAAAACTTACCTTTTTAAAAGAGACTTTCTTATGCAGGAGTGAGTTGCTTTTAATGGTTCCATGATGGAAAGTGGTGATTCTTTAATCAAAATGCTCTGAGATACTGCAGCCACCTTTGTCACTGGTTCCCGAAGAATGTTCTTGGAATCCTGACACCACAAGGAAAGTGCATACTTCCAGGTAGGGCAGCAAGTCCTAAGGGAGATCATCAGTGAGATCCAAATCTTCCATGCATTGTCAACTCCTTCTTTTCTTCCATCATCTTCTTCCAAGATGTTATCATTCCTCCTCCATGGGGTATCCCTGCTCTTCCTAACTCAGTCCCTTTTGCAATTCTAATCCAACTCTCAGCTGATACAGGGGGTGTACAAACCGTGGGGCATTCCTACAACACTTCATAAAATAAGAGCTTCTCAGAGGTCACACCAAGGAGAATGTTGCTACAAAACAATTGGCTTTTGGGCAATGTTCATTTGCATTTTCCTAAAACATTTACCTGGGAGGGAAAAGTGCATGTTTAAAGAAGAAAATGGAGAATGAATTTATCTATTTTCTTAGAGAGCCTAATACTGAAAGGGCCGTAAGAGGAGCACATTCTCAGAGTTATCATCTACAATAGTTAAAACGAAAGTTCCTCCAGTTGTGGCTGCACCCAGAGAGTGGGACAGAAGTTCTGATTGAGAACTTTGATTTCCCACAGATTGTTTGAGTCTTAAATGAAATTTGGAAAGGTTCCCTGACATCAAAGGCTGTTTCTTTTGGCTAATCGATTGAGTATGTTGTGTCTGTCCTCCCCTGAGCACCCCCATGACTGGGAACATATGTCAGATTCTTCCTTTGCCAGTAATGTAGAGGTTCATGACAATAAAACATATTTTTTTAAGCAAAAAAAACCCCCAAAAAACAAAAAAACAAAACAAAACAAAAAAAGATGGTCCTGGGAAATGTTTTTGCAGCAGAGAATATCAATGAGTTACTTCTCCCTAAAAAAAAAAAAAATGCAATGTCTGATCAATTCATATCTGAATATTATCTGCATAATTTGAAAATAAGACATTGAAGGGAATAGGTCCAGTCTCACTATCCTGTTCACATTTACATCTGGAACAGCTGCCAGGGCCTCTCAGAGTTGATTTTGTTCAGTTCTGTAGGGCCGATCTGAAATCCAGGCAGAAAATGAAAGTGAGCAAATTTACCTCTGGCATTCAAAGAAATGCTTTTGGTCAAAGTGAGTATTTCTGACCATGACTCATTTTCAAAAGAAGCATTGAATTCGCTTTGTCATCTTTGCCTGGATCGGGCTCAATCAGCCCTTTTATGATTTTTTAAATATCCTATATAGCTGGGATGGCATTTATTAGGCTTCAGCTATTCAATATTGCATTTCAATGTATAAAAGTGACTGTTCAATTGAATATTGAGTTTTCTAAGGAAGTAAACCTGCAGAAAAGAAATTTGCAAGAATCTAAAATAAATGAGTTTGAGAAAGATCAAACTGCCCTATGGCTGTTTCAAAGATCAAAAGATCTCTCTTTTATAGAAATCAGGAGCAGTTTGAATAGCCTCTTTCCTCTACTGCAAAGCCCCATTTTTTCACTATCATTGATAGCTTTGCACCATAATGGTATGAAAGGCCTTGGGGAGGAGGGAAGACGGCTTCATTCCCAAAAAGCACCCAGGACTTTTGCGTCTGAAATAGCAGGCTTTTAATTTAATTTAGTCTGGAGCCCGGTAGAGTGAGCAAATGAAAATCGGAGGAGTGGTGGCCTTGAGGGTCATAAGAGGGTCTCCTGATAATTGCTTTTAAGGGCTGTGGCATATCCTTGTTTCTACCTCTTAGGGAGGATGGTTTATATGTTAGTTATTTTGGGGTTCATATGTTGTGCATCATTTTAGAGAGTTATTTAATCTTTCCCGAACTCAATTACTTCATGTGTAAAATGAGATTGGGATATATTATTGGATTAAACTTTTTGCTCATGCTATTTCTTCAATGAGGCTAATTCATGTTTGATACCCAGCACTAGTCAGAATGGTTTTTCTTCTGGGAAGACTCCCATGAACCCTCAGATCAATGTGGAGATAAGAGTGACTTTATTTCAAATGCTAATCTACCATGTAACTTCTGACTAAACTGGAGTTCAGGAATGCCTTCAAAATGTCTAGTTGATGTGTTACTCTTTATGTAGACACACCTATTCATTGTAAGTTTCTTCCAAAACAACCCTTGATATTGTTGCAGAAATCATAGGCTGTGACGCCAATAGCCACCTACGCATTCCTTCCAGAGCATTGTGTTTTTTTCCCCAAGGTATAAGCCCCAGGTCTGCGGGTTGTGAAGTGGAGCTCTTCTTGTCTTGTGGCTACCCAAGATCAAGTGTCTATTAGTTCCCCTAATAAATCACTCAAAACTGACAGAATGAATTTGTCTGCCTCCTTCTTTCGTTTCTCGGCTCTACCATTTGGGGATTGTTTTGGTTATATGGTCCTTTCATGGAACAGACTGAGTTATGCCAACTCATCCACTCCCATTAGAAAGTGTGCTATGACTTTCCTTGTAGCATTTGCCTCAGTTATAACTGAGAACATTTTGTGTATTCATGTCATGTCTAACTCCCTCTATAAGAGATAAGAAAACCTAGCTTATTCATCACTATCATAAGCTAAGACAAAAAAAAATAATTGTTGAATAAATGAAATTAATGGAGATGAAGTCCAGCACACAGTAGATCAGTGGTCCTCAACCTTTTTGGTACCAGGGACTGGTTGTGTGGAAGACAATTTTTTCACAGATGGGGATGGATGGTAGGGGAGGGTGTGTGAATTATTAGATTCTCATAAGGAGTGCGAAACCTAGATCCCTGGCATGCACAATTCACAATAGGATTTGTGCTCCTATGAGAATCTAATGCCACTGTCGATGTGACAGAAAATGGAGTTCTGCTTGTCCACTGCTCACTTTCTGCTATATGACTGGGTTCCTAACAGGCCACCAACCAGTACCCATTTGTGGCCCGGAGTTTGGGGAAACCTGCAGTAGGTGATTAAGAATGGCAGTTCCTCTTGTTCCCCTGCACTGTGAGTTCCTAGAAGCCAGGATGAGCCTTGTCTCTCATCCACAAGTATCTGGGGTAGAGTCTTGACAAAGAAGCTGATCCAGGAAAGTCTGTGGATATGCAGATGGACACCGTCAATCATCTCTTTCCATCTGGTTGTCTTCTTCTGCCTGCTTCTCTGTCTCTGTGCATTATCAGCTTTCAGGGAGATGCTGGAACCCTTGTTTATCTCCTTATGTTGCAGGTTTTCTCCTTCTTGAGAAGGTCTTGGTTTCAGTGAGAGGCAAGAAACTGTGTGATGATTTTGTGTTTTTAGCACCAGTCAATGGGTTGGGTGGAGGGAGGAAGCTGAAGATGTCAGCCCAGTTAGCTGTACTAGTTAGGTCAGGTTTCTCATGCTTTTAGACATTATTGTCAACATTATCATTAACAACAACAGCTAAAAACAACTTTTTTAAAGTTTGAAAAACATTTCCCTCCCTGCTTAGAAGAAAAAGCTCTCTATTAAGATCATAGACTTTTCATAGTCATAGATTCACTATTAGAATCTTTTTGCTTTGGCTACAGCAATCACCCATAAGAAGTTACTTTATTAGTTATTAACTACTTATTATGAATTAATTTATCATCCCATTTCTCCTGAGAAGACGAAAGACCAAGTATTAAGTCACTTTATTTCCTATGTGGGAAGGAAGCATTTCTGTCAGAGTTTAGTCATAGATAATGGAATTCAGTCTAGTCATTTTTAACAGAAATGGATTTCATGCAAGGAACAGGAGCTTACAAAGATAACTAGAAAGGTTTAAGTTCTTTAGGAAGAATTTAAAGGAATCACATCTCGGAACACCTCAGGACTGGCCCATTGAGGCAGCTGCTGCCTCTGCCATGATCAAGTTGGTGATTAAAGAGGTCACCTCTACAACTGCTGGTTTGTGCATCTCCCCGCACCTCTCCCAACCTGTACCAACAAAACAGATGCCCTTCAATTGCCTCTCAATAGTCATGGTGCTAGGGTCCCACATGTCTCCACACTGTGCTGGTTATCAGTAGTGGAGTGTGGCCTCTGCCTCTATATCTACTTCTATATTCTAAATCTCATGAGGGAGTGTCTGCTTGGCTGAAGCTAGGTTTCACATGGAACCTCAGTGGCAAAGGACTTTGGGAAATGAGGCCTTTAGTTTTTCTGACTCCAGTGGGCCATATAGTAGCTATGAGGAAAGAGCTTGGGATGAACTAGAGTGAACCAGTCTACAGATTCTACCACAGGATGTGGTAAGGGTGTCAAGAAAACACTTTTCTTTCTTTCTCTCTCTCTCCTTCCTTCCTTCCTTCCTTCCTTCCTTCCTTCCTTCCTTCCTTCCGTCCTTCCTTGCTTTCAAGAGATACACATGGAAAGGAGGCTGTAAACAAGTTGACCTCACCAATTTGCCTACAGCTTGTCCTGGTTATTAAGATGAACCATTTTAGGAATGCCACATCATAAGGACACTATTATTTTCTTTGGGTAAGTGGTTTTGAGGTCCATGTGTAAACTTTCTTGAGTAAATAGCCTTTTTCTCCAATGCTCTTGACATTTATGGTGAGGGAGTTTTAGTTCCCTCCTTGGCAGAGAAGAAAAGCTGTTCCTATGCCCTGTTCAAACTCACCAACTATTGGGTAGTCTTTCTTCATGCTAGTTTCATTTGTGTTAGAAAATGTCCTCATGACAGTGGGTGGAAAGAGAAGCTTTAGATGTTACCCAGAAAAGTCCGGCACTTTTACCTACCAGGTAAATTGCTATTTCCCTGATGAGGAGATCAAAGCAGGGCTCAAAGTCGCTTGTTTTAGATGGAACATGAAATCTTCTCTGGGCTTTGGAAACAGGCAGTCAGTGGCACTATCCTGCCATCTTCTTTTTAACATTCAATCTAGCAAACACCTTAAGCTTTAATAAACATCTTCTCCTTTAATAGTGTTGACTCCAAGCTAATAAGGCAACTAGCGAATCAAGCGAAGGTAAATTTCTCATTAACAATTTATTTAACTTTGTTGAAGAGAGCAATTCCAACTTCTGCTAATTGAGTTTGTAATAAAAACATGGATCCATTTTACTACCACCCTCAGGACCTTAATCAAACTCCAGGAAAGGTAAAGTAACTCTCATTAGCAGACTAGAGGTAAAATCCAGGATAGGATGGAAGGTACCAGAGCACTGTTAAATTCCAGAAACTTCAACACGATTATAAAGCAGAGGTACAGACTGGCATTTCACAGTGTTTTGAATTTTATTTGGCAGAGGAAGAGCCCCTTTGACATGAAGCTAAAGCTGTGTGTAAGACTTTGAAGGTGCTTGCTTTAGCATGTGGGTGATGTGTTCAATTTCTCCCACTTTATTTAAGATGTCTCTGCAGAATATGGAAAAATGTGCTGGCTAGACCTGTAAGAAGATCTACCCTTTTCTAGCCAATCCGAAGCCTTTCTCTCTGGCCCCAGGAGGTGGCTGTAATTTAGGAGTTTCACAAGGAAGGGCTGAGCAAGACCTCCTAAAGTGATGGCCCCATGAGCAGAGGGACATGTGGCGTGTCTGTGATGGGCCAGTGATTGAATTTGAAGGGATTTAATAATTCTTCATGAAATTCTTTGCTTTTTCTTCAGACTTTCCTCTGGAAGCCTGATTAAATGTGTATTATTTCTTCTTAAGTGATTTTACAGGTCGTTTATTTTGGATTTATGAGCATCAACACATTTTAAAAGGTATTAGCGAGCTATACTGCTGGATACTTGTTCTTTAAATCATTAACTCTACTCTCTATCAGCATCAGATAATAAGAAATCTCTCAAATATTTTATCTGAAAGTTTATTTCGGCAACAAATATTTTAAAAACACCTAGTGTGCCATGTACTGCACTCAGTTCTAGAACTACTCCAGTGGACAAGACAGTCAGGGTCCTTACTCTCACTACACTGTAAACAATTATTTTTAATAGTTTGGTAACATCTATATCATTGTGCAATTACGGGGGTGAATGTGAATTTGAATTTATCCTCTTTCCTTCTCAACACTCCATCTACTGAATCAATTTATGGAGAGGCATGAGCAGCATAGGGTTCCTCTATGTTTCTGACATATGCCGATGTGTGGTACCATTTAAGGCAGGAAGGAACAATGAGTGGGAGAAAAGCTCCTCCCCTTCTCTCCTCATCACCTTCACCGAAGGTACTTGTTGCATAGAATTTGAAATTGTCCAATTGCTCCAAGTCTGTAGCTCCAAAAGGGAAAATACCCCCAGTGCTGGCAGCAATCCTTACACTACCTGTTTTGGGAAGCACATCTCAGCTTTTACATCTGCATAGGAAAGGTTCTCTTTGTCAGTGTCCCATTCATAGGGCTGGGGATAAGGTGCTGTGACCAGTTGTGGGTAAAGGTAGTATGATTAAGTGAATCATCATGATGGAGAAGAGAATCAAAAGGCCCAAGATAGATGACTGGAATGACCCTATTAAGTTGTAGGGGTGAGATGAACAAAAACAAAAATGTTAGTCATAAGGTCAAGAGCAAGGTAGGTCAAGGTGAGTGGTTCAGAAAGGAGGCTGTGAGAAATGTTGGGAGGTGAGGAGTTGGGTATCTATGCTTATCTGAAACTGTGTTTCTAAGTGTCATGGGTAGGGGACTGTCAGAGGAACAGCTCTTGTTAGAGCCACCTATGGAACCCCGCAGGAGTGGTCAACTGTTGGAGCCGCCTCCATGAAGCCCACCAGAAATGGCAGTTGTGCAGAAGCTGGAAGTGTCCCTTAGGATGACTTGTTGGCGTCACCCATGGCATTGGGAAAATTGGATGAAGAAAAACTTGGGAGAAGACAAGGATGGAAAAAAAATTTTCTCAGGAAAAAAAATAGTAGTTAACCCAAAGCAGAGAAGAATTTAGCACCATAGATGAAACTTGAGACTTTACAAAGTACTTTCTCACCTTTCTTTTTTTGTCCCTCCCAGTGGCCCAGGACATAGAGAAGTAGCTAGATGGAGAATGGTTTTTCTTACTTTACAGATGATGAACCTAAAATCAGTGAGAGCAAGTGAGTTCAAGGTCATAAAACTTGTAGGATCAGACGTAGGGCCTGAGTCCAAATTTCATTCTAGCTGTAATCCTTTCCATTACAATTTACTAGTATTCAAATGATCTGTAAAAATAAGCAAATAACAAAACAGCATTGCAAACTCATTGACCCATTGAGACGTAAGTGTAAGACTGTAGCCAAGTCCCTGTGATTCTTTGGAGACTTGGGCAGTTCCCCTTGGCCACCTCCTCTTTCAGCTTTCTGGCCCTGATTGGGCACAGGTTGAAATATGTCTCAACGTTTACCACACCTCCCTTCCCCAACACACAGCCTGGCTTTCTATCTATGGCCACAGCCTGGGGTAATTAAGATTGTAGAGTAACAGGCAATATTTTATTCAGTAAGATTATACTCATTTACTTATTTGGTTGTTGAACTATCTTCCAGGAATAAATCAGAAGGTTTTACCATTCTATTTGTCTGCTTTAGTTGGAAAATCTGAAGGAAATGAGTTTAATTCACCCTTCACATTTCTAATTAAAACTTTTTACATTTCAAGCTTGTTGACAGGAAAAAAAGAAAATAAAAGTGAAGAAAAATTGTGTGAAAGGCAGCCTTGAGAAGACACAATCTATATATGCTTGCTTGAGAGCAAGAAGGGTTAAAAAAGGCAACAACAAAAAACCTGCTCATTTTTGCTGCTTGCTTAAAAAAAAAGAGAAAAACCTCAAACCATCTCCAAATGTAGTTTAATCCATTTTCAGACTCTATACATTATGCATCAAGATTTTGTACAAAAGGAATTTGAGAGGCGCGTTTGCATGAAACCACTTCAGTGGATTAAATTTGCAGTTCAGCACATTAGACTCTAAAAGTATACAAGACATTTTGATAGTCCTGTTTCCTCAAACAGGTTCCCACTTCAGGTAAACAACTTTTTAAGAATGAGTACATTCCAGCAGCTGTCTTTACGGAAAAAAAAAAAAATTAAGAAAGGTCTTGGCCCACCTTTCGCTTAGCTTAACAATGACTACAAATGTTTGAAGAACAGAAAGCATAGTTAAGAAGGTTGATCTAAGCATGTCTGTGGATCCCAAGGTTCTTTTAGACAAAGTCACCTTACCCAAGGCAGGAAAGCTAATGTGAAAAGACATTCCCAATAAAAGGAGCTCACACAGATAGCACCGTAGTAACTGCAAACACCATCCAGCTTCAGCTCATAGTTGAGCTGCCACTGTGGTAGAACATCTGGATAGAAATCTCAGAGTCAATCATCCAGATGTCTTCACCTAGTGGATGCCAACTATTACTGAGACCACATCTGGATGTTTAGAGGGCCAATGACATTTTTATTTCCTACTGTTTAACTAATAGATTGTTGGGATCTTGGAAACACAATATCATTTCCTCTTACCCAAGATTTGCACCACTGGAAGGACACACGTAATGGCAATCAGGTCAAGTCAGGAGCTCTCAAAGACCAACCCATTTCTGGACTACTAATGATGAGAGGTCCTCAAACTGACAGGCGGAGTCTGACCCCTTGACATCATTACTGTTATAAACCAGGGACTGTCCAAACATCCTACAGAGCATCAGAAAGTTTTTATATTAACTTTTATGTTTTCAAGTGTTGAAAGGTTCCTAGTGGTGTGGCTGGTTGCCTGGGCTACGGTGTCGTGTTGACAGCTCTGGTCCTTTTCTTGGCAGCTGAAGATCCAGACAGTGACCAATGAGAGGGGAGCATTCTACCCTGATCTTTCCATTAGGCTGGTGACTCACGTTGAAACCCATATTTTATGAATGCTGTGAATCAATGTAATGTCGCTGTTGAGGTGTCTACATTCAAATTGGCTTTCATTAACTTTATAGTGTGTTTAAATGTCTGAATCATAAGGATTTGGGATTGAATTTATGTACCTTCTGAAAGCACTTTTGAAGACTGGCAGCTTTGACAAGTGTAATTTGATCCTTGGGATTGGGAGAACAGACCTAAAAGATATATCACCTAAAATATAACAAGGATCTGAGAACCTAAATTTTAGAGTTGAGGAGGTTGGTCACTCTCAGAGGTGCAGAGTGGTGCTGCTATTCAGCATGTATGTGTGTGTATAATATATATTTTCTTTAGAAAATTTTTGAAGGGACTTTGTGGTTTGCCATTACAGTGCCTTACAAACTTCAAAGAACCTAATTATTAATTGGGGTCCTTGTTAAAAAAAGATGCCAATTTCCAGGTCCTGTCTTCCAAGTCTTAAGGGTTGGAGAAATGTAGGATGAAGAGTTGCAGGAATGATAGACCTCCCTGGGAGGTTAGTCATTTTACATTTGGAGAAGTACCTCGTCCATGGCCTACCTCCAATCTAGTGGTAAGAGAGTTAAGACCCAGAACTGGGTTTCTACATGTTTTCCTCAGGGATTGTCCATCATCTAGTTAGTTTGTGCTCATCCGGATTGACAATTATGACATGGAAACTATCAGTGGTTTGAAAGTCACACGTGTGCCATGTTAGAAAAGAAAATAAGAAAGAACATGGGGTAGTAGAGAGAGTGAGAGAGTGACATATTGCAATTTAGCAAAAATGAGTTCTGAAATCTCATCTGAAAATTTAAAGCACTCCTTAACACAGAGGGGTTAAGTGGGAGATGCACAATGCTTCACATATTTGAGTCAATTTTAGGCAGTTGCTAACATAGCAGTGTACAAAATATTTTTACTTTTGCATTTCCCTTTATAGATCTCTTTGGCTTTAAATACATCGAAATTTTAATTTAAATTCTCCATGTATTTAAATTCCAGAATTGATGAGATTCTGGAATTGATGAAACATTTTTTCCATTATTGCTGACGATTTGTATTTATTCTTCAATTTGTGAATTTTTGTGCAGATCTTTTGCAAAATTTTTCATTTGACTTTTTAGCATTTTTGTATTAATTTTAAAAAGCTGTCTATGTATTAAAGTTATTAACTCTATGTCTGTTATATAGCTTGTTAAAAGTATTTTTCTCGTTTTTGTATTGCTTTTTATGTTTATTTATGGTTAATTTTCTTTTATCTGGAGTGGTTTAAAATTTTTCTACAGATATTGAAATTATTCTTCTTCCCTGTTCTTTGTGATGATATTTCATTAGTTTTATTTGTTAAAGCTCTCCTTCACACAAGATCAGAAAAATAATTACTCATATGTTCTTATAGCTATTTTGTAGTGGTAATATTTTTATTTAATGCCTTAACTTGTTGGTATGCTTTATAAAATGCAACATATAAAGTATAAATATATAACATATAAACATTTCTCCTCAAATAATGAATCGTTCCAGCATTATTTCTTATCAATTTTTCTACTTTCTCATTGGTTTGTAAAGTATATAACTTCCATTTATTGTATACTTAGGTACAGTCCTAAATGTTTTTCTTTTTTTTTTCACTTCCAAAGAATTTATTATTTCCTAAATCTAGAACCACATTAGACATGTAATCTATAGGCCAAACATAAAAGGTCTGAGTGAAAAATCACTGTATTTATTTTCCTACGAGTAATTTTTCTATAGCTTTAACATCTCCCCCTCAAAACTAAACAAAAACAAAAAACAAATCCCAAATCCCAAAAACAAATCTCGGAACTGGATCACTTGGCCCTTTCTCTTCTTATCTCCTCCCAGTTCATAATGCTTGCATCTCTTAGTGGCCAGCATCCTCTTGGATCCGCAGTTAGGCTCAACACATCCAGCCTTAGTACAGTCTTCTTTGTAGTTTTGGCCTTCTTCCGGAAAATTGGCTTTGTCTGGCCACCATAGCCACTCTGCTTCCAATCATAGGGCCTCTTTCCCTGGAGAATCCTTGCCCAGGATTATACAGCGTCACTTTGTGAGGCTGGTGCTTGCTACACTTCTTACAGAAAGTTCTTCAGGTTTTAGGTACATTGACCATCTCTGCAGTAGAGCTGTGTATACGATGAACACGGAAAATTCTGAAAGCCTTGCCTCATGCTGCTCGCTCTACTAAATGTTTTTATGTGACTATATATTATACTTTATTCTTGCAACAACAATCCAGTATAATTATTTTTCATTCCCTTTTACAGATGGGTAAGTTGAGGCTTAGATGGCTCTAGTTGTTTATCTACTAAGAATCAGAACTGAGAGGGGATCTTAGGTTTGAGTGACTCCAAAGTTCACAGACTCAGTCACACAAATAAACTGACCATAAATCACATTTTTTAGTATCAAGGCCATTTTGGGGTTCTTTATTCTGTTTCATTAATTTGACTTCTATTTTGGCACTAATATCATACTTTTAAGTATTTGGTTTTATGCTTTTAAAACTAAAAATTGTCACCCTTATTACTCTTCAGCATTTTGAATATTGAACTCCCATTGGTTCAGTATTCATGTAGACCTCCCTCTAACATCAGCAGATACAAAAATACTTTCCGAAATTTTCAACGGAATTGAATTTAAAACTTGACATCTTTTCTATATCTGAACTTTGCATTTAGCAAAATGTCCTTTAGAAGAGTTTTATACTTTTCTTCAGATAGGTTCTTTACATTTCTTATTGCCACCCTAAGTATTAACATTTTGTATGTTTGTTTTTAATCATATTTTCTAACATGATTAATTTATAGGAAATTGATTCTTCAATATTTATTTTATTATCTGACTTCTTACAGAATTTTTAAATATAGTTTTTCTCATGGGTATTCATGGTAGATAATCTTATAATTCACAAACAATAATGATTTTAGCTTTGTGTTGATTATGCTTTTAAGTTTTACATACTGTTTTATTACAGTGTTAGGAAAAGCAAAATACTAGTGGTGAAAACAGCCAAGTGACCAGCGTGTCTGTCTGCCTTCTGATTTTTCTGTTAAAAATATTTATGCAGTATCTACTTTTTGCCAGACACTGTGCTAGACCCTGGAGATGGAGCATCAGGCAAGACAAAAACAGTTCCCATCTACAGCCTAGACTGGAGACAGACATTAAGTGGGTAGTTATACAATTAATTCAAATCTACAACCCTTATCTCATTCTTGACTTTAATGGAAATGTATCTAGTATTTCAATTTTAAGTCAATTTGAGATTTTCTTCAACATTTTGTGTTCTTCTAAGGCTAGTTTCCTAGTTTTTAAAAAAGTCAAGATGTCTCTTGGATTTTAGGAAAAAGCTTCTCAGTGTTGCCTCCTTTTTGTCTGTTTTTAACTTGCGCATTTTATCAACAATAAACTTAAATCTCATTGGGGATAATGTGACATGCCTAACATCACAAAGTTGATTTCTACCAAATCCTTGTGGGAATCCAGCTCTAGAATAATCCATCTCAGAACTGCAAGGGCAATGTGTCTATTTACTAGATGTCATGAGCTTATCGATGTACCTAACTTAAATTGGAAACTTTTGCAGAACAAGAGCTGTTTCTGGGATGCTCTTTGGGCTTCTCTGAGTCAAGACAGTACCCATGGTATCCTAACGATTGCTACTCTAAAGACTCCCTAATTGCCTAGAAAGGGCATGGAAAATCCCCATGCTTCTAACGGGTTAATCTGGAAGCTGCCAAATAACACTGAAGACTAGGATGCAGCATAAACCTGGCAGAAGCAGTGTTTATTTCTCCTTATTAACTAAAAAAAAGTTAACATAGAATATATTAAAAGCACAAAACTTTTTTAAAAAATCACTTGTCTGACCATTGATAATCTCTTAATTTGTTTTAATTCTTTTTCTTTGCCTATAAATGTTCCCCCATAGAACATATAACATAGTAAATAATACGTTTTATTTTTTGTCATCTTATAGTATATCATAAACAGTTTACAAAATCTGTAATTACCTCATTATTTTGTTTATTATGTTTCCTCAGTTTAGTGCTGACCCATGAATTGTCCTTTTAAATGCGCTGGTGATGAATCTGGCTATTCATTTTGAAATAGTTCTAACAAATAAAGGAGCCTATGAGGACACCTTGAATAAAGACACTTAACTAAATTTGAAATGGCCACACTTGGTTGAATGAGTGATGACCATATCATCAAAATTTCAGCAGAAAGGAAATGGCAATAATAATTCAGTATGAAGCCAGCACCTTAAGAGCTGAATAGGTTTGGTTTCAAAAATTTCTAGTTATTTTTCATAGGCATGTTGGAATTCAGTAGCATTTTCTATGACAATTATTTTTAAACCACATCCACACATAGAGATAATAATCGGTACCAGTAGCCTAATCTTTGAAAAAGAAGAAAAATGTCATTGGTTTATCTGTCTATTATCTATCCATCATCTATGTCTAAATATGGAAAAGTAGAATACTGAAAATGCTAGGAAATTCTAGGTACAAAATGTTATAGTAGAAAGATCACTTTGTAGGGTAGGAATGGAAGTTGCCTACCCAATAGCTGTTATTTTTTCCTTTCTCTGTAACAGAATCCCAATTTTGTTCAACTTTTGGCTGACTATTTCTTTCAGGGCCATTCCCTGGCTCCAGGTGGCAAATCCTAACTCACCTAAATCAATCATGATAATTCTGCTTCCCTTGCCAGTACATGGTTTAGGATTGACCATGTGACATGATTCTGACCAAAAGGACACAGACAATTCTCTTGGCAGACTTTGGGAAAAGTTTTTCTTTTCTTGAAAAGAGAAGTAAAAGAAGAAAACCTCCTTTGTTGAGCACACAGTACTTTTGTGAGGGTGTTGCTGCCATTTTGGGACTCTAAGGGGACAATTCTGAGGACAAAAGCCAAGATACTGGAGTGGGCACCACAGACAGAAATAATATGGGCCCTCCATGATGTCATTGAGTATCCCTAAATTTAACTTCCCTTGTTAGATGACATAGTACATTTTGTTGTTATTTAAGCCATTTTAAATTCAACATAGTATATTTTGTTGTTATTTAAGCCATTTTAGATTTTGCTTACTTGCAGCCAAGAGCATGCTAACTGATTCAGGTGGTCACAAGTGAACAATTCATGGCTGATCATGTTTGAGAAAGGGAAAAACCAAGTTCCGTTTCTATTACCAACTCTATAATCTTACTGTGCCTTTTCTTTTAACCCATGAAAGTGTGTACTATCTAAAGATAATACTTCAGAAATGCATATTAGTCTTTAGAACTGAGTATAGTTGGCCAGGCTCGGTGGCTTAGCCTGTAATCTCAGCACTTTGGGAGGCCAAGGCGAGAGGATTGCCTGAGCCCGCAGGTTTGAGACCCGCCCAGGCAACTTGGCGAGACCGCGTCTCTACAATAAATCAAAAACTAGCCGGGCATGGTAGTGTGGACCTGTAGTTCCAGCTACTTGGAAGGCTGAGGCAGAAGGATCGCCAGAGCCCAGCAAGTTGAGGCTGTGTTGGCCGGGAGTGTGCCACTGCACTCCAGTGTGGGTGACAGAGTGAGACTCCAACTCAAAAAAAAAAGAACTGACTATAGTTAATATCCATAGCAGCTAACACAGTAGTATTTGCTCTAGTAAAGGATTTATCCAGATTCCTAGAGTAGGTATTTAGTAAGTAATTTATAGTGAATTAAGGACTGTATCAGCTGAAAAATGACCTTAGCCTAAGGGGGGAAAATATTAGCAAATGAATAATTTAGGGTCTTGTTTATACTTTTATTAATATATTAATGAAATCCCAAGCCAACCATAGACATTTTAAAAATCACTACCCTCACTTTGAAAGAGAAAGTATTTAAGGTGTGGCCCTTAGTAGGGAATTCCTGAGTGTGCAATTCATCATACTTGGGAGGCTCAGTCAGTTATTTCACAGAATGCCAGTTTAGGGGGGAATGCAGGTTTACATAAACTAAGAAGCAATTACCTTATATAATAAAACTATAAGCAGGTCCCTAGTTAATGAATTTGCCTGTTGTTTCCCAAGTTTATAGACGTTGACCCATATGTGACATATTACATACACATAGACACAAGGAGACATATCCATTGAGTTAACTAGGGCAGGTTAATTTGCTGTAATGAATGGACCCAAGAATGAAGTAGCTCTAAAAAAATGGAAGTTTATATTTAACACTCATAATACAATCTGGTTGCGTCCTCCAGTTTGGTGAGTGTCTCCTGTCATGTGTTCATTCAGGAACCCAGGCTGACAGGTGCACTGTGACCTTTAAATTGTCATCATCACTGCCATGCAGCCAGTGGAAAGGAGGAAGAAAGAAGACGAAGAAGGTGTTGCCTGGTCTTGAGCAAAGTCCTTAAAGTAGCACATTTCACTTCTGCCCACATTCCACTGGCAAAAACTGAGTCCCATGGTCACATCTAACTGCAAAAGGATCTGGCAAATGGAGTCCAGGCATATGCTCAGGAAGGAAGAATGGCAGAATGGGCTTTGATGGACCACTTTCGACACATATGGGTGTAATAGAAAATGCACTGGACAGGAAAAATATCCTAACTGGGATGACCCATCCTTCCTGGTCTCTTCCTCATTCTCTCCACTGCAATTAGAGTAATTTTGCATAGTGCAAATATTCCTGTCTTTTAGAAGCCACCTTTGAAGACTCAGGTCTCTGTTTAAAATCTTTCAGTGACTTCTCATTGTATTTTGGACAAAGGCAAAACTCTTTATCCTGACCTACAATTCTCTGCAATATTTAATCTCCACTACCCATTCACCCTCAATTTTGAAAAATGCTCTGTATCACTTATGAGACTCTAGCCACAAAGACTTCCTTTCACATTCTCTACATTTTGTACTCTATTTCTACATGAATTTTGCACTTGCTGTTCCCTTTGCCTGAAAACTGTTCCCTTTGCCAGTCAAAGCTTCCTTGATTTGGTCAAATTTTCTGTATAAGCTCTTTTTGCAGCATATACCTTTTTCTTTTCTTTTTTTTTAAAAATAGAGCCCATTATAGTTTTAAAAATAATTGAGTGATTAAAATCTGTCTTCCCACTAAACTACAAACTCCATGAGGGCAGCGATTATGTCCAGTTTTGTTGGTTTCTGACACACAGATGACACTCAGTAAGCATTTGTTGTATATACACATGTTTGAATAAGTAAGTGAATGAATGAATGATGATCTAGAGTCTAGTTTAGCCCTTGCCATGAATTAGCTGTGTGATCGCAATGCCTTTTTGCTTTTCTGGGCCTCAGTTTCTTCATCATGATATAATAAAATTCGATGATGTTTAGGTCTTTAGAACCATGGTCCTATGTTCCTACCATCTTTTAATTGAATCCTGGTCATTACTTTTGTTTGGTCCTAAGCAAATGTAACAATTCTGGGCCTGGCAAATGGAATGAGAATACTTTCTATCGGTCCATTTCAAATTTTTGATTATTACTGTGGTATTATGATACACACACACACACACGCACGCCTGCCTTGGAGACTGAGCCCTCAACCCGTGGAATCTTCAGGTAGATAGTGTTGGAATTGAATTGTCGGGGCACCCAGCTGGTGTCTACTGATTGGTGTGTAGAGAAAAACTCCCACACATTTGGTCACAGAAGTCTTCTGCATTGATGATTGTCGTGGTGGTTGTGTGAGAGTAGAGGAAAAATAGGGTTTGAGAGAGTTTTTTTCCCAAAACAATTACAAATTCACTGCAAGCTTTAACTTTTTCCTAATCCATAAAGTCTCATGACAACCAAAAAGAGGATTGAATAGAGTTAATGAAAAAAACAAGTCAATTTTTATACCAAAAAATAGGAAGTAAAATTCACAAATTTTGTTGGTTATTGTTGGGGATTAACTCCTGTATGGGGTTGGAAGACCAATACTATACTTTTATTCTGGTTGAATTTGGATCTTGATTTTATGAAGACTGTATGTTGATAATGCATTAATATAAAATGCTACTGTTACAAGAACAGGGTCTAATTTTTTTCTCCTTTTGATTTTGAGATGAATATTCAATAAGAGAATTAATACCCAGGCTATCTTGATCATTTTTTGGGGTGATAAGATGGCAAATGATATGATTATTACTAATCCTAGTTTCAAGTAGCTGAATACCATTTGTTTGTTTATATATTGTGCTTTCCATGTTACATAAGATAAAGAATGTTCATTAAGATAAGTCTTAACAGCAGCTAGAGAAGACTTACTTACCTCATTGTGAACAACTTGAAAGACTGGGATCTTTCTAAAAATGGTTGCTCTCTTTAAGATTAGCTGATAGACCATATTGGTATAATCTTGTAGAGAGTTAGGTGCTAAAAGAAATCAATCTACTCTATGCTTTTATGAAATATGCACATTTTTGGAAAGTTTCAAATTCTATTACAAAACTGAAAAGTTATGAAGAGTTCCAGACTGATGAGATTTGAAATTATCTTTTAAAAATGAGATTTGTTTATTACCTTCTTCTCCTTTGTAAGCATTTTCTCTCTAATTTGCAAGCTATGTGTTATTTTTCATGTGTTGTTTAGAAAGTGATGTCGCTGAGCTCAGTGGCTCAGCCTGTAATCCTGTGCCTTTGGGAGGCTGAGGTGAGTGGATTGCCTGAGCCCAGGGGTTCGAGACCCGCCTAGGCAGCGAGATCTTATCTCTACAATAAATCAAAAAATCAGCCGGGTGTGGTAGCGCATGCCTGTAATTCTGGCTACTTGGAAGGCAAGGCAGAAGCATCGCCGGAGCCCAGGAGATAGAGGCTGCGGTGGCTGGGAGTGGCCACTGCACTCCAGCCTGGGCGACCGAGTGAGACTCCAACTCAAAAAAAAAAAAAAAAAAAAGAAAGTGATGTCATTCCAAAATGATGAAATCTGACTGTGGGCCTATTTCCTTTTAAATAATTTTTGTTTGTTTTGGCCAAAATTATTTTTTAAGTGAATATATCTTACATTTTTAGAGCAGTTTTACATTTATAGAATAACTGAGCAGATAGTACAGAGTTCCCCTAAGCTGTCCTCTCTCCCTCTTTTACTATTATTACTAATCTTACATTTATGATACATTTGGTACAATTAATAAACCAATATTGTCACTTTTTATTAATTAAGGCTCATACTTTATTTATATTCCTTAAGAATTTGTTTCTTTGTTCCAGAGTACCATCCAGAATACCATTACAATTAGTTGCCATTCTCCTTAAGTTCCTCCTGGCCATGACATTTTCTCAGATCTTCTTTGATGATTTTTACAGTTTTGAAGAGTGTTGGTCAGGTAAATCGTAGGATGTTCCTATATTGGAATTTGCTTGATGTTTTCCTCATGATCAGACTGGGGCTATAGGCTTTTGGGATGAAGATCACAGAGATAAGTCACCATTTTGACTTTATGTCAAAGGTGCATGCCATCAACATGATTTACTGACTATTGATGTTGATTTGGTCACCTGGTCGAAGTAGTTTGTCATGTTTCCAACTATAAAGTCACTTCTGTCCTATGCCCCCTTTCCACATCATATTCTTTGGAAGGAAGTCACTATGGATAGTCAACACATAAGCAGAAGTTAGGCTTCTTCTCTGGGGTGAAGTGTCTAGATAATTTATTTAGAATTCTCCTGCAAGAAGATTTGGACCAGATTTTTTTAAGTAGGTGGATTTATTTGTGTTTGGGGATTATTCAGAAAAGCATTTTGTGGCTATAATTTTGCATGTTCATTTGGAAAAACAATCATTCTCTTGTTTTTCATCTGCCTCTAGATTATAAACTTCATTAATTCCATGAACTCTCTGAAGTCAAGGACCTTATCTGTCTTCTTTCATCTTGGCACCTAGAAAGCTCCCTGAACAAATTACAGAAGAAACAAACACCAAAATGACCACTGGAAACATTTTCATTGAACATTCTCTGAAACTATTTTATTTTATTTTATTTTTTAGAGTCAGGGTCTTGCTCTATCACCCAGACTGGAGTGTTGTAGCATAATCATATCTCACTGCAGCCTCAACCCTCTGGGTTTAAGCAATGCTCCTGATCTAGCCTCATGAGTATCTGAGACCACAGGCATGCCTCACCCTGCCTGGTTAATGTTTTTATTTTTTTTTGTTGAGAGAAGAGTCTTGCTATGTTGCTCAGACCAGTCTCGAACTCCTAGCCTCAAGTGATTCTTCAGTCTTGGCTTCCCAAACTACCACCATGCCCACCTGAGACTAAAAATTTTATTCACATAAAACTCTGGCTGCTCTGACAAATAAAATTTGATAAACTAATAATTTCTACTATAGATACTTCCTCAAAAAGGGAAGCGTTTCTGAAAGCAAAACAGATTTTTAGTATTCTCTCTTTGGTTTGGAATTTGTGAATTCCAATGAGATGGGATGTGAGGATTCATTTTTCTTAGGAAACTTAATAGGTATTTTGGCTGCCATGAAGAGGTCCTGACTTCTCTTATTTAACAAATGAACGTCCAGGAAAAAAAAATGACTTTCATGTCCAGAAGAGGGACTTCTTCCGAGACTCTCTGAAATTTGAGATGTCAGAAGTATTTCTCCTCTACAATTGTTGGGAAAAGGAGCACGTTTATTCTCTAGGGGAACTGAAGCATAATGAAATGCAATCTAAGAACATGCAAACTTATTATCTACCAGGATGGTTGAATGGTTCCAATCAAATGGAGGATGGAAATAGGGGCTTTATATTCGGATTTTGGAAAAATGACTCCACAGTTATATTTAGGTACAACAGTGCCTGCGAGTACCTGAAATGTGGCAGTCTGTGGCTTGTTCATAACATAACGAATACATTTGCTCTTTGAAACTTATCATGGGAGCTAGGTAAAAAGCTCTCTCAAATTATTCCTGCAAATGGAAGAAACACTTGTATTGTGCATGATAAAAAGCTGCCCCTGTCTAAATGATAGTTTGGTATTTTTTTAATTGGCTCTTCAGAGGGCTACCTTTGTGCCAAAGACTACTTAGAGTAGGTGGACCCTAAGACTCGAAAAAAAGTCACAATCTTTATTTCTCTCACTCTTAGAAATTGCTAAGAAGTGGTGCTATGTAGCATTATTAGCAGCAGGAATCTTTTCATGAGAATATTCTCTTTTCTAGGTCTCCATGGGCAAAAATCTTTGTACTGGAAGGATGGTCTTTTTAAGAGCACAAATCTGCTGTCTTTTGTTACTTGAAATTTGTTAATAATTGCTCATTGTTTTTAGATTAAAAATAAAAATCTGAAATGTGATCTATAACCCTGGAACAGCTTTAACTCTGGTTTGTATCACAGGGACTTGCACATGATCTCTCTGTCTGAAATGCATTTCCTTCACCTTCCTTTACTAGTTAACTTCCACCTGTCTTTCTCAGATCCCAGCCCACATATTGATACCCATAAGAAGCTTCCCTGACTGCTCATGCTAGACCAAGCTCCTTTGCTTATTTTCATGTAACTCTTTGAGACTGTGTTTATCACAGTCAGTACTAACTGCCTGCCTCTGCTAGATTATTAGGACAGAGACCATGTCTATTTGGCTCACTACTAAATGCCCAGGCACATAGGAGGTACTCAATGAATACATAGTCCATGAATGAATGAATGGAGGTGAATTATACATTTTATCTTTGCATACATTTTCTAAATACTTAATATGCTCATCAGCATAAACAAGTTTGCTCTCTTATTGTAATAAGGAAAAAGAAAGGTCAGCTTTCACTTTATTTCATGCCAACTATGAGATGGCTAGATGAAGGTAAAGGTTAAGTACATGGGTTTTGTAATGATACAGGTTGAAGTTCCAAACCTAATTCTACCACATACTGGTTGTATGATCATTGAAAGTTCCTTAGTGTTCCCCAGTATTTCAGTTTCATCATCTGTAAAATAGGTGAGATCTGTGTTTGAAGCCCTGATCCGCCAATAATTAATTGTGTAACTTGGTTTTAGTTAATAATCTCTCTAAGTTTCATGATTTATAACTATAAAATGAGGCTAATAGTATCTATCTGTTTATCTCTTAGGGTTATTAGGAGTATGAATTGAATGTGTCTGTACATACATACAAACATATATTAAATGAATATATATTTGTTTGTAAACACATGAAAAGGTGCTCACTCCATGGGGAGTAAATCAATAAAAGCAAAACAACAACATCCATTATTTTCTTTCTATTGGAATTCCAAAGACAAAAAGTTGGCTAACGCATGTTGTTGTTAACAATATAGAGAAAGATGCACTCTTAGACACTGTCAGTGGGTGCGCAAAGTGGTGAAATATCTTTGACAATATCTAATAAGATTGGAATACACATCCAATGTGACCCAGAAATTCCCCCTCTAGAATTTCATCCTACAATTACAATCATGCATATTCACAAAGATGCTTGTATAAGAATAGCAGTGCAGTGTGGCCATACAACTACTAGAAACAACGAAGTTCAGCCACAAACTTGTCAAAAAAGTATGGAATTGATAAAATAAAATGTTATGTGGCCACTATATGTACTGATAGAGCTGAGCACAGTGGCTCATGCCTGTAATCCCAGCACGTTGGGCAGCTGAGGCAAGAGGATTGCCTGAGCCCAGAGGTTTGAGACAAGCCTGGGCAATATGGAAAGACCTGGTCTCTACAATAAATAAAAATATTAGCCAGGTTGGGTGGCTTGCACCTGTAACTCCAGCTTCTTGGAAGGCTGAGGCAAAAGGATCAACTGAGCCCAGCAGGTCGATGCTGTGATGGCCGTGAGCGTACCACTGCACTCCAGCCTGGGCGACAGAGTGAGACTCCAACTCAGAAAAAAAAAAAAAAGAATATATTATCTCTATGCAGTGTTAGGGATCCTAGTGCTAGTTTTGATTCAGTTTTAGAGTCTTGATATTCCTGATATCCTTGCTCAAATAAACATTCTGTATTAGAAATGCAGATCTGCTCTATGCCAGTGATTACATTTGAAACTGTTTGGTGATTTCTAGATGCTCCTTTATTCTCTGTTTGTAGTTTCTCCAGTGTCAGTTTTCCCAGGAGAAAAGACTGCTTGAGGAAATCCAGACTGGTGAGCCCTCCTCATGATGTCCTACAGCCATCAACTTTTTCATTCAGAAAGGACAGCTCAGGGATGAAACACATCTCCAGGCCTTCCAGCCTTGGAACTGCATGAACATTATACATGATTTTTATCTTAAGGCATACTCTTACTTTGTTGATCAGTGCAGTTAGGAAATTACCAAATGCATTCAGATTTGTCTGTGCCCCAAGTGAATATGTTTGGGTAGCTCCTTTGATACTGATGAAGAAGGTAAGGTTAAAGCTGATTTCCAACCAAGTGCTACCCAGATGCAAGTATTGTGAACTCTGGAAAATTATTGAGGGAATTGCCACCTCCTAGCAATGCTCTCTATTCTAGAATACTCTGAGGTCTAAGAACTTTGAAAAAAGCTTAGGTGGTAATTAATTAATTTGTCCAACTAGGGACAATCAGTTGACAAATGGATATTTTTCTTTTAAAATTATATTTTAATAAAGGTATTTAAAGGCTTGAGATATTTTTCAATCATTCCGCTGCAATATAATGGTTTATTTTAGAACCTCTATGAGCTTGATTTGTATTTAAGATTTTTACAATCTATATATAGGTTGGTCTTTAATAACCATTTATACATTGCTTCTTTTTATATAGGTCATGTATTCTCCTGGGAGAGTAACAAGATTAGAAATAACAAATACAGTACAGAATAAATTAAAGTGCTTCAAACTGCATTATATAATTTCAGAAAATTGGTTTCACACTGAAACGTTTAAATAAGAAAAACAAATGATTTAAGAAAAAAAAAAAAACCCGAGTGTATGCATCTGAATTGCTATTGTTTAACAAATTTTATCCTCAGCAGTGTGGTACTGGTATCTTTTAACAGTGCTCCAATAATGTGTCAGTTCATTTAGGTCAATATGGATAAAAATTATTATATTTTTCTTTATTTTTGGTTATTTAAAAAGTTGGTTTCATTCTCCTTGAAGATGAATAGCGTTTATTAGTCAAAACGTCAAAGGACTATCGTAAAAGTAATTGTATTTTTATATGTAATTCTCCAAACTCTTGTATACGAAATGCTCTTATTACACTCAATGCAATAAATTCAGAGGCTATTAGGGGACAAGAGATAGCAAAATTGGGGCCAATACTTTTCTAATTACTTAGGATAATAAAAAGTGGGGGGACTTGGTTTTTCTTTTGCAACTAAATGAAAGAGATACGATGCTCTAGAGAGTCTATTATTCTGGCTGGTTTTGTTTGTTTCTGTGAAGTTTAGCATTACTCTTCTTGTACCGAGTCCTCAGGCCTTTTTCAATTTTTCTATTCGTGCATTAAAGGCCTCTTCCTGTATTTGCAGCTTTTCGTTTATCTCAGTCTGTGAAGACAATCATAAAAAAGTGGTTATGATGGAGCTATCTTTTGCTGCACATTGTCTTTGTGGTTTTGACACACTATAGTGCCTAAAGACAGACATTATCCCTCACACACCTTCCTGTTTTGCAGACATAGCTGTGTTTCAGCCTGTAGTGATGTGATAACACTTTATCATATTTCTCTGCACATTCCCAATGTATAGCATGTCTGCTATGAACAGGAAGTGGTATTTGGACAGCCATTTTTCACATAGCCTTGTGTTGGAAGATAGGATAATTTATCTGTATTTTCAGACAGACTTTACCAATAAGCACCAAATCAGAATAACTGCTGTGGGCTCAGTTATTGCAGTGGTGTTGGTTCCCCCCCCCTTTGCAATGGATGTTTTTGTCTCCTGTGTAATACTTTCTAAATGAGATCCCAGAAACCTTCTGTTGTGAAATAATAACACAAATAATCTTACAATTAGAACAATTCTCATAATTAAGAGTATTCATCATACATTATAACTCTTGGAATGATGCCGCTTTGTGGTATATTTTTGGTAGAGAAAAGTACGCAATTGCTGTCAGGTTTTAGTCATTGCTGAGGCTGTGATAGCATTTAGCCTCTGGCAGTGATATTCTGTGGACTAACATTGCTACCTGCACAATTCCAGAAATACTTTCACATTATCTGAACATTAGTAGCCCTGAATATGTCTTCCCTTTTTCACAGTGGATAATAAAATTACATGCAGGGAAAGCAGCAGTGGTTGACGTGGCAAAATTGGTGTTTTTGTTGTTTTTTACCTGATTTTAAAAATGTCTACACAGATTTGAGGAGTAGTTTATACATATGCGTTAATACATTCAAAGTTTAGATTATTAAAATCTTTAACATAATTTGAAGTCTTCAGGGTAACTGTACTTTGAGAAATGTTTATTACTTTAATTTAGATAGAAAAAAATCAAATACTGTTTTTAAGCCCAGATATAATATTTAAATATTTATTTACATACTTTTTAGAATATAACTAAAATAGACAGTTTTGAAATGTCCTGTTACCTTATCTGATGATAATTTATTTCCCCTCACAGTAAAAGTTGATATTTTGGAGAAGTTCATATGTGTGTCAACAATTCTGGATTCAGAATTCACATGAGTGTTAGACTTTTCTGGTTCAAGTTATACTAAGCCTTGGGAATAACCTCTGGCCTCTGGTGCTTATCCTTTCCCTTCTTGGTGGTTGGGTGGAGGAGGAAAGGTAGAATGAAATGGTCCTGCAGGTTACAAAGAAACTCTATCTTTTTCAGGATTCACTGATTCCCTCCCCATGCTGGTTGTTGGTAGAATTGGAAGGAACACGGTCTAGGAGTGGGAAGATCTAGGCACTAGTTTAGCTATGTAGCCTTAGGCAAGTCACTTAACTACTCTGGTTGTTAGTTCTTATCTAAAAAATAAGTAGAGGAATGGTAATATGTCAACATTACACTCTAACTGTTAAATCCATAATTCCAACTCCCAATTTTATGACATACTTCGTCAATGTTTTCTTTCACTGATGTGATGTCATGAACAATTAAAAAAATTTTGTTACTCCTGTTTATCAAAACGAATTTATGGAATGCACTATATTGGACCACATAAGGATTGAAATAGTTTGATGAGTTATCACAATTTCAAAGGACTGGGAAGAATTGTTCTACCCAAACAATTGACTCTTCCCGCTTTCAGTTAATGTCCATCTATGCCCACCAGTAATCACATTTCTTTTCAGTCAAAGACTGATGTACTATCATCTACCAGCTTCTGTTCCACTATTTCACCAGTGTCCTTGCATTAACCTGGAGACCCTTCTGGTATTTCACTGAGACAGTATTTGTCAATCAAGTGTAGACCTTGGGAAAATGTTCATGAAGGTATACCTAAAAGAGCGGTGTACTAACAGAGGTGTGTAATGCTTCAGATCTCCACACTTTAGTGATCAGTACTTCAGTTCAGGTATAACCAGCATGGCCTGGATGAAAAGACTCTATGTCTAGTCAAGATCAGACTGTCATTAGTTGGCTATGTCTCCTTGTTATCCCTCAGAACACTGCTGTACAGACAAGCTATCCCACAACCACTAAGGCTGGGTTTGGTTCTGTTTTCTTTAGGAAAAAGTGGGAAGCCCATGACCTGGGTTCAACAGCCTCTCATTGACCACTACCTTGAGATGATCTCATAGTCAGCTTTTCTAACCTGAAAAATTCTAAAAATACCTAGAGTCCCAAAATGGTAAGCTTTCCTCAAAGTTTTTACATTATTTTACCCTATTGCTTAGACAGGGCCAACAGCCAACATTTAATGCAAGGATTTAGTGTTAGCATTCACGTTTCTCTGAAATGTAATTCTTTAAATATATTAAAGTTTGCTCCACTGGGTATAATTTTTATTATACAACTCAGGGCCAAAATAATTTCATTTTGAATGTATCTTTAAAATTAAAATACCTAAACTATGTAGGCTTAAAATGTTTGCTCTATTCAGTATAATTTTAATTAACATCTCAGGGCCAAGATAACTTCATTCTTAATAAGTCTCTAAAACTGTAAAGTGAGTCAGTGAGAAAATAGGTGAATTAACATAAAAACATTAAGGATTCATACTACATTTTCAGAAATTTCTGTATTATAACAGGTGAAATCCATCTGAAACCACACTAGAGAAGGAGCTCTGAAAAGTTAAAGCATGAATTCTCTGTTACTTTTTTGGGGGGGGGAAGCAAAAATTGTAATAATAGTAAGAAGGAGAAAAAACTATAGGGAAATTTAAAACATCTTATGAATAATAATTCATTAACTGTTCCTATGGCACGTTAGTGTGTTCAGATGGCATATACACTGACCACTGTCATGCATCCACCTTTGCAAGAGATGTGACAGGTTTTAGAGCCAGGAATACTGGAAAGCAGGTTTTAGAAGTGGAAAATAACTTACCCATCTAAAATAGAAGGAGAAATTTAGGTAAGCAGAGGGTAATTACTCAACTTGGAATTTGACCAAGACACAAGGGTAAACACTGAAAAAGTGCCACACCACAGGAGTATTAAAATCCAAAGTAGTCTGGTCGTGATATTAGACATTATGTGGTTTTTGTGGATAATGATGGAATTAGAACTAGAACCCAGTTCACAGCTTCCATTTAGGGCCTTTTATTAGTTGTCAACCCTGAATACTCTGGACAAATTATAGTCTTTCTGTGTCTGATTGTTCAATTTATTGGGGGAAGTGCCTGCCTAATGTGCATGGAGTTTACTAGGATTACTGAGACAAAACACATAAAGGGGTTTGCCATCTTGAGACATTATATAAATCCACATCATCATGCCATTTCATTGAAAACTTGGTAGTAGTTTGGCCTGGGCTGATGTCCACAAATCCACTTAAAATGGAAGTGATCGTGGTACTTATAGGTATAGGATCTGCATCCCTCTCATCTGATCCAAGTTCTCTCCATACCTAATTACATTGAGGTGAGCAAGCTAACGAACTTCCAGGACAGCTTCAGGCCAAGGGGAAGTAGCACACACATACAGCAATCATATTTTTTCTGTTATAGAGTAGGAGTATAAACGTGGCAGGTTCTAATTTTTTTAAAAAAAATTCAATGAATAGTTAAAAACATACTATTCACCGCATGGAACATGGCCTTGGTAAAGATGTTTTCAATTTTTGGGGCCTGCAAACAATTCGATTACTGTCTAGTAGTTTCTCAGCAATAATTTCAGAGCCGCAGGATCGCAAAGGAGCCCAGGGCCATGATTATACATAGACTATATTTAGATGAAATGTTATCAAATCTAAAAAGATATGTTCTGAACTCAGTTTAATTCAGCTGCACTCTGCCCTTCCACACAGTAACCAGTTATTACATCCATGGAGTTGTTAACAATAAAGCTTTGTGTAAAACGTGTTCTTCCACTATTTCTGGTAAACACTAAACACCCCTTATTAAGCCAAGGACTTTGGCTTATTCTGTTGGCACCAAATCATTAAATAGTGCAATAACATTTGATGATTAAACAAGTGACAAGGTATGCTTATGCCAAGCTAATCTTTTGCTCTTTTTAAGCTTGTTGTTAATGCAGTGTGCTTTTAATATATAGTCTCACGTTTCAAATGATAACTAAATCTTCCCCTGAGATGCATGTGTATTTTAAATATGCACTATGTTGTCCTCCTGATTTATGGTCATTTCTACTAGAAATTGCAAATTTACTTAAAATATGCATTTTACTGATTTAATCATTTGGCCTGGAAAATTATGTGAATTCCTGTAAGTCATTGTGTTGAGGTAGAAATGGTCGTTTGTTGTTTGGACAGAATGAGAAAGGATTAAGCGTAAAGCTCAGTTCATTGATAAATCACTGGCAGCTGCTACAGAGGTGGCTCCTGCCGTCGCCATTTTCATGCCATTATTGGTGTAAATTGCTTAGCTATTAGTGATATGTGAAAAGGAACAAATTGTCTGAGAGGGAATTCAAAGACTTGAAAGTCTTTCTTTGGAAATTTGGCGAGAAGACTTAGCTAAGAATTATGGTTTGATCTTCAGTGTTTACTGTTCAGAAATGTACTCCAATTACTTTTGCGTGAGCAGTGTTTACAGTTTGACAGGTACGAAGCCTTTACCATGTTATTTTTTGGGTTTCAATGTTGAATGATTTTATAAACTGATAACGTACACCACACTAGATGCTGCTGGCAAATCTACTTTGTGATCTTATTCACTCTCAGATGACTCAACTGAGAATTATGTGAAGATGTTAAATTAAACTCCGTCATAAGTTACACTCTTGCTGGCAGAGTGTCGGTAGTATTTACAGACATTAAGTTTGAGGTTGGCTAATTAACTAATAATAAAGTAAGTGAACATATTATCAATACTAAGTACCTGAATGCGGATTAAAATGTCATCTGTGACTTGACCCAGCACTGATTTTACATCTTCAATGGTGAAACCAACTAAAGGATCTGTGTCTGGAGTGTCAGTTTCTGACTTGGACCCCTCAAGGCCTTGTTCTTGATCCAATCCCTAGAATATTGAAAGTAAACAACAGTCAGGTGATTTCTAGAGCATTAGGAGATTTAAGTAGAACCTTAAAACTCTGTTTGATACTTTTCTACCAAGGACAATATCATTTCAGAGGGAGATTTTGATTTGCTGTTATTCTGCATTTGTATTATTATTCATGAGGTTTATGACATGTCAAGTCATGATGCCAAGGCAGTGCTTACTTTTGGCAACGTGAAGGTGGAGATTAGGAAGTGTGGAGTGGAAGAGATTAAAACTGCTGAACCACTGTCATCTGGCCCATCTTTGAATCAACACTTAGGGAATATGCATTTGGTTGGGAATCAGAGGCAAAGAAAATGGAAGAACATTTGGTTCATTTCCTCCCACCCAAGTGTATGTAAAACTGAGATAGGATGAATGAAAAGACAAAAGGAAACATACCTTCATTTCTGTTTCCAATGTCGGGAGTGGTTTTATGAATGTTGAGTAAATATCAAATGAGATTCCTTCTTCCAGAGGATCCGGGAAAAGGCCACCTACAGGCTTGACAACCTCTATCACTTGCTGATGGGAACAAAAGAGCTGAATTATGACATAGCCTTTGATAAGCAACCACAGTTTCAGTTAGTTCCCTAGTATATGTGCCATAATCCTAAGTCTGTTATCCTTTCAAGTGCCATCTCCTTGAAGAATTCTTGATGCATTGCCCTCCTGGTTCTCTGATGCTTTTTGAACTCCATCTATCACAATTAACGTATTGCTTTCCCACTGTCTCATTCTCTTTCCATACTCTGTGGTTTAGGATTTTATTTAGTACTGCCTAAATTTGTTCTAAAAGTATTGGTCTTTTCATTGTTTCATGCATAGTAAACCCTTACTCCTGCCTACAAGCTCTCTGTAGGTAAAGAACAAAGTTTTAGATGTCCTATATATCTTCTCTAGATCTGGCAGAAGGTTAAGTACTTAACAGCCTGGTAGGGGTTGATATTCAGCAGAATGTAGTTGCTGATGTGACCATCAAGAACTTGGTGATGAGGTAGGTCAGAGGGATTTACCATAAAACAAAGAAGACGGCAAAACTTCACCATGAGCGTTTAACAATTCTTTAGCAAGAGTGTGCTATTCAGAAGAAGGCAGGTGGTTGGTCAACATCAGTAATGAAGAAAAAGGAAAGTCAAGAAAACCCACTTTGGCAGTCCTCATCTCATTGTGACATGGGAGGAGAGAAAGGAGAGATGAGGTTACTAATGAAATTAAACATCTGAATCATCTAAATAGTTGTTCTTGTCCTAATTCCATGTTTAACAAGCAACATTTTGATCATAATTTGGTTTCCCATCTCAATTGACCTATAAAGACAAACCCACTTCAGTGTTCTGGTTTTCATGCCTATTATTACACATTCTTCACTGTAAGTTGATAAATTGTTCCGGTTACTGTAGGAAACTGTCATGAGCTTGTTATTGAGTCCCTGAGAAGTAGTCACCCATAGTATGCTGACAAAGTCAGGTCCTGAACCTAAAACTTTGAAGACAAAACTTTGGAAATGCATAAGTTCACCACATAATTATCCTGTGAAGCCTAGATTAAAAAAAAACCTGAAATAATTTTACGCTCATTTCTAATTTCTCTACATTTCAAATAAATTACATGTTATATTTTATCATTTAAGTATGAATGCTTTTGATTTAGATCGATTTTGGAATGTACTAAAAGCTGTGCTATTTTTGGTCTTGCCAATGCATATATATTTTACATTGAATTAATATTATTAATTTTGACTTGATTTTAAAGAACGTTATGGCTTGGTGTAGATATACAGAAGCACTGATGTGTCCTAGTTTTATAGACAAGGAGATTTGGAAACCAAGAGGTTAAATGATTGGCCTAAGGTCAAGTAATTACTTCATGACAGAGCTGGGAGTTAAACCCTGTTGTGCTGACTTCTTGGCCTATGCAGTTTTCAGCAAACTCTAATACGTCATTAAGTTGCCATATTTGGAAATTATTGATATTATTAAACACTTAATTTTTATTCTGTTAGGTCACATCATTCTAGATTGTTTATCTTAAGTCAACTAAATGTTAATCAAAATAGAATATTGAGAACACATATCAGAACAGTTCTTTTCTCTCATCTACATTCATGAGTCATTACATTTTTCCTAAATGGGGCATACAAGCATTTCCATCTTTCCACAAAATGATTTGTACCTTTTTTCACCACTCTTGCTTTTCATCCTCCCACAGCTTCTATTGCTCTTTATTTTACCAAGCTAGGAAAAGGAGAGAGCTAAACAGATTTTAGTGGCTTCCAAAACATTATAGGTAAAATAAATAAGCTGTGCATGGGAATCAGAGACAAGGGAAGATGATGAGATATTTACTTAGTGGTATAGACTTTAATATAGGGTGAGAAACAGGAAGTCTAGGGCAGGGGTGGTGGGTATGAGAGAGACATTGAAAAGAATAGAGAAAGGAGCTGAATGGGGTTTACTGAATTTACTGCAGGTACTGGGAAAGTAATCGTGAGCTAATCTGAAAGGTAAAAGTATTGTTTTTAAGTAAATTTTATCTGGTTTGCTATCACCATATTTGTCTTGCTGCTATGCTTTTTTATACACAGGCGAGGACTTTCTCCAAATTTGTCCTCAGCCCCTGATGGAAGTTCTCAGTAGCTTTCCTCTCCATCTTGGTAGTGGTAGGTTGTACTGTCTGCCCACACATTCCCTTTTCCCCACCAGATTATACACTTAAATGCAAGCAGTATTTGTGCTTAATTTCTTGTTTCATTCCTCACACTCTTGTGGTCTGGATTTCTTTATAAGGGTCATCTGAACTACTTGCCAAATACCCAGTTTGCTGATCTTTGGCGCTCAGTGTGTGTGTGTGTGTGTGTGTGTGTGTGTGTGTGTGTGTGTGTGTGTGTATAGCTCCACACTATCATTTCTCTGATGGACTGAAAGTTCACTTATCCCAGGAACCTGAAGTTCTGACTGAGAGTTGGGTCTTTCCTTTCCTTGATTTTTAAAAATGAGTGAAGCCCATATAACTATTAACTTGACTTAATTTGTGTGCAAAAACTGAGGGTGAGAATTTGTTTTCTTCAGGGTGTTTTGCATACTGATAATGAACCAAACCATAGCTTTGTTTTTCTCTTTCATGAAGAATTACATTTAGTTATGTTAGTGAGATACTGTAAGGGAAAGAAATGTCCCAATTTTAGATGAGGGTAAGCACAAAGTATTTTCATTAATAATAATAAGGTACACTGTCAAATATATAGCTTGAAGTAAACATAATGCCCAGAAGCATCACAGTGATGTTTTTCCCATTAAAAATGGTAGCCTTTTTAAAAAACAGGTTTAAGAAAAATTAGAATCAATAATTGTGGTGAGAGCACAGAGCCAGCGAATGTTTAAATGAAACCGTCTGATGCAATACTTTCTTTAAAAAAATACAATTAGACCTTTGTATTTTTTTTAACAAAACCTCATGTTTTACAACATCACTGGTTCTGTAATAAAATCTATTTAAAACAGAGAGACATGGTCAGCTTTATTAAGTTAGATTTTCTGAAAGAACGTTATAATTTCCTCAAGTCTATGAATAGTTGAAGCAAATTAAATAAAGCTAGTTCTATAACTATTTTTATACATTCTTGTAGAATTGTAATTGTCTCATATTTTTTTCCTCAAAAGTCTAATATGTTACCTCTTAAATCTGGAAAAATAAAAACAGAAAAAGGATCAAGAATGTTTATTAAAAAAACACTCGTATTTGGTACCCTGTTTTAGCAACCTCCCTTTTTCTATATGAGAATAGCACCCATAATCTTCAGATCAGGAAACAAAGGGAAGGACTTTAAGTGACTTGCCTGAGGCCTAATGCTGAGATTAAAAATCAGGAGTTTCTGATTATACACATTCATCCATTTGGCCAAATGATTGGTTTTGCTTGACTTTCAAATACCCCCTAAATATTACTTTGAATGTAAAGCAATAAATATGTTTCTCTTGCCGTTTTTGAATACTTGCACACAAATGGATATAATAAAAACAATCATGTTGTTCCATGTGAATGCCATTTATATTTTTTCTGATAATGAGCAGACCATTCGAACTAAGGTGAGTACATTAAAAGCTCTAATAAAGAAGAGACTAGATTTTTAAACAGAATAATGGACTGTTAAGTGAACATACAATAAATAACATCTACAGATGTGGTCGCTAGAAAATTAGTTTTGCATAACTTGCCAATATACATTTCCCCCAGATGTTATCTGTTACATGAAAATTAAGTTAGTTATATTCATTATGTGCACATTGCATTAGTGTTATTTAAGACAGTTTACATCTTTAGTTGAATTGTGCTATGGTATTTAAGGTTGAACTGTACTTTAAGTTGAATTGTGCTACAGTATTTAAAGAATATCAAGTAAATGGCTTTTTGGCATAAAATAATACTCATAAGTATAGCATTTCATCACCAAAATTAATGTAGCTTAAAGAAAATCCAAGAGCTTTACTTACAAGCCAAATAAAATCACTAGAAATCATTAAAAAGTTTGCATATTTAATATGAAATGGACATCCACTATGGGAATAAATGCTAAGAATTCTGAACTCTCTTGGTACTAAGTACAGGGTCAATTTGGATCTAAAAACATGCTTGTAAAAATTAGACTCTGCTTCCAGATCTTACTGTGTCTGAGAAGTAGAATAAAAATTTTATATGAAAATTGTATCACTTCATGTTTTCTTTTTCTACTTTGCTTGTTAACATTATGGATATATTAGCTCTGATTTATTGCTTTTCTTTAGTAAAGCTTCTTTGGAGAGAATATAGGTAGTTTGTGGGCAGAGTTTGTACCACTAAAATCTAGAATTAAGGTGGCAATTATTAAATTATTAAAATATATTATTAAATTATTCAAGATGTTGCAAATGCTGTTGAGATTACAACTTTTCACTATTTTGAATGGCAGAAAGCAAGATAAATCTGTTAAACCCTTTTTGAGTCACAGGCACACAGACAAAAATACTGGTTAGCTTTGAAAAGACATTTCTTTGGAATTGTCAGATGATGACTTCATATGTAAATCAGAACTTACTACAAAATGTCAAAGTTTCAAAAAGCAAACTTTATTGCAAACTTTCCTGACTATTAACTAAGGAAAAAAGGCACAAAAATTCTTGTAATGTTTTAACGATTCCCCCTTGAAGAAAGGCATTACTCATTTGCAAGTCTAATTAAGAAGTACTTGTGTGGTTCTGGAAATTTTAAACAAAAAATTGTAGCCCATTGCCTACAATGTAATGCACATAAAGTAACAACATATGAATGCCACCTGCAAAATGCAATAAACTCTAGTAATGTCATACTGAGGCCATAAATTTTAAATGAAAAGAGGAAATTCAAAAGCTCAGATTATCAGAGAAATGAATTAATCCATATCGAAACTATTTTTCTTTTGTGCTAGGGTCATTACAAACTTCTTAATATACTCTGTAAATGTAGAATATCAATTCTGCTACAAGAGTTCTCCTCCCCCTTTGCATTTTTGACTTGGAATAAATTTGCAAATGCAGCACATTAATTTTCTTTCCTATGTTTAATATGCAGTATTTACATTTTGAAAAGGTTCAAAATGTTGCCAGGCTTCTGCAGGGTATGAATAGACATCTAATAGCAACTTCTATTTTTATCCACAGCATACTGGTAGTTTGAACATTTATAACTTAATAGAGCTTTGAGACCATCAAATCCACACATGCTAATCACCTAAACAGTGAACTGTAACACAGTACAAGTCAGGACAGGAAATGAAGATTACCCATTCCAGCTGAAGTTGCAAGGAGGAATTTAGGTTGGCAAGGCCACAGTAAACCAATTTGCAATCTGGCTAGGACACTCCAGTTAACACCTTGTGCCCATTTTTATTTATATATCTTGATTTGATCTTGTTAACTTGAGCTTGAAATAATCATTTTTTAAAAGTCAGATAATTAAAGTAACTGATTCCAGAATATCTTCGCTATCTTTAGTATTTCTAAGTGTACTTCTGCTTAAGACCAATACTACAATTTGAGAAGAAATCTGAGTACTCCTATTTTAATGACTTCAGACAATAAAATCCTCTCTAATGAATCGGAAAAGGAGCACCTTCTTAAAGTGTAAATGCAATTTAAAAGGAAAAGATGTTTTGACTCTGGTGCAAACATTTCCTGAGGGATGGAACTGATCTTCAGATACCCAGATATTTTCTAAAGACGCAATAATCTGGAAGATAGATAACTGAATTATAGGCTTTGGACTTGGCTCTATTCCTAACTGTGTGATACTAAGAAAATCCCTAGGCCTCAGTTTATTTATCTGTAAAAAGAGGATAATGATAATTGCTACCTGGCTACTTCATCGAATTGTTTCAAGCACAAACTAGATAATGTAGATGAAAATGCTGGGAGTTCTTCAAAGGGAAGTTATTATTAAACTCCAAGGTGTATTATTATTATTATTCATAATTACTGTTATTATTGAAATGATCATCCTTCTAATGCCATCATTGAAAGGCCGACTAGAGTATCCACACTGAGGACGCTGGTCCATGATATTTTTATATGTAATTGTTAACATTGCCCAAGCAGCCCAATTAACTCGGAAGAATTTGTTAATTAGGACATGCCATCACTCCGTTTCTATATAGTGACAGTCTTTAAAATATCAAACATATATCCAATATCATTTTATTTGAAGAGCTTCCTGGACTCAAACAACTGATCTTTTGAGATCTAGATAGAATGACATAATTAGGCAGTTCTGTAGCATGGTCAGGACTAAGGCAAACTACCTTATTTAGAAAAGGAGAGTATTTACACCTAACTTTCCAATCAGAAAACCTGCCTCTCCCCTTCCTCCACCCAGTTTATCACTCTCTTTATCTTTTGTTTTTCAGCTTCGGATGTGGCCTGTGGCTGCCCTGATTGCATTCCGTTTTAAAAGATTCCCTTTAACATATTTCGTCAAAAGTAAAGAGTTAGGGCACACAGGGCAAACTTTCAACACGTCTGTCTTGTGAAAATGAAATACCAGAGCTCTTCAAACTACTAAATTCAGCATTGTACTTTTGATTCTTAGATTGACCTTATCTTGCAACTTCCTCAGGGTGAGAGGTGGAAAGTATGTTTCCATTATAAATAGTTAGAAAATATCTAATGCTTTTCAAAATACTTTTTATAAGCCATTCAGAGTGTATTTGTTTAGCTTATCAGGTTATACTCTTAAATGCATACCCTTGACCTCAGTAAAAAATATCTTAAACAATTCTAATAATAGGTATATATATCTCTAGTTTTATTAAGGGTGTTCTCTTTAAAATTGAAGGTTTTGACATTTAAAATTAAATAAATATTCCAAATTATCTTTTTTAAGGATTTGAAATGAAATATCCGACAATTGTATAACAAAGATGAGTTATGTAATTATCTTTATTAAAATTCTGTTTTGAATGATCAAATAGATGAAAAATTTTGATTTTACATGTGTTGTACTTTCATTACATCGTATGATAGCTTATATGAAGAGAAGGCTATCTCATGACTTTCATATTTGAGAATACTCTTTTTGAACAAGGACCTATAATTTGCAGAAATCATATGAGACAATAAATTATAGTGGTTAGAACAGAGACTACAACAGAAGAATCTTAGGTCCTAGTTCTAGTTTTTGTTTTTTTCATGGACTTCCTGTCATTTTGGCAATTCAGACTACCTGAATAGGAGGAGACCAAAATGATTGGGCCAAAGCTATACATGTAATTTACTTAACTTCAAAGCATACTGATTGAACTGCACTTCAGTCCTGAAAACGTCAGTTGAAAAGTGGGAGCAAAATTTCTTAAAATTATATTCAATTATATAATAAAAAACTTTTGGTGCTAAATCAGAATGTTTGTAAAGTGCTATAAAATTTTCAGAGAAGTCAACATGGTGTTATTATTCCTGACCTTTTAGGCCCAAGATGTCTATTTTAAGTAATCTGACATTAAAAATGTGCTGACAAATATAGATTAAAAAAACAACACAGGAAGTTGTAAATCAGTTGGTAACCCCTAGCATCAAGGAAATACAAGACAAAAATGTAGTCATTTACTTTAGTCAGCCTCAATCTTAATTTTTAACTAAAGAAAATTTGCAGAAGGCATAATGTTTACATTTTATATATTTTATTCATAGTTTGTGTGTTTCCTTTTTCTCCAGTCGACTTGTAAATTATTACCAGGAAGTATGTTGTCACAGTTATAAATATTTCCCTCTCTAGCTCCCTCAGCCCCTACCCCCTTTTTTTCTTTTTTTCTTTTAGAATCTCCGCTAACTGATTTTTTAACTGTATTAGGCACACTTCTCTGGTCAGCAAGGGAAGGATTTTCTTGTTTTGGAGGAAATTGCTGCCAAATTAGTCTTATGGCTTAGCATTCTAGAAACAGGACTTTTTCAGGAAGCATCCAAGTCCTTCATCCTATGCAAGGCAGTTCTTTATTACATACATGGCAGATGCCATTATTTCAATGACATAAAGAGGTATGTCTTCCCTTATAAGGAACAGGTTTAGGTGCTTCAAGGTTCTCTGGCTTTTCATGGAATCTGGAATCTTCAAAATTAACTACAAAACTGATTTTCTGGATAATGGTGTATATAGTAATACATGTTCTTAAAAGTGACCTTTTACCTATTACCTGTAAATCATAATAGTTTAGTTAAAAACAAACTGAAGTAACAGCAGCTCTGAAAAATTTAGGTGATATCTTTATTCCAGATTTGAATGTTATAAAATTGTGGATTTTTTCCCTCCCTTAAAAATGTGTTGTCAGAGCTCTGGACTGGCTCTGCTGCTCATTCGAGAGTATATATAAGATGCGGTTTCTTTGTTTGTAGAATTAGGGAGTTGGACTAGGTCATCTCTAGTCCAATTACAAATGTTATATCTTATGTTACTAAATTTCAAGTGGCCTTTTCTCTATTTATGCAAGACTCAAAGTTGCCTGCCTGTGTAGATCCCCAGATTTAGTACATTTCTACCATGATGTTGTAGAAGAATATTTGGATTACGCACACAGTACTTACTGGAATCTTTGACAGGCTGAAGCTTGTCCACTTATTTCTCTTTAATTATCTTCCCCAGACCTGCTCCTCCTCCATTCTTATCTTTCAGTGGCATCACCAGCATTTCGCTTACCAGACTCAAAGTCTTGTGGTTGTCTTCAGTTATTCCCTCTATCTTGTCCCTAACACTAAATCAGCCTCAAAACTCATTGGGGACACCTCGTGATGTCTGTCCTATCTGCCCCCCTATATTTTATGACAATGCCCATCTTATAGCCTCAGGTTCAAGTTCTTGCCTTCACTGTTCTTTAAGTTCCAGCCATGCTAGATTATTCACTCTTTTCCAGTATGCATAGTGCCTGGAGCATAGTAGGTGTTCCATCAATATTTGATATATATTTGTGTTTATTATATAAGTATATACATATGTGTGTGTGTTTATATATATACATATATATGTTTCATATACATATGAAAAGAGAGAAAAGCAAAGCCAAGCCACGCCAAGCTTGGATGAAGCTGCTTTCCCAGTCCCATCATGCCTATGCTGCTCCCTCTGCTGGGTGAGGGGTTGGGGGGTCTTTTCTTCTTTATCCTGCCAGTCCTTATTCCACTTGCCCTCTCTACCCAGCTCATCCACCTCTGTGAAGTTCTTTCTGATCTTCCTCATGCTCTAAGAGTATTTTGCTTATTCCCCTGCATACTTCTTGTCACACTGACCCTGAGTTACAGTTATATAAAGTGATCTCCCACCATTTTTGTGAAAACAATCTGAGGTCATAAGGCATTGTCTTATTCATCCCTCAGCTCAGGTCTTTGTACACAGGAGACAGTCAATTGCTGTTGAGTATTCCATTAGAGTGTCCATTCATTTTAAAATTTTCTGTTCTGCCTAGTTCGTTAGAGCAGCTACAATTCTGTTTAAAAATTTGTCACGAAAAAATGATATCACTTGGAGAAGCAATCCTAGTCATTGGTATTTTTGCATCAGTGCAATTACCTGTATTTCTTGTTAATAGAGTCCTAGAGTATTTGTTTGACTAGCACAATGCCAAAGAACCAAACAGATTTTCAATAATTTGCATTGATAATTGTTTTTAACTGACTGGTAGTTAAACTATCGGCTAAATGGAGTGATAGTTGTTTTATAGACAGTGTATATAGTTTAAAATGGTAAATGGCTCCTAAGCTCCCCACTTAGATATTGGTGAAAGTAACATCAGAAAATTTCTAGGGGGTTGACCAGTTGCCTGACTCTAGGGGCCACAATTCACATTGGTTTCCATGGGCAGCCCTAATACCCTATCCCCAATACAATGAGAAAGGTACCCACTGGAGTTGTGTGATGCGCAGTGCTGACCACCATCCAGGAAAATAAACTGTGGTAGTGAAAAATAATAACAAGCAGTTCTCATTTATTGAGAACTTTGTGTTTGGCGTCGGGCTAGTTAGAAAGCACTTCATTGTGAGGAGAGGTTTTGTTGAGATCATTTTTTTGATGAAGAGCCCAAACCTCAAAGAGGTTAAGTAACTCAGCCAAGGTCACACAACTGGAAAATGATGAATTCTGTCAGAACTTGAAGCCAGATCTATTTGGCTCCAGAGCCTATGCGCCTAATCCTTGGGGCAAGTGGAACCCTACTGTTTTGTTACAGATCCCCAATAATATTTATCTCCAGTTTTAAAGTGAGGAAATAGAGGTTCCGAAAAGTAAAATGGCGTATGCACATTAAGGATGCGAAGGCAGATGTTCTCAGGTAATTTCAGAAAGAAAATTTGTTCACTGGCTCCTCATAGCACCGGCACTAGAGAACATTGTTCCAAAATAAGTCAACTAAAGTAAGGCGTGGAGGATTGAATTTTTTTTTTTTAAAGATGGCAAGATATAAAAAGATTGGGTTTGTAAAGAAATCTGAGAACATGCTTAATTCATTTGTGTAAACAGGAAAGCATAGGAGAGTCAGCTTGCTTTTGGCCACTAAAACTGCATGTTCCTGTTCAAATAGCAATTTGTCCTATTTGTTGTAATTGTAATTACTGTTTTCATTGGAAGCACAGTTTTCTCTAGGAACAGGCATGCAGAAAAACAACCAATAACCTAGACAGTTAAGAAACACATTGAGGAATGGGTATGGTTGTGTGAACAAATCTCTTGTGATTATTCTTCTACTGTGTGCTGTAATGTGCTTTAAATCCATTTCCATATTTTTAATTAACACTTAGTTCCAAAAAACTTTCTGGAGGCCATTTAAATCACAAATGGGGAAAAACAAATTTACTTTATCAGAAAATTGACTATGGACTATTTTGGTGGCTTTTATTATTTTTACATGCTAATGATTAAAATTAAATATAGCTCGATTATTCATGACAGAAGACAGTGAAATAATTTTCATGGCTGATATAATTTTAAAGTCAAACCTGGGTGAATAAGATACTAGTTCTGTTGTGGATGAGTTTCATTGTCCATCCTGCGGCTCTAATTCCTGATCAGACCCATTCATTTCATAAAAGGAATTATACAGCTATGCCAAGTTATTCTTCTAATAGAGAGAGACCCAGTGGAGCACTGGCTTTGTCTCAACAGCTGTCCCTTAGGGAGCGCTGTGCTGCTTCTGGCCAATTTTAGGCACCTGTTTTTATTTTCATTTGTTTGGGGGGGGCAAAAACAGAGACTGTGATCCTATTACACAAATATCATTTTAAAACTCTACCACCAAAAAAACTGTATCATCTGCTGTCAAAACACTGTCACTGTCACAAGTAAAAGGCATAACTACAGCTCTCTGAGATTCCCATTCAACCACAGTCCCACAACTAGGGCCACAGTTTTATCATCTAGGAAATGGGAATAAGAATAGTTCCACACCCCATGGGTTTTTCTGAGTATTAGCTCAAACTTTTCCACAGTGCCTGTCATGCAGGAAGAGCTTAGAAGTGTGAGGGAGTTTTTGTTTTTAAATTTTCTTTTTTTTTTTTGAGTGGAGTCTCACTCTGTCGCCCAGGCTGGAGTGCAGTAGCATGCTCATGGCCACCCCAGTGTCGACCTGCTGGGCTCAGACCATCCTTCTACTTCAACCTTCCAAGTAGTTGGAACTACAGGCGTGTGCTACCATGCCTGGCTAATTTTTTGATTTATTGTGGAGACGAGGTCTCACCATGTTGCCCAGGCTGGTCTTGAACCTGTGGGCTTTGGCAATCCTCTCACCTCAGCCCCCCAAAGTGCTGGGATTATAGGCTTGAGCCACCGCAACTGGCCTGTTTTTTAATTTTCATGTCACATATTTTTATCTACAGCAATACTAGGCAAGGAACTCTGAGGTAGGGGATTGGTCTGTTTTATTCCCTACTTCACTGCCTGGCAGGTAGCTGAGAAATAGTGGGTAAGTAATGAATTTTTATTAAATAATTAAATGTAGAAATAATTGTAGTCTCATAAGGTCAATAAGTCACTATATCACTATTTTTCCTATGCTATCTAGTCTCGACATACAAGGTGCCAAATTTAGAATTGTTTTTGCATATCCCCGCCGCCCACCTTGCCACCTTAATAGGACCTGTAACTCAGGCTGCTCCTCAACTAAGTGTCCAGTTAGTTGACTTTTCCATAGTCCTCCTCTGCTAATGATTAGATTCTTTCAGAGTGTCTACGCTAGATGAAGTTATGCAAAATGAATAGACTGGTGATAAGACTGAGATATCAGTATGAATATAGTGTGTTCCCTGATGAGGGAATTATTCAGGCCAGGAAAACCCTTGAAGGGTCGTTCTGGTTTTCACACTTGTATGAACAGAGCCTTGATACCAGGGGTTGCTAATGAAACCATAGGATCTGACCCAGCATGTTAATATACTTGATTCAGACAGCTTCCCAGTATTTATAAGTGAACTCTGTACATTAGGCAACCGATATTTAGATAAGAAAATCAGAAAGTAGCATATCCTGCAGTTTAGTGCTTCCACAGATTGTAATACCAGTCGACTCCAGCAAAGCTAATATCATTTGAGTAATCAAAAACAAGCAAGGACAATGAGCTACTGTTTCTGAAATTCTTCTGCTAGAAATAAGAAACCAGAGCTAAAAACATTCAAATAATAAAGGTACATTGCAAAACTAAGCCATAGCATTAATTAGGTTAATCTATTTATACAATCTACAATTAAGCCTTAACATATTTCAGATTGCTAGTATCATTGGAAACATCAGCTACCTGATTATCATCACTGCCCCAGGAAAAGATGAAGGCTTTACCTTTGAAGGATCCAGTGTTCAAGACATGTTTTGAAGAACAGATAGACTATCAAAATGTTACGAAAAGACACATTCTATTCCTTTAGTTTCTGTTTGGCTTAGAAGCAAATTATTCTCATTCTGTTCAACAATGATGTGTAAATACTAAGAAATGACTGAGAAGATAATATTACTACACAAATTCTTTATTCTAAAAAGTACCAGTTTCCTTATAGTGTATTTTGTTATAACTGGTTTATTTACTTATTAGTGAATACTTTTATTTTGGTTTTAGACACAGAAATACAACATTAAAACGAATATATTCTTTTTATCAGATCAATTTTTTATTGGTAGATCATAAGACATTTCCTTATTTTTAACAAGAATTTTTTAAAGCATTTGCTGTTATATCTCTGAATTTCACCATCTCACTAGCATCTGTCAGATTTAATCACCTACATGACTACCTTATAAAGATTACCTTATCAGAAGAAAGTGTCATCTTGTGAGCTTAGGTGTGAGAATTGCAAAATAAAGCTGAGCTACACTAACAACTGCTGTGCTAATTTATTGTAAATTATGTTTTTTTGTTTGCAGAGATAAGACATGAGAAGTGTTTCTATTTAAATTCATTTCCTATGATTTCAACATAAATACCAAACAGCTACACACACACACACACACACACACACACACACACACACACACACACACACAAGTTAAAGCATGGAATATTCCTTAAATAGGTTCTAGTGACAGTGAAATTTATTTTCTAAGCTACTGGTACCAGTCATGTCATGCTGTTCTAGGTGCAGAATCAGACAGCACAATTCAGACAAAGCATGGATGCTTAGAACATTAGACGGAAATTTTCATGATTTTCATGTGAAGAGTGATGATTTATAGGATAGGAACTGGAAATAATTGCATGGCAAGCTGGTCTACAACAAAGCTTTAATTCACTGGGCTGACATTGTAAACTCATAATCTGTCAACCTTGCACCAGCCATGATAGATTATAGCCATTCAGAACACATAAGCATGTCTTTTTCATGAACATTCTGGGGACCATAGTTCAGATGACCCTAGTAAAAACAACTGCAATGTTTTTTAACCAAGCTGGTTCTCTAAGAAATGTAAAAATTGTGAGTCATTATATTATTAAAATTCAGAACTAGGTGGCAATGAATCACATGAAGTTATCACCTTTAAATCACCAAAGGGAGCATAAATTGGGTCCTATAAAGCACCATGAGTCTCAGTGCATTTTTAACAAGATGAACCTCTTATATAAACAAGATTTTATTATTATGTTTATTGTTATTATTATTAAAACTAGAGTGAAATTTAGTGCTTATAAAAGTGAAAGACTAATGTTGCTGGCCTGAGTCAGAAAGAGCATAGGCCTGTATTCTGCAGACTCCTGTATGTAAGCTCAGCCAATATATTCAGGCCTATTCTTGTTCTTATGAGTGCATGCCAAACATGGGAATTGGTGTGATCTTTAAAAAAATGCACTAGCAGAAAGCGCATGTGGTAAGTAGCCCTCAAATCTATCTTGGTTTTTAGTAAAATCTCAGATTTGAACTCTAGTCTCAGAGAACCAGTTTTAAGTGAACCCAACTTTTTCATCCCCTCCTTTTTTTTTTTGAGTTGGAGTCTCACTCTGTCACCCAGACTGGAGTGCAGTGGCCGCTCCCGGCCACCGCAGCCTCAACCTGCTGGGCTCCGGCGATCCTTCCGCCTCAGCCTTCCGAGTAGCCGGAATTACAGGCATGCGCTACCACGCCCGGCTGATTTTTTTTTGATTTATTGTAGAGATGAGGTCTCACTGCCCAGGCGGGTCTCGAACCCGCGGGCTCAGGCAATCCACTCACCTCAGCCTCCCAAAGGCGCAGGATTACAGGCTAAGCCACCGAGCCCGGCTCATCCCCTCCTTTTTAAAGACACTTTGGGTCTTTAGGCCGGGCTTGGTGGCTCAGCCTGTAGTCCCAGCACATTGGGAGACTGAGGTGAGTGGATTACCTGAGGTTGCAGGCTCGAGACCAGCCCAGGCAACTTGGCGAGACCACGTTTCTACAATTAAAAAACAACAAAAAAAGGCGGGTATGGTAGCGCGCCTATAGTTCCGGCTCCGCGTAAGGTTGAGGCGGAAGGATAGCTGGAACCTAGCAGGTTGAAGCTGGAGTGGCCATGAGCATACCACTGCACTCCACCCTGGGCAACGATTGAGACTCCAACTCAAATGTTATAAACAAACAAACAAACAAACAAACAAACAAAGACACTCTGGTTCTTTCAAAGAAAATGAAGTTGAGATATCATTTAAGAAGAAAGTGAAAAGTCATCTTGGTAAATTTCCCGTGACGCTTTGCAAGTATCACATGTTTAAAGAAGTTTTTATTTTGTGTCAGATTTCGATTTGGGTTCAGTTTAATTGAACTGAGTGCACTCTATATGCAGGACATGTTATAGGCAGGATTTCTGTCCTCACAGGGGCTACAGTCTGGAGGAGGAGTTAGAAGGCAGGGAATACAATAGTTCCTGTACAACTCTTATAACACTATGTGAAAATGGCTGCAACTGGGCTGGGCAGAGGACTGTAGGGTGAGTCACTCTTGATTTAGTGGCAACCAAATAATGTGCCAGTTAGGAATCAGCCAGACAAAAAAAGAGCTTGGAAGAAAAGGGCATAGTGGGGTTTGTGAGGGGACTCCTTGTCAACTAGCTGCTACTCATAATAATTACCCAAAGCCAGAGAACCAAGTGGCATTAAATGATTTGGAATATAAAACCATGTCAAAATAAATGTGGCTCTTGAAGGATTTAAGCATGATTGTTAATTTCTGATAAATATTACTTTAATGATAAAGAATAGAAGAAATACTGTTGCTGGTCAATGGTTATTTTTACTTAAAATGTTTATAGTCAGAAGGATACAAATAGACCTCTGGTCATAGATTATGGAAAACACATTGGATAGCTAAATATAAAGATTCAAATATTAATAACTACTGACATTAATGTAGCCCTTTCCTCCCAAAGCTCTTGACAAACATTACTGATTATATACACACAGGAATAGCACTGAAATGCTGCTAAACTCTTAAAGGACTAGACATTAATCCAAAAAAAGGGGGCAAATGACTGATCTTAAAATATGTCTGTGGAATATAGGTGTGCATTTGGAAATGAAAACTCATGCCACTTATCTCCCTTGCAAAGTGTTTGTCATATTTTATTTCAGTTTTATTGAATGGTCTTAAATTTAACTTCGTTCTCTTAGTAAGGGCCCTGTGGTATTTGAATGTTTTTCTTAAATAGAGCCTAAGCTGGTTTATGACTGCAGAGGGGTTGTGAGAAAGTACCAGGACTGCTGGTGCCTTCCTATTGAGGACACCAGCTCTGCTTTTCAGCGCCTCCTAGTGTAGGGAGTGCTGATATGCCAGCACAACACAGGAGTGCCATCTACTGAATGACTACTTTTATTTCATCATGAACCAAGATTGTTCTTAGTTGAGAAACACCATCTGGATTAAACACGTTTCATTTATGAAATATTAGATCAAATGGATTGTTGCTGGGATGCTTGATGACACTGATTATAAGGATGCTATGCTTGTTCACTTGCTTGAACAAACTGTAAATTACATGACAATTACTTTTAAAGGCCAGGAAATGTAAAATGTATAATGTACACTCTTTGGACCCTTACTGTAAAATATTAATTATTTTATTGCATTCTCAAAGTATGACTGGTACTGACAGAAATATAAATTAAGGTTTTTTACATTTCCCGTAATGCTGTTATAATTTGGACATTTCAATTCACTTGCTTTATATATACCAAATCACTTGCTTTAAATTTTAACATTTCTCTTGCCCTCCTCTGTAAATCCTATGTATCTTCAAAAGTTAATCTAAACTCTAAGAAATTCCTTAAAGCTTTCTTAATTTTTTCAGAAAACAAAGAACTTTATATTTTAAAAATTCTCATTTATATAATTTTTTCACCTTTACTGAGCATGCACTACAAGCCAAGTAGTGTTGTGGGGATTGAGAGGCATACAACACTTAGTCCCTGACTTTCAAGGAGGTCACAGTCTAGTGTGTGGGTGGGGGTTTGGTAAGAATGACATACAAGGTAATTTCCAGAGTGAAACAATTATCAGAACTATGTGCAGGGTGTCTAGAAATGTAGAAGAAGGTTGGTCAATTCATTCTGTTTGGAGAGAAGAAAAGAGGAGATTCAGGGATAGCTTTAAGGTGAGATAGTGCCTTAGTTGAATCTTGTAGGACAGATAGGAGTTAGCATGCAGGTAGGGTTGAACAGGGAAAGAAAATGACAGATAGACAGAGTAAGTAGTATTACAAAATAAGAGAGACATAAGGGGATAAACTAGAACAAAAGATGCACACAACATTTGTTAAGACCTGGGGTTAAACAGGCCTGAGTCCAGTTCCAGCTTTAGTAATTTAATAACTACACAACCTCTGGTCACATCATCTAATCTCCTACATGCCTTCACCTGTTAAACGGGGCAAGTAACCTGCTGATTGACAGTCATCCAACCTGTAGAGTCAATTTTCTTGGGAACATATATCAAAAATTTAAAAATCAGAACAATGGAAATAAAAATTATGGTGTTACAAAAAAGTGAAATTTACTCATGGAGTGCTAAGGTTTTAAATATAGAAATGTAAATGTTTTAAATTTGAAATGTAATTTACAGTCTTTTAGAGTAAGTCATGTCTAGAAGTAAGTGAATGTTTGTCTTTTGCTATGGCTACATTGAAAAGATGGAGAAAAAATAAAAAAGAAATCAAGGGATTTATTTTCCATATGTCTAATAATATCCAGCAATTTTTAAAACAAGTTTTGCAAAAGTTAGGACAATATATTTCCCTCATCATTTGCTGAGAGGAAGTCTGCTTGATTAATGTAATTAAAGGGTTGCTTGTAACTCAAGACTCAATTAAAAAAATAAATTTGGCCTTATTACTTTACTTCCAACTGGTGGTTTTCCTAGTGTGATTTTTGAGCTAAAATCTGCAGCTGCTTTGTTCATGACACATGAATTGTTTTAGCACATCCTTTCCCCTGCTGTGCATATGATTAAGAAAGCAGAGGTTAAATAGTGCAGTAAAGAATTGGGTAAATTCATTCTATTTTTGCTCACAGTGCCTTTTTATCTCCCTTCCCCATTTTCAGGACTGGAAGAGTGCAGAAACCTATTATCTTCTCCTGAAATTATTTAAGATATGTTCTTATGCTGAAAAAAATAACTTCTCTCTCTTAAAATTTTCTAGTACACTGATTTTGTGATGTCTGTGCTATAGATATTGTCTGCATTGGCAAGAAAACCAAATGTAAGTACATCCTACCATTTATTGAGTGTTAATGTATGCTGGGCACTGTAATAAGCATTTTGCATACATTGTTTTATTTTTACTTTGTGATAATCCTGTAAGATAAGGATAATCATTCTCATTTTTAGACGAGGAACAGGAGGCTCTGGGAGGTTATGTTACTTTTCCAAGGCCCCATAATTAGTGGGTGACAGAACTAAGGTGCTACCTAACTCTGTTCTCTCTCTTTCCAAATCTGATCTCTTATCCATTTGCTTTTTTTTTTTTGTAGCCAGAGTTTAATTTGAAGGATTATAATCTAGTTCTGGTGGAGCAAATTGCTTATAGTTGGTGCAACATGAGTTAAATCTAACTGAAGAGAAATCTTATGCTGGTGAGGGCAAAAAAATAGTTAGCTCCTGCCCTCTTTGAGTTTATAGTCTAAATTGGGTGAGACTAGAAGGTAAAATATGATAGCCAGCATGGAGGGCAGGTAATATAGTGGAGAAAATGTGACATACTTAACATGTCCAAAGCAAAGAAGAAACTTCTTTTATTCTCTTAAACCTGTCTCTTCCTCAGTCTTTCAGCTGTCCAAACTAAATCCCGGGAGGCATCCTTGATTCTTCTCTTTCCCCCATCCTTTGCACCCAATTCTTCAACAAGTCCTGTCAGATATGCTCTGAAATATTTCTCTCCACGTCCCTGCCACCACCCCATTCCACACCACATAGAACACAGCTACCACCTTCTACCTGGCCTTCCTGTTTCTCCCCATCCAGTAAGAATCATATACAAACTGCAGACAGTACAGATTTTGTGAAGTCTGGAGCTAAATCATAATACAAAACTAGTCCAAAAATGAATATACAGAGTGTACAAAAGTGAGTATATGGAACAATAAAAGAATTAACAACAAATTACATTTATTGAAAAGCTAACAACTTCCACAAATGGCAAAAAATTAAAAATGAAATTAAGAAATTATTAGCTGCTTAATTATTTCTAAAGTACATTTTAGTTTACTTTCAGATTTGATATTGTAATATGTATCATAGAAAGAACACAAGGATTTTTCAGTTTTTCTTCTAGCTTGGTTAACAGAAATATTTTTATTATTGATAACTTAGCAAAGTTTCAGCTGCACAACTTATTATTGGTAACATTATGTACATTTTAGGATTGATGTTCAGTTTCAGAAAAATCATTAGCAAGTTTTCTTTATACATGAACTGTAAGATTTAAGGATCTTTTCAGGTTCTTTTAGGTAGGAAACAATTTAACGTACTCTGTATTCTTTAAATGGATAGCACTCATTAACCAGCTTGTGTTGATGTTTTAATAGTAAAGGCAAATTGTACTTTTTATGTTACCTTAATTGGTATAAGTTTTTTTTGTAAAATTGCAAGAAATTTAACTTTTTAAAATATGTCACACGATTCACTTTTCTCTATTAATTGGATCATCATGCAATCTGGAAACCAGTTCATTGCTATTTAAAATGTATCTCTTCCTCTTATTGGAATACTACTTTTGTGATCTAAATTCTGTAAGGTTACAATTCCTTCTTGATGTCAAAATAACTTCTATTGATTTTATTGTTCACTTGTATTGCTCTTATTTCACATTCCATTACATTTTGAATGTTTCTTAGTTCTCTAATAAATTAACTTAAAGATGACAAAAGAAGGTACGCTGCATATAAAGCCAAATCAGAAGTTGTAATTTCTCACTTGTTGAACTAAAACATTCTAAAAGTCTGCCCAAATTGCAGTTAAAATGGTATATTCAAAATTTACTGAATAAAATGTTTGCATTTCATTTGCACTTTGGTTTTTATTCCAAGTCTTCAAAAATATATTTTAGAGTTCTTAAAATGTCATTTAACTCATGGCAAGACTTGAATAGCTTTTTACACAGCTGATGTTTAGAAGAATTTCTCATAGCCTTGCTTTTAGCTCCATACATTTCAAACCTGGTTTCTCCTCTACCGCTCACTCATGTCCAGAGCCTGTGCCAAAGGACACACTCACATTGCAGTGTGACCAAGGACCTGGCACCTTTTTGTCACAACGTCACAGCGGATGGTAGGAGAAGCCATGTCCGTACAAAGATGGCTAGATACAGATTATTACAGGAGAGTTCTCTCTCAAGTTCAGTAAATGTCCTTCCTAATATACCTATCAGGCCCAGTATCTCCAACTGTTTGTGGGAAGTTCATATTTTGTCATTCCACTATCACATTAAACTTACTGTATTTAATACTAAACTTATATTCACAACTCTTACTATTTATTATGAAATATTGGCTTCTATAATTATGTTAATGACACAATTACTATTTTAGATCCTCTTGCTCAAATCTGTGCAAGTTTTGGTTTATCTTAACTCCTTAGTCTTTCATATCCAAGTGGTCATCAACTTCCAGGTTAAATTTCCTTTATAATATCTCTTACACATGTCTACTCCCTTTTATTTTCATTACTATATCCTAGCATTTAAAAATAATTTCTCAGTTTCCTAATTTTGAAATTATTCATTTCAAAATGATGTTATAACATTACCGAATTACTTTGCTCAAAATACTGTTTTTATCATGTGACTCTCATGCTTAAAACTTGCAAACTAAATTGCTGTTTGTAACATTTAGATGAGAACTCTTACCAAAGATGAAACTTTAAAAAAAGTGAACTCATATTTCTGAAGAATTGGAACTACTTCCCTATCTTTCAAATATTGTTAGCTTATGAGTTGGGTGAAAAGCCAGTCTGAATTTGAGATATTTCCAGTCTGAATTATAGAATATTTCCAAATAGAACTTCACTTTCAAGTGATTGCGATTCTCAGTCTCTCAAGCAAGATTCCCAGAAAACTTAATCCTTATGCCCATGGCATTCACTGTTTGTAACGAATTAACTTCTCTGCTGTGCATCTAGAATCTTACTAGCTTTGTACTCTCCTGGAGAAATTAAGAAAACAGTCAATCATTTTCTGTCAAACTTAGTGCTCTCGCAGAAACTTTGTTAAAAAAAAACACTGGTATATTAATGAAACTGCCAATAAAATGTTACAAGTTGAGATTCTGGATATACTTAATGACAGAAAAAATCCAAACTAAACAAAAACAAACCTCACTTATATAATTAGCAATGTCCATTTGCATATAAACAGCAAATGCTGCCAAATTCAAACTCTGTCCTACTTAAGAGAGCATGAGCGGTTTATAAACAGCCTCTGCATAATATTCTTTAAATTATGAGTGTCTCCATTCTGTTAGACCAAAGTTTATTATTAGTGCACATCAAGTTGATGTATTTAAAATTCAAAAATATTTGGGTCTGAATTTATATGGCTTTTACTGTATATGATTTGCAAGAAGGTTCAAACCACTACAACATTTATTGAACAAGACAATTGTCAAGATTTAATGTATGCTATAATAATCCTATGTTAGAGTTATAATACCATATATCTAAAATTATAATATAGATAAATTATAACAATTTTTGAGTAGAGAAAATATATGCTATGATATTTTGATTCTGAAGCTATCACTTAAAATAGTAGCAGGAAACTGCCGGGGGCGGAGGGGACATGTAACATCAATAAGGGTACCTGATCTCAAACCAGGCAAAGTGGGGACCAAAGGGGGCCCAAACTTCACCTGTATGATGACCACGTGTATATCTAATCCTGAATTGTACCCCACATCTTTAAAATAAAAAATTAAAAACAAAACAAAACAAAAAATCTCCAATTAAGCACTTAAAAATGTTTTAACTTTAATAGTTAAAAATTAAAGGTGACTAATATTTGTTTGTTAATATAAAGTAATGACTTTAGTGTATTTGGTAAGCATTTAGCTGTTAACGTGAGAGAAAACCTCAAATAACAGAAGCTTTAACAATACAGCATCTTATCTTGAAAAATAAAATTCCATAAGTAATCAGTGCAAAACTGTTATTGTGGCTCTTCTTTTCACAAAATCTTTTGGGATCTAGACTCCTGCTATTTTGCTGCCCCTGTCAATGGCCTCTTCCTATTTCTTTGGGGAAGGAGATGGTAGGTGGTCCTATGCCAGCAAGTGATACCCAGTTATGGCAAAGTTTAATCTGCCAATTTTCAGCTATATTCGTGCATCAAAATCACTATGGAGCTTTTAAAAACTAAAGATGCCAAGCCCTCTGCCAGACCTCTTGAACTAGAATTATGATGGGGGGAATTGTTGATAGTTTGTTTTATTTTATTTTGTTTTATTATTTTTTTGAGAAAGGATCTCACTCTGTTGCCCAAGCTGGAGTTCAGTGGCATGATCATGGCTCACTGTGCCTCGACCTCCTGGGCTCAAGGGATCCTATTGCCTCAGCCTCCCAAGTAGCTAGGACTACAGGCACATACCACCACGCCCAACTAATTTTTAAATTTTTTGTAGAGTCAGGAGTCTCACTATGTTGACCAGGCTGATCTTGAACTCCTGGCCTCAAGTAATCCTTCCTCCTCAGCCTCCCGAAGTGCTGTGATTACAGGTGTGAGCCACTGCTCTTGGTTAGACAATTTTTTGAAAGCACTACAGGTGATTCATCAGCTACATGGTCAAATTTTGGATAGCAGCAGCACAGGAATCCCTTGGTGGTACTTCTGGACCCAGAATTACTAAATGAAGGGGCCTTGGAAAGATTGAGTCAGAATTGTTAGCACCTCTTCAAACTTTCCTTTCTTTCCCTCACTTATCTTGCTTGGTTACTCATTCTTTTCTTCCCCAAGTCTCATCAAGCCTTTGGAACAATTTTTGCCATGGCTCGTGTGACAGAGTAAGTAGAGAGGGAAAAGTAATTTTGTATTAAAAAAAGTTTCCAGGAAAAACCATGGGTGATAGATGATAACATTTACAGCTATAAGGTCAACAACTCCTTGAAGGCCAGGTCTTCATCTTTTTCAAGAGGATCTTTAGGGGATAGTAGAAGCTCTAAAAATGTTGGTGTGGGAGAATAACTAAACTGTATTGGCACCAGACTGTAGTTCTCTGTCTAAATCTGACTGCTCCAGGGGCTCTTGGTAGGAAACTAGGACTCAAGATTTAAGGATTACAATTACCTAGTCTTAGATGACTTTACCTCGACTATCATTTTTTATGGATGATAAACTGCGCTCAGTCCTGCATGGAGTCTAGGAAGACAGCGATCAAGTTCTTGCTGACATTGAACTAGCTTTCTGAAGAGGTTGTGTTCTGAGTCCCACATATTCCCTTTTGACTATGGGCTATGTGATGCTCACTGATGTTGTAAATAGCTTTTTGGGGTTCATCCTGAATCCTTTTGAGGAAACATTTCCAGCTGGGTCTCATTTTATTTCATTGAGACATCTTAGATTTCACCTTTGCTCACCAATGAAACTTCATATACTCCTGGCCTTGAAAAATCCCATTCTTTTGAATTCTCTTTGGAACACAGAAGAACAAGAATGCTCAGTACTAAGTATACTGTTCCTAAAATTTTAAGGTTACTTTTAGGTTGAGTTCTTCAATTGATGTTTCTAATCTAATCTGGTCTCACTAATTAAGTAATTTTTACTAGAGGAAACGAACACCATCTTCCACCCTGTACTACATTTTCTCATCCTATTTTTGTTTTTATTTTAAGATTTTATCCAACACTTCTAGTTTGGATGAGCTTACCCACAATCTCTTTGATCATGGCCATTCCTTCAGAAAGAGCTCCACTTACTTCTCTAGTTATGAACGTTGCCAGTTACCTAATAGTCTGTAATTACAGACATTTAAACTTTGAAAAACCAGTGTTTTTCCCTTCTCCTTTGCAGGAGACAGATTTAAAGAGATTTATGTGAAGAGACAAAAATCCATTGTATTTCTTGTTGACATAAAATGTTGCAGATAGCTTTCTTGTTTTTCTCTTAACCCTTTTTAGTGTTATTTTTCTTCTCCCTGCATCTTGAAGAAAATCTTAATTAGGTTCTAGAGATTCTTAACACCTATTTAACTTCGTATTTAAAAAGGAGGGTGGGCTTTATTTTTGAGTAGTTAACAGACATCCTTGGCATTAGCAAATTAGAAAAGGTTGGATAGTGAAGCAGTGGGCTGAGAAGGAAAAAAGTAAATACAACAGAAAATATTGGACACCTAAATCCACAAATCTGAGAATTTTGTATACATTGAAACTTAATGATAAATGTGTACCAAGAGTACCGAGGTCTCAGCATAAATATGAATGTGCATGTGCCACATATGATAAAGCTCACATTTCTATACTCCTAAAAACTAAAAGGAGGTTTAGGGCTGAGAGGTACAACAAATGAACCAAATTATTTTGAAACAAAATGCCTACTAAGAAATATTAATTTATCCTCAGAAAAAAGGTTAACTCTTGAATTGGGGACGGGAAGCTTAACAGTTTGGGAAAAGTCACCTTTTGCATATTTTTAAATAAATATAAATGAGTGTATATTCTAAACTAAATGTTTTTCTTTTGTGATTTTACAATATTATAGTCTGCATTATTATAGTCTGCATCTTTTAATAAGAAAACTCTGTTTTCGTTACATAAATCTGAAAATGTCTTAGCTGAAGAATTTATCTTCCTGGTTAAGGATTTGATTATGCTCTTTATTATTTAACTGTTTAAGTAAAAATAAGGAAAAATCCATTTTAATAAAATAATTAAGAATTGTAGGTAAAAAGCTGACATGCCTCAATTTTTATTATGAACCACAAAACTCCTGAACCACAAATCTCCCGAACAATACTTTTATATTTTAAAAGTATCTTAATGCATAGTTACAAATGAAAAAATAATGACCAAACTATAATTGAACTTCAGTAATTCTGAATGTGATGACGTTTTGAAAATCATTCTCATGGGCACAAAAATAAAGTTTTAACCAAACCTCCACAGGAGGGCACTATAGTGTGACTCTGGTGTAAGTTGTAACTACAACTCATTCTGTTCTTACCCAGCTCTTGATTTAATGTCTTAAATAACGAGTCCTTCTCCTGAATTAGAAAATTTTCGATGTTAAAACTCAAGATAGATATATTTAATATATTGTAAATATTTTTCCTTTGGTAAAAAATGGTTATAGGTAATTTTATCTTTATTTTGAGGCATATAGTCAACAATCTTATCTCAAAATACAGCAAAATTGGTAGAAGGCAAGCTCTAAATGAAACAAAATCTAAATGGGTTAAAATTATATAATGCTTTAAAAATACCAGAAATATTTTAGAACTATTAGGATAAACAATCAAAACCAAAAATACTTTATAGCAGATAAATGCATTTATTACTTATAAATGGCATGCATTTATAAAAAGTATAAATAAGTGGTATTATTTACAAATGATACATATTACTTACAATGATATGTCTAGCTAACTAGACAGTAGGTAGTTAAATCAATCTTAGTAAATGTAGAAATAGAATCAAAACATAAAAACCAAAGCATTTTCAAACTGTTTTTCCTCATCTCAGTGAAGGCTCTAAAAACATTTACTGTAATGATAAAGATGGAGATTTGGCCCAAATTAAGATTTAAAAAACACTTTTCATCCTAACTTTCAATTTCACTAGTATATTTTCAAGTTGTTTTCCAGGAGATAAAATATTTTAATATTTTACCAGCGTTAAATCAATATAAAAGTAATTGTAATCTTGGCAGTTGCCATCTGTCTTTGCGAGCCTTGCCTTATTATTTTGAGGACTAACAGGGCCATGAAAGTCCAAGAAAGCTATACTGAATAGACAGTTTCATTAAATTTGAAAAGTCACAGGAGCAGTGGTTAAAGATATAGGTCATATAGTTCTAATAACTGTTTACATGACAAATCTATTTCAAGTAAGGGAACTATTCATTTCATTTCATAATAATTTTGCCAAAATAAAAATAAAAAAGCTATTTGGGTAAGTTCTACAAATGGAGGGAAAGAGTGATACAAAGTTAAAGTGGGCTGTATCAACAGGGCTTAACTTTTGGGTGGTACATGTCTTTACAGTCAACTATTGATAGCTTTGATTTATAATTGAAACAAAATAATGTCACCATAGTACAAATCTGACAGCTTTCTGAATCTGCATTCTAGATTAGATATCGATGGTGTTAGATTTTGATATAGATGCAAAGCACTTGCTTAAAGCAGAGGAGTTTGCAAAACTTTTGATGGTTCACACCTGGGTTGAAAATTAAATTTGTTAGTAATTTAAGTGCTATTTCATCACTCCCCGGGGAATCAAGGCAGACTGTTTTAATTTAAATATCTTTTCTTTTAGCTCATACTTACAGATCTTTATGCCATTAAAGAAGTTAAAAAGTAGATTTAAAAATAAAAAAGGACTTAGAAAAGTTGTTGCAAATAATATTTTAAATATCATTATCGTGTAAAATTGGTGAATTTTATACAAATAATAGAACTGTACACAGAATTTGCTTTTGTTTTTGTCTGAAATCTAACTAGGACATTTAAATTATAGAATTCTTTATTGTTTAGAAATTTTATAAAATATAAGTTATAATCAAATGACACGATATCAATAACCCAAAACAATGCAACTTCTGGGATCTATAATAAAAATGAGGCATTTTTCACTGGATTTCATATGCCTCTGGAATACTAAAAGATCTCTCTTTAAAAAAGAATATTTCCTCCCTTTCTCCCTTCCTTCTTTCCTATTTTTATTTTTTTCCAAGTCAAGAGAATGTACTATAATGGTTAATATTAGGTGTCAACTTGACTGGATTGAGGGATGCCTAGATTACTGGAGAAACATTGATTCTGGGTGTGTCTGTGAGGGGGTTTCCAGAGGAGATTGATATGTGAGTCAGAGGATGAGAGAGCAAAGTCCACCCTCAATGTGGGCGGAAACCATACAAATCAGCTGCCAGCACACTAGAACAAAGCAGGTGAAAGGAGGTAAGAAGCTCAGCTGGGTATATTCCCAATAGGGAGATTGCTGGATCATATGGAAGGTAAATTTCTAGTTCTTTCAGAAATCACCACACTGTCTTCCAAAGATGTTGCACTAGATTACATTCCCACTAGCAGCGTTCCTTTTTCTCCGCATCCTCGCCAGCATCTGTTGTTGTTTTATTAATGATGGTCATTCTTACTGGGGTTAGGTGGTATCTCAGCATGGTTTTGATTTAGATTTCTCTGATGATGAGTGAGGCTGAGCACTTTTTCAAGCGTCTGTTGGCTGCCTAACCTTGAATTGTACCCCACATCTTTAAAATAAAGAGAGAAAAAAAAAAGAAAAGAAAAGAAAATACAGAAGATCCCCCTAAGGGGTTGGATAAGAAGCTCAGCTGAGTTTCCTCATGTTCTCTCTTCTTTCCCTGGCGGGAAGCTTTGCTGCCTCTCTTTCTGCCCTTGGACATTAGACTCAAGATTCTTCTGTCTTTGGACTTTGGGACTTGCACCCTTGGCCTCCTGGGAGCTCTCGGGCCTTCTCCCTCTGAGAGAGGACTTCAGTGTCAGCTTCCCTGGTTTTGAGGCTTTGGAACTTGGACAGAGCCAAGCTACCACTTTTCTCATTGCCTATGGTGGGACTTCAACTTGTAACCATGTGAGCCAATTCTCCCTAATAAGTTCCCTTTTATATATACATATATCCTATTGGCTCTGTTTCTCTGGAGAAACCTAATACATTTATGTGTGTGTGTGTGTGTGTGTGTGTGTGTGTGTGTGTGTGTGTGTGTGTATCCCATCCTTCCATGGCCTTGGGATTTTTCAATAGGATATCCAATTTTAGTCAAATATTTTGTTTGCTTCATTTTGCCTTTTAAAATAACTTCCGATTTCTAATATATTTATATATTATATAATACATATATTGTATATTATATATAGTGTATATATATTATATACTATATATAATACATACATATTATATATATATACAATTTTTTTTTTGAGTTGGAGGCTCACTGTGTCACTTAGGCTGGAGAGCAGTGGCATGCTCATGGCCACCACAGCCTCGACCTGCTAGGCTCAGGCGATCCTTTCACCTCAGCCTTCCAAGTAGCTAGATCTACAAGCATGAGCCACCATACCTGGCTAATTTTTAAATTTTTATTGTAGAGACGAGGTTTCACCATGTTGCTCAGGCTGGTCTTGAACCTCTGGGCTCAGGCAGTCCTCTCACCTCAGCCTCCCAAAGTGCTGAGCCACAGCACTTGGCTGTACCAATGTATTTTTTTTACAAAATGGAATATGTCAAAACAAAAGCAAATTTTGGTTAAGCGAATGTTCCATTTCATAAGTACTAATCAAAATTTTACAGCATAGTCTATTCAATTTCCAAGTTTGACTCCTCTTGAAAATTAGTATCTTGAGAGACAACTGTTATTTTGTCTTAATACAAAAAAAATCAGATGGTACCACATGAGTTTTTGTAAATACTAGAAACTTCTAGACTACAATAAGGACAAGGAGAAGACCCTTGATTTTATACGGGTTTCATCTGCAGTTGAAGGAAATCACACAACCATGCCTCCTTGGGCAGGATTATGTAACAAAACCCAACAGAAACAGGAGACAGAACGCGTGGAATAGGCTTCTTCTGATAATCCACATGAACATTCCCAGTCTTCCATGGCCTTGGGATTTTTCAATAGGATATCCAATTTTAGTCAAAATATTTTGTTTGCTTTATTTTGTCTTTTAAAAATAACTTCCAATTTATATGTAAGTTGGAAAAATAATACATAGTGCTCCTGTATAACCATTGCAAAGAAACTGCAGGCTAATGCTACATTCCTTGTCATACTTCAGAGTGCATTTCTTAAGAACAAATTACACTCTCCTATATTAATACAGAACAGCTATTAAAATTCGCTTTGCTCCAATATTGCCGTATGATCCCCACACTCCAAAACAAATTATCAATTATCCGAATAATGTCATTTACAAGTCCAGGATCCAATTCAGGAGCACGTGTTTTATTGAAATGTTCCTTTGGTCTCTTTCAATTTACAACAGTTCCTCAGTCTTTCCCTATTTTTCTTAACTTTGACATTTTTGAAGAGTTTAGAACAGCTACTTTTTAGAATATCCCTTTTTGGATTTGTCTGGGGTTTCTTCATGACTTACGCATTTTTGGGAGGAATACCAAAGAAATGATGTTGTGTTCTTCTCATTGCAGCATATCAGGAGGCAACAATTATAATTTTCAATATTGTCTGTATTATTAATGCTTATTACTTGGATAAGATGGTATCTACCAGGTTTTTCCACTGTAATGTTAATTATTCAGTATATGATACTTATTAAACAACTAGTAATAATTTCATGGGAAGATATACTAAGACTATATAAATGTTGGTTCTTTATAAAATATACATCTACCAGGTTTAGTAATTTTTGAACATTCATTCCTAAATCAATTATTATGGTGTTTACCAAGTGACAATATTCGAATTCTCTTGTTCCTTGTGGGTTTATTAGTTGTCTTTCTATTGGTCATCCTCATTCCCCTCCACATATCTATTTTAAAAATTAGTATATTTATAATAGTAGTGCTTCATGGATATGTGTTTTACTCAAATTGTTACCATCTGTTACTCTCATAATTTCTTTTGATGTTCAAATTGGATAGTAGGAGAACCTTCAAGCTGGAGTATATTTTTTGTATGTTTTGTTACTTTCTGACACAACATATTCCAGACCCATCTAATTATTTTCATTCCCCAAATCCGAACTCTGCCATTTCTTAAGAAGACCTAGATTCTTTTATTGGACATTGGTATTTAAAATAAAGAGCTGGGTGCTAAGGTGTTCATTGTTTTGTTTTATTTTGTATAGCATTTATTATTAATTTTCTGTGGTAAGAACATGTTGGCTCAAGCCTGTAATCCCAGCACTTTGGGAGGCTGAGGTGAGAGGATTGCCTGAGCCTGCGGGTTTGAGACCAGTCTGGGCAACATGGTGAGACCTTGTCTCTACAATAAATAAAAAAATAAGCTGGGCATGGTAGCATATGCCTGTAGTTCCGGCTACATTGAAGACTGAGGTGGCTGGCAGGTCAACACTGGGATAGCCCCGAGTGGGCAATGGAGTGAGACTCCAACTCAAAAAAAAAAAAAGAACATGTAACATGTAACGAGATCTACCCTCTTGAATTTTTTTTTAGAAAGCAGAATAGGATTTATTGAGAAGACACAAAAGCTCCTCCCACAGTGGGAGGGGATCCAAGGGAGTTACCTACACTCTTAAAATTTTAAGTGTACAATACATTATTATTGACAATAGGTACAGTGCTGTAAAGGAGGTCTCTAAAGTTTATTCATATGGTTTTATGGTTTGACAGAAACTTTATGCCCATTGATCAGTAACTGAATTTCTCTGTCTCCCAGCCCCTGATAACCACTATTCTACACTTTGAGTCTATGAATTTGACTACTGTAAATGTTTCATTTAAGTGAAACCAACCAGAATTTGCCTTTTTGTAACTGGATTATTGCACTTAGCATAAGGTCCTCAAGGTTTATCCTTGTTGTCTATATTGCAGAATTTCCTTCTTTTAAAAGACTGAATAGTATTCCATTGTGTGTGTGTATTTTGTGCGTGTGTGTGTGTGTGTGTGTATACATATACATATATATATATCACATTTTCTTTATCCATTCATCTATTGATGGATATTTAGGTTAATTCCATATTTGGCTATTGTGAGTACTGCTGCAGTGAAATGGGAATGCTAAAATATCTTTGAGATCTGGATGTCCATTCTTTTACATAAATCCCAGAGTGGGATTGTTGGATTATATGGTAGTTTCATTTTTAATTTTTGAGAAACCATCATACTGTTTTACCTAGTGACTGCACCCTTTTGTACTCTCACCAACAGTGTGTGAGGGTTCCAGTTTTTCCATGTCTCTGACAATGTTTGTTGCCTTTTGCTTGTTTTTGATAATAACTATCCTGACAATATGAGGCTATGTTTCACTATGGATTTGATTTGCATTTCCCGATGATTAATATTGAGTATTTTTCCATATACTTATTGGGCATTTGTATGTTTTCATTGAAGAAATGTCTTGAACTAAATTTATGATGCGATAAAAGCACAAAAAAAGTGACTGAAGTAAGACATGAAATAGTCATAGATTGTAGTAATAAGAACTTTGAAATAAAACCTAATCCTTAAATTTACTCATTGTTACCTAGTTATCATTGCTCTGGGACCTCTCAGAAGAGAAAGTTAGAAAAAATATACACTGTTCCTTCCTTCCTTCCTTCCTTCCTTCCTTCCTTTCCTTCCTTCCTTCCTTCCTTTTCCTTCCTTCCTTCCTTCCTTCTTTCCCTCCCTCTCTTCCCTCCCTCCCTCCCTCCCTCCTTCCTTCTTTCTTTCTTTCTTCTTTCTTTCTTCTATGTATCTATCTATCATCCATCCATCCACTTAAAACTCATTAGTTCACACTGATACTTCATATACAACATGGTTTATTCTAATCTTCCCCTTACCAAATATATAGCTCCCTTCTTTTACAGTGATAATGCAGCTCACTGTTCTCGGTATATTTATTTATTTGTTCCCTTTATATGTAACCAAATTTCAAAGCTGTACTGGTCAAAAGCTTGACCCTAGACATATGCTGCCATTATTCTCTCCCCACTGCCCGTGGTCATGGCTCCAAGAAGGAGAATGGGAATGGGATTAAAAAAAAAAAAAAGGAAGAAGGGAATGTTTAGTAATCTTGGTTCTGGCTATATACCCTATACCTCTGCCAGTGGTGTTGTCGGAAAGGTAGACGCTGGATAAACAAACTATATCTCTCTAGCTTCCTGCTGGGTGTGCTAGCAGATTCTTAACTTGATGGAAATTTCTGAAAACTCAGTTCTGAAGTAATTTTTCAGGTCTATTCAATACTATTTGAAACAATCAAGTTAACTATGTAAGCATATAAAAGACACTAGCATCGTTCCCTGTTCCTTGTAATTTCGAGGGTTCAGTATGTTTTTCACCTTTGTGAAAGATATAAAATGCAAAGAGATATTACAGATTATAGTTTTTAATTGACCACAAGATATTTATTGTATTTATTTATGAAGCTGGTTCTCTACTGATGTTTTTGCTCACAATCGCCTGGTGATATTTGGTGCTGTTTTGTAAACACTGACAGACCAATTGTAATATTAGCAGATCTGTCTCCATAATTTCATGTTTCAGGAAAGATATTTTATTGTCAAACTCTTGAGAATAGACATGCCAAGTGTTAAAGCCCTTGTACATAAACATAGATAAGAACTCACTTTGTATATTTAAAGGAAAAACAAACAACACAAATCTAGAAAGAAAAATCAACACATGAGAAGACTTAGAGAGATAAAAGGAGCTGAAGGAATCAGAAAGACTAAAAAAAAATTGAAAGATTGAATACTTATATCTTTAGATGCTTTTAAAAGTGTGTTGAAACAAAAGTTCAAAGGTCCCAAAATGGGTTTAGTCCTATGACACTATAGTCCAAAAATATTGATGTGTGTGACCCACAAATTTTAAGACTCTAGAAATAAAATTTTAAACCAATTTTGTAACAGATGCTAATGTAAATGATGCTTACAGGCATTGATAAAACACTTTGCCTTCCTTCTACTAACATATTCCATAATTATACTGTGACTTAAATAGTTTATATATAGAGAGATGAATGTGGAACAGGAGAAAAGTATTCATACATTAGCATTCAGAGTAAGTAATTCAAACATCTAATTGTTCCAGCCCAAGGAATATTTAAAAATAATACCAGTTAGGTGTTCAAAATTACTTTGGTTTATTTTTTATTGAGTCATGCTGATAATTTGCAAAATTAGAAAATATTCTCAATCAACAGAGATGCACATTACAGAAAATACAGAAAAGAAAGAGAATCACAGTTATCAGAAAAATATTTTTGCTTTTCTTTTATACTAGATACATGTAAAAAAAATTTTAACCAAACATCTGGTATTTGAAGAGAGTTATGGATGAAACAGACATTTCTAGTTTTTCATTTGTTTGTTTTATTGGAGAGAAGTTCTGTGTGTAAGAGGGTTGACTGTACATTCCTTGAACCCTAGTGCTCTTTTAGATTATGTTAAATAACTTAAAATAATTTAAATCTTGGCTGGGTGCAGTGGCTCAAGCCTGTAATCCCAGCACTTTAGGAGGCCAAGGCAAGGAGATTTTCTGAGCTCACAGGTTCGAGACCAGGCTGGGCAAATTGGTTAGTCCCCTCGTGTCTACAATTAAAAAAAAAAAAAAAAAGCCAGGCTTAGCGAGCACCTGTAGTTCCTGCTACTTGGACGTCTGAGGCGGAAGGATCACTGGAGCCCAGCAGGTCCAGGCTGTGGTGGCCGGAAGTGGCCACTGCACTCCAACCTGGATGACAGAGTGAGACTCCTACTAAATAATAATAATAATTTAAATCTCTTTCTTCAATATTCTGATAATATCAGTGAAAATCTTATTGTAAGAATTATTCTTGAGATTCATGAAATGGGCAATTTATAAATCTTTCCCTTTGTAACTAGGATGATTTGGAAATTCCATGCTTATTTATACAGATATAAAAATTATAATATTTTTTGTTGGTTGCAGAAGTACAATTGGTTCAACTCAGTAAATGTTTACTGATTACTTTCCTATGTTAAGATCTGTAGGAGATTGTAATAAGAAATAATCCTTGCTTCCAGAAATTTATAATTTAATGGAAGGTAGTGACTCAAAGGTCACATTTTGGCTCTTATTATAATTTATTTAAGTGCCATAAATGAAGGCTGTGAGCTTAAAAAGGAGGTCATCCAGTTCTGGACAATCATATATGATTCCATGCATAATGGTATGTTCTATTATGGAAGAGCAAAGTAACTCCATCATAATATTTTCCTCACCAATGAAAGAGATTTTATTGTTTCTTGCTAATAAAAATAAATAGAATCATTGTAAAAAGAGTTCTAGCACCACACAATAGAAAAATATAAAAGAAGAAACTAAAAGTCAACCAAATCCCATAGAGCATTGTTAACATTTAGATAAACACTTTCCCAGATATCGTGCTAGGTAATCAAATATGTGCATAAATAAGCCCATATCTTTTATATAGCTATGCTTAATATTATATATGTATTTATTTTAAGAAATAAGGTGATTCATTACAGCTATTTTATAATCTTGGTGTATCAGTCTTGTGAAAATGCAAGAGCTTGTTTTTAATGGGTATGTAGTTAGTCTTATATTCGATGGGCATACCAATATGTGCTTCATTAATTTATTTGTTAAATTTCTTTTTTTTTGAGTTGGAGTCTCACTCAGTCGCCCAGAGTGGAAGGCAGTGGCCGCTCCCGGCCACAGCAGCCTCGACCTGCTGGGCTCTGGCGATCCTTCCGCCTCAGCCTTCCAAGTAGCTGGAACTACAGGTGCACGCTACCATGCCCGCTAATTTTTTTTTATTTATTGTAGAGATGCGGTCTAGCCAAGTTGCCCAGGCGGGTCTCGAACCCGCGAGCTCAGGCAATCCACTCACCTCAGCCTCCCAAAGCGGGATTACAGGCTGAGCCACCGAACCCGGCTATTTGTTAAATTTATTTTATCTATTTTCTTTTTTTATTTTAAAGATGTGGGGTACAATTCAGGATTAGGTACACAATGTTCATTATGCAGGTACCCTGTTCATAATAGCAAAAACGTGGAACCAACCATGCTGCCCATTGAATCTGGACTGCTGAATTAATTTCTTATTGAAGAACATTATCTTCCAAATTTTAATGATTGTGAAAAACAACCCTAGAACAAAAATCTCAGACCTATTGCTATACATATTGAATTATCTTCTTGGAATAAAGCTTTGAAATTAGAATTGTTGTATCAAAGGGTATGTCTTTCTAAAATGTTGATATACTTCAACAAATTGTGTGTAGTGAAGTGCTAACTTAAATTTCCGCAAACGTTCCAAGAGAGTTTCTTTCTCCCAGGTTAACAATCAGTATTGCCAATCAGATACAGGAAGAACAGTATTACACTCACTTGTTTGTGTTTCTTTGGTTTTTAGTGAGTCTGAAAATCTTTTTCATATATTTAGTGACCATTTTCTTTCTTCTTTTAGATAATGCCTATTCATGTTGTTGTTTATTTTACTGTTATGGTGTTTTTCTTCTACTTACTGATTTATGAGATGCTGATTATGAGATGCATGTTAATCCTTTAACATGCGTTACAAATAATATTTCTTTAAAAATGTTTAAGTTTGTTTGTGGTGCTTACTTTTATTAAAATATAATTTTGAAGTTCTAAAATTATGAATCTTTTCCTTTATGGTTTATGTGATCGTTTCAGGAAGGTTCTCCCATCTAAAACTATAAACAAATTATAAATGAGTTCACTCATATTTTTTATCTAGTTATAGCATTTAATTTTTAAAACTTACACATTTTATTTATCAAATTTTCTTTGATGTCAATGTAAGAAATGGACTGGCAATGAGTGTTTTTCCATTTTCCATATTTAAATCATTGATTAAATTGTTATATTTATCATATATAGTTATTTCTAAAATCCTTATTGTGCTATATTGATTTGCTGTTCTTTTCCAGGACCTGTATCATTATATACAATAGAATAAATTTCTCTTTATTGCATAATTATTTCTCCAGGTGAAAGAATCATTTTGTGATATTCTCTCTTTTTTGTCTACATTAAGGTTTTGCTTGACGTTGCATTGGATTTAAACATTAAGAAAAGGCCTGAATTTTTAGAATATCAAATATTTCTATCAAAGAATGCTTCTTTTGTCCAAATACTTTATTTTCTTCAGGAAAGTTTAATCACTTGGGTCTGGCATATTCTTTTAGCTTATTCATAGCTATCTAAAACTTTATCTAAAACTTATTTATCTAAAACTTATCTAAAACTTATTTATCTAAAACTTATCTAAAACTTATTCATAGCTATCTAAAACTTTTCCTATTTTTTCACTATATTTTCTAATTATGTTGTTTAAACATAAAAATGTTATTAACTTGCATTTTAATTTTTAATAGACAGTATGCTGAATGCTACTTTTTTCCCCAGGAATTTTCTATTGGTTTTCTGGAGGATTTATCAGATGAATAGCTTTTCAATTTGAAGGTAACCATAATTTTGCTTTCTCCTTTCATATATATATATATATGTTCTCCTTTCATAAATATATATATATTTACTTTTTAATCTTTATTGAATCATTTATTGCAGCACATTTACAATAGCAAAAACATGGAATCAACCATGCCGCCCATCAAAACTGGACTGAATTAAAAACATGTGGTACATATACATGGTGGAATATTGTGCAGCCATAAAGAAGAACAAAATTATGTACTTCACAGCAACTTGGATGGATTTAAAGTCTATAATACTCAGGGATTTATCTCAGAAACAAAGAACTGAGTACCACTTGTGCTCACTCATAAGCGGACCCTGAACATTTACCATAAAACTACTATAAGAAAGAGATTGGCAGTAGCCGGAAACTACCACGGGAGGGAGTGGTGAGGCACATAACATTAATAAGGGTACTTGATCTCAAACCAGGCAAAGTGGGGACCAAAGAGAGGTCCAAACTTTATCTGTGAAATGACCACTTGTATACCTAATCCTGAATTGTACCCCACATCTTTAAAATAAAGTAAATACATAAATAAAATAATAGGAGCAAAGAAAGAAACATTGTGCTTTCATGCGTTAATAAAATATTTAAGTTATTAAGTGCCATAAAAACAAGGACACAAGGTTATAGAAACATGACACATTTTGTGTCTTGGCATAACATTTCAAATTTTTCATGAACTCCTGAATTTCTTTCTATTATGTGTGTTTGTATTATATTTTCATTTAAAAGTATTTTACATAGATTCCAGCAACAAGATGTTTAATTTTTTAAACAATGTGTATACTACTTATTGAAATGCTTTCTTCAATATTAATATTCTTATAAGATTCCACAAACTTTTTTAGCTATTTCAAGAAAAAGGCCTTCTTTAGTATTATCTTAAGACCTTAAGGGGTCTAATTGGTGGCACGATCTCCTCAAAAAATTATCTTAAAGACTAATTTTTCACACCAAGCATGAAAAAGTAACTCAAAATGGACCAGAGGCCTAAATATAAGAGCTAAAACTACAAAACTCTTCGAAGAAAGCACAGGGGCAAATCTCCTTTTCAATATTAATACTTCTTTCTATGGACTGAATTGTGTCCCCCCAACAATTTATATTTTAAAGACATAATCTCCAGTGTATGGCATTGGGAGTAAGGAAATAATTAAGGTTAAGTGAGGTCATAAGGGTAATAGAATTAGTGTCCTGATAAGAAGAGACACTAAAGAGCTCCTTCTTTCTTTGTCCTGTGGGGACACAGTGAGACGGTGTTATCACCAAAACAGAAAGAAATCCTTCACCAAAAACTGGCCATGCTGGCACCCTGGTCTTGAGTTTCTATCCTCCAGAACCATAAGAAAACAATTTTCTGTTGTTTACATAATCCAGCCTGGTATTTGGTAATGGTAACCTGAGCGCACTAATACACCTTTTTTGTTTTTTAGAGAGGGAGTCTTAGGCTGTTGCCAAACTCTTGCCTCAATGGATCCTTTCCACCTCAGCCTCCCAAATAGTTGAGATTATAGGCATGAGCTAGCATGCCTGGCTCTAATTACATTGACTAGTAAGTCATAAAAGTGTTATATAGCATTAGGAACCTTTGTATTGTCACCATTTTTAATGGGAATGCTTCTAGTATTTCATATTTTAGCTTTTTTTGTTTTGCTTTGTTTTTTGAGTTAGAGTCTCACTCTGTCACCCAGACTGGGGTGCAGTGGCCATTTTGTGTCTTGGGCTGGGCTCTGGAGATCCTTCCACCTCAGCCTTCCAAGTAGCTGGAACTTCAGGCGCGCGCTACCACGGCCGGTTAAATTTTGATTTATTGTAGAGATGAGGTCTCGCCAAGTTGCCCAGGCGTGTCTCAAACCCGCGACCTCCCAAAGTGCTGGGATTACAGGCTGAGCCACCGAGCCCGGCCCATATTTTAGCTTTTGATTTGGGGAACATATTCTATTTTAATGAGTCCCTATTAGCAATGTGTGTAAATAGTAAATTGTATCAAATGCTTTTTAAAGTTTATCAAGAGATAACAATGTTTTCTGTTTATTTACTAAGTGATGACTTATGTCAAATGAGCCATCCTTGAAGTCCTGCAATAAGTCCACTTAATCATGGTGTGTTATTCTTTTCCAGTATCACTGAATTCTACTTGCTAACATTTTATTTAGATAACTTGTACCAATATTCAGGATTGAATTGCTTTGTAGTTTCCTCTTTTAAACTACTTTTGACAGGATTTGAATCATTATTTTGGCATCATAAAAAATGTGAGCAGCTTTTCTTCTCCCTCTAGCTTTGGAAGAGTTTAAATACATATCAATTACCTATTACTTGAACAATTTTAAAAATTGCCTCTGATGACTTCTTTGTTTTCAGTTTTCCCCCTTAGCTATTGATTGGTTTAGGTCTTCAATATAATCTTGGAAATCTTTACTTCTCTTTCAACCACATTTCTCTGCAGTGATCTGTGGCCATTGCTGCTTTATAATTCATACATTTTTTTTGTATTGGTGCTTATCCTCAATTTTTATTTTAAAATTTAGGATAGCTAGTGTTTTGCATAGTGTATTTACTTTTTAAAGAAGTAATTCTCGAATTTATTAGTTCTACTACTTTTTATTAATTTCTCCTTTTATCTCTAATGGCTTTCTTCTAATTTCTTTGATGTTACTGTTGCTTTTTTCTTTTCTTTTCTTTTCTTTTTTTTTGAGTTGGAGTCTCACTCCGTGGCCCAGACTGGAGTGCAGTGGCATGCTCCCGGCCACCGCAGCCTCGCCTGCTGGGCTCCAGTGATTCTTCCGCCTCAGCCTTCCAGGTAACTGGAACTACAGGCGCGCGCTACCACGCCTGGCTAATTTTTTGATTTATTGTAGAGATGAGGTCTCACCAAGTTGCCCAGGCGAGTCTCAAACCTGCGGGCTCAGGCAATTCACTCACCTCAGCCTCCCAAGGCGCGGGATTACAGGCTGAGTCACTGAGCCCGGCCTGTTGCTTTTTTCATAAACCCTTGAGCAGAATGCTTGATTAATTTTTAAAAATCATTTCTTATTAAAAAATTTTAGGTCCCTGAGTATTGCCCTAGTTGTATACCACAGTTTGCAAATTAGTGTGCAGATTGTTATTTTCTAGCAATTTTTGATTTACTCTTTGACTAAAGAGTTATTCCAGAAAAATTGAGAATCTGCAATAGCAGGCTGGGCTTGGTGGCTCAGCCTGTAATCCCAGCACTTTGGGAGGCAGAGGCGAGTGAATTGCCTGAGCCTGTGGGTTCGAAATTCACAGGGGCTACTTGGTAAGACCTCATCTCTACAATAAATCAAAAATTAACCAGGCGTGGTAGCACACACCTGGAGTTCCAACTCCTTGGAAGGCTGAGGCAGAAGGATCGCTGGAGCCCAGCAGGTTGAGGCTGCTGTGGCTGTGAGTGTGCCACTGCACTCCAGTCTGGGCGACAGAGGGAGACTCCAATTCAAAAAAAAAAAAGAATCTGCAACAGCTGTTGTTGTACTGTTTCTTTATATACATGTTTTTCATTCCTAACTTTAATGCATCATTATCAGAAAATTTATTATGTACTATTTCTAATATAGAAATTTATTGAGGTTCATTTTGTGGACTAAAATATTACATTTAAAAATTAATGGTTGCTTAAAATAATGTCCCCTCTTTGAGCAATAGATTAAAAATAAATATAGTTTGTGTGTGTGTGTGTGTGTGTGTGTGTGTGTGTGTGTTGTTGTGTGTATCACTAGTTAATGCCCACCAGAGACTACCTACCAGGGAAGAACTAAACTGCCATATAGACAAAATGACTCAGTCAGTTGACATCACATAGCTTTTACCATCAGCCTTCTCAAGGGTGGCATGATGGACACATGGCTGTTAATGTTGGCCCTGTGTGAAATGCTCTGATGGATAGTTCTTGCTTCAGAGCTCCTCAATGAATGAGGAACCACTGAGCCTCTCAGTCAGTGAGGTTTTGTAGTTCATTGTGTGCATTATCACATTCAAAACCTTTCTCTTTTCAATCCTGCCTCTTCCCCTTCCCTTCATAGGTGTTGATTCCTAATAACGGTTTTGTGCCCAAATCTATCATAGCATCTTATTACAGGAGACCCAGCTGGTGATACTGAATTCTATGGAATGCATCATGCCTTTGTCCTCTGCTTCCAGTGGGATTTGATGAAACAGAGCACCAGCAGGATGTAAGAGAGAACAGGAGGAAAGAGAAGTCAAGGTATTTATTGTTCCATGCCCTACTGGTTCTGGTCTATGTTCTGTGCCTCTGGGACTTTTGTATCTCTCCTCTTCCATGATTCCAACTCTTATTAGACTCTAGTAACATCTAGTAACACCTTTTCCTTTTCAGGCTTAGAAGTGGTATACTAGTGAGAAAAAACTAGATTTGCTTCTGTAAGAAATTATATTAGTGAGTTACAACCATAAATGTTCTTTATTGTTTGTGGTATATGTCCATTGTGGATTGGTTGTGGTACTTCTTCCTGATGTTCAAGTTGGGATCTGACTTTGGACGGGGAAAATAAGCTGGCTTTAAAAGCTTCTTCTCATCTGTTTCATGATGTTTCAGCTCACATTTTATTGGCCCAGACAGGTAAATGGCCAAGTCTAACTTCAAGGGGGCAGGGAAGTATTAGCCTCCTCTAGAAGAAGCAGAAATAGATGACTAGTAATAATATATCAAAAAATATTAATACCTTCCTGTTGTGGCTTATACATGGATGCCTACTAGCCCTTGGAGGTTCCACTTTAATTTAAATAGACCCTTCTTTAGTTTTTTTTGAGGATGCTATTTGTCTCATGCCTAGATGAAACATATCCTGATAAATACTACGATGTTCTCTGAGTGTTTTATCATCCCTAATCCCAGATGTGATGTAGTTTTTCTTTCAAGAGTTAGAATAATTACATTGTTTTATACTTTGCTAATTAGTCATTTGGCTTTAATTTTATGCTCAAACTAAATTTAATACTTATGAACTATCTCCTCCTCTGACTTTTCCATATCTGTAGTTTTTATTTGGATTAATCACTTTCTTGGCTGGGTTGTGTTGACAAGTGGATTTTTCAAAAAAGTTATCTGGATATTTTGGAGATATGCTTCCTCAAGCTTCTCATACATTTGAGATAATTTCTGAACATTTGAATACCAAATTAACTATGTAATTCAAATAACTTGTATTCCCAAACTCTGTTGACATTATCCTATAATTTTCTTGCATCTAAAGCTGCTAACAAGAATTCTTAAGTCAGCGTTTTTTTCTCTTCTTTTGTTGGTGACCCATTTTTATTGGTTGAATGCTTGAACATGGAAGTTCAGCGACTACATGAGACTGTGTCTCAGAGTTTGTCATTCTTTCTTTTTTTTTTTAGAACAGTGACTCCTTTTGTTCTTCTGATCCTGTAGTCCTTACCTTCAGAAATATTATTTCAGTCCTATCTTTAATGATTTATATTCCATTCATTCTGCCATTTTCTTCAAAAATGGCAGTGTCATGCATGTTGGATCTCCACTGGATCTCTGACAATCCTTGTCTCTCTGTCCTTTCCCTCATATTCATTGTGTGGTTTTATTAAAGCTTGCTCTGCATGTCACAGGTTGGTTTTTCTATGGTATTATTTCTACTCTTCATTATTTCTAAATTATTAAAGTTCTTCAATGTCACCATTTTTCTCTGTCTTTATCCGGCATTTAAAAATTTTATTTTGTATTTATCTTTATATGTCATAAATGTTTCCTTTAATTTCTTTCAAACCATGTATAGTTCAAATGTTTTTCTTTTGAGAAAATCTTCTTCATTTATCTTTAGTGTGTTTATATTTTTCTTCTTCCCTTTCTCCCTCCTTCCTTTCTTCTCCTTCTTCCTCCCTCCCTTCCTCCCTCTCTTCCTTCCTCTGCTACTACTCCCTCTCCCTCCCTCCCTCCTCCTCTGTCTTTCTGCTTCTTCCATCCCTCCTACCTCCCTCCCTGCCTCTCTCCCTTCCCTCTCTGCTTTCCTTTCTCTTCTATCTCTTCCTCTTTTCCTCTTTCCTCTTGCCTCTCCTCCTTTTCCTTCTTTCTGTTTTTGTTTTTGCTAAATGACACAATTTTTTCTGATTGCTTCCTTATTTTTAATTGAAAGGATCTCTTTCTGGTGCCCATTATCATCCCCCCAAATTCAATAAGTGAAAACTAAAGGTACACATCACAAAACAGGACAGGCTCCCAACATAGAGATGCAGCTTCCAGTTTAGGAGTTTCAAAAAATTTAGAGAAAAGCAAAGAAGGAAGGCTCTCATAACCTACAGCTTAATGTTTGCACCGAGATGATACAGCTCTTGATTAAAAGAATCAAAACCCCAAGTGCCCATGCCATAAGAAATAAGATAGACAAGAGGGACCTCTTCAAACTGACAAGCTTCGACAAAGAAAAAGAAACAAGAGGACGGGGAGACAGCCCACAGAATGGGAAAAAATATTTGCCAATTGTATATCTGACAAAGGCCTAACATTCAGGATCTATAAGGAACCCAAAATGCCAAAAGGAAAAAAACCAACAACCCCATTAAAAAGTGGGCAAAATACATGAATAGACACTTCTCAAAAGAAGATATACAGGCAGCCAACAGACACATGAAAAAGTGCTCAGCCTCATTCATCATCAGAGAAATGCAAATCAAAACCACACTGAGATACCACCTAACCCCAGTAAGAATGGTCATCATTAATAAAACAAACAACAGATGCTGGCGCGGATGCAGAGAAAAAGGAATGCCTCTACTCTGCTGGTGGGAATGCAAACTAGTGCAACCTCTTTGGAAAACAGTGTGGTGATTTCTGAAAGAACTAGAAATTGATCTTCCATATGACCCAGCAATCCCCTTATTGGGATTATACCCGGAGGAACTCAAATCATTCTACAAAAAAGATGCCTGCACACCCATGTTTATTGCAGCACTATTCACAGTAGCAAAAAACATGGAACTAACTGTGCTCCCAATCAAAACTGTACTGGATAAAAAAATGTGGTACATATACACAATGGAATATTATGCATCCATAAAGAACAAACATGTGGACTTCCAGCAACTTGGATGGATTTAGAGTCTATCATACTGACTGATCTATCACAGAAACAGAGTGCCATATGTTCTCACTCATAAATGGACCTTGAACGATTATTATAATGCTATAAGAAAGGGATTGGCAGTAGTGGGAAACTGCTGGGGCAGGAGTGAGACTGGCAGTTGAGGGAAACTGCCAGGGGGAGGGGAGGCACACCTCATCAACAAGGGTACCTGCATAATTAACATTTGTACACTTAACCCTGAATTGTACCTCACATTTTTAAAATCAAAAATTAAAAAAAAAGAACAGGTCAGGAATAGCAGGGTGCTATTTAGAAAAGCTTCTTTCAATCTTCTTGTCAGTCTTACCCATCAGTAGTGGAAGAGCAGACCCTTACGCAATTTTGTTTTTTTCAAAGTTATCCAGAAAAAAAAATAAAGGAGAGGGGGCGATCTTCAGAGTTTCTATTATGCGTCATCTGTAACGCTATGTTGTGTTCATAAATCGGAGAGGTTAACCTTGACTCTCAGTGTCCCCTCTGAATAGTGCCTGAATAATATTTTCCTTAATTGTTATTTTGAGTTTATTGCATAGGTCTAAACTTTCTTAGTTTAAGTTGGAAATCAAAGTAGTTTTGTAAATATGTCCTTATGTCATCACCTTTGCAAGAAGCCCATTATATCATTGATAATTCATTTTTCTAAGACTCAGGAAAGCAATGATCAAACATAAATGTTTGGTTTAAGATACAGGAAGTCAGGGCCTTATTAATACCTTCCTGAAACTCTGAGGCATTTAAAAGTAAATGATATATTGAAATTATTGTATTCCATTAGTAAATGTATCCAAAAGGTGATTTATTTAACCTAATGACTTTCTGTAAAATCAACAAAGTGTTTTCAAAGCATATTTATAAAATGAAAAGTAATTGATGAAAGATTTTCATTTGATAATTTTTCTGGACTTTTTATTATGAATTGGAAATCAATTTCTAAGCACCTAGAAGATAGAGACATTGTGTAGAAATAAACATTTTTTGTAAGAAATATGTCGCATTACCTTAAACAAATTTATTTCTAAGATAGAGTGACAAGCTATTAGATCTGATAAAACAGTACATGTAATAAAACCTTTCACTGAATAAACTTACACTGATTTTTCACAATGGATTGGTAAATATTTTACTTTAAACTTAGTTGCTTGAACTTTTCCCTGTTAATTGTCTACTTTGTGGTCTGAAATGACAACTTGATTGGTTAGCTTGACTCCTAGCAGTCATAGTCTGCCTCTTGATCCCCACTTTGGAAATTAAAACACACATATGCATGCACACAAACACACCCAAACTTTGATCTTTGCTTCATGTTTAAAGAATAATATCTTTATAGACAATCATGCTTATTTTCATACCTATGTTTAAATAAACTGTGGTTGCTTTTTCCAGATAACATGTCATTATTTTAATTTTCACTTCGTTGATTGAGCATTTTCCAGTGAATTGACTATTTTTTGAACTGAAATGAACAGCTTAATGGGTTGCCATGACACTGTATATCCCTAACCTGCCTCCTGACCCTGACTTTGGAAATTAAAACACCTACACACATCGTCATGTTCATGAACACAAATACACACCCAAACTCTGACCTTTGCTTCATGTCAAAAATAATAATCTCTTTATGGAAACTCACGCTGACTTTATGGCAAACAAGTTGGAAGATTTTATTCCAACTACACTTGGGGAAGAAGTTTCCTATGTTAAAATTCAGTAAAGGCTCTTTTAGTACATTCAATGCTCTCAAAGTAAAAGATGAAAACGTCTTCAGGTTGTTTATTGTACCAAGCCTGAACCACACTGACTAGCACCTATTCAGAGCTTCTCATAATTTACCCATTAAATTATATTTTCCAATAATCTCCAATCCATAGTCCTACTCAAGATGAGTTGTCTTTTCCCTACTATGGGGTTTAAAGAGTTATAATCATTCTTGCCTCCATGCCCTTTATTGCTAATCTTCTCAAATCTGGAATGTTCTTTGGTAACTTTTAAATTTCTGCCCTTCTTTGGTAGGCCCACCTCAATTCCCAAGTCTTTCAACAAACTTATTTTGCTGTTGTATTTCACAGTGATTTCTCCCTTTCCTGATCTCTTGCTCTCTAAACGAAAGTGTTCCTGTTAATTCCCTAAATATTTAATTTTATCTTTTCAAACAGATTGCATAATTCTCTGATGTCAGGTATCATATTACACTCTGTTTTTCAAAAGTCATAAAGCATAGCACTGAACACATAATACTTTCTGATATAAAAGTATTAGAAATTTGTTTATTGTTCTCTAACTATAGTAGTGGAACTCTAGGTACAACACAATTTTTAAAAACTAAGTTATTGTTAGGCTTTCTTTTCCTGTATGGGCAGTTAAAGATGTTAATGGACATTATATTAAAAACTAAGATAATTTGAAGCCCTCAAAGTTCCAATAGGCAGGAAACAGATGTATTTGTTTTTAGAAATAAGAATTAATGGGGTAGACAATATTCCCTATAAATATGGAAAAAGTAGATTCTAATTCAGAGGAAAAATGCTATTTTTTCCAAGTCCTTTCCTTGTGTATTTTATTAGAATCTGGCTTCACTCACCATGTAGCTAAATTATATTAGAATTTCAGATGTTTTGGAGTTCTTTAGGGTCCTATAGGATATATGTTTTCTGACTCTTTCATTTCCTTTTTTTTTTATTTTTTTCATTCTTTGATTATTTTTTCCTTTTCTTAAAAATCTTTGTAGGGTATTAGGAGGAAATATTGCTCAGAGCTGCGCCTAACACACAGTTAGGAACTCAGAAAGTATTAGCCATCATGCTGTTCTCTTTTAATTTTTTAAATTATGACTCCCCCCCAATATAAGCCTTGTAAATACTAATATTATTTAGTGTCATTTTGATTTGCATCTAAAAAAAATTGAGTAAGTGGAAGAAAGCAGCAAGTCAAACATCCTCAGAAGTACCTAGTATCGACCTATTTATTAGAAAGTTTGGGGCCGGGCTCGGTGGCTCAGCCTGTAATCCCGCGCCTTTGGGAGGCTGAGGTGAGTGGATTGCCTGAGCCCGCGGGTTCGAGATACGCCTGGGCAGCGAGACCTCATCTCTACAATAAATCAAAAAATCAGCCGGGCGTGGTAGCACATGCCTGTAATTCTGGCTGCTGGAAGGCTGAGGCGGAAGGATCGCCGGAGCCCAGCAGGTCGAGGCTGCGGTGGCCGGGAGCAGCCACTGCACTCCAGTCTGGGCGACCGAGTGAGACTCCAACTCAAAAAAAAAAAAAAAAGAAAGTTTAGATTTCATTACAATCTTCACTTAATTAATGTTTATTAAGGATCTCATGTATTTGCAAATCAGTATCGAGGAGGTACATAGTATTCATAAATGAATCCTGACAATTTCTACGATAAGAATTTCTTATTTCAGTAACTGGAAATAAATTTTATTTAAAATGTAGAGGAGACAAGACTTACATAAATAATTCAAGATTGAAAGTTAAAAGTGCCCCAAGAAAGGTAGAGATAAAATGAGAGTTCACAGGGGGAAATAGAAGAGCTATTTTCAGTTTAGGGGTTAATAATTCATAAAAGAGAGAAGACTTGAAATGAACTTTGGTGATAGAGTTGATTTGGGACAAGCATAAATTTGAGGAAGGTAGGAAGATGTGACAGATTATGGATTGTTGCCCATTCTCTCAATCCCAACATTGAGAGAGTCTTCCCTTGAATCCTAGCTGGCTCTGTGACTGCTTTAACCACTGCAATGTGATCAAAGTGACACTGTGCCAGTTCTCGGCCTAACTTCTAAGAAGGCTGGCAGCTCCCACTTTCTCTCTGTTGCAATTCTCACTTCTGGGATACAAGCATGGTGTAAGAAGTCCAGCCAGCTATGTGGAGAGATTACGTGGAGACCATGTAGAGAGAGGTCAGCTTTTAGCTGATTTTGTTTGCCTTGTTTTTAATGGTTAATAAAGTTGGACACAACTTTACATTTGGATGTCTTATCTTGTGAAGTGCATGTTCAATTATTTGCCTATTTTAAAATATTGATTTATCTATCTCCTATCTTATTGATTTGTAGTTCTTTGTTGTAGACATACCTTTTATCATACACATTACATGGAAAATATTTTCTTTCAATTTCTAAAAGTTTTATCCTCCTTATGGTGTCTTTTGTTGAAAAAAAATTCTGAATATTAATGTAGCACAACTTGACACCTTTTTCTTTTATGGCTCATGTTCCTTTGTTAACTGTTTAAGGCCATGGGTAAAATTTTTTCTGTTATTTTCTATAAGCTTAAGTAGTTTTCGTTTAGATCTACAATTCATCTGCAATTGATCTTTGCTTATACTGTGCGTTAAGGATTCAGATTGATTATTTTTCTTATAAAATATTCACTTGGACTGGAATCGTTGATTGAAAAGATGACTTTTTCTACTCTGCACTATATTGTAACCTTTGTCATAGACTAAACTGTGTAAGTGTGGGCCTGTTTCTGCACTCTTATTCTTTTCCAGTGATCACTCTCTTTATCTTTAAGCCAAATAAGCTGTTCTTTGCCATTTGCAATTCTTAATACATTTTAAAATCAGATTGTCAAGTGCACACTTAATTGTGCTCAGTAATGCTTGGTAGTCATCTACATATGTTTGCCTCACATATTTACATATTTTCAGTTATAATTTTATACATTTTGATGCTATTGCAAAATAAATGTTATTTTATTGTTTCATTTTTTAATTACTTCTTGCTTGTATATAGAAACATTATTTTTGTATGTTGGCCATTTGTTTAATTATTTTGCAAAATTTTTTTATAAGTTCCAATAATTTTCCTGTAGAATCTTCTGCATTCTACATATACAATCGATCATGTCAAATGTAAAAATATAAAAGACAGCTTTAAATCTAACTCTTCCATTTTTCTATCCACATATTTTTCCCTGTCTTATTTCACTGACTAGGATTGCCAGTACTCATTGAATAGAAATCATGAAAATAGACATCCTCATTTCCATTCTCAGGAGAGAAGGTTTCAAAATTTGACCATTAATTATGATGTTTGCTGTAGGTACTTGTAGATACTTTTAATTTTTAATCATATTAAAAATATTTCCTTCTATTCCAGGTTTGCTAGCAGATTTTATAACAACCAAGTATTAGACCTATGAAATGATTGTCCTGCTTTTAGTGAGAAAAACATATTATTTTCCATCATTATTCTAATAGTGTGGTAAATTGTGTTGATTAATTCTCAAGTATTAAACAAACCTTGCATTCCTGAAATAAACTTAACTTGGTCATGATGCACTATCTTTTTATATACTATTGGATTTGTTGGCATTTTGTTTAGGATTTTTGTATGTGTGTTCGTAAGGAAGATGTGACAGTAATTTCCCTTTCTTATAATGATTATGTTGATCTTTTTCCAAACTCTAGAAAACATGTAAGATTAGTTTTATTTCTTAAACATGAAGTAATCTGATCTTGGAAGCTTCCTTGTGGAAAATATTTTAAAATATTTTAATTCAATTTCTTTGATTTAGAAATTTCCAAATTTTATTATTGTTATCTAGTATGAAAATTGAAATGTTATTCATTTTTTCTTATCTTTTAATGTCTGTATGATGCTTAGCGTTGCATCAGTTTATTTCATGCCATCTTTCTTTTTGTATTCTTAAAGTTTTACTAGGAGATTATTAGTTTCATTAGCCTTTCTGAAGAATCACCTAATAGCTTTGTTAATTTTTTCTATTGTATATGTTTTCTATTTCATTAATTTCTGCCTGCTTATTAGCTATACATTTTTATGTGCTTTTGGTGATTGATTTATGGTTTATAGTAAACCTTTATTTGGGTCATTACCCATTGCATTTTAAGAGTCCGAAAATACCCAGGGTGAAAGCTGTCAGAGTTGTCAGGCTCACTTCTGTGTACCCACCTTCTTCCTGCATTTTTAATTTTTGAACCTGGACATCTTAGTATGCACATACTCTAAGTTTTGTTTTCTAGTCTTAGGAAATTGCCAAAAGTTCTGTTGATGTCTCTGCTTTTTAAAGGACCGCTGCCACTGTCTGTTTCTCAACTTCTTTCACTCAACAAATGATCCAAGAGGAAAAGCAGCACACAAACATAGAAATATCTTCACTTCTGCCTGGAATTGTGGCCTCTTTGGTCAAGACTGCCTGGGAAGATCTCTAGAGTCTTCAAATTGATTTTTTTAAAGTAACTGCTTTTCTATTTGTTCTTGATTAGAGCATTGTCTGTTACAAGATAGTCCATCAGAGCTGAAAGCAGATGGACCAGAATGATTATTTTTTAAATGAAATGCTTTTCACATTTGAAAGATATAGCATTATTTGTAAATTTTATGCTTTATTGTTAGCATATTCCCACTGTTTTGAAAAGCGAGAGTATTTTTGTGTTTACTGTATATTCAAAGAATATAAATAGCATCACAACAGCTTTAGGATTCAAACTGTGTTCAAAAGAAACTTAAGATTTCTCCAGTTAGCTCCTAGAACTCCTTAAAGAAACTATTATAATGATGTCTCTTACACTGTCTTCATATCTGTGGGTCTACATACACAGACAAACACAAGTAACATTAATTTAGCATCTTAAGTCTCCAATCACAATACTGTACTTGCATTGAGAATCTGTGACCTAGAATAAAAAGTTTCCATTGACTATATACACAAAAAGTTCACTGGAAAAATTATTTAAAATAGTAATTAGGCAAATTTCTTCTTAGTTTTGGTAAATAATGCATTATGTTCTCAAATCATTCTGTCTATATTTTGAGTTGACAAAAATTTATATTTATAAACTATGCAAAATGTTTATTTTTAGGAAGTAACCATGATTTAGTTCATGTCCTTCCCCCCTTAATTTATTTTATAATTTTGGAATGGCAAATGGAGCTAATGTTACCACAGACATTTCCGTTAATCTGAAAAATGTGTTTTTTTGAAAAGCTGTTCAACACAAATAAAGCTATAAATAAAACTTCTTTTACTAAATAAGTTTAAATTCATTACATTTTAAATAATGATATAGTGCTGGAGCCCTAAAAAATGACAAAAATGAAGGGAACAGCACTGCGTTGTTGATGATATATATACATTTTTTTCTGTTGGAAAGGGAATAGGAAATAAGGTCAATAGTGATTTAAATGACTTAAAAAAACTTTCCACTACTTTGCCTTTAATTTTTAGTGATTTAGTTGTTATTGGAGTTGGTAAAATGAATTTGTTTAAAGGCACTGATTTTGTGAGTTTGTGTAAAGGCACTAAGCACTTACTGTGAAATTTTAACTGAGTTTTTATGGTTATGGCATAAAGCTAATAAAACAATCCAAATATTGTAGCCATGATTTAATGAAAGGTGACTATCTTAAACGGACTTAATTCCAAATGTCTGGCCTTATTTTAATTTAATGGCTCTGTGTCTAAGCAATAATCTAATTTTGAAATTTTTGTTTATTTCAAGTAAAGTCAAACAATATGTACATTTGTTATGAATAATCTTTGGGTGACACTTGAGTTGATGTATCCTATTAGAAATGATTCAGGGAGCCTCTTTTGAGTAACATATCTAAACTTTCTCTTCTTACAATTTGTAAAGGTAAAAGGGATAAAATTATCTATATATCTCCTGTTTAAAATTAACTGTTGATTGTTAAATATTTTCCACATCTATTCATTTTGGATTTATTGCAATAACTTTCAGAAATAGGACCTTTTCCAAAGTCTTAGAGCATTTTAACCATAAAAGGCATAAAAATATTTTGCAATCCCATGGGCAGTCATCTGATATTTAAGATTTTTTTTCCTAAAAGAATGAATAGTTTATAAGCCTTCCAAATTGAAAGTTTAATCGTGGTCCATCATGGGCATTTATTTAAATCCCTGTAATATGTTGGGTCCTTGAAGTACAAATTGGACAAGAGAAAGGAAAATAAAATTTATGAAGTACTCCTCATTTTGCAGATATTTTAACTGTTATCTAATTTATTTCTTACAGTACTTTTATAAGGATAGGAGATTGCTATGGTCTGAATGTATCTCTCCATAATTCATATGTTAAAACTTAAGCTTCAATGTATTGTGTTAAGAGGTAGGGTCTTTGGGAGATGATTAGGTCTTGAGGGCTTTACCCTCATGAATAGGATTAGTGCCCATAAAAAAGGGACCCAAGTGAGAACACAGTGAGAAGGCATCAACTATGAAGCAGAGACTGAGTCCTTACTAAACACTTTGTCTGCTGGTGTCTTGATCTTGGACATTTTGGTCTCTAGAATTGTACAAAATAAAGTTACGTAGCTTATAAGTCACCCAGCGTATAATATTTTTGTTATAGCAGCCTGAATGAATTAAGAAGTGTGATCTCAATTTTACAGAGAAGGAAACTGAAGCTTAGTGAGGTTAATTTGTTGCTGATTATAAAAACAACAGAAGAAGAGGTGGAATTACACACCAACAGAGGAAAGAAAGAAAGGTACATCATAAAGTGAGCTCTTCAATTGCATCTTCACAATAACGCATTGAATTATTCATTCAGTCACTCACATAGGGTCTATTATGTGTCTGTGTATGTGCTGGGCACTGAGGATATGAAATGAGATAAGGAGACATGGATTTAGAGTTCAAGTTTGCAGTATTGTATGTAGTACTAAGTTGCAAGGGCTATGAGAGAGGAATGCCCAAGACAGATTTGATTTGCCTTGTTATTGAAATACTGTCCTATGTCAGGCCCTGTCTTATTTATCCTTATTTATCTGGGCAGTTATTATATTTGTAGATGAAGAATGGTGTGTCATAGAGTAAGAAAACTGTCAACGGTAATCCAATACTAAGTGGAGAGGGCTAACATTTGAACCAAACTCACGTATCAGCTTCTGTTTTCACCTTGTGCCAAACTTGAAATAATACACCACACTTTTTTGTATCAATTATATAGAGCACATTCACTCAAACATTTGTGAGCAGTGTAGATTTTTCTGGAGATTTCTTTTTAAAGAGATTCCATTGCCACACCTTTTTCTCACTAATATTATTAAATATGATCTTAGTGATTAAGAGCTTATAAAAGTCATTGGAAGGGTGAATGTGGACTGTTCTTTTCAGCAAGGTCTCTATCTCAAACACGATTCAAAGCATTTCACTCCTCTACCTAGAAGTCATTCTATCTATAGAGAGTAGCCATGACCAGCGTGACCAGTGATAGTGGTACCAACCCCCTACCCCCAATCAAGGTATTTCTTAATATTTCTGGATATTCACAAGGGTAGTGGTTAGGAAATGGCTAAACAGGTTGTACTTTATTTCATCTCTCTGAGTCATCAGAATCCTTTCTGTACACTATGCCTGGGAAATTCTGGCACATGAATCTAATTGACAGTAGGGCTCCACTGAGATCAGCTTTCAGTTAGCCAGCCTAACAGACTATTAATGCCACTTTTGGCTACTAGAGCTACATTCTCAAGTACCAAATCCTGAGCGAGTGCACCCATATCAACACGTTCAGACTGCTCAACCTTCTATTCTCTTCTGTTGGAAATTCTTAGAGTCAAGTCTCAATTATGTTCCTCAGTGTCACCTTCCAACTTCCCCCACACCTCCACCACTGGCCCAAAAGTTACTGGACATCAAATACATATGTGAACAGCCTAATTCAGAATCCCATTTTGAGGGTCAGTTTCCTGGGGTCACTCCAGATATCAACTACTATAAGAGAAAACAGACAGTACACTGAATCTCTGTAACTAAGGAGGGTTAAATAAAGGGATTATTTACAAAGGTGCAGGCTGGTTTGGAAGAAAGTAACAAGGGATGCCACAGCATCCAATCTGTTCTTTTCCCTGGGGTTAATAGGTTAAGAGGAAGGAGCAATTTCCAGAATACAAAGAGAGGAGCTGCTTAGACACCATCAGAACTCTGACCTTCTGTGGAAGATGCACCCAACACGCAGTGACCCAGTAGGGTGGGAGCTGGAACAAAAAAACCACCTCAGCCTCACTCTTCCCTCCCCCACACTCCCATTGGCCCAGGTAGAAGTCAGAAAGCAAAGGAGGTGATTGATGGTTTCCACAAGTGTTGGGCTTCTGAGGCACGGAGTGGGGTAGAAAAGGGTAGAAATAGATCTGGAAGAACAAACACAAGGCATCCAAGCAATAGGCCGAATATTTAATGTAGGATTATTTATGTTATTTAAAATGCATTTGGGAAGCAGCTATGTTCAATTATAATTGTTTTTCCCCAGATAACTAATTATGTTGAATAGGTGACTGCATTCATTTTATGAAAGCAGAACAATTAAATATTCAGAACTTCAGCCAAAGAGTTTATCTTAAGGAACATTTCAAATTTTGAAAAATTTACATTTATATCAGAGTTATGCTCATTTGCATTTAATGATCATATTATTTCAAAAACATTCATTATTTAACAAAGAATAATGAACTACTTTCTCTTCTCTTTTCTCATTTTTGGTTGTAATTTAATATATGGTACAGTGTTCATTTTCATAAACTGTTTATAAACTGAAACATATATATTTGGTTAACAGTATTTATTACTTAAAAGGAACATCATGGGGTCCTTGGGTAGAAAGCATAAAGGAATTGAAAGGGTCGTAAAAGTGATGAATAATTTAAAATAACTTTGTTACACTATTATTTATATTATCCTTTATTCTTTTAGAGTGCATGTTTGGAAGGTAATAAAGTTAAACTGTGTTCTATTTTGTTTGTGTGTTAACTGTTGAAACTTCTGTGGGTAATCTATATTCTTACATATTGTTTAACTTAAAAGTAATCTAAACAGTTTCTTTCCTTCAAGGATGTCTTTGGTGCTTTTAAAGATTAATACATATTCTCTGTAGAGAGAGTTTGGAGCAGTAGTTAAGCATGTGGACATTAGTCCTAGGTTTCATATATTTAAAATGTGGTTAAAGAGGTAGCTATCTTCTCTGGTTGTTGTGAAGATTATGTATGTGTTGTATTTAAAGTGCATAGACAATACCTGGCATATAGTAGATACTCAACTAACTGAACTTCCTTCTGTCCCATACTGTTAGAAGGTTATCTCTAGAGATCTACCCAAAGATAATTAACTTAAAAGGAGTCTCCTTGATCCACTGATCCCCAGATTAGAGGATGATCTCTAATACGCCTTTTTTCAGTAGCCTGTATTTTTCCTCTACAGTACTTGGGATTTTAGTTGTTTGCCTGTGGTTTACTAAATTAATGGCCATTTCTCTTGTTAGGCTGTTAGCATTATGAGTAACTGTGCTTGTTTTGCTAACCAATGTCACAAGAAAATAGAGCAAAAGTAATATTTGTACAGGAACTTATTGAGGGACAGTAAGTCCCCAGAGTACTTGGAATGCTGGTAGGTATACTGCATTTGTTCAGTAAATATCTTGATAATAAGGAGGCAACAGACAGTGATCTGAAGATTACAGGTAATATCTAGAACTTGAAATGCATTTAGAAGGCAGTGGTCTTGAACCTGGAATTGTTTCTGAGAGTGAAGTACTTGCTGAGCTTTAACTACATTGCAGCTTTACCCATGTGAAAAGAAAAGTATGCTTTTTCCTGTTCCAGAAGCCAAAGAGTGCATTGAGTGTCTGCTCGACTCAGGCACTAGAAGAAAGTTTTGCTTAAAAAGATTTAGTTTTGAACACTTAGGCTCTTCTCTATATAACTTTAGTCTGGGCTGTTAGGAAAATATTTCAAATAAATAAATTTTGTTTGTACAAATCAAAAGAAATTGAAGTTTTCATATACTGTAACAGATATTTATTAAGCACCTATTATGTGCAGTGGCTTGGGAGATGAACCATTCATGGAGGAGAATTGGTTTTTTTTTTTTTACCATATGAGGCTTCTCTGAGAATAAAGAGCAGTCAGAGCAGGCCAGAGTAGTTTGTGCAGAAGGAGAAAATGAAAGAATATGAAGAAGTGAGCATTTGGGGTGGGAGAGGTGACTGAAATACAGTGGGAGAGTGTGAGAGAGAGAGAGAGAGAGAGAGAGAGAGAGAGAGAGAGAGAACCCAATTGCTGTTGTAAATGGGAACTGTATTAGTTAGCTATTGCTATGTAACAAATTACCCAGAACTTGACAGTTCAAAATTCAGGAGTCTCTCAGGAAGTTGCAGGTAAGCTATTGGTCAGGACTGCAAGCATCTCAGGATTCAACTAGGGGAGGATGTACTTCAAAGCTCACTCATTGTGTCTGTGGGTTGACCTCAGGCCCTCACCAAGTGGGCCTCTTCAGAAGCTACTGAGTATCCTCACAACATAGAACTGGCATCCTCAGTGCAAATGATTCAAGAGAGAGAGATCAAGAGAGCAACCAAAATGGAAGTCACAGGTTTTTTTTATAGTCGTTCTCAGAAGTACTATTCCATCATTTCTGCTATATTCTATTCACTTGAAGCAAGTAGGCACTCAGTCCAGCCCACTTTCAAGGGAAGGACAATTAAGTTCTACTTCTTAAGGGGAGAAGTATTGAAAAATGGGTGCATATATATTTGAAACCAACAGGAAACTTAGACAAGGGAATATCCAGGTCTCTGTGTGATGCCCTGTGTATAATATATGGGAAAGCTAAAGATATGTGTGTATATATATATATATAGATAGATAGATAGATAGATAGATAGATAGATATAGATATAGTCAAGAGTCACCATTTCCCTCAAGCTCCTAAGAATCAAGTGTGTGTGTTTGGGGGTGGATAACATGTGTGAATGTGGGTGTGAGTATGTGTGTCAAAAGGTAGAGCCTGGTCTCATGACAACCCCCCTATAGTCAGATTACATATAAACTGGCACAGAAAAGCACACTGCCTAAGTTCAAATCAGAACAGTGGTATATAGAAGGGAGGATTTAGCATGGTTTATAGACTTCTGAAAAGAAGTCATAGAAGAAACACAAGTTGCTGCAGTTCATGAATATTAGTATGTGATATTTATTTAATATATTTTACTTTTTATTGAGGAAAAGATCATTCAAGTCAAGTCAAATTTCAGCTTTTAAATGGGTGGTCTACCTCTTGGCTCTTCCTCTGCTTAAAGAGTGTGCATGTATGTGCGTGTGTGTGTGTGTGTGTGTGTGTGTGTGTGTGTGTGTGTACGCCCTGTAAACAATGGACATTTATATGACACTGTTTGTACCAGACATACAAATCTTGAAATAAGGGAAAGAAAGTTGTGGCTCCCATCTAAATTTTTCTTGTACCAAAGCAGGGCTCGGGGAGCTATGAAACTCCATGTTTATCAACTAAACTTGCTAATTCTGCTATGGTCATTAGCAGTTCAAGCAAACAGAAGAAAAAAGCAACTTAAAAAAAATCCAAAAAACCTCTACCTTAACTACCCTTATATTATTTCCTTGATCAAGCACAGAGCAATTTGGCCACGGATAACTTTTTTTCCTCTTCACTCCTATAGTGTCACTGGCGCTGATGCAGCTGCATAATTAGCATAGAAAGTTGCCTGATTCTGTAGTCAGAATACAAATCAGGTGGCCTCTTTTAAGCATGTTTATTCTCTCTTGATTGACTCTTCACTTGCATGCTTTCTTGCACAATGCATACCCACTTGCATATTCTCAGCCATCTGTCAAACACTCACCAAGTCTTAAGGGTGACCTAATAATCAAGCTTGGAGACTACGGGAACATAGCTGGGTGGCTCAGTATTATATAACCGTGACCAAAATCTTCTTTTTAAAAAAGTAATCAATAAAATGTCATCACCCTTGAGTCTTGGTTGACTTACATTTGACTATATTGATTAACATGTAAATATGCATTCAACAAGACAAAGCTAGGTCTATATTTACGGGAAATGATTTCCTAGTTATAAACAACTGTATTTATCTTCTCCAAATGTAGCAGTCCAACAGTTTTCCCAGCCCGTAGAAAGGAATCCACTTTGTCATTCTATTAGTTATGCTACCCAGAGTAAGACTGGTTCATCACAATTTTGGACTTTACTAATGAGAACATTTGGAAGTATACTCATGGAAAGAATAGAAAAAACAGTTTAAATTGAAGTTGTCCTAAAAAACCCTGGAAAAATCTGGACTAGATGGTCACATACTAACAGATAATCTAGCTAAATCTCCCATGTAATGCTTTAAAATTCACAAAATACCTTTCACTTCTCTGGTTAGGAAGATGCCAAGGTATTTCATTTTTTTGTGTGACTATTGTGAATGAGATTGTACTTTTTATTTGGGGCTCCGTTTGTTTATTGTTGGCATGTAGGAATGCAACTGTCTTTTGCACATTTATTTTATACCCTGAGACTTTGCCAAAGTTCTTTATCAGTGCAAGGAGGTTTTTGACAGATTCTCTTGGGTTTTCGAGGTATAGAATCGTGTCATCTGCAAAGACCAATAACTTAATTTCTTCTTTTCCTATTTGGATATCCCTGATTCCCTTCTCTTGTCTGATTGCTCTAGCTAGGACTTCCAATACTATGTTGAACAGGAGGAGTGAGAGTGGGCATTCTTGTCTTGTTCTGGTTTTCAAGAGAAATGGTTCCAGTTTCTGTCTGTGTAGCAGTATGTTGGCTGTGGGTTTCTCATAGATGGCTCTTACTATTTTGAGGTATGTTCCATCTTTGTCTAGATGTTTGAGGGTTTTTATTAAGAAGTGGTTCTAAATTTTATCAAAAGCTTTTCCCGTGTCTAATAATAAAATCATGTGGTTTTTGTTTTTCCATCTGTTGGTGTATTTAATTATGTTTATGGTCTTGTGGATGTTGAACCAGCCCTGCATCCTGGGAATGATTCCTACTTGGTGATGGTGGATGATTTTTGAGATGTGTTGTTGGATCCTGTTTGCAGAATGTTTTTGAAAATTTTAGCATCTATGTTCATCAAGGATATTGGCCTGTAGTTCTTTTTTTTTGTTGTTGGACCTTTATCTGGTTTTGTTATCAATGTGATGTTAGCTTCATAAGATGATTTGGGAGGAGTTCCATCTTTTTGATTGCCTGGAATACTTTCAATAGGATTGGTATCAGTTCCTCCTTGTATGATTTCTAAAATTATGCTGAAATTACAAAACACTGCTCAAAAATATCAACGATGACACAAATGGAAAAATATTCCATGCTAATGGATTAGAAGAATCAACATTGTTAAGAAGTCCATTCTACCTAAGGCAATCTACAGATTTAACACAATACCCATTAAATTACCAGCACCATTCTTCTCAGACCTGGAAAGACAGTACAGGAATTCATATGGAAATGTAAATGACCATGAATAGTCAAAACAATCCTCAGCAAAACAAATCAAAACAAAACAAAGCAGGAGGTATCATACTTCCAGACTTTAAACTTTATTATAAAGTTACAATAACCAAAACAGCCTGGTACTGGTACAAGAACAGGCATATAGACCAATGGAACAAGATAGAGATTCCAGAAGCAAAACCTCAAGTTTTCAACCAACTCACCTTTGACGAAGCCTCCACCACCAACTGATGGAGAGAGGAGAACCTATTCAGTAAATGGTGCTGGGAAAACTGGCTGATCACATGCAGAAGATTAAAAAAAGACCCCTACCTATCACCATATACAAAAATCAACTCTAAATGGATCAAAGACCTAAACGTAAAACCTCAAACTATAAAAACCTTAGAAATGCAGGAGACACCCTGATGGCAATTGGAATAGGCAACCAATTCCTGCTCAAAACCTCAAGTGCCCATGCCATAAGAAATAAGTTACACAAGTGGGACCTCATCAGACTGATAAACTTCTGCAAAGTCAAAGAGACCATCAAGAGAGTGGAGAGACAGCCCACAGACTGGCAAAAAAATATTTGCCAATTGTATATCTGACAAAGGCCTAACATCTAACATCTACAAGGAACTCAAATGTGCCAAAAAACAAACAAACCCCAAAAAACCAAAAAAACCCCCAAAAAGCAAAACTCTATTACGAAGTGGGCAAAAGATATGAACAAACACTTCTCAAAAGAAGACATAAGAGCAGCCAACAGATACATGAAAAAATGCTTGGCCTCACTAGTCATCAAAGAAATGCAAATTAAAACCATGCTGAGATACCACCTAACTCCTGTCAGGATGGTCATCATCAATAACTCAAAAAACAGCAGATCTGGAGAGGATGCAGGGAAAAAAGAACACTTATACACTGTTGGTGGGAGTACAATCTAGTACAATCTCTGTGGAAAAGAGTTTGATGACTCCTAAAAGATCTAAAAATTGACCTCCCATATGACCCTGCAATTCCCCTACTGGGAATATACCCAGCGAAACTCAAATTACTCTATGAAAAAGAAAACTGCACATGTATATTTACTGCAGCATTGTTCACAACAGCAAGAACATGGAACCAACCGTGCTGCCCATTGAGAGAGGACTGGAAAAAAAATGTGGTGCTTATACACAATGGAATATTATAACCCAACCAAAAAGGACAAAATTATGAACTTCACAGCAACTTGGATGGACTTAGAATCTATACTTGGGTGATCTATAACAGAAACAAAGAACCAAGTATCACATGTTCTCACTCATAAGTGAACTTGAACAACTGTCGTTAATACTGTAAGAAAGTGATTGGCGGCAGTAGGAAACTGCCGGGGAGTGGGGACACGCCTCATCAACAAGGGTACCTGCATAATGAATATTTGCATATCTAACCCTGAATTGTAGCCCCCATATTTAAAATAAAAAATTTAAAATCAAAAATATTTTTAAAACTTCTTAAAATATCATTAAAAAAACCATATCACTAAACTTGAAATATATTTAATGAAGATATAATGTATAACCTTTCCATTCAATAAAACTTACTAAGTGCCTGTTTTCCAGGACCTGAGCTACAAGTTAGCAGTATCTAAGTGAAAAAGGTATGAGCCCCTGCCCTCCCACATTTATCCCTTCCATTTCAAGGTACTTCTATATTTAGAAAGTAATTGCATTTATTTAGACTAAATCATCCCCCCAGAAATCTAATGGATTTTGGTTTGCCTTCTGGGAATTATGCAGTCAAGACAAACCTTATTTTTAATCTCACCAGTCCTTTAGATTTGAAGACAGTTATTATACCACTTTGAATCTTTTCTTTTTCAGAGGACTCTGGTTCTGGAAAATCCAGGTTACTTTCTTTTGAATACATTTTGATTTGAAAATGTCCATTTTCAGATGTGAGTTGCTGAACCTTATGGAGTCTACTTGAGGCATGTCTGCACATCTTAGAAAAGACTGAAGAGAACATTTTGTCTTTAAACCAGAAGCCTGGCTTGCTAACTGATTTTGTGGGAATGTGACCATACAATGGAAACATGCTTATTTTTCTTAGACTGTATCCATCTCCCCCAAGTCCTGATATCTATTGACCAGACAGTATCTTAAATGGTAGAGTAAATTCCTGTAGTGAAAATCCTTGTTTTTAGAGCTTATTATTATCACCATGGACTTTTTTGTGATTTCTGGAACTCATAAATAATAAGATGCTCATCCTCAAGTAACAATTAAATCTTCATTTGCAGTGGAAACTTTTGCTTTAGGGAAAAAGAACACTGCCTAATCACATAAACGTAAAATGCATCTCTTCAAAATAAAACAGACATTTTTCATAATGTTATGCAATTTAAAAAAGTTAAAGAAGCAGGGAAATAATGCTGAATAAGGAAAATAAAAAGGACTGGAGTAAAACTTTGGTAGTTTAAGCTTCTACTATTACAGTACAGCTATGTGCTATAATATATGCTAATTGCAAAAAATAATTTCAGAACATACAGACGAGTGTAAATGGAAAGCAAAGATTATCTGGTATACTATCAACATCATATGCTCGCCAACGTTTTCCTGCCAAGCAGGACTCCTGCTACTTTTGCTAACAAGTTGATGTATGTCCTTCAAGACCTATCCTCTCTGTCTCTTTCTCTGTCTCTTTCTGTCAATCTCTCTCTCTCTCTCTCTCTCTCTCTCTTTTTCTCTCTCTCTGTCTTTGTCTCTCCCTTCTCTCTGTCTCACCCCTCACACACACATACATAGATGTGGGTGTAAAACTATAAGCTGCAATCATAATAGATACATTTAGTAGCTTGTTATCACATAATTAACATAGTGTGAATAACTTTCCATCATAAGTACAAAACTATATGAGCACTCTTAATAATGACAGAATTATATAGAGGCACCATAAATTTTTTAAATGTCCTTCTAATGAAAGACATTTAGGGACTTCACAGTTTTTTGCCATTATAAACAAATGTATGTCCCCATATTTCTGCCCATTGTCTGATTATCTACTTGGAATAAACCCAATGAAGGACAACTTTGGCTCAAAAGGTACATGTTTTAAAAAATTTGTTATATCATGCCAAACTGCTCTCTGGAAAGTTTACCAATTTACATTCTTTCCAGCAGTATATAAGAATGTCAGTTTAACACACTCTCTCAAACAAATGTGTTATCATTTTAATTTTTGAGAATTTGATTTTAGTTAAATCTGCATTTCCTTGCATAGTATAAAGGGTGAAAATCTTTGTATAAATTTATTGACTTTTATATATTTTCTCTTGTAAATACGTTTTGTTAATTTTCCAGTGAATGTGATAACTTTTTCCTGTTGATTTGTAAGATATCATTATACAGAATATTAAGACTGTTAAGCCTTTTTTTATCATTTATACTGGAAATTTTATTTTTAGAGTTTGAATTTTAAATTTATTTATGCTGTTTATCTTTCCCCAAATAGAGGTTTTTGTGATATGCTAAAAAATATTAGTGCCTTAGAGTCTTGACTTATAATGGGCTATAGTTAGACATTTCCTGAGATGGTCCATATAAAGTAGGTCTCTATCATTGAAAATGACTAATGTAAACATATATTCTTCTAATACCAGCTTTTAATTTCCTGGTAATGGGCTTGATGATTAATAATTTAAGAGATTGATTTAGGTTTTTCAGTCTACACTGATATTTTCCAAATATAACTTTTTGGAATTAGTAAAAAAAAAGGGTTTTTTTTTTACATTAATTGATTTACCAAACAATTACTGAACTTTAAGTGAATGTACATAGCTCTTATACTCAGAAAACAAGAGAAACAATAACATTAGTTATTCTGATTGCATGGAACTATATATAGTAATTGGTTCTATGAGATGTAGCTTTATAATTAGAAGTCAATTTCTAGGAGAGTACATGATGACAGAATTCTTGAACAAAACATTTAAAGAAGATGAAATAAAAGTTAAGAGTAATGTTAGAGAAAGCATCTTTTTTATTCTTCTTCCTTCCTCCCCCTTTCCCTTCATCTTTCCCTCTTTCCCTCCCTCCTTCCCTTACTCCCCTCCTCTTTTTTTTTCTTTAAGAAAAGTGTCTCTCACACTGAGCTATAAGAGGATAGCTTGGGTTGGCAAGAAAATGTTGGAGAGCATTTCAGGCAGTAGGAAGAGATTCCTACTGCAAGGCAGAATTAAGTAGAAAAGCTATAATTATGAAAAGACCAACCTAGCTCAATCAGAGAACTTATCCCAGAGGAGCTGATATTGATGCTGCAGGCCAAAGAATGGAAGGACTTGAGTGACAGTCTCAAGAGTTGAGGTGCCATGTGATCTGTGATGGAAACTATCTTTAAGTTATGCTCTTGCCACTTATCAATTATTTTGCTGGAGACAGATTCCTTGAATTTCTCTTAAAAGATTTATATTTAGGGAGAGATGATTATTTTTCTGTGCTTTGGAGAAAAAAGGACTAGAGTGGAGTCTGATAAATTGTATATACAAGTGTCAACCATTTTCTTTAAATGATAGATTCTAAAGTCAGTTAGTCACACATGCCAGGTAGAGTAGATAGAGTTATTTTAACACAATTTCTGATTGATTGTCTTTAGCAATACCCAATGTGAGTAGGTCAAACTACAAATTATGCTCTGTATGATTTTCCCTTCCAGTAGTTTGCTAATAGGACCATCCAACAAGAAAAAAGGTTTTTTCAAGATTAAGAACATCATCTGGATAGATTTAGATTATTTTGATAGGTACATCTCAAGGGTAAACTGAAGAGAAAAAAGATATCTTTGTAGCTACGCTCAGTTGCCTTCCTCCTTTCCAAAATATGATCTGACATGCAATGTTATTTTTGCTGCTTTTTTTTTTTCTTAAAAGGGTCAGTGTTTACATAAGTCTCATATTTTGTTTATTCAGGGCGCCATAACTTTATAGTTTAAAGAAATGAACTAAAATTTATGTTTTTATGTGGTTATGCTCCCCCACAAAGCTAACAATTTTTACATATAGTGTCATTAACACCCATAATATGTGTGGGTTTTGAAGCAAGAAAGAAAAGTGTTTTCTTTATTTTGTTTTTGCTGTAAGAATAAGTGCTCAGAACATGAAATTATACACAGTTGATATTCACTGATTTTAAAGAGGTCTGAATTTTCTATATTTATTGACTTTAAGTGGTATTATTTGGAGTTATGAAAGACTGCCAAAACATGACTCTAGTCAAGGTAACCACTTGGGCATATTTATGATTCTCTTTAAATATCTTTCTAAATATACCATATTTATAATAATCAGATTCTGCTACAGTACCACTTGTGAAAACAGGGCATCCGCTAATGGCAATGCACGACTCAGAAACACATGGACTACAATGTGAATGGCGCCCCTGGTGCTGTGCAACTGACCATGTTATAAAGTAAAGTTCCAAAACATATTGAATGTATTGGCTTAAATGGTTAAAAATAAAACTATAACTATTTGTCACATTCTGTAAATTAGGGAAATTATTAAAACAGACTTATGATGTTTTTACATCTAAACGCAAATATGTATGTTAGTGTGTGTGTGTTTAAACACATGTATATAATGTAACCTTTGAAAGTATAAATGATCTAAGATTTGATGTGTTGTCACTTTGGTGAAATTAAACTGAATAAATATTTTTTAAATGTAATATGTGTGCATAATTCATGATATAAATTTTACACTCTCAGGAAAAATTTGGGATGTTATAACACAACACCAGATTTTTACTCTATAAATGACTTTTCAGCTAAACCTAGTTTATACCAAAAATTTAAATATGGTAGCAACACACTCATAAAGTACTTAATTTTATGGATTAAGAGTTCACCTATTTTTTCCTATTCAGGCTTTCAACTTGTAAGACCCAAATGATGTCTCTCTGTCTATTGATATGTTAGTATATAAACATGTTTATATGTCTACACTTAATTTACAAAATGTGCCTTAGCATTTCTCGAGAATGAACTAGGGAACAATTTTATTATTGTACAAGTAATATATGAAGACATTCACACTGTAAAAGACTAACATAAATCTGAAATACACAGAATAAAATGTCCCTTTTCACATCCTATTCAACTCCTATTTCCATCCCACTACCCAAAGGTAAGTCAAATTAATGGTTAGTATAAATTCTTCTGGTTCTTATACTACCACTTACATGCATATATATGTCTATATATTTTCATGTTTATCTGCTTTTAAGAGCAAATAAATGAGAACTCTTCATATTGTTCTACTTCTAGACTTCTAAAATTAAGAATATGTTTTAGAGATCTTAACATAATTATACATAGGAATCTACTACCTTCCCTTTAATGACCCATAGTTTTGAACAGTAACTATACTTCATTTTAATTAACTGAATGAATAAGTAAATGAAGTATTTCCCTTTTGACTTAGCAATTTTTAACTGTTATAAACCATGCTTTGAAGAATATTAAATTATGAACAGCTTTATATAATATGACTATGTATGTCCATAGAGAAGAGTCTTAGAAATTAGAGGACAAAGAATATTCACATTAAAAAAAACTTTATAGATTTTGCCAATCTGCTCTCCAAAGTAGTTTTACAAATTTAACCTCACACCAACTAAATATAGTCATGTTTTCTTTTGTACTCATTAACATACAGTATTAAGAAATCTTTTTATTATTAGACAATAGTATAATTAAGAAATATATTCTGCTTTTGCAGTTCCTTGATAATTATTAAGGTTGAATATCTTTATATCTGTTTATCAGTAAAGTATATTCTCAGTTCATATTCTTTGCCCATGTTTCTATTCTTATTTGACTTTTTCTTATTTTATCACAGAAACTATATTTATGTATAAAATATTTCTGACTTTCATATGCTAATTTGCAAATGTTTTCTCCTAGTAATTTTTTAAAAAGATTTTATTTTTGGTATCTTCCATCAAAACTTGAAAAAATTTCTAGATGGCTAATCTCACAATTAAAAATATGTTCCTTTATATTTTTCTCATAGTTTTAGTTTTGTATTTTAAATTTAGTATTGCAAAGTAACTAACTTTATTATTCTATTTTTTCCTCTTTTATCTTAACATTTACCATTCATTGCTTATCCTAAAGATTACAATATGCATTCTTGACTTATTAAATGTTCATAAATGAGTGCCAGAGCCTTAGAAAACTATTTTACTTACTTTCCTCTCAACTTATATGTTATTGCTATTGTGTATTCCAAACCTCACAAAACAATGTTGTGTAATACATTTGATATTTATTTAGATTGATCTATCATCTGTTCTATTTTACTTGCTCTTTATTCCTTTTGATTTCCCTTGCTTTTCAGTTGAAATTATGTTATTTATGCCTAGAGAATATCCATGATTTCCTTTAGTGTGTTTTTGTTTGTAATAATTTTTTTAATCTAAATCTCTCTCTGTTAAAATCTTTTTTTTTTTTTTTTGAGTCAGAGTCTCACTCTGTTGCCCTGACTGGCGTACAGTGGCAAGTTCAAAGCCTCAGGTGATCCTCCCGCTTCAGCCTTCCAAGTAGCTGGAGCAACAGATGCGCCGCCATGACCAGTTAATTTTTTGTTTTATTACAGAGACAAGGACTCACCATGTTGCCCAGGTTGGTCTTGAACCCCTGGACTCAGGCAATTCTCTCGCCTCCACCTCCCAAAGTCCTGGGATTACAGGCGTGAGCCGCCTCATCCAGCAAAATCTTCATTCTTGACAATATATTTTTGCTTGCTATGGAAGTCTAGATTGGCAGTTATTTTCTCAAGATAATTAGAAGTTACTTCTTTGTTTTCTGGCGCTCATTGTTTCTGTTGAGAAATCTGCTCTCAGTCTTATTGTTTCTTTACAGAACAGACTATATGCCTTTACAAAAAAATGTAATTTTGTGTATTTTAATAGCTTTAGGGGTACAAATGATTTAGCTACATGGATACTTTGTATAATGGTGAAGGAGTCTGGGCTCTAAGTGTACCTATCACCCCCATTAGTGTATATTGTATCTGTTAGGTAATTTTTCATTCCTCCCTCCCATGAGTCTCTAATGTCCTATTATATTTTATGTCATAATTTGTAAAACATTAGTTTCGCTCCCACTTACTAGTGAGAACATGCAGTATTTGGTTTTCCATTCCTGTGTTATTTCACCTAGGAAAATTATCTTCAATTTCATCCAAGTTGCTGCAAAAGACATTATTTGTCCATGGTGTGTGTGTGTGTGTGTGTGTGTGTGTGTGTGTGTGTGTGTGTGTGTGTTTTACCTTTGCATTATCCACTGATTATTTGACAAACATTTAGGTTGATTCCACATCTTTGGAATTGTGAATTGTGCTGCCATAAACATGGGCAGGTGTCTTTTTTGTATAATGACTTCTCTTCCTTTGCGTAGATACCAAGTAGTGGAATTGCTGGATTGAATGGTAGATCTATTTTTATTTATTTATTTATTTTTGACGTCTCCATACTGATTTCCATGGAGGTTGTGCTAATTTACATTTCCACCCACAGTGTATGTGTTCCCTTTCACAGTGTCAATGCCAACATCTATTTTTTTTTAATTTAAAAAAATAATGACCATTCTGACTGGTATAATGTGATATCTCATTGTGGTTTTAATTTGCATTTCCCTGATGATTAGTAATATTGAACTATTTTCATATTTTTTTGGCCATTTGTATATATTCTTTTGGGAGATGTCTGATCATTTCATTTCCCCAGTTTTTAATGGGGTTATTTGCTTTTTTTTTTTTTTTTGCAGATTTGTTTGAATTCTTCGTAGATTCTGGATGTCAGCCCTTTGTTGGATGTATTGTTTGTGAATATTTTCTCCCATTCTATAGGTTTCCTATTCACTCTGTTGATTATTTCTTTTACTCTGCAGAAGCTTTTCAGTTTAAGTCCCACTTACTTATTTTTGTTTTTATTGCTTTCACAGTATTAGCTGTAAGACACTGCCTAGGCCAGTGTTTAGAAGAGTTTTCCCCTAAGTGTTTACTAGGATTTTATGGTTTTAGGTCTGATATTTAGGTCTTTAATCCATCTTGAGTTAATTTTTGTATATGGTGAGAGATGGAGATCCAATTTCATTTTTCTTCATGTGGCTATCCAATTTTCCCAGAACCATTTGTTGAATAGCACCGTCTTTCCCCAATACATGCTTTAATCCGCTTTGTCAAAGATTCGTTGACTGTAGATATTTGGGTTTATTTCTGAATTATCTATTTCATTCTATTTGTCCATGTGTCTGCTCTCATACCAGTACCATATTATTTTGATTAGTATAACCTTGGAGTATAACTTAAAGTCGGGTAATACGATCCCTCCTCCAACTGTGTTCTTTTTTGCTTAGGATTGCCTTGCCTATTCAGGCTCTCTTTTTTATTTTTATTTTATTTTATTTTTGAGTTGGAGTCTCACTCCGTCGCCCAGCCTCGACCTGCTGGGCTCCGGCAATCCTTCCGCCTCAGCCTTCCGAGTAGCCGGAATTACAGGCGCGCGCTCCCACGCCCGGCTGATTTTTGATTTATTGTAGAGATGAGGTCTCGCTGCCCAAGCGGGTCTTGAACCCGCGGGCTCAGGCAATTCACTCACCTCAGCCTCCCAAAGGCGCGGGATTACAGGCTGAGCCACCGAGCCCGGCTCAGGCTCTCTTTTGATTCCACAGAAATTTTAGGATTGTTTTTTCTAATTCTGTGAAAAATGACGTTGATAGTTTAATAGGAACTGCACTGAATCTGTAGATTACTTTGGGTAGTATGATTATTTTAACAACATTGATTATTTCAATCTATGTGCACGGGATGTTTTTCCATTTGTGTCCTCTATGATTTCTTTCATCAGTGATGTGTTGTTCTCCTTGTAAAGGTATTTCACTCTTTCGTTAGACATATTCTTAGGTATTTTATTATTTTTTTTTTTTGGTTGCTATTGTAAATGTGATTGCGTTTTTTATTTGATTCTCAGTTTGGTTGTTATTGGTCTATAGCATGCTACTGATTTGTATGTTTTGTATATGCCTTTTTTTCTACAGCCAGTTTTAAGATTTTTCTTCACCTTTCATATGTAGACATTTTACTATAATATGCTTAGGGCAGATTTACTTGTATTTGGTATTCACAGTGAACCTTTACCTGTGCCCTAATGTTGTTAATGTTGGAAAATAAACTCTTCAAATGTTCCTATCTTCTTATTCTGGAATTAACTTTTATTTTCTCTGTGTCATACTTTTTATTATATTCATATCCTCTTACAACTTTTCTGTGTTTACCATGCTTTTACCTCCCTGTGCTTTATTTTATATATTTTTTCTTTTGACTTATCTTCCAGTTCATCAATTTTTCTCTTCAGCCATGACTAACCTGTTGTTGAACACATCAATTTTGTTCTTAATTTTAATTATTGTATTTTTCTATTTCTGAATTTCCATTTAGTATTTTTAATAGTTTCTATTTATCTGCATGATTTTATTTTAGAAAGGTTAACAGCACTACATACCGATAACCTAAACCACCAGATATGGAGATAATTTGAAACTAAAGTCCAGTCCATTTCAGCTAATCTCTGAAAATGTGGTCCTTTGGAGTCCCAATATGCTGCTTGTTAAATTTATTATATTCTGCTCCCTCTCCAATTTTTGTCCTTCTAACTCTATGTGTCTGCCAAGCTTCACTTTTTTGGGTTTTTTTTTTTTTTTTTTGGAGTTGGAGTCTCACTCTGTCGCCCAGACTGGAGTGCAGTGACACGCTCCCGGCCACTGCAGCCTCGACCTGCTAGGTTCTAAGCTTCTTAGCCACCTTTTCCAAAATAGTAGATGCCTATAAATAAAAAGCATTTGCAAATGTCAGGCTAACTTCTTGGATACTTTTTTTTTTTTTTTTTTTAGCTTTGCTACCTGAATTTTCAAACATCTTCAAAAAATTTTGTCCAGGTTTTCTGGTTGTTCTCAGTGGAAGTGTAAGCCAAATTATAGTTTGCCATATGGAACAGGCTTAACAATATGGGTAATAGATCTCTTAATAAATTGGACCCATTTTTGTTTGGTAGAAGGTAGATATTGAAGTTCTTTGTACTAAATATATAGCCAGCTTTCCCAACTGATTTTAAATGCCACTTTACTGAGTATTTGTATATGTCATATACCAAAAACCTATATGTATACATAAGTTTAATCCTAAATTTCATATTAAGAAAAATAAAGAATAATCAACTGATTATTGAAAAGAAGAACTACAAAAAGGCATTATCATACCAGACAGCAAGAAAAAGCTGTGGCCTCTTTCTCCATCTTCAAGGTCAACGGTGTAATATCTTCAAATCTCCCTTTTTGTGGTTCTTCTGTCTTCTTCTCTTATATGAACATTTATGACTACACTGAACCCCCTGGGTTATTCAAGATCTCAAATTCATAGCTTAAATCTGCAAAATTCTTTTTGCTATGTAAAGCATCATACAAGTTCTAGGAATCAGTATGTAGCCATCCTTAAATATACAGCCAATATTAAAATGTTCTTGATTATCTCCAACAACTGTTTTGGGTTTATGGTTTGGTTGAAGTAGGGTTCACATAAGATACCTATGTTGCAACTTGATTCAAGTCTTTTTTTTTTTTTTTTGGTGAGAAAGCAGGATTTATTGAGAGGACAGAAAATTCCCACACTGGGAGGGGACCCGAAGGAGTTGCCTCAAATCATTTTTAATCTATGGGTTCATTCTTTATTTTTTTTTATTTCTTTGCAATTTATTTGCTGAAGATTCTAGCCTATAGAATCTCCTATAGCCTGGTTTGCATTCCATATTCCCAATAAATGAGAAGTTAGTGTTAGAAGACTGTCAGAAGATTATATAGTTCAAATGGCAAGAGAAGTTTATATGTAGTTTTGTATAATTTTATTAAAAGACAAGTGATGTCTGGTTTTCTCTCTTTGTGTGATGTTAGCAGCCACTTATCATCATTGTCTACCTCTATTATTTAATTAAGGGTTGACAAATGATGATATTCTATTTCATCATCTCTTTTCTTTTGTGAAATAGATACTTCTATGAATAGAGGGGATTTATGTTTTGTTCTAATCTTCTATTCATAGTTAAGAAAGAAACTAAATTTCGTCAGTGTTATCTAACTTGAATGCTTGCCTGAGAGTTAAATTTGAAACATTCATGTGTTTGTCATGTGGCCCTTGTTTGGTACCAGAGCACTGAGATCAGCATGAATAATCATATTAGTGGGAAAAGCCCCTGCCTCCTCCATGAAAGATTGTTAATTAAAAAACAGATATTTGTACAATCAGTTGTCAGACACTTCTAAAAATGCCATAAAATGTTGTAGTATAAAATCTGCTTTCATTAATCCCTTAAAATTCCGTGAGTGGCCTAATTCTAGAAGACCCAACATCCTTTCCTTAATGATTATCTTTTGGTCAGCTTGGGGAAAATATAAGAGACAATGGAAAATAAAGGAGCCAATCCCATCTACCTTCTCCATTTTATCTCTTCATAAGTATAAATGTCATGTAAATATATCCTTACAATACAGAAGAAAGGCACAATTGTGCAATTAACAAAGAGAAAGGGAGTTTTTTCTGAAATTTTTCTTGATGACTCTAAATATCTACTTATGCTGCTGTTGAAACCACTATCATTTTCTCAAAGTTTTGCTGAATAGATGAGATAGGATTATATTCCAAACATAATTATTGCAATGCTGTCACATGCTATGATGCAATTCTAAGCTACAGTATGAGGAGATTGCAAAGAAGTAATTTTAAGGAAAGTCAAAGGCAAAAAGGGTTCCTTGTTTTCTAGCAGTTCACTTTTAAAAGGCTGGCATTAGAAAAAATACCTCAGTGGAGGGTGAGTAATGGTGACTGAGGTGTTTATGAAGCTAGTAATTTATAAATTCCAGAATAACAACACTGAGGAACAGAATAGCTTACACTTTCCATTTGGTTCTTAATATCATCAAAATTATAAAGATAATGAATATTCCCTTATTCATTGCTTATTTCTGATCATGGCCACTTCTGTCCTTGACACTTCTAGGAGGCAATAAAGCCTCCTAAAGTAATTGAGAACATACAGAAGCACTTTTTATGGCATCTCTAGTCTCCTTAAAAATATCTTCCTAGTCAGGATTCATTTCTAGTTATTACAAATACATGATTTATAAGCAAGACTGTTCAAAAGTGTCAGGACTGCTGTCCTAGGCACTGCCACAGAATGACTTATGTGGTACTAATTGAGGGGCTACCGTATCCTGCATTCTACTGTATGCTGTAGTAGAAAAACAGCAGATAATCCTTGCCTTCAAGAAACTTACTATTGAGTTGTGTTGACTATATCAACTTACAGGAAACAGCTAGAAAACCATATACCACAGTGCACATTTTTTGTGTTTAACCAAAATTCAGCAATAAGAGATCAACTAGAATAAAGTCATAGAAAGTGATTAGAGAGTTTGTCTAAACTTTTTGTTTGAGATATGATGCAATTAAGGTGGGTTTCATTTACTGAGGAAGTGTAATTTGAACAATGGGTAGAATGAAAGTAAATGTGAAATTAGAAGAGGTTTCACTGAGTTAATTTATCTCATTTTTTCTCATTTTATTATTATGACATACATACCCTATAGAATTGAGCTCTGTCAAATAATTCATAAATACATAAAGTATACATGATTAACCATACTTTTAATGCCAAAAGACAGCTTATTTTCTTAATCCAAAGATCATGGTATATAATTATTCTTTTTGCAAACTACTAGTTGGTTATATTAACACTTGAATAATCTTGACAAGAAGTTGCTTTAAGCAGTTAAAGATCCAGATGCTGATCAGCATGCAATAAGTGATTCAGCTTAATTGGTTCCATCTAGATAAATTACTTACCTCAGTTCCTATCACAATTTCTTCCCTGGCAGAGTAGAACATAAACTCATATAGCTTGTAGTGTTGAAATAAGCTGAAATACAAAATAAATGTGCAACTGTGATAAGAATATTTCAGGAAAAAAGAATATATGCAAAGGCCATTATTAGAAGAAAATTTATATCGACCAAGTCAACAATAGTAAGCACTAATATAGACTTAGTCACCTCCTTTATTCCAAAGGAGTATGTCCAGAAATGCTAAAAAATTAAGCATTTAATTTTTCAGGCAATGACAATATAACACAGTACATAGAGTAATATCAATAGATCCATATGTTATGAGTAGATAAGTTTGGAATGATGGAAAAATTAGATTGAATCTTGACTTTTCCTAGTTTAAAACCAAATAATGCAACATTCCTAAATAGCATCAAATTTCATTGTTTAGTTTTGTTCCAAACAGGAGTCAATTTTCTCTGGTATGAATGACACTGAATTCTATAATCTACTTCCATATCAATTACTTCTCACATTCTCAAACTGTTTTAAAATTAAATTAGTCCTCAAGAACACCTGCATCCTGATGGCACATGAACTTCAAAATATTCAGTTACACATGAAAGGGAGGAATTAATTTAAGAAAGATCATTTCTTCAGTTCTTGCTCAAAAGACTAGGTGGTCAGTGTATAAAAACTACAAAGAACCAAACGATAGGAGGGCTTTAGAACTAATATTTTTAGTTGTTTAAAGAGCAATGTATTATTAAGAGTTAAACATTTTCTGAAGGGCTGACTTCTAATATCCTGTTTGTGATAATATTTGAATTTTTCTAATTCTCTTCCTGCTGGTTGGGAAAATTAATAGACTCATAATACAGCAAAATGCCCAAGAACAAAAAATTGTCTTAGTGGTTTCTCTTTCACTCTGGTGCCTTTTGCTATTTAAGAAAATTGATTTTAATATAACTGAGAAATTAACATTTGCAAAATGTAGCTACAGAGCATGTATAATAATGGCTTCTCCTGAATGTTGTAATGGATCAAAGTTTCAATTCATTTGAAATCAATGAAGAAATCCTCAGGCAGCTGGGTCTCTCTCAGTTATATTAGCAGTTGATCTCACTACTAACACAATCCATTAAAAAGTGATGGGTATGCAGACTCAGTCATGGTATTATTATTTGGGGGAAAAATACTCTTGCGCATTCAAATTACTCATCAACATTAGAAAAGTAACTTAGCTTTTGACATTACTTTGAGTTGTTGGCTACAAAAATACATCAAGATTAGTGAAGTTTCATAATTCAATCAAGCAAAATAAATTCAAAGTCTCCCTCCTTTACACTGGTTACCCAGAGAAAGCTCTAAGATCAAAAAGATTACACTGGAAAGAACTGATTTTAACTAGCAAAATGAAAGACTATAGAGTATTTTGGAAATAACTTGACTTCCTCTCAGTGAACTAGTATAACATTTCCCTCTATCTTGTGTCACACAAAGTCCTTAATTCATAAATCTTCTTTCCTGCACTTTTGTAATCTTTCGCTCTTGCTCTTTCCACTGTGTATAGGAGTTAGACTGTCCCATGCCAAGAGGAAAATTAATGTTTCACAATAAAAATATTTTACTTTCACGTTGCATGACTTGGAGGCAATGGTCAAAGAATCAGGCTTGGGGGCAAGGTAGGATATCCTGGGAAGCACCTACAGAGGCACTTACTCAGGGGCAGCCAAGCAACCTGCTTGCCTCACCCCACTCTCAGCTTTATGAAGGAGGTATTGGGTGGTTGGTCTTGCATGGAGACAAAGTGACACTTCAGCTGTGAGAGTACATTTTGTGCCTCATCTGGTAGACTCAAGCTCCTAGACTATTTTGTCAAACATTAGACTTTAGTCCTAAATTGGAAAGAGATGAAATGAAAATGGGTCAAGATGTCTGGCTCCATGCCAGGAAGTGCAATACCCTGCGGTGCACAGAGGGGCAGATTTGATTTTCTTATATTGGATATATGCCTGTGCATATTACTGTCACCTAATTCCCAGGGAATAGGTAGACTCCACAGTGACAGAAGTATACTTGAACCAGATACATATATAAATGATGCTTTACATTAAAAAGCTGCAGTAGTATTTACATTTGTATATATCATATAATACATACAAATGCATATATTGCACAAGTAGATTTGCCAGTACTTACAGTAATGTGGGGAAGGAATTTTGGTATTAGGTTTTTCAAATCACAGACACATGACAGACAGTATTAAGAACATCAAATGAAACTCCAATTTTATTGTCAGTTAAGTTTCATGTGCTATGGGTCATATTCTAAAAACTGCACTCCCTAAACTGACTATGGCTTTTATGGTTGGATAAACTTAATATCAGGTTAAATTGAAACACATTTATACTTTTGATAATTGAGTTACCTTCATATTTATCAAACTGCTTTGTAGTCATCAAAATGTAACATATTATATGATTTCATTGCCATTAAGCTTCCACTTGCGGATTTATGAGGAATTCTGAACAGGTGCTACAGAGATGCATATTTTCCTCTACACAACTTCAATATCAATTTCAGATATCCTACTAACTGATATTTTATTTTACTGTAATAGGAATATTTAAATTGTATAATTTCTTTAAAATCACCATATGAAGATTTAAAAGCATCAAAAACAGTTCTGGTTTACTATTTGACTAATCTCTTAAATATTACTTTTTCGGTTCTTTTCAGTGAAGTAAGAGTAGGGATTTTTGGTATGTGAAGTTACCCTGGTTAGGATCTAAAGGTGACTAACACTGACATCTCCTCCTAACTTAACCATTTTCTGAAAGAAAATGTCAAGAAATACGTCAATGAATTTGCCCAGAGAGATGAGATGAAGAGGAAAAGAACTGCCATCCTTCACCTTCTAGAAGGTGTCATTACAGCACTTGCATGGGTTTTGTGGTTGTGGTTAACTGTCAGTCTCTGTGCCCATTAGAGCTCAGGTGTAAAAATGTGTTCTGCAAGAGAATGTTCAAACAAAGAGAGAAGGAATAGAAGGATGCTAACATGAAAGTGCAGAGTAGAATTCTTCTTGCCCAGTGATTCTCAAACTCTGATAGGCAGAAAGACCTTGAAGAACAGGTTCTCTTCCAATTCCAGATTTCTATCCCCTCCTCTCCCTCGACACAAGCACCTTAACATACTCTGATATGAAAACCACTGCAGCTTTTAGTGAGAGATACCCATTTGGAAGTATGTTTTCATATTAAGAAATCACATTACATCAAATGTTATTATGTAAAAAACATATCATGAGCCATTATTAATTCATGCCATTTTAAACACACTAATATTTACAAAGTTTCCAGATTACAACCAGGATCCTTGCCAAGCAAATCATGAACATGGCTAGGATATTATTCAGCACACTTTTAGAATTTTGCATTTTAGTGTTGAAAAACACTGGAGTACCCAGTATAAGAGGAACAAAAATATTCTGCAGAAGTTTTCAGTTAGGCAAAAGAGTTTCACCTACTCTTGTCTGAATATTTGCAAACTCTAAAAATGTCCCTTTAGAGAGATTTATGCCTATTGCAGCCCTTGTGACAGATTATATAAAAAGACAGTTTTCTTAGTTTACTAGTGAAGAATCACTGTAATTAAAATACTTTTTCTCCCATCCATCATCATTTTCTAAGCAGAAAGACTTAATGAATTTAATTGGTCAATAATATAAAATATTTCAGAGTACACTACAAATTTAAGGAAGTTATTTATAAATTGCTTCAATTTCTAATACAAAGCATTTAAAATAAATATTTAAATGGAAATGAATGTTGCTCCTTAAAATAGTTGAAAAGATCAATTACCTAAAATATAGCTTATTGCCATAGAATCTGATTAATCTGATCATTCTATTAATAAAATGGTATTATAAATGCAGAGAAAAAGAAATTTTTAGATAATTTATTATAATTCTAGATAAAATTATATTTATGAAATACAAACCTTTTTAAAAAAATGTTCAATGTTCTGATTTTTGCTTATTAGGTGAAAGGTTTGATTACCTAATTAAAGAAAATTTAATTTTCTAATTATTGGTTGTGTTAATTACTGGATAAATTGTGAAAATATCTGAATTTTCTAAAAACTGAATTATTTTTTATTTAATAGACATTTTTCCAGAAGACGTACAATAAAAATTAAATGCTACTGAAAAAGATGCATACCTGATTTTTAAATAATCAGTGATAGCATTGGCTTGTTTTACATCAAAGATATTCCATTCTTCACTTTTTTGTGAATGAGTTGGTCCTATTTCAGCCATAACTTCCCCGAGCCATTTGATGCTGTCTTCTAAGGACATATGTAGTGCTGAAACAAAATCCAGAGAAATCTTAAGCATAATTTTGATAGATGTTTTCAGCATACAATAATTCAAAATGTTCTTAATGTGCCAAAACATACTTTGTTAAGTATTTGTACTTAATGGTAAAACTCTTCTTGCTTCGTCTTTAAAAATCAATACATTTGTGTCAAAGAATAGCAGATGACACCCCCAATAATTGTAATGCTATACAATTGTCCAAAGGGTGTGTTTGCATTTTAAAATGCAAAAAAATTCAAAATTTGTTTAAACATTACTTTAAAATGGAAAGGAGTTTTTTTTTCCAATCTTAGAATAAAAACATGTATGTAAATTACGTAAAGTTGATCGACTTAGCTGATGAGAAAGAGCTAGATGGTAGGTTCAGTCACTAGACAGTAGAGCTGAACTCAGAGCCGAAAATATAAATGAAGTCGACCAACACTGGGCTTTAGCAAATTGCTACCATGTGGAAATCAGGGTCTGAAGATTTTAAACAGAAGCCAGAAATAAAGATTTTTTGTGTAACACATAAGATTTTTTTAAATTTTCTTTTCCACAGTGACAGACTTCTTATAATTCTTGTAAGCTGTTTCCCAAATGTATACTCAGTGGTGTTGGTGAGAGACAAAGTACATACAGTGACCCAACCTTGCCACCATTACCAGAAGTATACAACTCAGTAGTTCTAGTCTATCCTATTCTCTCTCAGCTCTAAACAACAAAAACAAACACTCAAAACTATCTTTTGGGGCATTTGTCCAGTTAGAAAAAGAAGCAGATAAATATCAAAAGCCTTAGACTTAACTTTTAGAATTTCTATAATAAAAATACAAACTTCCAACTCTTTTTCTTGTTTGACTCTATTATGCTTGGTTTTACTTGTGTCAGGCAAAATTTTATTTCCAATTCACACACACACTCCTCACCACTCCCCTGAAAGATGAACTCAGGTAACTGAAACGTCCAGAGTGCTCTTTGTTTGCTGACAAGTGGTGAGTGTGGGGAGAAAAAAACCAAGGATCTTGGAGGTGAAGAGTTGAAAGGCTCTGAAGAAAACAAGGCTGGACTGGAGGCTTCGGAGAGGCGCCTGGCAGCTTGGGGCCCGGATAAGGGCTCTGGGGAGAACTGTGCTGCTCAGTGTGGACCTAGCCACCAATGAAATCATCAGTATAAACTTTCCATTTCTAGTAATGGGGTTGATTTGGAAGGGAGGGGGTGAAGATGAAAAGAAGTTATAAGAACATGGGCTGATTGTTGAATCAGTCATTTCTGAATGACAGCTACTCTTCCTTGCTAGGATATGTGCTATACCCCACATACCAAAATTACTAGTAAAATGATAGTAAAGTAATTTATAATGTTAAGAAGACATTGCACACACTAACTTATAATTGTTTAGTATAGATTATTTTCTGTTGATAGGAATTAGAAGCATAAAGCCATGTAATAATTAAAATTTGGTTTAATGAATTGCAATTGGTTCATTTCTCACAGCTCCCCTCCAGATAACCTTTTATGTATGTCAGATACACTAAATTATTGTGAGATAACTAGGTTTTCCTATGTCATTATAAGTGGAATTCAATTATTATTGTACATTTCTCTTTTCATGATAAACTTCTTTTGAAAATAGTGGGAGTAACTCAGAAATTTTCATTTCTGTTGGATAAAAGCAATTCATAAATGAATGGAAAATCTGAATCTTTTAAAATAAAATGATATTAATTAGAGATGCAGAGAAAAAAGAAATTCTTAGATAATTGATTATAATTCCAGATGAAACTATACTTATCAAACACAAAAATACATTTATATGACTACTTCCTTATGCTGAAAAATAACTCTTTAAAACTGTTTTTCTATGTCTAATGTCTTTCTATAGATAATTGCTTTAAAAATTAGGGAAGTTATCATTTCATTTATCTAACTGAAATATTTGCTCTTTTAAAAATCACATTTAGTGATGTGATTAAAATACAAAAGATTAAACCACTGAAATAGTAAAAGCTGTTAGAAATAAAATTTATTCTTGAAAATTTAGGATAATGAAAGAACATGCTAGACATAATTAATTGGAAGACTTAGGATGATACCTCACAACTGACACTTACTAGCTAGGTGACCTGTGTCTCATTTTCTTTATCTGTAAAATGAGAATCCTATAATACCTATTTTCAAATTATAGTGCTGTTGTGAGGATCAAATAAGAAATTCATGGTACTGTTACATGTGTATAGTGTTTTCTAAAATGTCACCCAAAGTATAACCCCTCTGACATGTATTTTCTCATAAAATGGCATGTGAATTAAATAAGACAATATTTATAAAAACAATTGGGCATTGTCGCTGGCATGAGTTTATCTTACATAAATACCTGAATCTATTATTTCTATTTTTGGGGAAAACAATTTAGCACCATAGGGATGAAAACGTATTCTAGAGTTACTAACATTCACATTAAACACAATAAAGTTCATCTAGGCCCATGGGCCTTCATAAAGGCCAAATATCCAGTCTATTTAGTACTCTACAACTTACTTATTCTTGGTCAGGGCCTAGGAAAACTAGACCCTCCAGTGTATACTGTTAAGATAACTCTACACATTTTATGTCCCATAATCTTTTAGTTTGACCCAATTTGATTCTATGTGGGTTGACTGCATAAGGCCGTAGTTCTGCAGCTCAAGTTTGAGACAAAGATCAGACCAGAAATTGAGTTAGTGTGACATGTAACACGCGGTTTCCACACTAGATGGACCACACTCCAGCTAGCAGCCCACTATGAGCTCTTTGGGGCTTTTTCTATTATGGCGTTGCTGAATGGGCATGCTATGTGCTCAGGACTCTGCTACCATTTAGTTTAAGTGTAGACATACTTTACCTCCTTCCTTGGAAAACTTGGCTACGATTACATTGTTTCTTGATGATGACTATCATCTTTTTATGTTCAAAAGCTTGAGAGGATTTTTTTTTCTTTTTTTCTGTCAAACTAGATTTCTTGCTTTTCTTTGGTTGGGTTCAACATGTGTAATTTCATTCTCTCATGGTTTCTAGGGAGCTGAACGGTGCCTGCTCAACTTTTAGAACTGTATTTGTTCACTGATATAAGCAAGTTTCAACTAGAAGAAATTTTCTTGGGTCAGTTATAAGTTATGGAAAAAATTTAAAATAGAAATGTCTTCCCAAATTTGGAATGTGAGATCCATGACAATTTTTACTCTCCTTTATCCATTTTCTAGTTTATAAACACTCAGCTCAGAGGATGCAATGTGTAGGACTCTTCATGCTACAAATTCCCTTTTAAAATTTAATGCTTGTATAGGTGAAATGTTTACGTTTCAAAAATACATTTTAAGAAATATTGTGTGGCGATTCCTAAAAGCTCTAAAAATCGACCTTCCATATGACCCCGCAATCCCCCTACTGGGAATATACCCTGAAGAACTCAAATCACTCTATAAAAAAGATACCTGCACACGTATGTTTATCACAGCATTGTTCACAATAGCAAGAACCTGGAAACAACCATGCTGCCCATCAAAAGAGGACTGGATTTAAAAAATATGGTACATATACACGATGGAATACTATGCATTCATAAAAAAGAACAAAATCATGAATTTTGCAGCAACCTGGATGGAACTAGAGTCTATAATACTGAGTGACCTCTCACAGAAACAAAGATCCGAGTATCACATGTTCTCACTCATATAATGGACCTTGAACATCCAATGTAATATTATAAGAAAATGACTGATGGTACTGGGAAACTATGGGGGGGGAGGGGGATGGGATTAACAGTAGCAAATATCTGCCTGGGGATGGGAAAACACCTCTTATCAACAGGGTGCCTGAATGAAACGTTATTGTACACCTAACCCTTAACTGTACCCCACAAAACCATAATAAAAAAAATCGATTAAATAAAAAAAAGAAGAAATATTGTGAAAAGAGTTTCTTCAACCTTTACTGTTCACATGTCCAGTTCTCCCTACCCATTCCCACAGGTAATTTTTATTATTAGTTTTTCTGCTGTATTGTTTTAGCATTTCTGTGTGTATATACCAATAAAATGTATAAATTTTTGTTTATTTTATAAATAAAAACACATGGTTCTGCACCTTGGTTTATTCAATAACAATATATAATCTCCCATATAATAAATAGCCAGTTTCTTCATTTTTTCATTTTTATTGCTGCATAGTATTGCATTCTAGGGATAGATTAATACCTATGGATAAACTTTTAGCTTCAACATCATTTTAGATTTACAGAAAAGTTACAAAAATATCACAGAGTCCTCAAATATTTAGAAGGGGGATGGCACTGATAAGATTTTTAAATGAAACAATCATAGCTTTGGCAAATTTATTATTAAGAGAACTTTAAACTTGTTAAGTATTATTTGAGGTTTTACAAGCCAATGAAGATATGAACTAAATTTGTGTTATAATCAGGAAAAAAAATCCATATTTTTATTAAGGAAATTGCAATAAAATCACAAATTTTTGCTTAGAAATTAATTAAAATGATAAACTAAATTTCCTTTCTAAAAAAAAAACAGAAATAATAATATACTTACTTTTAAGATTGTGAAGTAACATATCTAATAAAGTCATAAATTTTGAATATTGAATAATAGAAAAGTCCATTCCTCTAGCCCATAGAAATCCAGATACATAATAATCTAGTAGAATGGCATCCTTTAAACAAGTTTCAAGATTTTGGAAATTCAAAAATGTTCTTAGTTTTCTGTAACAAAAAGAAAAATCCAGACATTCAATCAGATTGCACATTGAACAGTTCCTAGTCAAAGTTTTGAAAACAGATATTTTCTTGAATGGAGATCCTATAATACCCATAATCTGAATTACTCAAGATTCATTAGACCAAAATGACATTCATAAGAAAGAGAGAGAGAGAGAGAGAGCAAGCGAGAGAGAGCATTCACACTTTTTTGTCTCTTTCTTCTTATTCCTCTTTATTTTTAAATTCTCCTTCTCCTCCTCATTTTTCCTTCTTCTTTCTTTAATGTATAGTAACTTTACAGTATTTTTCTTTCCCTCTGCAGTTCAGAGTCTTTTTTCATTTATACAATTAACTTTCTTTTATTTCTGAAAATGTTCTGGAACTAAATTTTTTAATATTTTCTCTTTTTTTAAAAAAAATTCCAATTATATATGTTTTGTTCATTTTTTTCCTAGAGTTATATTTTCTTGTTAACCTTCAAAAATATTTCAAATCTATTTCCTTTTCAATTTGGATACTTCTCTCATTACTGTCTTCTATGTCCCCTAGAGCTTTCTCAGCAGTGTTATTTTCCTCTTGGATGATATATATATTTTACCTCAAATTCCTTTTCTACTCTTTTAAAAATATTTGTTCCCAGCACTTTGTGAGGACTAGGTGAGGGGATTGCCCGACCACATGAGTTCGAGAACAGACTGGGCAACTTGGCAAGATCTCTTCTCTACAATGAATCAAAAAATTAACTGGGCATGGTAGCACACGCCTCTAGTTCCGGCTACTTAGAAGGCTGAGGTGGAGGGATCACCTGGACCTAGCAGGTCAATGATGGGATGGCCATGAGCATGCCACTGCACTCCAGCCTGGGTGGCAGAGTGAAACTCCAACTCAAATACACACACACACACACACACACACACACACACACACACACACACACACATATAATGTCATAACCTTTTAACTATTATCTCTTCCTTGAGGTTTATATCTCTGTGCTGTCTCCCTGCTCTCTTGATGGTTTATTTTGCTTTGCAAAAGAAGCTTTTTAGTTTGATAATGTCCCACTTGTCTATCTTACCTCTTATGGCATGGGCACTTGAGATTTTGGTCAGAAATTGGTTGCCAATTCCAATTTCCATAAGGGCATCTCCTGCATTTTCTAAGGTTCTTATAACTCCATTTGGAGTTAATTTTTGTGTATGGTGATAGATAGGAGTCCTGCTTCAATCTTCTGCATGTGATCAGTCAGTTTTCCCAGCACCATTTACTGAATAGGTTTTCCTCTCCCCAGTGTTGTTGGAGACTTTGTCAAAGATGAGATGGTTGAGAAATTGAAGCTTTGTTTCCGAAATCTCTATCCTGTTCCATTGTTCTATATCCCTGATCTTGTACCAGTACCAAGCTGTTTTGATTACTGTAGCCGTATAATAAAGTTTGAAGTCTGGAAGTTTGATACCTCCTGCTTTGTTTCTTTTGCTAATGATTGTTTTGGCTATCCATGGTCATTAGTGTTTCCATATAAATTTCTGTATTGTCATTTCCCGGTCTGAGAAGAATGAAGTTGGTAATTTATCAGGTATTGCTTTGATTCTCTAGATTGCCTTTGGTAGGATGGACATTGTAACAACGTTGATTCTTCCTATCCATGAGCATGGAATATTTTTCCACTTGTTTGTGTCTTCTTGGATTTCTTTTAGCAGTGTTTTGTAGTTTTCACTGTAAAGGTCTTTCACTTCTCTGGTTAGGGAGATGCCAAGGTATTTCTTTTTGTGTGTGTTTGTGGCTATAGTGAATGGGATTGTGCCCTTTATTTGATTTTCTTCCTGCTTGTTGCTGGTGTATAAGAATGAGACTGTCTTTTGCACATTTATTTTGTATCCTGAGACACTGCCAAAGTCCTTTATCAGTGCAAGCAGGTTTTTGACAGATTCTCTTGGATTTTTGTGGTATAGGATCATATCATCAGCAAAGATGAATAACTGAACTTCCTCTTTTCCTATTTGGATACCCCTGATTTCATTCTCTTGTCTAATTGCTCTAGCTAGGACTTCCAACACAATATTGAACAAGAGATGTGAGAGTAGGCATCCTTGTCTGTTATGGTTTTCAGGGGAAATGCTTCCAGTTTCTGTCCATTTAGCAGTATGCTAGCTTTGGGTTTACTGTTGATGGTGCTTACTATTTTGAGGTATGCTCCTTCTATACCTAGGTGTTTGAGGGTTTTTATCAGGAAGGGATGCTGGTGAGGTGTATTTTTCAATAAGACCACAAAGATACCATGATATGTTATGATATGATCCTATGTTCTGAGTTATTCCATATATTGCAATATTTTGTTGCTAGTTTAACTAAACAACAACTCAAATTAGTATTATATTTTACAAGTACATTCTTTTGACTTCCTAAATTTTGCTGTCACTACTGATTTCTGCTGCTTCATGCTGCTAAAGAAAAGTCTGAGAACAGCTTGATTATTTTCCTCTGCAGGTTTCCTCCTTTGTCCCAGAGATAGGGCAATATATGAAGTTTTATTCTACTAAAATATTTAAAATCAAAGCTTTTATTTTATGGAGTATATATTATTTTTTATTCACTATGTTGAATGTATATTATAACACATTCTAATTGCTTTATTCTGCACTTTATGTAACCTTTCTTAAATTTGTCTTCTACATTACTGACTTGATTTTCAGCAAGGTAAATTCTACATTGGTTTCATTCTTTATCCTTGGTTCCTTGTCTTCATTCTACAAGTTTCATATTTGCATATTTTGTCATCTCGTCTTTAATGTCTTGTTTTGTGAAATTAATACCCTCTTTAATCATCAGCTTTTACCTTCTGTTTCTAGCAGTTAGTTTTCTTTCTCAGTGTACTCTTCATCTGCCATCTGCATGCTATGTATTTTTAATTAGATATTCAGCCTGAATATTTGCATATGTTTTTTGTTTTTTATTTTGTTTTTTTAATGTGTAGTTGTGTTTGAATGAAAGCAGCTACTTGCCTAAGAATATTATGGCGAAATTTCTTTGATCTTCCTTCACCTTTGCTTCCCCACTTGCTCCCACTCTCTACTACTTCCCATAGCACCGTTTGAATCTTCCCCTTTAACTTGAACTACAGGGTTAAGTATTTATCAGTTCCATTCTTTGTTCAGTCATTTCATTCCAGCGGAGACTATGCCGGGGGGGGGGCATTTGGAGCAAGATACTGCAGTTTGAATGCAAAGTTTCCATGTGTTTTACCAGCAAACATGTAAACCTTTTCTCAGGGGAAAAGGAGGGATGGAAGGGGAGAGGGATACAATAGCCACAACTATAGCATGAGAAAATGTAGGGGGGGAAAGAGGCTTCATTGTGTTTCAGAAAGTTTTGCTATAGTGATGATAGGTGATGCACCTGTCTACTTTGTCTCATCAAGAATTTCAGTAAAAATATTTTATTATTCTTGCATGTTCTTGAAACTGGATTGCATTTTACTTCTTAAATATGATGACATGCAGAAATAAGCCTTAAGGCAAGAGCCAAATAACTTATGGAGACCCAATTACAACAAGGTTATTAAAGATGGTTCAGTGTTATTTTTCTGTTTTATAGTTATTTCCAATTTAGTCCTCATTCTTTTAAAAAAATTTAGGATGGATATGTAAATAAAGTCAGTGTTACTTTAAAATACTAACGATTGATAGCAACTAAGAGATTATGAGGCGTACTCAGACATCAAACTGTTTAAAGAATACTTCAGAAATATGTTTTAATGATACTTTAATGTTTCATTTGGTTGGCTGCTTTTATGGAGAAAAATTTTTAATTTTTTTGCTGATTACTTATAATTTATTTAAATAGGTTTATAACTTTGTTGACTCTATGATTTTCACATACTTCTGTCACTTGGTGACAGGATACTTAAATTATATTTCTGTCATCTTGAAAAGCATATAACCCCCATTTATAATAATGCTATTTTAAAATGAAAGTGAGTGATTGCAAATATTTCAGGATCACTGGTTCAAAAATCATATGAAGAATCTCAGGAACATTTCTTTGCAAAAAAATGGCTCCTAACATAAAAGTGATGTTATTTATCCAAAGATGATGTTAAATTTGAGGTCATGTTAGGTGGTTTCTATATTAATGGGATAGTCTAAAAAGGTCAACCTGTTTGCTATGAACCTGACTGTTTTTACATTGCTAATTTCTACATCATTTTCTGTATCATTTACTTTGGCCTAGGACTCACCACTGAAAGATTTAAAGTATTTTCAAAATTTAGGTATTTAACAATAAAAAAAGTCAATAATTAAAAACAATATTGTCACACAAAGCACAACACACAGCACAGCTTACAATGTGGAAAGAAATAATTCTAAATAGTATTTGTTTACAACAACGTCCTTTATTTAATACTATTTATATTACATAACACCTTTTATTGAACATTTAATACAATATCTGTTATTTGCATTGTATTATTTTGCCTTGGATTAAATACCTATTGTTTAGTATTGCAATGACCAATGACATTGGGGTTACCTGGACATGGAAAATAATATTTTACTTAATAATAATCAATGGCATTAATGCAACAAATACTTAGCAAATCTCACACTAGGAATCAGGATTCCCAATGAACATTAATTTCTATAAAGATGGTAAAATTGTTAGGAGATACTCATTTAAAATCTCTGAAATTTTAAATTCACTATACTTGTAAAGATGCAGATAGTAAGTGGTATGGCCGAATCATAGATCATCATTTCTTTCTTTCTTTCTTTCTTTTTTTAGAAAGCAGGATTTATTGAGAGGACAGAAAAGCTCCCACAGTGGGAGGGGACCTGAAGAGATTGCTCCTAAATTTCTATTTCTAGCAGAGTTGCAAGTGCTGGTGGTGAAAGACATCTTGGGAAAAGCCTTCCCTTCTCAGATTTCTCTTTCAGCCAGTACATGTGTCATATTTCCTTTTCAGTAGTAGGACATCTTTATTCTATAACATTTGTCAATGATAATCACTGACAGAATCATTTTCTCTTTGCTGGTTATGGCCCATAACACCCTGCCAGTGTCCTGAGACTGTCCTGCAGAGACTTGATACCAGGATGCTACAGTCCAGCATGTGACATCATTCCTACTCTCCACACAAGATGGCCAATCGAGACGTCTTCTAAAGTGAGAAAGTTTTTTTTAATGGGTGATTACTATAAACACCTTTTAAGGAAATTATGTTCTTCAATATTGCTGACAAAAATTCTAAATAATGATCTACTATATAAATAAATGGTCTAAAAAATGAGATGTAAATCAAATAGAACTATTGCCCATAAATTCAGCTATATTCACATCTTTAAGCAAAATATATACAATCAGAGAACTTTGGAAGCACAGATGGATGGCTAATGTTCAAGATTTCCAAAATAATGAAATATATTGATCATTGCTATTAAGAAAACACAATTTACTCTTCTTTTGATGAGGCAGAAGGCCCTTTAGGTTCCTGTACATATTGACAGTTATATGAATGAAAGAGAAAATAAGTAGATGATGGTATATGTTAGAGGCTGTTTTTTACAATAAAGCCCTACTCATGGCTAATATTAACAAGTTGGTTTGCAACAAACTTCTCCCATAAGGAAGACTGCTGAGCAGTAAAAAGAGTCAGTTATTTGAGAATTTTTGTGTTCCAGACTCTATGTATATACTTTGATGCCCAATTTAATAACAAATATTTTTTAAAAGCTTAAATATGTGATAAAATATCATGATCATTTATAAATGCAAAATCACAATCATTTATAAATGCAGAACTATAACTGTTCTATATTTGACTGTATCATCAAAGTGCTTACTCTTGAACACCATTGACGTCCTCTGTTAACAAATCAGTGATTTGGGCAACTGAAAGGAAATCTGGAGACAGAATCTTTTCATGCTCTTGGAATTCAGCATCTCTCTACCAAAAAAAAAATGTAATGAGTTATTTCAATCATATGTTTTAAATATTAAACACAATTATATCAAAAATTATTCTTCTTTAGAGTCTAGCTGTTTCCAGGAAAATAATTTTAAAACAGCAATCTTTGAGATAATCATTTTTCTTTTCCATTTTTATGTGATGGTACCCTTCCCCTGAAAAGTCAAATAGCTAGTCAACCAACCTTTGGGTCATGTGTAAAACTGGGTGATGGTTTCAGTTCAACAAATATTGATTGAATGTCTATATATTCCTCAATATATTTGGAGTTCAAAAAGGGCCAAATGCAAGCAAGAAAGACTGGATAACCTCAAGAAACTTAACACGTGGTGGAAGGAACAAATCAAGAGTGACTTTAAAACATGAAGAGATGATAAGAGCGCCATAATAAATGTGGCATTCAGTATAAAAGGAAGGACAAAGACCAGGGAGAGAACAAGGAAGTCGATGGAAAAGAGTTTCAGGAATAGATTTTGTGGGTTAGGTGTGGATAATGCCCCGAGTGAATGAATCAGCAACATCAAGGTTTTGAAGACAGAAAGGTTAGAAACCAGTTTTATAAACATCAAGTAGTTCATAATGGCATCAGGGTATGCACTTAGGTGGGAATGGGCACTGGGAACATATTATGGGAGATCTGAAATTTACTGATTCAATAAATATTTACTGAGTGCTTACAAGGTGAAGGATATTGTGCGTGGGACCATAAATATTTTAGACCCTGGCTGGTTGAAGAATGACTGGTTGAAGAGTTTGTTCTTAATAATACAGGCAATAGGGAGTCCATGAAGATTCTTAGCAGTGAAATGACAAGATAACACTGTGCTGTATGGAGGGGTAATCTGTAGCAGGGTGAAGGAAAGACAGGAGCAGAGAAAGAACACAGAGGAAGAGTTAACAGAAGAAGTTGTTAGAGTAGCTCAGGGATGAATACTGGGCTGCTCTGGCCTCCTGGTAGTGTGGATGAAAAGAAATGGGTGAATACAGTCATGTTATAGGTGACTAAAAAAAGAGAATGGAGATTCTGAGTTTCTGAAATAGGTGACTTGGAGAAAAAGATGGTAATACTAATAATACATATGCCACCTCTGGATGAGTCAGACAAAAACATCTTTTTTGGGTGGAGAAAGTGCTAAAAAACCTTGCCTAAGTTTGATACAACCCTCCACCTAAATATATTGCATGTGAATAGAGTCTAGTTTTAGCTCCCACTCACCCCTCAGCTAAGTGCTTTTCGGTGGAGTACAAACTGCGTAACTGTACATGGTATCCTTATTATATCAAGAGAAGTAGGAGTGTTAGAAGATGATGCTAGTTTAAAAAGGCAAGATGATGAATTTGATTTCGGTGGTTGAGTTTAAGGTGCAATACTCATAGCAAGGAAAAAATGTTTAGAGACTAATTAGAGATGCTAGAGTGAACGCTCAAGTTTAAAGATGTTGGTTTAGGAGTCAACAGCAAGTATGAGAAGGGATGAGATTGCCCAAAGACAGAGCATGAAGGGAAGAACTGTGAATGGGAAATAGAGGAGGAGATTAAGAAATAGAGGTAAGACAGCTACAAGAATATCAAGGATTGTGATTTTGGATGAAAAGAGGACAAATGTTTTTCAATTCAACAAACAGTTATTGACCTATTGAATGTGTTCCACTAAATAAGAGCATCAAGGACATGCTTTACTATAGTTTACCAGATAACATGCCAAATTCTTCCAAGAGTAGAAGAATCTCAAAGCTAATACTTATTAGTTATCGTACCAAACTTAATATATGTAAGTTAATGTTAGGTTATTATATTATATTTGTATTTTTCAAAATCTAGTTTAATAACAAAATATGCTACATTATTAGTCATCTTTTTGTAAGCTAGGATGGGCAAATTAACCTAAACTAGGTCATATTATTAGATAATAAATTCATGAAGAAAATAATATTTTAGTACCTAATATAATACCTCGTACCTAGTAGGCACTCAGATACTTATAACTCAAAATAAGTAGGCTCAGCTTTTTCATACAGTAGCATTTTGATCTATAATATATGGCTACATATTTGTTTAGATATTTTTGGTTGTATACATTTTTATTAGCAGTAAAGTATCATTATTCCTGTACAGTTGATCCCATTAGATTATAAATTCCTCAGGGACAGTCATTCAATCTTTTACTTCTTTTTAGAATTCCACAGATCCTAATATGTCAACATAAGTTGCTAACCGACTGTCTAAATCCATCTTCATCAACTGATGACATTGTTAGATAGTGGAGCATGATGAAAAGCAAGACTTAGAGGAACGCGTGATCACATGATGGTTTGACTACTGATTAATTTTATGACTTAAGGCAAGTCATTTGAACCTAAATTTGAATTCATATTAAAAATCATTTTATGTGTTTTAATACATACAAGATTGCTGTCATTATTAATAATGAATAAAGATATACATGAAGAGTGAACCATACAGACATTCAGATCAATTTATTTGATTTGAAAAATCTCTGGATAGAAGAAAAGTAGGTCACACAAGAACTGTGTGAAAGAGAATACAATAATCTTATCCTTCTGGACAGTAATAATTCTAGCTAAGATGCCTCATATTAGTGCCTCTTTTTTTACTAAAAATTACAGGCTTAAGATAATCATCTTTATGGCAAGTTTGCCTCTGGGTTTTTTCTTTTGTTTCAAATTGTATTTCTGGACCTATTTTAAACCAGACCTCTTTTTTTGTTTGTTTATACACTGCCTTGCATTTGACAGGATATCAGTTTGCTAAAAATCTTTAATCTTTCAACACATACATTCTGGTTTGTACAACTTAAAGATATAATAGAAAATTAATAAATAGGCTAAAAATGTGAATATGTGATTGTGGCTTTCTATGTAAGATTACATCTCCAACTAGGGAAATATGTAAGCTAAATTGCACTGTTTAACTCATTTTACTCCACCACCTGGTGGATTTTAGCAGTCATTCCAAGAGCAATAAAATTGTAAGTCTAATATTATTTGCCAGATAATCTTTTCTCTGGTTTCTCTTTCCTTCTGATGTCACCTAAACTTTTCACATTAGTACACATATCTTCTTTGTAGAATGTAAGCTTCCAGGGGCATTGCTGTATCCAGGTAGTGTTTTATATAAAAAAGATTCTTAATAAGTGTTCACTAAAAGAAAGAGAACAGATTTCACCAAAGATTACTAAATAGAAATCTCCTAGTCACAGAGAACCTAGACTGGTCTGAAAATTCCAAACTTTGGAAGGGTTTTTTTTTTTTGAGTCTGAAAATAAATGAACTATGGAGCAGTGCTGTGTTAAGCCATATTGAAGCCAGAGGCAAAAGGAAAAATCAGTAGTACTGATCAGATTCAATTTAAAACTGTAATCCATCATGAATTTTTGAGGCATTAATTTTGATTTTTTGAAGTGTTGCATGAATGTATAACTTATCTTGATGACTGTGTTTTGGGGTACCTCCTTAAGTTCTGTGCCCAAGGAGGGTACCTCACTTGTCTCATGTCTTGATATGAAAATAAGAAGAAAGTCTTGTTATGAAAATAAGAAGACAGTATTTTAGAAAGGAGAAAAAGTAATAATAATAAGTGAAAGAAGAATGGATAAAATCAAGAGCTGATTATTTAAAAATAATGAAAAAAAACTCAAGCAAATATTTGACAAATGTGATTAAAAAATAAATGAATAGATGCTACATGAAGTGACAGCACATTTGAAAATTCAGAGAAAAATGATTTCTTAGAAAAATGTAAGTTATCAAAATTGACCAGGGGTAAGGGAGAAAATTTACCTGGCCAAACATAAACTTAACTGGAAGTCAACTTTCTCAAAAGTCACCATGCTCAGATGGCTTTACACTTGAAGTTTCACATAATAATCAAATAACACATAAGTTCTATGTTAGTCTAACCATTAGAGACTGTAGGGAATTCATTTTTAAGGAGCCACCATAGTTTATACATAAACCCTGAACTAACAAAAAAGATAATCATAAACCAAAATCACTAACCAATTTAGATGCAAATATTGTAATTAAAATCTATCTTAGAAAAGTGAATCCAGCAATGTACTAACAGAAAAATAAGCTACCCTTATGATTGAATAAGATTAATTTCAGAAATCCAAGGATAGAACATCAACCGCTCTAACACAATTTTATGTCAAATTAAATGATACAAATTATATGATTATTTAAATAAATAATAAAGTCACTAAAATTCAGCAGCAAAACTCTCAGTAAAATAAGAAAAAATATAGCTAAACATGAAAACGATGGTCTGCCAAAATCAAGAGCAAACATCATATTGAATGATGAAACACAAGTTATTCTTATGAAAACCAGAAACTAGAAAAGTATTCTAACTCGTAAAATTATTGTAATTCAACACACTCTAGAGGTTTTACCATGAAATATGTGGCTTAAACATTAGAAATGAGGAAAATTAAAAATCTTTATTTGAAGATTACCTAAGGAAGTTGACATTGTACTAATACAAAAAGTTAATAAAAAGTTTGGTAAGATGGTACTACATAACATCAATATATAAAAGACAAAAGTTTTTCTCTAAATAAGAAACTAATTAGAAATAGAAATAGTAAAAACTTGATTGAATTACACTTGGCTAAAAATATAATAAGAAAAGTATAGGACCTATGTAAAGAAACTATACAACTTCATCAAAAATTTAAAAACAAGACTTGATAGAAGAGATTTATCGAAAACCTTCAAATTCAAAAAATTAAATTTTTCTCATATTACATGTAAAGTAATGCAATGAGAATACCAAATCTCAATGGGATTATTTTGAAACTTTACAAATAATTTTTGAGTTCTTATGGAAGAATACATACGTTTCAAAATGAAAAAATAGTGAGAGAGATTTTTCCAAAATAGATTTTAAAGCTGAGTATAGGATAGTATGATATTGACACAGTAATGGACATACGTGTCAGTGGAAAGAGTGAGAGAATCCAAACATTATATATACACACACACATATAACATTTAAAATAAATAAATATATAAATTTTTGGATTCTCTATCCCCTCTGCTGACTAGTCTGTCCATTCTTATGTCCATGAATGTCTATGTATGATGTGATAGCAACAATCAGTCTGTTGTCAACGGGAAGAGACAAGGTAGCTTATTTAGTAAATAAAGCTGACATCATTGCTGATTCACCTCTAGAAGGCAACAAAAGTATAGATTCTCATTTCAAATATACACAGTACATAAAAAGTTATTTCTAAACTTGTTAAAGACTGACATTAAAATAAAAGTGTAAATATTAGAAAAACATTGAAGATTTATTTGTGCCTCCTGAGAAGGAGGACAGAGGGAGAGGAAGAGCAAGACTTTTTAAACAAGACGGTCAGCCCAAAGACCTACAGTGAGAACAAAGACAAGCCTAAGGGTTTGTCAACATCTCCGTGTCCACAGTGATACTAACCAGAGGTTCTAAGTGTCTGATAAACACTACTACCATATACTAACATTTTGAAGTCCGTTAGTTTTTCTCAATGATATTTTAAGTGACTGTTTTTGCATTGTCCCTAATACCTGAACAGTTTGATCTAGGTGATCCCACTATATTCATTCACATTGAATTATGCATAATTTCAAGAAATATTTCTTGAATGGTATCGATATTGCAGGAACCTGATCATTTATCTGCTGGGCTCCAGCGATCGTTCTGCCTCAGCTGTCCAAGTAGCTGGAACTACAGGCGTGCGCTACTCCACCCAGCTAATTTTTAAAAAAATTTTATTGTACAGATGAGGTCTCGCCAATTTGCCCTGGTGGGTCTCGAGCCCACGGGCTCAGGGAGTCCACTCGTCTAGGCCTCCCAAGGTGCTGGGATTACAGGCTGAGCCACCAAGCCTGGCCAACAAGTGATCTTTAAAACAAATGTCCTTCTGTCCTGATAAAACACCAAATGCATTGAGTAAACGTCACATATTCAGATATGGTATCACTTTAATAGATGTTATTCAGAAGAAGCAATTGGGAAACAATCATTTGCATTTTCTTGTAGACCTCTGATATAAGTTGAAGTATATTCCTTTTAGTTTACTACTTAAATGATTCTATTCTCCAAATACTTTTGAGGATATTTTAAAAAGTCAGTTTATGAGCAAATTATTGCAACAAGACTGATCTAAATTCTAAATGATACTAAATTCTAAGTATACATTTATAAACTCCTAAATTCTGATGATACTACATTCTAAGGATACATTTATAAACTCCTTTCATTTACAGATCTATATATAGCAAACATTTTCTGATTTTCATCATTTTTCTCTGTTCTTATGCATTCATACAGATATTTGCCAAAAGTTTGTCTTACCATTTAAAAGGAGGCATTTACTCCAATATTGGTAAACAACCTGAGATGCTGAATTCAGAAAATTGGCAGGCAGGACTTTGACAATGTCACAGGAAAAAAAAAAAAAATTCCCTGGATCTGCCTCTTATGTCTGTGTGTTCACAGTATCTCATCTGGTAGATTTTAGTCTATGATAAATATCTTTCCTGGCATGCTACAGACCACCCATGATTTTAATTAGTTATCATAATTTATTGAGTGCCTACTATGCGACTGGGATAATTGCTTTTATTTTAGGTATTGGCCACAAGCAACAAATGGGAGACAAGTTATTGGAAAATAGCATTGGAAGCTTATGCTTTATTTCTGATAGACTTGGCAAGAAAAAGAAATATTTCACTACTGCTTGGCTCAGTTGACTACATGGTCTACTGGCTAAGTCAATTTAGATAGAGAATTTATTAGAAATGACACCATAAGGGATTAGTTCTTGGGAGACCAACACTGGAAAGAATCTGATCTGAGAACTTTTCAATATCTACCTAAAAAGCAGAGGCCTTGGGAACAGACTACGAGAGTCTCTTGCCATCTTTTCCATCTAACCTCTGAAACACCCAGTCAGCAGAAATGGGTGGCAGACAAGACTTGTCATTCTAATGAATGGTACAGCTCTACGGATCAACTTTCTTCACTGTGAACTACAGGAACTCTGCCTTCATTAGAATAGAAAATGGAGTTTCCACCATGTGGCGAATTAATGTGTTATCTTAGTAAATGAGCACTATTAATTGAGTCCAAGCTACAACTTGATTTCTTCGGTTTGTTACTGAGATTGAGTACATCCTAAATTGCCTGTCATGGGGAATACCTGCTCCTCCAAGAAGTTAACATATGTGTAAGTTGACAGTCCTAAAAGGGTAGATAATCATCTAAGGTCTATAACTAGCTCATTCATCTAACTCAATCATTACAAAAGTGATTTTTTTTTAAAGCCTGGCACTTCTTTACATCCTAAACAAAATTATGGTATTTTTTATTGCTTAATGAGTACACCAACAACTGTGCATTCTCACGAATTTTTGCATATATTTAAATGGCAATATAATTGGAAAATTTTCTTTGCGACTTTTGAAATTATATTACTTACATTAGAGATCACACAAGGGAGTTACAGGCTTAGTAACCAGTTTATCACATTCAAATGTACTTTTGATGCATGCTAATTTTGGAAGACGCGATGAGTCTGCATGCCTTTGTGGTCTGCATTTAGTTTTGGGAGGGATCTGGATTGGGAACAGCTTGCGTATCTCTGAGCAAGGCATGGAATTATTGGCTCTGTATGTTTTCTCACTTAAAAATTGCAGAAGAATACTTATTTTCTGCACAGAGAATGTTTAGACCAACTAATAAGGACGTCAAGCAAAGCAGTGTTGATCATGACATTATTATTCACCTGAGAAAAAATGTTCTAGGAGCAATATGATATACTGTGTGTGTGAAGATTTAAACTGTTTTTCTTTTTCCCTTTTCTTTTTTTCTGTAATATCTGGTGTGACAGATGTGTTTTTAATTAACATCTCAGTATATTACATTTATGAGTAAAGTTACCTAAAAGTTATTATTATTGAGAGTTGTTGGTGGGAGGAACCTGAAGATAACAACCTTTGTTACACAGAAGGCCGCTGGCGTTCAGATTAAACAACTTTCCTAAAGACAAGTTGACGATCAGCAACTAAACCCATAATCAGAAGAATGATTTTCCAGCATCTGTCCTTTGCCCTGTCTCCTACCATGTATTTATTTGTTTAGAACAATGGCAAAATAACGGAAACACCAATCCCAGCCTTCCCGACATTAATCAGTCCACTGCCAATAAGAAATTATTATTCTAAGACACCTTTTGAGCAATCGCAAATGTGATCATTACCGAATTAGTAGCAATTTCAAAAAGGGACTGGCTCAATTTAAGATCCGAGATCACTTATTTTCTTAAAAAAAAAAAAAGTTTTTAGTCGAGGTAGAAACGCATGGCTATGAGCAGAAACCGGTTGGGGGGCCGAAGGCAGAAGCCGGTGTCGGGGACCCGGAGCCTCTCCTGGAACCTCCGCGGCTCTCCTGGGACCCGAGGACGCGCTCCCAAACTCGCCGCCCTCCCCAGCCGCTGAGCCGCCGAGGCGGGACACGGGGCGCCTCCCCAGGGAGGGGCCTGGACTCGGCAGCGGACCTCACCGGCGGGGGGTGGGGGCTGGGAAGGGGGCTGGTCGCACGGGGGTCACCGAAACCAGGACCGGAATGGGAAACGGGCGGCGTACCTCCGACTCGGGCGTGGTTCTGGGAGTCGTCCCCCCGGGAGTCGTCCCCCGCGACAACGCCATGATCTCGCCGGAGAGACGCAGCCCCTCGTCGCCTAGGCAACCGGGGTGGAGCCGGCGTCCCCGCGTCCAGGAATAGAACGCGGTGGAAAGCGGCTCCGGGGCCCGGAGCCCCCGCCCTCCGGGAAATGGCTGGGGACTTGGCAGTGACAGCCGGAGACGCGGAGGGACACCGACGGGGAGAGCGGGGCGGAGGCTCTGAGTCCTCGGGTAGAGACAAAAGTCCTTCCTTTGGGAAAGGAGGAGAAAAAGCAATGTAAATAGCGGCAGTTTAAGTGAACTGGTGTATGCGAAAGTGCCTAATGCTAGCGCATTGCAAATTCTCAAGAAAAATTAAAGTGGCTTGTGCAAATGCAAACTAGTGCAACTTCTTTGGAAAATAGTGTGGCGATTTCTGAAAGAACTAGACATCGACCTTCCATATGACCCAGCAACCTCCCTACTGGGGATATACCCAGAGGAACTCAATTCATTCTACAAAAACGATACCTGCACAGGCATGTTTATTGCAGTACTATTCACAACAGTAAAAACCTGAAGCCAACCGTGCTGCCCATCAAAACTGGACTGGATAAAAAAATTGTGGTACATATACACAATGGAATAGTACGCAGCCATAAAGAAGGACGAACATATGGACTTCGTGGCAACTTAGATGGAGTTAGAATCTGTCATACTCAGTGATCTATCACTGAAACAAAGAACAGAGTACCACATGTTCTTACTCATAAGTGGACCCTGAACATTTATCATAATACTATAAGAAAGAGATTGGCAGTAGTGGGACACTGCTGGGGTGAGAGGGGAGGGCACAGCATCAATAAACGTACCTGATCCCAAACCAGGCGAAGTGGGGACCAAAGGGAGACCCAAACTTTACCTATACGATGACCATTTGTATCCCTAATCCTGAATTGTACCTTGCTTCTTTAAAAATAAAGTGATGTATATTATTGAAACTTTGATCACTGATTAATACTTGACATTAAGGGATTATTGTAAATTTTAAGGTTTGTGATGGTAACTTGGTTATGTTTAGAAGAAGAAAAAAGTCCTTATCTTTTAGAGATACATACTGAACTATTTACAGATGATGAAGATGATGTAACGTTTGCGATTTATTCCAACATAATGAGGAAGGAGCATGGAAAATGAGTGAAATATAGTAGACAAGTCAAGATTGGTTACATGTGGGGGGTCAGTCAGTATACAGTTCTTTTTATTATATAGATTCGAAATGTTCCATAATAAAACATTAAAAAGTAATAAATCAATTTTTTTGCAGAATGAGTATTATTGACTTCTCTGGATGATCAAGACTTGCTTAGAAAATGAAATTTATTTTGCTTGTATTTACCTGCATAGTGGTTGCACCCATGATGCTTACTGTAAAAATCAGACCTTGTTTAAGTGTTTCTGTTTTTCCATCTGTTAAATGAGATAATAACAATAACACAGCTGCGAGAATTTAAAGGGTTAATATACATAGCCATTTCAGACCAGTCCCATCAACTAGTAGCGGCCTGTAAGTGTTAGATATGATCAGTATTATTATTATACTTATGATTTTAGTCTATCTGGTACATAGCTGCCAGGATAGTATTTTACCACTATTTCTCCTGCATATTAGCCATTGTCCTTTAGACTAAATTTAACACATTAGCTTTACATAACCTCACCATTGTGCCTTTTTTTCAAATTGTCTCACGGTTATTTTGTACATAGCTTGTATCTTTGTACTGTCAACCTGTGTTTATGAGTTGTCTCTAGTAAGGCCCATCTTTTCAAGTGGATTATGATGTTCCTTTTTTCTTGATATTTTCACTCCTGAAGGAACAGGTTGAGTTCTCAGTACAATGCAGTCACGTAACAATATGTTTATGACTTTCAACTGCTTGTATAAAGAACCACATGTATGTTAGAACTTCTTTAGTTATAAAAATATGGTCAATTTTTAGTGACTGCCAGAGCTAATACAAGAGCCACCACCTTAGAACCTCATTACAATGCTCAATTTTTAAATTGTTTCCTTCTGATCAGTACTCCAATGAAACTGAAAACAACTTGTCAGTTTCTGTGAGGAAAGGACCCTTTCACATTCTTTAGATTTAGTGTTTGATAAAGTACCAAAGCACTTATTTCTCTAAACTGTAGTTCTAGTTTCCTTAAAGATCTGGTTTACTTTTCTGGCCTTTAATTTTTCTGCTATTTCCTTTACAGCTTTAAACTTTTTCTGCTTCCTTTTTTGATTTTAGACCCCAGAAGTAGATGGAGAACTCCATTAAAGATGCAATCAGTTCTGTCAGTAACTGGAGGGCTACCTTGGGGAGCAGAGAATTGTTTTGCAGGAATTCCAATTTGACTTTAATATATTTAATGTTGTAATTTATTAGCAAAGTCTGTTTTGAGGCGGTAATTTAATTTTATGGGACACAAATTTTTTGCTCTGTAAGGAGTGGTATTGAAAACCCATTAGCCCGACGGTTACTTTTAATTTGCACAAGTTGAAGCAGATTTTAGCCTCCCATTTCTTTTGTAGGCAGGTGCCAACCAGGAAGACAAATCTCAGTAGGTGATATGCGTTCGTACATGGAAAGGTCAGTTGAGTCTTCCTTCTCAGGTCTCTTTTGAAGATAAAGGCTTTCAACCAAAGCCTGCACAATTCCATTTGTTATCTTAGTTTATTGTTTTAGGAGTGGGAGAGAAAAGGAAACAGATGGGTCTTGTAGTTCACAGTTATTTTTTTAAAAGACCTCTGACTTTTACTACATTGCTTTGAAATGTGGGGGTGGCTTGATATATTATTTGATCAATGCGTTGGTTCCTGTTCTAATGAAAGCTTTCCAATTTACATACCCATAAACCTGTAAGTAGCACAACATTTTACAAATGGAATCAGGTTTTCCCGAAGAGAGACACTTTCATAATTTTACTAGTTCAAGTGTTGGCTGTTTAAAATGAAGCATACTTTTAAATACCAGAGAAACACTTAGGAAAGGGCTAGATAATTTTATGATGGATATTGATGATCTGGTGTGGCATTACATGGCAATGAATACTGACAGTGAGATTTTAGCTGTCTTCTTAGGGTGGGTAAACATCCCTATGCCACTCTTCACGGTTCTTGTGTCACTGGCTCATTTTAAGTATAAATGAGGTTCTTCAACAATAAATGAAATAATGTCACTAGTGAGATTAATGGCATATTAGTAGTTCAAACACTGTGTTTCCTGAGGTCTTCAATCTACTAAGTGATACCCATGATAATCAAAGAAGATCAGACTGGAAAAATTCCAAGATGCCCTTTAAATGGTAGTGAGAGACCTCGTAATTCTAGAGATGGAATTTAGACAGCACATTGTCTCTTGCCTTGAAATACACTAAAATGGATACAGATAGAATAGAATAATATAAAAAGTAATTTAATTTGTAAGTAATTGCATTCACTCTTTGTTACATTTTTAATTTTTAGCAAGGACAGTATTCCAGTAGTTAATCAATTTTGAAATGTATTTAAAGCTTTCTTAACCTTTGCCTAATCCACAGATCTGGTTTTCTCGTTTCAACCAAGTCTCTTGATCTATTCAAGTCATGTGTGAAAACGTGGTGAAGTCTTACCTTAATAAAACACACTTAGGAGATAATACAGTAAGCCTACTTTAATAGTATACATTCTAAGAGTGACTAATTATTAGGGGACGGGGCAATGATTTCCAATAAACAGCTGGTACTATTTGAGATTATTTGTGTACTACTACTTGTCTTCAAAACTCTATCCTCTCCCATTTTGGATCCATCTGTTAGCCCTCTTTTTCCAGACACTCCCTGGAATAGATCCTTCTGCTCTTCAGATAAAAATTCTGGTTTTTTCCAAACCAGAAAATACTATCTTTTCCTACTTCAGAGACCTCTTTAAAATAGTTGTGTAACTTGTTCCTCTTTCCTAATCAATGAATTGAAAAGGTCATGTCACTCATCCTCTCTCCTTACCCACTCCATGCACTGCAATCAGTCTCATGTCCTTTGCTTTCTAAGTTGTCCTTTCAAAGACTGCCACTGGTTTCTGTTTTCCTTGATGTGTGGACATTCTTCGTTTGCTTCTTATATTCACTCTCTACCCTTCTCCATTTGGTCTTATGCCCTAGAAGGTTAAACTTTACAGGTTCCATTAGCTGGATTTGCCACATTCCTTGTCCTCTGATTTGTGGTTGGATTTGGCCAATGGGAGCATCAGCAGGAGGTTGGGGGGGCGGGGTGGAAGAGTGAGGGGGTAGGGTATTTACTCTCTCAGTTCCCTCCCTGCAGGATTACAAATTAGAGAGTAGCTGGATGCCTACACCAAAAGCTTTGAATGTCGCCGCCTATTCTCAGCCTAGCTGCAGCTATCACTCTCTCTGGGTTTGGTAACCATCTCTCCTCTTGGCCCTTCTGATAATGACTTCCTCCTGCTGCTAGCCTTGGGATGTTTCACTATCCTCTGTTAATTTCTCTTATGGCTGCCCACCCATTTGCAAATAGCTCCTTTAGTAAGCTTTTCCCAGTGACCACATTTGTGCTGTCTGTACCCTGCTGGGATTTTTTTTTTTTTTTAAGTCAAAGCCTTACTCTGTCACCTAGGCTGGAGTGCAGTGGCACAATCATGGCTCACCACAGCCTCAACTGCCAGGGCCCAGGCAATCCTTCTGCCACAGCCTCTGGGACTATAGGCATACGCCACATGTCCAGCTCGCTCTTTTAAAAAAGTTTTTATAGAGACAGGGTCTCGCTATGTTGTCTAGGGTGGTCTCAAACTTCCAGGCTAAGCAATTCTCAGCCTTGGCTTCCCAAAGTGCTGGGATTATAGTTGTGAGTCACTGTGTCTGGTCCCTGCCAGGACTTGGACTCATACCAGCAAAAATTAACTCCAACACTCTTTAACAAGGAAGACTATGTCTGATTTGCTCAACACCATTGTTATTGTTCACCACTTAGTTGTGCAGTGAGCAGTTTTGTCTGCAAGTGATCCTAGGTAACCTAGTGGGTTTCCTGAACAATTATCTGGTAGGGCTGCAGCCCAGCCCTCCTCTTTCTCCAACTGGAGAGCCTGTACCCAAACTCAACTTCTCTCAGGACTGATGGTAGACAGTGGGGACTGTAACTACCCATGGGACCTGTACCATCCGGGCAGCTGCTGTCTCAGACATTGTGCATAGATTGCTGGTTCCCCCCAATCCCAACTTTCCAATGCCAAGAAGACTGTATAGATCCACTATTGAAAAGACTTAACACTTGCCCTATAAAAAGGCCAAAGAACAGAACCTGAGCCCTACATGCCTCTCCATGGATGCTGGGGAGTTTGCAACAAAGAACAGAGCCTTCCTCTTTTTTTAAATTTTGATCTTATCCTTGAGGCTTTGACCTTTCTCCAAAAAACCTTATCCATGTCATGAGATGTTGCATATTTGTCTGGAAACTAGGAGAAATGCACCTGGCAGGGACACTGCTTGTGAGAATGCTTGCTGTTCACAGATTCACTTGTCCTAGCACATTTAGTTTTATAATCTAAATTTGCATGCATCTTGTTAATTATTTCCATTTACAAATCGTTCTTTATTGCAATATTTACATTAGTATTTTCATCACTCCTTATATGCTTCAATGAACCACTTTAGGTAATTGATCCATATTTGTGAACTGGTAATTTAAAGCAAAAAACAAGTTAAGAAACCTAAGCAATGATATACGTATTATGTGAAAATGCTTCGGTTGAGAAAACACTGTACCCTGTTTCCAGAAAGTTAGCCAAGGCAGACTGACCCCAGATTCTAAGGTGTAAGCAGAATTTTAAACAGATGACTTGAGCTAGCCATAAAGAATTTTTGTAAAAAAATAAAGATTCATCCCACACATCAAATTTGTGAAATATGTATGATCAGACAGTTCTATTGATTTTTTTTTCCTTCTAAAACTGCCTAAAAGTCACTGGGTGCCACTTAATTAGTGGCAGGGGACTTCCTTGCTCTTTGAAGACATTTTTGAGGAAATCTATTCTAGGAGATTCTGAAAACTGCCTCCACTGAGCAACTACTGCCCTCCTCTCTACACTACCTCTCACCCTCCTCATTGCTAATTATAATTCGCAGTTCTGATTTATCTATTTTACATAATAGCTTTCTTGTAAGTTTGGTTAGAAAGAAGGATTTTTGAGCTTTAAAAAGTTTGAAAACCACTAGATAATCTCTAAGGAAGCTTCACCCTTGAAAATTCTATTACAATATAATTTCCAAAAGAATTCCTTGCCTGAGACATCTGCTTTGGCAAATATACAGGGTTACTGTTATTGAACATTTCTGGTGTATACACACATTTATAATTCTGGGGAAGTGAAATAACATGCATTATTTCATTTAATCATCAGACTCACACTAAGGTAGGTAGACAGTCTTATTTTTTTTGCAGATGAGGATACTGAGGCAACTGAGGACCAAGGCAACTGACCTAATGTCTCATGGCTAGGTGTGTGGCAGGCAGGCAGGCACAGGTATGAACTAGTTTCTTTGACTCCCATAGCCCACTCCCTCTGCCCTGGTACCCCACACCTCCTCAGCTGGATGGTGAGCTCAAGACCGTGGGTGGGAAGATAAAGATAAAGTATATCTCTGGAGTCTTTCCATCTTTCCCTTAATGCCTCTCCTCTCATCCCCTTTCCTTCTCCCCCAAGGCCTTTGCAATAATTGTTAACTCATTTTAATCTTGGCAGGTTATCAACCCAAGTGTATAGTAATAACTAGAGTATGAGATGATATGGCTTAGCACCTACCAAGAAATATTAGGAGACTCTTGAAGATGGAAAATTCTTTTGCAACTTCAACCAATGAGGTTTTAATAGAGAAGTGCCAAGTTGTGGGGTTTATATTTTCAAAACAGAAGGTCTTTTCTGGTGCCTTCTAAGACCTCACCTTAAATACGGGTTTATTCCACAGACTAGTGTCACAGCTGTTATGATGACTTCTTCTGCCCTCCACAGCATCTGTTATAGTGCTTGGGTAAGCAACCAATAAATAGGTAGAACATGATAATGAAAAAGTAAATTAGTCATAGAAAATCCCATTGTAGTTGTGGATATTCCTACACTACATGGCAACATTTAAATACTTTTTTCCTACAGAAGGCCTATGTGCCTCCTTTTCAGATGAAATGCATTTTTATATGCCTCCAAGGTGGGTTAAGCATCTACACTACAGAAATTCAGTGCCATTGTGTATGTTTCAGAATATTACAGCACAGGATCACAGGATTTACTATGCCATGTTCTATTTTATTATATAATAATAGAAGTCATTAATTTTTTAGAGGGAGGCAAGGCTGATTGTCCTTGTGTGCTGAAAGGCTAGGACTGTAAAGAACATGAGAGGATGATATGTGATATCTTTTAGACTAGATATCATAGCTTATTGGAGGTGAACGGTTGGTTTCCAGACTGCTACTTTGATGATAGTCCCATATGCCCATTATGGTGCCACCTCATGTCACCAGTATCCAAGTAGGTGTAGCTTTGGTGCAAGTTAGTATGGTGAACCTTGAGGTTTTTGAGCAACTAAAAATCTGAGGAAAGATGACTTTATTTTCATGTAACATTGATGGTTCTCCTTAGAAAATTCTTAAACACTTTCTTATGCTAAGGCATATAAACTTAGACTGTTTGCAGAGAAAAACAAAGGTAAGAGATTGGGAAAGCAGAGAAAAGAAGGTGACCGGTAGAATAGAAGTTATGTTAAGACTTTGGAGAAGGAAATTAGACTCAAAATAGAAAAGCTGAGTCAAAATCACCATGGCATTAGATCACACGCCTGTCATTAGGAGTGAGTTCATATTAGGCCACAGTGTTGCAGTAGGTTCTGCTTTACTCTGGAATTACCCTGATAATTAGCAGAAGGGTCACTAGCACAATACCCTGTTTGGGACTTACAATCTCTAAACAAAGGACACTCTGAAAGAAGACTATTTATCTTTTGATCATTAGACTTCAAATAATGGATGCCATGGCCAGACAAACAAAACCAACTGGTGCAATGCAATACAATTCAGTAACTAAATTAGGTAGCAGAGATATGTTTAAATTGTAGAGGACTGTTACTGTTGCCTGGGCAGCCCACTTCTGAATGCCTGAGCATTCTTGATGTGGAAGCCTTCCCATCAAATCTTGGCTATACTCAAGAATGCTCGGATGACTCAATGGACTCCATCAGTGGTAGAGCCCAATGGTCATCCAAGAATAGGTTAACACAATAGGGGAGGATATGTTTCTGATTTCACAATGCTATTGCATCCTCTGGAGACTATTGGCAGAACTGCTGTACTTCCCAGGACTGAGAAAGAAAGGGGCCATTTTTCTTGTGAACATATAAACTGCTGGAATAATTCTACCTAGTGTTTTCTGGTAGCAGCATGTGCTAGATGAAATGCTGTGAACCTTAACTACCCTTTTTGCCCAGGGAGCTGTCCCTTTCTTCCCTACTGGATCCTTAAATCATGGAGGGCTCCAAGGAATCTGACTTGGGTTGTATCTACATATGGAAAGAGAAACTTGTATTAAGGCCTTGCTTCTAATGCCAACTCTAGTGATTATTGCTTAATTATATTATTCTACTGAGGATTAGAAATAGAAACTGGAGTGAAAGAACTTTTCTCCTCAATTTAAGACCAGCTAAAATTGCTGAAAGCGTGTACTGAGACTTTTTTTTATTAGCATTAATTCACCCTCCCAAAATTTATGAACTACTCTGTAAGTGTCAGGCATTATTTAAGCATTTGTTCAACAAAAGAAACAAAAACTCTCCTCTCAGAAATTCCATTCTAGTTAGTTAAAAAGCCTAGATTCCATTTCAAGATATAAGAACTCACTAAAATTGCTGGGTTGGAAAGCTTTTTGTCTATGTGGGTCTGAGAAGTTAAGATCTACAAAGAACCTGAATTATATGTGGAAATCATTTCCTACTGGCTGATGGAGAATAGTTTGTTTAGAAAGTGATTAAGTGCTATGGAAAAAGAATTGATCAAGGAGGATCAGAAGTATGGGGTGAATGGAATCTGGGCGTTTTGTAGTTTTGAATAGGATGGTTAGGATAGGCCTTAGAGAAAAGATGACAGTTGAGCAAAGTGTATCATTCTAGTTATCATAACTAGCATTATGGCTAGCTGCCTTTTGTGCATTTCTACCTTAAGTCTTACAACAGGTGGTCACTGAGACTTACAGTAGTTAATTCTACCCAGTGTTACACAGCTAGTTAGAGACAATAGAATTTAAATTTAGGACTTTCTGATTGAGAGTCTAAGTTACATTATACTGCACTGTGTCTCAGAGCAGTAGTTTTCAAACTGTATTTACAAACCCACCAAGATATGACTTATTAGCTTTATAAAGTATCAATTATTCGCTATATTTTCAAACTATACTTAAAAGCATGTACTCAAAAATAATGTAATCCACATATTAACATATTGAAGGGCCTCAACCTTAAACTGTGTACTAGGTGCGTTTTGCAGATGTGCAACTGTTTTTACATCACTGTACATTTGAACAATGTATACAGATTTCATTGGGTAGGAATGTTCTAACTTTTCAGAATATAAAAAGAAATCCAGGCTTTAGCATGCCTGTTCACATAACATTGTATAGCATCTTAAGTGTAGCACAGAGTAGAATCAGGTATGTTTGCTGGTTACATGGTCGTATCGCTGTGGAATCATCAACAACTTACTAACACGGAAACCTATCACATGTTTATATAATGTCAGTAAAAGTCAGGAAATGACAGTATTTTATGGCAATTTTCAAACTTTCACAAAAGCAGAGAGAAAAGTATCTTCACTTTATTTAAACAATTATCCACTATAGTCCTTTAAATTAAAAAAAATCCATTAAAAATAGTTCAATTACTCAGAAACCATTGTGCTCAAACCTCCTGAAGCTAATTATTAATTGCGATTCTTCATAAAGAATTTGGTATATCTTCCCTTGAAAAACATTTTGTTTCCACCGCCCAGATCCTGTTTTCAAAACATTGGCTTAGTCACTGACAATTTTTGTGTGAAAAGCTAAAAGTATTTTAAGGTCGTTAATGAAAGTAGCAAATCAATAATGTGATTTCTTGTTTCTTTATCAAAGTAGTAAAAACATATTTCTGTTGTCTGGCAGTTTGTCATTGTTTCTTTGAATACATGAACAAGAAGCTTATGAACAGTAAGATCTAAAAGGTGATATAACTGGTTGTATGTGTGTGCTCACTGCCTCTCTTCATCTAGTTGGGGATTAGGACAGAACTTGGTAGAGCACATTTCAGGAAAAGGGTTCTATATTTTCTGCAATCATTTTGGGGAGCACTTTCATTCTTGAATTTAGAATTTGACACACAGTCTGTGCTATTATGAGGAATTTCTAGAAGAAGTTAAGAGCCATGTGTGCTTCAAAAGATTATGTGCTTGCATGCAAAAAAATAGACTCTTACAAGTTTAAATATTTTCCCTACTGAATAATAAAAGATACAAAGAGGTGCAAAAAACTATTTATGACTAAAAACCGTTCCTCCAGACTCCTGTGTTTCCACTAAACTTTAAAGGTACATTTTCACATTGTGTGTTAATGAGATGTGCATTTTGATGGACTAACTCCTCTGGTGAACTTTAATGTGTGCCATTTTTCTAAAACCCTGGATAACTTACTTTTGGAAAGTGGAAAATTGTTTATTTCTTTTATTTCCATGAGGCCCAGTACTGTGTTCCAATGCACCCAGTATAACTGGACTATAAAAATAATAAATGTGTGACGACATAATAAATGTCATGCTTTCACACGGCAAATTGTCAATATCTATTGACATTTGTTCTTATGGCATCTATTAAGGCCACACCATATTTATTAACTTTGGTTTGATTATACCGCTCCATTAACTTGGTAATTTCATTACAGTTTAAGAGGGATGTTAGCTGTTGGATTTAGTTTAAATTTTATGCAAAAGCCCAGAAGACCTTGGGCAGTAAACACATTTTTTATAAATCAAATAAATAATTAATGAATAAGAAGCTATTTTAGAAAAACAGAAAAGAGAATCAGGATCAGATAACTTTTTAATAACACATACTGAGAAATTTCTTTAGAGATTAGCGTTATAAAACTGTGTTAGGTCTGTTCATATGCTTGTTAGGCAAATACTGTCATGTAGAAATATCCATGTCACAGGGACCATCACTTTAGTCAGAAAATAGTTATGTTAAGTTCACATAGACAGTATGAACAATGAAAGAAGATGCTTGTATGGGGGCAATAGGATGATAAATTTGGTCGTTTCTGAACTAATTTTAAACATGATATTGTGGAAATTTGATGAGACAAATGCTTCCCTGATGAAAAAGAATCTCCAACAATTGCCAACAACACTGGTTAAGAGAGAACATATTGAGTAAGGAATTTAGCCTGTAGTCAGTCTCGCCAGTAAAATATACAGAATATAACTCTGTGTTATTTTAGTTACTATCTATTGACAAGTCGTAGATTACACACCTGGGTTTGACCTTTCTGTTCTCAGGCAACTAATTTGTTTAATTTATTGTTCTCTTTGAAAGCCATGAGAACATAAAAAAAAATGTTTTCAAAGCCTTGAAAACAAATGAGTAAACACATGTTCTACTTATCATTTGTCAGACTGAACAAAGTTCTTTGGATGTGTTCAACAGCTCTTGGATGAAGACAAACACTATTCGTTAAATAAATGAACGATTTCGCTGGGATCAGAAAGTTTCAGCAGAAGCTATTAATTTTTATGAGCATTAGATCTGACAAAAATCTATGTATCTGTAAGCTCCTTCCCCCCCCAAAAACCCATCATGTTAACATCAAGAATAGAGAATCAGACAATTCAGATGAAAATTGTAGCATATGGTAGGGTCTTTACAATGGTGAGAAGATAGGCCAAAAATTATGTTTGTAAATTTCTGAAATGATTTCCAGAAATGCATTACAGGCTAAGTGTTTTATACAGTACGTATTGTTAGCAGGTGTTGTGAGTACTTTATTTCTTACACACAATGCTGACATTTTACTCCTTTATACTCTTTAAGGGAACAAGCAGCATAATTGGAATTCCTTAGAGAATGATTTGTTAGTTATTTTGGACCTTTACAGGGAGTAAATGGTAAATAGGAGCTGAGTTTTTGGACATTAGCATCTATTGGTTGAGCAGATTATACTGTAAATTTTAAAAAGGAAGGGCAATTTATGCAATGATACTAACAGCTGCACAGTTATTGTGTAATAGTGGCCCACCTGGGCTGAATTGTGAATCACAAAACAAAGCTGAATGCTTTCAATTCCATGATGTATTATGCTACAAGGGAAGCTTTCAGCTAAGCAGAATGTTGGAGCTACTGTCAGACCATTTCTCTGCCAAATTACTACTGCACTGAAAAATGACTACAGTGATATCACTTGGTGAGATCATCACAGTCGACTTCTCTTAATGTTTCCATCATTTCCGATCCCAATTTTACATCTTAGTCATTACTTTTGATAATGAACTGTTTTCTCCTCCTTCACTTTGATAGAGCTTATATTAAACTAAAATAAAACCATATTCAGCTCTTTAAGAGTGAGAACACATTCGGTTTCCTCCCTCCTTCGTCATGAGCAGTTAAATAGGTGAACAATGTCCAGGCAATGAGTTATAAGCTATGATTTATTTATAATGTGCAGTTATTTTAAACATAGGAGAGCATTCGTATACGTAGGTTAGACTCAGCAAAAGTAAGCCTTTCTAAACTTCAAGAATTTACTACCAAATGATGTGATTGATTAGCTTTCTAAAATTTTACTCAAAAGGAAAAAGAAAAAAAAAAAACTTCCCACATCTCCATCAAATTCCTAACTCTGCATTTCTGCAATTTTCCTCCATACTTGTGCTGAAGAGAATAATGGAAGCTTCTAGAAATATGAATTCTTGGAAAAGGGAAGAGTTGAGACATGCGGAAACCATGTGGTCTTGCTGTGAATCATCACAAATATGAGCCAAAGTAAAGTTGGGCATGATATCAAGCATTGTTTTCTTTCCAGGTTTTGCTAAATCTGGCTGGGTTTTACAAACACTTCAGGGGAAGTTCAGAGTTCTGCGTTTTATTCCTAAATCTTTCATATGACCTGAGAAGTCACTTAAGCTTGTAGATGTGCTTGAGATGGATTTGAAACCACCTTTCAAAATATATCAGGAGTGAGAGATGCTCATTAGGGTTCTTTCTCCTCATCCATGCTCAGACAAAAGCATGAAAACAGTGATATTGTATTTTGATGCAAAGAATAATTCAATTTTTAATAAAGCAAATGGCTGTCTGGATAAATCTGTTAATCAGTTTTCTCCTTACTTGCTCTCTTTCAGTAATGTGGTTTCCATTATACATTTCAATTCTGCTTCATTGTTGGCAAGCATCTGTTTTAAAATACAGTTAAAAACTGGTACTCTTGGTCCAATTCCAAGGGGCAAAATCAGCAAGAATAAGTAATCCCACAGTCTTAAGAAGAAACTTCTAAACCATGAAAAAAAGCAATAAGTACTAAACTTTGAATAAAAGAGCCATAAATGAGTCTGGAAGCCTCATTTACATTGTAATGTGCATACCAGCATGATGTCATTATCAATTAGTGTGAGTATTTTCTAACAGCCATCTATTTGGAGTATGTAGTCATTTAGTTTATGGTTATGATTGTGGTGTGTGTGTGTTGGTATCAGAAAGAGAACACTGTGAACACAGCAATGTCCATGGAAAGTAGTGGTATGGAAAAAATTTATGCCAGCCATGAATCAGTCCTACTTCATTTAATGTTATTTATTGATATGAGGTAGATAGAGTACCTCAATAATCTATGTGTGTTGAATAGAATAATAAAATCTGGATGTAATATAATCTTTCTACTGTATGAGTTAAAGCAATAAATATATATATGTATTCTTTTTTGTCATTCTCACAATGCAATTTTTTTCTTTTGGATTTTGAAATGCTATAGCTATTGTTCAGACAAATATTTCATTCTCTGTGATTGGTCTTGCTCAGTCTCTCTGATTATATTTCAAGACTGCTGGTGCATGGATTAGTGGAGTCCAAGATATGAGGTGAGACAGTCCTCTTGAATTTAGTTTTTATTTTTTATAATTCTGTGAGAACCTATGGTGTTTGCATGGACATTGGTTGTAGAATATAAAGCGACTTTAATGAAGTGACTGTGCTTCTTGGGTCTGTTTTTTTGGCTTTAGAAATGTTGTTTTTGAAAATTTAATTTAATTTGTTTCTGATTCCTTCCGCACACTCTGAAATATTCCCTAGACTTTTAAAAATCTGTTCTGCTTTGCTTCATTTTCACATATCAGCTCATCCCAATGATTATGAAATATTTGTTGATTTATGAATTCAGAATACAAATAACTTACAATGATTGAGACTTATCAGTGAAAGTTGTAGTTCATATATTTGTGGAGAGTATTTCTCAATGATATTGTGAAAAGTGTGAGAAGGTCACCTGAGAAACATATGCCTTTGGGGTAAAAAAATTGAAAATGGCACTTGGTTTACCTTTGCAGTAAACTAGGAATAATCGTAAACAAAGAAAAACAGCAACAATGATAAAACCCTGTTTCTGGACTCTGCTCTAATTAGTCCGTCTTACCTGAATGGCTGGCCTTCCTCTGGACAGTGGTTTACATGCAGTCTCTGGGCTCTCAGGCTGAGACTGAGATACTTTGCTCTGACCATGTTGCAGTTTGGTGATCTGTGTAATGTTGTGTGTCTTTGTTAATCACACAGTGGAAGGACTGAGCTTACTGAATCACTTGCTTTATTACAACTCCAGAAGCACACTGTAACTGCCTCGTGGGAACTTTCTCAGAGGGAGTTATTTTAGAAGCAGTCACTATGTAAAACCATCTCTTCAATTCCCGTAAACGGCACCAGGACATTCTCCTACAACTGAGCTAAATAAGCAAAGTAGCCCTTTTGATAAGCTTTTCTAGTGCAGTATTTTTTATGTGACATTTACTATCCTCATAGCATTAGCACACTAAATTTGTAGGGTGGTAATCGAATGGGTTAATGTATGTAAGAGTGTTGCAGTACAGTGCCTGGGAACTGATAAGCGCTTAACACATGCTAAGTATTCCTCAATGATGCTGGCCATTAACCACGTTTACATCATATAGTAAGTTTCAAATGGGCATTCACCTATACTGTTTTGATTGAAAAGTTGGATGTGCTCCATTTTACCCCATTACACAAATGTGTGTTTTAAAAATAAGTTTATGAAACTCTTCCACCTGATCACATTCTCTCTCGCCATTTCCTAAGTTTTACTCATCAGGATTCTAACTCCTGTCATGTCTATCTTTCTTGCTTTACCATCCTTTTTTCTGCAACCTATAAATGCTTTCAAGTTTTCCTCCAAGCCCCATCCATAAAACATAATACTTCTTGATCCAAATTTCTCTTTAAGCAATAGATTTAAGTTTACTATTTCCTTCCTAGTCAAATTTTGAAAGAACTGTCTACTTGATGTCACCTCCAGACTCTCAGTATAGTTTGAAACAATGAGTGATATGGTAGGATGAATATACAGATGTAGTTGCATGTACAGCATTGAGTGAATCTATTGCAAATTGAGTGTTAATCAGAAAAAAAGATGTTTCAGTGTTTAAACTGTGAGTCTAGATTGTTAGAAATTGTCTTACATACTGTGGAGAATGCCAAGAGAAGGCAAGGTATGACTTCTATCTCCAAGTACTACTCTCAGGCACTGTATTTAATGCACATTATGGAATTGAATGAAGGAGGCTCCATAGTGTATGTGGAGACACATTTTGTACTGTCTGAGGCTTGCTAGGGTCATGAAGATGATGATTCCTGAGATTAAAAGGCAGACAGATACCTTTTGGTTGGGAAGGGGATGGTGGCAATATCAGAGCTGGGTTTAAAGTTTGAGTCCATGTGACAAGGTTGAGGAGATACAGTTCCAGGTGAGAAAATAGTATGCAAATATGGTGAATAATGGAAAATATGTTTTATAGACACGATCAATCTGTCTAGGAAAGAAAAGTCTTATGAGAGAGTGGTACAAGTTAACACAACGGTATCGCCCGATGCACACTTTATTCAATAAATATGTTCCTGGAAAATGAAAGGATATAGAGGCTAATGTATTTAGTTCTTTTAGAAGTAATGACAATTGGCTGTCTCATCAATGAGTGAATGCTGGTTAACTAGGTTTACCTTAGTGTAAGTTAAGGATTGCATTTGTAATTGTAACATTACAATAGCAATCGCATTGGTGTTAGCAATTGTGTCAACTCTTTCAGACTTTTAGACCTATCATTTGTTATATAATAATTAACTGGCACCTATCTTTTAATATATTAATAGTAGATGCTACACACAGTACAAGGTGTTGTTGGCTTCTTGGATGTTATTTCAATAAATGCTATTCATGTCAGTCCATTTTTTTTTTCACCATTAACTATCTCAAGAAATTCCTGTGTTTTGTAGCATTTTGCAAGGCAAATTTAGGGAGGAATTAAGTCATACCAATTAATTTCCAGAGAGCTCACAGATCCTAGGTCATTGTCAAATTTTACAAAGTTTGTTAAATTGATAAGAATAGGGCTAAAAGCCTATTTCTGTTCACTAGGACTTTTTCTGTTTGCTAGATATGACCCAAGAGACTTGAAATTGTTCATGTGACTTCCAGTCATTTACCAATTTAGTGTGCTTATTTATTGTTCTATGGAAACACTTTATTGATATTTATATGTCAGTTTGTCAGCTTGGGTCATTCTGTGCAATATTGCAAAATATTTCTCTCTCTCTTTTTCCTTTCAGAGTTTGTGTTTCTCTAAAGAGGTCCTGTGGAATAACCTTCTTTTAGTAATTTTGAGGGGGTGATGAGGGTGGAGGCTAGAACTCTGGGAGATGGAAAGTGTAGACAGATTGCATTTGCTGGTTTATGTGCAACCTAGTGGATGTCAAAGAAGATGGAGTATTATTATGATTGAAAACATTAAATCAAGTCTTAATTCAGTGACTTGGTATTAGCCTTTCATTTAAAGCATCATCATCAGAGGAAAACTATGACACATTTGTCCAACTATGGTTCTTTGAAAGCAATCAATCAGGGGAGAATTTGTCTTTTACATCACTATTTCACATAGAGCTGCTGAGTCAATTTGGAGAACAGTGTGCCAAGACTAAAATATTAAGATTCCAAAACGAATAATTATCATTTCCCTTATTTTCCTACTGGAAACTCAAAATTATGAAGTTATTGGCAAGAAAACTCCCAGTATAAGAAGTAACATGTTTTCAAGATCTAAATAATGTAATATAACAGAAGCAACCAATAACCAATCATAAAAATCAGAGCTGGACAAACAGTATGTCATATATCAGCCACATTTCTTTGAACAGATTCTTATTTTTCCTGGTATATTATTCCATGTACTAATTTATTGGAGGCTGGAAATTGTCTAACCATGTTCCATACTCTTTTTAAGTAACACTATAAAAGGAATATCTACTTAATTATCACTCAAAATTGATGATTTTAATTTCATATGTAAAGACTACAAATGTGACTTCACATGGGTTTGCTGTAAAATCTTTCTCTGACAAGGCTTATCAGACTCTAAGAGCTGGAAGGGAAGTTAAGTTCCTAGTTTAGCTGCTCTAACATCACTAATTATCAGGATTTTAGTCAAATCAAAGCCACACTGAGATATCACCTCACACCTGTTGAAACAGCTATTATAAAAGACAAAAGATAAATTTTGTCAAAGATATGGAGAAGAGACCTCTTTTACACTCTTGGTGGGATGCAAACTAGTATACACATTGTGGAAAACAGTATGAAGGTTTTCCAAAAAAGTAAAACTACCATATTTTCTAGCAATCCCACTTCTGGAGACATATACAAAGAAAATGAAGGCAGTATCTCAAAGAGATTTCAGCATTCCCATGTTCATCACAGCATTATTTACAATAGCCAAGATATGTAATCAGCCTAAGTGTCCATCAGCAAATGAATGGATAAAGAAAATGTGATATGTATACATGATGGAATACCATTTGTTCTTAAGAAAAGGAAATTCTGTCATTTGCGACAACATGGATGAAACTGGAGGTCCCTATATTAAATGAAATAAGACAGACGCAGAAAGAGAAATACTGCATTATTTTATTTATATATGGAATCTAAAAATGTTGAACTCATAGAAGTAGAGAAAACGGTGGCTGTGTCATGGAGATTGGAGAGAAATTAGTCAAAGAATGTAAGATTTCAGTTAGTTGAGAAATAAGTTTAAGAGATTTATTGCATAACATGGTGATTATAATTATAACAATATGTTGTAAACTTGAAAATTGCTAAGAGAGTAGATTTTAAATATTCTTACCACAAATAAATGATAAGTACACAAGATTTTACACAAGATCTTACAGCAAACCCATGTGAAGTGGGGTAATGCATGGATTCAGCAATTCCCCAATGTATACATATTTCAAAACGGCACACTGCGCATCATAAGCATATGAAATTTTTGTCAACTAATAAAATAAAATAAATTAGTAAAAATAGAAATAATTATTTATCTCACTAGGCCATTTGCCAGGTGAGAAGCCTGGGCCCAGAGGTACCTGAATCACCCAACTTCTTGCATCTAGGCCACATCTACTTCTTGTACCTGACACTTACATGAGAGCATGAAATTCTATAAGTTCTCTGAGCTTCAAAGGTTAATAATTTTACTGTGCTTTGGTATCATTTGATTGTTTGATTATTTTTCTTGTGAGGCAAATATTCCCATAGGGATGGAAACTACATTTAATCAGTAATTACTTTTTGACTACTGTAGTATGGATATGTGCTGGCTTCAGAGGATGGGCTTTGCTGTCTGACACCCACAGATTCAAGTGCTGACCCTGACACTTTCTCAGCGACATTTGATGCTACTTAACCTGAGTCTCAGTTTCTTTATGCATAAAATAATATTTATTATTGTGAACAGAGGGAAGAGTCAATAAATATTGTTCTCATTATTATTCAATAACCATTGATCAGCTGAATCTGGGAAAAAATTTTCAGGGGTTACTGACTTTAAAAATACTTCTTATTTCCTATTGCTTGAAAAAGTGATAGTTGTAGTAGAGATAACATTTGTGAATGTGTTCAACTATGTTCCCTATTGGTAGGATTTCTAGATTTATAGATTTCATGACCTACCTGTGGTTAACTTGTCTGAATGACACAGAAAAAAAAAAACCCAAAAGGTAATTTATTAACTTACCAGTGAGTCAGAGGTAGGTCGGAGTTCAAGCAAGATGTGAACCAAAAATTAAAGTGTATAACCAAGGATCTTGTTTTCTTTCTAACTATACTCTGCCTGCCAAAGTGTCTGCCTCACCCAGGAAAGTCTCAGTTCCTGGGAACTCATTCATATTAAGCAGTGAAAGAGAGAAAATCTCTTCTGGGGGGCTCTCAAAGAAGAATACAGAAACTTATTTCTTCAGAAATTTTTCATGTCAGGCACTGAATGTACTTTTGTTGCATCAGGATCCATATCTGGTGTTATGGATGGAGTCACCTTCTCCTGAACTAAAAGTATTGTGATGGAGAGGGGATGATACTCAAAACAAAAGTAAAATATGCTTACTAAGAGAGAAAAACAATGGATAATGGGTAGGCCAAAATGTCCACTACAGCTCTCCAAAGCTACTAGTACGCTCCAAATCTGATGTCAAATGTTAGATGTGACCACAGCTCTTTATTTTATAAAACATCAAATTATTTGCCTTTGCATAGATTAAAATGATTAATTTAAACATAAGCGTATCAGCATGAAGATATAAAGAATGGCATCTATTTCTATTCAAATTTTCTCAATCTCTTTCCAAAGCAGCGTCCCATGGAAGAGTTTACTATTTTTGGATACGAGGTCTAGATTAATTGTAATAAATATAGCACATTTCAGAATTCTGAATATGGAAGGTGGTATTTGAAGCTTTGAACCCAAAGACAAATTCCTGAAATTGTTTTGTATTATCATGTAACTGAATTTTCTTCTTAAGAAAAATGTCTTATTAAGCAAGAAAGAAGAGAGATTGGAATTCATTCATTTGAATCATTTTGACCCAAAACATGTTTTCTACTTTTAGCAAATTACAGTGTTATCAACATATAATCTTTATTTTCCCACTTATTATTTAACAAAATATTAGTCAAGTTGGAAATTATTTTTTGTTGCTATCAAGGAAATGTATGCATTGGCATCCTTCAAGCATTTATGGATCACACATGAATGTCTGAGGATACAGTGTTTATCCAAGCTGCAGTAGACTAAAAATAATTGTGACTTCAAAGTAGTTTGCATTTTCATAGAGAATATATACCTCATTCATAGAAAAAATAAACACAGAACCAAATGATATCAAGCACAACAGAGTGATGCAACTATAGAATCTCAGAGAACTTTCAGAATAAGTGATTATTTTGGACCTCATGGTTTTCAAGTCCACCAAAGAGTCTCATGATAATGTTGAGTAACCTAGAAGAATGCTGCATTCTGGACAGTCTGTTAGTACTTGAAGTCATGGATTCTTTTGGCGTCAGATTAAGGATACAAATGTTCACATTGTAAATCTGCTCTTCCACCCAGAATTGCACACACAAATTTTGGGGATTTGTGTATTTCCTAAAGCTCATTTTTAGACCCAGGCTTATATAAACCTTTTTTAACAGAATGCAAAACTAAGCCCTACTTACATTTTAAAATTTAGATAAGATCAGGCATGTTCAACATGGTCTAGCCATAGATGAATTTGAAATTTAATATTTGCCTTCTTACTGGCATAGATGTAGGGATTTGAAAGAACCAAGTTCACTGTTTTCCAAAAGTATTTCTAATAGTTTCATCTAATAGGAGTAAGAAACTGTGAAGGAAGAATGGAGCATTAATGGGTTCTTCCAATGCCTTACACTTAGTATGTACAATGAATCTTGTCTAAGGTAATTAAAATTTGGTGAAATTTGGTCTTAGTATTATGCAGAGGTAGCAGCTCAATTCTAATGTTATGAAAGTAATAATGGGAAAATACTTATTAAAATAATTCCCCTTCATTTTGTCATAAGCAAACTACTTCATTGCTATATTATTTTTAGGTTTCTCAATAGGGTTTTCTTAATGTGTGAATTCATTAGAATATGCAAAATAAAGTGCCTGGCTAGTTTTCTTCAATTTCTTGCCTTTATAACTTCCGTGAAGCATTTCTTAAAATAAATAATATATTATGTTTATAGTGGTGTTCAGATAGTTCCACGAAGAATGTTTCTTACATTATATATTTTAAGGGCATTTTACTTCTGTCTTTTGATTTCTATAATTGCTAATAAGCTAAATGTTTTCTGAAATCAGTGTTCTCACTGGAAAAATCCAAAACATTAACTCAAATGACTGAAAAAACACGATTGGTCCTAACACGGAGCAAAACTATGTGGAAAATTTGTAATGATTTGTAAACATTTTTACACTTGTTATGATTCAGATATGGACTGTGCCCCAGAAAAGATGAGGATTTATTTTGATTGTCCTTGTAATTAGCTCAGCAATGTTTTTCTAAGTTATGATTTCATACTGACTATTAGAAATTGCACATTGTTGAGATGCCTCATGCAAAGAAGGTATGGGATTATATGACAACAATTAAATACATTAAAAGGTAAATTAGACAGGACTTCAAACCAAGAAAGTATGAAGCAAATGTAGTATAAATAGACTCGAGAAGAAAAACTGATCTCTAGTCTAATGTTTTAGATAAAATTCTAAGCACATAGCCCAATTTAATTTTGTATAAGTAGAGAAAAACTAGAGTACTAATGAGGTTATAGAAAATATGGATTTCACTACTATATTATTGGCATCAGTGTGGGGATTAGGGGAACATGTGTTGACCCACATGCTATACCACTGATATTTTTTTCTCCCAGGATGTGTGACAGCAGATTGACTATACAATTTGTAGGACCAGTGAAAAATGAAAATGTGCAACCCTTTGATCAACATTCCTTAAGTATTTCAAGATGGCAGTCAAAGAGTTTTTGACTCTATAGAGTCGGGCCCCATGTGACAACTCATCTTAGTGACAGGTGAAGAAGGGCGTTGTAGAGATGCTTCTGAATCCTGTCTGTCCCTGTCTCTCACACCTCTTGGGTTTTGAGGAGATGCTCAAACCAAGCCCACAAGAAGAGCTAACTCTCTGTTTGGTACAAGTTTTGAAGACAAGTAAGATGACAAGGGCTGCTCCTTCTTGAAATCTATCCTCTAGATAGGTTGTGAGGATTAATGAGTTAATATCAGAAATTGCTACAGGGTAAATCTTCACTTGCCTAAAAGAGCATAAAATTTTTATTTTGTCTTTTATGCTTTCTGACAATCCCTTCAGTCTGCCACTAGGCTTTTAGTGGAGCGTGTGGAGAATTTAGGACAAGATGATGAATCTTACTCAAGGGCATCTTGATAGCTTTGCAAACTTAATGCAATAATGTAGGTCTTAGACCCTGTGTCATAGAGTAAACAAAGACAACCAAAATTTCAGATAAAAGAGGCTATAACTTATCTATTGTCATTATTTAGGAGACAAATTACAGCAATGAGTATTTTTTTCCCTTAAAATCCTTTTTATCATCACATGTCTACCTAATTTTATTTTGAGCAACTAGAAAGCTATAAAGATACTCAGTTGAATGTTTAAGGCTGTATTTTATTTTAAACAGTGCATAAAAATATATTTTGCCTTCAATGAAAAAAACAATCTAGGTTGTACAAGTTGGAATCAGAGTAAAGCCCAAAAGAAGGATGTTGGAAGAGCCAGGATAGAAGCAAAGTGGCAACCTTTTGGCTTTTGCACATTCTAGAAAGCCCAGAGTCTCTGAGTGTAGGTTCCTGCCCCCCTGTTACAACCTGGCTGTGCCTGTGATCTTAGGAACCACTTGAGGGTGTCTTCTCTTTTGAGTCATTAGGAAAAAAGGTGCTAATGAGGTATTTAACACTTATACTCATTGAGCAAAAAGAAGAGGCTGCCTACAATCAGGGAAAGTAGCCAGGGGCAGTCAGAGGAAGAAGAGGAAGGCAGGCAAGCCATGGGGTATCTCACAGTTTAAGACAGTAAGTGGTTCAACATTTAGACTTAGAGGTTTCTTTTCTGTCTAGTGCCCTTTACTGTGTCCCTTTCAGTGAGTGAGTAGAAGTTAGGTATAGCCAATTCAAGGAAACTTTGGTGGATAGTGGGTAACATCTGTGTTGTGGATAGAGCCTCACAGTTCCTGCCCTCAAGGAGCTTTCAGACTTGAAGCAGAGGTCAGGGTCTCAGTAAGTACGAAAAATACTGGAAACCTTGTGAAGGAGTTGAAGAGGAAGAAGGAAAGAGAAAGATTAGGAAAGTTTTACTGAGGATGGTGTTTTCAGGGGCTAAACCTTGAGGGCTATGCTATGGAAAATGGACAGAAATGGGAGAGCAACAGAGACTGTATTAAAGAGAATTGTGAGGGGGGGACCCCCCCAAAACTTCAGAATTTATTTACAATAAATTGTGTATTTATTCTTGCATGTTTAAACTTTATTCATCTTCAAAATACTCTTTGTTTGATACAACACACCTAATCAAGATGCTTTTTTCACTGCTTAAAACAGTTTTTGGAGTTGTCACTTTTGCTGCTTTTTGTGCTTCTGTTGTTTTTAATCTCACCTCTTCCACACCAGTAAAACGTTTCCTTTTGAGAACTTTTTCATCTTGGGAAAGAAAAACAAAAAAAGTCGCTGGGGCAAGATTGGGCGAATAGGGAGGGTGGAGCACAGAAGTCACGCCTTTTTGGTCAAAAACTGCTGAACACTCAGCATTGTGTGGGCAGGTCCTCTTGTAAATCACCCATTATGAAATGGGCATAAGAGCTGAGAGAACTAAAAAAAAAAAATTCACTGAAGCCCAATGCAATCTCTCACAACAATGCTAACAGATACATTGATGTCAATAGATTCCTAGAAGACTTAACTAACGGGGAAAGCCTGTACTACAAGGGACCCACCCTCCAAAAGAAATTTCATTTTGGGTGGGTCTCCCCTTATATCATGGAATACCTACTGTGGCTAGATAGTATAATAGACACACACACAAAAATAGTAGGACAGACACTTTTCATATATTTGTCTCCTACAGACTTCATGATAGCTTTGTGAACCCACATGCTATTAGTTTCTTTTTTCTTTCTTTCTTTTTTTTTTTTTTTTGAGTTGGAGTCTCACTCTCTCGCCCAGACCGGAGTGTGGTGGCATGCTCCTGGCCACCGCAGCATCGACCTGCCAGGCTCTGGCAGTCCTTCAGCCTCAGCCTTCCAAGTAGCCAGAACTACAGGCCTGCACTACCACATCCAATTAATTTTTGATTTATTGTAGAGATGAGGTCTTGCCATGTTACCCAGGCGGCTCTCGAACCTGTGAGGTCAGGCAACAGGCAATCCACTCGCCTCGGCCTTCCAAGGTGCAGGATTACAGGCTGAGCCACCGCGCCTGGCCTATTAGCTTCTTTTAGAGACAAAAACAAAAACAAAACTTTGTTTCATCAAGGACAAGAGAGAGAGAGAGAGAGAGAGAGAGAGAGAGAGAGAGAGAGAGAGAGAGAATGATTAATATCCATAGAATAGCTAAACACCAAAAAATCAAAAAGATTCTGGTAATTACCCCAACATATAATTCAAAATAAAAATAATACTTAGCCGGGCTAAGATGAGGGAGGCTGAGGTGAGTGGATTGCCTGAACCCTCGAGTTCGAGACCCGCCTAGGCAACTTGGCGAGACCTCATCGCTACAATAAATAAAAAAATCAGCCGTGCGTGGTAGCGCATGCCTGTAATTCCGGCTACTCGAAAGGCTGAGGTGGAAGGATTGCCGGATCCCAGCAGGTCGAGGCTGCAGTGACCGGGAGCGGCCACTGCGCTCCAGTCTGGGCAACAGAGTGAGAGAGTGAGACTCCAACTCAAACAAAACAAAACAAAACAAAAAAACCAGTACTTAACATCATACACTCATTTGTGTGCTAGAATTAAACATTAGCTAATTTTTAGAGTTTCTCATGGCCAAGTGCTGGGTACGTTAATAAATGTGAACTTGCATCAAAATTGAGTAGCCCTTATTCTGCTGCACCTTAATTAGGTGCTCCTAACTAGTTATTGGATGAAATGACACTGCACCTAATGGTGACAGAACCAGTAAGTGACAGAGGAAAGATTCAAATTTAGGCCTATCTAACCTTATAATAACGTGCTTTTAATAATGTCGCTTTTCCAGTGAGCTCTGCCTAAGTTGAGTCCAACTCCTGTATGTCCGCTCACCTCAGGGAACCTGTTCATCAGTTAGGAACAGCCATACAGCTGGAGAGAGAATATCTCTGAGGAGGCAAGAAACTTCCTGGGACTCTGGTGATATACTGCAATGCTTGTGCCCTGTCTAAAGGGGGCAGATGCGGCTCTGTTCCTGGAGGTGTTGCCATTCAGATGGTGAGCTCAGTATTTTCAGATCTTCTAATTCTTCTACAAAAAATATAAAGTTAAGATTTGTAGGTGAGCCTTCTTCTTCTTTTTGTAATGATTGGCACTAAACCACATCTGACAAGATGCTATGCCAGCCAAACTAGATACATTTGCAAACACATGCTATTGTGGCTTGAATGAGAAAGGGCCTAGTCTGATATTTTGACAAAAGCTCAAGAAAATTCTGGTGTATGGCTCTCAGGTAGGGTGTCATATTGTGTGTCATAAAGTCACACACCAGGGAAGAAGTATAGAAGTGGTCCCATAAAAAGACATTGGTGATTACTTTGCGCTGATTTTTCATTTTTTCCAAGTGTCTGTCTTTTTCCTGCTATCTATTCTGTCTTAGGCCAATTGTTAAAACTGAACTGTGGAACGCGGACACTGTGAGTGTCACTTCAATAGGAATAAAGACATTCTGTCATCCATATGCACACACATAGCCTACACCTCCCAAGCATGTAGAAACATAGAATGTTGTTTTGCTCTTTTAATTACTTAAGAGTTAGGGGTAGGAGTGAACTAAAGTAAACACTGTAGTGCATCATTGCATGTTCTGAATTCCAGCATAATTCAAACCTCCCACTAAGATTTGTCATTCTGCCTCTAGGCAGGACTGTTCTTAAATTGTCCTTGACGTACGAGCACCTGTGGTATTCATTAAACCCTCCTGGGAATAAGCTTTCCTTAGAAATACTCAGAAAGTATCTCTCTAAAAAATAATATTCTCTATCTCCATCAGAAAGATGAAGGGATTGCCTTCACTCTGCTATATCGTAAAGGGCAAAAAATGTAGGTTAGCATGTAGAGAGTAGAATTAAGTCAGTGCTAGCAAGTATTCAAGAAACATACCTTATGTAGCTCATGACTCAATATCAGCAAAACCGTCCTCCCCACTCTGTCTTCAGAAAAGGGGCACAAGAATTCTGGAACATCATACTCTATTAATTTTTAAACAGTACTGGAAACGACTGCTTTTAAAACGTTGAAATATTAAGAATCGTTCTGTACCAGAAACAGATATTCTTATTTTAGAAAGTGCTTCTTCACCAACTATTATAATATTCTTTTGCAAGGAGCTCGCTAAAAAGGAGTACAGTTTTTGTTTTTGTTTTTGGATTTTTTTTGCATTGCAAGTCTGTCTTCTCTGTTCTGGTTCAAACCAATAACTCATTTTGTGCAGTCACAACTCAAGAATTTTGAGATTTCTGAGTCATCATCAGAACAGCATATTCTTCATGATCCTGTAGGCACGTTTCTTGATAATCCTTTGATTACTATAGCTCTAAATGGATATTTCTGGTATATTGTCTATCTAGCAGCCATATATTCCCACCTATTTGTCTTGGTAATTTCAGGCTCCAGAAGACCATATGGGCCATCTTCACAACTTCTACCATTTTCAGTGTTTATCTTTATTCCTTAAAAATTTCTCAAGAGTTATTTCCATTTCCCTTCTGTCTCTTTATTCTCTTCATTTTTCTTGAGTGAGATGATCAGGTATTCATTTTTGTAGAACTCCAGTTTTTAAGTTTGTGGAAAAGGCAAGCTAAGAAATAAAGAAACTGGCAAATCCTCAGGCTAAAGTTCTCGTCCTTGCTCTGTCATTGTTTACCATTAGTAATTCTTACGGGTCACTTAACACACCCATGTCTTAGATTCTCCAGTTACCAAATTCAGTGGCAGTAGTTTCCTCCTACCAGCTTATCAGGTTTGTCGTGGCAATGAATAATGTACATGAATTACTTTGAGATTCCTTGGAAAAATCTTGAGTTCTTGACCCCACTCTGCCAACAGCTCTGTTTGCAGCCTGTACAAGTCACTTTGACTGTTCTTTGCTTTGGTTTCTTCACCCGAACAATTTGAGTGATAATTTCTTTATCTACTTCACAGAGATGCCTGAGTCTCAATAGACAATTGTGCTACTTTGAAAAGAATCGAAGGCAGTGTGGCCTAGCTTCTGGGATAGAAATAGTACTGCGCTATGGTTACCAATGGTCTGTTATGTGCAGGCACTGGTGCCTTATGTCAATAATCTCTCATCATCTTTTCACGATTTCTACAATGTGTTTATAATAATCTCTATTTCCCTTTTTTCTTTTCTTTCTTTCTTTTCTTTTTTTGTCTACTGACCACGTTGGTGTGCAGTGGCATGATCATGGCTCACCACAGCCTTAAACTCCTCCCTCAGCCTCTCGAGTAGCTGGACAACAGGCACACGCCTCCAGACTGGAATAATTTTTTAACTTTTTTATAGAGACAAAGTCTTGCTATGTTACCCAGGCTGGTCTTGAATTTCTGTGTTCAAACAATCCTCCTGCCTTGCCTTCCAAAGTGCTGAGATTACAGGTGTGAGCCACTGCACCCAGCCCTCTATTTTTTTATGTAGATAGCAACACAGACTTGGTGTGTGAAAAACTAGTCCAAGGTGAAAACACCCAGTACAAGGCAAAATCAGAATTGAATCTAGTTTGTCTCATTTTTGACTATTTTTTTTAAACCTCAGTAAATGATGGCTGGTGTAATTTTATTCATTTATATACGTTTGCTTAATTAGCATCTATTATACAAATTTTGCTTTATTTGACCTGTATTTCTGAATGTTGCTTGTCTGTGCATCAAAGACAATGGCAACTTCAGACATGTCTTTAGGGACAAACAAAAAAGCTAAGTATAGTTTCTAATATGAGTTTAAACACAGATACACAAGGGAATACATAGTGTATTTAATCCATAGTGATAGAAAGCAGATCATTGGTTGGTGGGGTCAGGGTCAGTGGGGGATTCCTTTGGAAAAGAAACAAGGGAACACTTTGGGGTGAGGGAAATCTGTCTTAATTGTGGCAGTGGCTACACAGGTGCATACATTTGTCAAAACCCATTAATCTCCACACATAAAATGGAAACATTTTACTGTAGCTAAAGTAAGCCCCAATAGACTTGGTTTTTAAGGTACATCCTCTTGCTGTCTGATGGGGAAATTTACTTAGCCATTCTAAATTGCATATATATTCCTTCTGTGTACGCAGAAATACTAATTGCACCTGCCTCAAAAATTTGGGGAAGTGTGAAATAAGATAATCTATATAAAGAGCTTACCATCATATTTGTCCATAGTAAGCACTCAACACATGCTTATTCAGCAAAAATATGTGTGAGACAGTGTTCTCAGCAGTAAATAAGACAAAGTTTCTGCTCTCACAGAGCTTATATTCTAGACTGAGGGAGGCAGAGAATAAGCAACAGATAGATAAAGAAAAAAACCAAGATATGTCAAACGGCAATGTAGGTTGTGAAGCCAGTAAAACAGGGATGCAATAATGACTAAGAGTGGTGACTAGTTTTCTGAGTGGTTCCTGTAAGAAAATGTAATTTCAAATGAGATCTGTATAATATCAAAGAGACAGCCACAGGAAAATCTACAGGCAAGTGTTCCAGGAAGAAGGAACAGAATGTTCAAGGATCCCAAGGTGGAAGCAAGAGATCAAAGACTGGGGAAGAGGGATAAGAAGTGAGTTTGGGGCACTCCGCAGTAGGGCAACTTGTCTAGGCAATGGGGAGACCGTGGAGGAAACTGAGCAGGAAATGATGTAATGTGATTTATGTTTAAGCAGATTTTTTTGGCTGCTGTGTGTAAAGCATCAGTTCTAAAGGGGTGAGAGAAGCAACAGGGAGACCTCAAGAGAAATAATGCTGCTTGGACTACGGTGGTAGGTATAGGGATGGTGAGATATGTATGTCGAGGTTTGAGATCTGTTGGGGAGTAGAGAAAATAGAATTGCCAATGGTTTAGATGTGCCAAAAGATAGGCAAATCAAGTGGTTTTTTTTTTTTGCTTAAATTAGTTGCTATTTATTAACTTGACATTCACTAATCATATTATAATAATTTTCACTGATAAGCCCTTTGGTTATCTATTAGGCATTGTATCATAAAACATTTCTGGTATAATTACTGGCATATTGTGTTGGTGTGCTAAGTATTACTTTGGGGTCAAATCCTTAGCTTTGGGTCTTAAGCTCTCTATTATGCAACTAAATGGTTGTGCTGGAATCATTTCTGAAATCAGAAGAGCAGGCTGGATGTGATGAGTCATGCCTGTAACCCTAGCACTTTGCAGGCTAAGGCTGGAGGATTGCTTGAGGCCAGGAGTTTAAGACCAGCCTGGGCAACATAGCAAGACACCAGCTACACACACACACACACACCCCAGTGAAATTAGAAGAGCATCTGTGCTTGTGTGTGTCTGTATGTGCAAATGTAAATGTGTGTGCGTGTGCAATGTGATTTTGAGGCTCCAGAGCTCTACTTTCAGCAGTGACTTTCAAAGATAGAGCCCAGAATTTCTTTTTTTTTTTTGAGTTGGAGTCTCACTCTGCCGCCCAGACTGGAGTGCAGTGGCCACTCCCGGCCACCACAGCCTCGACCTGCTGGGCTCCGGTGATCCTTCCGCCTCAGCCTTCCGGGTAGCTGGAATTACAGGCATGCGCTACCACGCCCGGCTGATTTTTTGATTTATTGATTTATTGTAGAGATGAAGTCTCACCAAGTTGCCCAGGCGGGTCTCGAACCGGCGGGCTCAGACAATCCACTCACCTTAGCCTCCCAAAGGCGCGGGATTACAGGCTGAGCCACCGAACCTGGCTAGGATTTCTTATTAATAGGGGTCTTGATGTTGCCCCTTTCTCACTTCACTTGTACTATCTTATACTCTGCATAATATTTATGGAGCGAAGACTTTGCCCCAATGTGGTTTTCTCAATACTGTTTCTAAAGGAACAAGAATTCCATCAGTCATCCCCAGTATCTCTAAAGTGGCAGGTGAGAAAATGTCTAGCAGATTCCTCTCATAGTTTAGAATTCAATGGCTGGAGTTTAATTTTAACACTTTGGTGGAGAGGTTCAACATCGACCCCACAGTTGATTAGTAGAGTTTCCCTCACACCTCTATTTCCTTCCTCACTGTTTATTCTTCCTGCTTCCGTCTACATGGTCTCCCCTACACCCTTGAGAAACCACTGGAAATTTCACTCAGTATAAAAGACCATTCTGGGATAAATCATTGAACCACATTTCCCTGGGGAATACTGATAGCTAATAGAAGCTTTAATTCAATAATAATAAAATAAACAGTCATTGCCCTCAGTTGAGCACATTCTACCTGCCCGAGCTTTATAGGAATTCTCTCCCTTAATCCCTCCAGCAAACTCAAAAAGTCTCTTGTGCAAACTTGTAAAGCTCCTTTTTTCCCTCTTCTAATGGTGGCATACAGAGACTCAGAGAGTAAAGGAATTTGCCCAAGGCCACACAGCCATTAAGTGATGGAACTGAGACTTCAACTCAGGTCTGTCTCGCACCAGATTCTAAATTTAAAACTACTAAGCTATAGGGCCTTTATACACCTTAACCTTTGAGTATGGGATGTTACAGCAAATATTCCCCAGAATCTTGACTGGTTAGTATCTTGGCTGCTTACTAAATCAACTACTGTGATGCTGACCATGAAGCTTATGAGTATCACGAACTTGATGGCTGCTGCCAGAGTTTCTGTGTTACTTATAAGAAAGGATCTGTTTGTTATGTTTTGGGTCTTTCAACAAGGCATGAAAAATGGTATCACCTTCATTTTCAGACTCAAATTTCCCTGACTTTATGCCAAGCAATAGATATTTTTTAAGTGCATTTTTAATCCACTAGTATTAAATCACTAAAAAACTGTCCATTCATACAACAATTAATACATTATTAATCACGAAATTTTACATGCCTTAAATCTCAGTCAGACTATGTGCATACTTCCTGTATAAGGGAATTCAGACATGTATCGTTTAGCAAATAAGTTCAAATGGAGGCATTAGTGAGTATTAATGATCAACAAAAGCACAAAGACTATCTTTCAGATTTCAGATTCATGTTGCTTTAAGTTCTGGCCAGAACTTATGAAAGGAAACAATACATACGTGGTGTGTGTGTGTGTGTGTGTGTGTGTGTGTGTGTGTGTCTGTGTGTGTGTGTGTGTGTGTGTGTGTCTGTGTGTGTGTGTGTGTGTGTGTGTGTGTGTGTGTGAGAGAGAGAGAGAGAGAGAGAGAGAGAGAGAGAGATGCTTTCACGTGATATTTCTGGCTTGTTTAAAAGCAAGAAATAATGGAAATATGTTTGAAAGCATGATCTCATGGGATTTCTACTCCACTTCAGTGGAACAAAGTATTTGGTTTCTACACATAATAAAACATTGGAAACTGGCACCAGAACCAGCCCTCCCCCCCCAAAACCTGCGACTCTTCATTGCTTCTTGCAAACTTTATTTGCTGGAATTGGGAACCAAAAACTATTCACCTGTCTTACAAAAATTTAGTATTCAGAGACTATGTCTTTATGTGACTCAGATGTACTTTATTCAAGTGATGGAAAAATGGAAGTCTGAATCACAGATTACCAACAAAGCGATGCAGATGAATCTGTTAAAGTATATCTCCTCACTGTTTTGTTTTTGACTTCCAATTGGCACTTTTTCTTGCCTCTCAGCTTTGAAACTCGAGAATAAAAACGCCTCTGGAAACAAAGCAAAGCGAGCTGAAGTGTGTGCGTTATACAGAATACTGAGAGAGATCTTTGTGCTGTTCACAGCTACAGCTGTCACCGATTTTTCATCTACAGTAAGGTCAGCCAGACAAAAAGACCCAAGACAACACATTCAGTAGCATCTTTGTTCCCATCTCAGTCTAAAAGAGGTAACTTCTTGTAGTGACTTCCAATTACCGTCATTGTGATTTTTTCAGCACATCATTGCTGTGGATTAATTGTTGGTCATATTAAGGGGAGTTCTTTCAAGCTCCTAAAATAAAATAAATGTAGCTTTCATTAAAGACATTAACCCAAAAGCTCCAGAGAGAAATTCTTTAACTCTTCATAATGGAAACTGATTGGCTCTACCAATTAGTTTTGTGGGGATAAAGATTAGTTATTAATTCAAAATGATTTTCAACCGTAAAGATTCTACCCTGTTCTTCAGGGTTTGATGACATAAGTTATTACGGAGATCCTTTCTCTACTTTGCCCTGTCTTCCTGCTGAATCTTTCTCCATTCCTTTTTGTATCAAATGGCTAGATAGGATCAATCTTCTACTTATTAGGTATCTAAAGAACGGTTCATAAACTGAGGTTTAGGAATGATTCAACTATCAATGCCATCCATTTTCCTCTCACTGTTTGTGGCTATACTAAAATGTACATTTTTTGCACATTTTTTTTCTTTCCCTTCATCCCAATCATGATATAAGCTAAATAAAAAAAAAATCAGAAAACTTTTAGTCCGGATCTTTGCAATTTTTTAATTTCGAAAACATGATTCAGAAAGAACCTACCTCTCTATAGAATAAAGATGCTTATTTTTGGTGAATAAACAAAATGGAGGGGGCTAACTTAATTTGTCCAGTAGAGTTTTTGTTGTTGTTGAACTTCAGCTTGAATGGAGATCAGCGTCTCCAACATTTTCTTACTAAAAGATTGTTCCATGTTCTGTCTGCTTCCAGAATATTTTATTTTCATGACAACTTCTAAGGGAAGGAATTTCACACCATACCAGAACAATGCAAAACAGTATTTTCCTTGTGTTACAATTTACCTTTCTTTATTACTCATGTGGTTATACAGTGCATAGAAAGAGGTAATCAAAGCCTTCACAGACCTCAATATCTATAATTAAGAACTGCATCTAACAAGATATTTTTTCCTACTGACAAATAAATGCCACTTTTAAAAAGGATATTACAGGAACAGTGATAAAAAAAAAGGCAAAAGGGCAAAAATTGTTCCCTCTATTCTTCGTGGCAGAACACAGACAGTTTTTTTTTTTTTTTTGATAAGTCTTTACAATGAGTACACTGTTGACTTGGCATGCAGATCAAAAGACTGACAGATTTAATTCATGTTTCCGTGCTATACAAACAATGACATGTACGAGCCAATCTGGGCTGCTTTCAGCAAGTAATTGAAGGTAGTGCAAACACAGACTTTAAAAGATCAGTGGTGCACAACTGAACTATTCGACAAAAAGAGATCCGACAGCGCATATTCCTTTTACTGTTTCGTTGAGATTCCTCTATGCCTGCCCTCTGCCCTGCCCTTACCCTCCTGGAATTAATAGCGACTGATAGCCTGTGCATTGTGTCAACGGAAATGGACACACACACGCTGTATATTAACTCACTTGTCTGCTGCTGGGTGAAGAGATAAGCTCTGAGAGTGCAGAAGAATAATCTGAATACGTCTGGAAGTTAACCACAAGAAATCAATGTTTGCATAAGCTTCCATTACACAGGCAGCTTTTGCTCTGTAATGGGGATGGTCGGGTAATAAGATAATAAATTCATCCACAAATGTATAAAGGATGACCCCACAGGATTTTGACATGACATTTTCTGTGGATCTAAGTTGGCTGGAAAATACAAGCAGCATTTTTCTCCAGTAATTTGTGTACTTGATGTATTTTTTTTTTCAAATTGCATAGTGCCAGCAATTTGGTTTTTAAATACAATAGCCTTTTGAAAAGTACTGAAGAAAATGAATAGAAAATCACCAGCATCATAGCAAATTATCCCAGGTCAACACATAATGCCTTCATTTTCCAGATGTCTCAATTCAGGCAGCTACTTTGGACATTTTTGTCTAAGGATGCTTCTAAGTATTCCTAGTTTAATAATACATTTTCTGTTGTGTATTACCGTAGGCTAACATCATAGCATGTGTATCCCCCACATTCAGGTTCCAAAAGAAATGGATTTAAAACAACGTAGCCAGAGGCAGTACTTTTGCCTAAATGTTTCAGATGAATTCTTTGTTCAAAATTCTTGCCTTTACTTTAGGGTCATAGATAATTTCTCAGGATTCCTCCTCAATTATAAGCTATAATTATATTATACAAAAAGTTTTTAAACTATAATGTCCAAGTTTTTAGAAATGACAAGAGTTTAAACATTTGGAAGTTGTCTATCTAAAAATAATTAAATGGCAAATTGTTTTGAGAATATTGGGTCTTGCTTATGACTGTCTTAAAAATATTTACATAAACAATGCTAACTCAATGTAGAAAAAATTAGAAATTTCAAATAAGTAAAAATGGCAAAAATAAAATATCTGTAATTTTGTATCCCAGAGTCATTATTGCCATTTGGGCTCTATTCTTTCAAACTTTAAAAAATAATATTATGGCCATTTTCTTAGGAAATAAAGAAGAACCTGAGTCATTTATTAGTGTGGGAATATATATGAAATTTAATTTTTTTCCCATTGAGTTGTGCACAGTGCTTTGTCTGGTAAGTCTTTTTCCTTACATTGAGTTTCTTCTGTGGATTTCTTAGGATCTAGAGATTTTGAGTAGAAAGGTTCAACAAATGCATGTCTGTTATGTTAGAAAATGGTTAATATTTTCAGAATTACATGGGTTGGTTAGTGGCAGGGAGATAAAGTGATAAAGAGAGATGATTCCTAAAAACTTGAGCAGAGAAGTGAAATATTTGAAAACTGTGGGTGTGAAAGATAATCAAAGAAATTGAGCAGGTTTATTCTGCTTAAGAGCTTAAGAGAAATTTGTTAACTATCTTTACATGTGAATGGTTGTCATGTGGAGTTCTTTATGAGTGCTGTCTTAGTCAGTGCTGGCTGCTATAATAAAGATACCATAGACCCAGTGGCTTAAACAACAAACATTTATCAAACATTTATTTCTCCCAGTTCTGGAGGCTGGAAGTTCCAGATCAGGGTATCAGCATAGTTGAGTTCTTGGTGAAGGTCTTTTTCCTAGTTTACAGATAGCCATCTTCTTGCTGTGTCTTTATGTGGTGGTGGTGGGGGGGCGGGGGTGGAGAGAAAGAGAGACAGAGAGAAATTTATTTTTATTTTTAGAGACAAGGTCTCACTCTGACACCCAGACTGGAGTCCAGTGGTGTCATCATAGTTCACTGCATAGCAATCATAATTTTTCAATCACCTGAGTAGCTGGGACTACAGGAACATACCACTATTCCTGGCTAATTTCTTTTCTTTTCTTTTTTTTTAAAGAGACAATATCTTACTATGTCGCTCAAGTTAGTTTCAAATTCCTAGTCTCACCAATCCTCCTGCCTCAGCCTTCTGATAGCTAGGATTACAGATGTGAGCCACTGTGACTGGCTCTCATGTCTCCTCTTATAAGGACACTAATTCCATCTCGAGAGCTCCATTTTATGACTTAATTACCTCCAAAAGGCCACATCTTTGAATACCATACTATGACACTGGAGATTAGGGTTCCAACATATGAATTATGGTGGATACAAACATTCAGTCCATAGCATGTACTCTGGAAACAAACAAATAAACAACCCCCCCCAAAAAACTAGACCTGAGCCCACGGGTTCGAGACCCACCTGGGCAACTTGGCGAGACCTCATCTCTACAATAAATCAAAATGAGCCGGGCGTGGTAGCGCGCACCTGTAGTTCCAGCTACTCGGAAGGCTGAGGCAGAAGGATCGCTGGAGCCCAGCAGGTGGAGGCTGCGGTGGCCAGGAGGCGCCGCTGCACTCCAGTCTGGGTGACAGAGTGAGACTTCAACTCAAAAAAAAAAAAAGAAAAAGAAAAGAAAAGGAGGAAGGAATAAGCAATTAAAAATATTTAACAGGCTGGGCATGGTGGCTCATGCCTATAATCCCAGCACTTTTGGAGGCCAAGGCGGGTGGATTGCTTGAGCTCAGGAGTTCAAGATCAGCCTGGGCAATATAGAAACATCTTGTCTGTACAAAAAAAGAAGAAATTAAATAAATAAAGTAAAATTGCCAGGCAGGGTGGTGCACACTTGTAGTCTTAGCTACTTGGGATGCTGAGGTGGAAGGATGGCCTGTATCCAGTAGGTCAAGGCTGCTGTGAGCTGTGATCTGTGCCACTGAACTCCAGTCTGGGCAACAGAGTGAGACCCTGTTTAAGAAGAAAAAACAGTGATATCAGCTGCATTTAAAGTGTTGAGCCTCTACTGATTGAAGGTACTAGGGGATGCTGAATAGCTATCAGTCAGGATTGCCCAGTGAGGGTTTGCTGCATGAGGAACAATGTTAGACTATGTGAGAAACCTCCCATTTCTCTAGGACCATCATTCCTTCATGACAGGCAGTCCAAAGGGCCTGTCTCCATAAGAACAAGGTTATATGTTCAAAGTATGTTGAAATCTACATGACATCTGCATAAAAACTACGAGCAGAAACAAAATCAGTTCTGGTTTATGTGGCTGTTTGGCTAAAAGTTCCAATTATCAACATAGCTGCAACTCTTGCTATGCCAGATATAAATGTACTTTTAATTCCAGAAACATAGGATTTATAAGCTTCAAAGTAATCAATGGGAATTGTCAGAATTTTTACTTCAGTGATATGGGTTAAACATCTCACTTCAAAATGGACACCATGAGGAAGCTTCAGGAAACAGGAAATTATGTGTAACACATTTGATTAAGTGAACCATGTTCATTTTTTTCTGTACAAAGTCTAATCAGTTAGTCTGTATATGAAAGCATTGCAGTAATAGAGTCTAGAAGCAAGCAAATATATATCACCACTTTGGCAACCAACCAAACCGATAGGGAAAAAACTATAGAGATAATTCTTAGGTAGCAGAATAATAGCATAACCCATGATGACTTTATGTTATTCCAGAGACAGAAGAGGGTTCAGTTTTATTCCTAAATACTGCACAATATCTGCAAAGGTGAGATGATCATTGTAAATCATGATGTTACATCGAGAAGAAAAGAGCTGTAGCTAGAGACAGATGCTCCAATTAGCAAGATATCCATTTCCAAATTATTATGTTTTCAAATAAATTCTGACATGCAATTTTGGAACATTGGAAAATAAAACTAAACCAGCCCGAGTAGAAACAGGAAATAAATCTTGGCAGAGCTGTATGCCTTCAGCATATTACTAATAATTCATTACATTGCCGAGAAGGGGGTGGTGAACAGTATGCGTTTCAAAACCAGTCTTTAACTTGAGATGGTTTTCCCAAACTTGAAGTTATAAATTGAAATTGGCAAAGTCAGAAAAAAAATCCTGTAATTACTAAAGTAGATAGTTTAACCAGATAGTTTAAATTGATCTGCAAGGACCCTCATGTTCCAAAGTATCATATACAGCTGAAAAGTCTTATGAGCTTAATTTTACCCTTTGGTACATGGCATGCATCATTACACATCTCTGAAAACCTATACTGATTCTACATGCAGACATAGAATTCTGTTTTCTTTTCAGTAAGTCCATTCATGCTGTATAGTTGGGACCAACATAGGCCACTAAAAAGATTAACGCCACTGCTACCCTCCCCAATACCCAACACATAAAAGCCAGATTTCATAGAGAAAGAGAACATGAGATGCATGTATTGACCTCAGAAAGCTGTCCTCTTTATATCAGGGGAAAGAGGAGAAGTGGGGCAGTGTGACCCATCTATGAACTATGTAAGAATCAACTGTACTACTTCCTACTAATGCTACTTTCTAGCCCTGCCCAGCCCAATGAAACCAGATTCTGTGGGGTGGCACCTGCATTTAAAATATATGCTCACTGGGGATTTTATTGCATTTATTTTTGTGTATCATTGGCTTCAGGGGAAGTGAATGGGTTTTCTTCTTCAGCACTCTCCATAACCTCTAGAAGTTGTGGGTGTTGTAAAATCAGTATTAAGGGATGAATACTGGGGGTGAAAAAAAAAAAACCAAGGGAGATGAGATGAGGAAGAAAAACATGAAGAATGACAAGTTTGAAGATCAAATAATTTGAAGTCTGACTGTCTGAGTATAGACTAACGTATGACATATGTAGACATGAGCTATTGAAATAGAAAGAAATGATTTGGGGATAGAGTGAGAGAAGGATATAAAATGGCTGTGTTCTTAAGCTGTCATTTATGTCAGCCTGTTGCCTGTCATTGGAAATAAGCTGAGAATCCCCTTTGTAAAACACAGTGATGAATCTTGGAAATTCTTACAAGCATGTTTAAGTGCCATTTGAAACTCAGCTGAATCCTTTCTCTTTGAGTTCAGTTTATACAGCTGTTGCCAATGTGATTCTAGTAATGATGTTTTATGCCAGGCAAATTCTAAACTCTGGATGTATTATCTCAGTTAATCTTTATAATAATTTTCTGAGGTAGATGATGTTAATCTTTCTGTTTTACATATGAGAACACTGAAACCCAGAGAGGTCGGACTTCTTTTCAAAGTTTCGGTTACTTGACAGCATAACCAGGCTTTAAACACAGAATAGCGACTTCAGAGATTATGCTTTAAACCGGATATTATTCTACCTCAAACTACATTATAGCAAGGGCCAGCAAACTTTTTCTGTAAAAGGCCAAATGGTAAATATTTTAGGTTTTTGGGCCATACAATCTCTGCTGTTACAGCATAAAAACCATAGACAAACTAAATAATTGGGTATGGCTGTGTTCCAATAAGACTTTATAGAAACTTTATCAGGCTGTGGTTTGCGAACTCCAGTTGTAGAGCACTTTAAAAATGTCAACTCTTCACGATGACGTGAAAGAGCTACAAGTTTCTACTTTTAAGTTAAGAATCACAAATTTCTGAGTATTAAGCTTTTGTATTCTCTACTGTATATTTGAAAAATTCTGCCCCTTCTTACTGCCAAGAAACTAAAGGGCATGTGCTTAGAGGAGACTTGGAGAAGTGATGATAAGCTTGCTTTGAGGCATTCACTCTGCTTCACCTAATTACCCCTGTGATCAGAAATGCGGATTTTTGAAACAGCTAGTTGGGTTCAGAGGTGGGGTTTTCTAGAAAAGAAACAAAGTTTACACTTGGAGAATGTAACTCACCCAGGAAATGATCTCACCTGTGATCTAGACTTCTCAATCCCCATGGTTTAATCCAATAGGATGCCCAAACAAGACAAGATCAATGATTCTGAGGACTGTGCTTGTGTCTATGCTGTAAGATCTTTTGCTTTGTGAACACACATTCCAGCTGAACAGTGTCTGAAAACATTTGCTTTTTATTTCACCAAAATGAGAGGATCTTTCCAGGCTAAACTCTTTCAGATGGCCTGCTAATGAGTGACTTGCAAATAATAAATATTATTGATAATGGCTTTCAGAAATGCTCTAAACTTGACTATTTCACCCTTCTCCATCTATGGGGCTATGACAGCTGCCATACTTCACAGTACTGGAAAGATTGAATGAGGAAATAGACATACAAAAAATATTGGTAGGTTCAGAAGGTCAAAGTATTAACCCTTATTTAACCTGGTTTAAAGCATTTGGAGTCAGGTAATTATACCCACTGTCTATGTGTGTACATGGGTTTAGTAAATTGATGGTCGCAAAGTAGAATTCTCACTAAAAAATAGCATTGGACAATACTTTCAATAGTTCATACAAAAGTTCATTGTTATAGTCTTTGTAGAATACTCTGAAACTGTTTGGGCATGAAACAATATGCATTGTAAAAGGGGAGTGGTGGCTTTTAGGTAAACTGTGACAAAATATGGCAATTTGATCCAAATGGATTTTTTAAAAATCCAAGTGCCAGTGATAACTGGCACTCTTTGTTTTCGTTTTTGCAAATGGTTGCCCATTTTTTGTTTGTTTTAGAAAAAAAAAAAGAAAAAGAAAAAGTTATTCTAGCAAAACTGGAAGAAGTTGAGCTGTCCTCCTATGAAGGAGGTTGATAGAAAATGACCCCTTTCTCTTGCCTTTTTCAGGCTTTGCATTTGGAAACTTTAGCATTTATGTAGATAACAGCATAGACTCTTCCAGTGGCTAGAAACTACTTGGTGCTTCAGGGGAGACTCAAATCCACATAAAGGAAACAAACCAGATGGGTTCTATGTAGCTCTACAAGGCATTCACAAATTAAGTTCATTGCTAAAAACTTGAGGATTACTTATTTGATTTTCCAGCTCTTTTTTTTTGGAATTGGAATCTCACCCTGTCACCCAGGATGGAATGCAGTGGCACTCTCACGGTCACCCCAGTGTCAACCTGCTGGGCTCAGGCGATCCTTTCACCTCAGCCTTCCAAGTAGCCAGAACTACATTTTTTAAAAAGGAGCTTGGATTGATGAAGGTGAAATAAGTGTAATCAGGAAGAATAGCAGAAAGGGTGATCTGGCCATACTTATTCTGTGCCAGTAACTATGATAAGCCTACATTATTTCATTTATCTCCATGACATCTCTATGAAGTAAGATATATTATTTTGTACATTTTTACCGATGAAGAAAATGGCCAGAGAGACATAGTTAGCAAGTAAAAATTTAACCCAGGTTTGTCTGAGGAGAAAAAAAATACAGCACTTAATCACTTGCCAAAAAATATACAACAATAACTGGGAACTGGGCTTGATTCATTTAGAATTATAATGAAGCGAATAGAACTCATGATAATATGATTGTAAAAGGGAGGAAGACAACTTTTTCTTTTCTTTGGAAAAAGAACACAAGAGATCACATCGGAAGACATCTCAGCTGAGATCCCCAAACCAGTGCAAGTGTCTTCTTGTCAGTCCTTCCCTAGCCACTCTATGGGAAGAAACACCTGCCCGTTACTTTAGTTCTCAGCATTCTGTTTTTTGGTTTTTTTTTTTACCATATGATCTGGAAGAATTGGAAACAATTCCATTTACACATTTGTTTGTTTTGTGTTTATTTCACCCCCTGAGTGCTGGCTTTCAGTCAGCCCTATTCGTCATAGCATCTCCAGCATGTTCCACAGTCCCAGGCACATGGTCAACACTCAAAGCCCAGAGTTTTTCTTGTTAGACAAATCTCCAATAATACCAGCCGTAAAGTTTAATTAAAGTCACTTTCATTTACCAGCTAAAAAGGGAGAGAATGAGTTCAGTCTCTAGAAAGAAATATTATCTAGAAAAGATAAAAGAAAGACTACCTAAATATACCTATTGAGTATCTGTTCCATTTATATCCCTGTGCTTATGAAGAATAGAAGTGGAATTCAAGACTCAGTCTCAATTATTAGGAAGTTTACAACTTTTAAAATGTGAAAGTATGAGCATTTTTAAGCAAAGCCTTTTGAGAAGATCAGTTACTTTCACCTTGAGGTTTGTACAAAGCTCTTAACTTACACATTAAGTCAGCTTTCTGGTAAAAGGGATTTGTAAGGAACCACAGTGTGTTGCTTGATAAATATATGCCCCAAACAACTACTCAGTGTACATGTGGGTGAGAAAAAGCTGCTGTTACTAACAGCAAATGTTGAATAAAATGTTATATTAGTTTAGGATAAAATGAGAAAATAGAAGCTGTGCAGGACTCTAGGTTAGAAGATCCAGGAGGGATAAGAAAGTAAGGGAAAAGTCTGCTAACCATTAGATAAAACTGAACTAGTTCAAGAATAGGAGGTGCAATTATTAATAGATTCTTGAATATAGTAAATATTCTATTTGTTTTGACTGATTTGATTTTAGAAGTACTTATGAGAAGTAAAGGCCCCTCCTCTCCACCTACATGTCAGTGTAAGTCTTTCACTCAAGCAGAAGGAAAGATTAGCTGTTTATTTTTAATCATTCTTGAGAACAAGCCACATGCAATAGATTGCTTTATTCTCTTATCTTCCTGCACCATCCCACACTTTGACCATCATAAATCATTCTCTTTCCCTTCCTCTGTTTTTTCCCTTTGGGACCTGTGACTTCCATTCTTGGACACATCTATGCCATATGGGTAAAATAACAAAGTGAGGAGTCATTTTCTTTATCTGTTTCTGTAAACAGCCCGAGAACTGGAGGCTGGATCTAGGGAAGTTTGTATAGGAAAGTGCATGACGTATGAGTGGGGTGGGGTGAGCTAAAGAAGGGGGTATGGCCAAAGGAGATTAGAGGTATCATCTTAAAGGACAACTTCAACAGAGAGTCTTATTAGTAAGAGACAATAACCACAATTTGTTTAAGATTTAAATTAGGGCAGGGCTCAATTGCTCAGTCTGTAATCCCAGCACTTTGGGAGGCCAAGGCAAGTGAATTGCCTGAGTCTGCAGGTTCAAGACCAGCCTGGGCAACTTGGTGAGACCTTGTCTCTACAGTAAATTAAAAAATTAGCTGATTGTGGTAGTGCACACCTGTAGTTCCAGCTACTTGGAAGGCTGAGGTGAAGGGATCATTGCAGTTGATGCTGGGGTGGCCATGAGTGTGCCACAGCACTCTAGCCTGAGCAACAGAGTGAGACTCCAACTCAAAAAAAAAAAATTAAATTAATTTTGCTTTACTTTTTTTCCTCTTATTTAAAGAAAGAGTACCAGTTAAAGGCATGGCCAAGAACCTATACAAGACATGAATTTAAGAGTTAAGCATCCTCCCAATGGAAAAATTTAGGAGTTGCTGGTAGATGCTATGCCAAAAAGCTATTCCACATCATGTTTCTGTCATGCTGAGATGGAGGGAACCTCCTGGCATAAGTTTGCCATGCAAGAGCCAATCTCTCTGTCTTCTCAGGATGGAAGTCTGGAATGGCAGCTTTTGGAGGAGTTTGATTTATTGGCATGTGCATAATAGAACAAGAGGCAATATCTGTGATCACTGCTTTCCAAATCATCTAAGCAGGTCTGTGGAGATTTAATTGCTCAAATTGACTGGAGAACAAACAGAGAAGTAGGCAGATGGTCATAGCCTTTGCAGGACCACAAATTTGAACATTTACCCCAAGGTGCACACCCACGACTGGAGGATGGATGGAGGAAAGGTAGTGGAGAAACTCCAAGGAGTAGATCTACAAAAGGAATCATTTGCCTGTTTTACTTCCTTTATAGCTGTGATCTCATGCAGGTTATAATGACTAATGTGCTTCCATTTCCCCTCTCCCCTGTTCCCTTTCTCCTCTCCTCCTCCCTATCTCCCTTTTCTGCCTCTGATTCCCTCCCTGACTACTTCAGAAGAATTATCAAGAGGATCTATAATCCTCCAATATACATCTATATGTGTTTCTCCATTCCTCCAAATTTGCTTCTCTTTCTCCATTTTGAGGCTAGCAACTGGTAAGATTTGCACACATTTGGCATGTTTAAACTTGTAGTAAAATATTTAACTATTTTTAGAAATTGAGTAGAGCCTAAAAGATATGTAAATATATTACACTTTGGAAATGGTCAGAAGAATGTAAGGCTTAGTGGACTTATAAATTAGGCACCTACCAGTGTTGCTATTTAGTTTTGGTGGCTCCAAAGAGAATGTTTTCCTGAATAATTGGGTCATCTAGTAGGCTGGGAAAGGAATTGGTATTTTGGGGGGTAGGGGTTGTATTTTGCTACTTTATTTTAGATTCACTCTGTTCCTAATTGGGAGAAAGAGATAGAGTTCAGTTTTCATTTTCTTTTCTTTTCTTTTTTTTTTTATATAGCAACAGCACAATTATTTCAATGGAAATTCAAGTTTCTCCTTTTTTTGTTGGACAAAAGAAAGGGTTGGGAATTCCTCTTTTGGACTCTATAATATTTTCTAGAGCATGTGTCAGGGACCTCAGTAATTTCAGAATGTTAGCCCTAAAGGGAATTTGAGAGACTCAGCTCAAGGGAGCGCAGAGGCTCTGAGAGCCTGAGGACCTTTCCCAAAGGCACATTCCCTAGGACGCCATGTTTTCTGAAATAGGAAGAGTTCTGGATCTGAAGTGTGAACTGGGAAAGAATTCAGCCTTGGCTAGTACTATGCTCTCATGTGAAATATCTACTTTTTCTGAGCTTCAAATTCCTCCTGTGCCAAACAGGAGGTTCTGGTAAGAGTGTGATGTGGATGATCAAACAGCTGTGTAAACTTTGAAGTTCTGTGTACACATAAAAGTATGCAGATGGGAACTTAAATGAAGTGATTGGATGAGAACTTCTAATTTATTTCTCTCTCTCTCTCTCTCTCATTTTTCTCTCCCTCATTCTCTTTCTTCTACTGATTGAAATAGTATTTGGCCAGATCTGCTGAATTCACTGTGGGAACTTTTAATCCTTTTGGGGTTATGGACTTCTAAGAGAAGCTGATTCAAGCAATGAATTCTCACCTTAGAGAAATATGACTGTACACATGCACACACACACACATTTTGCACTGATATATAATTCCATGTCCTGCTTCTGTCAGTTCTAGTAGGGCATAGTGGAGTGGCATAGACTCTATAGGCTGACAGACCTGAGTTCAAGTTCTAGCCTTGCTCCTTGCCATGTCCATGACTTTAGATAAGTTACTTTATGCCTCTGAGTTTCAGTTTAACTTTTTCTCAAGTACAATACAGAGATAACACCTGCCTCATACATCTTGGCTTATATAGTGAACTTACGTTTTGGGTTTCCAATGAATGGTACTAGTGATAGTTTTATGTTTACTATTTTTATTATTATCTATATAGCCCCAAGATAAGACTTGGGTAATGCTTCACAAGATTCTATTGTTGTGGAAACTTGAGTGATGTATGAATAAAAATGTTTCCAGGGAGATTTTCAATATTTTCAAATTAGAAAAAAGAAAATGTTAACAAATATTTAAACCCTATCAGTAAAATGTTCCCAACTTGGGAAAATTTAGTAGCCATAACCACTAAAAATATTTTACTGAAAAGGGTAGAGAAAAATGTACCACAGACTGAAAAAGCAGCTGTAAATCTAATTTAACATTTTAAAGACAGAATCTTGTCTGGGTAATACTCGTAATTTGGACTTTCATGAAGGTATAAATTTGTATTATAGTTAGGATAAAATATTTTGAAGTCAATTAGGCTAACATAAGGATTCTATTAATGGGATATTTCACATTCCTGACTTTGTCAGTTTCTTGACTTAGTGTCTTTTCATTTCCCCTACGTTGAATATACCCTGGTTTATAGCAACCACTTTTTCCGTATGGGCCATTTATGTCGGTTTTTCTTTCAAATTGTTTCTTTTCCCAAGTTTCTGATGTTAGTCAGTGTAACATCTAGTATAATTTGGAATCCCCTTTTTGCATTTGGTTTTTAACAATTATATCCAGATGTTGTTTTCATTATAGTCTGATTCCATTCAATAAAGTTTGGGTATTTCTGAATGTTTTACTATCAGCAGCTTCCTTTGCGTTTCTTTTAGTACACAGTGATTTAGATTTTCCCATAATCTATTTGTTTTCAATATAGGGTCATGGCACTGAACGAAATTTTATAGGTCATTTATTCTAGTTCCTGTGTTAGAGATGCTGGAACTGAACCCTTGAGAGACTTTGTGGCCAATGCTAGTAATATAGGCAATATTTGGCAAATCTAAAAATAAACCATGGATCTCATTTTCTCCCGGCCACTCAAAGCTTGAGTACTACATGGCTGACCACTAAAATATTTTTAAACTTAAAAAAAATTCTCTCACATATGGACTGTATTCTATATTCAACCCAGAAAGATGTTTAGACATTTCTAAGAATTATTGAAAATGAGAGATGTTTCATTTTGACTTTCCTTTAAATGCATAATTTTTAAAGCAAATCATTCTTTTTGTTTTTCAGAATTTGAAACAAATTTGTACTTCTTCAATTTCTATATTATTTGAATGTTTTAATCAAAATGACCAGTTTTTAAGCAGTAATTCTTCTCCATTTAAGAAGTTTCCAAATGTTGAGTCTGAAAAATGGGAACAGTGAAGTCATCAGTAGATCATATATCATTTAGGAATATAGGTGCATATGCAGAAGTTTGATATTTTTCTCACTAGAAAAAGAATTTAAAATCTAATTCATGTGGAAGGAAAAAACCAGGAAGAACTAAACCCTTTATTAAACAAGACCAAAAAGAATATAATTTAGAAAATGTATACTGTAAATGCTAGTGCTTAAAATGTCTCCATTTTAATCACAATCCACTTTCGATTTAACTGGTATTGAAATGAGGAATGCAAAGGCAAGTTAAATAAAGCCTTTTTTTAAAAATGGGATATCTGCCAACTACTAGCAATTGAGTAATTATTTTTCCCCACAGGACACTTTGGGCTCATTGAAATGTGGCTTAAGATAATAATCAGATTCAAAGAAATTCTGATGCCAGTGCAACATGGAATTTGGTCTTGATGCTCCTTTCAAGACCATATTAAGTTTTAGTTAGAGAACCATGTTCTTTTTCTGTTTCAGTAGGATGTTCAGTGGGGTAGGGAGAAGTTTCCTTTCTGCCACCAGATCAGAAATTCCCAGAAGACTCCCAGAAGACTTTCGTCTATAGGCTTAGATGTCTCTGATTTAACCATTCATCCTTCATTTTCAATAATAAACATCTTCTACACACCCATCCTATAACAAGTACTGTGCTTGATGCTGACGATCCGAAGTTAATTCTGCTGAAAACAGCATTACACCCAAGTATGTATAGCAGAACTCATTTTTTTAAAGAAACATAGGATAAGTGTGGATATCTGTATAAAAAACAACAATAATAGTGAATAGTTATACATACCATGTAGAAACACTGTATTAAATACTTTACATGTATTATTCATATCATTTCACTTAGTCCTCACAAAAACCCTAGGAAGTAGATACTGTGATGTTCCATTTTTCAGAAGAGTCACTGAGGACTGGGAAAGTTAACGAAGGTGTTCTAGGTCTTATAGGCAATACACAGTGAAAATGGATTTTTTTAATGTCATCTGATTTTAGACTTGATAATTTCAATCCCGTGACACAACAGTTCCTCCAGAGGGCCTCAACCACTATTTCCCAGGATGGGCCAATTTAGTTGATGCTAACGAAGTTTGAATGCTAAAGTTAAATGATTTATACCTGTTCTTGGAGTCACTTGAAGCAAATATTAATGAGCCCCAAATTTTATGTTTTGTAGGTATATTTTATTATATTTGAGCTAACTGCAGCATCTAGAGTTTTGACAACTAATTTGTAATCCAAGTTCTGTGATTATTTTGCCGAAAGGCTTGAATGCTAAGGAGTTTTAAAAATCTGGGAAGCTTAAGACAAAAGAGTGGTTTAGAGAATTGCACTTCAAGGTCCTTATCCTATGATCCACAGGATGGTTTTTAATGCATAGTGATGATGAAATCTCTAAAGGATATATACGTGGAACTTTACATGCCTGTGCTAGTACATGCAGTGTACTCTGAAGCACTATAGTGACTTGGAGCACTGGAATCATAATGTATGGATCTCTGGTTTGGTCAACCAACACCACATACCCCTCCAGCCTCACAAAACTTCAACTCATTGGACATACGTAACAAGGCAAATCTTTAGAAATTGGATAAAGTTCTGCAATATCTTATATACATATGATTTAGATTTTGCACCATTGGTCTGAACCACGGATTGTTCTGAACCACAGACAAAATTTTAAGCAAATGGAAGTTAGAGAAACTTGAAAAAATAATTGAACTAGCCTATTATTGATTGCTTGCCTCTAAACTAAAGAACTACTGATAGTATGAGATTAGGCTCCATGCTGAAAGGTAAGTCACAGTTATCAAAAAATGATGGGCTGGATTTTACAGTATGATCTTGCCTCCTTATGTTTTTATTATCTAATACCCAGCATGTATATGAAAAAAATACTTTGGTGGTAACATAGCATATCCTCAATCTTGGAGATTCACCCTGTATCTTCACGAAGTAATGATATTGTAAAGTCTTGCAATCTCTCCTAATTCAGTGTTTCTCAGTCTTATTTGAAAATATAATACCATCTTCCAGTGTTAACAGGGAACTAGTATTCTGTGGAGGGTGACAATGTTCACATGGGAACAGTCATTCTGAAACAAAATATCTCCTTTCTCTATATCATATTGATTTCTTTTTTTTTTCCAAAATTCCAAGCATAGGAAGAAAAGTATGTCTCCTATATCTATTACTTGGATATAACAGCTGTTTGGACTTTGCCATCTAGTTCATCTATTTTTAGAGGTGATTTATAGCAAATTCTAGACATCATAATGTTTTATCCTTAAATATTTCAGTATGGTATTTTTAAAAAACAAGAAATTTCCTTACATATTCACCTTCCAACAAAATTAACAATACTTCTCTAATGGTGTCTAACACACAGTTGAGATTCAAATTTTCTTAACTGTTTCCCATATGTCTTTGTAAAATGCATAGTCTACTGGCTTTCAGTACACACAGAGTTGTGCATTCATCACCACAATCAACTGTAGAACACTATCATACTCCCCTCCCCAAGGAACTCCCTCTTCTTAGCCATTATTCCCAAAGCCCACATTCTCCCCATCTTTGGTAACCACTAATCTATTCTTTGTTTTCAAAGATTTGTCTATTCCAAACATTTTATCAAAACACAATTATACAGTATGTGGTCCTTTGTGTCTAGCTTTACTTGGTATAATGTGCTCAAGGTTTACCTATGTTGGAGTCTGTATCAATACCTCATCTCTTTTTACAGTCAAATAAAATTCCCTGTGTGTATTCAACACACTATTTGTCCATTCAACAGTTGATGGACAACTTGGTTGTTTCCACTTTCACACGACTAAATTTAGGAAAACCTTTTTATTGAAAAAGGTTTCAAACGTATGCAAAGCACAGAGGATAATACAATAAATCCTGAAGTAGTGTCTCACACGCCTACATTACCAATTACAGTCTACCTGCTTTCATCTGTACTTCAACAAGCTTTTGCTCTCCAGGTTATTTGAAGCACATTTTAGATATCATATTATTACAAACATAAATATTTTAGTATGTGTTTGTAAATGATAAGAACTCCTTTAAAAAATATCACCATTATCACACCTAAAAATAAACACTAATTTTGTAAAAGCATCAAATATTGATTTATTGATACCTTAATGTTCACTAAGATGTTCATTTTCGTATATTAGATATGATTTACCTAATGGATATTGAAATTGTCAAAGTCAGTTTATTTATATATAGGATCATTGTACGAAAGTTCTTTGTAATTGCTAGGCATGAAGACTTTCTATGGTAAAAACTATTACATGCAGAATCTACTTGTCACTTCTAGGTTCCTCAAATATCATTCTCCAGTTTTAGAGCTCAGAAAAATAAGCAAAGGTGGCATTCTGAGATCTGGAAGAGGCAAGTGGAGCCTAGTCTTAATGAATTGGAGTTTTGTTATACTGCTCTGCTGCAGAAACAATGATCCAACAGCCAGGAATTCCTTCTATACATCCAGATTATCGATTATGGTCTAGACCATGGCCATAGCCGTGAAGGTATAAGCAGTGCCATAAGTGAGATGGAGAAAATTAATGAATGTAAAAGTTCCAGATAAGACATAATCTGCTTTTTTCAGACAGAATATCTTCAACTTACTGATATTTTAGTTTAGTTTAGTTTTATTATAGAAATGTGGGGTACAAATCAGGGGGTACAAGTAGACTGGGTGCAGGTGAAGTTTGGGACTCCAAGTGGTCCTCACTTCCCCTGGTTTAGGACCAGGTAGCATTTGTGTTGTTTCGTGTCTCCCCATCCCCCCATCCAGTATGCAATCACTTCTGATTTCTCCTTTGTGCTAATGTGATTATTGTTTTGGTCCCACTTATGAATGAGAATGTGTGGTATTCAGTTCTTTGTATCTGTGATGGATCACTAAGTTAAAAAAAGGGGAGGATTTACATATACATGATGGAGTATTACGCAGCCACAAAATCATGGATTTTCAGCAAACTGGATAAGATGGAGATCATTTTTTAATGTATATTTCTTTTTTTATTATTTCTTCCCTCCCTGGTGACTGATTATATGATTTGTCATTTAACATAGGCTTTAAAATAATTTTAAAGACCTCTAAAATTATTTTTTATATTAAAAAATTTGTGTTTAGCCTACACAAATAAAAGAACTACTCATTTCCTACTCTTTTTATTTTTTATTTTTATTTTAAAGACGTGGTGTACAATTCAGGATTAGGTATACAGGTGTTCATTATGCAGGTACCCTTGTTGATGAGATGTGCCCCTTCCTCCCCTAGCAGTTTCCCACTACTGCCAATCCTTTTCTTATAGTATTATGATAATTGTTCAAGGTCCGCTTATTAGTGAGAACATGTGGTACTCTGTTTTTTGTTTCTGTGATAGATCACTGAATATGATAGACTCTAAATCCATCCAGGTTTCTGCGAAATCCACGTTTGTCTTTCTTTATGGTTGTATAACATTCCATTGTGTATATGTGCCATATTTTAAAAATCCAGTCCAGCTTCAATGGGCAGTACGGTTGGTTCCATGTTTTTCCTATTGTGAATAGAACTGCAACAAACATACTTATGCAGGTATCTTTTTTGTAGAATGATTTGAGTTCCTCTGTGTATATTCCCAATAAGGGGATTGCTGGGTTATATGGAAGGTCAATTTCTAGTTCTTTCAGAAATCGCCACACTCTCTTCCAAAGAGGTTGCACTAGTTTGTATTCCCACCAGCAGTGTAGAAGCATTCCTTTATCTCGGCATCCTCGCCAGCATTTGTTGTTTGTTTTATTAATAATGGCCATTCTTACTGGGATTAGGTGGTATCTCAATGTGGTTTTGATTTACATATCCCTGATGACTGGTGAGACTGAGCACTTTTTTATGTGTCTGTTGGCTGCCTGTATATCGTCTTTTGAGAAATGTCTATTCATGTATTTTGCCCACTTTTTAATGGGGCTGTTTGTTTTTTTCTTTTTGGCGAATTTGAGTTCCTTGTAGACCCTAGATGTTAGGCCTTTGTCAGACATACAGTTGGCAAATATTTTTTCCCATTGTATGGGCATTTCCTACTCTTTTTTTGAATAGTTAATAGTTTTTGAGAAAGTGTATTTTGTCCTGCAACAGAATGATGAACTTAACTGCAGCAAATTTAGCAAATGCTCACGTGTGCGTGTATGTGTGTGTGTGTGTGTGTGTGTGTGCGCACTCCAAATCAGTGTTCTTGTCTCTCAGTTCTGTCATCCTGATGAGTACAACTTTAAAATGAATGGTGGAGATGGGAAATGTGGCACCCTGCCTGAATATATTCTACTGACAGCTAATTAATCAGAAAGGGTTTAATCTAGAACAATATTTCTTAAGCTTGTGTGGTTAAGTTTTAGAAACATTTGAAAACTCTTGAAATAACACGTGAACATGCGTGTATTTTTCTGGATTTAGATGTCTTTTTGTTGCTGGTGATGTTGTTTTTGAAGAATGATAGCTTTCAACAATTTCTCTATGGAGACCGTGGCCCTTTTCTTTCATAAGATTACAAACCAGTTATTTGAGGATTTGGCAGGAGGATCAAGTGAAGTTCTGTGAAAATAACATTATTTTTTCCTTTTTTTGTCTGATCTGAAACTTTAAAAGACTAGGTATAGATCAATGTTTGTCAAATAAGTGAATGAATTAGTGAAAAAAATCTGCTTCTTTTACTTTACTCAAGTCTTTGAGATTCTGGTCACATCAAATGGTGATGACTTATTGATTGTTCCATTAAAGACTTCAGTGACATTCTTCGTGTGCCACAAGAGGCCTTGGTATAGGGAGAAGGCTATATGTCACATATGGGACTCAACACTTCCAGAGTCCCCATGTCCTGTAGATCATTACTAATATGGAAATGTATTAAGTGGTAAATTTTAGAGTTGAGTTTAAGGAAGAAGTTCAGTAACTCTGTTTCTATATCCCAGGAAGATGCTGGAGATTATTTATCAGATAAAAAGAAGGTTTGGTATGCTGGATACAGTCTGGACCCATCCATCCTCTTTTGATTAAACTTCTTGGAGAGATAGACCGTTGCAAGTGCAAAGTATTTTGCTTTCTAATGAGCTATTATTTGAAGAAACCCAGAATAGTGTCAAACTCTGGAATTAGCAACTCCTTTGGGATTGTGACTATTTGTGCAATCTTGTTTTATTGATTCTGGTCTCCTCACTCAAGGAAGAAGGGAATTTCCATTCCCCCAAAACAAAATATGATACTATTAAAGATAGTAAAATATAGATAACATCAAGAGATTAACACTGGCTATCTCAGGGGATTGACTGGTTTATCACATTGACACTGAAAATACATCTAATCATAATCCGTTTACTCTTATCAATAACAATTGTGCTTTGAGTGTCCAACTTCTAGATGAAGCTGTTTAAACAGTCTCAGAGATTTTATTTTATACAACATTAGGCTGAGAGAAGATGTAACTTCAATTTAGGGTAGGCAGTTGGGTCTAATTTAAACCATAGGATAAATTTAATGAACTAAAATGTCAGCATTTAATCAGAATATTTATAGGACTAGTGACCTGGGGTTCTTATAGGCCCTATGAGTGGCAAGATAAAGCTCCATCTTATTTGAAACATCAGTCTAAAAAGAAGGGAACAATTTTTCTTGAGTTTCTGCCTCAATTTGCATTTTGGAACCAAGAGAAGGAAAATTCATTTAAAATAGATTATCTGATGACAGGGAGTCAGACTTATGAAAAGAATATTTAAGCTTTATACCAATGAAAGGAAAAATAAAATACATTTCTTACTGGAGCATGATCTTTGTGAAATTAAACATGTATAATGATTATACTCCAAACATGTCAAGAAGCCCTGAAATAACAATGAGGTCATAAATGGAAAAGACACAAAAACATTATCTCACCAAAGGGGATGTACACATATCTATACAAGATATATATATAAAGTCACACACATATGTATATTTTAGAATATTTTTTGTCCTACTAAATTAACTAATGGATTGTGTTGTCGTACAGACAAGTAAGATTAACATTAAGGAAACTTTAGTTCCAAATGACTTCTCAATGAAATAAAGGTAAAATATTTAGTTTAACTATGCTGTTAACCTCACAGGCGTCCAAAGAGATCTTGATGAAATGATGATTAAAAAAATCTTAATCCATATTAGGGAAGCTCAGATTTTTCGGGTTTTTTGCAGCTAAATTTAATCCCTAAAATTCTGTTTTCTGTTTATATTTAGATATCTCCATGAATGCAGCTGCCCAGAGAAAGTATAATAGACAGGGAAGTCAAATCAAGTGTAGCGTGTTGGAAAAAGCAGTTGACTAGGACGTAGGTATTATTTGTCCTCTATAGCTAAACTAGTGGTGTGACCTTGGACAGGTAGCTTAAGCTCTCTGAACCTAGCTTGTCTAAGCTGTACAATTAGACTGAAATCAATCGGGTTAGATTTTTAGTGTTCTATTGGCTCTAATAAAAATAAAACACAAAATTGCTCTGCAAGCTAAATCAACATTGCCAATCTGGTTAATTCTGAGCCTCCAGTCTCTTTAAATAGAGAATAGTTCATGTGAATTATACAAAAAATTGATTCATCTCTTCCCCACTCCACTTTGCCTTTCAGCATGTAGTCTCAGTCTCAGATATTTAGTCTGTATGGTGGCTTTGTGGGCCTATTTATTTTTGCAAAGACCTTTTACTCTGATGACTTGATAAGAAACAATATTTTTTTTCAAAGGTATTGAGTTATTCCCTTGATCTGTATTAGAGTAGATAAGTCCTTCGAGTTTTTAAATGAGTTTACATTTTCATTCCATCTCTTTGATTCAAGTTTGAAGGGATTCTATTTTGGCTATTTTATCTCTCTGCCCCTAGGAAAACCAGACTTTAAGTTATCCCCAAGGTATCACTGGCAGCATTCCACACCATCTGTAATGTATAAATATATTCAGTTATTCAGTATACTCCAACTTAGCTAGCTCTAGTAATTTTATATTATTGGGGTCTTTGAGGAGAAAGACATTCATTCTCTACTGATTTATTCCTTACTGTTAGTCCTGAACTTTTGATTCAGCTGACAAGTAATCTTATACAGAAACAAAACCCTAAGATTTTTCAAGATGAGTTAAGTAACAGATAGAAAGTTCTGGAGCCCATTCATTGTCTTTATTGTAATTGACTGGCTGAATACATGTGAGCACCTTTGACAGATTCCAGATTTGAATGTAGGAGACTTAAGACAGGACAAATAATTCTCAATAAAAGATGCTTGTGTTTGGAACTTGTCACTTGATACAACCTTTTGCTCACCTTCCCAACTTGGCATCAGATTGGTTTCTTTGCCTATTTCTTTTCTATTAAAAATTCCTCTGTATTTTTTATTGCTTTAAAAACAGAAAACACACTTTCCTCTCACTAGAGCATGTTTCCAAAAATTTGCTCTTTAAATTTAAATATTAAATGTGGATTTTTTTTGGGGGGGGACTTTCATGCATACAACTGTAGCTACACAAGAACTTGTAAGTATAGAAATGCTGGGTCACTATAGATACACATTTGTGGTGTGAACTCTTTGTTCTGGAAGAAGCACAGTGGAGAATAAGGTTGGAAAAAACATTTACAATGGTAAGACAGACAGGAGTTCTAATCTCAGCTTTCTCATTACTAGAATGTCTTAACCTTTCTTAGCATCGGTTTTTGTCAGGTAAAATGGGACATCTGTTATAAAGACTGCATTATATTAATCTGAAAAATTTACTGTGCAGTGTAGGCTTTCAATAATGAGGTGTTATCCTTTTTAATAATAGTTTGTGTATTGAACTCTGTTTGCCTTTGGATGGATTACAAAATTTTCACAAGGCATGACTGTCCACAATTTAGTTGAAGCTTAAAGTTTGTTGAGATGTATTGCAGTAGACTTTATAATCATTTATTCTTTCACTCATTTATTTAACAAATGCTTCTTATATGCCAAATACTATTCATAGGGTCTAGGGGTAAATCAATGAGCAAAAGTACACAGCTAAAGTCTATGAAAATACACAAATATAATTGATTTTTAAAAAACCACCTAAACATAACATATTTTGTGCATTAGGATGCTTATGGAGACATTCTGGCTCCAGGTTGCCTGGGTTCAAATCTCAGCTCCATCAGGAAATATCTCAGTAATTCTGAACAAATTATTTTTAACTACTTTGAGTCTCAATTTCTTCATCTGCAAAATGAGATATACCTGGATATGAGGATGAAATGAGTCCATATGCATAAAGTGTACAGAATAATTTCCAGACACAAAATACAAATAAAATGTTGGCTTTATTATTGTTGTTGCTACTGTATTCACTATTTTCCAAATATCAGATTCTTATTTTTCCTTTGGGAAACAACCTCCTCCCTATTCTCAGTCCATTCTTTGGCCTTCATGTGTACTGTGCTTAAGCTAATTTATTTTCTTGAACCATGGTGATCAGTGGAGTTAGAACAAAAGCCAGTCAATCAATCAAGTTCAATCTAATTTCTTTCTAGGGCTTTTGCTTAAATGTCCAGCAGAATGCATACTCTCTTTTCCAAAAGAATTGAACCTGAGTTAATATAGTCTTAGAGTTTCTGACAACTTTTTTGTTACTATATGGAGCCAGATAGTGAGTGACACCATCATGGAAGAAGACACAATGAAAGGTGGGGAGAAGCCAGACACTAACGATAACATATAAGCATCTAAGTCAAACAATGCCAATGACATTACTACTGAATTTTTCAGTTATGGGTGCCAACAAATTAGATTATTTTTCATGCCATTTTATTTTTAGTGTTTGACTAAGTTAGCCAGAGTTGGTTTCTGTTGCTTACAATAAAAAAAAATAACAAAACAACTCTATTTCTAGCTGAGCGTGGTGGCTTACTTCTGTAATCTCAGTACTTTGGGAGGCAGAGGTGAGAGGATTGCCTGAGCTCAGGAGTTTGAGACCAGCCTCAGCAACATGGTGAGACCTTATCTCTACAACCAAAAGAAAAAAAAAATAGCCGGGCCCGTGGTAGTATGCACCTGTAGTTCCAGCTACTTGGAAGGCTGAGGTGGAAGAATTGCCTAAGCCCTGCACGTCAAGGCTGCTGTGGCCATGCGCATGCCCCTGCACTCTAGCCTGGGCAACAGAGTGAGACTGATTCAAACAACAACAAAACTTGATTTCTTAGAGATTGGTGCAGATTTATGATTATGAAATCTCTTTTCTTCCTTTTTTTCCCCCTCGATCTAATATGGTTATCTCATGCCACTTTAACCACCATTTGCAGAAGTTTTTCTTTTGGGGAGGAATCTGTGATTGTTTCTTCTAGGAAGAGAGCATTATCTAAATCTACTTAATGTGCCCAGAGTATAGTGAGGAAGAAATGACAAGGTAAAGAAAGTCATCCATTGACTCAATTATGGGTAAATGGTGTGTGGGGTTTTTCTGTGCCTGATGTAAAGAAGAATTCAATAGTATAAGTTTTTCAATGTGTATGCAGCAATATAGAAATCTAACATATAGACATGTGTGTGTGTGTGTGTGTGTGTGTGTGTGTGTGTGTGTGTGTGTGTGTGTACTTCTGGATATATATATATTCCAAAAAACCACAACCAGATTAAAGAAAGACAATCAGTTAGGCTACGAAAATAAATATGTTGCTACAAATGTTGTTAAGTATGAGGAAAAATATTGAGCACAAACATTGAGCCCAAATATTAAATAACTGGAGCATCACCCAAAATCAAAACAAAGACATCACTAGTAGTATAGCTGATACTTATTGAGCATTTAAGCGTGAGTACTTGCCAAGTACTTTACCTTTGTCACCTAGCAGTCTACTGATATATCTTGCCCTTTAGTATGTACATAAAATTCACTCGATCTCTTCTTATTCCACTTATGGGAGTAAAACTTAAAGATCCTTCATGATTTGATCCACAATTGTGGGGGCAGGGGATGGGATCTTTGGTTTCCCTGGCTCTAATCATTTTCTTCCACTGAATTAGTTTTGTTTTGACTTTTTTTTTGGTGCTGCGAAAATGTTTATTGTCTCGGCTTTAAAAATTCTTTTTACTATTTCTAAGATATACATGAACAGTAATTTAAAAATAAAAAAAGATTATGTGTGTAAGACAACATACCAGAATTGAAGAGAGTCTCTTTTTGTTGTTGTTATCCTGTGACTAATGATAAATCCAGAAATTTCTGATACAATTCCAATCTTTAGCATTTTCCTCCTATAAAACACATCATTTTCCCGAAGCTATGCTTCGATTTTAATATGTCTCTGAACTTGTTGCCACTGATTTGCCACCCCGACACTAGATTCCACGTTGGTCCCTTATCCTTTAAAGGACAAAAGACACAAAATGAAATGCATACAAGATTTGTAAAAAAAAGTTAGGGGTGGGTGCTGAATTGAGCCAGATACATACAGCGGGGAGTTTACATTGCATTATTGCATGATCAGTATCTTTAATAAGGACATACAGCATTCACTGTCCAGTGAAAATCTCAGTTATTCTTATTAACTATCATCCTTTCTGTTGCCATCGCCTTCATCCTTCCATCTTGTTAGGCTTCTTCCCACTCCAATCTGGGCACTTTCCTTGCCTGAACTATCTGATAAAAATTGATTATTTTGTTAATACTTACAACTATCTTATGAACCAATCTCTGTTATTAATGTTAGATACATAGATTCACCCCCCTCAAATAATTTAGAGTTAGGAGTTATTGGTGTAGGTTGAGGTCAGGGAAATTCCTGCGTATAATATGTCAAACTAAGCCAGGCTCGGTGGCTCAGCCTGTAATCCCGCGCCTTTGGGAGGCTGAGGTGAGTGGATTGCCTGAGCCCGCGGGTTCGAGACCCACCTGGGCAGTGAGATCTCATCTCTACAGTAAATCAAAAAATCAGCCGGGCGTGGTAGCGCGCTCCTGTAATTCTGGCTACTTGAAAGGCTGAGGAGGAAGGAGCCCAGCAGGTCGAGGCTGCGGTGACCGGGAGTGGCCACTGCACTCCAGTCTGGGTGACAGAGTGAGACTCCAACTCAAAAAAAAAACCAAAACAAAACATGTCAAACTGTGATGGAAAAAGCAAGAAGACTATATTTTCATGACTCCTAAGCGTGCTGGTGGAAACCCCAGTGTGTTTTTATGAGGAAGAAGGGTTAATGAGATAGGAAGAAGTAGAGGTTCTAAAAATCTAAGTCATTAAAAACAAAAACTTTGGAGTTATTATAAAGTCTGATTTGTGGATTTATAAGTAGATATAATTAATTAGCTGAGAAAATAATTCAAAACCTAAGGACAAATGCCAAGAGACGGAAAGAAATTTTTTCTTCCTCCTTCTTCACATTTTCTTTTCATAGCAGAGCCATAACTTGCGAATTTCTTTTGTATGACTATGTAATCAAGGTACATTGCTCTCTTATAAGATAATTAGTTCTTGTTTGTTTGAGTGAATGTTCTATTATTTATAAGGAAAGAGTGGAAGAATTTCTTCTACCAAATTTCTCTTACCTATTGTTAAATTGTATTGTTAATGTTGAGCATGGAATGTTTGGCTCCTTCAAATTTATTTCATAAAAGGTGATCACAGCTGAGTGCTTATCTGTAATATTTATGACGATGACAATAGTAATGGGAAATATTTATTGAGCTTTTCTTGTATGGCAGGCACTGGGGTTTATATATGCATTATCTCATTTAAGTCTCCTAGCAATCCTATGCAGCAGATACTGTAATCCCTATTTTATATTTGGGAAAAAGCAAACAGTTAAATGAACAGTTAAATAACACACTCCAGGCCACATCAAGCAAATCCATGGTCAAACTGTATTTGTGTAGTGAAGCCTAGCATCTGGATGATTTTTTTCCCCCTTTGGATGCTTCATGGTTCCTTGGATGCTTAAAAATATCATCGAATGCTTCCATGGTTGATTCTGTTGTAATTTGGCGTTTTTATCATCTACTGAATCTTTCTTTTCTATTTTATAATTAATGATTTCATTTTGAAGAAATGAGATGCATAAAAGACAAGGGAAAAAATCTGTCACCACAAATATGTAATCATAGAAATTTTAGAACTAAAAGTTTCCTTAAGGATGAATCATAAAACATTAAGAAATATAAGGCACAGCAATGTTGACTGACTTGTTGAAGGTCAAACAGCTAGTTCTAGAATCACATTTTTCCTTTGTCAAAGAAGTTAAGTGTTTTAAGTAACTAATTTATTTTAATGTTGAGAGATCTTTATAAATCTTCCTGCATTACTTAGATAAATAATTCCCCAGTAAAATTGTTTTTCAGTAATTTTGTTTGGCTATTTTACTGTGTGTTTTTCATAATCTCTAACGTTGAATTTCTCATCAATTTAGGCCTCCAGATTTTATTAGCTTTTGCGTGCTCGGGAAATAACACCATCAAAGCAGAGTTATCTTCACATACGCAGGACAATTATATTGATATATCATGTGCTGTATTTTAATTTCAAAATTATTGCCTCATTGTTTTCTCCTGGAGCCCAGTTTTATTTCTTTCTTCTTATCGTTAAAGGTACAGCGACAAGTAATTCACCCTTTAAAAAAGAAAAGAAAAGAAAAGGTTTGCTTAAAAAAATGTAGCAAGCAAAATCTCCCACAGAGTGAATTCCCACAGTGTTATGGAGGATGTAAATTTAGCCCAGTGTGATTCAAACAATCAAGTTAGGAATTTTAATTTAATGGTTTGTTCCTTTGAATAGTTAGAAGCTCACCTCATTGTGCAAGTTGTGTTTGAATTGGAGAAAATTGAACTAAAATAAGTCGAATTTACCCCAATCAGGTTATTCTGAGAGATCTGATTCACAGGCTGAGTGATGGACTAGAAAGAATGAATCAACATATCCAACAAGAGGAGGCTTAAATTATTTCACTTTAATAATAATGACTCTATTATCCCTCAATACTTTAGGATTTAAATCGTTGGTTTTTGTGGTGGCTATATCATCTTAGCAGTTTTAATAGGCTTGGGGAATTATCTTATTTTCATTTCAATGTAACCCAGAATCCCATGTTTTTGGTATGTTGGTTAGAAACCTCAGTGTCTCACAGATTAGAGGGTTTGTGAATCAGTTCCTGTTGATTGACTTGGTTGTGGCAAATAAAATGCCCGAGGATAAAGAAAAAAAACATTGGAGAAAACTACAAATAAGAGTAAGGACCAAGGATTTTTAAAAATGATATCTTAGGTAATAGTCCAATAAGTCTTATGAGTCTAGGACTATCATGGCTCATGTTTAGAATTATAATATACTTGTAAGATTTGGTAAAATACAGTACTTTTCTTAGAAAGTAAGACAACATATAAAAAGCCCATCAAAAGGAGAGTAACTTGGTTATAAGCCTTTTTACGTTTTTACCCATAAAGAAAGAAATGTTAATAAAGTGAGCTTTTTGACAATAAAATGGAGTTGTTACCAATTAGAGGCTTTAAAAGTTAGCTGACTAGAGACCTTATAGCCATATGTATTGTTCGATTTCATTTCAAATACATTGAGACTAAGGCTCCAAGATAGTGTGCCGTGCCAAGGATCACACTGGTACTGACTGAGTTAGAAAAGACATTCCCTTTTCTTTCATGCCATGATGTCTCCTTGCCTTCTCTTAGGAGTGCTTGTGTCTCAAATAACTGTCATTAGTCCTGAGTCCCTTTCTTTGAATTTAACATTGGTGTTCCTTTGAAGGACCATGGCCGTGTCACACATATGGTGGTATAATTATTTCAACCACCTGTACTTATTTAGTGGCTTCAGGATCTTTGACTACCTGGTGGATCTGAAAGACTCAAGCTCTTATGCAAGCAGATTATTGTATTATGGTAACTGAGTCCCTTCTGCAATGTGAGATGACATATTCACAGGTTTCTGAGACTATGACGTGCATTTCTTTGGGGAGCCATTCCTTTATGTGCCACTCATAGTCAATCACTTTTGGTCATTGGATTGCTAACTCACCTTCACAACTTCACACACAGAGACCCATTGTGTGCAATATCGTCCTTACATAAAAATAGAAATACAAGCCGGGCTCAGTGGCTCAGCCTGTAATCCCGCGCCTTTGGAAGGCTGAGGTGAGTGGATTGCCTGAGCCCGCGGGTTCGAGACCTGCCTGGGCAGCGAGACCTCATCTCTACAATAAAGCAAAAAAAAAAAAAAAAAAAAAAAATCAGCCGGGTGTGGTAGCGCATGCCTGTAATTCCGGCTACTCGGAAGGCTGAGGTGGAAGGATCGCTGGAGTTCAGCAGGTCGAGACTGCGGTGGCCGGGAGCGGCCACTGCACTCCAGTCTGGGTGACAGAGTGAGACTCCAACTCAAAAAAATAAATAAATAAATAAATAAAATAAAATAAAAGGAAATACTGGATGTTGTTATCTTGAAGAGGCAATGGAGCTTCAGAAACATTAAACATTGTTTATGAACATAAAAGGGGGTTGGGAATCTGGTATTCAAACCTTGTGTCTGACTTGAAGTCTGGGGTTTTAAGTCATTTACTATAAAATCCTCAGCTTTCATTTATAATAAGGCAGTGATTTTTAAAACTTACTTTAGCAGCAAAACCTTATGTTAAATGAAATCTTACACATGTAACTGATATGTCCCACTTCACCATGTAGGGGTTCAAAACAAAATCATCTCTCTTTTAATATTCAAACTAAATGACTCTACGCCCCATCTTGCTGTCATGAAAATGTCTCTCTTTTCTCCTTGAAACTTCCCATATAAGCCCAAGAACACTAGCAGAGTATATTCAGTCCATGACATATAAGATGCCACATGAAGAAAAAAATCCAAATAACCTAATGAATTTACCAGGAACCAAGATCTCCACTGCCGTTGCTGCTGTTTCTGCCACATGGTGTCACTCACTGATACAGACTGGAGTCCCAAACACACTGTAGTGTGTGTCACAGCAGAGACCTACCTGCACGTGTTGGAATGTGGGGCTGATGGTGGACTCCAGAAGTGAGAGTAAAGGGAAACTTTCTCAAGCAGTGTTTGGCAGAGCTGTGGTCACCCATGCTCCTACTCTTATGGCTCTCCCAGAACATTGTACTTTCATAATATATTCTATAGCCGTTCTCCCAAATCATTCCCTTCCATAATGTCGGGGAAGCTGGGGCATGAGGATTCTTCTGTCTTAGAAACAACTCACTTCCAGAGCCAGCCTGCTATATAACATCAGCACCCTAGCCCATGAGATTAGAAAAAACCTCTCTGTGTTCCAAGGTCTAACCTATTTGGTGCACCCAAATGCGTGATATTTCTTTAGACATATTAGAAGTAGATTAAGCTGCAAGGAACAACAGCAAAACCACCAAATCCTAATGGCATAAAAAAGGCACAAGTTTATTTCTTTCTCATGTTTTATCCTATTGCTCGACCCTGTGTTCCTTACTTTGTCAAGGTCAACTCATAGTCCATGATGTTTATTAAATTTGGAAGCTGTAGGCATCACATCCATATTTCAGCTAGAAAAAAGGAGGAAAGGACAAGAGAGAAAATGACCCTTCCCATAAGGATACTTTCTTTACATCCCACTTTCTAGAACTTAAGTATTCAGATGGCTACACATATCTGCAAGGGAGCATGGGCAATGTGAATTGCATTCTGGGTGACTGTGTGCTCTGCCAAAATGGAGGGATGCAGTTCCCAAGAAAATACGACTAACAGTCTCCATTACAAGAGGAACACCCTACCTTATTACATAGTCATCTCATTTTATAAAACAGATGGGAGCAGGATGCTCTGGTTAAAGCGGTAGTTGTTTCCTAGAGCCCTGCCCACTCAGCCTTCTAAAGCTTTGTGCGATTTTTGAGGCAGTGGCAAGAAATAGAGAACTACAGAGCTCAACTGGAAATCCACTGTACAGAGGTGACAACTCACAGCTCAAAGGGTTACCTGCTTCCTGCTTTTGACAAACACATTTACTTATTTTTCCCAATGAATTTAAAACTTACAGAAAAATATAGCAATAATAATATGCCTAGTACCCAGATTCACCTCCATTGCATAAGGTCTCAGTGTTATTCTTAAAAAATAAAAAATTTTATATTCCACTGAAATTCCTTTTAGCCACCACACAGCTTTGTTCCCTACTTTCTCCATTTCTGTGGCGAACCCGCCCTACTCAACTTGTATCATAATATTGGTATGTATTCATCCAAGCTCCCTTTCTCCCAGTTAACTAGAGTCTGCACTGTACTTTCATTTTCTTTCTTCTTTCCTATATTCTTTCTCTGTTCCAGGATTCCATACAGGGATATTACATTATATTTAGTAGTTTTGTAGTCATGTTTGTTTAGGCTTCTTTTGGGTGTGACAGATTCTCATACTTCTTTGTTTCTGAGAACCTTGGCAGTTCTGGTTAGGTATTTTGCAGGGCGCCTCTCTACTGGGATTTGTCTGATATCTTTTTATAACTAGGGTTATGGGTTTGGGGGAAGACCACAGAGGTAAAGCACCATTTTCATAATGCCTTACAAGGGTCCATTTTGACTACATGATTTATGTAGATCATGTTGACCTTAATCGCCTTAATCAGTTTTTCCTCCTGTTTCCATAGTGTATGTACTATTTGGAAGGAAATCCCTAGGCACAGTTCACACTTAAGGAGTGGGGGATGGCGCTCCCCTCTTGCGGGTGAGCATTGATTATGGGATTGAATATGGAAAGCTTCTGCATAAAACAGTTAGTTCTTCTTTCCCATTTATTTATTCAACCATGTATTTATGGCAGTATGGATTCACGGATATTTATTGCATACTTTGTGTCCCATTCTACTTTCTTTATTTATTTTTGACCAAATTGTTCTGGTTTTGGACATTGGGAACTTTTTCAGGTAGCAGCTATGTCCCTTAGACACACCACTAACCTTCTCTTGTCATGTTATTTACTTATTTCTTTCAGCAATTCTTTATTTTCTGGTGCTACAAGATGCTCCAAGTTCATCATGTTCTAGAGTCAACCATCTCCCCAAAGAGTTTTGATTTCTTTTACAGGAGGATGGCATTAATAATCAAGATCTGGGCACTAGGCATGCTCACATTCATTTTAAAATGTATACACATTTTAAGAGATAAGAGATGTTTGCTGTAATCAGAAATGTCTGGACACTAATGATAACCATTTTGAGCACCTCTTGTAATTGCAGAAGTCAGACGTGACTTCTATTCATCTCACTGAGTATTACAATTTCAATGCAGTTTTTTCCTTTCTTAAAATGCATATACTTTTTTTGGCACCCTCTGTATATACATGTATACACACACTCATATGTATCTATATATGTATATACATATAGAAGATTTTCATTTTAACAGGATTTTGTCATCAGCTAAAAGGGATAAAGTTTTAATTGTGGCATTTTTAGCATTAAGGGGACAGGTGACGTAATATTTAGGGAATGGTCTTTGGTGCTACCTTTCCCCCACTATCACATTGTAAAAGCAGTCACTTATTCAAATTAGAATCTTTAAACTTTCTTTGAGTCATAAACTTCTTTTGAGAAGGTGCTGAAAGAAAGCTTTTACCAAGGAAAAAATGTATATATATAAACACACACAGAATTTTTCCTGAATTCCTGAGACTCCCTGAAGTTCTGACCTGGGTAGACAGTGATTCCTGTCTGGGCACCATAGTGCTAGAGAAAGGACCAGAAAGTCCACATACCCTGGTGGTTTGTTTTCTTAAGCTTCATTTCTACCATGACCTCTTTTCTGGCCAAGAAATGGAGTCATTTAACAAATAACTCAAAAAAAGTCTGATCCAATAATATAGTTTCTTTATGGGTTGATTACAAACATTTATTTTAAGCTGCTTCTTTTATGTAAAATCATGATGGAGTTGTTTTGGGTTCATTTTTGGTTTCTATGATTTAAAGAAAAAAATCAGAGGTAATTTGCATGGTTTCTTTAATTCATAACTCTTTCAATTTTGCTTGAGTCACTTCCTCTTTGCATCAATGGTTCCTATTTAAAACCCGTACAGTGGGAAGAAGGGTATATTTAGCATAAAGTTGTGTCTGTGAGAACTGACATCAGTGTAACCGAAAGAGTTAATTGAGTTAAATCTCAGTACATTTTTCTGAAGTTGTGTTTAGCGCTGATTATTTCAAGGTGGTTTTTATAATCACTTCCAAATGTTTTAATGAGACTGTTTTTCATTTTTCTCGACTTCTTTTAAAAATTTTTTCTTTTCCATATTGATTTTCCAGTCACTTTCCTTAATGCTGCCATTGGCAGACCCAGTGATGCACTTTTACAGTTTGTTCCGGAAGCTTCCTTCCACCTCTCAGCCTCATCTCTCTTCCTGTCTCCTGGGTGCTCTTTATCTGAGGAAAACGCTCTTCTGGACTGATTTCTCACGGTTTCTCTTGTAATTTGAGTCTTAGTCCATGTGCAGTTTTCATTTCAATCTGTCAGTCTTAGTCATAGCTACCTCTTGTTGTCATCTTATTTTTAAAAGATCTCTCTGAAATCAAATCTAGAAGACTTAAAATTTTATGTAATTTATTGATTATGAGCATTGGAAATCTGTTTAATGGTGTTTGCATTTCTTTGGTTTCAGACTCTGCCTCAGATGCGTTCACTTCCCTTTCCCCTTCTGGGTTTACCCATTGTGACTGAAGTCCCTTTCCTACTGTAACAGGTAGCAATAGTCAATTAGGCTGCCCAAGGAAGGCAGGGCTGTGACACTCATCGCATGCCACAGCTTTCAGACAGTTCTGTGTAAACATACGTTTCCAACCAACCCAGGCTGATGTCAGAGATTAGAGTCAGAATGTGCCTGCCATTCCTTCAGACATAGGTTCTGTTAGGTCATGATAAACAGCCGCAAGATTTATGACTTCCCAAAGAGGAAAACCAATTCCCTGGACTATTGCTGAGAGCGATATCTGTATGCAGGACACTCTCCTCTTTGCAAACATCATGACATAGAACAGCATCACTCATCAAATATATTATCTTGGTGTTGCTGTTATATCTTGGTGCAAAGACTGTTGCATATTTTCTAAAAGGTAATGATAATAAATGGGCCTGTTTTCCCTATTTCCTTTGCCTCACTCATCTACTTAAATTCAGAAGCCTATTCTTAATTTAGCCCAAACGTTTTATAAATATAGCCCCCCCCCACTATATTACTCACATAAGCCGATTGGGAGATTCTACATTTTTGTTTTCTAATAAAATTGTCAGGGTGCATCGGTCCTTAATGAAAAGGGAAGGGGTCTCAGGCTGGTGTCAAGATCTCTGCCAAGGTTATCAGAATTGAAAGCCTTAGTACAGGTTCCCCTATGTATATGCTTGGGTATTTAAGTTTGCTGATTGACTATTCCCCCAAATGGGAAACTATTTGTATATGAATGATATCAAAGTAGTTCTACCACTCAGTGGAGGAGAAGGCAAATGAGGTAACTTGTTCAAAAAAAACTTTTTTAAAATTTGAATTGTGGCACAATATTAGCATTAATTTTCAAGGTTAAACTACCACTTTTTCAATGTAGCAGTAATACTAAAATAATAATAAATCATAGACAAATAATAATTCATATTTTTCTAGAATCCCACTCAAACAGAACAATGAAGATTGTCAAGTTATTTGGATAAATATTGTTCCTCAAACCCAACTGTTTCTCTGCACACATCTAAACATGTGAGTATTTGGAAATGTCAATTTAGGGTTGATATTTTTCTTTTTCCAGTCAGATGTTTGGCTCCCTGGGGACAGGGCAATGTATTTGGCTAAAAATTTTGTGTTAAGTACATTTATTGGCATCAGAGGTTGTAGGACAAAGGGCCATTTGAAAAAAGCTTTGGAAAATCACAGTATCAGGGTCTTGTGTAATAAGAACTGGGTTCCCAGGCAACACCCTTTCATGGTTTCTTCACTAATGCCCACAGAAGTGCTTGATTTGACTCTAGTTCTGGTCTGCTTGAGTTATTCCAAACTCAAGAAAAAAAATTATTTGAAACTGGGGTCTTTTATGAATAAGATTAATTGGCATAAAATTTAATAATTGAGAAAGGATACCAAAAAGCAAGATAAAGTAGGGGTTCAAATGAGAAACAGATACCCATCCCCAAGGAAATAAATGTGAGCAAGGATGTAATGTTAATACAAAGAAAAGGAAAAATTGTGTAACTGCTGCCTGTAGTGGCAAGCTCCATCCTTGGGCTACGTGCTTGGCTTCCAGTTCTGTTCCCCGTATTATCTCCAACATGGAAAGATTCTGCTTTTGGAGTTAAAATTCTCCATGCTTTACTTTACCTTCAGGGAATGCATTCAGTTTTTCTGGAAGTTTTTATTTTGTGAAAGCTAAATCTCTTTGCTTTCGTCTAGGCAATGGTGTATTTTAACAAAGGCAGGACTGGCAGTCCCAGCAACAATTAGCCCAGGTTTTGCATTGAGCCATGAGGGATTGGGAAATATTCACTCACTCCCACTGGCACCTGTATCTTCATTCGTATTCTGTCTTTTCTGGCATGCCTTTCTTTTTGGTTTTGCTGACTGTGACCAATCACCAGGTCAGCTTGAATTCCACTTGTCCCACAAGATCTTTATTAATTCATATTGCCATTTTTACCAATTAACACAGATCTCCTTTTACACTACACATTTCTGGGATAAGGTGGCTGATATGTTTTAGAGCAGTGTACCAGTGGAACTGGGTTCTACATCCCACACTGCCACCAGCTAGCATTTGACATCAGAGAAGTCACTTCCTTCTCTGAAAATCAACTTCAGGCTTATATTATTTCTGTAAAATGAGAGAACTTGGAATATATGGTTTCTAAGGTATAAAAATGTGTTTGTGTGTCAGATAATCTCCATTGGTAGATCACTCTTATTTGCAATCAAAATAAGTAACAACAACCTCAACCATTCCCTTATGTTGCATACTTCTCACATGCCAGGCATTACTAAGGTCTTTCCATGTATTATTTCATTTGATCCTCCTTTCAAACTTGTCGGGGTAGGTACTATAGTTTCCATCCTACACATAAGTATATCTAGAGCTTAGCACTGTTACCTTTGGAAGACAGCAAAGCTACTAAGGGGTGGAGATTGGAATGAAGTCCAGGACTGCCTGGTATTTCAGTGTTGGCCCTAAACCAATTTACTGCCTCCCAAAATGTGAGTAGTCAATGTTACCAGAGGCTAATAATATATTAATTAGTGATCACGCTACCGATTCAAGGGGGGGGAAGAAGGAAGAAGAGATTTGAGGGGCAGAAGATAATCGTGACAATCTAATTTGTTAATCATTTATTAATTAGATTTAGACATACTTTACTGAAAAAGTAATCTACAAGAATAAAAATAAGTTTAACACATTGTTATCTACTTGTTTAAAGTTTGTTTCTTTTGACTGACTTCAACTCATAATTATTTTCCATAACTCTGATACAAAAGGGAGCATTTAGTCAATATTTTAGTAACTTTTAAAGCAAAGCAAAAACACTGATATAGACTGAAACAAGAATTCTTATCATTCCCATTCACTATGAACTCTCCATTAAGCACAATTGGATAATTGGATAATGTAGTGTGACCATGGTTGTTCTCCATCTCCCTTTGCCTCCATTTCAAGATAGTATTCTTATAATCACAAATGTGTTCATTTGAAATCAGGAATGCTACAGAATTGCTAAAACCAACACTTTCAAAGTTTACAGACCATTAATTGGACTTAAACTGATTTAGTGACTCAAACATTGCAATTATCCTTTACTGAACCCTTCAGTGGGGAATTTGAAAACACCATAAACTAAAGTGCTGATTTAGAACTGGGATCCAGTATGGATAATCTTGTTTTCCCTCCTAACCTCCCTCTCTCCCTTCTTTCCTTCCTCCCTCCCTTCCTCCTGTCTTTCTTCCTTCTCGCTTTCTACTCCCTTCCCTCCCTCCGTTCTCTTTTGGTTTCTCCCTTTCTTCTTTCCTTTTCTTTTTTTCTTTCTGCCTTTTCAGTTGATCTTGATTCTGCATTACTTTCTCCATAGACTGTTCTGGTTTAAACATTTGAAGAAATTAAAACAATATTTCTATCTACTGTCTTAATACAGAGGATTTTGTATAATAACAAACATTTCTTCTAATGACAAATATTCTACATTAAATGTTTATTAAATTACCTACAAGCTTTAAGTCTTAATTTATATGTACAGGATTGAAACAATACAAAGAAAAACCAAAGGAATTCGGTTATGAAGACACATTTCAACTTGTGAAAATGCCTAGAAACTGGCCAATGATGCTATGCTAAAGGCTATTTTATTTATACTGTACCACCTGAGTGAATTTAATGCATCAGTAAATAGATACCCGGATTTCTCTAAGACTGTAGATCTGGGGACTTCTCATTACATATAAAAGCATCCTGCAGCGTTCTTTGCTTAGAAACTCCAACCTGTGTCTATAAACCTTTGCAAGGTTTTCTTGGTTCACTGCAGGGGGTTGTAACAAGTAAGCAAAGTGAGATGTATTAAAATGAAAAGAAAGAAAAACTTATTTTGTCATAATGGCAATTCTATAAGACTTCTGAGGAACAATTTTAATGATCAATACCGGCAGCAGAGATAATGATTGGAGGTATATGTGTGTATGTATATTTGTGTGTACGTGCAAATGCTTTACATGTGCAAGGGTGTTTAACGACTATACAGAATGACTTGCAAAAACACAAAATATTGTGATCAAGGCAGTGTAAAGTAATGCTGCTCCCCACCCTCACTGGTCTGGGATAGCCTGGGAATGTAGACCTTCTGATGTGGAATGGGGCATCTGTTGGACTCATGCTTACAGATTCTCTGGGGATGGTCCGGAAGTTCTCATTCACGCCCCTCTACTCACTGGTTTTTCTTTGTTCTTTTTAAAATGTAAAATAGTAGACCACTCTTTGTCTCTTCAGTCTTATTCAGAACCTCAAAATGAAAGGAAGAAAACAGCAAAGCAGCTGCTTTAAAATGATTGTAGAAGTCTCAGAGCTCTTTTCACTGGGATTGTCTCTGGTCCGAGGCTTGCTCTAAAACCAGCTTCTCTGTGGATTGTTCTAGAGTGTGAGAAGTGATCTAGTATTTATTTTGATTAAAACTCTCAATGTCTGAGCTATAATGCAAATCTGAGAAGGTTTTCACGTTGTCATTTCTTAGCTATTCCTACTTTCATTCTGTTTTGTTAGCTAGTGATAAGCAGAGCCCTGAGTGATTGAGGTAGAGAAAGGTTACCTCTAAGTTGGGGAAAAACTGAGAATAAAATAAAACATATTGGGTTTTGTCAGAAAGAACATGAAAAAGTTAAGTCAGGTATGAGAATTGGGCATTTGGGGATAGTCTTAGAGCATTGGTTGTCTGCTAGAAGGAAATACTTAGGCCAAAAGGAGGAGAGTATTTTGGAAACAAAGTAGGTAATTAAATAAGACTTGTACCTGTCTCTATGTTAGACAATCCCTAGGTTCGCCAATCTGATACAGTGTTTGCTCCATTTGGTGAAAGACTTCATTAAAATGGAAGACCCTCTAAGACATTATTTTGTCCAAGGAATGGCCTGGGAAATCAATAGAGTATTCCAGAAAAGAAGAACAATAGGCTGAAACTTTCCAGTGTAGATTCCAAATGTAGATATTGGTTTTTCAGGGCACTTCTGGTTTGGACGTTTACTTGGGAATATTGTGGAGCTCAGTTACATCATCACTAGTATCTGAATCCCCGTTTGGCTTAGCTGTCTATCCCCGGGGAAGTCTTCAGAAATAAAGAAGGGCAGAAATTCCTTCTATCTTAAATTTACCTCAATCTCTGCTGGACTCTAATTCTTTATTTTGTTGTCATGGAGTTGATTAAAATTCTGAAAAGCTATTCCCATTTTCCAAAGGTGATGGTGGAGAGGCATAGTATATATGTAAAGACATCGAGGAAAGCAACTTTGTTAATTTGTTTAGAATTTATGTATAGGCAAAAAAAATGGCAAAAATAAATTATCTGCATTTTCCCCCATTGACCTGTTCTGCTTATTCTACACATTTGTGAGGAGTAAATCAGTAATTTCTAGGTGCATTCATTTCCTCTATTGTATTTAATTTGAATGCTTCTGTGTATGATGCTCGCAATGCAGTGTTTGTATGCTATTTTCACATATCTTTTGTGTCTTGAAGGTTTAGTTTAAAACAAAAAGATGTGCTCCAACTTTGCATATTAACTTTTTCTTTAAACATTTTTCTGTTCCACTTTCTCTATTATCTCCTTCTGAGACTCCAAGTACACATCATTCAGACCATTTTCTATTATCCTTCAGGTCCTTAATGCTCTGTTCTTTCTTTCCCCTATTTTTCTTCCTCATCTTCACATTGAATAACTTCTGTTTGTCTATCTTCTCTTTTCTCTGTCGTTTCCATTCTGATGTTAAGCAAGGTGGTGAAATGTTTATTTTGGATATTGTATTTTTTTAGTTCTAGAATTTTTATTAATTTCTTTCTATAGTTCTTATTTCTTCGTGGAGTGTGTCTGTTCTTTCATTTATTGTTAGCATATTTTTATTTGCATCATTGAACACAGCTATAATAGATACTTTGAAAATTTCTGATAAGTTAACATCTGGGTCATCTCAGGTTTGACGTCTATTGATTTTTTTTTTCATTGAGAATGGGCAGTATTATCCTGTTTCTTCATATTTTGAGTAATTTTAAATTGTATTCTAGAGACTGGGAATTTTTATAGGGACTCTGGGTTGTGTTATAGTCTTCCAAAGAATATTGTTGTTGTTGTTGTTTTTTCTTTTAATAGGCAATTAAATTGGATGAACTTAAATTGTAAAATTTTGTCTCCCATGTGGTGGATGGCAACCCAAATTTCAGTTCAGTTCTTATATTGTTTGTTAGGCTACTAAGTCTACTCCATGTATATGCTCAAGCGTCCCAGCCACAAAATTTGGCAGAGTTTATACTCAGAACTTAGGCTTTCTTTCTCCAGATTTTGACTTCCTGAAATCTGCTCCTCACTTTCCTGCTATGATAGTTGCTCTGAACCCAGTCCTTTTTTTTAAAGCCATATAATTTGTATGTTTCGTATCAAAGTTTAGCCAGTTTACACAGTCCTGAGTATGATTTGCTCCCCCACTAATTTTCTTTTTAAAGGGTTGGGGGAATCACATCTCATGTCATTCCCTTCTGGCTTTTTTTTTTTTTTTTTGCTTATGCACTCTCTAGTGCCTTCAAGTAGTCTTTTTTTTCCTCCAGAGCTTATAATTGTTTTAATTTTGTAGTTTTACCTTTCGCGCTTATGTGTTTAATTCATCTCATATCCCTCTATATTTAAAATGTTAAGTGGAAGACTGATTTTATTTTTTTCTGTAAAGAGAGTCAGTTTCCCAACAATACAATCATACAATCTGTTTCTTCTCCCACTGACTTGTAGGGCAATTTTTGTCATATAAAAGTGGTCTGATTCTGGCTATTTTTTCTATTACATTTGTCTATTTGTATAAGAGTAGACATTTTCTTATTTTAATGTTTTTGTAGCGTGTCAAAATCTGGTGAAGTAAGTTTACTCTTTTGCTTTCATTTAACTATTTGTTTATGTGCTTCTTCACATGAATTGTGAAACAAATTTATTATCTTGTTAAAAAATTCAGGGAACACAGATTACTTTTATATTAGTATGCATTGCAATCAAGAGTATGAAATGTCCACCAATGTGTTCAAATATTTTTAATGTTCTTTTATGATTTAAAAATTTTATCCTTAATAGTCTTCTGTATTCTCTGCAAAGACCTAGGTTATTTATAATACTTTTTGCACTATTATAGTCTCTTTTATTTATTATTTTGTATTATGTTATTGCTCATATAAGAAATATTACTGATTATTTAGTTTATTTTTAATGGGGATATGAATTACAAATAGTAAGTTGCATAAATCTGGAGTACAGCTTGATGAATTTTTATTTTTGCATACAGCCATATAGCTAGAATCTTTATAGAATTCCAAAGACTCCTTCTTGTCCTCTACCAGTTGTGTGAAATGTATATAACTGGAACCATATGTTATTAATATATACTCCTTTGTGTCTGCATTCTTTTGTTCAGCATTATATTTGTGAGGTATATTTATGAAAGTTTATTCTTTTTTCATTCCTGAGTAGGATTTCAGTGCATAAATATATTACAATTTGTTTCCACATTTTCCTATTGATAAACATTTTAATTGTTTGGTTTGGGACCATTGAGAACCAAGTTGCTATAAACGTTCTTAGACATGATTTTTTTCTTCACATAAGTATTCAAGAAAAATGCTTTAGATTTTTATTAATTGATTTTTATCTAATTAACCTTACTAAATCCTCCTATTAGTTTTAAATTTATTGAATCTGTTCATTTTTCAGATGACAATATAATCTGAAAATAATTACAATTTTAACTCTTTCCTTACAATCCTTACACTACTATTTATTTTTCTTTCCTTAAACTATTCACCAAATTCTCTAGTACCATGTTATATAATAGTGGTCATGGTGGGTATGATGTGGTTTTTCAAATATGTAAGAGATAATATCTGAAGTTTCTTCAATAACAATATATTTATCTATTAAGGATAAACTTGCTGTAGTCTTTTTGCATGTAATCCTTGCCAGTTAAAGTTTTTGCCAACAAAGTTTTTGTTTACATTATAAATATTACAGTTCCTATTTTTTCTGTAACTACTGAGGTAACAATATGATTTTCTTCCTTTTTGTTTGGAGAAATATATTAATATTCATTTCATTTTTCTAATGAAAATTGATTCTCATTTTCCTGGGATTGTGATTTTTTTTTTAGTACAATGTTAAATTTATATAGATAATACTTTATGGAGGATATTTGCAACTAAGTTCAATGTAGCCATAAACCTAAAATTATCTCCTCCCTCTCTTCTTCCTCTCCCCTCCTTCTCCTCCTTTCCTCTCTTCTTCCTCTTCCCTCCTTCCCCTCCCCTCCTCTCCCTGTCTCTTCCTTTTGTTTTTCTCTTCTCTTCTCTTTCTTTTCCTGTTTTGAAATCAAGGTTATCCTAGCCTCATTCAATGAGCCAGGAAGAATTACTTCTTTTTAAAAATATTGCGGAACAACTTGTGTAAAAATTATTCCAGAATTTTCCATAGAGACAGAACCAACAGGATATAGAAATATAGAAATATACATATATTATATAATATGGTATTTGCTAGGAGAATTGACTCACATGATTATAAAGGCTGAGATGTCCTACGATAGTCTGCTTGCAAGCCAGAAAAGCAGGGAAACTGGTAGTGTGGCTCAATCTGTCTAAAAATCTCAGAATTAGGGAAAGTGATGGTATAACTCACAGTCGGAGGCTGGAGTCCTGAGAACTCAGGGAACTGCTGGTATAAATCCCAGAATCTGAAGGCTGGGGAACCTAAAGTTCTCATGACCAAGCATCGGGGAAGAAGGGTATCCCAGCTCCAGAAGAGAAAGAGAAAAGTCACCCTTCTGCCTTTCTTTGTTCTATCCAGGACCTCAGCCAATGGATTGGTGCCCACCTGCATTGTGCGAGGGCAGATCTTCCTTAGTCAGTCAGCTGATTTAAATGACAACCTCTTCTGAAAACACACTCACAGACATACTCCAAAATAATGCCTTACCAGCTTTCTAGGTGTCCTATTAATCCAGTCAACATCTAAAGTTAACCATCACAACTTGATTGCTGGAGGCTTGGTAGAATTTACCTCTATAATTGTGATGGTTCAGGGCACTTTGGGAAGAGAGATCTTTAATTACAATTTCAATTTATTTAATGCTGATTTGTTTCTTCATGCCCTATTTTTTTCCTTTCACCAATTTTTCATTTTAGGGTATTCAGAAATTTATCAATTTTATATAGATTTTCAAATGTATCCCTGTGTTTTAAAATTAATGCACTTTGAATTTTCTTTTCTTTACACTTTGTGTTTTTTGGGGAGGGAGGTAACTGTTTTCTCAGTTTCTCTTTCCCACCTTGTATCTCTTTGTTCTTCACTGAGGAGTGAGTCAGTCTTTATTATAATTATTTTATTATTTTTGTCTTTATGGGTGAGCTCTATTGCTTCTTCCCAACTTATTGAAATAAATGCTTAGCTTATTTGCTCTCAAACTTTTTTGTTTTCTAACATACATGTTTAAAGCTATATTTTCCCCTGTAAGTACAAAATCAACTTTGTCCTGCAAATGCTGACAGGTACTATTTAATTTTTATTTTATAATATTCCTTATCATTTCTAATTATCCCAAGGGTTATAAATTAATATATTATTTTCTAATATTTTATTTTTTACAATGTTTTCTTAACATTTTCTAATTTTATTGCATTGTAATCAGAGAATATAGTCTTTAAGATATTGATTCTTAACAATTTATGTAGGCTTACCTTGTTGAAGAAATGTAAATCTAAATGCTCCATATGCTCTCAAAGAGAATAGTATTCTTTCTGTGTAGATTTTTCTGTGTAACTAATAACTCAAGCATATAAATTGTATTGTTTAATCAAAGGGATCAAAAGAGTATCAAGAGCTCAGTGCCTGTACTTATTTTTATCTGCTTCATCTATCAGTTTCTAAGAGAGGTGTGTTTTAAAATCTCCAGCTTTTTCAATTGTCACATTATATAATTTGAGACTATAATTTAAAAGTATATTATCTACTGTTCTTTTTTAAACAATATCAAAAGATACAGTAGTACATTATGATAATTTTTTCCTTGAATTTTATTTTGATAAAATGTAAAATTGCTATCACAGACTCTTCTGATTTATATTTTTTTCTGTGTAACTTTCTAGTTCTTTAAATTTTGACTCTCTGATTCCTTTTGCTTTAAATCTATGATAGAAAATATGTTATTAATTTTTTCAAAATCTAAGAATATATGACTTCTAATAGGTAAGTTTGATCTATTTATTATAATTCTGTTTGGATCTATTTTTGTTATATTATTATATGAAAAACAATTTCTATTTTTTACTGTGATTTTTCTTTTTTTCCTATTTTTCATTGAATAAATCAGGTTTAAATTTTCTTTTAAATTTTTCTGGTTAAATTTTAATAAATTATGTGTTTATTTCCATGGTGTTTGATTTTTAACCTAGACTATCATACTTTTGTTTAGTAATCTCTAAGGATTTTTACAAAAATTATTATGTAAAATTTTTATCAGTTAAAAAATAGAGAAAATAGTATAAGACCAGTGTACTAAACATTCTACTTCAAGCATTAGCACACACTAACAATATTATTTTTTCTTAACTTCTTCACTGTCTTCCATTCCACCAGGCCCAAAATTATTTTGACACAAATCTGAAGTTTCTTGTCATTTCTGTATAAAGATTTTGAAATGTATTTCTAAAAAATAAAAACTCAAAAGAAATAGCCACAACACAATTACCAAAAGCTAAAACAAATTGCTTTATGTAATTCAGTATTCAATGTTCTCATCTTCCTGTTGTCTGCAAATTTTTTTCTTCATCTGTTTGCTAGAATCACAATCTAAATTATGTGCTTATATTTAATTGGTTGATAATTTTCATATATAAGTTTTTTGTTTGTTTGTTTGTTTGTTTTACCAAAGTACTCAGATTTGCTGCAGGTCAAGCACACATAGAAGTTAGGCAGAAATGTTCCACATGAGAACTAATGAATCTGATCTTCATTTGAATAAGAATTATAGTTGTGGCAGATGCATATTAATATATGAGAAAACACTGTACTATCAATTCTTCCTCCTTCTTTGTCCTCTCTCTATCCCCCTTTTAATTAATTTTTAATCCAGCAAAAACAGGACAGTCTGTTTCATAGACCTTTTTAGTCAAGATTCCACTAATTGTTTTTGTAAAATTTTATTTCTGTAAATTGACAGATGAAAGCTTAACTTGGATTCAGGTACAATGAAAAAAAAAATTCCCTAAGTAATGATATGTACTTCCATTAGAAAATACGCAGCATTTGTTTGTTCTGTTTTTGTGATGCTTGTTAAGTCTTTGTTAGTCTGAGATACAGATCATATGGGAAGATTAGGATAAATTCTTGACTCGTTCAGTTTATTTACCAGTTTTCAAAATAATGAAATGGATCATTAGCATCCTCCAAAATGACCAGTGAAATTTTGTTTTATGTTACCTTATTTGCTTTTATGTTATTCATTCATTCATTCATTCATTCATGCATTCAATCATTTTGGCATCATTATAAACTCATGGATTTAAACATAATTGATAAATTTCAGCTCACTTCTGCTGATACCCTGTTGATACGCAGACCTTTCCATCTTAGATCAGGTTGGTTTCTCAGTCGTTTTGGCTTAATTTAGGGGTTGTTTCTTTTTTAAAAAAATAACTTCTCTGCTTTTTGGTATCATAAGCTTTTTGATATGTTAATTTTTATCCTTCCTATCAAACCATTAGACATTCTATAAGGAATCTTGTTCCTGTGGTATAATATGATTTCCAAGACTATTTTTTACTGTGATTTTTCTTTTTTTCCTATTTTTCATTGAATAAATCAGGTTTAAATTTTCTTTTAAATTTTTCTGGTTAAATTTTAATAAATTATGTGTTTATTTCCATGGTGTTTGATTTTTAACCTAAACTATCATACTTTTGTTTAGTAATCTCTAAGGATTTTTACAAAAAATTATTATGTAAAATTTTTATCAGTTAAAAAATAGAGAAAATAGTATAAGTGTTGGAGAGACTCATTGATACCATCTTTTTCTGTTAGCTAATATAGTGATTTATGAAGGCAGAGCTGTAAGCCTGGAGGGTAGAGTTAGGGGCCTCATAGAATTAGTCCCAGGGCTGGAAAACTAATGGAGTTTTCCCACCTGGATTTCAAAACATCTTAGAGCCAGTAATTCCTTTTTTACCTTTCATTCCCTCCCTTTTTGAATGAGAATATTTATAACTGTTGTCTCATGTCTGTAGCATTATTTAATTTTGGGAGAGAATAACTTGTTTCTTGAGTTTCAAAGATTCACAGATAGAGATTTTGACCACATGATGACTCTTACCAGAGTTTCACCCATACCTGATTTAGATGAGACATTTTATTTTTGAACAAAACTTACATGAAGTTTTGGATGTGAGTTGACACTATGATGGGTTGAAACTTTTGGTGACCGTGGGATGGGAGTGAGTGTATTTTGCATGTGAGAAAGATGTGAATCCTCAGGAGCTAGAGGGCTGTGATAGACTGAATAAATTTCCCTGGAACCTGAAAATATATTACCCTATATGATAAAAGGGGCTTTACAGATGTCATTAAGGATCTTGAAATGGTGAAAATATCTTGGATTTATATAACTGGGCCCAATGTAATTAAAAGGGTATTTATAAGAGTGAGACAGGAGGATCAGAATTAGTAGGAGAGAAATCATGGAAACAAGAGGTTGAAATAATGCACAGAAGGAATCATGAGCCTAGTTATGCTGGTTACTTCTGGAAGTGGAAAAAGATAAGGAAACTTATTCTCTCTGGAATCCCAGAAGGAGTCAGTCTTGCTAACACCTTGAGTTTAGTTCAGTCTCTAGAAATATACAAAAAAAAATTGTGCTATGTGAAGCCATTAAGTTTGTGATAATTTGTTACAGCAGCAATAGGAATCTAATACATTGCCAATACTGGTCATTATTTCCAGGACTTTTCATGGATAGAGCATGGAAACACATATATAGTAAAATACATTATGAGTTTGTACTATTACTTCCAAGTCAAGTTCAGAATTGCTGATTACTTACTTATCCGCCTTAAATTTATAACAGGATCTATTTTCTCCTATCCTCAAAAATCCCAGTTCTCAGAGACAAAAAATAATTACTCTATCCCAGATTACAAATACATCAGTTTTAGAATATTACCATTACTCCTACCAAAAATATGATTGCTAAAAATGGCTTAGTTTTAGAGTTTATCCCACTGAGAGTGTAAAATCAAATTACTGTTTCTTAAACTCATTTGTAATAGATCTTCTCTGTGTGATTATGCCACCAACTGGAGATCAAGTTAGCTTCATTTGTTTCATTTTTAGATTTTAATGATTGCTTTTTGATTGAATTTTATTTTATAACCATGTAAAATATTTTTATGGTTCCCACATTAAACCTACAAATCAAAACGTTTGGCCTCTCTTCCTGTCTTTTCTACAATTCTCTTCCTTCTTCTTTATAAGTACTTATTTTTTAAAAGTTATTGATTTATTTCAATGATTTACTTAGCAAACACTCATTCTTTACCATACATTAGTAATATAAACAAAAGTCTGAGGCTAAGGAAATTTGAAGACACATTAAAAGTACACAGAAAAAAATTTGTGATGCACCCCGGACTTGCCATCAATCTTACAATCAATTATCAACTAACGACTCCTGTTCTCTCATCTAAAATGTCTAACAATTTTTCTGCTTCTTGCATTATTCTGAAGCAAAATCTAAAATATTATAACATTTTATCCATAAATTTAAAAAAATAAGCATGTCTAAAAGAAAAGGAATCTCAAAAAATAAGCATAATTATTATATCAGTGATTCCCTAATAGCATCAAATACAGAGTTTAATCTTACATGTTACAATCCATTTTTCATAGCTTTTTTAAAAACTAGAATTCAAATAAGGTCCTCTTAAGGCAATTTTTGGGCAAATATTTTCTTTTTAATCCATAGGTTCTATTTATACAGTTTCCCTTAAAATTTACTTTATTTTAGCTTTTGTTGATAAAGCCATATTGATTGTTCCATAGATTTTGCACAGTTAGCATTTTACAGATTGTATTGCTGATATCATTTAAAGTATTTTTCAATATATTATTGATATTCGAATGTTATAAGATTTCTTCAAAAGGGATTTTTTTCAATCAAGAGGAACATACTACATGTTTCTCTCTCTCTCTCTTTCTCTCTCTCTGATGATCTAGTCCTAATTCATTAACTCATTAGAAGTTCAAAATTGATATTTTAATTCTATCATTGCTTTATTCGTTTTTGCTGGAATTCTTCCATAAAGTGAAATTTCTAATCTACTATTTGATGACACAATTATACCATTCATATAAAGAGGCAGGCAGGATAAATGTTTGATGCTTTCTTTTTATTTATATGCTTTCAAAATAATGAGGTAGTTCCCTGGCGTCCTCAAACATCTGTTGTCTCCCTTTTCTTTTCCATTATTTTTTCTTTTTAAAAAAAGTCATCATGAACTCATAGATTTAAATACATTTGATGTATTTCCACCCACTGAAAATCATTATTGGTACTCAACTTACTCAGATTGTTTCAACCTTAGACTCTTCAATTTGGCTTCTAAATCATTTTGACACAATTATAGTAGTTTTGATAGTTTCCTCCCTTTTGGTATGGTATTTCTTGCTTATCTTATATATTTCTTGTCCTCAATTTGAATCTACCATTTGTCTCAGGAGACTTGCTTCCTTTTAGAATAAAATGCTACTTCCAGTCCATATTCTGGGTGCTAGGGGTATACATCATTTACTACTAGATTGATCATTATTTTTAGACCTTCTCCATGGATAGAGCTAAGAATATGTAATAAATATCTTTTTATCCTAACTCAGGACCACAGGAATTTTTTATATTAAACATTTTTTATATTACATATGTATATTCTATTACCCACTATGAAAATCCCAGTTACCAATACACTAGTAAAATTAGTCTTTCAAATAATGACTCACCTGCTGGACCTTACATTACAAAATAAGAGTATCAGAACAATGATACTCATACTATCACCAACAATATGATTATTAAAACAGCCTAGAATATTTTGCAGTATTTTATCCTTATGATGTTTAGTCACTGTTAATATGTAGTCAAATTGCCATGTTTTAAAGTCATTTGGTTTAGTTTCTCTCTCTGCGGCAATGCCACTAGCTGGATACACATATACATTCATTTGTTTCATTTCATTTCACCTTATTTTTAGAAATAATTAGTAGATTTTATTTTTAGTACAGTCTTAGACTTACAGTAAAATTGAGCAGATGGTACAGCACTCCATAGACTCACCCATCTCTCCCTCCCTCCTCAGCATCCTCTATTCTTAACATCTTGCATTAGTGTGATGCATTTGTTAAAATTAATGAACCAATATTAATACATTATTGTTAACTATAGCCCATAATTTACAGTAAGATTCACTTTTTGTGTTGTACATTCAGTGGGTTTTGATAAATGCATAGTGGCATGTATTCATTATTAAAATTTTATACAGCATAGCTTACCATCTAAAATTCCTCTGGGCTTCATCTCTGCATCCCTTTTCTCCCCCTCACCTGAACCTTGGCAACCACTGATTTTTTAATTGTCTCTATAGTTTTGTCTTTTCCAAAGGGTCATATTGTTGGAATCATATAATATGATTTCAAGAATGACGTCTTTCATTCAGCAATACACATTTCAGATTCCTCCTGTTTTTTCATGACTTGACGTCTCATTTCTTTTTGTCACTGAATAATATTCCATTGCATGGATATACCACAATTTGTTTACTTATTCACCTAGTGAAGGATATCTTGGTTGCTTCTGTTTTTAGCAATGAATAAAACTGCTGCTATATACATTAATGGGTGGAGTTTTTTTTTGTACACAGATTTTCAACTCTATTGAGTAAATATCTAGGAGTGCAATTGCCAAATTTATGGTAAGACCAAGTTTAGTTAACTTATGTGAAAGGTGTAAGGACTGTGTACAAATTCATCTTTTTGCATACATATGTCCAATTTTCCAGTATCATTTGTTGGAAAGCCTATCCTTCCTCCATCAAATTACCTTTGCTCCTTTGTCAAAGATCACTTGGCTATATTTATGCGAGTCTAGTTTTATCCCTATCCCTTCATCACCACTACAAAAAAAAAGTATGTATCAACTTACTTTAAAAAATAAAATGTAGCTGTATGAATGAATTACAGGCTCACTCCTGTAATTCTAGCACTTTGAGATGACAAGAGAGGAGGAATGCTTGAACCCGGGAGTTTGAGACCAGCCTGGGCAGCACAATGAGAACTCGTCTCTACAAAAAAATCAAAAAATTAGCCAGGCATGGTGGCGCACATCTGTAATCCAGCTGCTCGGGTGACTGAGATAGAAAGATTGCCTAAGACCTGGTAATCGAGGCTGTGATTACCTGTGATTGTGTCATTGTACTCCAACCCAGGTGACAGAGTGACCCTGGCTAGAAAGAGAGAAAGAAGGAAAGGAAGGAAAGGGAGAGAGGGAAGGAGGGAGGGAAGGAGTGAAGGACAGGAAGAAAATGATAGCATGTTATATATATTTTATGCATGGGTAGTCTCATTGGTCAGTAATTCCAATACAATGTCAAATAGAAAGGGAGCCTTGTAGACAGGATTTCCTCCTTTTCCTGATTTTTATAGGCTAGCCGCCAGTTTAGTGAGACCAGCTTTTACATGGGTGGATAGACAGGGTAGATAGATAAAATCATGTTAGGATCATGTCTAGCAATTCATATTTTATTGTTTTAAAAATGAATAGATATTGAGTTTTGTCAAATGCCTTTCCTGTGTCCATGGAGATGATGACATTATTTTTCTTTTTAGTTTGATTACGGTGATGAATTATATTGTGTCCTAATGTTGAAGCACACATACGTTCCTTGAGTTCATCTTATTTAATCATAAGAATCACGTTTTCATGTATTGTTGGATTCTATTTTCTAATAAATAATTTATACATAAGTTCTACAGTATTATTTATGAATGAGATTAGTCTGTATTTTTTTAATAGGACAAGCTTTGTCAGGTTTTGGAATCATGTTACAATTGTTTCCTAGAAGTAAAGTTGGTAGAATTCTCCTGCGAAATCTTCTGGACATAGTGCTTTTGAGTGGGGAATTTCTTTAACTACAAATTTTAGTGCTTCTGTGGAAAATGATATGTTTAGACTCTGTTTCCACTGTAGTTATTTTTGATAAGCTGTAGTTCTCTAAAAAACTATTCATTTCTTATTGATTTGTTAATCATTCATACCTTCCTTTCAAAAGATATTCCTCATGCTTTGTTTCCTTGCCTGTTGATTTTTCTAAAATTTTAGTTCCAGTTTGTTTTATATATATTTTTATTTATGCTGTTCTTTCTTTGTTAGACTGCAGTCAATTTTAAAACATGATTTGATTGCATTTACTTTCCATCTCTCTTCAGTTATCCTCCTGGGTGCAGCTCTATTCTCATTTGAGGACTTTGCCTAAGGAGTTGTTTGAGGGCAGAATCTGGGTAAATGTTGTGAGGTCTTAAAAGTATGAGAATCAACTGCTTAATAGATAAACCACTTAGTTTGAAAACTCTATGAGAATGTATACTATAGAAGGACTGAAGGTCAAGCATAGTTAAGAAAGGGGTTAAAGAAAAATGCCCTAAAGCCTTGGGCATCACAGAATCCCTCAGATGAATCCAGTTTTTTTGATCACATTCGACAGTAATTCTACTTAGGCATTCACTTTTAAATTCTTAGACAAGAGCAGACTAAAAGATGTCAATCTATTTAGATTATAAGTCACCAGCTTTGGTAATTTGGTGGTGAAGGGGTTGGATCAATGAATGCCCAAGGGGACTGGTCAGCTTGCACCTACATCTGCTTCTCACCCCAACAGGATGCTCTAAAAGTATTCACACCCGTGGGCTGCAGTAGTTACTGCTGATTTCTGAGACTGAAGAGCAAGCTGTGGTTATACCAAGGAAATAAGGGCTGAACCAGAACAGAATTTTTAGAAATCTGCCCTAATCTCTATTTACTCTTGCGCCAGACTGCTCGTGGCCCTAGGAGAGTATCCCTAACCCTCTCAGACCAATTCACAACAGCCTTCAGTCTATCTGAGGTTTCTCACAGATATTGTGTTATTTCTTAAGATCAATGCTTCTTTTCCTTCCATAGTTTCCCCACAGGGATTAAGTTTGGGAAAATCCAGTGGATTACGTTTAGGAAAAGATCTATGTTAGGTCTTTTTAAGAGCCCTTAAAATTTATAGTCTTCAAAAGTCAGACTTTTTCATGGCTAACAAAGGGCTTGGTGATCAATCTGAGATGAGTGTATCTCAGAATAGAAATCAAGTTGATAGAAAAATATATATATGTATGCTTTTTGTTTCCTCTAAAGTTGCCTTTGCATTTTATTTTCTTCTGCATTGCTCAGGTAGCATTCATTCAAGTTCCAACTTCAGTGATGCATTTTGGCAGTATCTGCATAACCAAAGCCAAATGGGAACTTCAGTCACTAATGCACTGGGAATGCAGTTGATCAGAATAGCTCAGGGGAAACAGTCTGCATTTATCTGAATTTTGTGGCTCATTTAAGATAATTCAGGTCACTGCTTTTTCTGGGGGTACATTATGGCCCATATGCGGGGATAAGTATACACTTGGGTGATCCAGTAAACAAATGGGGATAGGCTTCCAACTCTATAGTATGATATAAAGAATTTCAAAAAGCACCTCCCTCTCCCAAATAAAACACCTCCATATCTACAACTAACGTTTTCTTCAGGTTGGCCTTAAATTCTCCATCCTCGTTTGAAATTTCTGTTATTCACAATTCCTCCAAGTTAGACAAAGAAGGACCGCAGAATTTCTAAACTCTACTGACAAAAAGCCCTTTGGACATTAGCACACATTAGCACATTAGCACTTTGCTAAAATTCTTCAATGTTGCCCAGTTGCTTTTAGAGTGGTTTACAAATGTTGTTCATGATAAAAACATACAAGTGCTGATTAGTGGTTGTCCTCCATTTTAGTTAAGAAGGAAATCCCTACATCTGATCTCATCATCCTTCTTCACAAATATGCTTTCCTCTCATATGCTTTTCGGATCTGAATCTGCCTCTACCATCCATGTAGTCACCTGTAGTGATTTTCAGGTCTTCTTGCTCTCACCAGCCCACAGTTTACTCCTGTATTAACTTCTACGTCTCTCTAGAATCCACATGCTTCTGTTCATCCCTGCTGCTGTCATTCTAGTCATTCTGGGCATTTCTCACTGGATCTCTTCCACAGCTTCCTGACTAAACCCCATATCTTCCACTTGGTCTTCCTCAAAATCCATTTTCAGCATGTTAGTTGACTGTTTTGACCATGTCAGTCAGTACTTCACTAAAATTCTTCAGTGTTGTCCAATTGCTTTTAGAATCACTTGCAAATGTTGTTCATGATGAAAGCATACCCAAGCAATACAATACCCTTCCTTTATTTAGCATCAGCAACAAAGGCAATGAATCTCATGCTCACATCATATGGATAGGGGAAGATACAAGGGGACATATCTGAATCACCAGAATGAGAGGAAAAATCTTGGAACACTGGGTATTCAGTAAACATTTCTTTAGTGAATGCATGATAAATGAGCCATAGGAAAGGTACATTTGATAGAAAGAAGCACTTGAAGGCAAGTTCGGAGCATGAAGTTCTGTCAGAGGAGAATAGGAACCTATAAAAGCCTAGCTTTCTATGTGTGTGTATGTGCAAACGTGTGTACTTACACATGTGTGCACACATATGAGATAACTGTTATGTATTATTTGCATGCCCCTCTATCAATAGTTGTTAAATAGGAAGAAGGTTTTAAAGATAAAATTTTTTTTTTGTTTTTTGTTTTTTTAGTTGGAGTCTCACTCAGTCACCCAGACTGGAGTGCAGTGGCCACTCCCGGCCACCGCAGCCTCGATCTGCTGGGCTCCGGAGATCCTTCCGCCTCAGCCTTCCAAGTAGCTGGAACTACAGGTGCACGCTACCATGCCCGGCTCATTTTTTGATTTATTGTAGAGATGAGGTCTCGTCAAGTTGCCCAGGCGGGTGTCGAACCCGCGGGCTCAGGCAATCCACTCACCTAAAATTGTAATACAATCTGCCTGGGTCAACCTGGTTCTTGCCTGAATTTTAGGAGCCCCTGTTAATAAATAACTCAGCTCAGCCCAAATTCAAACCAGAAGTTAATACAATGGTTTCTCAATATATTATTTGTGGAATCTTTTTTTTTAAAGGCTTTCATTGCAAATAAGTTTTTCATGGCTATCATAACAAGTTACCACAAATTTATTGCCTTAAAACAACACAAATGTATTATTTTACAGATTTAGAGGTCAGAAATCTGATGCAGGTCAAACTGGGCTACAATAAGGTGTCTGCAAGTCAGTGTATTCCTTAAGGAGGCTCTAAGAGAGAATCTTCTCTCTATCCTTTTTAGTTGATAGCAACTTCTTACATTTCTGGGCTCATGGTCTCCTTCCATCTTCAAAGCCAGCAATGGCAAGCTGGGTTTTTTCATACTACATCTTTATGACACTGACTCTCTCATACCTCTTTCTTTCACATACAAAGGCCCTTGTGAGTAATGGGCCACCTCAATAATTCAAGGAAAATTCCCCATTCTATAGTCAGTTGATTAGCAACTGTAAATACATTTGCAACTTTAAGTCTATTTTTTCATGCAACATAACATATTCCTAGATTCCAGGGATTAGGAAGTGGATATCTTGGGGTGTACCACTTCTGATCATACTCCTACTAAAAAATTCTTAAACATTACAAAGCATATCAGCAGTGAATGCTAAAACAATCACTGTATGACTATTCAGACCGATCCCTGCACTAGGATGCCCGGCTGAGGAGATACAAGTGAAGAGAGTACTAACTCTGCTCACTTGACAGACCTCTAGTAGATATTAAAACAGATATAAAGTTACAGCAACTAAACCTGTGTGATACCCACATAATGAATTGTAATAGAAAGTCTAAAAGTAGATCTGTATATTTTTAAGACTTTAGTATAGTCAGTTTTCAACTTTCATGCAACACATTTTTCTTTTCTTTATTCACTGACATCTCTTGGCTACTCTACCTACACCAAATTTGGGTTTCTCTATATATGCTAATCATCAGTTCTTTTGATCTAGGTCATACCTTTAGCTAATTTTAAAAAGCATAGTTTAAAGAACATTGTCACCATGTGTGCTTAGGGTAATTTTGATGTTTGGAATATTGCCACTGTTGGTGTTTTAATTTGTCCTTAGGCAATTTTTCAATGAGGTGAAAATAGAAAAATAAAAGTGCTGATATTAGTGATAATACATTTAATGTATAATTAGAAGTTAACGGATAAGCCAAAAGTGTTACATCTTTCTTTTCTTTTTAAAATAAATTTTATAAGGTATATTTAATGTAAAAAACATGATGTTATAAAATGCACATATACAGGTGTGCCAAAAATGTATACACATTTTAAGAGATATTATGTATGTATTGCTTTTCAAAATTGAATTATGGTAGCAATGTGTAGTATGACCTTTGCTCAGCTGTGCTTCTGCCATTTTCTTTGTCTGTCCTGCCTGTCACATGATGATGCTAGCATTCATTTGATTAACTCCGTCTTTTGAGCGAATGTCATACTTAAAATGTGTATACATTTTGGCACCCCCTGTATATAGTAAAAACAGTTACTACAGTGAAACAAATTAATATACCTATCATGTCACATAGTTTCTCATTCCCCTCACCGCCCATGCTATAACCTACTCATTTAGCAAAAATCCTGAGTACAGAATATTATTATTAACTATGGTCCTCATATTGTACATTAGATCTTTTACCTTCTTCATACATATTTTCTACTTTGTATCCATAGATCTATGTTTCCCCATAACCACTGTTTTATTCTCTCTATATGTATTTGACCATTTTAGAAAAGATTCTACATATAAGTGAGATCATGCAATATGTTCCTTTCTGTGTCTGGCTAAGATCTCTTAGCAAGATTTCTTCTTTTATTAAAGCTGAAAAATATTCCCGTATATATTTCACAGTTTTTTGTTGGTTTGTTTTGAGTTGGAGTCTCACTCTGTCGCCCAGACTGGAGGGCAATGGCCGCTCCGGGCCACCGCAGCCTCGGCCCGCGGGGTTCCGGCGATCCTTCCGCCTCAGCCTTCCAAATAGCTGGAACTACAGTTGCGCGCTACCACGCCCGGCTCATTTTGATTTATTGTAGAGATGAGGTCTCGCCAAGTTGCCCAGGCGGGTCTCGAACCCTCGGGCTCAAGCAATCCACTCACCTCAGCCTCCCAAGGCGCGGGATTACAGGCTGAGCCAGTGAGCCCGGCTGTTTCACATTTTTTAAAATCCATTCACCCACTGATGAACACCTAGATTGTTTCTATAGCTTGGCTACTGTGAATAATGCTGCAATAAAGATGGGGTACAGATGGTGGTGGATCTTATTTCCTTTGGTATATACCTAGAAGTGGGATTACTGGGTTATATGTACTTCTATTCTTAATTTTTTCAAGAACCTTCGTACTCTGTTCCCTAATGGCTGCACGAATCTCCTCAACAGTGCACAAGGTTTCCCTTTTCTGTACACCCTTGCTGACGCTTGTTATCTCTTGTCTTTTTAATGATCACTGTAATAACTATTGTGAGGTGGTATACCATGGTGCTTGTGATTTACATGTTCCTGATGATTAGTGATGTTGAGCAACTTTTCACTTACCTGTTGGCCATTTTTATGTCATCTTTGGAAAATGTCAATTCAAGTCGTTTGCCTATTCTAAAAATCAGGCTTATATGTTGTCTTGCTATTGAGTTGAATGAGTTATTTTTAAGTCTTGGATAATAATCCTTTATCTGGTATACGGTTTGAAAATATTTTTTCCCTACCTGTAGGTTGCCTTTTGATTTTATTGGTTGTTTGCTGTGCAGAAGCTTTAAGTCTTGTGTAGTCCCAGTTTTTAAATTTTTGCTTTTGTAGCCTGAGTTTTTGATGTGATATTCAAGAAATCATTGCCACGACCAATGTTAAAGTGATTTCTCTTTATGTTTTCTTCTAGAAGTTTTGATTTCAGGTTTTACCTTTGGATCTTTTATATATTTTGAGCTGACATTTGTAAATAATGTAAGATAAGGGTCTACTCCCATTCTTTTGCATGTGAAAATCCAGTTTTCCCAGCATCATTTATTGAAGAGACTCTCCTTTCTCCATTGTGTCTTTTTGGTGCACTTGTCAAGAATTAGCTAACCATATATATTTGGATTTTTTTTCTTGGCTTTCTATTTTCCTCCACTTGCATTTTTACTTTCTTTTAGCATGTTCATTGGACCTACCATGTCAACTGTCTGTTTGGTTGTTGAAATATGATACAATAAAGAAAATACACCAAATCATGGAAACATATTATAGAACAAGTGTTTTTCTTCCTCCCCATAAAAGAAGGAGTATAGTGAAGAAATAGAGAAAAGAAAAGAAAACTTTAAAATTATGAATTGGGATATCAAAAATATTTTCACGTCCATCTCTTTTATATGGATTATTAAACCAACACTTTTATTGTATAACATTTAATTTTTAAATGGATCAGAGATACAAATAGATAAATGTGGGAAATAAGAAAAAGGAAAAGAAAAAGAACTGCATAAGACTATATGTACTAGAAGAAAACATGAGCGAATTTCTCCATATGCAATTTGGGAAAATGTTCTAAATTTGACTCAAAATCTAGAAGCAATAAAAGAAAAGAGCAATACATTTTGATTTTACAAAACTAAAAAAGCTTACATGGTTAATTAAACACAGTCAAAAGACAAATTAAAAACAGTGGGTAAATATTTGCACTTTATCATAGACAGAGCTAATAATTCCTAAAATATAAAGAGCTTCTGAACATAGAGAAAAATGCCCTATAGAAAAATATGCTAACAATATGAACAGACAGTTCACAGAAGTAGAAATTCAAATGGCTGTTAACGGAATGAAAAGACACTTAACCTAATTTATAACAAAAGGAATGCAAATTTAAAATACTGTAAGAAACATTCTCCCCCATCAGATGGGCAAAAATCCAAACCCGATAGCACATTTGGTTGAAAAGGCTGTGGGTAAGTAGAAACTTTTATATGTTGCTGGCGAGGATTAAATGGTCCAGCCTCTACAAAGGGAGATTTTTCAATATCTAGCAAAATTGCACATGTATTCACCCTTTGATCCAGTAATTACATTTGCAGAAATCTAACATGAAGAAATACTGGCAAACAATTGAAAAGATGCACAAAACTATTACAGTATTAGGGGCAATAGAAAAGAATAGAAACAATCCAAATATCCATCAACAGGGGATTAGTTGGATAGAAGATGTTGAATAAACTGTTATACATCCATACAATGGAGTGTTGTAAAACAGCCTGAGAAGTATCTTTCTATTACTCTTGTGCAACAGTCTTCAGGATATATTCATAAGGGTAAAAATATTGTAATAAAAGAGTGCTAAGGTTTATTCCAACAAGTGGGATTATAAATATGGATAAAAATTAACAGAACAGTGAAAGGATACCATAAAATTAAAAAAAAAAAGATAAAAAGCGTTACCTCTTTTGAAAGAGAGAAGGATAGGGTAATGGAGAGAACTACAGATTTTTCAGTATATCTTGTTTTGAAGATTTGACTTTGAGACCTTAGAGCTTTTTATATTATTGTAAAAGAAAATTAAACAAAAAGCATTATCTTAAAATCTAAAACAAATAAACCTAACTCTATATCTAGTTAACATAATCTCACAGCAAGAACTATTCCAAGTTACTTAAAACTAAGTAATTTGATTATGTGTTATGAGTAGAATATACCCTAAGGAAAGACCTGCAAAAAATTTTTGAAACAATTTTTAATAATCATATTGCTGACGGTAGTGATGCTATAATTATTCAGAGATGGCTTTACATGTGGTGTGGAATAAAGCAAATAAGTAAATTGATAACATTGAAAGCCAAGCATTTCAGCATGGTGGAAGGAAATATAGCTGTAAACCCATGGTCCTGAATTTGAGCTGGAACATCAATTTGACCTATTAGAAGATCTTTTAATAAAATGGACATTTCCTCGACTGATCCTCTAAAAATGCCAAGAAACAAAGCTCGATCCAGCAAAGCCCCATCAGCATCTAGACTTGGGTATTTAAATACATTCCACTAAAAGAAACCAGAGTTTTTAGAGAAATGACTGAATTATCAATCTGGTTTAGGAAATGTGCAGGGTAAGTGTGACATATCTTGTATCTGATAGAAAGACCCTATTCAAAAGAACTTAATCATTAACCTGAATTAGTTCCTACTTGACAAGGATGGAACAATCAATTAGAATGAACACATTTAAAATATCAGATATTCAAAAATCAGAATTAATAATGATTTCTGGATTCTAGGGAATAGCTCCTTATTTAAAAAGCTAGGGAACCAAGAAAAGATTCAATTATTTATTCTGGCTTTTCTGTATGATCTGTATCTTACAGTGTCCAAATATTTTATAAAAGCAAACTTCTCTCTATAGATGTCTTTCAGTCAATGAATGGAGAAGAGAGTATAGAATTAGAATAGTACCGGCATTAAATTAGTGTATCTTGGTAATGATAATCAAGAACTACTAACTTTACAAAAGAAAAGACAATAGTGTGCACCTCCTGATAGAAATACAGGAAACCACCTGTAAAAGGGTCTTGCCCCTCCCCCCCAAAGAATAATTTGAATCTTATTAGTCTTCTATATCTCACCAAGGAGACAATCAACAAAATTCACACCATGGAAAAATTCTGTATGGCAAAAGAGCCAATTTCTTCAATGACAGCTCCAACAACAACAACAACACAATAACAACAACAACAACAAAGGAAAAATAAAAATCCAGGATACTGAAGGAGAACCTTTAAAGAGGCAAAACATATATCAATGAACCAGAATGTATGTTCCTAGTCAAGTAGGCATTATTTAAAAAAAAAAAAAAAAGAGGAGAAAAAAGACAATTGGGGATCCATGGACAATGATGAATATTTGAAAGGTTTAGAAAAATGTTTGCATTATTTTTAGGTGATAATGGTTTTGTGTTTTATGATAAATACTGAAACCTAACCAGTAGTTTAAAAATGATTGAAGTAGGCTTACCATATTATTCTCTCTACTTCTATTTGTGTTTAAAAATTTTTGTAATAAAAAGCTAAAACTGTTTCCATTAATTCAAATTTGTATAGTTACAAATAGCCACAATGAGAACTTCTTTATCAAGAGAAGATTTTTGATGTTCAACATTTTTATTAATATTTTAAGGAAGTTAATAAGATAACCATTTAAGTCAGAAACTCAATTACCTGCTCAAGCTTAACACTGGCAAATTTTTTTCCCAATCAATTTCCTCTGTTTCATAAAAGTCATTTCAAGTAAACTGAGAGAACTAGAAACTAGAACTGAGAGATAAGAAATAATTTTAAAAATTTATTTTATGATTTAATTTTATTCTAATCTAGACTTTTAATAATTGTATATATGAGTACATTGCCTAATATTCAAAAGTTTAACTAGACACATTGATCACATTTAGAGATCTCTAATATTTTTAGCACTCTGTTAAGCTATCTTCTCCTTTTATTCAATTATTTATTATTCCACTGAGTAATATTTTTATATAATAAAGTTGGAAAATCATTTCAGTGAACAACAAATTGATTATGCCTTTGTTATGTTGTTCTAATTGGCTAACCATCTGGGAGAAAGAGTCTAATTGCATCCTTATTTTATACTTTATGCCAAAATTAATTCTGTATGTTTTACATATTTAAATGAAATCATAAAAGTAGCATAATTTTATAAGTATTTATATAACCTATGTTGAAGAATAACTTTCTTGTGTGTATCAAAGTGGATATTACATAGAAGATTGAAAGATCTGAATATAGAAAAGCTGTAACTAAAATATTAGAAAAGTTCTCCCTCTCCCCAGTTAATGACCAACCAGTAAATGTTTAAAACATATATAATTAAGAGTTAATAGTCTTAATATATTTAGTACACTTATAAATAGGTGAGAGAACGTTCTCTAAGGGAAAAAAATTGACAAAAGTTATAAATAAATGATGCACAAAGAAATATAAATTGCTAATATACATGTGAACAATGTTCACATATACTTGCTAGTAATAGAACAAATGCAAATTAATAGGCAGATGAGATGACACTTTCTAATTTATCAAATTGACAAAGACAAAAGGATTTGATTGGGCTGTTGTGTGGTGTTAGGGACTCAAGTACTGTCTACTTAGAAAAGTAGAAATTGCCAGGCTCGGTGGCTCAACCTGCAATCCCGTGCCTTGGGAGGCTGAGGTGAGTGGATTGCCTGAGCCCACGGGTTCGAGACCCGCCTGGGCAAGTTGGCGAGAACTCATCTCCACAATAAATCAAAAAAATCAGCTGGGTGTGGTAGTGCATGCCTGTAATTCCAGCTACTTGGAAGGCTGAGGCAGAAGGATTGCTGGAGCCCAGCAGGTCGAGGCTGCGGTGGCCGGGAGCCGCCACTGCACTCCAGTCTGGGCAACAGAGCGAGACTCCAACTCAAAAAAAAAAGAAAAGTAGAAATTGATTCAAACCTCTCTCAAGGCAATTTGGTAGTATTAAGAAACATAATACTTATATAACCTTTAACATGGAAGATTTTTTTCTGTATAAACTTGTTCTTAAAACATAACAAAGTGAGTGTGGAAATACTTAATATAAATATTTGTTGCAGTACTATAAATAGCAACAAAAAAGCTGTAAGCAACCTAAACATCTAAGGATGTGTGATTTGTTCTTTCTTTGTTAATAAAACACCTCTTTAGCATCTGTGTATATCTACCAAGATATTGTTAAATAGAAAAAAAGGGATCAGAGCAATTTATGTTGTGTTATTTCATATTATTAAATAGTTATTGTTAAATAAAAAAAGGGATCAGAGCAATTTATATTGTATTTCATATTATTTATTCATGTACAATGAATATATTTGCATTTTATGTAAGAAATCTGTGATTTTTGTAATAAGCTTTTAAAAGATATTTTGTTTCCTGTTTATATGTGAAAAGTTTATGATAAAAACCCCTGGTATAAAATGTAACTGTAAGAAAGGTCACTCAAGATATTGTAATAATTATTCTCTTTTTAAAATCTATTTTCAATTTTTATGGATACATGATAGTTGTGCATATATATGAGGTACGTGTGATATTTTGACTCAAGCTTACAATGTGTAATTATCATCTCTTGGTAATTGGGATATATCATCTCAAACAAATATTATTTCTTTGTGTTTGAAATATTCCAAATCTACTCTTCCAACTCTTTTGAAATATACAATCATTGTTAACTATAGTCATCCTGCTGTGCTATAAAAGGTTGAAACTTATTCCTCCCATCTAACTATATTTTTATACCCATTAACCAATTCTTCTTTATCTCTCCCTCCTCACTCCCCTTCCCTCCGACCATTCTATTCACTACCTCCTTGAGATCAAATTTTTAATTCCCATATGAGTAAGGACATGTGATTTCTGCTGTCTGTGCCTGGCTTATTTTATTCAAAATATTGTCCTCTAATTCCATCCATGTTGTTGCAAATGTCAGAATTTCATTTTTATGGCAGAATAATATTCCACTGTCTACATTTACCATATTTTCTTATCCAGTCATCTGTTTCTGGACACTTGAGTTAATTCTATATAAGACTGAAATAAACATGGAAGTGCAGATATCACTTAACAATACAGATTTTCTTTCTTTTGGCTATATACCCAGCAGTGGCATTGCTGGGTCGTATGGTAGTTCAATTTTTAGTTTTTTTGAGGAACATCCACACTTTTCTCCATAGTGGCTACATTAATTGGCATTCCCCCAAACAATGCTTGTTCTTGTTAAGGCAAAGTACTGATGAGTGAATCACAGCTACACACACAGTACCCATCAGCCTGCATATTGTGTACTCATATTGCCATTGAACCAAACTGTGTCTGTTTGCCCATGCACAATGGAAAACCAAACACCAAAGCACCACGTTTTTGCAGGGATAAAGGATTACTGTGAGTAGACTGACAAGGAGACAGGAGGAAACACTGAAATCTGTTTCCCCTGACCTTGTTTCCATAGATTTAAGGGAGAGTCTTTGAGGATGGGGCTTTGTTGGCTGGGCAGCGATTGGCTGGAAGGACAAAGGGGTTTGGAAAGTTCCTTGGGCATGAACTTTTGCCCCTACTTGCTTTGTCATGTGTTGCTGCTTCTTAAAAAAATGGTGGCGTTAGCATAATTTGTAGATGGAGTTATCTTTCTTCTTGACTGTCAAGAGCCCCCTTTTCGTCCATATTGCTCCATGTGGGTGTCCCACAGAGCCTGCACATTTCAAATCAGCAGATGTTGTTACCATTTTGCAATACCGCGTAAAGATTATTTCTATTGCCTTTGAGCTGAAGTACCTAGCGGTAGAGCTTCCACTTCTAGAATGTTCTGATGAGTGACTACTGCATAGCCATCCCTCCAAACCTCTTGATCAATGAGACTATTTCTACTGGTGAACATTTTCAGGTCAACATTCTTCAAGGGTTGATCTACCAGGTTGGGTCACCTAGATTAATCTTGATCAATAACATAAATACAATCATGTATACGTTCTTCTATGCTATTTGAGGATAAGATAGTGAGATTCAAGGTGGGGAATGATTTTAGTTTCAAAGTTGGGTTATCTGACAATACTGTTTGGTGTTTTCTTTTCCTCCCAGATGTAAGCCAGATCTTCCTTTTTGTTCTGAAAGAGGTAACACACAACATGGGTGTGCACTGGAGTAGGCTAGCCTACTCTCATTTCTCATCCTAGGGGCAAATCACAAGTGGTTATTACTGCTCAAAGGCAAACTGGCCATCCTTGTGAGACAGCATTCAATTGTTTTGAAAAATAAGTCACAGGTCTCCTAGAGCCCTAAATTCCGAGTCAAGACTCCAAGGCTTACTCCCATTCTTTCATGAACTAAAAGGTCAAAATAATTTTTTTAGGTATGGAAGGCTTATAGTAAGAGTAGTCATCAATTTCTCTTTTATATCTTGGAAAACTCTGTGTCATTCTTAAATACAGTTTAGAGATCTTTGTTCTCATCTTTCAGGGCATCACAGAGAGACTTAGCCATTGACCTAAAGTTTTGATCCAGTTTGACAGAATCCTGTTACTCCCAAACTACTCCTATGGTGTTTGATTGATTGATTAATAGATAGATAGAGAATGTTTCTTGTCCACTGTTTCTTACTCATAACTCTCCTAGCCCTTGTTAGAGTCTTTTGTTACAATGTAGGGTGTGTTCAGCCTCCGGAGGTAGCATCAAGAACAGAATGTCTGATTTTCTCCTGCCCAAACTTTACCAACTTTTATCTTCTTCAAGGAAGAACCTCTCCCTTCCCCCACCTTTTTTTTTATTGTGGGTCATCAGATACTCATTCAGAGAAGGTTTCAATCTAAGTCTTTTGGGAAGGAATGCTTGCATCATGTAGTTTCCATAAAAACTCAAGGACTGGACTTGAGCTTCTGGATAGCTGAACACATGGAGGTTCCTGGCAGAGTGCCCATGGAGGGCATGAAAGTTCCACACCCCTTCTCCCATACCTCACCCTGTGCATCTCTTCATCTGTATGCTTTGTAATGTTTTTAATAATAATTTGGAAAACATAAGTGTTTTCTGTAGTCCTATGAGCTATTCTAGCAAATGAATCAAACCTAAAGAATGGATTGTGAAAACTCAAACTTGAAGCTGTAGGTGAGAAGTTTCAGAGACCCAGACATGCAAGTGGTGTCTGGGGTGAGGGTGGGAAGAAAAATAATGTGATTGGTTGGGTCTTGAGGCTAGGCCAAGCCCAGATGTGGGTCTGCTTGAGTTCAGGCCACTGGCCTCAAATTTACCCACCAAGGGAGACATTATATAGAGATAACTGGAAGTACCTCTGAAATCTGTGGTTACTAAGAAGGTATTTCATGCAGGGCATGGGCAAAACCACTTGACTATTGAAACCAGAAGTTATCAAGTAAAGGAATTGTTCCAATTTGAAGATTCGTATTATCATAAGCTTCCTGGGGGAAACTTTCCTAAAATGGATTATAACTGTAGTTAATACAAGGGTAGTATCTTTGGTTTTAAGTGCTTCCAAGTGGAAGAGCATATTTGGGTTGATGCAGGAGCCACATCATTATTATACACTGAACAATCACAGATGGGTATATGTGATCCAGACACAGAGGAGGTTATTCCTGAGGAAGCGGCCAGTTTGATGGACTGGATAAAAACTACTTCAGTTCTGTTACCCTGAAAAGGGGTCCTGTCCAACTCCACCTATAATTGCCAAGTGTAAGACCCCAGGTGAAGCAACTAATATGCTTCCTCCTGATCATTTCTAGCTCAGGACTGCAGCCAACAGGACATCTCAATTTGTGCTGCTCCTTATTTTCTTAGACCTCATCTAAGCCATCAACAATCTTGAGATCAATTCCACGCAACTGGGACATGAGCATTCTTAAAGTCCCTTCTAGTTTTTATAATTTCTTCTGAATTTGGGAGGGCAAATTGTCCTCTAAACGTCGTATTTATCATTTTTGGTTTTCTGAGGCTTTTGCATCTGTATATGGATACTATCAGTAAGCCTGAAAACTTCTTTTTTTGTTTTTTGTTTTTGTTTTTGTTTCTGAATTGGAGTCTCACTCTGTCACCCAGACTGGAGTTCAGCGGCACCGCAGCCTCGACTTGCTGGGCTCCGGTGATCCTTCTGCCTCAGCCTGCCAAGTAGCTGGAACCACAGGCACATACTACGCCCGACTAATTTTTTTTTTTTTTTAATTGTAGAGATGTGGGTCTCAAACCCGAGACTCAGTCCATCCACTCACCTCGGCCTCCCAAAGTGCTGGGATTACAGGCTGAGCCACCGAGCCCGGCTGAAAACTTCTTTTTAAGTAGGTCAAGGGGTCTTTGCTAGGCTTCTGTTTGACCTCCTGGTCATTATTTAAACTTCCTTCTTTAAGATCTTTTTTTTTTTTGGCTTTTTAAGAATGTAATCTTAATAATGTTTAAGCTTATTCCTGTCTCCCCCATCATTGGGATTCTACCGAGGGTCGATAGTTGGGGATGAGCAAGACTGCTAGCCACAGTCCTTACCAAGTAATTAGGGCTTCCTCATGCATCTGTCACCCTTGATATGGGCTTTTTCTAGGACTATTCTACATTCTTCTGAAGTAAGGAGGGCATTTAAGAGGATTTGGATATATGCCACAGGAGAATTATGAGTGGCAAAAGTAGAAGCAACAAGATTTTTAATTCTTATAGGATCACCCCTATAGGTTGGCATATTATTTTTACAGTTATACAAATCAGAGGTAGAGAATGGGGAGTGGATGTATATAAAGCTTTACTTGTGATCACTGTCATCAACTACTTCAACTGGCAACTGGCAAGAGAGGAAATTGCCATAAATGAACTTGAGCAGCTCCCACTGATTTTCAGGGTGAGGTATCAGGGATGGACGGCAATTGGCTGAAGGTAGGAGGCTTGGAAGGTGCCTTCGGAATTCCCTGTTGCCCCTATATGCTTCTTCACTGGTTACATGTTCAAAAAATGATGGCATTAGTATGATTTGAAAGTGGAGTTTTCAGACCTCTAATTGGGTAAGTCTATTTTGTGCAGACTCCAGTTAGCCATGTTGGTTTCAGGTGTTAACCTGTCAGTCAACTTTGTTGCAAATGGTGGGGATTATGATAAACTGTCTGTTTTTACACTTGTTTTCATCTCCAGTGGTCTGCAAAGCAAATTCAAGAAATACTGTTTCCTAACAAATTCTCTAACCCTGGGATACAGTTTCAATATCTGATTTTACTATGCCATAAATTAAATAAATGTAATATTTTTTGTATTTGGAGGGTTTAAGGGAGTGGAACATGAATAAATTTTTAAGTCCAGGACACACACACACACACACACACAACACACACACACACACACACACACCTATACATACATGTGCATATGCATATGCATACACACATACATACACACGTATAAACACAGTCATAAATACACAAGCTTGGTAGTTGATGAGGAAAGACTAATGATGTCTTAATTCTGATAAATACTAGCAAGTAATAACTATGAAATTTTGATTCAGTGATAGTAAGTCCAGCGGTACAGTTATTTGCCATGGTCAGATGCCTATAAAATCTCTTATGTATGAACTATTTCAAGAGTATACCAGAGCTTAAGTAAGGAGTTTCATTCCTTCATTTATTCAACAAATACTTATTAAGCACAAGTTATATACAAGACATCATTTTAGGCTGTGAGAATAGTGCGGTAACCAGACAAAGTGTCTACCCTTGTGTAGTTTTCAGTTGAGTATGTCAAAGCCACAGTAGAGAAGTCACATTTTTTAGAACAAGTAGTAAGTAGACTTTTAAAAAATTGCACTTAGTAATCTATATTCACTAATTGTAGAATTACAGAATGTATATGTCATTTTTAGAAGCTGTGATTTTAACGCTCTTACAGTAAGCTGAACTCTGAGGATAGTGTCTAGAGGAGACAAACAACTTCCACATCAGAGATTCTTAACATAGAGTGTCCTCTACTTACCCTTCTCATTTTGCAAGGGCAAAAAAAAGGAGTGATACCCAGGTACCCAGGTAATTTCCATCTTATTCCTCGACCTCCTACCCCTACCCAATATCCAAAACTATCACTAGTACCTGTTTATTTTACTTTCAAATATTTCGCTAACATCTACACATTTTTCTCTCCCTATATATATATTAGCACTACCCATCACAAGTAACCATTATGTCTTGCCTGGGCTTTGACAATCTCTTCCTAACTGGTGTCATCACATTCACTCCTATTCTGCTCTAATCCATTCTCTACACCTGTGCTGTCCAGTGTACATTTTCCCCACGTGTCACAGGAGCTATTGAGCAACATACAGCTAATTTAAATGGAAATGGCATGTAAGTGTAAAATATACAGCAGATTTCAAGCAGGTAGTATGAAAAAGGAATGTAAAATATCTTATTTATAATTTTTGTATTGACTGCATTTTGAAGTTATCCACTGAGTTAAACAGAACATATTAAAATTAATTTCACATGCTTATTTTTATCATCTTAGAAAATAAGGATGTAGAAGCTTTATTATTAGATATGTGGCTTGCATTATATTTCTGTTAGACGGTACTGCTATATACTATAATTAAAAAATCAAACCAAATTACGTCAACCCTTGCTCACAATTTTTTAATTTCTTTCTGTTATACCTACGCTAAAGACCAAAATCTTTAACGTGTCCTATAAGTCTGTGAGGGATCTCCACCCACCAGTCTCACTATTTCTGCCACTTTCCATTCTTCCCCCACCCTTTGATGTCTGAGCTCCAGCCAGTTATTTTCTTTTAGCTCCTTCAGAAGATTGATTTTTCTAACTACAGATCGGGCCCTAATAGTGTGTCATGAAGTAAATCTTGAGACCGGCATTAAAAAATAGAGAAGGGAAGAAGAAATAGAATACATCACAAACAAGGATAGATATTATTTCATGTAAATGCTTTTTTGTGTGTTTGTTGACTAGGTTATGTATTTTGTACTGAAAAGAAAATGTTTGAGAAACAATACTTGAATCTTGGGTATCTCAACCTGGTCGCTATTGATATTTTGCTGGATGACCCTTTGCTGTGAGGCTGTCCTGTTCTGCATGGAATGTTCAGCAGGATCCCCAGCCTCTGCCAACTAGATGCCGTCACACATCCCTCCTCCTTCAAGACAACTCAGCATATACTTCCAGATCTTGCCTAATGTCCCTGAGTGAGAATCCTTGCTCTGACTCATCATGCCCAATCTCACAACGTTTTTCACAAGCTGTTCTCCTTATCTGAAAGACACTTCAGTCTTAAAAGTTTGCTTTGATGACTCTTTTGAGTCAGAAATAGTCTTCCAATTGACAGGAAATTAATTGTTTATCCTTTTAATTTCAAGTTCAAGTTTATTTTTTAAAAGCAATGCTTTAAAACATGTTTCAATCCCAGACATTCCGAAGGCAAATTTCACTCATACACACAGTTTTTGATGATGCACTTTATGATGGGAGCTAAGGGAGCATATGTTTTCATTTATCTGTGATGATTATCTAGAAGTGGAATTGCTAGGTCATAGAAAAAGGGTGTGAAAGTTTCCATTTAGCCATGTCCTTATCAAATTTAACTATGCCAGTCATTTTCAGTTCAGCCATTTTAGTGGGTGTGAAATGGTATCTCATTGAAGTTTTATTTTGAAGTTTCCTGATGACCCTTAATGTTGGGCACTTCATCATATCCTTGTTAGTCATTCATGTGTCTTTCTTATTGAAGTATCTGTTTTAGTCCTTTGCCCTATAGAATTGTAGGTGTTCTTTATTATAAATATATGTATTTTTCAGATATATGTATTATGGCTACTTTCCCCCAGTATGTGATTTGCCTGTTCATTCTTAGTTGTAGTTTTTAATGAACAGAAGGTTTAAATTTTAATAAAGTTCGATTTCACAATTTTTTCCTTTTTTATGCTTAATGTTTTCTATGACCTAAGAGATCTTTACTGGCTCCAACTAAAGGAGATATTCGTTAGTCTATATTTTCTTTTAAAGGCTTTATAATTCCAGCTTTTGTGTTTAAGTCTATAATTCTCAGCAAGTTGTATTCTGTGTGAGATGTGATTTAAGGATGGTGGTTTATTTTTCCCTTATGGATTCCCAGATTTTCTGGAACTATTTGCTGTGAAAATTTTTCTTTCTCTATTCAATTGATGTTGTATTTTTGTAAACTTTAATTGACTACATATATAGGTAAGTCAATTTCTGGACTCTAAGTTCTGTTATTTTTATTTTATTTATTTATTTATTTATTTTTTTGAGTTGGAGTCTCACTCTGTTGCCCAGACTGGAGTGCAGTGGCCGCTCCCGGCCACCGCAGCCTCGACCTGCTGGGCTCCGGCGATCCTTTGACCTCAGCCTTCCAAGTAGCTGGAACTACAGGCGTGCGCTACCACACCCGGCTCATTTTTTGATTTATTGTAGAGATGAGGTCTTGCCAAGTTGCCCAGGAGGGTCTCGAACCCACAGGCTCAGGCAATCCACTCACCTCGGCCTCCCAAGGTGCGGGATTACAGGCAGAGCCACCGAGCCTGGCTCAAGTTCTGTTATTTTGATCATTTATCTATCCTTAAGTTAGTATCAAATTGACTTGATTACTGTAACATGTATTGAAATCATGTATATGTAATTCCTTCAACTTTGATGTTCTTTTTCATAATTATTTTGGCTATTCTAGGTCTTTTTTTATTTCCATATGCATTTTGGAATTTGCTTGGCAATATATAAAAAAAATTCTTGCTAAGGTCCTCAATGGGATTATGTTGAAATTTTCGATCAACTTCAGGAAAATTAATGTCTTAATGATAAGTGAGTCTTCTAACCAATGAGTATGGAATATATTACCATTTATTTAGAATTTTTAAAATGTTCATCAACAATGTTATATGGTTTTCACTGTAAAAGTCTTGCACATATGTTGTTAAATTTATGATTAAGCATTTTAATGCTGTTGTTCATTTTGTGTCATCTTACTTTTATCTCTAGTTTCTATAGTGATGTCCCTTCTTTCATTCCTGATATTGATAATTTGTGTTCTTATTCTCTGTCTGCTGATCACATTAACTAAAAATTAATGAATTCTATTAATCTTTTTGTAGAATAAATGTTTGTGCAGAATCAGCTTTTGATTTTCTTTTTAATTTTATTTATCTCTGCTATTAACTTACTTCCATTCCTTCACTTAGTTCAGGTTTGATTTTGAAAAAAAGTCCAGTTAAAATTTCTTACTATCTCTTCTCCATTAAGTGAGAAGCTGTTTGATAGCAGGCACAATATCTTTTTCCTAATATAGAAAACTGCAATAAATATTGGTTACATCTATTGTCAGAGGCCAAACTGGGAAGTTTCCAGGTGTTCAGCATATAATTTGGTTAACATTTGTATTAGTTGTCTATTGATGAATAATAAGTTATCCAAAAGTTTCTTATCTGATGAAGGAGAAGAAATAGAAGAAAATGATTAAAATAAAAATTTATTCTAAAATGTGAAGAAATGTAATGATATAGAAAGAGCAGAGATATGGAATAGAATGGGTCAAATTCCAGCCCCTAGATGTGGGATTTGGGGCAAATAAATTCTCTGAACTTTAACTTTCTCACATGAAAACATGGTAACACTACTTCTAAAGTGTCTGTAGGATTGAATGAAACAACATATGCAAAACACGTGGAATAATGCCTAGCCTATATTAGGAGCTAAATGAATGCCATTTCTATGTGTCTCAGTCTCCGTCTTTGTAAAATATGCTCTGTAAAATATGCTTTGTAAAAGTTGCTGAGTATGTGGAAGGAGAAATATAAATAATATTCTTAGTACCAGACACAGTTCATTTTAGATGCACCAAGAATATAGACTCCTATAACTGTCTGTAGAATATACAAATTATGATATGGCTACAGAAGATGGAAATAAGTCTATAGATAACTTTTGGGGGCTATAATTTCTGTGGAAATAATTCTATAGGTAACTTTTGGGGACTATAGTTTCTGTTTGAAGTCTACATTTTTTTCTCCAACTGAATAGTTGACTACTTTTTGAAAAAAGCCTAGGCGTGATCCAGTGCTATATTAAAGAGAAGTGGAAAAGAAAGACTAGATGGGACCACCATATTCAGTAGAGTAAGGTGAAAACTGGTAATCTAAGATCAGAAATTTTGAATCGTCTCTTTGTATCTGAATGACTACCAAAGGATCAAGTAGTTTCAATCTCTTAGAAATATTGTCTTTTAAATAAATACATGGTGCCCTAACATCAAGGTTTACAAAACACTCCCATTTTAATACAACATCAAAGGTTAGTGTTCATCATGATTGTCCTAGAATTTGATGAATACTCTTTTCCCTGAATATTATTAAATAAATATCTAAGATTAGAAAGGCATACCTTCACAATTTTTACTCATGCTCAAATATTACTGACCGAAAAAAGTCATGTTTAACTTTGGTAGAGAAGTATACAATCTCCCGGTGAGCAGCGGTAATATCTACCACAGCTCTACAATCCTGTTTTGACTAGAATAGGAAAGCGCAGGTACCAAGCACAAGATTTCCTCATTTTCTTTACTTATGCATCTTAAAAGAACTCAGAGCTTCAGAACATAAGCTGAAAACTAGTTGACAAAAATTCATTCAATACTTATATTTTTCTAATTACAAGACAGACTTACAAGTGCTTTGGATATATTTATTCAGTTGTTCCATAAGATAATCTTGGGTTAACATTATTATTTGTATTTTACAGATGGAGATGTTAAATACAGAGAAGTTAAGTGCTTTTCCCAATATCACACAACTGGAAATCACAGTTAGTCTCACTCCAGAATCCACACTCTTAACTGGTATAACACATGGCCCTCAGAATAGGCTCTTGACAACAACTTCTTGAAAAACTATGTGCCGGGATCAGAGTTGGGTATTACACCAGTACTCTCAATCCTTATAGAATTTATGTCAGAATTTAGCCATTATCCAGGAAGACCACTGCTGGACTTGAGAAAATTCTTTACAATGTATCAACATGTTTCAATACTGCACATTTTAGGAAAGAGTGTCTTATTGATTCTCTATTTTTTCCGTATTCTTCATAGGGCCTTAACATATAAGTAACTTCTGGTGCTCAGTGTTAGACCTTTGTTAAGCAGGGTTTGTGCCCAAAACTCAATAATACAGTTTTGAGAGGAGGAATATGTTAACGTTGCACGGTTGCATGGTACAAAAACAATAAAAATACACATATTGGTTGTGTTGACGCCTTTGTACTATTCATTTTCCTACTTTTTAATTTTTTATATCTTCATACTGATGGCAAATAAAAATTAATAGGTAAAGAAGACAAAAGGGAAAATCATAAAGTAATTTCATTCCTCTGAAAATAATTTATTTTTACATCCTAAATTCTGCATTTTCAGGTATCACATTCTACACCAGGTGCCATTTGCTAATTGAATAATTTGATCATCTGTGAAAGGAGTTGGCAAATTATAACCTGCAAGTCAAATCTGACCTGCAGCCCACTTTTATAAATAAAGTTTTATTGCAACACAACTGCGCCCCTCGTTTATGTATTGTCTATGGTAGCTTTTGCACTAAAATGACAGAATTGAGTAGTTGGGACAGAGACAGTCTGGCCCACAAAGCTTAAATTATTCATAATCTGGTTCTTTTCAGAAAAAAACATAGCCAGTCTCTGGTTTATGAGGATATCAGTTGCCGAACCATTGATAATAGTCAGGTATTTTGAGGGTTCTTTTTGCTCTAGTTAGTATTTTGCTTCACTTTGCAAATCACATGCTCAGAGAAGAGCCCACTAAAAACATAATGAGCCCCTAGTCCCACTGGATCATCAAAGTTTATATCCATGATATAATTGACCCCTTTCTCAAATGATGACCATAAATATAAAACTTACTAGTAAGCATCTCCATTTCAGGTGCTTTGCAAAGCACTGCTCCTATTTCTATTAACTTCTACTTTATAGTAGTTCACAATCTAATAAACATAATATTTAAACTACCAATAAAAAAGAAAGAAATTAGATTTTTTTATTTTTCAGAGTCAGGGTCTTGCTCTGTTGCCCAGGCCAGAGTGAATTGGCCCTGTCATAGTTCACTGGGCTCAAGAGGTTCTCTTGCCTCAGACTCCTGAGTAGCTAGGACTACAGGTGCATGCCACCATGCTTGGTGAAGTTTCTAAATTTTTTGTGAGATGGAGTCGTGCTATGTTGTTCAGGCCAATCTCAAATTCTTGGCCTCAAGTGATTCTCCTGCCTTACTCTGGGATTAACAGATATGAGCCACCATGCCTGGCCCTGAATTCCTTTTAATTTAGATATTTTGGTATATATTTGCCTTGAATATTTTATGGAGATTACAGATAGCAAATCTTTAAGTAAGAATTGTAATGACATTTGATTACTAGGAAATTGTACCAAAAAGCTTGCTTTAAAAGATGTCCTGTTTAATTTGGGGAGAGCAAAAGAAATAAATAATTTTAGATACTCTTTTCATAATAGTTACAAGCCAAATTTAATTAAAGATTAAAAAAATTAGTTTGCAAAGACAGAGCTAATGTCTACTGTAGTCATTTTTTTTTTTTTTTTTAGCTCTGAGTGCAACATTCCAGCTGACTTGAACTGTGGGTGATAGACACAATTAAAACTGAATAAAAGACTAGAGAATCTTAATATGTGACTCTCTGTTCCTTTTGATGCTGCCCTAAATCAAAACCCGCCATCATCTCTGCATAATAAATCAAGCAGAAATTTCTATTGATTTAATGAATATTTTATTCTTTGAGATATGACCATTACTGTATGTTCTGCAAGCATAAGGGTAAATTAATGAAGCAAGTCACTCAAAGTAGTGTGTCCTATTAATGAGTCAGATGATTATGAAGAGAAGAAAATTCAATAACTAAGATTAGTATGCTCTTATTTTAGCCATTTGCTTGAAGTGATCAATTTCTAATAGAGGCAATCCAGTTGTCTAATAAAAAGATTGATTTCTTTCTAATTTTTTTATTATAAAAAATTTTAAACATGCTGAAAAATTGTACAGAAATGAGTATCCACCATCAAGATTCAGCAAGAGGTAATGGCCATATTTGCTTATATTGTTTGTCTCTAGTACTTTAAAGTATAGATAGCGTCTTCAGCTTTAAATATATTTATTATTTGCTTTCATTGACTTTTATTATTTTTAATTTTTAAATAAATTTTGTAATTTTGATATAATTATAGAGTCACAGTTGTAAGAAATAATACGGAAAGATTCTATGAATCTTTTTCTCTCTGAATGATAACATCTTGCAAAGTGATGACATGATATCATAATTAGGATATTGACATTGATACAGTCAAGATACAAAAGTTTCATCACCCCAAGATATCGTGTATTGCCCTTTTGTAGCCACAGCTACTGCCTGTTTATACCCCTTATCCCTAGCAACCGCTAATCTATTCTCCAATATTATAGTTTTTGATGTTGACTTTCAAAAAAATTCAAATCAGTTTTCTCATTGATTGTCCCACATCCTGAATGTATCTGATTGTTTCCTCTTGATATTTATCATTTTTCTTTATCTCCTATTTCTAGAAAATTGGAAGGTTGTTTTAAAGACTTGTCTAGATATACAGTCAACATTTTAGACAACAATATTTCATACATGATGCTTTGTACTTCACTTTGCTTCATATCAAAAGGTATGGGATATCCCAATATTAATGATGCTAAATCTTATCACTCAGTTGATTTGATGAACAGCAGACCTCTCCACTGAAAGGTATGTTTTCCTGTGGCAATTGTGTGTATTTTATACTCCAGCAACATTTTACCTAATTGTTCTTTGCCTGAATTGCTTATTTTGTTAGGAGAGCATTAGAAAACTATGATTTTTTTTTTTTTTTTGAGTCGGAGTCTCACTCCGTCGCCCAGACTGGAGTGCAGTGGCCGCTCCCGGCCACCGCAGCCTCGACCTGCTGGGCTCCGGCGATCCTTCCGCCTCAGCCTTCCGAGTAGCCGGAATTACAGGCGCGCGCTACCACGCCCGGCTGATTTTTTGATTTATTGTAGAGATGAGGTCTCGCTGCCCAGGCGGGTTTGGAACCCGCGGGCTCAGGCAATCCACTCACCTCAGCCTCCCAAAGGTGCGAGATTACAGGCTGAGCCACCGAGCCCGGCTTAGAAAACTATGATTTTTAATACTATCTCTCTTCCAAAAATTTGCTTAGCTCCTTCCCTTTATTTACCAGCTATTAGAGTAAGAAACTGGTATAACTGTTGAATGACTTATATAACAGTCTGTCCAGGACAGCCCTGGCTATGTCTTATCCACAGAATGTTATTGTGCTCCTGTTTACTCTCAAAAGTTTAACAAATTGACAATGAATTATAGAATAATTTCATGTACTGTAAGTAAAACAAAAAATACTGTTTTTTATTTACAAGATCCACTTAAAAGTTAGCTAAAGAGGATAAAATATTTAAAATACCACACAAATGTTCATCAGACACATATAATACAAAATTATGTTCCTCTAATCAAAATTTTCACATGCTATATTTTTAATTCCAAACAAAATGTCATATAAAGAAACCAAGAATAAAAATATATTGTTTATATATTTTTTTTATTAATCAATATTTTTTATTATGGTTTTGTGGGGTACAGCTAAGGGTTAGGTGTACAATTAGGTTTCATTCAGGCACCCTGTTGATAAGGGGTGTTTTCTCATCCCCAGACAGATATTTGCTACTGTTAATTCCATCCCCCCCCCATAGTTTCCCAGTACCATCAGTCATTTTCTTATAGTATTACATTGGATGTTCAAGGTTCATTATATGAGTGAGAACATGTGATACTCGGATCTTTGTTTCTGTGAGAGGTCACTCAGTATTATAGACTCTAGTTCCATCCAGGTTGCTGCGAAATTCATGATTTTGTTCTTTTTTATGGCTGTGTAGTATTCCATCGTGTATATGTACCACATTTTTTTAATCCAGTCCTCTTTTGATGGGCAGCATGGTTGTTTCCAGGTTCTTGCTATTGTGAGCAATGCTGCGATAAACATACGTGTGCAGGAATCTTTTTTATAGAGTGATTTGAGTTCTTCAGGGTATATTCCCAGTAGGGGAATTGCAGGGTCATATGGAAGGTCAATTTTTAGAGCTTTTAGGAATCGCCACACTGCTTTCCACAGAGGTTGCACTAGTTTACACTCCCACCAACAGTGTAGAAGTGTTCCCTTTTCACCACACCCTCTCCAGCAGCTGTTATTTTTTGAGTTTTGATAATTGCCATTCTGACTGGAGTTAGGTGGTATCTCAGTGTGGTTTTGATTTGCATCTCCCTGATGATTCGTGAGGTTGAACATTTCTTCATGTGTTTGTTGGCTGCTCGGATGTCTTCTTTTGTGAAGTGTCTGTTCCTATCTTTTGCCCATTTTATAAGGGAGTTGTTTGTTTTCTTCTTTTCAGTACGTTTCAGTTCCTTGTAGATCCAGGATGTTAAGCCTTTGTCAGACCTAGAGTTGGCAAATACTTTTTCCCAGTCTGTAGGCTGTCTCCCTGCTCTCTTGATGGTTTCTTTGACTTTGCAGAAGCTTGTCAGTTTAATAAGGTCTCACTTGTCTATCTTCTCTCTTATGACCTGTGGGTTTCGGGTTTTGTTCAGGAATTGAATGCCAGTTTCGATTTCCATGAGGGTATTTCCTTCCTTTTCTAAGGTTCTTATGGTTTGAGGTTTTACATTTAGGTCTCTGATCCTTTTTTTTTTAAAAATAATTCCACGTATTAGTCACTTCCAATCTCTTTCTCTCTCCTACTTTCCCATTGAGAACCATTATTGATTCTTTAGTATTTATTTATTCAATGTTTCCTAAACAATTTTGGCTTTTGATAGTCAAATTTTTTAAACCAAAAAATTAAAAATATACAAATACTCCAGTATTTAATTCTCAAAATTGACTGGTGTGAGTTCCTTAAAAATGTCTTTGTGTATTTTTGACATAACTCCATTGTTCTTTGACTACATTTTTGCTTTATGGAATAATAAGATATTAGTCTTACCTTGTATTACCTATGCTTCAGGGTTACCCAAGATGGGGCGTAGTGGCACAATCAGAGCTTACTGTAACCTTGAACTCATGCTCAAGCGATCCCATCTCAGCCTTTTGGTTAGCTAGGACTACAAGCACATGTCACCATGCCCAGCTATTTTTTTAACTTTTTTTTGTAGAGACAACATCTCACTATGTTGCCTAGGCTGATCTTAAATTCTTGGTCTCAAGTAATTCTCCTGCTTCTGCCTCCCAAAGCACTGGGATTACAGGTATGAGTCAACATACCTGGCTGAGATAATTTTAACAGTATATACTATATTTGTACATTGAAGTCTATAAAAGATTGCTGAATGAAGTTTAAAAAAAGACATAAATAATTTGGGAGCACAATATCTATGAATTGGAAGACAATATTGATAAGACATTGAGTCTAAATTTATTGACTGATTTTAACACATTCTCAGTTAAAATCTCAGAAGACTTTTTTTGGAGAAACTGTCAAACTGATTCTAAAATTTACATAACAATACAAAGAATATAGAAATTTGAAAAAGAAGAATGTATCTGGAAGACTAATACTTTCTGAGTTGAAGACTTACTATTAATCTATAATACATGTATTTGGACAAATATAGAAATTTAGAGCAGTGGTACAAAATTAAGAGTTTAGAAATGTGCAGCACTATTCACAATAGCAAAAACATGGAACCAAGTGTGCTGCCTATCCAAACTGGACTGGATAAAAAATGTGGTACATATACACAATGGAATATTATGCAGACATAAAGAAGGACAAACATACGGACTTTGCAGGAACTTGGATTTAGAGTCTATTATACTCAGTGATCTATCACGGAAACAGAAAACTGAGTACCACATGTTCTCACTCATAAGCAGATCTTGATCATTTATCATAATACTATAAGAAAGGGATGGGCACTAGTGGGAAACTTCCAGGGAAGAGAGGGCATACCTCATCAACAATGGTACCTTGCATAAGGAACATTTGTATACCTAACCCTGAATTGTACCCCACATCTTTAAAAAAATTGAAAAAGAAAGAAAGTTTAGAAATGGATATATGGGCAGACTCGGTGACTCAGTCTGTAATCCCAGCATTTTGGGAGGCCAAGGTGAATAGATTGCCTGAGCCCGCAGGTTCGAGATCTGCTTGGGCAACTTGGTGAGACCTCATCTCTACAATAAATCAAAAATTAGCTGAGCATGGTAGTGCGCACCTGTAGTTCTGGCTACTTGGAAGGCTGAGGTGGAGAGATCGCCAGAACCCAGCAAGTTGATGCTGTGGTGACCATGAACGTGCCACTGCTCTCCAGTCTGGGCAACAGAGTGAGAGTCCAACTCAAAAAAAAAAAAAAGAAATGGATGTATGTGTATAAGGTCTTAAAAAATAAAAAAACAAATTGCCACAATAATTCAGCAGGGAAAGAACTGTTTGTTTAATGAATGGTGTTGGAATAAATGGGTATCTGTATGAAAAAAAAAGAAACTTCAATACTTTCCTCACAACATTTGATTCAAAGTGGATCACAGCCTCCAAAAAGAGTTAAAAATCACAAACTTCTAGGAGAAAACATATGAGAGAATCTGTGTGACCTCAGGTAAGGCAAAATTTGCTTAAACAGGATACAAAATATATGACTCAAAAAAGAGAAATATTTTATAATTAAATATTACCTACATAAAAATCTTTGGCTTGTCAGAAAATAGTATTAATTAAGAAAACTAAAAGACAAGTCCCAGATGGGAAAAAAACATATTGCAAATCATACATGTTACAAAAGACTGGATTCAGAACAAACTCAAAAAGAAGACAACTCACTAAAAAAATGAGCAAATGATTTGTAAATGACCAGTAAGTCCAGAAAAAGTTGCTAAAAATCATTGGTCACTAAGTAAATGCATTAAACCACAATAATATACTTTTATACATTCACCAGAATAACTAAAACTAAAAACACGTTGTGGTGGAGGTATAGAATGACTAAAATCCTCATGAACTACATTTGTGAGTGCTAAATAACAGTCAGGAGGAAGGCGATACTTCAGGCAGGGGCTGCTCTACCAGCCTAGATCCTGGAGTGATAAGAACGTAACACAAGGTCATGGCTGACCCAAAATTTCCTTGAGAAAAGAGAGACACAAGTCTTTGTTGTTGCTATACACTGACATTTTGGGATTGTTTGTTACACAGCATAACTTACAAAAGCTGATGAATAGAATTGTATTATATGGTATATGGTATTTGGTGCTATATTTCTTCTTCCTTTTTTTTCTTACCATATAAAGATTTTTTTGTACTTGAATTTACTACTCTTTCCTCCCTTTGTTGTTTCAGGATTTGAATGATATTTGGAAAGTCTTTCCCACTTTCATATTCTAAAATTACTTATATTTTCTTCCAGTATGGGCAATATTCTCTTTTTTTATATTTAGATCCTTGATCCATAGGCAGCTTTTTATTGGAGTTTAATAAGTGAAAGGTTTGGATTCAATTGTATCTTTTTCTAAATAGTTACCCAATTGTTCTATGATCATTTACTTAAGAGTACCTCTTTTTCCCCAGTGATTTGAGATGCCATGATACTGTTGGTCATATATACTTGCTATAATTTTGTACTTTATATTACTTTCATTGTTTTGTCTATTTGTTCTTACACTAACACCACACTGTTTAATTATAGTGGCCTTATAACATGATTTAAGATACTTTTAATTGACCCACTCTAACATTTTCTTGACTATTTACTTGTGCATTTTGAAAATCAAGTTTACTAGCATCACAAAAAATTCGCATTTTTAATTGGAATTATACAATTTTAAATGTAATTTTTATATTAACTTTAATAACAACCCCTTATGAGTCAAAACACCCAATCCAATAATATAAGGTGCCTATCTGTCAAAGCTTACTTTTTGTATCTTTCATTCTTGTTTTATTATTTTCCATGTGTAAACTTGCACATTTATTGTTCATTTTAATTCTGATTTTTCTTTTCTTGCTATTGTTGTGGGACCTTTCCATCTATTATATCTTCTAATTATTTTTGCATATATGAAATAACTTTTTTATGTCAACTTTATATCCTGATTTTTTTAGAGAATTATATTATTGTTTGTAACCATATTTTATTGATTCTTTTCAAGTACACTACCATGATTCGTGCATATCATACATGTATTTTTAATTTTCATTTATAATTTTTATATTGTTAATATTTGTCTTTATGATTACACTGGGTAATTTCTCTAAAACAAGGCTATATAGTAATGGAAACAGTAGGCATCCTTACCTGTAGTGGGCCTTACCACTTGTCTCAGTAAAAATTTATGCAGTGTTTTTTATAAAATGCCACTTTTTGTGTTGAGGATAGGATAGGCATGCATACACAGACACACACATATATAATCACATTAAGGATGAATTCATTGAATCTTATTTAGGAAAGGTTTTTTTTTAAGTTAGAAATTGGTGTTGAATTTTCAAATGTCTCTTAAGTATATAGGGAAATGCATGCTTTTGTTCCTTAACTTTATTAATATGCTGAATTATATTAATAGCTTTTAAAAATTGTTGAACCATTCTTGCGTTATTGTAATAAACTACTTATTCGGGATATATTATTTTTAATATGCTGTTTGATTTTGCTTGTTAATATTTTATTTGAGATTTTTACATTAATATTCATAAATGAAATTTTCTGTAGTTTAAATTATTTGGGGTTCCAACTTTCTAGTTTCAATAGCATACTCTCCACATACAAATAATTTGAATATTTTCCATCTCACAGTATTCTGTGTGATGGTGGTGCTATTTGCTTACCTTCTTGATTTGTATGCTTTTTGGGAAAATATACAGAGCAACAACAATTTGCTAATGGTCATTATATCATACAAACTTAGAATTTTTATCTTTTACAATGAATGCTTGCTTGTTGAAAAAAATTTACTATGTACAAATGAGCACAAAGAAATATACAATAAGGTAGTAATGTCAATAAATGAAACAGTTCTTTACTATTTTGAATAATCATTTTACCAGACCACAAAAAACATAATTAGGGCAAGCATCAGAAAAATAAATGTTCCTTAAATATCTCTCATTTCAGTAGAATATTAGCCTGAAAAACCTAGTTTTTGGTTTATTAATATATCTTTATTTCCTTTATAACAGAAATATTTTAAATATTTTGATATCCATGGCTCTTCCAGTAACTTAATGATTCAATAATGTTGGAAAAGTGAAAGTGGTTTTTTAAAAAATGGGAAATAGCTCATTTTAGTTGTACCAGATAAGACTGCACTATATTAGTTATATGAACAACCAAAAATTGACTAAAATGAAGGCTGTCATTTTGCAGGCAGAGAAATTTTTGAATGCTTATTTCAACTTCCCCCTTTAAAAAAGTCATTTTTACTCTCACTGAATTTATATAATGTCTCAGATTCTTCTTTATGATTGGATTTGAGTGCTGAATTCTAGGTGCTCTTACGTGGATACTGACAGATTTTAAGACAGCAAAAAGCACAAAATGAAAAGATTTATATACTGTTTGTCGCCTCTGTTTCATGTTCCTCTGTTTCTCTTTTCTTACATTCCTGTGGATTATTTGAATTTTTTTCTTTTTCTTTTTTTTTGAGTCGAGTCTCACTCCATCACCCAGACTGGAGTGCAGTGGGACGGTCACCGCCACACCAGTGTCGACCCGCTGGGCTCCGACGATCCTTCCGCCTCAGCTTCTAAGTAACCGGAACTACAGGCGCGCGCTACCACGCCCGACACTTTTTTTTGATTTATTGTAGATACAAGGGCTCGACAAGTTGCCCTGGCTGGTTTCGAACCCGTGGGGTTAGGCAATCTGCTCGCCCTGGCCTCCCAAAGTACTGGGATTACAGGCTGAGCCACGGAGCCCGGCCTATTTGAATTTTTAAAAATCATCGTGTTTTTTATTCAGAGTATTTTTATTTTCAGTAATGGTGGTCCAGGGTATGATAAAATTGCATTTGTGACTTATCAGACTGCTGTTGTCAACATTTTACAACTGTGAGTGAAGTTGTATAGCTTACTCCCATTTGGGTCCCTTTACTGTCCTCATTTTACAAATAGAGTCTTAAGTAATGCCTCCGTATACATTTAGTACCACATTAAATGGTTTTATATGTATTTTCTTTAATCACCAAACATGATATAAGAACTTCAAGAGAAGTAAGATTGTCTATTATATTTACACTGCTTCACTCATTCCAATGTTTATTTCCTTCTGAAGTTCCAGACCTTCTTCTATTAATATTTCTCTCCTGTTTATAGAACTTCCTTTAGTCACTTTTTAATGGTAGATTTGTTAACAATAAATTATGCTAGTTTTCCTTCTTCTGAGAATGTCTTTATTTGCCTATCTTTTTGTTGTTGTTGCTGCTGTTGTTAGATTAAGGTAAGTAGTTTATTTAGAAAGTATATCTGGCAAGGGGGCCAGATGCTTAACGAACATTTGTCCTATTTTCCTATCATTTTAAAGCATATTTTCACCAGATATAAAATTTGCAGTGAGTTCTTCTCTTCCATTTTTTACAAAAAATACTGCTCTTTTTAGTCTGACCTCTGTGGTTTTAGATGTGAAATTGGAATTTTCTTATAAGAAATGCGTTTTTTCTCTCTGCTGGTTTTGAAGATTTTGTCTTTAGTTTTCAGAAATTTATTTATGACATATGTATCTTGTCATGTATTTCCTTGAGTTTATTCTTTTTGCAGTTTTCTCAGCTTCTTGAGCCTGTAGGTTTATGTCTATCACCTAATGTGGGAAGTTTTTTAGTCATTGTTTCTTTGAATGCTTTTTCAGTTCCACTCTCTCTCCTCTCCTTGTAAGTCTCCAATGATACCAACGTTTGCTCTTTTGTTACTGTTCCAAAGGTCTTTGAGACCATGTTTGTTTTTTTGTCTCTTTTCTGGCTATTGTTCAGACTGGGTAAATTCTATTGATCTTCCTTCAAGTTTGCTGATTTTATCAATCTGTTATCCCCATTCTACTCACATTCAGTGAGTATTTTTTTAATTGGCTACTGTATTTTTTCAGTTCTATAATTTCCACTTGGTTCTTTTTTTATAACTTCTATTTCTTTGCTGAGAGTTTCTATTTTTTGTGTGTGTTTCAAGAGAATTTGTGATTGCTCATTGAAACATTTTTAGAAGGTTGCCTTATAATCTTTGTTAAATTGTCCCAACACCTGATTCATCTTGGTGCCAGTATCTATTGATTGCTTTTCCAATTCATGTCATGATTTTCCTAGTGTTTGATATGATGAGTAATTTTCTATTGTGTACTAGATATTTTGGATATTATATTATGAGTCTCTGGGTCCTATTTTATCATCTTTTTATGTATGTGAGAACCATGCCTCTATTAAGGGTCATCTTGAGGTCTAGATGTTTGTATATGTTTGCCTTCTTGTAGGGTTTCATCTACCACACCCTCGCAAAAAGTGGGTACTGAGTCACATTACATTTTGCTGCAGGGTACGGGTGAAGCTTGACTCCACACTGGACCTCTCTGATATCAGGTGAGAAGAAGTGAAGTTCCAAATATCCCTTCCTCCCTCTACCCCTTCTGCTCTATTGATGCCAGGTGGTGGTGGAGGCTCAGCTCCTCACTGGGCCCTGTTGACAGCAATGGACAGGGCAAGTAGGGTAACTACCCCACTGTCAATGACCCTGCCTCCATTCCACCACCTTGATGCTAGGAGGGCATGGAGGTTCAGTTTCCCACTGAGTCCTGCTGACACATGAGGTGGGGATAAACTGGAGCACGTTAGCCACAGCTGGCACCTCCTGGTTAAATCTCATTGATGTTGAGTGGGAGTGGAGGCTCAGCTCCTTACTAGGCTCCACTGCCACTAACCTGGTGGGACAACTGAGTACTGCCCACTGTCACTAGGCAGGGGATAGAATACTATCTTCCTTCTTATCCCCTCAGACATCAATCAGCTGTGGAAAAATCAGAGTGCTGCCTGTCACCTGGTTAAGGGATTGGAGCAAAAGATCAACTTCCTACCCTATGGCTGAAACTACAGGAATACAAGGTATGATTTTATTTTTTCCGTTGGTGTTTGCCAAGAGTTAAGCAGTTTTGCCAATAAGGTCTTTTAAGGTTAGGGCACATATTTTCTGGTCCCTTGACTTGGGATGAGACGACTTTTCTTGGAGCTTTGCTCTTATCCCTAGATCAAATGTTCTCACTTATTATTTATCATCTAAAGACATATTTAAAAATTCCTCCTTAGTTGCTTAGGGAAAATTCTGAATTGCTCTATCTGGTTTGTGTGGGAGGCAATAAAAAGACTCAGGGAACTCATCACCATGTTGTTCTTCAAGTTTCAAGATCCCTTTGCAACCAGCTTTCTTCTTTCTCTCCAGAGAATTCCTATGTTTGCTTGTTGTGCTATGTACAAAGTGGTTTTGTTTTGTTTTAATTTTTATTTTGAAGGAGAGGACCAGGGAGAAATGAGACTACTCTTCTCTTGGCAGAACCACAACTTTCTTTCATAGAAATATTTAAATTTTGTGAAAAAAATCAACTTTTATTTTTACTTTGCGTGTTGTATATAACCTGGTCAGGGATTCATTCAGCTGCTTGCCCCTCCTTGCCAAATCAGACTCTGGAAGGGCAAGAGCAGACCAGGTTTAAGTCATCATTAATTTGTTACAAGAAAGTGAGAGGGAAAACCTTTTCCCTAAGTAACTAAGGCAGAATTTTTTAATATGTCTTTAGATGATAAATGATAAGTGAGGATATTTGATCTAGGGACAAGTGTAATATTTCCTCTGGATTTATACCTACCATTTAGCACTACCAAGTTTAGTTCATGAACACATGTAATGATAAATATCCCTTTTAGGTTAATTTTTCTATATCTAAAATAGTGGCCCAGTGGGAAGTGATGGCCAATCTATTCCCCAATGGCTTCAGGTAGGGAAATACTGAGTTCATCATTAATCTTACCCTTCAGTCCTCCAGGGAAGATTATCTTTGTAGAACGTTGTAAAGCTAAATAAATTTAAAAGATTATCAGAGAAAGATTATAAATCTAAGCTTAAGTTCATGATTCTGGGCACCCATTAAAATCACCTGGGGAGTTAGAAAAAACATAATACTAATGGATTTGGATTGCCCCAGATCAATTACACATGAATATCTTGGGTGTTGGGCATTGGTATGTTTTTAAAGCTCTCAAAGTGATTCTAATGTGCAGCCAAGATTAAAAATAACTCATATAGATGGGTGTTGTTTTCCAGGACAAGGGATTTCATGTGTTATGACAAACTACATTTACAATACCAGATAAAAACTCAGACCAAATAGGTGTTCTGGTTTTATGAGAGAAGCAACTCAAAAGCAGTCCCTTTAAAGTTACCCCTCCCAACCTTGCTAGTGACTTATTTTGTGCCCAGGATATCCTTTCAAATCAGGAGAAAGAGTAGACAGTGCTCTAAAACTTAATTCTTGTACAGAAATTGTGTTAACCATTAAGTTCCTTACTGTGGGACACACACAACGTGCTGACTTACATAATAGAAACTTACCTTTCCAGAGGTACCTGCTAGTGAGAGCCTATCAGGAATAAACCACTGATTCCCATGTAGGGAGATCCGAACCCTGAAGCCACTGCTCCTGGTAGAGAGCTCATTTTAAACTAAGCAGGAGTTTTTATTTTTGAAACTTCAGTACTTATGACTGATTGCCTATGTTGTGAGTTAGCCAGACCTGGAAAATGATGAATGACTTTAACCCAAGGGAGTGGTGTTGCAATGAGAGGGGTGATGGCAAGAATATTCAGTGCCTCAGACTGAAAAGGGATAGTGGAGGGTGCCAGTCGTGAAACTGGGTACAGTCCCACAAGTTAATAGATAATCTTTCATAGGAAAAAGCAAACCTCTTTGTCAGTGAAAACTTGCAAGGAGATACGATAGAAGCTTCTGAGTGAGTACTGTTATTGGGACAGAGGCATCAAAGGTTGTTTAAATCCCCTTCAGAGAATGCAATTTTTATTGGTCATTAACTTATCTTCCCTTGGGGATATAGAGAAAGGATTGGAGAATACCAGCCACAGTCAAACTTCTTTTTCTAAGAAAGGCAGGCCAGTTGACAGTGATAAAATGAATCTCTCCTTCTCAAGTTCTGATAGTCTGTTTTCCTGAGTGGCTTATCAGGGGCTCTGACAAATTAAGAGAGACTCCACAACAGATCTCATTTACAAAATTCTACAGGATTTCATTCTGCCCGGGTTCTCATTAATTCTTATTGATGCTGCTGAGACATTTGGAGTAATTGGTCCTGGTATCTAGGTTTTTTTTTTTTTTTTTTTTAATAATACCATATTTCTCTTGATTTGGGGTCTAAAATTTGGAGTTGCATCAGTTTAAGACTAGAAATTTTCTATTTAAATAGACCATTTTTCTTGACTTAACAGAGCAGTAGGGAGGCTCAAGGGTAGCACAAGAAATAGCCAGCCTAGCTCCTAGAAACTTTACAGGCAAATTTAGCAACAAGTTAGCATCCACTTACGTACACCAAGTGGTTAAATTGAGTTGTGTATTTAGGACAAGAAGATAATTCCTTGGAAGCTATGCCATCCCTATATTTCAGGTAAGGACTAGCAGGAGATTTAATATTCTGGAGACAATTTTGGCTCAGTTTAACATAAAATTGTTGAATGCCTACTGCATGCTAATATATACAGAAATGAATAAAATATGGTCTCTGTCCTTTAGAATTTAGATGACCACAGTCATTCTATTTTCATCCAAATTTGACCCTGAGAAGTGCCCCTAGTTTCAGAAAATGTTCAAAGAAAATTTAACTTCTGTTTCATAGTTCACCAATGATTACATAACTAAGAGTCTTAATTCTGGCCTTCAATATAATTATTGCTGGTTGCCTTAATCATCTCTCATTTTGCATATTTATTATTAAAGCTTTTCTATATAAAGAGCTCTACAAGCATTCAAATTGTATGAAGATGGCTCACCAGGCCAAGTACATAAATTAGAGTTGGTGGCTCTTTAAAGTCTTAGCAGACAGGCACTAATATTCCTCATGCTTATCAGTCATGTTTTGCATGTCTGCAGACAAAAGGAGTTCAAATCTCATTGTGTATATCTACAAGAAGCTATAGCAAATATACAGTATATAGAGCTTATTGTATGATTAATGAGGTCCCCAAGTATATTAAGAGTAAAATAAAAATAAAAGTCCATGATGGGTGCATTTAATGTTTGAAAATATTTAATTAGCCGGGCTCGGTGGCTCAGCCTGTAATCCCGCACCTTTGGGAGGCTGAGGTGAGTGGATTGCCTGAGCCCGCGGGTTCGAGACCTGCCTGGGCAGCAAGACCTCATCTCTACAATAAATCAAAAAATCAGCTGGGTGTGGTAGCGCATGCCTGTAATTCCGGCTACTTGGAAGGCTGCGGCGGAAGGATCGCTGGAGCCCAGCAGGTCGAGGCAGCGGTGGCCGGGAGCGGCCACTGCACTCCAGTCTGGGCGACAGAGTGAGACTCCAACTCAAAAAAAAAAAAAAAAAAAGAAAATATTTAATTAATTTGCACTTAATGATAATTGCAAGATTTTGCTAAAATTAAGACAATTACCTCAATGTATATTAACTGTTAAAGCTGAAATTAAAGAGAAAAAAAATTCCATTTGGACTTCATAAGCAAATGACTGGAGAAGAGACATCAGCTGCATTACATTACATCTTTCTATGTATGAGTGCTAACTAAATTATGTGCTCATTAGTTTATTGGGTTAATAAATGAGAGGCTAAAAAATGTCCATGCTCCTACAAGTGAAATATTTTCAGAGTCAAAGGAAGCCTGACTAATTTGAGTAAGATTCAAATTTTGTGTCTTTTGTAGTGATTAATACCATGAGACAATGCAAGAATAATCCGCTTCTAATCCTGATGTGATGAGTGACCCACCAAGAAAGAACTTGGGACATTCTCTTAACCAGAGGAGTATATCTCCGTATCTGTAAAAGAATGAGACCAAACCTATTTTGGGGATGATACCCTATCAGATAAAGTTTCTAAGAGCTTTTATATTTATAACTTAGTCTTATATATAATAAAATTGACCTGATGCCATTAAAGCTTATTATTATAAGGTCAAGTTCATTTAAGGACTGAAGTATATCCTAGGCTGAGAATCACTCCAGGGCCGAGACCCATGATGCAGCTGCAGCAATAAAAATGCTGAGCTCTCAAAGGAGAATAGGGCTGATGATATATTATCATGAGATATGATAATGTAAATGAAAATGCTTTGCAAACTATTTGGAGCTATATAAACGTCAGGTATTAGGCATTATTATTACCTTCTCCATTTATTGAAAGACCAACTTACAGAACTGACTTCAACAGGGCCATGTAATAAGTCAGGGACAATTTAGGAAAAAATCCATTTTTTATACTGGCATTCCTTCCGTTCCTTCAGCCCACCGATATTTATGGAATTCCTTTTGCTTGCAAAGCACCAGTGGGAGAATTAAAGAGGTGTCTAAGACACTATCACAGTCCTCAATGAGTCAGCAAGCTAATAAATATGCGTGAAACAGCATTGTTTATTTTTCTTTAATAGTTTTATGTGAGAAGGATCATTTTCCTTGACTAGTTTTTAAGTTCTTTGACGACTCAAAGTAGACTTTTATTTCTTTTAAACTCCTTCATGATGTTCAATAAGCTATTGGGCATATTGATGCTAAAAAAAAAACCAAAAAAAAAAAAGGACAGAAAAATAAGCAATAATCTCTGTGATAATGTTTAGATTCTCTAAGTTTTTATACAAATGCAAGTTATTAGCATTATTTATGTTTGAAATTTTCTCAGTGCAATTTGAGAAGACACAGACATTTAGATTTCATTGCTTTAAAATGATCACTGGAGATTTCAGAGCTTCTATAGAAGACAATGCTATGTTGGGTATTTATTTTCTCCAGAAGCTAAGAGGAGCATCCTGCTTTGATATTTATTACTTTTTGGTTGAATTTGGAATTTGTAAAGGCTTGGTTTATAGGTCATATCTCCACTCAGCCACCCCTCCACACTTATTACTAATTTAGACCCATGTCCTATAACTTTCTAAAATATAACATATAGCTGAAGTATTTCCTGATACTTGAGACCTTTTCCATCTAACAGTTATATGGCTTTATCTTTTAACAACCACAAAACAGTAATACAATAAATAACCAACTTTTCTTGAAGACTCACTATGTGCCAAGTATGATGTTATATGTTTATATGTATTATTTCATTTACTCCCTATAATAATCCTATTAAGTTGCATCCTCTTATCTCCATTTTACAGATGAACAGACTAAAATTTAGAGATGGTGATCAAAATCACAGGACCAGTGAGTGGAAGAAAGAAACCGAATTTAGGCACTGTAGTTACCAACACCTGAAAAGTGATCATTACTGAAAGTTTATTTTAGCTGATCTACTACATAAATAATTTCGAGAATTTTAGATCAATCTTGACTAGTGGTTCTCAATGAAGAATGATTTTGCGATCCAGGGGACATTTTTCAATGCCTGGAGACATTTGAGGGTGTCACACCTATGGAGATGCTATCGGACCTAGGACATAGAGGCCAGGGATGTTGCCAAACATCCTACACCACAGTCACCCTCACAACAAAGAATGACCTAGTCTAAAGTGTTCATAGAAAATCCCTGATCTAGACTCTTATTTCCATGCTAGGACAGTTCTTTTGTAAACCAGTAACTTCCTTCTTTTGACTCAGGAAGCCTTGGACAGATCACCTAAAAAGCCAGAGCAAGATCAGGCAAGTATGAGGGTACAATCGTGATCTCAGAGCTTCTATAGAAGACAATGCTATGTAGGGTATTTATTTCCTTCAGAAAGTAAGAAGAGCATCCTGCTTTGATATTTATTACTTTTTGGTGGAATTTGGAATTTGTAAAGGCTTGGTTTATAGGTCATATACCCCCTCCACACTTATTACTAATTTAGACCCATGTCCTATAATTTTCTAAAATATAACATATAGCTGAAGTATTTCCTGTACTTGAGACTTTTTCCATCTAACAGTTATATGGCTTTATCTTTGAGTGGCTAAGATAAATAGCTATAGCAATTTCATGGTACTTAAAGTCACATTTCTTGATAATCTCTGGATTTTCAGGGACCATTAGAGATCCCTGTGTGAATCTTGGAATAATGAAAAGTACATTCTACCAAAGACTTTAGGTACGCTGCTATTGCTGCATTGATATAGAAATACATTTCTAAATCAATTTTTTTTTTGCAATTTTAACTTGTAATAAAATGAGTCTTAACCAAAGTGCCCTTTGCAATCTAAATGCTTAGGTTTAAGAGCAGCAGGCCAAATTGAGAATTAATTAACATTTTGAAGCCATAGTGTTTAATCCTAAATTGTACTTCGAATAGGGATTGATTTCTACACCATAGCAAAACAAGCATTGTGTCTTCCCATGCCCCTTTTAGTAAAAAATATGGATAGAGTGCATTTAGAAAATAAGATTAAATAATGTGATAATTAAATGTTTTTGATGAAGCCATAATAATATTCTATTACAGAATCCATGTTCTCCCAGTCATCTTTATAACTTTGAGAAAACAATTACAGGATAAGTAAGACAGAAAATCAACCAATACTGAACGCATTAGTATAATTTATGTATTCATAAAACTGATAATAGACATTTATTTCTAAAAATTCTTAAAAGTACAGGTATAATGGAACCAGTCAGCAATTTGCCACTTGCAATTAATCACTCTCTTCATATTCACAACATTCAATTTTTCTTGCTATTTGAGAGAGTAATGATTAATTGATAAAAGTTTAACAAGTGCTCTAATAGCAGGTGCTCCTAATTGCAAAGTCTTCATAATGATTCTTCCCAAGCCTACTTTATGCTAATTTGTACAGCATTAGTCATAACACTTTATGATTTTACTTTTAAAATGACTTTTCTTTTAGTCACTCTAATTTAATTAAGAATTTTAACTAGTTACATGTATCAAGAACACCAATGAATTTTAAATTTGTGAGTTTGATTACCATAAGAGATTAACAAGAAGACTCATAAAAATGCACGGCTGCCAATTAGAAGCATCAACACTGTGTAAATTAGAATTTGTTAATTGGTTTAGCAAATGTAAATTCAATTTTTTGAAATTTTATGAACTGAAAAATTGATTATATTTTTGTGAGCCTCCAGAAATATCTTATTAGTGATGATATTTGTTTCAGTAGTTGCTGAGATTATATTTGTATTTTAGCTACAAATGTTTCTATTTCATTTATTTCAGAAATATCTGACTTCAGCATTCATTTTTCATACACACATGTTTGCCCCTCACCATCCACACTATTAAATGAATACTTAAGTACACATTTTTCTTTCATCTGTCTTTCCTCTCAGCAAGACAGATAAAATATGCATTCTAGGTAAGGTTTGTTATTTTGTATTTTCAATATTAAAGTGCATGTAATTAATTTAGTTTCCTTAAACACTATGTGTTTATGACAAAACCTACAGATGCTTTTACAAAGATGCATATTAAAAAAGCATTTCAGGTATGCAGATTAATACTGTTTGCCTCTAGGAAACAGGCCCAGCAATCGTGCATTTTATAATTATAAGAAGAGCAGAGCTATATTTTAGTATGCATTGTAGAATACAGAGGTCTCTCAGCAATGTAATATCAAAATTTATTCTTGGAGAAATATATACACAGTTGGGGCTCTAACCTTCAGTCAATTACTCCCATGCTGAGCTGCAGTCAAGAAACTAAGGGCAGAATTCAGGACAGGCCATAAATATTCTTATGGCCGAGTCTACATACTGTAAGGCAGTGGGAGAAGAATAAGGCATTGAATTGTTCTGTGAACTCAGCACTCTGAATTTTCCAGGTAACTTGACTAATTTGATAGTAGTCATGAACATCCTCCCTCTGCCTCCTAACTTCTCCAGACCCTTCCAGAGCTGTATTTGAAATCACAATGCTAGATAATCTCACCAAATTCAGCAGATAATTATTGGGCCACTCAAAATCTCTTGCAGCATTAACACATTCTCCTAAATTACAGTAATGTAATTCAATTACTTTGTTCCTGATTAGCTCCAAAAGAATAAAATATAGGATCAGACCAAAGGGCTAAGGAAACACAAACTTAACACCTTGCCCTTTGATCAGTAGAGGTAGGAAGGGGCTTAACATTTATAGAGAACATGCTTCATGCATTTAGTTTTGTATTTCATCAACTTTAAGCAGAAATTAGGGCCCCAATAACTAGACTTGGCAACCAAGTAGCAGCAGGAAGTCATCTGACAAGAGAGAGCTGCTACTGGAACTCATGTCTAAAAGAGATGTGGTCTCTAGAAATCAGCTGGGTTGTGAATAGCATAGTAGCCCCTGCTTACCAAGAAGGAGGGTGGTTTTGTCTTTTTGTCCCCAATCCTTTCCCTTTTCAACTCTTCAACACCATCATGGTTTCATGTTCTGCTAGCCTAGAAGAAAAAAGGGGAAACAACCTCAATTTCTAAAAGCAAAATATTGTTTAAATAAATAAATTTGGATATTAGTGAAATATTATGCAGCTATTAAAATAATAATGAAGACATTTATATATATTGACATGAAAGTACATTCACAGCTTATTAATTCAACGATTCACCAAATATTGCTGTCTGTCTATTACGTATCAAGCTCTGAACTATGTGCTTCAGTGGTCAATAAAACATGCCTATACACAAGAAGTTTTCATTCTAGTAGTAGATTCAGACAATTAAACATATATATGTATGTATATATAATGTCATTTCAGGAGTGATCATTGCAATCTAGAAACGTGAAGCAGACTAAGGGGTAGGAGGAGGTGGGAATGACATTTGATTAGATGCACGTTTGAAGGCTTTGGGATCTACACTGTTTTGTAGGTCAAAAGTACATGTAAATAAAATATAGGATTAAGAACATTCCCAGGAGAGGGAAAAGTTACAGTTGTCTTATAGCCAAAGGAGTGTGGACGAGTGTGGCTGCACCCTAAGTATGTTGATCAAAAATGAAAACACTGCATGGGGCAGTCAGATTAATGTATGGGTTCTATGTGATCTTTACGCTGGAAGTTTTTACACCATTTTAAACCTATTTAGTGAATAGTCCAAGCAGTCAAAGGAAACTCTCCTAGTTGAGCATTTCACTGTGGAAAGATTAATACTTTCAGTCTTTAACTTAAAAGGTTAATGCTAGATAAACTTCACAGTGATATGATGTCATTGATGCTGATCAATCTTCCAAGTGTTTTAGTGGTACTAGTTCTAGGGCGATAGGTATGAAGCTGTGGTTAGATCTGCAAATTTTCCGAGCAAATCAATTTTCCTTTCCAATTTGTCAACCTTTTTCCTCTCTTCTAGATGTTCCCTAGGACTTGTTCTCTAGTAATTGAAACTCTCTGTAAATTTCACTCTTTTAAATCTCCTCTCATGATATGGTATTGAACCTGTATAGTCTGGACAAGGATTCTAATTCTCTAATCTTCAGCTGGGATTTCATGGGGGAATCCTGGGTAAAATCATTCAGCTTGAAATCACATTTATTAGGTTGTAAATGAGGAAAATAAGGTTTATTTTTCCCAGAGAATGGTACAATGGTTGATTAATACATTCTTAAAGGGTGTTCTGAAGATTATAAGTGTCAGCTACTATTGTGATTATTATTAGCTGATGCTACAATCAAAAATTAGAATAAGCACCGGTATTGGCTGACTCTTTTTATCTTCTGTACATGCATTCTATCCACTAGAGGAATTTAATATAAGACCAACATAATTAATTAATGTTTATGAAGCATATTGCGAGTCTCAGTTATTCTAAGTGTCAAGTGAAGCTATGAGAATCAACATAGCTTTGGTTTGAACTCTGTGGTAATATTAGATTCTGATTGGCTTTGTTTACATTATAGATCATGTACTCAGGGTCTCATTTTTATATTCTGTAAATGCCTGGTAGCCTGTGGTGTATTATAACTGTTCAATAAAGTAGTAATGAAGTTGTAATCTCCTTTTCTCTTGATTTGCCTCCATATTTTAAAAAATAGACTAGACAAAGAAAGATGCTCTCTGATTTTTGGCAAAAGATAATTCAAAATCTCTGTTAATGGAAATATGGAATATTCTTTCTCTTGCTTACTAATCAGGAAATAAAAACTATTTACTCTGGGAAGTCTAGTTGTATCACTTCTAAATCATTTATAGTCCACTAAGTGCTTTGAATAATGGAGGAGCTAGGAGAGCCCCAGATTTAATTTTGTCTCCTGTGTTTTTTCAGTGTCTTTTTGCTTTCTTGCATTTAGGGGAATAGCACAGAAGAGGGAGTTTAGATAATTTTTTTTAAAGCTATTAAAAGCTTTTACAAGGGACTTGAGCTTTAATAAAACCTCTCTGTATGCAGAAAGGCCAAATCTCCAGGGATCTGGAAAGAAGCAACCTTAAAGTTAAAATTTGAAAAGCAAACTAAATTCATGAGTTTAACACCACTTTTTTTCTTCTCCGATCCTTACCACTTTTATAGATACATTAGTTCAGTACATTCTTTAACCCAATATCGTCAATAAATCACAGTATCAAATTATGAGCTCAAGTTTGCCTGACATTTCGTATATAAAATGCTGTATTACGTATGTATTAGTTTTCGATTGATACCACAACAAATTACCATAAATTTAGTGGCTTAAAACAATAGCTATTTATTATTTGACAGTTCTGTAGGTCACAAACACAGGCACAGGTTGATTCAGCTGACTCTCTGCTCCAAAATTAATAAGGCTGCAATCAAGGTGTCTGCAGAGCTCTTCCTTTCTGGATGTCCTAGGGGTGTATTCACTTAGAGGCTCATTCAAGTTGTTGTCAGGATGCAACTCATGCGATGCAGGTTTGTGGTCTCCATTTCTGGGTGTTGGCTGGGGATTATTTTCAGCTGTTAGAGGCAGCCTACATTCCTTGACTAATGGCCTCATTTCACTATCTGCAAAGCCAGGAATAGTGGATCAAGTTTTTTTTTTTCCAAGCTTTGAACCCTTCTGACCTTTTCTTTTGCCTCATCTCTCCTCTGCAACCCATCTGAGAAAATTCTTCTCTTTCAAGGACTTATGTGATTAATTTGGATCCAGCTGGATAATACAACGTAATCTGATCGTATCAAGATCTGTAAAGTTTATTGTGTCTGAAAGTTCCTTTAGCATGTAGCATAACATATTAACAGGTTCCAGGATTAAGGCATACTAGGTGAAGTAGCCACTATTACCCCAATTTTATAGATGAAAAAATGCAGTATCTCAGTAGCATAAGTGGTTTAACGAGGCCACAGAGCAAATAAATGGCAGAACCCAAGGATGGTGACTAAAATCCTTTTGTCATTTTCAGTTATTCTTTGCTTCTAATAAACATTTAAAGGATGCACAGCAAATATCAGGTTCTGTATATTGTCTAGGAATACAGGAATGAAAGGTGGTTTTGAATTCAAAAGGTTCAAGATCTTGCAGGCTAAGCTGACAAATACCTCATATGCAAGCAATTTTAATATAGTTTGTAAAGATTTGATAAAGGACACAGAAGAAGTATAATCTCAGGGAGGAAAATCAGTGGACATTTATAAAGATTTTACAGAGAAAGTGGTCTTTGAAAAGGCTTTTCAAGATCGAGCAGGAGTTCATGTTCGGTATCTGGAGTATAGTGGGAACAGGATGTACAAAGTCTCGGTGACTAAAAGGCTAGGACTCCTTTGAGCCCCCACTATTGAGATAAAGGGTACTAGTGAGAAGAATTGACAAGCAAGGTTGTCTAGGTGAGTAAAACTGTATCGTGAAGAACTTTTAAAAAACACTGCTTTCCTTCACCCCCTATGGTAAAGATCTGTTGAAGCATCTAAGCGAGGGTTGACATATTCCAATGTGTGTCTTAGAAAGGTCTAAAATGAGGAGGCCCAAATAAGCAAGAGCTGAGATAGTGAACAAGAGTGACCATCATGTTCAAGGCTCTTGCTAGATATTGTGAAACTTAAAAAAAAAATACAAATTATACATACATTTGTCCACACAGTTTTTCATGTTATGTCAGAACTCTTTTGGTTGCAAGGAGTAGAAAGTCAATTCAAAATAACTTTAGCCAACAAAGCAGAATCTATTAACTCACATTACCAAAAATCTTGGGGGTACATTATTTCAGGCAGAGTTGGATTCAGTGGCTCAGTTGGCGTCAACTGTCTATCTCACTCCATCTCTGATATATAATTTCTCTTTTCTAGAAGCATTGCAGAGAACTTCCTTCCATGGTACAGCAAAGATGACAGGCAGCAATTTTAGATTTTCATTGTCCTTACTGTTAATAATCCCAGAAAAAAAGAGCATTTTCTTCTACCATCCATAGATTTCTGAAAATGGACTGGGATTGGTCTTAGTTACACATGCCCACCCATGTACCAATTACACGGTTTACAGGGGCAGTGTACTCTACATAGCTTACCTTCTTTATACCTCCACGTCTGTGCCAGGAAAATGGAGATGACATCATGTGTTAGAGTTGAGCATTTTCTGAAATAGAGAAATTACAGATTTTTTGAACTAGCAAATGATAGCAGGCAAATAAACCAGTTCTCCATCACACTAGCAGTCAAATCACCTGAGGCACTTATTAAAATGAGCTTGCAATTCAGTAATACTGGGATAAGGTCTGAAATTCTGCATTTTTAACAAGCTCCTAGATGATGCTGATGCTTCTGGTACCTGGACTACATTTTGAGTAACAAGACATTATATTATCTATTGGGGGAACCAAACTGAGCATATGGAAAGATAATCATAATACAAAATGCAAGTGATGATTCAAGGTAATGACAAAAGAAATATAAAAATACAGAATGCTAAACAAATTGCAAACACTATAGGTACCCCACAGGAATACAAAGAAGAATTTCCTTTAGAAAGGTCGTAATTTTTCAAACTGTGTTCTGCATTTGACCTGAGACCTTTTCAAGGGATCCTTGGTGTCAAAACTGTTTTCATAATAATACTGAGATATTATTTGACTCCTTTTCCTGTTTTGACATATAGAGATAGTACAAAGGCAATGATCAGTCAAACTGCAGGTACGTTGGCATGAATCAAGGCAGGGACATCAAACTGTACAGTAGTAATAGTATCCATCACTAGAATGACTTACAGTAAAAAAAAAAGTCAGTGTAGTAGTCTGTTTGCATTGCTTTAAAGGAATACCTCAGACTGAATGATTATAAAGAAAAGAGGTTCATTTAGCTCATGGTTCTATGTGTTACCAGCATCTGCTCAGCTTCTGGAGAAACCTCGGGGAGATTTTATTAGTGAGAAGTCAAAGGGAGATGTTACGTCACATGATAAGAGGAGGAGCAAGAGAGAGAAGGAAGGTGCCAGACATTTTTTAGAAACTAACAGAGTGAGAACTCATACATTACCACAAGAATGGCATAAAGCCACTCATGAAGGATCAGCCCCCATGATCCAAATACCTCTCTCTAGACACCACCTCCCACACTGGGGATCACATTTCAATATAAGATTTAGAGGAGACAACAATCCAAACCTTATCAGTTTTACTTTAAAATGTCCTTGATAAAGCAGTAAAATTTGTTAATTTTATTAAATTCAAACCTTGGATTTTGTGACATATTTTTAATATTCTGTGTGGTGAAATGGGAATTGTACATAAAGTATTCTGCTACGTGAAGTTTGTCAAGAGGAAGAGCACTTGTGAGATTGTTTGAGTTACAAGCTCAAGTAGCCACTTTTTTCATGGAACACATTTCTTACCTGAAAGAATAACTGAGAGACTATGGTTATTCTGACTTGGACATTTAAATATTTTTTTTAAATGAACAATTGAGCCTCTTCAGGGAATGGGAAATTTATTTTTAATGATAACATTTGAGCTTTCAAACAAACATTAGAATTGTGGGAAAGATGTATTTGTCCCCATGAGCTTGACAGCATCTCAATTCTTAAAGGCTTTCCTGACAACATTGATGGCTTATGAATAAATGCTATTTTTAAATCACTATGTCATCATCTGGATGGTTTACATAATTCAGTAAGTCAAATTTTCCAAATGGCCAATATTTGATGTTGCAAAAATATTTCTGGGTAAAAAATTTATTGAGTACAAGACAGACATAGATATCACTATAATATGTACAAAAAACTTATGGATATTGTTCCAGATTCCACATTGCAACTAAACTTTAAGACACAGCTACTTCTCAGGGTTGAGTTTAGTACCAAAGAAGGGTATTCACAATTGTCTAAAAAGGCTATTAAAAAACTCTTCTCATTCCAAAATACATATCTGTGAGGGCCAGATTGTGTTCACATACTTCAACCTAAACATATATTGCAACAGATTGACTATAGTAGCTGATATGAGAACTCAGCTGTATCCTCTGAAATCAGACATTAGAAGAATTTGCAAAAACAAGACCACTATTGTCACTAATGATTTTTTTTTTTTTTGGCCTTGGAAAATATAGTTACTTTTTCATAAAAAATATTTCATTTATTTTAGCATGAATTTGGTTTAATGTTATTTTTAATGGCGTTAAAGTAGAAATATTGAAAATTTGTCTCAGTTTAAAATCATCTAATTATGTAAATATTTATTGGTATAATCCACATAAATAAAAACTCTTTGGGATTCTTAATAGTTTTTAAGACTGTAAAGTGGCCCTGAGACTAAAATGTTTGAGGACTATTGGTTAAGGCCAATCAGGAAACCCTGAGACTGCCAAGTTTTTACTGCCTTCTAATTATGAACTATATTATAACAGAGCAAAACCATGGACCTTACTCTTACAATAAACCTCTGACATTAAGTGCAGATAATATTTTGGATAAGGTATTTGGAATGGAACCCATGCTTTGAAAATATTTCATTAAAAAAAAGTTGAAAAAAATACCCAGAAGTAAATATAATTGGTTTTGAGTAAGTGCTACCGAATACAATAGGTCATAAAATGTTTGTCTCTTTATTTAAAATGAGATTCTTCAAAATAATACTTAGAGATCAAGTCTCTCACATTTCTTTGCTGTTTGGCAGCACTTCTGTTTGTCCTTTTTTTGGTTTTTGTTTTTAAATATTGTTTTTGGGATGTCAAAACACTTAAATAGCTGGTGAGAGTTAGAAATTATCATTTTTCGGTACTTTGCTTTCCCTTATAATGCTAAACTAAAGTCTGGGTCACTAGTGGGTTGGCTGATAGATGTATTCCACCCAAGGTTACCACCTTAGGATGAGGTTAATAAAGCTTCTCCTGTGAATACTCATATTCTACCTGAAAATAAAACTTTAGAAAAATAAAATTTTAATATTCCCCATAGCAACGCGTATACCACTTACTATATTCTAAGTATTATTCTAGATGCCTTACACAGGTTGACACATTTTAAATCTCTTAACAATCTTATGAAGGACCTATGAGGAAATTGGAAACCACAGAGGTGAAGTTACTTATTCAACATCACATAACTGCTGTGCAGTAGAGAGCCTAGGCAATCAGACTCCAGAGATAAGTCCTTCACAAAGACATTATGCTGAAACAGTGCTTCAATTTGAGATTATTTAAAAAGTAGCATTGCACATGAAGAGTTGACTAACTTGGATGGGAACAATCTTTTTTTTTATTTTTTTTTGAGTCGGAGTCTCACTCTGTCGCCCAGGCTGGAGTGTAGTGGCACGCTCACAGCCACCCCAGCACCGACCTGCTAGGCTCAGGTGATCCTTCCACTTCAGACTTTTAAGTAGTCGGAAATACAGGTGTGCACTACCAAGCCCGGCTAATTTTTTTATTTATTGTAGAGACGAGGTCTCGCCATGTTGCCCAGGTTGGTCTCAACCCATGGGCTCAGGCAATCCTCTCACCTCAGCCTCCCAAAGTGCTGGGATTACCGATTTGAGCCACTGCACCCGGCCGGGAACAATTCTTGATTAGGTTCTAGTTAACACTGGACACATAATCCTGTGACTGTAAAACTTCCAAGAAGAGATTCAGTAGTGAATGAGGCCACAGAGAATAGAAGTTGCAGTGATTTAGAGTTCATAGAAATGTAGCAGTGCTTCTCAAATTTAGCCAATAAAATACCCACCAATAGCAGAAGTCTGTAAATCTTACTTCTCTGTTACAAATGACAAATGTCTTTGAAATTTCATGCTTTATCTGATAAATGTTCTTGAATTCTGCATGCCATAATACTATATTTTAATATGAAAATCATGTCGTTGTTTTTTTTTTTTTTGAGTTGGAGTCTCACTCTGTCACCCAGACTGGAGTGCAGTGGCCCCTCCTGGCCACCGCAGCCTCAACCTGCTGGGCTCCGGCGATCCTTCTGCCTCAGCCTTCCAAGTAGCCGGAACTACAGGCCCGCGCTACCATGCCTGGCTGAATTTTGATTTGTTGTAGAGATGAGGTCTCGCCAAGTTGCCCAGGTCTTGTCTTAAATTACTTATCAATGAATAAAAATGTTCCTCCAAAAAAATCACCTGCTGCCATTGCTTTGTTAGACTCTGGTGTGGCCACGTGGCTCTTTGAGCTATGACCACCATTTTTTCTTAGCTTTGGCCCTCTCCCCCTATCTTGGGGGGCAGGGTGAATCTCCTCTCTCTCTCTCTCTCTCTCTCTCTCTCTCCCGAATTTACTTTTTAAATAAACGATATTTTCCAAACTAAAAAAAAAAAAAATCAGCTGCTACAATCTTTTGTGGCTTGAAGTGGCTTCTGGCACATTGTCCTAATCTAAGCTACAGAAGTCTAACTTTATAGAATGCTTTTGGGAGACCATGGCGAATTATTTCCACTCTATATCTCCTCTGTGTACACTACTGCTTGGGGACTCTATACCAGACAGGACTTGGTTGCATAGTTCTAAATAAAATGTTAGCAAGAGAGTTCCAGACGAGCAGCTGTGTTGGTAAAGTCAATGAATGATCCTTCTTTAACTTATGTCAGCAGTTGGAGAGTCAAACGTCTAAAGAGACTAAAGAGACTTGCCAGGTAAACTGAATGAATGAAATAGGTCAGGTATGCAGACTGTGGAAAACGCTGGGGACTCAGGCACATGGAGGGCTCATGTGCTATTTTTTTTTTTTTTTTTTGAGTTGGAGTCTCACTCTGTCGCCCAGACTGGAGTGCAGTGGCTGCTCCCGGCCACTGCAGCCTCGACCTGCTGGGCTCTGGCGATCCTTCTGCCTCAGCCTTCCAAGTAGCTGGAACTACCGGCATGTGCTACCATGCCCGGCTGATTTTCTGATTTCTTGTAGAGATGAGGTCTCGCTGACCCAGGCGGGTCCCGAACCCGCGGGCTCAGGCTTTTTAATGGCATGAAGAAAGATAACACAATGATTTTAAAAGTCTAACAATCCTTTCTTCTTTTTTCTTTTTTTTTGGAACCAGAGTCTCACTCTCTTGACCCAGGCTGGAGTGCAGTGGCATGCTCACAACCCCTGCAGCCTCAACCTGCTGGGATCAGGCAATCCTTCCACCTCCGCCTTCCAAGTAGCTGAGACTACAGGGATGCGCTACCATGGCCGGCTGATTTTTGATTTATTGTAGAGATGAGGTCTCGCCAAGTTGCCCAGCCGGGTCTCGAACCTGCGGGCTCAGGCAATCCACTCCCCTCAGCCTCCCAAAGGCGTGGGATTACAGGCTGAGCCACCGAGCCCGGCTTCATGTGCTATTTAATGTGAGATGCTCTAGCCCACTAATAATGGGGGCCAGGTTGCAATGTGTTCTGACTTTTTAAAATTAGAGAAACAAAAAATTTAAATTATTATCTAAAATAATAAAATAATAATTAGGGTAAACAATTCAATTGTATAAAATGCATGGCCAATCAAAAGAGTTTCAGACCTCTATGCTGTATGATCTTCCAAAAACGGCATTATTATTTGATGCACAATTATGTTTATCATTGGTTGGGAAACAGATACTCTCTGGCTATATGTTTGTCAAGGACAGGGTGACAAGAAAAACACTTGTCCCGTGATCATCTTAAAGCTTTTGTTTCTGCTTATTTACAAGTCCCATGAAAAGAGCTGAGATGTCTCTTCTTAAATAGGGTAAAGAGTGACCTCTTTATCACATTTATGGTGTCATTCCTTGGGAAACATACATTTCACTTGTTCTTTCTTTAGTGGAAAAGAGAAACAACTATTTCCCATTTTCCGAAAAATTCTCTGTGTATTGAAATAGGTATTAAAGCTTTCCTTTGCTCACATGCTTGCTTTCTTCAGACAAAATAACTCCAAATACTTAAATATTTCTTTATGGATTTCTTTTCCTCTTACTTTTTAGCTATTTTCTTTTCTTTTTTTTTTGAGTTGGAGTCTCACTCTGTCGCCCGCAGCCTCGACCTGCTGGGCTCCGGCGATCCTTCCACCTCAGCCTTCCAAGTAGCCAGAATTACAGGCATGCGCTACCACGCCTGGCTGATTTTTTGATTTATTATAGAGATGAGGTCTTGCTGCCCAGGCGGGTCTCGAACCCGCGGGCTCAGGCAATCCACTCACCTCAGTCTCCCAAAGGCGCAGGATTACAGGCTGAGCCACCGAGCCCAGCTTAACCATTTTCTTTATAGAAATCTGGACCCTCTCCAAGTTTCCCATATCTTGCTTAAAATGTGGTCACACTGGAACAACTTGTTCTCATAAAAGCTAAGCCAAAACTAAATGTGGAGAGAACATTATTTGCAGTTACTACATGTTATAGCATTGTGTTATTTTCAAACAGCATTTAGTTTCCGACTGATATGTAACTTACCATGTTACAAGCCCTATATCATTCTTACTATATTTGTGTATAGCCAGTTCTTTCTTATTTTGTCCCATAATTTGTGACTTTCACTGCCCTATAATTCATCCTAAATAATTTCACTTCTGTTTTTATTCTTCCTTCATTTTGTGCTTAGAATGTTGGAGAATTAAGAGCAATACTTACATAGTGCCTAATACATAACGGGTGCTTAAGATATGTTTGGAGAGTCAAATAACTAAAATATAATTTAGGTAATATACCGCACAATAATTTTTGTTGATTCTAATAGAATATAGATTTATTGAATCTAGTAGGATCTAGTATAACCTTTTCCCCAAACTTGACTAAAGATTTGTCTTTTGAGAACAATCTTTGTCTAAGTTTCAGCTTTTGCTTCTTTTTAGCTATTTGGCTTGGGTATGTTATTTCAAATTCTCTAAGCCTTGCTTCTAATCTAAAAAATGTATATAATATCTACTTTTAAAGTTATTTTGACATGTATATGAGATATTTTATATAAAATGCTTAAAAGCATTCTTGGTATATAATGAATTGCCCCCCTCCAAAAATTGCTTAGACTCGTAAAATGTAGCACCCAAAACAGAGAGCACTATATAGGAATATGTTAAAGAGGAGAATGTTTTTCTCATCTCATGTTTTACCTTCTGACAAGTCTTATGCTGGAAATTATTTCTGGACTCTAAGAATTCTTATTTATGGCATTCTTTCTTGATACTTCACTTTCTCATCTTTCTGCTCAAATTAAATGTACAGCACACATGTTTAGTTCCAGAAAATACTCACTATACAATGTTAAGATTTCAAAATTAGCAGTAGCATCAGTTTCATCTTTTCCTATTATTGTCATGAGATGAGACTCTAAGTGGAAAATATATTCCACTGATGTAAAAAATAAAATAAATATATAGCTTCTAGTGAAATAGTTCAAAGAAGAATAAAACATTTGAGCATCCAATGAAGGAAGAGCGATGGCTCCTTTTCAAGGAAGGAATTAGGTCTTACCCAGAGTGTGTGCTGGAGGATGTAGAGGGTAAATATCTCTTGGGTAATCATGATGGCGGACATGATAGTGATAGTTGCATGGGCATATTTCCATAACGTAGAAAAAAGAGCTTGGCCACTATAAGAACAACAACATATTAAATATTCCAGTGACTATAAGACTCTAGCAAAACTTCATAAATATTAAAGTAAGAGGAAATGACAGTTCAGAAGTGATTCACAGCAACATGAAAATAACAAACTGGCAGACTTCATGGATGCTAAAATTTACAATTTTAAAATGGCCACCCAACACATATGCCTCAGCAAATATTGTAAAGTGAAGATTTACAGTTTCTTTGGCAGGAAGTGAGTTGCTCAAGAACAGGACTTTTATAAGGCTTATTAACTGTCATCAAATGATAGTATTTAGGAATGACATCTGTTAGTACAATTTACTATAAGGTGATAACTCACATCAAGTTTATATTAAGCTGAGGATTCATTAGAATAATTTTTGAAATCCAGATGACCTTGCAAGACAATTTTCATTTTTAGCCACTATAGTAGATCATTTCCTACTCAGAATGACTGCAAAATTATGATGTGTCTCAAAGACACACTAAATTGTACTTTTATATCTTTCTAGTTTTACCTAGAAAAGGGTTACTGATATGAGACAAATAAAAATCAGAAGATACAATAGTCATCAGTATTATTGTTAGGCTTATTCTTGGATTATATTTATTTTTCACTTTGAGAAATACAATACCCTTAAAATTATAATGTACTGCTGGCCCAAATATTTGGAGAGCCAATTTGTGTGTATATCCAGCTGGGATAATTGAATATGCAAGTGCCTGGAAAAAATAGTGGAATTGAAACTAGTCTAGGAATCAAATGACAGAATTTTTTTATTGGTCCTACCATTTGTTTGCCATGTAACATTTGTTAGCCAAATACTTTGAGCCTCACCTTCATCTTTGGTTAAATGGAAATGATTTAACAATGACTTCAGAACAGAAGTCATTGAACAAAAGAAATAATACAAGGTCACTGAAATACCACAAGGGGCAAACAAACCTATGTAAGACACTACTACTGTTAGCTATTAATGCCAATATTATTTCTGCTATCATTAATACTATTATAACTGCTGCACCACCAATAACCCCATTACTTTTATCTCAGGTTTGCTTTGAGTAGCTGTTTCTTATTTTTATGAATAACAGATAGATAAACCAAAACTACATACGCACTATATTCATATGAATAATAGATAAACTATATATAACTATATTCATCTCAAATCTCTAAAGTTAAAGCCAATGAAAGATTAGGTAATACATATTAGTAAACTTTTTTGTGTTTACTTTTACTAAAATACATATCACTTGTTTTTTAAAAGTAAAAAATAACACAAAATTATGAAGGAAAAAGTGAAGTATTTGAATAAATGAAGGAAAGGCCATCTCCTATTATCTTCTCAGTCCTATTCACTGGACGTAACTCAGTCTATGCTTTTTAAAGTTTAGTGTTTTTTCAAGTATGCTTTTTCAAGGTTAGTTGTTTTAGGAACAAAATAAGTACATTTTGAATGTAAACATTGTTCCAACTCTGCAAGTTTCTACACAAGCAAGTTAGCAGATTAGTCTTCAAATGATGTTCCTTTTATTGGGAAGACAAAACTATCTTAAAATGTTGTCACTAGCAATGGATTTTGAGTGCCTGTAATACACAGGACCAAGTACTAGATACAATGAGAAGTATGAATTTTCAGCTCTCCTTTTTGTTAACTTTCATGCAGGCTATTCTATTCTATCTGCATTCACCATTAGAGCATCACTCTTTTTATTTTTAATAGATTTCAGCTTATCTCACAATTCCGAGTCCACAGTTAATTTTTTCTGGAATGTGATCCTTAGGACATATACAGAGTCACTGATTTCAGCAATCTAATACACCAGAGTTCTATTGCAGGTTTCCTAAAGAGGGTGAGTGGCATCCATTTTAAATGGAGTGGCTGGAGATCTGAGTGACAGGTAAGATCAGGTAGACATATAAATGATCATGCCAATGATTTACTCAGACAGGTTAAATTGGGGGGAAAATCTGTTTTTTTTAATAGCAGGACTAAAGTTATGTATAGTTGGCATGGTGGGGAGGTATGTAATAGGGTGATGGGTCAAGCAGACATAAAAACATGGTTTCCCTTAAAATTATAGCTTAAGTATTTCTCCATGAAATTTAAATGACTATATGTGAGCCATGAATATGTCATAATTGGCCTCACCATCTACCATCCTGCATCATATTGTTTCCAGTGTTGTATTATAAATAACGACTACAAGGAAGGCCTTTGGGCATAAAAATCTCTTCACAATTGTACTCATTTCTTTTCTTTTTTTATTTTTATTTTTTGAGTCAGGGTCTCATTGTTTTATCCAGTCCAAGATGGAGTGCAGTGGTATGATCACAGCTCATCACAGCCTCAACCTCCTCGACTCAAGTGATCCTTCCACCTCAGTCTCCCAAATAGCTGGGACTATAGGCACACACCACTATGTCTGGCTAATTTTTTGATTTTTTGTTGTTGTTGTTGTAAAGGCCAGGTCTTGCTATATTTTTTAGGCTGGTCTCAAGCTCATGGGCTTAAGCGATATTCCTGCCTTGGCCTCCCAAGTTTCTAGGATTATAGGAAGGCGCCACCACACTTGGCTGTACTCATTTCTTTACAATAGAGTCTTTGAGGTAGACGTTTAGGTCAAAGGATATAAAAATTATAATGACATAATAAAATACTGCCTAACTGGCAGACCACAACCATTTAACTGACAGCATTATTGCTTGAGATACACTGTCTCATTGTTCCCTCCACCTTACTCCATCCCCTGCAGATTCTTCTTTAGTTAATCTCTGCTAAGAAAGAAAGAAAAAGAGGGATCATATTCCCATTTTCTTGATTGTCATGCCCACTAAATATTTCTATTTCTTCCATTGTGAATTGCTAATTAGTATGAGAAATCTCATACAAACCTTAATAATGTGTATGAACTCTATATAAACATGATCTCTTATTTATTTTTTTGAGTTGGGGTCCCACTCTGTTGTCCAGGCTGGAGTGCGGTGGCACTGGCACACTCACAGCCACCAAAGCCTCGAACTGCTGGGCTCAGGTAATCCTTCCTCCTTAGCCTTCCAAGTAGCTGGAACTGCAGACACACACCACCATGCCCAGCTAATTTTTTTATTTATTCTAGAGACGAGGTTTCACCAAGTTGCCCAGGCTGGTCTTGAACCCCTGGGCTCAGGCAGTCCTCTCACCTTGGCCTCACAAAGTGCTGAGATTACATGCTTGAGCCAGCACACTCGGCTCCAAACATGATCTCAATCCATTGCTATACCTATTGTAATATTGCTTCTAGTTTATTTTTGGCCTTTTAATTTGAATTTTGTTATGTTTCATTTATACAATAAAAATTATCTTATGAAATCAAATCAATGACTTTTGTATTATTTATTTTATTCTTATTAAACAATGCAGTAAACTGCAGGTGATAGTGAAAGATCATTTAATAACTCTAAACTACCACTAGTACTCCTCCTACTGCCACCATCACCATTTTAATTCATACTATATAGAATAAAGAGTAAAAGTCTTTCTCCAAACCCAAACCCTCACCCAAACCCAAAATGGAGCCAACTGCCAGTAGCTTTATGTACATCCTTCAAAGCTTTTTTAAAATATAAATTTGCGATCTTCTTTGCCCTTATCCTTCTTATCCTATTGGTCTTTGAGTTCAGCAGATGCAACTTTCAGAATGTATCTTGAGTCTCTCATTTATTTTTGTTTCCATTTATTTTCTGGTTCAAGTCATTACCATCTCTTACAATAGCCTAAAAGTGGTCTCCCAACTTCCACGCTATCTTCTCAACAACCTATTATCTTCACAATGGCGCAAAGTGACCATTTAAAAATGTACTTTTCTTTAAAATCACTGAGTAGTTTTCCATTGCAATTAGATTAAAATACATGCTCTTAACTAGTTTATAAGGCCCTGTAGGGACTTGTTCCTGCCTGTTTCTTCAGCCTCCTGCATTGCTTCTTTTTGGGCCTGACCAACACTTTTTTTTCTCTAAAAGTTCTTTTTTCAGCTCAAGCGCCATATTGTTTCCTTTCCTTGGGATGTTCTTTCCTTCCTATTCTCTTTGCCTGGCTAACTCCTACTCATTACTCACATTAAGTATTACTTCTTCAGATGTATCTTTCCTCAGTTTCCCCAATCCAAATAATATTTCCCTTTTCATATGTTTAATTTTCCATCAAATACTGATATCAATTGTTAATAGCTAATCATTTATATAATCATTTACTTGCTATTTGTCTCTCAGAGGACTGTAAACTCCCTAAGAGCCAGGACAAGGTCTGTCTTAATCACTTATTGGTGGGGCAGTGGTTCTATCCAGGATAGGGCACAAAAAAACTTTTGAAGAGCTGAAAATGTTTTATGTCTTCATTTGGGTTGTAGGGACATAAAGTTGTGACACCTTTTCTTTCCCATCATAAGGGTCACAGCTGACATTCCTGTAACAAAATGCAAATTTACAAGAGGGAAACAATAAATTTATTTCATCAAAGTTTCATGTCACAAAAGAGGCTTCAAAAATGAAGATCTGAAGACCCAAGAAAAATTGTCTGTTTTCAAGCTTAGGTTCCCTGAATAATGACAGCAATGTAGAAATGTGATTGGACAAAAGGGTGTGATCTAATGGTAATAGGCAGAGAGGGAGGAAATCCAGGAAGGATTTTTTATTCTTCTTGGCCTCTTTATCGAACGTTCCTTCTTCCAGGTCTGGAGAAGGACCCTCTGGAGTCCTTCAAAGGGAGAAGGGAAAGAGTGATCTTTGTGGCTTGCTTTAGTAGAGATGGGGTTCTAGTTTATACAACTTGCCTTCAGGAAAGAGAATTCTGGTTTCTATGACTTGCTTTTGGGGAGAAAAGGGGGTAGGAGATAAGAGGGCTAGAGGAGGTCATAGAGAGACTTTACTTCTGAGAATGCTTCTCAGTCTCCAGTCTCCTTTAATACTCAGCATGTCAAATGTCATACTTTGGGGTATTATTTTCTGAGGCCCACAGAGTGTTGTTATCTTAATGATTATATTTCTGTTTATATGTTTAAATTTGTAAAATCTCTTAAGATTTGTGAAATTTATCAGATATACATTTATTATTATTATTATTATTTTGAGTTGGAGTCTCATTCCTTCGCCCAGGCTGGGGTGTAGTGGCACACACGCTCACAGCCGCCCCAGCATTGACCTTCTGGGCTCCAGCAATCCTTCCGCCTCAACCTTCCGAGTAGCCGGAACTACAGACGTGCACTATCATGCTCGGCTATTTTTTATTTTATTTTATTGTAGAGACGAGGTCTCACCAAGTTGCCTGGGCTGGTCTTGAACCTGTGGGCTCAGGCAATCCACTCGCCTAGGCCTCCCAAAGTGCTGGGATTACAAGCTGAGCCACCAAGCCCGGCTCATATATTATTTTTAATATTATATATTCTTCAAGTAGTCAAAAATATACACATTTCAAATTTTATAGTAAATGTCAGATTGTCCTTCAAAAGCCATAACAATTTATATTTCTACCAACAATATATGAAGGTATTTTTTTTCCAATGTGACAAGCAAAATATAGTATCTCACTGATGTCTAGATTTGCTTCTTTGATTATTAGTGACATTAAATCAACATTTTCAATCCATCTGGGATTTACTGTAGTACACAATATAAGTATTAAATTTATTTTTTTCATCCTGTTGTTCCAGCACCATTTATTGAATAATTTTTCACTTCCCCTTTGATTTGCTATGCCATTAATCTTTATCATATTTTATGATGTCAATGACTTTGATAATATAATAAATTCTTGTATATAGTAGAATCTGTTTCTAAGATATCTATTTTCATCTATTCATTTTTCTCTTTATTATTGTACCAGTGCCATGCTGATTAACTTAATAAAACTTTTTAAAAGTCATTCTCATTAATCTTCTTTTTCAAATGTAAAAAGAATCCTGATGCTTTCAATGATGTCTAAAATGGTTTTCTTAAGCTAGAAAATGCCCTCTGAGATTTTAATTTGCAATTCATCTTCAGTTGGGTCCCTCCTTGGGGAAAAAGATGCTGAGGTGGAGATTTGTATGCAGTAAATTTATTTGGGAATGCTCATGGGAATAACACCTGTAAGAGACTGAGGGATGCAAAGGGAGAATTTAAACTGTGATGATGCTGCCATAGAGGCTTCAGCTAATGCCATAGGAAGCTCCAAGGTTAGGACTATTGGTCTGAATTGACCAGAATTGAAACAAAGGAGCTATATCCACCAGTTAATGGATACAAACTACCTCCAAGGGAGGGGATGTAATAGGCAGGGTCACGGGCAGTTCCTGGAGAAGGACTTGGCTAAGAGCTGTCAGTAGTCAATACTCTCAACCTCAGGAAATGAACGCCTTGATCTTAAATGAGTATATGGGCAGTGCATCACCGCATCCACTACACAATATTTACAGGCTCGCTTCCTTTTCTAGGAAAATGATTAACTTTAAAAATTAAATTAGTTTATATTTTAAAAGGCTAAAAGTACAAAAGAAAACAATCAGAAAATTTGAGTAACTTTTCTGTGCAATATCTAGTAGTCAAAACATAAACTCAGTTAACTGTAATAATGGGCCCAGATTAAAAAGAACTTAACAGGAATAAATGGCAATATTGAGGACTAAACTTTGACCTTTACCTTGCCAAATTCCTCACTAAAAGGCCTGGGGAGATTTATTTTTATTTTTTATTAACTCTATACAATGTTTACTTTCCAACCTGACTCTGGCATAACATCACATAACAGATAAAGAAGAAAAATCAAAGCATTTTATGACCCCGTAAAGCTGTCTTGGGGACTCTTGGACTATGGGCACCCTTTAAGACACCTATTTTCTCTGGAGTCTGCAGCCCATGAGGCTTTAGCTATACATCAAGAAACTTGGAATTTTTTTAACCTCTCATCTGAACGGGACACCTTTACTACTAATTTCAAAATTTCTTACATAAGAACTTAATTCTTGCTAACTAATTGCCAGTAAGGAAATTTGTGAATCCACCTATATCCTGAAAGCCTTTGCTTGGAGGTGTCCTGCTTTCCTGGACCAGATTAATGTAAATATTGCATGCATTGATTTATGATTTTCTGTAACTTCTGTCCTCCCAAAATGTATATAACTAAGTCATAATACAACCATGATGGGCACATGTTCTCAGTATCTCCTGGGGATAAGTGTCATGCGCCTATAGCCACTCACATTTGGCTCAGGATGGACCATCTTAAATATTTTACAAATTTGGCATCTTTCAGTGACAATATTTTGCTCAATATTACCTGAAAGTATGTGGTTCTTAGAAAAATAAGTAATCTCTTCCTTTATTTCACTTTGATTTTCCAAACTCTTTTATCCTCCTTGAGCTAGGAGTAAACTTCAAGTCTCCTCTCTCATTCTTCTTCCTACTCAGACTCTGCATCTTTTGACAAAGCTGACCATCCAATATTTGCATGTCCAAATGTCTTCTGAGCATCTCTTTTATCTCAACATACTCATTATCTTCTCCCCTCTAACTTGCTTCTTCTGTTCAAGGCCATCTCCACCTCTTCTCTCACATAGGCTGTTTTCAGTTTTTGGTCTGGACCTGCCATGTCTACCTATGAGATGTGATGGAAACTGTCTCTTGTTTTTGTTCTTAATGCTATAGACAAAGGAGACATCAATACTATTTCTTACATGGACTAATACTGTAAACTTCTAACTGATTTCCATGTCTCTAATAATTTCTATCTCTAATCACTTCTGTCACTGACAACACCATCATCAACATCCAAGCTCAAAAACTCTGATAACTACTGCTCACAGAAAAATAAAACCTAAGTGTATTAATCTGGAATTCAAAGCTCTGCACACTCTGGACCTCACCTAGTGATTTGGTCTGTAGCCCAGATTTGCCATATTGCTTGCATTCTCATGCTTCTTGTTTACACTGCTTCCTTGTGTCTCTTTTCTTTGTTATAGATATAATTCTCCCTCTGTCTCTTGCCAAAGGCATTGTATTCATCTCCAAGACCCAACTCAAAACTACCTCAGTGACATATACTTGGATTCCCACAATAGAAATTGTGCATGCCCTTACTTCCCATAGTGTTTTGCTTATGCACTCTTGCAAAATGTATCCTGCTTATGTATATATTTGTATGCCTAGATTGAGTTTTGGAAGGCAGAAGTTTATTTTATTCATCTTTATAGTATTCACAAAGCTTGGCCTTGCACAATTCTTTGTTGTGCAAAATAAATGGTTGTGGGATATAAGTCTGACGTCTAGGGCAAGGATCTTGTTTCATTCACTCCATCTCATTGAATGCATTTAGAGCTGTGCTGCACAGTATGGTAGCTACTAACAACATGTGGCCATTTAAATAGAAATTAATTAAAATAAAATGAAAGAAAAAATCCAGCCTCTCAGTTGCACTAACAGCTTCATGTACTTTATAGTCACAAATGGCTAGTGGCTACAGTAATGGACAGTGCAATTGTATTGAACAATGATGCTCTCTAGCATTTTTTTTTTTTTTTTTGAGTTGGAGTCTCACTCTGTCATCCAGACTGGAGTGCAGTGGCCGCTTCCGGCCACCGCAGCCTCGCCTGCTGGGCTCCGGCGATCCTTCCGCCTCCACCTTCCGAGTAGCTGGAATTACAGGCATGTGCTACCACGCCTGGCTGATTTTTTGATTTATTGTAGAGATGAGGTCTCGCTGCCCAGGCGGGTCTCGAACCCGCGGGCTCAGGCAATCCACTCACCTCAGCCTCCCAAAGGTGCGGGATTACAGGTTGTCTCTAGCATTTTTTATTGGAATACTTTCAGCTGCAAGTAACAGAATACCCAATATATCTTGTTGGGTTTTTCAAAAACATATCCTGAGACCAGGTCTTGGGCATATGGAATTTATGTAGGAGGTTGATCCTAAAGTCAAGGAAAGCAAATTTGAGGAAAAAAGAAAAGTGAGACATGGAAAACAAGAGAGCCAGCTAGCAAAAGGGGCATTAATTCATGAGTTTCTTCTATGTTGGTGTCCTCTGATAAACTGTGGAGCTCATTGTAGAAGTGTCCTAACAGGTTTGGGAAGGCTTAACTCTCTGACTCCACCAAATTTCAATCCCTGTTGATTGTAGCTGAGGAAGGAAGGCGTTTCAATTCATCCTTTCCACCTCAGCAGTGCGCCTTTGGGAAGAGAAGAGGTGCCAGTGCTCAAGATGGAAACTTATCAGAGGGCAGGAAACTAACTGTTGCAGCAGTAGATAATCTTAGAGGGGCAAGTAGGATGGGTTGGTACAATAACGGATGTTACACATCTAAATGGGGCTGAAACAATTACTAATATAGATTGCCTCACACAAAAATGTCTGGAAGATAAAAAAACAATGCTTGTTATTTCAGTGGCTTAATGAAGAAGGAACCCTGGGTTGGTGGTTCTGCAATCATATTGACTTTCCTACTAACATCATCTCAAGGTATTTACAGCACTTCTAAACATCACAACTGCAGAAGTAAACATCCTAGAGACAGGAAGGGGTAAATCCTGGTTTGTGATCTCTGATAAACAGTGAGACCTTTTCTAAAAGCCCTGCCAGATGACTTCCTTTTATATCTCAGTGGCCAAGATTACATCAAGTGCCCATGATGATGGCAGAGTAAAAGAACTGTCAGGACTGGCTTAAACTAATCAACATCCATCTCTTAAGTCCAGGGAAGGTCCTAACTTTCTTGGGCATACTACTCTCCAATATCTTAACACAACAGGCTTCTGTTGGCAAAGAAAAGAGAAAAATGGAGTGGTGATGTGTATGGGCTAGACAAGAAAGACTGTCACAAATATTGGCACCAACTTTTAAGAAAGATATTAACAAACCCAAGAGAATCTGGAGGAAAACAGCCAGGATTTCTAGGGTCTGGAAACCACACTGTATTTTAAGTAAATATTGAAGCAAGCACAGTCCAGAGCTCTGAGGTCATTACACCATTATTCAGTTTAACCAACCCTTGAAATTTCTTCTCTAATGTACAGAGTATAAAAGATATTAAGGTAACTTCTTTATATGTTTGAAAAAATTGCCTTGGATAGTAGTTTAAGTTTAATTATATGATGCACTAGGGGCTATAGTAAAGACCAGTATGAGAGTTAGTTTTTTTTTCAAGCATTGAGTAGAGATTTCCCCTTAATTATTAGAGATTTTAATACATAATATGATAAAATAGCATCCTCACCAATGGAAAATCAAGGAAAAGCTGAATTTTAGTAACAATATTCTAATAGAGGTTTTGTTTCAAAGTATCGCTTAATTTAGCTACTCTTAAAATCCTGGGTTTTTTTTGTTTTTTTGTTTGTTTTTTTTTGCTGAGGATTGTTCTGGCAATTCTTGGTCCTTTGTGTTTCCATATGAATTCCTGTGTTGTTTTTTCTAGGTCTGAGAAGAATGTTGCTGGTAATTTGATAGGTATTGCATTGAATCTGTAGATTGCCTTAGGTAAGATGGACATCTTATCACAGTACCAAACTTCAAACTTTACTATAAAGCTACAATCATCAAAACAGCTTGGTATTGGTATAGGAACAGGCATATAGACCAATGGAATAGAATTGAGATTCCAGAGGAAAGACCTCAATTTCTCAACCAACTCATCTTCAACAAAGCCTCCACCTACCACTGGGGAGAGGAGAACCTATTCAGTAAATGGTGCTGGGAAAACTGGCTGACCACATGCAGAAGATTGAAACAGGACCCCTATCTATCCCCATACACAAAAATTAACTCCAAATGAATCAGGGACCTAAATCTAAAACTTCAAACCATAAGAACCTTAGAAAATGAAGGACATACCCTCATGGAAATTGGAACTGGCATCCAATTCCTGAACAAAACTCAAAACCCACAGGCCATAAGGGATAAGATAGACAAGTGGGACCTCATTAAACTGACAAGCTTCTGCAAAGCCAAAGAAACCATCAAGAGAGCAGGAAGACAGACTACAGTTGGAAAAAGTATTTGCCAACTCCAGGTCTGACAAAGGCTTAACATCCTGGATCTACAAGGAACTCAAACGTGCTGAGAAGAAAAAAAAAAACAACCCCATTATAGAGTGGGCAAAAGATATGAACAGACACTTCACAAAGGAAGACATCCGAGCAGCCAACAGACACATGAAGAAATGCTCAACCTCATTAATCATCAGGGAGATGCAAATCAAAACCACACTGAGATACCACCTAACCCCAGTCAGAATGGCAATTATCAACAACTCAAAAAAACAACTCCTTTCTGCTGGAGAGGGTGTGGTGAAAAGGGAACACTTCTACACTGTTGGTGGGAGTGTAAACTAGTGCGACCTCTGTGAAAAGCAGTGTGGTGATTCCTGAAAGCTCTAAACATCAACATCCCATATGACCCTGCTATCCCCCTACTGGGAATATACCCTGAAGAATTCAAATCACTCTATAAAAAGATACCTGCATGCGAATGAGTTATTGCAGCATTGTTCACAATAGCAAGAACCTGGAACCAACCACACTGTCCATCAAAAGAGGACTGGATTTTAAAAATGTGGTACATATACACGATGGAATACTATGCAGCCATAAAAAAGAACAAAATCATGAATTTCGCAGCAACCTGGATGGAGCTAGAGTCTATAATACTAAGTGACCTCTCACAGAAACAAAGATCTGAGTACCACATATTCTCACTCATATAGTGTACCTTGATCATCCAATGCACTACTATAAGAAAATGACTGACAGTGTTGGGAAACTATGGGGGGGAGATGGGACTAATGGTAGTAAATATCTGTCTGGAGATGGGGGGACACCAATTATCAACAAGGGGGCCTGAATGAAGCATACTTGTATACCTAACCCTTGACTGTACCCCACAATATCAAAATAAAAAATATCGATTATAAAAAAACAAAACAAAACAAAAAACCCTGTAAGATGTGGTACATAGCTATTATCATCTCTATTTTCCTTATGGAAAGAATGAAGCTCAGCAAGTTTAGTAGTTGGTCAAGATTATGGAGCTAATAGATGGCATAGATGTGACACACACTCAAATTTTCTGACCCTGGTAATCTCTATATCTGTATAACTATCTGGCTATTTAAATGTTTTGTGTAACTGAAAATAATTTTGTAATGGACCTTGATTTGACTAGCAATCTTGTTCATCATGAGACACTCCATTGCTTTCTCCCTTGATAACTTTGAAACTACATTTCTCATGGTTTCTGCTGCTATATTCATATGTCCAGCAGATTCTGCGTGCATTCCCCTTTAGCAGAAGTTTTATTTATTATTAATCATTATGAATACTTTCATCCCCTTCCAGTATGAGTTCTATGGTGTCCAGTTTGTAAATAAATGAAAACACAGTATAGGTAGTAAATCTTGTTTCTCTCCTTGGTCAGTTTCAATTCTCTTTTTCTCTTTCATGGTGTGATCTGGTTTGTTACATCATTCATTGAAACATAATAAATTCCCTACTTTTTTGTATCAGCTATTAAGAATTATAATTACTGTTCTAGTTACTCTGTCTTCTGTTCTTAACTTCCTTACAGGGTGGAGATGAGTGTCTTCTATATAGCCAGCACTCTGAATTTCTCTTCAAATAAATTAGTGAATTCTAGCTTGAAATGTGGAATCTCTTGATTTAGTGCTGGATGCTGCTTTATGGCTCTGCTTTTAAATTAGTGCAAACATGCTATTTCCCTTGTCCTGGGTTGGAATTTTTAATAACAAACAGAGCTTTCAGCTTTGCATGATTTGAAGTAGCTCATTATATTCAGGCACAAAAAAAGACTTTGCATCACAAATATGCTTGATGCAGGGTTTTCCTTTAACTTCTCCTATGAGTTCCTTTTGAGCTATAAAAAGTAATTGTTGATATTGTACTGGTGACTTCCAATATGTGTTATCTGTGGCTATTCCAAAGAATATCAAAGATTTTTTAACTCCAAAAATATGCAAAGAAGTAAAAAAAATGCATATTATGTAAATGACTTTACAATTATTGCAGTCATGCTTGTTTGTTGCTTAGTGTTTACTTTGAGCTTCTATGTTCTTCTAATGTGTGTGCTTTATTTTACAGTAACAATAACAAAAATAATGATATATATAACAACAGTTGCTAAGAATTTAGTATGTACAAAAATGATTCTAAGCATTTTACATTCATTAGCACATCAACTTTGTCAACAGAGAACTACTGTTATTCCTGTTTTACAGATTTGAGGAACAGAGAGATTAAATAAATTGCTCAAAATCACACAGTTATAAAGTAGTGAAGCCAAGATTTTTACCTTTTAATCAATATGTTTTAAAAAATAATAATAATATCATTATGATAAATGTCCTTCAGTGTTTTACTTAGTTGAAATTTTTAGAGGAAACACGAGAAAACACAAAGGAAGCTTGTTTTTTAGAAACAAGTATTGACCAATTTTTTAGTACTGACAACCATCAAGTATTTCATACATATATATTTTAAATACATATAGATCTCAAAGACAAATATTTAGAACAGGACCTATTCTCCAGTAGGTCCTTTGTACAAACTTTAAAATCTTAGAGGTTAAAAATTGTAATTTATAAATTTTATGGGTTTTTGTTTTTATTTTTTTAAACTTGATGTGCAAAGGTTGACTTGACCTGTCTTTGAAAGAAACCCAAACTAGAAAGTAAAGGCAAATGAAAGGAAGAAAACTAGACAGAATAGCAGTGATGGAAGGATGTCTAGTAGTTATAAAGACAATAAGACATGTGAATAAAGGTGAGAAAGTGTTTAAGTCAGAAGTACTAAAAGAAAGTAGCTTAAATATCATAAATATTCTTATATTAAAAAATGAGAATGTTTAGAAATAAATGCCAGTCTATAGGCTCAGAAATTAGGGTTAAGCTTTGTAAATCAGCTAAAAGAAAAAATGTCTACAAACAGATATATGTAGGAAAGAAAAACACTGAAATCATTACTATAGAGCCACAGAAAAATGAAGGAAAAGAAGAAAGAAAAAGTCAGTAAGATTGATAGGAGAAAAATGTGGCAAAGCAACTAAAGGAAACAAGGAAAATATATTGAGGGAAAAAATTCCTATGATTTTCAATGACTGTAAGCTACAGATACATAAAATGTGAGAGAAAGGCAGAGTTGAGTCATTCTCACAGCTGGCTGCTGAAGAAAAGACTGTAATGTTTCTTTATTATGACAATTGACCGGCCAGATAATTTATGATTCAGTAAGTTACAGGTGTGGGAAATGGAGTGGAAACATACAAGGGACTCAGCAAACTGTAAAACTGCATTGGCTTTATCAGAGGGCTCATGTTGAGTCCATCTCGTTGATGAACATCCTTATCAGCCAGCAAATATAAATGACTTATGGGAATAATATTTCAAGGCATAATGACACAGCTATATCTAGTATTCTTCTAAGATCTGGGTTATTAAATATTAAATATCAAAGCTGTAAATTATAGTAGCAGCTTTATATAACTAAATTAAATTCAAACAAAACCTAATTTCCTTAATCATTGGCTGTAATCCTCCAGGAACATATGCTATTAACTCAACTACAAATGGCACAGAAATTGTATGACTTCAGTTAAGTTATTTGATATCAAAGTCTAATCCAGGGCAGACTTCTCTGTAAATCTCCTACAGGGATTTTAATACTTTTACAATCATATTGGGTTTTTACAGAGTAACTAATCTTTTCATACTCTGATTTCTCACTTCTTTATCCAATTTCTTTTTATTTTTTTCCTCTCCCATTTTTTTCTCAGAGCATATTCTAGGTCATTTTTTTAAAAACAAACTTACTATGGAATTAAAAAATTTTGTACCCAAAGTTATTGCTACAGTTATTACAACCTGAGATTTTTCACAGAGAACAAATTAACCTTAACTGGAAGCATTTATAGGTTCAGTCAAGTGTTTACAACCATGTATGTCAGTGCAAACACAAAATAGTAAAAAATTGGCCAGTCTAATTTGGCTCCTTGTCTCCATGGCCAAATGTCTATCGTGGAGTTTGTTCAATAATGAAGTGCATAGAGGCTATTGTAATTATGAACAAATGACTTAAGTGAATTCATTTTGTATTCTTATTGGACAAATGTTAGCCATTTTTTTTGAAAAGTTCATTTATTGGCATAGAATAAATAATTTATAATTTAGAATCTAAATTGCTTGAAAGTAAAAGAGTTTGAAACAGAGGGAAATATGAGTTCGTGTTATAGGGATGCACACGACAGTTAGGGGATGAAAATTCCAGAGAAAATAGATGCCTGAGAAGCTTGGGCTTCTGTTCATAACCAAGGTAAACAGTGACTTGAGGCATGAGATTAGTCTTGAGAGACTCTTAAAGGAAGGAAGGGAACTACTTCAGATTTTACTTCTGGGTGTGAAGCCTCCTGAATGTGAAGATGAAGTAGTTCAGGACTGCCTTGAATCCAACAAGAATCCCATCTTATCATTCAAGATGGTGGGCTGGTCAGCAGAAGAGACAGTTGCTTTCCTGGAGAGCAGGATGTAATAACTATTCCCTTCTGCATCTATATGCTGAAAACTTAAATTTCTCCATCACAGACTTTCCCAGCCTTCGAGTCTCTCCAGACTAATTTCTTCTTGCCTGTATATATCTTCATTTAGATGTCTGCTAGGCAGATCAACATGGGCCTGGCTCTTGTCACTGTCAAGGTTTCAGCATGGGACAACTGGGGTCCTCAAAAAGTATAACTGAAAGTTTAATGAGGTACAGTTTACCGAGGTGTAGATAGAATTAAAGGAGCAAATACAGGGTACTAAATCATCCTGAGATTAGCATCATGGGAAAGCTGTTATCCCCTGTGATCCTGTAGGGACAAGCAGAAGGAGCCCAGAGAAAACTTGGAGCCGTAAAACAAGATCCATCTACTTGAAGCAGTAATCCCAGAATGCAGTCACTGGCAGAACTGGACTGAGACAGAGAGGGATCAAAAGGAATAAATTCTCCTACTTGTCTTCTCCAACCTCCTGCTAGTACCCCACATTGCCTTAAGCCAACTGAAAGTCAGATAACAAGGGCACCCTGGCCATAAAGCAAAGTAGAGAAGAGTGAAAATGGTGTGTGTGTGCTGTGGTGGGGGGAAGTGGCAGGGGTTAGAGATGGAAATAACTTGTACTATTATCAATCCCCATTTTGGCAAATAAACACATGCACCCCATTATTTCCTCACCCTTCTCCATCTCATCAAAAGGCACTACCACACATCAAGCTGTTGATATGAAAAAAAACTCAAACATTTTTATTTTCTCCTTTTCGCCCCCTAATTTCCCACATTTAAACTATTACAAAGTCCTGTTGATTCTCTCCATCTGGACAACCACAACCCTTATTCAAACCACTCTTATCTCTCCCTTGGACCATGTTAAGAATGCCCTAATGCTTTCCTCATCTTTCGTCCCTTCCCCTCTTCAAACCTACCTCCTTATCTTCTTTAGGAAAAACTTTTTAACCTGGTAGTGACAAGGAGTTTTCACAGTCCAAACAGCTGTCAATAAAGCAATATCCTACTTCATAACTTTATTTCATACCTGTCTCCTGGGAACAGGTCACTGTAATGACTGTTTGTTCACAATTCTAAGCCCTGAAGATCCATCTGTAAGCAAAATAAAATCCCTACTCCAGTGGAGTTTACATTTTTGTAGGAGGAAACAGACAATAAACAAATAAGTATAGACTGTACCAGGTATTGAAAATTATATTACAAAGAAAAACAAATCAGGGAGGCAGCTAGAGTGACTGAATGGTTATTTTAGCCAGAGGAGTTCTTGCTAATGAGGTGTTTGAGCACAACCCTGAATGAAGTGACAGTTAGTTGTGAGCCAAGAGCTCCAACCAGAGAAAGAGGAAGTGTTAAGGCCCTGATGCAGGAACAGGCTTGGATTTTTTGAAGAAGCGTGAGACAGCATCTGACCAGACAACGTGAGCAAGGGGAAAAGTGAGGGGAGGCTAGGTCACAGAGGAAGCAAGGATTCTAAACCACTAAAAAAAAAAAAAAAAAAAACTTTGAATGTAAACTGAATGTGATGAAAAACTACTAGAGAGTGTGGAGTATTAGTATGGCAGAAGCTGAATTACATTTTTAAGTCAGCACTATTGTTGCTGTATGGATAATTGAAAAGAAGTTGAGGGCTGGACTAAAGATAAGCTCATAAAGAGAGAGACCAGTTAGGAGACTGTGCTTATAATCCAGGTGAGATCTGGATAACAGGGGTAACAGTGGGGTGGTGTGAATTTAGGATTTAGGGCATGTTTTGACAGTAGAATTTTCAAATTGAATAGATGTGATGGCTGTAAGAAAAGCAAGTTTAGTAAACTGTTTGAAATATGGTCTAAACGTTTGGTGTCTCACAAATCATCTCTGTCATTTATGAGTCATTTGCCACTTTTTATTCAAGGGAAATACTTTTGTTGGTCAACCTTTTTTTATAATATTTAGAATTGTCTTAAATAGCTTTAAAGCATTTCAATATAGGTTTTATCTGACTCATTGGGAATGAGAGAGTGATACTTTGATGAAAATAATAGCATTAAAATTGTATTTTGATAAAAAGACTAAAAGTCATTCAACTGTAGAGGTTCAAAAGTTGCCTGCTGTTCAACTTTTGTGTATTAGTCAAAGTCCTAAATGATGCCTCATACTGATCCTAATGCCAGCAACTCTTCCTCGGGACCCTTGTTTCTTCCAGTTCTTTTGTTCTGTTGAAGAACAATTTGTCTTCCACCTTGCTTTCTTTTCTAAACTCAAAACCTAATCAAGAGTGAAGAGATTTTCCTCACCTCAATTATATAAAATATTGATTTTGGAGGGGAAAAAACACATGGAATTAAAAGAATCTTATTAGGGGCCTGGAAATTGTGAGTGACCTGTGATTTTTGGAGTTTTGCAATTTATTGGTGGTTCCAGAACCCCAGGAAAAGGCTGTCCCTGATTGGTTATTATGAGATCTGTGTTGTTCAGGAACATAGTAGAAGCTAAATAAATTCAGAAAATTCAATAAGTTGAGAGTGGGTAGAAGAAAATATAACTTGGGAAAAGGATGCAAGCTACATAATCTTTCGGAAGAAATTCATCCTCTTGTGTGATTATCTTCAACTTGGGACAACCTGAGACTTAAAGGATCATTGCTACAAAGAAGGAAGGATTTCATATTTTGATATCTTCAGTCAAGTCATAAAAATAGCCATCACTCCAAGTTTACACAGGCAGTTTGATAACATTTTGGTAACATTGATATTAGATGAACTGAATTTTAAATAGTTAAATTTTATATTTTCTATGTAGGATTAAAATACAAAAATTTTCAACCTGAATCATAAAAAGATAAATAAGATGTAAACTATACTGAGATAGCAGTTCTCATTGGTAGATTGGCAAAAACAAAGTACACATGACTGCATACTCTGGATGAAACTGAGGGGAAACAGCCATTTTTATATATTGCTAGTAGAAACACGAAAATAGTACAACCTATAGGAAAAAGAATTTCATAATATTTAGCAAAATCACACACTCATTTTCACTATGATGACTGGCAATCTCGCTTAAATTTATCTCATTGATTAATGGGCAAAAACATTTAGAAAAGATACATGTACAAGGCAACTAATTGCAAGACTAGCCTTGGTAATAACAAAATACTGAGGACAGCTGAAATACCCATCAAGTAGAGCTAACTGGATAAATTATAATTCATCCACACAATGGTAAAACAACGAACAAATATATTTATAGCCTTCTTTCTTTAAAAAGTAGAACAGTGACATATCTATTATTTTTGAGGCTTTATTTTATTCTTATTCAATAAGACATTCTGAGGATTACTTTAGACTGTGTATGTGGGGAGATGGGAAGAGGGAGAGAGAGAGAGAGAGAGAGAGAGAGATTCCTCATTTATATATATTCATATATGTATGTATAAGTAAACTTTGTTCTATATTTCAAGTAAAAATGAAAACCAGTGTTTTTTAGTAGTTGGATTGGTTGATCTTTGCTTGAGTCAACTGATTTTGAACTCTTGCTTCTCCCTGGTGTCATCACTTGCCTCCCTGTGACCTCCCCAAACACTTAATCCTCAGTCCTCTGGTCTTTCTCCTTATATTCTCTTTCCAGAATTCAACTACTCCCTGTAGGTTCTGATCTCATGGTCCAAGAAATAATTCACTGGGACAGCATATGATTGGGAACACACAGAATTTAAAAAGACGTGTCTCTGCTCTAAAAAAATGTGGAATTAAAAATTAAATAAGCCCACTTTAATATTTTAATATTTTAAAAATGTTAATATTTTTAAAATTAAAAATGAATCAACATAAGCAAAACACACAAGAGATAGGGAAAATGGTCCATCATGCCAGCAGTAAAGAATCTAAATTACATATGTGTAACACTAGACTTGGTTTTCTATATAATCATAAAAAAGCCTTAATATAATGAGGTTTAAAACAAAAGTAAATCCAATATTCCCAAGTCACTCCAGGGTGCAGCTCCTAGATAAAGTCACCCAAAGAGTCTTTTCTCAAGTCTCTGAGGGCAGATGGTTGTGTCACATGTAACTGACTCCCTCCCTCTTTCTGCTCTGTTTTAGAGTCACTGAGCTTGCCATGGATGACCATCTGCAGAAATGACCCGACTCCAGATTCTGGGACAATCATCTCCGGAAGTGGAAGTTTCACTTTGAGGAGTCCCCGATAATCATCTCTGGAAGTGCCCCTTCTGTGGATTCCTGGATCCTCATCTCCAGATATTCCCAGGCTGGGCCACTGATTTCAGCTTTAGCTGGAGATGCTCACGTGGTAGTGTTGATCCACCAGTGATGCTTAGGGCTCCATGGTCACTTGTCTTTGGCATTTGAGTTCTCTTCTATAGGACAATAGAAAAATGCTTTTTCCTTCTCAATATACCACTCTTACAGCTGATATCCCATGGCAGAGTGGCCTGCTTAGTGAGAGCTGGTTTTAACACTCACCCAAGCCATGTGGGTGACTCAGAACTGGGGGAGTTACCAACAGCTTCACAGCTCACACAGGACTGCTCTTCCTTAACCTACGCAAGGTATTCTCCTAAGTTTGACTCATAGAGCCAGAATATTTCATCAGTTTTGGTAAGTGATTGATTTGTCTTCATCAGTATTCCTCTTGCAGTCTTTCTTCCATTGTAGCCTTATCTACCATCGATCTATATCCCTGCTGTGGGTGGAATTCAAGCTCTCTGAGATTTATGGATCCCACAGAAACCTGGGGGTATAGCTAGGTCTACCTGTTTAGATTGTGCAGAGTGGAAAGCTTAGGGAAGAATAAACAGCCTCTTCCTCTAAGAAGGTAGAAGAGCAAGCTTCAGCAACTCCATATAGAGTGGGACTGCAAGAGTGTGTGTGTTGGAGAGAGAGGGAGGGGGAGGAGGAGTTGGAAGAGTGGGGAGAGGGGAACTGTCTCTGTCTTCCCTACTGGAGTGTCCAGGCCTCAGTTCTGACCTCAATATGCCTTGATACGCCTGTCATGCCAAGACTTTCATTTATTATAAAAAATGTTTGGCTAATTGCATGCGGTATATGAGTATTTTAATCTGTGACTCAATGTTCAACTCTTAATAGTGCTGAAGCTTTTTTAATCTCTTATAAAAAGTGAGACTGTCTGTTAACCCCCTCCCTACTGTTTGTATTTATTGTTCATCACTCATTCTGCCACCACAACATTGGGAATCTGCTGTTGTTGTCAGAAGGGCACAGACTTGATAGAAGTTAGTAACATAGCAGAAGACATGTTGAAACATGATTTTTTAAAAAGGTTCTATGGGAAACAAAGGCAGTCTTGGTGTAATTCTTGAATTGGAGGCTTGTTAAAAAAAAATCCAATTTTTTCCTCTACACTGGGGGCTTTAAAAAGATGAAGCCGTAAGAACTGCAGTCAATTTCATGCTCAATACAAAATATTACGAGTTGAAAAGTTCTGTACCAGAGGCTTCAAAGAAAATAATAAAAAATATATATGTAGCTTATTTTAAAGGCATAAAGCTTTACCTGTTCCATTAGGTAATTTGTAGACTCCAAATAGCTTCATCCATTGCTGTGAAGTCTCCACATTTTTCTGAAGAAAGTTACTTTTCAAACCATAACTGCTGCTCAATAAAAAGAAAAGATGTTGTGGTCATGATATTTGTGTAATATTTCTGCATTATCAACTTTTGATTCAGAAGGGGGAAAAAAACTTCTTAGTTTCCCCAAGGAAGGTCTGAACCAATCTATTAAATGAATCTAACATTGCACCTTTTGGAAAGTTTAGAAATTGTTTCACAGAAAAATTGTATTGCTTTTATTTACAGCTTCATAGGTCATCTCCAAAATCTATGAATATGGTACAGTGAAAAATTGAAATACCTTAGTGTTGCTACAGAACACCTTTGGTTTGACTTTTCTCTAGGACTTATAGCATAAAGGTGTTACAGTTACACTCATGAAAATATTATATTATATTAAGACATGAAACTATTTAAGAACTCTCTTCACCTTTGTAAAAGAAATGAGGTTATCCAAAGAATGAAAACTACCTTTTTACAAACATAAGGGCTTTGCGAAAACTGGCTCTGTAGTATGGAGAGAGAGGGGAGGAGAGGTAGGGTATGGAGAGGAGGGAAGGAGCAATTGGGGGGGGGGAGAGAGAGACAACTGACCAGACAGTGTCTTTGTTAGTCTGGTTTATTGTTTAGGCATTCTTTGATTGCAGACCCTCAATCCTAAACCAAGTCTTTTGCATTCCAGCTGGTAGCGTGATCTCAAGATGGTGGCATAACTAGGACATGGTATCTACTACCCTGATACCAAAGATAATAAATAAAAAAAGGGAACACTTTCCCTACTCAGGGAAGAGTATCCTCCACTTAAGACTAAATGCATAGCTGTGCTTTCTCCTAGAGTCTTCAGATAGAATTAAAACACCAATTTCATATTATAACAACCTTAAAGATTCAGAGGAAGAAATATCCCATCCCTTCCCCCAGAATCTAGGCCCCTCACTAGAATTCAACCTGAGGGTTAGAACAGCATATGCCTTTTCCCCATTGCATCTCCAAGGCTCAGCATATGCTAGACACTCACTAAAAGTTGGTTGACTGTCTGTTATTTTTTCCAGTCATCACACTACTATTGGCAAGTTCTCCATGCTGATCTTAAAACAGCATGATGAAACTTTCCCCTAAGACATAAAAGAATGTATAATCCAGCCTTTGAAATACCAGGGAAATATGTCTTCTGATATCCTTTTTTTTTTTTTTTCTTTTTAAAAAGAGCCCTATTTAAGGTCTCTATCCAGCCTGGATATTTGACAGAAAGGTTTAGAACATGGAGAAAATAATTGGAGTGATATATTTTAAATAAATTCCCACTTCTGGGATGGTGAGAAATACCCCAGATCAAGATTTAGTCATATTAGTCAGCTCGGGCTATCATAATAAGATACCACAGACTGGGTGGCTTGAACAACAGACATTTATTTTCTCACAGTTCTGGAAACCAGAAGTCCCAAGATCCAAGGTGCCAGCAGATTTGATTGCTGGTGAGTCCTCTCTTCTTGGCTTGCAGAGGGTAACTTTCTCACTGTGACCCCACAAGTTCTTTCCTTGTGTGAGCACAAGAGAGATCTCTGGTGTCTCTTCCTCTTCATTTAAGGAAACCAGTCAGCCGGGCTTAGTGGCTCAGCCTGTAACCCCGCACCTTTGGGAGGCTGAGGTGAGTGGATTGTCTGAGCCCGTGGGTTCGAGACCCGCCTGGGCAGTGAGATCTCATCTCTACAATAAAAAAAAAAAAAAAAAAAAATAGCCGGGCGTGGTAGCGCGTGCCTGTAATTCCAGCTACTCGGAAGGCTGAGGCGGAAGGATCACCGGAGCCCAGCAGGTCGAGGCTGCGGTGGCCGGAGTGGCCACTGCACTCCAGTCTGGGCGACAGAGTGAGACTCCAACTCAAAAAAAAAAAAAGGAAACCAGTCATACTGAATTGGAGCTTCACTCTTATGACCTCATTTAAAACATAGACCTTAAAAACCCTATCTCCAAACACATCCAACTTATGAATTTGGGAATGGGGGACACAATTCAGTTTATAACATTCTGCCCTTATGTCATGAGATATTAAGGAGAAGGGTAAACATAACTCAGGGACTTTGCATCCTCTTCTGAGGACAGGATTAGTGCATTTTTACTTGTATGTAGGATGGCTGTATAATGTGGGCAGAAGTATGACCTTGTAATTGACCTTATTTGGAGGTTATATATGGTTTCAGGAGCTGTCTACAGTGCCAAGTTGACAAGGTGTGAACTTATGATGGTTAATTTTATGTGTTAACTCGACTGAGTCATGAGGTAGGTACCCAGATATTTGGTTAAACATCTTCCTGGGTATTTTTGTGAGGGTGTTTCTTGATGGGATCAATATTTGCATTGGTAGATTGAGTAAAGCAGATGGACCTCCATAATGTGGCTGGCCTTCATCCCATCAGTTGAAGCCCTAAGTTGAAAAAAAGACTCACCTTCCTCCAAGTAAGAAGGATTTCTCCTTCCTGGTTCCTCCTGGTTTTACAGCAGCCATCCAGTCTTTAGGCAGATACAGGGATATAGGCTCTGCAGATCTTGCTGAATCCTATATCTCTCTTTCTCTGTAGAACTCAGATTAATACAGACATGCATTTCACAGACCAGCTTCTCCCATATGTCACTTAATCATGTGCACTGTAAATGGATCCTGTTTAGTCATGTTTATATTTTATTATTGCAAAATTTAGGAATCAGAAGATATCAACCATAGTTCCCATGCTTTTCTGGCTCTTAATGTGAGTCAGAAATTTGAGTGATTGCAAAATATTTAAGTGACTACAAAAATATTTCCTAAATTCTCTAACAGACTAGCTGCATGACCTAGGGTGAATCACTTATGTGTTCTGAAATCCAGTTCCTCATTTATAAAATGGGGATTAAAATATATCCGCTTTCTATATCACAATGTCACTTTTGAATCTCATGAGATGACATATGTAAAAGTTCCTCTGAAGACAGAAAGCACCATCATATGACTGAGTTTATTGCTAATGATGTATAATATACACATTTTTTTTTGCCATGGGTTTATCTTGAATTAAAAGTGCCTAAATCTTAGCTAACATATCTTCTGATGACATATTCCTTTGGTTAAATCAGTGATGGCAACTAAGTAGCACACATGTTGCTACTTTTCCTTCCCCCTTGCCCTGGCAGGCTCCTGTAATCCACCAAGAAGACACTTTCTTACAGAGGTTTTCAGAATCCTAATGTCTGATGTTCTTAGCAGCCACAACCAGTGGACTCCAGTAGGCTTAAAAGTTGATGCCTTGTTGCTGTCTCTAAGTTAGTTACTAGCTTGGCAATTCTGTGGCCAGCCTGTTCTATCAAAGAAAGTCTAGATAACTGTTAATTTATATAATGCAACATGGGTGTGTGGATGTCTAATCTTATATATAATCTTAATATATGTCTAATCTTAATTGTCACCAGTAGCAATAGGAGTTATAACTTCTCCATCAATCTTACTAAGGTATTTCCAGCATGTCCTTCAGCATTTTAAGCCTTGATGGTCAGAAAGAACTTTCTGCTCTTCTTAGCAAATTTTCTTACAAATTCTTCAGTTTGTGGGAGTTGCCTTTGCAGAAAATAGTGGCTTGAAAAGGAACAAGAAATCAGACAGACAAGAGAATAAAATAGGCTAAATTATCTACCTTTTGCACCACTCCCTTCTTGCTTGCCTCTTACCACTACGGGCTCAATTAGTCCTTCTGGCGATGGCTGAAAAAAAATTCCTGTTCAAATTACATAGAAGAAACCAGAGTTCTCTGATTAAAGTAAGCAGAAGGTTTTGTGTTTCCTTTTGTCACTGAGTCATAAAAAAAGAAACAAAACAAAACACATTCAGCTAAATCGAAATCTAACCAATCACATAGCTTTATTAAACATAGCATCAACAGAAAGAAAATATGTAGTCTTTGCCCAGAAAGGATAGATGCCAAGAACAGAGTAATTTTCTGGCTTTGTCTTTGATATCTATAAATTTTATTCTTTGTGCAAATCACTACGTTCTGAATAACTGTTGATATTAAACATTGAGAGAAACTTACAAATGGACAGTGAAATCCATTAGGGATTACCAGATGTTAACTAGCCACACTCCATGAGGACCCTACTCACATCTCTTTTTGACCTTCAGAGTGCAAAAATACTTTCTTTTCTCTTCTATTATTCTATCTTCTTATTTTTCTGGCCAAGTGTATATTGGATGCAAAACTTGTTCAGACCAAAACTTGGCATGTGAACTCTTGATTTGGCTGCAGTTGGGTTACCACCAATTTGCAAAATAAAGTATGGATAATAATCCAAGCTGTAAGAGTGCAAAGTAAAATAAATCTTTACTTTACCATCTTATCAGGGAATATAAATCAATTTGGCATATAAGTCAACCTTAATTTCTGTGTAAAAGTTCCAGATGTAGTTATGATTCTATTTTACAAATATAACCAACATGTTAGATATAATGAGAACTGGGAACCTCATAGATCTCATGAATGGCTCTTTCCTCATAAACACAATCTAAGCCTAGGGCCATGGAATTCAGCTGAGTTTACTTGACAACTTTGCCTCTATACAGGTTCTTCTCATCTCTTTGTTCCTATCCCTTACTTAATTTCAACTTCCTTCTCCTCTCCTTATTTTTGGCCATATTTGAGCCTCCTCCTAACCTACACATATTAGATAGCTCTTTAGGGATCAATCAAGGCCAAAAAGGTAATCATCTTTAGAACATATATCTGCAATTATATTGGGAAGTTGACCTCCATCATTTATTGTTTCTCAGAGTAGACAGATATTTGGCTTGCTGATATTTCAGACCTTATACCACAAAAAAAGCCCTTATACATACCAGACCCCTAGTGATGCTCTGTCCACCTGGCACTAGGGTGCCATTAGCCCTCTGTCCACTGTGTGTGTGTGGCTTGCACAGACTGGCAAGACCACCTAAGATCCTCAGCCACAGTCAAAGTTGTTATGTAGTTCCTATGATACAGACACGTTACCTTCTTTAGTGCCTCAGCAGCCTGTGAGGACAGAACTCTCACAAATGAGAAAAGGGGCGCTAGAGAGGTTAAGTACTTTGCTGTAGGAACACAGTCCTGTCAGCCCGATACCAAAGCCCCACCTTGTGCTGCTATTCTCCCTGCCATATTAGAGAGGGGCTATTTCAACCTTTCCTCCAATTTTGCAACTCGTGGACACCAAAGACACCCCAAGCCTGTCTTCTTTCCTTGGCATGTGTTTGTCTGTTACTGCTTTGCAATTCTGCAACACCAACATCTGCACCTCCAGCATCCCAGGATGTATTCTCATGCCACCCAGCAAAGCCTCTACCACTTGTAAGTATCATCTTATTTTGAAGTCAATGCCATGTGGTTTTAATATCCTCTAACTCTTTTTTTTTTTTTTTTTTTTGAGTTAGAGCCTCACTCTGTCACCCAGGCTGGAATGCAGTGGCACACTCACAGTCACCGTGGTGTCAACTAGCTGGCCTCTGGTGATCCTTCTGCCTCAGCCTTCCAAGTAGCCAGAACTGCAGGTGCACACTACCAAACCCGGCCAATTTTGATTTATTGTAGAGACGAGGTCTTATCAAGTTGCCCGGGCTGGTCTTGAACCCACAGACTCAGGCAAGTGACTCGCTTCAGCCTCCCAAAGTACTGGGATTACAGGCTGAGCCACTGAGCCCGGCTCCCTCTAACTCTCTTAACCCTCCAGTTATCTGGTTTAATTCACTCAGAAGCTTGGCACATGGGTTAGTTTCCTTTCCTACCAAATTTAGTTACAAGAGATTTTACTTTCCCTTATTTTTATGGAGACATCAAATTTCTTGCTGCCCCTATTTTCTTCCAGTCTATTGACTTCTTTCATTTTCCTTTTTGCCCTACTCCTCTAGACTTTTCAGTTAATATTGGAATAGTTTATATTAGCATCTTTACTTCCCTTAGAGCCTCATACTCTGCTGACCTTGTCCAAGAAAACAGAATTGCACATCTCTATATGATGGTGCCATACCAGCTTAGACCCACCTATTCATTAGCCCTTTAAAAAAATTTTTGCTTAGATTCTACTCTCTTTTCCTCCAAAAGCAAGCTCAAATCTTCACCACTCTCCTCAGTTTCCCACCCTTCACTGTCAGCACATGGCCTTGGATCCTACTACTGTATTTGTGAGATCATCTGGTCCAAGCCTGATCATTTTCCTGTCTTACTTCAGCCATTGTCTTATTTAAACCTACACCCTTCCTTCCACCCTGCAATTGGAGAACACCATGTTTCTTATCCTGCCTGGATTCCCTTCCCCCATTCCCTCCATTTGGCTAACTCTTCACTTATCTTTGAAAGCCATCTCAATGGTCATTCTTCCAAGAAGCGTTCCTTAAGACCAGGTCCATACTTGGGTTAGGTGACTCTTTGGAGCTTTCCCAGAACACAGGCAAGCACACAGCACATTCTTCTTTGAAGCTTTCCCAGAAATACACGCACGTGCACACACATGCGCACACACGCACGCACAAGCACACAAACATATATTCATATTTTTTCTAGTACTTTGCAATAGAAAATATTTTTATTTCACATTATTAAAGCTGCCCAAATGAACTAGGCTATGACTTTGAAAGAGTCAGCTGCCCTTTCTGATCCTCAGTTTGTAAAGTGAGAAAGTTGAAATAGATAAACTCTGCGGACACTGAGACAATGATTTTGCTGATGACAATAATAACAAAACAGACTATCTTCATGGAGGACAGCAGAAATATTGATTCTGCTATTCAATAAGCATTCTAAAAAAATCACACACTTCTTTATCTGTTATTTCTAAAGTTAATTTCTAAATTTATGTTTTCAAGTAAAATAAAAAACCAAATAAAATCTTGTATATAAATTTGCTGTTTTAAAATAAACTTTTAAATTTTATAGTAGTTTTAGAATTACATGAAATATTTATAAAAATAGTACAGAGTCCCTGTATACTCATCATTTTTTCCTCTTTTTAACACCTTACATTTTCTTTTTTTTTTTTTTTTTTTTTGAGTTGGAGTCTCACTGTGTCGCCCAGACTGGAGTGCAGTGGCCGCTCCCGGCCACTGCAGCCTCGACCTGCTGGGCTCCGGCAATCCTTCCGCCTCAGCCTTCCACGTAGTTGGAACTACAGGCACGCGCTACCACGCCCGGCTGATTTTTTGATTTAATGTAGAGATGAGGTCTCGCTGCCCAGGCGGGTCTCGAACCCGCGGGCTCAGGCAATCCACTCACCTCAACCTCCCAAAGCCACGGGATTACAGGCTGAGCCACCGAGCCCGGCTTAACACCTTACATTTTCACATGACATTTGTCACAAGTATGGAACCAACATTGGTATACTACTACCAATCAAACTCTGGTCTATTTGGATCTCATTAGTTTTTTCACCAATGTCCTTTCTGTGTTCCAGGATCCCATCCAAAAGTCCACATTACATTTATTTATCATGTCTCCTCAGTTTCCTCGGGTCCTTGAGAGTTTCTCAGTCTTTGCTTGTTTTATGACCTTGACAATTTTGAGGAGCATTTGTATGGTGGTCTGCAAATTGTCTCTCAGTGTGGGCTTGTCTAATGTTTTTCTCATGTTAGACTGGAGTTATAAGTTTTTGGAAGGAATACCACAGAGGTAAAGTGCCATCCTCATGACATCATTCCAAAGTACATACTTTCAACATGCCTTATCACTGGTAATATTAACCTTGACTGTGGTGTACAAATCATTTTCATATCCATTACTTCATGATTATTTTAATAATCATAAAATGGACAAAGCTGGCATCCTAAGACTACCACCCCAGTGGTCTCTTCGTAGTACCCTGGACACCTTCTTTAAATTATATGTAAAAGAAGAAACATTTTACAGTGCTTTTCAGTGTGGACTTATTCTAGTGCTGCTGTGGTTAGAAATGTTTATGATTTAGTGATTCTTGTTGTCTTCATACTATAACACGAGGCTTATTTGAACAAATCCAGATCAAGGTGGCCAACCTACCAATCAAGTAACAAACTACATGAAGTAGGCATTGTTATTTAAATTTACACTTTGAATGAATTTTCTTTTTTAAAGCAAATCTTTTTTGTGTTAGATAGTCTTACCTTGTTTTCATAAAGATTCAAACCTTTTTACCTGACCCCCGAAAGTCAGTTTAAAGAAAGTTATTTCCTCCTATGTAAATCTGCCTTGTGTCTACAAAAATATATAACATTTTGGGTGTGTAACAATGTTGCTCACTTTTCAGTCAGATAGAAGGAATATGATAACTGTCTCTGCAGAGACATAACAAAAACAATTGCTATTATTATTGTAGTCATAATTATATATAGTATATATTATAGACATACTACAGATAAATAGCTGTAAAATTATATACGGGAGTCTTCCCCTATCTGTGGTTTCACTTTCTGTGGTTTTCAGTTGTTCACAGTCAACTGTGGTCTGAAAATATTAAATGAAAAAATTCCAGAAATAAACAATTTATAAGTTTTAAATTGTGTATTGTTCTGAGTAGTGTGATGAAATCTTGCACCTTCCTGTTGTATCATCCCTTTGTCCAGCATATCCACATTGTCTATACTACCCATACATTAGCCATTCAGTAGCCACCTTGGTTATCAGTTCAACTGTCATGGTATCACAGTGCTTATGTTCCAGTCACCCTTTTTATTTAATCATAGCCCAAAAGCACAAGAGTAGTGACACCAACATATTTTTATAATTGTTTTAATTTTATCATAATTGTTAACCTCTTGTGCCTCATTTATAAATTAAACTGTATCATAGATATGTATGTACAAGGAAAAAACATAACATATATATTGGTATTATCCACAATTTCAGGCATCCACTGCTTGCCTTGGCATGCACCCCCCATGGATAAGGGGGACTACTGTATATTGCTTTAATAATAATATTTTTATTATAGCAATAATAATAATAATAGCTAACATATTCAGCCCTTATTATGATGCAGTCTTTGTGCTAAATAATGATCTCACTTCATCCTCAAAAATCTCTGGGTTAAATCTTACTAATATTCTTTTTATTTACATAAGGAAACTGAAGCTCAGAGAGATAAAGAAATTCACCCAAGTTTACACAGCTCATATATCAGAGCTGTATTCATTTGCTAGGGCTGCCATAACAAAATATCACAGAATGGGTGACTTAAAGAATGGAAATTCACTTTCCCACATTCTGGAGGCTCAACATTGAGATGTCACAGGTTTGGTTTCATCTGTAGCTCTTCTCCTTGGCTTGCAAACAGCTAATCTCCAAATACAGTTACATTCTGAGGTACTAGGGGTTAAGACTTTGATACAAAAATTTGGAGGTGGGGCACAATCCAGTCCATAACAGGAGTTTCTCATTGTGTTCTCCATGTTTTTTCCTCTGTGCACATGCATACATGTATGTCCAAGTTTCCTCTTCTTATAAGAAGACCAGTTGAATTTTGTTGGAGCTCACATAAAGGTCTGCTATGGTTTGAATGTGTCCCCTCCAAAAATTCAGTTGTTGCCAATGTGCTTATATTAAGAGATGGGTTATGAGGGTGCCTCCTTCATGAAAGGGATTAGGAGTCCTTACACATGGGCTTCATGAGGGAGTTCAACCCTTTGGCCCTTCTGTCTTCTGCCTTGTGAGGATATAATGTTCTTCCTCTCTGGAGGATGTAACCCTCACTGGACATCCTGCTGGCATTTTTAATCTCAGACTTACATCCTCCAGAATTGTGAGAAATAAATTTCTGTTTTTTATATGTAACCCAGACTTGAGTATATTGTTGTAGCAACACACACAGACTAAGACATCGTCTTACTTTAACTTAATCCTTTAAAAAGCTAATCGCCAAATATGGTTACATTCTGAGGCACTAGGGGCTAGGACTTTGACACATAAACTTGGAGGCGGGGCACAATCCAGTTAAGAACAGGAGCTGTGACTCAAACCCAAGCCATTTGACTCCGAAGCCAAATCTTAACCACTCAGCTATCCTGGCAGATGAGTCTCACACTATTCACGGTAGTAAAAATATGAGCATTTTTGGACTTATCGTCACAGAAGATGATGCAGTGTTTCTACTGATCAGTGATATCTCCTTTTTGTGATAGAATGAGGCATTGAGCTAATACATTTACTAGTTTTACTATTAACCCCATCATTTACAGGGAGCTGACCTTAGAAGAATGCTCAGTTATAGCACCAACTGGGGAATAACATATTTCTGGTTTGGGTGTTGGTTTCTCAATCCTCACTTAGATCTTCATTTATTTATCCAACAAATATTTGCTGAGTGCCTGCTCTATTCCAGACATTTTAAAAGCACTTTTGAAATATCAATTAATTTAATCCTAATAATAGACAGGAAGAAGATACTATTATTCTTTTTTTAATTGATGAGAAACAAGAACTCAAAGAAATTAGGTCACTTGCCAATAATCACATCACTTATGATGTGGAGCCAACCCTTGAAGAAGACTGCCTCATCCAAATTCTGCACCTGCACTTCAGATTTCTCATCCTTGCTAGTTGCTGAAATGTCTGAAGATTGATCATTACTATAGACAGTTACTGTTTTTTTAACAGAGTAATTATTATAGTTATTGCTAGCTTAATCAAGCGCTCTTTTCTTCCATGTTATATATAATGTGAAATCATTGCCATTATGATTCCTATTTAATCCACACATTTCAGAATAGTTAAAAAGAAAAAAAGGCTGCAAGTTTTTTTCTCTTTCGAATTTGTGAATTAGAAACTAAAACTTCACCTTTCAAATGATAGAAAGTATTTTTAAAATTCAAAACGATACAATAAAGCCATGTTAGAAAGTACAAGGGGTTGGACCAGGAATTTTGAAGAAATCCAGTAAGACAGGATACAAATGGGACTATTATCAATGGAGAAACCAGAGCAGAAGAAAACAGCCTAAGATAGCAGAGGTGAGTGCAGTCCTTTCTCAAGAGACCCCTAAGAAACTGAAGTAATAATCTGCAAGCATAAAGAACAGTAATGCTCAATGTATTCATTCAGTACCTGTATGTAGGAGAACAATAGGAATGCTTGGAGATTGTCTCTGTTTCTTTATGTAAAGTCTGTCACCACTGTTACTTGTTCTCAAGCTAAAATTTGAGAACAGTTCTTCAAATAAAGGGTGGGGAATAGAGACTCTTAGTAAGGATACAGGCAGAAGCATTATTGTAGATAGGTATGCATCTTCATAGCAGCAGAGCTGGGGCATGGAGTGGAGGAGGGAAGTCAAGGCAACTCTATAGGGGACTGAGTGAGATGAACTAAACACCAGCTCTCAGAGGAACCTTCCTTACCTTGACACCTCTGCCTGCTTTTCTTCATTGACCCTCAGGGAAGTATACCTTGCCCAACTATCCAGGACCACAGCCAACTCTCCCATTCAGCAGACAAACAGAAACTCACAATACCTTTTCCAAATATGTCCTGTAAGCAGCCCAGTCCTTCATTTGCAAATATAAATGGACAACAATGGATCATCAGATTGCTTGATTATTATTATGTGGTAAGACCCTGAAAGTGAAGGATGGAACTGAATATTGATCAAAATATAAACATAACTAATTTAGGAGAGATATTGCATCCATCACACAAGAACAAACTGATGAGAAAAAATGAGGCTTCAAGGTGTTACAATAAGTTGTCGGGCTCGGTGGCTCAGCCTGTAATCCCGCGCCTTTGGGAGGCTGAGGTGAGTGGATTGCCTGAGCCTGCAGGTTCGAGACCCGCCTGGGCAGCGAGACCTCATCTCTACAATAAATCAACAAATCAGCCGGGCATGGTAGCGCATGCCTGTAATTCTGGCTACTTGGAAGGCTGAGGCGGAAGGATCCCTGGAGCCCAGCAGGTCGAGGCTGCGGTGGCTGGGAGTTGCCACTGCACTCCAGTCTGGGTGACAGAGTGAGACTCCAACTCAAAAAAAAAAAAGATGAACAGAACAAATTACTTATAAAGCTAAGCAATAAAATGAGATAATCTAAAGACTAGATTACATATCCAGAAGATAAATTTAAGAATATCTACTAGAACATAGAAAAGACAAAGATAGAAAATATAATGTTTTCCCAAAAGAGAAAACAGAAGTAATAAAGGAGAAGATATTAGTAAAGATATAATAAAAGATTTGATTCACCCAATTAAAGACATAGGGCCACTGGGTTGAGTAGGGTACAATTACAATTATAAGCATTCCAAGATTTTAAAAATTGTAAAAACTTCTAAAGATTAAAAAAGTGCTTATCTACACAGAGAAGACAGTGAGATATACAACAGAATTTTTTTCAGTAACACTGAATTCTAGAAGATTATGGAGAAATGTTCAGGGGAAAAATTATATCTGAATATATGTTGAGTAATAATTATATATTTGAAATATGAGCTGGTGCACTTCAAAAATGATTATCTTTTGGAGGGCAGGCCCCTTGTAGTATAGGGGGAATTTGTATCTCCAGATCAGATGGTCAAACAAAGTATTTATCTCGAAATTTTGAGAAGGTTGAGCCATGAATAGCGGAAGAAACGTCCCAAGTTGTGGCAAACAGGTGCCTGGCTCTTCCACCATGACAATACACTTGTCCACACTCTGCTGAGTGTTCAGTAGTTTTTGACCAAAAATGGCATTATACCCCTGTCCCACCCTCCCTATTCACCTCATTTCACCTCAAGTGACTTTATTTTGATTCCCTGATGAAAAAAATCCTCAAAGGGAAATGTTTGCCAATGTGGAAGAGGCGGAAGAAAAAAATGACAGAAGCACTAAAAGGCATCAAATTGACGAGTTCAGAAACTGTTTTGAGCAGTGGAAAAAGTGTGTCAATAGCTGTATTGCATTAAATGGAGAATATTTTGAGGGTGACTGAAGATCTTCCGGATTTTTTTTTTGGTTCCCCCCTCATATTGTCTGTAAATTTTCAATGTTTAGGACCAACTAGGTGACAAAACACAAGAGAATTATACCTAGAAAACAGAATATTATTGCTATAGACAACAATGTGATTAATAAAATTTTGGTAGTAGAGGGACTGTGAGAAAGAAAGAAGAAATTATAGACATAGCAGATTCCCCAGATTTCAAACGGAGAAGCCAAGAGTTCTGTAAGTTGGAAATCAAGAAGTAGAGGAATATAAAGTAAATTTTTAAAGATATAATTGCAGCTGCCACAAAAATAAAAATGGAAGGTGTTAATTGCAAATGATTCTTCTGGGGGAAAAGACATGTACCTTCATGTAGTATATGATTTTTCCCCATACATTGTATGGCACACACACACACACACACACACACACACACACACACACACACACACTTATATAAAAGAGTGATGTCTGTTCAAGACCCGCTTGGGCAACTTGGTGAGACCTCATCTTTACAATAAACCAAAAAATTAGCCGGGTGTGGTAGCGTGTGCCTGTAGTTCCAGCTACGTGGAAGGCTGCGGTGGAAGGATCGCTGGAGCCCAACAGGTTGAGGCTGCGGTGGCCGGGAGCGGCCACTGCACTCCAGTCTGGGCGATAGAGTGAGACTCCAACTCAAAAAATACAAAACAAACAAAAAAAGTGATGTCTGAATAGGATCACATGCCACTAAGGGAAGAATGAGGATTACCGTGAGACTATGGCTTCTGAGACCAACCTGTAACTTTGGTAGCCCCCAGATGCAGATGTGACTTTGGACTGCAAACCTTCTAGCAGGCAGTAGGTGGGTTTTGCATGCACAATGCTTAGATAGTATTAGATAAGGACTCCTTTGGCATCATAAATATAGGATGTGTGCATGTCATCCTGCAGTTGCATGGTACTGCACGTGTCAACGTGCTTGCCATTCCCAGCTTTCTCTTAAACTCTTCTACCCAGAATATCATGTTGAAGGATGAAGAAAACAACACTACCTGTGCAGAAGAGTGGTCAATGACTGGACTGTAGTCAGTAACTAGCCAGTTCAGTGGCCCATGGTGTGACCTGGTATGTAAAGTGAAGAGAATCAATCAAATTCCTTTTCTCAGGAATTTGAACTCACTTTGGAGAAATCTGACTAGAAGTCAACAGTATCAGCGAGTTGCTGAGCAAAGATCCATAAATTGACCATGAGATCTTTGCACCACTCTGATCCACACTGTCCTCCAGCTCCAGATGTCCATTGCTGAGCCTGGGACAATGGGATGAGCTTTATGATGAGTTATGCTTTAGCACAGCCCTATCCTTTAGCAACTGGGTGTTTGAGGCTGAGTTTGCTTTTACAAGAATAGCTTTTAAAGATTGCTCATTTTTTTAAAAAAAGATTATTGGACTACCTGATTGGTACTCTCAAGATATTTCTGCAGTCTTTCTAAATGGGCCTAGGAGAAAATTAAAAAGAACCTTTAATTCTCTGTAATGACAGTTTTGCTTTTCAGATCCAAAGACAATAGACCTATCCTGGATCTAAACCTTCAAAATTGGGAACAAGGATGTTGGAAGATGTCAGACCTCCTCCTCCTTTTTTTTTTTCCAGGCTCTCTTAGGGAGCCTATCCTACTAGCCATGAGAGAGAGAAAATCATCCCCTGTCAGCAGCAATTGGTTTGGCACTGATATCCTCCTCTCGAACTTAAAAGCTTTACAAAACATCAGGTAAGGCCATTCCAAGAGCTTGATGGATAATACACAACTAGAACCATCCTACAATCATGTCTGAACACAATGAAAACATGAGTATGACACAAACCACACATATGATTAAACATTTTCCCATCTAAATTAGATTTGTCAAGACACTTAAAGTTAACCTCACTTTCTGATAGCATCCAATTTGGAGTTAAACCCCACTTTCGTGAGGCCTACAATCACCTAATTCAAGCACACATTCTTTTTAATAAGTTATTTCTAACTTCTTAACCTAACGCTTTCCTAACTGGAATGCCCCATGGTTCCCCATGGAGTGTGTCCCTCCCTAAAAAAGTAATAAACTCAACTTGTTCAGCTCCAGATGTGCTGCAGGGATGTTCAGCTAGAGGGTTTTGACTGGAATGTCATGTTCCTCCACTCCACTCCTGTTACCACTTGCTTCAGATTATTAGCACAGCTGCCCTGACTAACTTTCTTGGTCCTTGCAATAATCACCAGGGTCTATCAAGCATTTACTATACCTGCCAGGCACTTTCTATGGGTTAGTTAATTTGGTCCCTAAGATGACCCCCATGAGTGGATAGGGTTAGTACCCAATTTATAGATGAGGAAAGTGAGGTACAAAAGGCACAACACTGACTGAGCCAGCAGTGACTAAACCAGCAGTCCAAAGCAGTCAGTTGGTGCTGGGACTCTGATAGCCACACCAGGCTGCTTCCTCCCACTGCACTCATTGGCCATACTATTCTGCTTCCCTTAATAGTGTGTGGTCACTGTGTCATCAGCTTGCGCTGACGGACACTAGAATAAACAGTCTCAGGAAATCACTGTGGGTTTCCTCAAGATGTTTTGGGAGAATGTAGACCTACAGACAAAAATAAATGAATAAAACACTGACCTCCCAGATCTCAGCACCGGAAATACCTTCTAAGCTTCTCCAAAGTAGTTGGATATTTTTCACCAAATAGAGGCATTAATTATATAACTCAGCTTTCCAACTTGGTTTTAAGAAAGGTGTGAGATGATTTTAAGTTGAATTAAATCTAACCAGGAAAGGGATTCCCTTTATTATTTTTCTTGTTTTTTTCAATGCGATTGATGCCCTGCTTGGTAGTGACATGACTTCTATTTCTGTATCTTCCTTTATAAGAAAGAGAGTCTGAGACACAGATCTTTGGAAGGTACTAATTAATATCAAGCAAGATTTCAGTAACTTCATCTTATTTTAAAGATTCTTGTAAATATCTTCTGTCTATAGCTAACTATATACTGGCTTTCCATTTACAAATGATTAAAAGCTTATTTTAAAATTTATTTCAGTAAAACCTTGAGTCTATTTAAGGAAAAAAAAATGGTAACTTGAAATGGTAACTTGGAAGATGAGTCAATAGTTGTACAGGTGGTAGGATACCAAACAAGGAAACAAAAATCATGAAGGTGTTTTAGGAAACCCTGACTTCATTTTCCTCTTTGCTTTGGATGCTGGGGAGACCAGAGTTGAATTCATGGTCATTGATCCCAAGAGTGCAGGGCCCTATCAATGAATTTTACCTTCTAATCTCATTCCTGGCTTTACCTTCTGACTCTTCCCCCACTTTCCCATTGCCCTCTTATCTTGCTATACTATTATTTGAGAGAGAGAGAGAGAGAGAGAGAGAGAGAGAGAGAGAGAGAGAGAAACGCGGTGGGAGTGGAGGGCGGCATAATAAAGAATCTCTGTTTTAATGCACCATGTTCAAGGAGTGAGGTGGCCAGGGCCACCTATGGCCACGCACTCGCCAAGGGAGGTGCACGGAGCTCCCAGAAAGCTCAGGGGTCTGACCTCTTCTGGTCTTGGGAAGTTTCAATTCTTCAAACTGGGCAGGAACCGCGTTTCTAAAACTGCTTGGACAGCGGATTCTTTGGCCCTTCTGCGTCCCATCTTCCAGTCACAGTGACAGCGTGTTCCTGTGAAACGTGCGAGTGAATTAAAGTACTTCCATGGAAAGTGAGGAGGAGTTGCCAGGGATGCGCTCCCCTCCGTCTTTCTGGCTGTGCAGCACCTTGACCTTCAGTCCACCTCCCTCCTCTTTCCAACTCCTCGGAGAGGGGCAGTTCTTGTGGACCCCACGAGGCCCGGGGGCGGGGATAGAGGACAGGGATGGAGACTGGCTCCCAGATTGGGAGGGGGATAAGCAACGCGGGAGAATAACGCCCAGGAGCCTGGGCAGCGCAGCCCCAGATTCCCTGGCAAGCCCGGCAGTCTCGAAAAGCAGGGCTTGGATTCTCCCTTCTTTGAAGAGTTCGCTGGAACTTTGGGGGAGGAGAGAGCCACGGAGTCGGTTCTACCGGCGTCGGGCGCTGAAGGGTGAGAAGGGACGACAGCAGCAGCAGGTCTCGGTGCTGTCACGCTCCCGCCCACGGGCGGGCTCTGGGTGCTCTCGGCGGGTCCGCGGGGCGCAGGCGAGGGCCGCGGGCAAAGCGCACGGGCCAGGATGGAGGGACTGGTCCTCCTCAACGCCCTGGCTAGCCGGTTGCTATTCGTGCTGCACTCGCTGGTCGGGGTCTGGCGGGTGACGGTGGTGAAGAAGGAGCCGCGGTACTGGCTGCTTGCGCTGCTCAACCTCTTGCTGTTCCTGGAGACTGTGCTCACCCTCAAGTTCAAGCGCGGCAGAGGCTACAAATGGTGAGAGCGTCGCGGGAGAGGGAGGGCGCGCGGGGCGCACGGTATTGTCCCCCCGGCACTCGCGAGCAGCCCTTGAACCCGATCGCCCAGCAACCCGCCGATTCTTTACTTGAATTCGGACCCCCTTTGTCCTCGATGGGAGACTGGAAAGCTCGCGAGATGCTTGCGCGTCTCTTGGGCACGGCAGGGGAACTACCCTGGGGTCCCAGCGCAGCCCAGTTAAGGCGCGAGCTCAGGGCGCAGGCAAGCGTCACCCAATCTGATTTGGAAACTTGGGCGATGAGAAAAAAGAAGGGAAGTGCTTGTCTGCTTTGCAAAAGGTGCCCCCAAATAGGAGAGTCGTAGGGCCCGGAGGTCGCCAAGGTGCCGTGCTTTCTGAATCTGGGGTGTGTGGGTGTGCGTGGTTTACTCTGCTTGCGTGCCGGTTTGGAGATGCCCTTTCGCTGGGCATCAGGGACCTTCTCAAGAGTCGTGCGCATGGGGCACCCTCCCGGGAGAGAAGCTCTTCGCAGCGCGTCTCCGCGCTTCCCTTCCTTGCAGCCTTTGGCGTCCCAAGCTCTCTGGCACAGCACCGGTTTCAGGTGTGCGGGTTTGGTGGCTTCAGAGCGTGGCTAATGGCCAGCCTATTTTGCCAGGGTCGGGCTGCAACGCTGGTGGAGAGACCAGCAGGTAGTGTGGTTCAGTCTTAATCTCAGTGTGCAAGACCTACAGGCTCTGCGTGTTGCTTCACTTCTCCAAAGTCTCGAATGGCAATAAAATAACTGAGAAAAAGATACTTTTGCCATTTACAAAGAGCCTCCCCCAACTCATTCCTCCACCCCCACTATAGTTTCATACCAAATTTCTTCAAGTTAGACTTCTTGTCTTAATTTTTTTAACCAGTAGTTTTTATGTATGTCAGCATTTTTTAAATTGCCTAATGCTGTCAGAAAGGAGAAGATACAATGTTGCATTGGTCATGATATTCAGAAAAAGAAGACACAGTTTTACACATTAAACTACAAAAAGGCCTTGTATTTCATGACAATCTGTGGAAGAAGATATGCTGCCTCTGAAGATGATGTGAATCTTGTTTAAATTTTCCTCTGTTTAAAAATTTCTAGAATTATCAATGCTCAAATTTTTCAAGAACAATTCTACTTTAGTGCAGTGAGGATGGGAATGCTACTCCCCCTGCATTCCAATGAAGAGTTTATTAAGCATGAGACATTTGAGGTACTTTCCAGTGTGCCTTTTAAAAATCTCAAAGAAAAATGGTGTTAACTTCCCAAATAAGCCTCAGGGTTAAAGAAACAAACGGGGGAGAAAAGTGTTTTTTCACTCAGCAGGTCATATAACATTGATTTAGTTTTTACTGAGTCGCTTTAATACACTAGGACAGAAATATCTTCGGCAACAGGAGGATGAGGTCTGAGACTGAAAACTGTTCCATGTAAGGTAGTCCTGCCACCAACCATCAGAGCTTCTGGATGATATGTCAACCTCAGAAGAGGGGTCTGCTTAGCTGGAATTGAAATAGCCCCTCTCCCCCTCCAAGAGAGATCAGAGACCTTGGCTTACGTGAAACCGAACACTCTTATGTAGAAATACTTGTAGCCAATGAAAATTGACCTTCATGTCTGTGCCTTCCCTGATTGCTGGTTCAGACTGACACGTCACTTAGAGCCAAGACAGGAAAAATAGTTGAGGCAAAAATGAATAATTGCCGATGAGTTGGGTTAAATAGGGAACTGGATGTATACTAGTGCTTGGAGTAGGTATCTCAAAATCATACAGATAATGGGGTAAATATCTGGACTTTTCTACTTACTTGCTGTTAGACCTCGAGCAAACTACCCAGTGTCTCTGAGTCTCAGCTTTTCATCTGCAAATACTCATCTCATAGGTTGTGGGAAAAAATATATGAATTCATATATGTTGATGATCACTGAATAAAAAATAATGGTCTTTTCTAAATCCCGAGATTGTTCTTTGTTTTCTTCTTACTAATAAGTTTTATGTATCAACTAGATACATTTTATGTCTGCCTAAGTCAAACAACTTTACTTGAAAGATTGGCCAATGAACCATGTGTTCAGAGCAAAATGTCAAAAAATTATCTTGCTGTCTCGATGTCTATATTAATATTTGAAAATAAGCAAAGAAAAAAGATCAGTTTGGTTCACTATAAAATTTCAGTAACAAATGAGTATTTTAAAATGTCTAAATAGAAATATGATTAGAAATGCTATCTTCTACCAATATTACCAAGTACAACTGAGTCTACAAATATGGTCATTTGTGTGGTAGACAAAGCCCACACACTAATCTGTCATAAGTTTGAGGAAAAAAATCAGAAGACAGACTGCTTAAAAATATATAAAATTACCTTTGAAATGGCATGGTAACAATAAAAAGAGTTTGATTTGGGGCATATTTCATTTATAGGTTGAAGTTTTCTGAGTAAAGCAAGACATAATTTTTTGTTATTTCTGAGTGTTAAGAAAAAATATCCATCAGAAAATCTAGGTTGATGGAATCAAATAGAGACAAAGTAAACATTATGACAACATCTATGCCTCTTTGTAGAAAAATATTAATATACATGGATGTATATGTAAATAGATACAGATATATAGATAAAGCTTTGGCCCATTGGTCTTGCATTTTAGAATATAATCTATAGAACCCAAAGTGCCTATATATAAAGACATGGACAAAATATTAATTTCCATCTTGGTAATGGAAAATAAATTTGAAAGCAATCTGACTGTCCATCAAAAGAATCATTGAAAAATTGTGAAATATTTATACTATAGAGTGCTTTACTGGTATTAAAAAATAATGAGCTGTATTTTAACTATTGACCTAGATGAGTGTTCACAGTCAGGAAACTAAAGTTACAGAGTTATTTATATTCTTGTTCAATTTTTAGAAATGGACTTGTAAAAGAATTGCTCTTTGTATCAACTTAAAGCACTGTTTCTATGAGTTGAAGAAGTGGAAAAAGGGGATGAGGAAGAGGAGGAGGAAGTGGAGGACGAGGAGTAGGGGAAAGAAAAAGGGCAGGAAGGAAGAAGGAGAAGGAGAGCCGGGTTCGGTGGCTCAGCCTGTAATCCCGCGCCTTTGGGAAGCTGAGGTGAGTGGATTGCCTGAGACCGCGGGTTCGAGACCCGCCTGGGCAGCGAGACTTCATCTCTACAATAAATTTAAAAAAAAAATCAGCCGGGCATGGTAGCGCACGCCTGTAATTCTGGCTACTCAGAAGGCTGAGGCAGAAGGATCGCCGGAGCCCAGCAGGTCGAGGCTGCGGTGGCCGGGAGCGGCCACTGCACACCAGTCTGGGCGACAGAGTGAGACTCCAACTCAAAAAACAAAAAAAAAAAAAGAAGGAGAAGGAGAAACCCTTCCATACTGAAAATAAAGATAAATAGAACAGATTGGAATAGAATGACACCTGAATAGTAGACTAAAATATGTACACATATGAGGTGAAACATTTGTTTTCTTTGAACATCAGATCCACAAACCTCCTTGGGACTACTCTGGGCTATTGTGTTTTTTTAAAAAACTAAAATTTATAACTGAACCCAGACAAATCAAATCTAGAGAAATCATGGAACAATAAACAGAGCTATAGAGGAAATTGTGAACTAAATTTTTGAAACATAGTACACATATGACACTTATCCAAGGAATGTTTCTTTAACTGTCCTTTGGAAAGGAAAAATGGAACTAGAGTTGCTGAGCTCAGCTGTCCTGGGACAAGCAGCGTTACGTCAACACTACTAACTTGCCAGCTGGAGAGGCTGAATTTGTTGGAATCCTATAGTATGGAGAGCGTGAGCCAATGAACGATTCATCCCTTGTTAAGCTTAACACACATGTACTCGTGGAGTTTGCTTTTTTCACCTAATCTTTATTTCACCTGCATATGTAATTATGTTTCTATAAGATGGAAATTAGTAGCACTTGGTTCACATTTTTCTTAATTTTATTTTCCATTGTTTGGCAACAAGTCAATGGATCTGTGAATTACCGTTTAGGTAAAGTCAAATAGAAGGCAATATTTCAGTTGCTTCTCAGCCAGTAGTGATAAAATATTCTTCAGGGATAGGAGAACTTACCAAGATTGTGACAAATTTGAAGCCTGTTCACTTGAAAGCAGGCGGTACCTGAGAATAAGTAGAAAGCTAAGTGGAACCTACTGGTAAAAGTACAAATTTTGAAGTACTGAGATTTCTTCACCAGAATTTTAAAAATGCAAGGGAAGTATAGATTTTTAGTTAATAGGTAATTCACTTATTTAGTCACTTTTCTTTATCTGTCTTTCCCTTCACTAAATTCAAACATACAACTTTTTTTGAATTGTTTAATAAGTAAGTATGTAATGAATCTAGACACTATGTAATCAGACAGAAGAAACAGAAAACAAAATATACTTGGTATTTAAAAATGAAAGATAACATTTTTATTAAGTGCTCAAATTTGTAGGAATCAGAATAATTATAAATATTTAGTATTTCCCATGTTTCAGGTTCTTGTAAGCGTTCCCCACAGATTATCTCATTTGATCCTGACAATAACTTTAATTATTTTCTGTGTCTCTGTTTTCTCTCAGATGAGGACACTGAGGCACAAAGTGTTAAATCATCTCTGGATCATCTAGTTTTCAGTAGGAAGAAAGAGAAGTGAAGGCTCCAAGTTTTGAGTCTTACCCATTTATTCTAACAATTTAGAGGAAAAGGATGTGGTGTGAAGCACAGAGTGAGGAAGGGGGAATTTTAAGCATTTGAGCAGGAAAATTGGGAAATCTCTGCATCTGCAGAAGGCATGTGAAGGCCTGTAGGTAGGGAACCTCTTGGTTGAATAGATGAGTGTAGAGAACCTTGAGCAGATTTGTCTGGAGGAAGCACAGTTTCTCATGACTCTTCGTTCAGCAACAATGCATGGAACATCTACCAAATTGTGTTAGGCATTGTTTAAAGATTGAGAATATAGAAATAAATAAGAGAGGCAAAGTTCTGCCCTCAAAAAATTCACAACTTAATCAAGGGGCTTAGAAAATAAAGAAGTAATCAGCGAATACGTGAACGAGTAAGGAAGAATAAGTAAGTAAACAAAAATGAGTGATCAGAATTATGAAGGCCTAAGTGGTCTGGGTTATAGAGCGAGGGAGTATGGAAAGGAAAGGTTGCACAGGGTAGTCAGAGAGGCCTGGCTAGGGAGGTGATTTCAGCTGAGGCCTCAGGAAAGAGAAGCGGCCAGGTATGGGATGAATGAGCCAGGGAAAACAAAACAGGGGCCACTCTTCATGTGCCTTGAAATATTTTTGACATACCTCCAAACGATCGATAAATCCTGACTTTTTTCTACTCTTATCTGTTTACTTTTTGTTTTTGTTCCCTGACTCCATGTTAAAAATTCTTCCTAATTTTCTTAACTTTACCATATTTCATTTTAAACAGTGTGAGTTAGAAATTGTCTGGACAGCTCGCAAATAAAGACAGAAAAGACAAGTTGGAAATCAGAAGGGATTCTGATTTTGTAAAAAATTCAGTGAAATCTGTTTTGATTGTTCAATTGCATATGGAAAGTTCAATGGTGAAATTAGAACCTAGATTGACAGATACATACTGTATGAATTATGATATTGATTTACAAGCTTTGAGCGAAGCAGGAGAACTTTTTGTATGATGTAATTCTGTAGTATTTGATATTATGTACTTTCCTCCACCAAAAATGTTTATGAACATGCCAGACAGAAAGTTGGAAAATAAGAACACTCTTTCTTACCTTTCCCCACCCCTCAATCTTTTTGGACCCCAGAGATGATGAGATGGAGGGATTTGGAAGGAGATCCTGTGACTACCATTGACCATCTTGGGCACTGGAAATTCTCCCAGAGGATGCACTATTTCTCTCCCTCTTCACACTTACTGTTCAGATTTCTTGAAACTTCTTCTTAGCTTTTTAGTTGTTCCGGTAACACTTTCCACTGTGCATTGGATTTATGAGTCCTGCCTGCAGTGTGTATCTGGAAATTTATACTACAAACATACTTCATGTTATTACTGTTTGCAGATATTTTATTTCTTATAAATTGAAGGTTTATGGCAACATTGAGTTCTGCAAACTTGGTGCCTTTTTTTCCTACAACAAGTGCTCACTTTGTGTCTTTATGTCAGAATTTTTTCAAAATAAAGTATTTTTAATTGACATGCATACTTTTTTTAAAGACATAATGCCTTGCACACTTAATAGACTACAGTATAATGTAAACATAACTTTTATGTGCACTTTGGAAACCAAAAAATTTGTGTGACTCATTTTATTGTGATACTTGCTTTATTGCAATGGTCTGGAACCCAACTCACAAAATCTCCGAGGAATGGCTGTATTCATTATCTTCCTGTATGTTTGTGGATACGTGTGTATTGTATTCTGAGACTTGAGCTCAATGCAAAAAGGGGACTTAAATTTGCATTCTTTTTGGAAGCACACGTTGAATGTTACCAGCAAATTACTTTGTGTTTAGTAATCTAAGTCATGGTTTAGAAAGAAGAGTCTTCTCCTCAGATGAGTACTGTGTTTCACTCCCAAAAAGAAGTCATAGTTTCTTCTTCTATTTCATGGTGGACTTGGGACATGTAATAACTATGTCTGCATTTAGGATGGGCCCTCCAAGAATTTGAACCATTGACTGGGGCCATGCTTTCTTCATGAGTATGTTCAACAGAGACATTTGGAACTGAAAACTAAGATCACTAATATTTTTTAACTTCTTGTACTTGACTAGACAAAAAACAAAGTACTTTGTGTGGGCAACTTCCACGAGTCAGTATAAATATAGCCCTACTTTAAAATGTTATGCATTTCTCCTCATGGCAGTGACATTATTTTGCATACAGCATCAGGACAAATCTGAAAAACTTTTTCCCCAACAATAAAAAATTCACATTTACACCAAAGTTTATTCTTCCCTTGTGCATGTTCCTCAATACTCTGGAAATTCCTATAGTGTACTAAGATTATGACAGTTAAGTCTTGGATATATACATTGTTTTGTTAAAGAAAACCAGTGTTTATTTTCTTTTTTAAAAAAAGAATTTTTCTATATAGGCTCCCCAAAATGTTGACTTTTGAAAGTCACATTGAAAATACCGAGGACAGAATATAAAATATCAAGGACATACTATAAAATATCAAGGAAATAATATAAAATGTCAGGATACACATTTATTTTGTTACTTTTCACTGAATATAAAACTATTGCCCATTGTTGTTAAAGGATGGGCTTATATCTTTTGTTTGTCTGATTGACCTTAAAGAGATAACTGATGTCCAGCTGACTTACTGTTACATATTTATTAGAATAAAAATTAGTAATCCTTAAGAAAATAAAGAAGTCCTCTAACATCAGTGGTGCTGCCAGCCCTGGGGACAGGCAGGAGAAGGGCTCTTGTTCATATTCCTTTGTTTTCTTATTTCCCAGTTCGAGGCTCCTGTCCCATACACTTGGTTTAATCCACCTAATAAGTCACTTGTTTTAATCTTCCTAATAAATCAGCCGTGCCATTCTCAGGCAGTCTGTTAATAGTAGCGGTGAGGATGTTCATGAAGATGATGATGATGGTGGTGATGGTAATGAAAGTGGCAACACTTATCAACTACTGGGCGCTGGCAATGCTGTAAGTTGCTTTACATCCATTATCTCATAGAATCATCGGATGACCCTAGGAATTAATTCCTACCTTAGGATTTTAGGATGAGGACACTGATGCACAGAAGCGAAATCATTTATCTAAGGTCATAACTAATAATAATAAATCACAAAAAACAATTCCTAGCATCAGGTGAGCACTTACATTTACTGAGCTAGGCATTTGCAATGCATGAGCCAGTTCATTTAATTCTCACAGTATCATTGATGGTTCCAATATGCTCCTACTTGTAGATGGAGAAGGATTCTCAGTTCCAGAATTCAAGCCTTGGTCATCCTGAGTCTTCCACCTTCTATATCCGCCTATCTGTTATGCTGTATCCAATAACCAGATTGTGTTTTACCACAGACAGTACAGCTGCATAATTTTTAGAGTCAAAGATTTTCTGTGGTGGACAAAGGGTAAAAATTTTATTGCTGCGGTTTTTTTAATTGGGTAAGTTAGTTTCAGGCAACTAAGCTAATGGAGGACTGGGATGATTTTGCTCAGGACATAATGTAGAAAAGTTTATGCTACAGAAACAGTCTTGAACAAGCAGACACCCTTGTAAAAACCAAAATAGGATGTAAAAGGAATAAGAAAAGGGGGAAATTCCAGACCGTTTTGCTTTTGATCCTAAATTTGAGAGACAATGTCTTTTACAGAACAGAAATGAATTCCATCGCCTTTACATAGAATAAAATAAACTAAGGCATTATATATTCATAATGCAATTTATCTTCTCAGAAAGCATTAAGGTTCTTGTAGTCAGCAACAATTAAGTTTATTTGTTCATTATCCAAGTTTTTATTATACTGGATGTTGTGATGGTATCCTTGAAGGAATATAAAATATATGTAGTTATATAAGAATAGTACAAAACAACATTCTGAGAACCAAATAATTTTCCACGAATTAAGTGCAGAAAGGCTGCAGAATCAAGAAAGGAAAACTTCCAAGGTAAATGATTTCTGAGGTACTGGTGATTATACAAGAGTGGACTCAAGAGAGAGGCTTTTCAGGTTGAAAGGATATGATGATAGTAATACTTAGGGATTCAGTTGGAACCAAATTATTCAAAATGATGTTATTATTTTCTTAGCCTCTGAAATATTTAATGAGAAAAATAGTATTTAGATCCTAAAATCGATTCATATTTTGTCACTATTACTATGTTAGTCATTGTGAAGCACATTGCTGAAGTTTGAATGTGAGCAGCTTCAATTGTAATAAAGTTCGTAATTTAGATACACTCTTGGAAAATTTCAGATTGAGTTATACAGAATAATAATTTTGCTATCAGTTTATATTACAATTTGGAAAATTGACTTTATTTTTTAAAGTGGCAATAAAAATCAGTAAAAACTATAATTAAGAGTCACCTTCAAAGTATCTCCTCTTTACAAAACCTAAATATGAGTATTTTGTCAAGGGCTTTGGAAGTACAAAGAATAATTCCATTGCAATGGGTATTCTCAATCCATTTAAAATTCCTCCCTGTCGCTTCTGTTATTATTTGTCCACTCTTCCTTAAGATCGCTGAGTAAACAAACTCATCATCTGATCCCAGTACTTATCAAAACATTCCTACTTTATATTCAATTTTCCATTTTGAGGGAATTCTCAAAATGGCAGCAGGCAGGCATGTGCAAAGGGCTCTGGAAGGGGAGATGGGGTAGGGAACATGCTAGGAAAGAAGGTAAGTTGGTGGTGTCTGGAGTCAGATTGATGATTTCCCAGGTATTTGGAGGCTGTGTGTTCTACAAAAGCATTGGGTTCAGTTTGAGAGGTTGCAGACAGGTAGATGAAATACTGAGGCTGTCATATTGACCACCATATTCCCTTTGCACACTATCAGAAGGCCCTTGCTTGGTGGCCTAGATGGAAATTGTATATGTTAAAACTAACTTAGAGAATTCAGTCTACATGTAAGGAGGACAGACAACCCTGAAATTAGGTTGAGTTTCGGGGGTCATAAAGGATATCGTGGCGTAGTTTCTTAATTTCCATGAGAATAAACCCATTATTATAAAATGTTCTGTAAATTTTACTGTGGACACCCAAGGTGGTTTAACATGAAAATTTGAACATTGTGTCTAGTATTATTACAACTTCATGTTTTTGTAGAGTAGAAAATACTAAGAAATTAGAATAAAATAAAATCTGGATTTGTATTGAGAATTTTTTAACATTATTTTTGCTTCTCTTAAATATTATCCATTTTTGGATTTATATACTATATGATCAAATAGCAAACAAAGAAAAACTAAATGGTAGTTGGTGATATTATGGTCAACTTTTCTTCTTAATGTTTATTTATATTGCTATATGTTTATAAAAAATGAACAAATGTTACTCTTTCAAAAAGGAAACAATAACTGTCATTTTTAGAAAGAGGAAAATGGAAATGGAATCCTGATTCTAAACTAATGGTGAGTCGAAGTAAATAAAATCCATTCGGGACTAAACTGCTAAATGTCATGACATATCATTTTTTTGTAAAAAAAAATTATAATTGTTTAAAATGACAGCTTTGTATGATAAATAATATTTTATTTTGGGTGAAATAAGCTAAAACATTATGTAATTATGAAAAGACAAATAGAGTTTTTGTGCTTGTATTACTTAGAATTGCTGGGAGACAACAATTAAATGACATCATATACACACATATACATATGCACAAATGTAATTATAAATATTGAAAAACTATGGCATAAAAGTGAACATGGAGAGCCAACTTAGACTAGAGGGACAAGGAAAGTTTTCTGGGGGAGTCTCATATAGCTAACATAGGGGGCAGAGTAAAACAAAGCAATGAGTACAGCTTTTAAAGAGTTCAGAACAGTGCCTAGCATGTAGCAGGGACTATATATATATTTAATAGACAAAACTAGACTAATGAATTTGTTAATAAACAAATGCATACATAAACCAATAAAGAAAAAAATCCTTTGAGATGCTGTCCCTACTTGTGTACTGTGGAGAGAAGGTAGGTAGAAAAGGGCTATGGAATTAAAAATGGAAACAGGGTAACCCCTTCGGGTTCCCTCTCACTGTGGGAGCTTTTCTGTCCTCTCAGTAAATCCTGCTTAAAAAAAAAAAAGAAAGAAGAAGAAAACAAAAAACAAAACTTCTGTGGGAAAGAAAGAATATTTTTAGGAAGGTCTTAATTTAAAAACAATAGCTGAGCAAAATAATTTGGCATTAAAGTATTAATGTCACACACCTTGATACTCTGACAGAATAATGGCAACGGCAATAATAACTCATAGTAAATATGAATTTCTAAGGGCGGATAGTTCACTGATAATAGGGTATTATCAGTGTGTGAAAATATCCCACTTGGACATGTCTTAATCATTTAATCATATATCATCAGGTTTAAATTTATTTATTTATTTAATTTGGAGACAAGATCTCACTTGCTCTATCACACAGGTTGGAGTGCAGTGTGGCGTAAGCAAAGGTTCTGCAGCCTTGAACTCCTGGGCTCAAGTGATTCTCCTGTCTAAGCCTCCTGAGTAGGTAGGCACGTGTCATCACGCCTGGCTAATTTTCTATAGAGATGGGGGTCTTGTTATTTTACCCAAGCTGGTCTCCAACTCTTGGGCTCAAGCAATCCTCCTGCCTTAGCCTCCTAAAGTGATGGGGTTACAAATGTAAGCCACCGAGTCCAGCCAATTTATCAGTTTTTCATCAGTCTGTTACTTTGTGTTTTTAGAAACAATTGTTCAGAAACTTGATATGAGTTAGCCAGACTCCTCTACATGGTATTAGTCTTCATATAATGTGCTTGGCATCTACTTACTCCCGATGCTATTAAGACGAAGACTGAAGTAAAATTATTTGGTGGTGCCTAAGAAGGGGCATGCAGTTTGATTAATTACATAGAAGAAGGCGGGATCTGACTTGGTATAGTAATTTTTGGACTTCATATTCTCCTTGGTTCCAAAAATGAATCACATGGACAACACATGACCTAAAATACTGGAAATTCTCAAAATAATAAGTAATGGCTATTGATGTCACAATGAAATATATCTTTCATAGGAGCAGAACATATTGAATTTGTTTTCTTCTGTAAATTCGCCAATGAAAATCAATTTATGATGATATTTCAAGAAGAGATTTCTACTCAAACAAGCAACAGAGTGTCAAGAAAATAGAAACTGTAAATGAAATAGGGCCTTATGAAATCCCTAAAAATGTGTGGAGAGTCCACTGTATGCCACTGGAAGGATCAAAGGGTGTACAGTGAACACTCTGTATCTGCGGTTCCTCATTCAAACATAGATTGAAAATATTTTTTAAAAAGAAGCAATTTTTAAAAGATTAAAAAAATTAAAAAATACAGTATAATTATCTATATAGCATTTACATTGTGTTAGGTATTATTAGTAATGTAGAGATTATTTAAAGCATACATAAGCATGTGGGTAGGTCATATGTAAATACTACACTATTTTACATAAGGGACACAGGCATCTGTAGAGTTTGGTATCCAAACCATTTCTCCATGGGTACTGAGGGAAAACTGCAATTATGAGAGGACAAATAGACTTTTTGTGCTTGTATTACTTAGAATTGCTGAGAGATAATTAAATGACATCAAATACACACACATATGCATATGCACAAATGTAATTATAAATATGAAAAATCTATGGCATAAAAGTGAACAGGGGGAGCTAACTTAGACTAGAGGGACAAGGAAAAGTTTTCTAGGGGAGTCTCGTATAGCTGACATGAACTAAGAGAAGGAGACAATCAAGTACAAAGTAGGGTGGGAGAGAGATATTTCTAGGCAGATTAATGTTTGCATGAAGGCTTGAGGGAATCACTTCGCTTTTCTCCCAGAACTGGAAGAAGAACACTGTTAAAGGAGAACAGTTGGAAGAAGGGCAAGCAGCAGAGCCCAGGAGGAAGACAGGGCCCTAAGTGCTCCACATCTTGTAGGTAGTGGTGGGCCAATGACCGATACAAACCATGACTGTATGATTGAAATCACCTCCACATATAAAATTAGGCATAATGATGTTTACATATAACAGTGCAAAAAAGCCTCTTGATTCCAGGAGTCTTAAATAGCTTTGGCTGTGAGATTCATGGTTTAAAAATAGAACTGGTTATAAGTAATTTAAAGAAACAGTCTTCTAAACTGTTATCCTTTGTCCTCTTTAGGCCTAGGTACCAAATGGGTAGCCATGCGTAAATTTGCCAATCTGAGTCTAGGGAAGGCAGTGACTACATTTATTGAGCATTTACAACATCAGTCTCATGGCACACATCGTTTCATCTAATCCTCATAACCACCCTTTGAGGTGGATATTATATATTATTTTCCTCATTTTAACATAAGAGGACACCGATTCCCAAGAAATGGAGTAAATTTCCAAAGGTGAATAAATGAAAGCTCCAAGAGTCAAATTTGAGTCTTCTCAGTTTATGAAATTTCGACTGGGTTATACTGGAGTGTAATCATTCCTCAGCAGTCAAGATTTTGTTTTTTTTATATTGAATCTTCTGAGATAAAATATCCTAGTTGATGTCAGTAGCCTCTGTTCACTTCTTTTGCTCAATCCTTTATTCATAAATCCAAGCATTCAAGCATTTAAGCAGTTGCTTCGTAAGCATTAATTGAAGACCTAGTAAGAACCTGTGAAACCACTGAGGAGAGGAGAAGATGAAAGAATGGGACGGGGGAAGAGATATAAAGATGTAGAAGACTGAGGGTCTCCCTACAAGGAACTTATATTAGGAAAACTAAGTCTTATATACACAAACTATAAAACAGTATATAGTATGTGCTGGGCTACAAGAGAAATACAGGTTAAGATTAATTCATACTGTGCCCTTAAAACACAAGTAAGGTGTTGATGGATAGATATGTAACAGAAGCGTATTCCAAAACAAGCTTTCATAATTTCGAAAGACATTTGCTCTAATGCCATTTCAGAACCTCTTTCTCAGATTCATCAAACTGAAAGAGTACAGAGCACTTTGTTCTTACCAGAGACCCAGAAAAAGTTAAAGAAAGCTAGGGATTGAGTTGAATTTTTCTGGGGCCTTCAGTATGATTCCTTCTTCCTGCTCCCTTTCTTCCTTATGTCAAATAGGCTAATGAAGAAGGATTGAAGTAGTAGTCTTCCAGGCCAAAGCGGAGAAGCTACATTGGTGTTGTGCCAGGCTCGCCACCCCAGCTGTTTCTGCCTGGTATCTCCGTTGAGCTCAACGCCCAGGAGCTAAGCGCCCAGCTCCTCCACGGAGTGAGGCCCCTTTCTCCAGCTCCTCCGCGAGCTGGCTATGGTGGCGGCGGAACGAGGGCCACCGAAGGCGGCTGTGGCACGAAGTCCACCTCCAGGGCCCTGGCGGCAGTGGAGCTAGGCCCCCCAGCGGTGGCGGCAGAGCTAGGTCTCCTACGGTGGGCCACAGCAGCGGCAGTGCCAGGCCCAGGACTGCGTTGGAGCGAGGCCCCGTAAGACCCCAGGGTTGAGGCGGAGTGAGGCCCTCTGGCCGTGTCGGTGGTGGAGGGAGGCCAGTGCCTTCAGGAGATGCATTTTCCTGGGCACCTGGCTCATATTTCTAAGACTTTGGCCGCATCTCCTCAGCCATGAGATCGGGATCCAGCCTGCTGAGACCTAACCATGGAACACTGATCACACCATGAAACTTGTTGAGAGTTCAGGCCGTCCAACTTTGGATTGTCCAGAGTCTCATCAGATCACCTTGTCTCATGGCTGTTGCAAAGTTTGTAAAGGTTATGACTTTTGTTCTGAGAGGCATAACTGCATGGAGAATTCTGTTTGCAGACATCTGAATGACAGGGCTGTTTGTAGCTGTCGAGATGGTTTTAGGGCTCTTTGAGAGGATAATGCCTACTGTGAAGAAATTAACAAAGAAGTCCTGAAACGTAGATGAGAAAGCAAAGACCTAGAATGTTCACAATAATTTTTAAAAGGAAGAGCAAAGTTTTAAGACTTTCACTTATTATTTCAAAATGTACTTTATTTTATTTTATTTTAAAATTTTTATTGTAAAGATGTGGGGTACAATTCAGGGTTAGGTATACAAACATTGATCATGCAGGAACCCCTACAAAATTTACCTTAAAGTTAGTTATCAAAACAGGGTGGTAGTGGCATAAGGATAGTCATATAGATCAATGTAATGATATTGACAGTCCAGAAATAAATTCTTATATTTGTAGCCAATTGACTTTGGACAAATGTGCCAAGGCAAACAAATGATTCTGGGACTACTGAATATTCACAAGCCAAAATATGTGCTTCAACTCATATCATACACAAACATACACTCAAAATATATCATTTACTTAGATGCAAGAATAAAAATAGTAAAATGTTTAGAAGAAAATGGGAAAAAATATTTGAAACCTTGAGTTAGGCAAATATTTCTTACATATGACACCAAAGCATGGTCTATAAAAGGGAAAACTGATAAATTTTACCTCATCAAAATTCAAAGCTTTTGCATTATGAAAGAAACCATTAAAAAGATGAAAAGGGGGCCGCAGACTGGGGGAAAATATTTATAAAATATGCAAACACGCTCATAATAAAATATTATTTTACCCAAAATACAGTAATTATAACAAACAAATAAAACAATAATAAATGTTGGTGAGGATGTAGACAAAACGGAAAACTCTCATAAGTCGATTATGGGAAGGTAAAATTGAGCAGTACTTTGAAAACAGTTTGCCGGGCTCGGTGGCTCAGCCTGAAATCCCGCGCCTTTGGGAGGCTGAGGTGAGTGACTTGCCTGAGCCCGAGGGTTCGAGACCCGCCTGGGCAGCGAGACCTCATCTCTGCAATAAATAAAAAAAATCAGCCGGCCGTGGTAGCGCGCGCCTGTAATTCCGGCTACTCGGAAGGCTGAGGCAGAAGGATCGCCAGAGCCCAGCAGGCGAGGCTGCAGTGGCTGGGAGCGGCCACTGCACTCCGGTCTGGGCGACAGAGTGAGACTCGGACTCAAAAAAAAGAAAACAGATTGATGGCCGAACTCGGTGGCTCGGCCTATGGTCCCGCGCTTTGGGAGGCCGAGGTGAGTGGATTGCCTGGGCCCGCGTGTTTGAGATCTGCCTGGGCGGCTTGGCGGGACCTCGTCTCTACAATAAGTCAGAAGGCTGGCCGGGTGTGGTGGCTCGCGCCGGTGGTTCCGGCTGCTTGGAGGGCTGAGGCGGATCGCCGGGGCCCAGCGGGTCGAGGCTGCGGTGGCCGGGGGCGACCACTGCTCTCCAGTCTGGGCGGCGGAGTGGGACTCCAACTCAAAACAAGGAGAAAAAAGAAAAAGAAAAACAGTGTGATAGTTATGAAAAAATTAAACATAAAACTATCATAAGACCCAACAATGCATTTCTAGGTATCTACCTAAGATAAAAATAACTATGTCCATATAAAGCCTTACATATAATGTTGTACGTTATAAATGTTACATGCACATAGTTGTAATATTTATTATAAGTAAAAACTGGAAACAAGTGCTCATTAACTAGTGAATGGATAAATTAAATATGGCATTCCATACATAAAGCACTATTCAGTAATTTAAAAGGAATGAACTATGAATATATCTTGCATCATAGATGAACCTCAAAACTTATGCAAAGTGAAAGAATTATTTGTCATACCCAAGAGAGCAAATGTTATATGAATTCAATGTATAAGAATATAAAATATTCAAAAAAAAGTCAAAATTTTCAAGACAAAGTAAATTCACAGTTGTCTGGGCCTGAAAGGGAGTGAAGAACAAAAGTTTTAATGGTAAATAGACATGAGCTACCTTTTTTTTTTTTTAGTAGGGTGGAGAATGAAAATTTCTAAAACTGATTCATGATGGTGGTTTCATTACTCAGTAAAGTTACTAAAATCATTGAGTTGTACATTTGAAATGAATAAATTTTATGATACAGAAAATATGTCACAATAAAGTTGTTGAAAATCTAAAAAAAAAAAAAGAAGGATTGAAGTGAGAGGAAGTTTTCAAAACATTTTGTTTTGTTTTATTTAAAATACACTGCTGAGTTCTCAGGTTGGCAGGATCTGGTAACGGAAGAGGAAGGGGAAGTGGAGATAAGACAAGATAATGGAGGTTTTGAATATCAGATTATAGAGTTTAGATTTTCTATTATGGGCAACATAGAAAATCTTGAAGTTTGTTTGTTTACATAACCAGTTGCCTAATTAGAGGAAATAACTTGAACAGGATAATACTTTTACCAATTATAGAAAGAAATCTTATGCATAGATGATGTTAAAGCGTATTGTTTGCTTAATTTAACCTCTTTAAGAGCTATTTTATGTTCAGGCAGTGGTTCCCTAGATTATTATTTTTAACAGTACTTGACAGGGGAGTTCTATCTCAAAACTAATGCCAAGAGTCAACAAAATTGCAGTCAATATTGGTTGTGTTCAAACAAAAATTTACATATTTCAACTATCCCTCAGACTAGAATTCATTTCCTTTCCCAGTTTCACAAAGGAAATGTTCTTTCCTGGTGTTTCCTTTGATATGTAAGGTCAAAGAGTTAATTGTTCTTTTTTTTTTTTTTTTTAAGAGCGTGCTCAACATGGACTTTTGGTTTCTCTCTGCAACTTCACCATCTTCGAAGTCTTGAAGTTAGATTTTAATAATATCATAATCCATAACCTTTTGTTTCAAGATTTTTTTTTCAGAAAATCAAATGGAGGGTATCTATATTAAATATTGATTTTTTTAAAAAGACATCTCTTTTTCTTTTCCTTTTTCCTTTCCTCTCCCTAGAAATTGAAAAAAGATATCAGTGAAGAGGTTAATAACCTTTAAGAAATCTATTATACATTTTATCTTTCTATTTAGGTTTATTCAATTTTCTTTACTGAATTATAGTTATAGAGTTTTGGTAACATTTCATCTCAATAATTCTATGTTTTGAGCAATTATTTCTATTTGTAGGTCATTTTAAACCATCACATGGGTGTATGAAAAGCATTTTAATACCACATTGATTTATAATTTTGACATTGAGATGTTCTATCATAAGAGTCCAGTCTAAAATACAATTAAAAAAATAAACTTGGAAGTGATATTATTTTTATCTTATGTCAAAATTTTAATGACATATTTGTTGCACACTGTCCCATACTAATACTAACTACCTATTATTATATATAATAGGCATATATATATATTGAATGCCCATCTCTGCCAGACACTGCTTTACAGAAAGTGTTGTAAAAACTCCCAAGAAATAAATGCAACTGTCATGGTCTAAATTGTGTCCTCTTCCATATTCATATATTGAAGCCCTAACCCCCAATGGGACAGTATTTGGAGATTAATTTGGTAATTAAAGTTAAATGGGGTCATAAGGGTGGGATCCTAATAGGATAAAATTGGTGACCTTCTAAGAAGAGGAAGAGAAACAGATCTGTCACTGAGAACACATCGAGAAGACACTGTCTACAAGCCAGGAAGACAGCTCTCACCAGAACCCTACTATTCTGACACCCCAATTTCAGACTTTCAGCCTACAGAACTGAGAAGATAGATTTCTGTAGTTTAAGCCACCCAGTCTATGGTATTCCGTGCAGTGACCCAAGTTGACTGATGCAATTTCTGCCCCATTTTGAGGATTAGGAATCGAACTGAGAGGTCAACAGCAAAACTGCCATTTGATCCAGAGCATCTGGCTACAAAAGTCCATTCTTCAGATTTCGCTCTGAATTCTGAGCCAGAAAATAGTGAATATAGATAACCTTTTACAAAATAGCAAATGCTTCAGCTGTTAGTTGTTTTTATTTTAATTTTACAGGTTTAACAAACCATACACAAAACGAGTGAGCTGTTCGCTTGCTCCCCCATATCATCAGATTTTTGTGTTCTAGCACACTGTTATTATTTGAGTTCCAGGTTAATGTTGAAAATGTTGTGCCGAATAACATTGTTATGTTGATTAAATTCAAAAAACAAAGATTTACTATTGCTGTATTTGCTTTTTGTAAAAACATACTAAATACAAAATATCCAGTGTTGTGCCTGAAACTAATTGGCAGTATCCCATTAAACCATATTAAAGTTAACATCTATTAATTAGATTAGGAATTCAGTGAGAATGACAGCTGCTAGTGCCTTTTACAGTTACTTTGTTTCTTTATATTCCATATGGCAGAAATCACATAATGCTTTTTTCTTCATTGAAATAAACACTTGAGATAAAAAGGTTTGACTTAATGTGGGCATTTGTTTTTCTTTCTTCTCTTTAAATTTTTTTTGGGGGGGAAAGCTAAACTATCTTTTTTCTTTCCTTTTTCACAGGTTTTCACCAGCCATATTTTTTTATCTGATTAGCATCGTTCCATCATTATGGCTTCTTGAATTGCATCATGAGACCCAGGTACTTCTTTTTGGAAAGCAGGAAATTGAAATATTCAGCAATAAGCTACTTTCACAGTATGATTTGATTTATTTCAGAAATGCACTTTTTTAAGGGGTTGAAGTTCAATTCAAGAATTGAATAAATGAGGCCATCAGCAAAAGAAAGTTAATTCATATTCTATCAAAAAAGCAATACAAATTTACATTTATTTAAGATTACATAACTAATTAACATGTTGTGTTAGAAATCTTGTTACTAAGACCCTCTCCACCCCACCCTGCAACATGCTAGAGTTTACGTAGAGACATGGAAATTTGATTTTAACCCTTATTGTACTAAGAATGGACAAGCCTCAGTAATCTGGTATCTTGTAAAATGACACTTTTAGGAACTATAAAAACAAAAACAAAACTTTTATCTGTACTCAGCTATATAATATATAAATACAATTAAACTTGTAGCTGTCTCATAGTACAGGCTGTGCAGATTACAGGAGATTCACTTTTGGGAGTCCCATGAGCTGTCTTAGTGAAATAGAAATTCTATTTTAGAGCCCTGAAACTAAGGTTAAAGAAAAGGAGCCTTGGGACCCACCATGTGACAGGTGGGCGTATATGTATTAAGCTACATTGACCTAGAAACTAAACAGCAGCTTCCAATAAGGGTCTTTAATTTATTACAGAGATTTATAATTGAGTTTCTTCCTACACAGACAACTGAACTGAACTCAGGCTCTATGCTGGGTTCAGTTGTTCACTGTTGATGCTCCTGAACAACTCTGGGAGGTCCAAGTTAGGAAAGTCCACCAAACTCAGCTTAGACTTCAAAGTTCAGGTTACAGGACTATATGTTATGGTATAATATTATTTTGGTACCTTTACTGAAAAAGTGCTTTAGGCAAGATCTCAAAACAATTTTACCCTATACGGATTTCTTTGCTATAGTTGGTCATTTTATAGCAAGGTTAAGTCTCCAGTATACCTGGAAAAGACTTGCTCCAATTTTTAGGCATACTGAGGGGAATTTGGTTCTGTGGACTCTTTTTGATTAATTACACAACCACATGCCAATAATGTAGGCATGAAGAAACTCTTTTCCTCCTTAAATCTCCTGTTAAAAAATATTATAGTCATAGGCTATCTTTATGTCTGTAGCAAAAGTATTTTTGTTACTGTAGATTGGTTATTTCAAGTCATCATGGCCTTTTAAACTATACTGTAAGAGCTAGAAGACTTTTTCAATCTCTCTACTACTTACTACTTTCAGGGGCATGAAAATAAGCTCTGGTGATTTGAATCAATTTTTTCCTTCACATCCAATTCTATGACATGGCTATCATCCACAATAACAATTCATTTCCCCAAATGCTTTTATAATATAAATTCGTTGCACAGTTAATTGATATACAGGTCAAATCCCATTACAACAAATAGCATGCAACCAAAAGCTCTCTTTCTAATAAAAAAAGATTTCTGAGCCCCGGGCAGTACCTCTCTAATTTTCATACTACAAAAGAAATTGAACCTTTAGTAGTAATGGATTTGACTCATTTTGACACTGAGAATTAAAATGAAGGCCCACAGATTGAATTGGGCAGGGTGAGTAGAGATGGAAGCAGAAAAAAGTAAAAGAAACAAAAAAGTACTGAAATTGCATTTAAAGAAATAAGAAACGACAGAATAAAGAGAGTTAACAGCAACCCTAGTCTACTCATTTAGAAAATTTTGATTGTGACAATAATTGTTTTTCTTCACATAGACCCCTGTACTTTCATAAACATTTTCTCATTTATGGACTCAGTAACTCCATAAGTTAAGCATAGTACATACATTTCTATTTTATAGACGAGGCCTCTGAGGCTCAGAAAGGTTAAGTAATTTTCCTAAGGCCAAACAGCCCATCAACAGCAGTGCTGGGACTTAGAATCTAATGGGCATGAATTCCATTAAACCACACTGCCTTTCTCAGTTGTGTGTTTTCTGTTTTAGAGCAGTTTGCATTAGAATTATATAAGTTTTTCATGATGAAAAAGAGTAATGTAGTTTCCTTTCATAGTTTCCATTTACTCTATATCCTAAATATACATATTCTAGAGAGTTGGCATTAAGAAAATATCCTGATCTATTTCATGAAGACATTTGCTCTAGAAGACCAAACTGATACTTTAATTCCTGAATCTGGCTGGGTCTACATGTATGGGAACAAAACAGTTAGGACAGTGATTGTGACCTTAGCTCTTAGGTCTATTTATGAAATAGCACAATTAAAGTAATGGGAACATTCTGGTCTTGATGGTGTCACAGTCTGTTATGACCCAAAGGATTATTTTTGAAGCTAAGAGTTTTATAGTCACAGCCCATGAAAAAAATGGCATGTTGGTAGCCAGACCATCGACATGAACTCATCTATACAGTGCTGAATGTAAACAATATAACAACAAAAAACAGTACAAATCAGGCTAGACTCTAGGAGTCAAATCCCTTGTTCACCGCAGTCTCAATGTAGATATCACTTAAAGGAGAGTCTTGGCCATTGCCTTGCTAAGCTATGGTTTGATCATGTGCTCTTTGAGCTATGGTCAAGCCATGTTTTCTTAAGCTTTCGCCCCCTTCCCTACCTTGGGGAGGTGAATCTCCTCTTTCTCTCTAATTTACTTTCTAAATAAACTATGTTTTCTAATCTAAAATTTTACTTTCTAAATAAGTTATATTTTCTAATCTAAAATTTTACTTTCTAAATAAACTATGCTTTCTAATCTAAAAAAAGGAGAGTCTTTTTAGTCAATAACAAATAGAGTAACAAAAGTAGAGAATAACTCAGCTAAGTCTTAATACCATAATATAACTACGAAGCTACATGCTTCCAACTTATCATCTACTGCTCTAAAAGGATGGCTTTTTTTTCTTAAATAACAAGATGTTTATGGATTTTTAGTGATAAGAATGCCAAAAACATATTAAGGTCACTCTTAATATAAAGTGTTCTTTCATGCCTGCAAACAAAATGACCAAAATATATTTCCTATTGAAATAAATCTTTGATAGAGTCACAACACCATGCTGCAATGAGAATTTGTTGCTTGGTTCAAGATTTAATTTTTATCTTCATTATCTTTTCTTAGAGCCTTAGCGCTACACACACACACACACACACACACACACACACACACACACACAGTGTGCAAACAGCTGTATTTTTGCTCCTAGAGATATGGCATATGGCCATTTTTCTTAATTATTCTTGTCATCTCACCCATAACACTAGCTGTTTGGATGGAGGGTAGAAAAAAATAGCTTCTTGGCAGACTTTCTTTTCTACTTTTTCAAGTAGCTCATGGAATAATCTATGAAGTATCCAGAATAATTAAGAAAAATACCTTTTTTATGCCTTTTTTTGAAAAATAATTTCTCTCTAAATACAAACGTGTGATCGTGGAGGGGTGCTAGTGGTAGTGGTGGGGGTGATGACGTGTGTCTTTGTGTTTCAGAACTATGTTAACACTGCAGATGTTTAAAAACTCCTCAATTTTTTCCTTTAAATCAGTTTATAAAATATGCATTGGATAGAGCTACATTTTCAAGTGCCACCTCTTTCCTCTCTTGTATATGTTTTCCTTCTCTTACTGTACCTCAGATTCCTAGCACCTGGTAGATAAAAATCATGCATAGTTCACTTGTAGAAATTTATGTACAAAATGAGGAATAAGAAAGAAAAAAATGTCATTTTGTAAGTCTGTGTTTGAATTTTCCATATACCTAAATTGATATCTGAATTGACTCTAAAATATATGCTTTGGTGGGTGAACATGCTAATTTTTTAGGTTGCTATAGTGCTTGACAGGCAAGATTGAGAATAATTGAATTATTTACTTAAGCAAATTGGTGTTTTAGATAAAGAGGTTTCTGGATAAGGAACAAACTCTTTTTTTAATTTAATTTAATTTTATTTTATTTTTGAGTTGGAGTCTCACTCCGTCGCCCAGATTGGAGTGCAGTGGCATGCTCCTGGCCACCGCAGCCTCGACCTGCTGGGCTCTGGCGATCCTTCCACCTCAGCCTTCCAAGTAGCCGGAACTACAGGCATGCGCCACCACACCCAGCTAATTTTTTGATTTATTGTAGAGATGAGGTCTCGCCAAGTTGCCTGGGCGGGTCTCGAACCTGTGGGCTCAGGCAATCCACTCACCTCGGCCTCCCAAAGCGCTGGGATTACAGGCTGAGCCCGGCCTGAACAAGCTCTTAAAATACTGTAAATGCCTTAACCAAGATAGTACATGCTTTATTATTGTCTCTGGTTATTTGTTATAAAATTGTTGCTGAATTCAATAAAGAAACTTAGTTATCAATCTATAAATTTCAGAACTCTCCACAATGACTCAGCATTACATTCTCATGGACTGTGAAAAAATTAAACATGTACAGTTGACCCTCTTCTCATATTAATTAAAAAGTGATTTTTCAATCTCAAGCCCATGTTCTGGTTTTTGGAAATGTTTATGTGCTGTGTAAACACCATACATCTATTCATAATCTCTTGGAAGATCAAAGCCATTTAAAATTCTATCATATTGTGATATTTTTGTCATATTGTCTCTCACCTCTTCTTACCATTCTTAGCATTGCAGTATCCAATCAGAAGGGATGCCACAGAATACCAGCGTAAAAGAAGACTTCAACCAAACACTGACATCCAATGAACAAACCAATGGAGCAGATGATCTCATTGAAACGGTAAGAACTTTTTCCACCATATATTAAAGAATCTAGCAAATGGTGGACTTGGTGAGAATAACATGCGATATACCTCTCAGCTCATTCATGAAGAAATTTGTCAACTATTTAATTGTTTGGATCAGTAATTCACAAAATAATTATATTTTATATATTATTAAATATTCAATGTAAATAAGTATATAGATTATTAATAGATACATTAACAGATTTAGTTTATATATTAATAGATAGTATATATTTGTAGATATATTTAACTTGCAGCATTAAGGAACACAATACAGTATTAAGGAACACTTAAATCAGACAATATATGAACAAAGAGAAATGAAGACATTTGTGAAGGAATTATATAATTAAAAGATTTTGGAATATTACATATTAAATATATATATTCAAGGCCTTATTATTGTAGAGCAGTTTTAGGTTCATAGCAAAATTGAGAAGGTTCAGTCTTCCCATATGCACTGTGCCCATGCACTGACTCTCCATTCATCAAGCCTTGCACCAGAGTAAGTCATTTGTTAAAAATGATGAACCAACATTTCATTTTGGGGAATGCTAATGTAATTGGTATTTTGTTTTTAATTACAACTTCACCTGTTCTTTGCTACTATGTAAGGAAAGATATTAACTTTTGTATATCAATCTTTGCTGCTTCTTTCCCAATCAGCATACCTTATATTTTCTTTTCTTGCCTTATTGAATTAGCTAGGACTTCCACCTTATATATTTTTGATGCATATTAATAAGACAGAGAAGTTCTTCAGCCAAAATAGAATGACTATCCTTTCTTCCCATGTCTGATATTCAGCAAACTGATCATGGTATATTTTAAAATGACGTAAAGGGGAGACTCAAGGCCAAGGACCCTATCACTGAAACATGTTTTCAACAGTAAGATAGGCTATTGATTCTGTGGGATTTAAATAGAATGAATCATGGGTTCTAATTTAAGTTCCAATCACAACTTCTCTGTATCACATCAGACAAGTCATTTAGTCTGCCTCTCGGTTTTTCATCTGACAATTAAAAATCTTAATAGTTACCTTAAGATGTGCTTCCTCTATCACTTAAATAAAATGTATGTGAAGTTTCATAAGTGTAATATATGGACATGTGCAAACGAAATATTACTGATCTTCACTCATGGCTTCAATCAGCTTAGCATCACACCTTGTCTTTTATCCTTCCTTGACTTGTGCATTTTATATTAGGAAATGATGGAAAGAGGTAAATAAATTTTGCATAAACATAGTTAAGTCACTTGCATAAATAAATTAGAATCATTATCCAATCAACTTGAGATCTAAGTCCTTCCAGTCTTTAAAAGATTGAAACTTATAGGGTCAATAATATACTTTGAGACTTATTTAGAAATGTCAAGAGATGTCATCCAGGATACATGAGTGGGATATAAATTTCTCTGAGTCCAAGAATAAGGGCAAAATAAAATTTACTTGCTAGTTTAGGGATTATTGAATATTATGTTAAATAATCAGAATACAGATAATAACTATTAATTATTCTTTTTCTTTACAGGTAGGTAATGGATTAACATTTTTACAGTTTTATGGTAGGATGCAATAAAGTTTTAAACAATAAAAAGCAAAAGCAAAGATTTATACTGTGCCAAGAATATTTCCAGATTAGTAAATTCAGATTTCAAATCTATAAAAGAACAATATTGGAAGTATTTATGTTAATATGGAATTTATAAAATTTTGCTATGTGTTATACTTTGTTACAGAGTATAAAAATGAGATGAGATGTTTAAAACATGCAACATTGATTCTTTGAATATTATGTAGTTCAATTCAACTAGCAAGTGTAAGGTTTAAATTACCTGCTAGTTATAGACAACCTTATCTTAAGGACTGTATTAGAATTTTTTTTTTCTGCGTGTTCAGCTTAAAAGAGTTTTACTTTCTTTAGCAAGTGAAAAATAGTTCCAGAAAATGACTGTTCGCAAAAGCCGTCTTGATTGAAAGCCATGGTGAATAAGATTTCCCTCCCCAAAGTGGTAGCTCATAATCTTTCTGTCTCTGTGACATTTCTGTTAAATAGGCCAAAGTTTTTGTAAATAACTTATCTACAGTATGTGAGAAAGTTTGGACTTTGGGACTCCATCAGACATTCCTGTTAATGCTAATAATCGGAAGATGGCTTTTACCCATTGGAGGCGGGATCACTCGAGACCAGCTCTCTCAACTCCTTCTTATGTTTGTGGGGACAGCCGCTGACCTACTGGAATTCACAAGTGAGACCCTAGAAGAGCAAAATGTGAGGTAAGCAGGCCTTGAATGAAAAGGCCTTCTTTTCAAGGTCAGGACCATGCACCTATGTCTTTGTTCTGTTATTTATATTCTGTTTGAATAAGAATTTTTAGTATATCATACATCCAGTGTTAGGATCAGAGAATTTGCTGCTATTTAGATACATATTAGAAACCAGCACAGTCTTTATGTTTTAAATAATACATGAAGGAGATTTCTGATGGAGAAAGGGACATATTATATTCCCTGTGGGTGAGAATAGAAAAGCTCTGCATGTTTGCGTGACCACAGGTCAAGTGAAGCCTTGGTTATCTGAAAACCTTCTGGAGTGAAATGACCATCCCTAGCTCCTTTTCCCTATTCCCAAGTGTCAGGAGCATGGCCAATCATAAAATTCTCTTCTAGAGCACAGCATAGCTACAACCCCAAGAGAGCACCTAGGGAAGACATGCAGAAAACTCTCCTCTATCCAGTTGGGGAATTTACATTCCCTGGTGTAAATGGAGAGTGGGGCAGATGAGGTTTTATTTTACTAAATTTTATTTTTAGTCAGTTTTGTTCGAAGTGCCCAAAGGCTTTCTGGGATAGATGCCTATAAATTAAAACTTATTGAGTTGGTTCTTTTATTTTTGCCACAAGCAAATAAACTCAGAATCCATGATCACATCTGTTTATGGAACGACTTTCTTACCATTAGGGATTTAAGTCTCAGTGCCTGAATGTACTTTAAGCTTGGGTTGTTTTGCACTGTGCTATAAAAATAAATTGGAATGAGGCTGGCTTTTAATGCTACAGTTTACTTTATGCTGTGTTTCTCAACAACAAAACATAAAGCTGAACAAAATACACTAACTTACTGAGTAAATTTAATATCCCAATTATAACACAAATTATATTTATAACCATGTTTTATCTTTACAAGATCACTTCCTGTTTCATTTATACTAATTTTTCTTATTGTTTATTCTGTTGGCATATTCTTTTAAAAAATTCAATCTAAATCGATGCCTTGTCTTTAAGGTGTTGATTTTAGTTCTGGAGTTTTAGTGCCTTACATATGGTCAGTGTTTTACGTTGTATAATGTATTTTCAAATGAACTACAGTGTGGTTACATGATAAACATGAAGTCATTAAAAAGCATATCAACGCAATAAATATCTGCAGAGACACAGATATCACAATATAAAAGTAACTAACTCCACCCATATAGAAATAAATATGTACATGCACAATATCCAGGGAGATAAGAGGGAACATAGGATAGTAAAAGAGGTATCAAAGAGAGATAGGTTTTATGGAGTCAGTCATAAAAATGTGAGAAATGCCAAACTTATTTGTCTTAAAGGACAATTTAATAGTCCCGTTGGTAAGTGGCACCAAGGGACAATTTATTGATCTGTGTTTGCCAATGACTGTCAAATGTTAAGTGAGTTCTTAAATAAAATTATAATTTCCCAGAAAAGAAAGTAAATAATAACAAAACAAACAACAACAAAAAAGAAACTCTCAAACCTTAAAGTCATAGGGCATTCATTAATACACTAGCTACTACTTGGTTATCTAACATGTGCCAAGCACTGTGCTGGGAAGAGTTTGGCGAGCAAGTGATGAGCAAATGTTTGTAAAAGTCATGCAGTCCTATACCAATCAAGACTACTTCAATTCAGCAAGAATTTAGAGACCTCTTGATGTTTCAAGGACCTTAAATACCTCCAATTTCATCTACTACCTACAAATTCATCTGAAGTCTTCATAAATACATATTTTTATAATTTTTAACTTGTGTCAGGTGCCAAGAAGCTGATATGCAATTAAACTATGTTGTAATTTATTTGGTTAAGGTTTTAAGATTTGTATTCACTTTTCATTGTCTGAGATTGAAGTCATTTTTGTTTCTAATATTACTGCATTGTGTCAGTGGTCTTCTGTAATCCTGTACCACTCTTACATACTTCCATTACTGAAATACTTCTCCCTGCCCCCACAAAGTCAAGGTCCAAAAAGAATCTAGAACTGTTATCTCTCCTAAAAGTCAACTTCCAAGTTCTAATTTCCTGTCTTAGTTCTTACCTGTATTATAAGAATTGACACTGCAAATGTCTATTTTTTCAGATCCTTAATCCCTTCCCACTGGGACATAGTACTTTCTTTTGGGCTCAAATGAAAAAATCCTATTATAAGTAAAAGATATTTGTATCTAATAACAGGAAGGATTAGTTCACTGGAGGCTACTCAGCATTACACATTAGTATGATATTTTTATTTTCCCTTGTATTTTATTCCATATTTAGGGCTGATAGATTTAGTCAACAATGATTTCTACATCTCTTTCCTATATTTTGGCTCATATGCCAAATCCCATTTTTTTACGTTTAAATTAATCTTCTTTCTTTGACCCACATTAAAGATCATGTGCCTAATTTTTATGAATTTACATGTGATTGCAAATTCTGTGATCTTGCAATTTTCTCTTAACTGCTTTGTGAAGTTATAGTTTAAGTAACATAAAATTCAATAGTGTAATTCTATGATTCAATGATGTTTAGTAAATTATAGATTTATTTACTTCATAACCACAATGCAGGTGTAGGACATTCCCATCACTCTAAAAAGATTCCTTGTGGCTGTTTGCAGTCAATCTTCCTTCCCACCATCAACTCTAGGCAACTGCTGATACTTTCTGTCTCTATAGATTTTCCTTTTCCAGAAATTTCTTGGAAATGAAATTATAAAATATGTAGTCTTTAGTATCTGGGTTTTTTTTTTCACTTAGTTTTATGTTTCTGGGATTTATCCATGTTATATGTTTAGTTCCTCTAATGGTGTTCCATTGAATGCATATACCACATTTTGTATTATTCATCCAGTAGAAGATGTACAAGTGAATGACCACCATTTTTATTTTGCTATGAAGAATAATGTTGTTATGAACATTCACTCACAAACTTTAGCTTGCTATATTCTCACTTCTGTTTGGTAGATATCTTAAGAGTGGAATGGCTGGTTTTATGTTAATTATAGCTTTAACTTTTTAAGAAGCTGCCAATTTCTTTTAAAGTAGCTGTACCATTTTATGTATCCACCAGCAATGCATGAGAATTCCATTTTTCCCACATTCTCATCAACACCTTTTTCTCTGTCTTTTTGAATATAGCCTTCTAGTGGGTGTATGCGGCATCTCACTATAGCTTTAATTTGCATTTTTCTGATAATTAATGTTGTTGAGCATTGTTTTGTGTGATTATTGCCTAGTCATATATCTTCTTTGGCGAAGCGTCTGTTCAGATTTTTACCTATGTTTTATTTGGATTGTCTTTATTATTCTTGAGCTATAATAAGCATTACTTGCAGATCCTGGATACCTGTCCTTTATCAGACATATAAATGTAAACATTTCCTCCCTGTAATACAGCTTTTCATTTTTATAATATTGTCTTTTGAAGAACACATCTAAAAAATTTTGATGAAACCTAAATATATTCATTTTTGGGGTACATATTTTGCTTTTTGGTCTCATATCTAAGAAATATATTCCTTACCCCAAGTAAGAAATATTTTTACTTCTGTTTTCTTTTGGAAATTTTTAGCTCTTACATTTACTTCTATTATCCATTTTGGCTTAATTTTTATGTAAGGTGAGATGCTAAGTTCAGTTTTTAAAATTTGTTGCATTGTCCCAGCATTATTTGTTGTTCCAACTGGAATTAATTGTCCCAATACAATTCGTTGAAAAGACTCTTTCCCTATTAAATTGCCTAGGCATCTTTATCAAAAATCAATGGATCACAGATATGAAGATTTTTCTGTAAACTTTCTACTTCCATTGCTCTATATGTTTATCCTTATGACAGTATCACACTTTTATGATTACTGTACCTTTATAGTAAATTTTGAAATTAGATACTGTAAGTCCTCCATATATAATTAGTTTAAAGTTATCATTTTAACTATCCTAGGTGCTTTGCATTTCTATATAATTTTTATAATTATCTTGTCAAGTTCTTTAAAAAAAACTTGCATTAGTCATGACAGAGGTCAAATAGAACCTAATGATCAATTTGGGAAGAATTGGCACCTTAACAGTATTAAGTTTCCAGATCTGTGAACATAAAGTGTCTCATTCTTTGTTTAGATGTTTCTTAATTTCTCTTGGCAGTGTTTTGTAATTTTTAGTGTACAAATCACATTACCTTTCCTATTTTTTCCTAAATATTTTATTATTTTTGATAGCCTTACTAATAGAATTATTTTTTTAATTTTATTTTCACATTTTTATAGCTACTATAGAAACAAAATGTACTTCTGTATAATGATCTTGTACTCAACAATCATGCTCAACTTGCTTATTAGTTCTATCTTTTAGAGTTTTCTCCATATATAATCATGGTATTTGTGAATAGACTGTTATTATTCTTTATAACTTGCATGTCTTTAATTTCTTTTTCTTGCTTAATTGCACTGGTGATAATTCCTTTCAAAGTTCAACAGAAGCAGTGAGAGAGGACACTTCAATCTCAAGAGATAAGCGTTCTGTATTGTTCCATTAAGGATGATGTTGGCTATATGATTTGTATAAATGCCCTTTATCCATTTGAGGAAATTTCTTTTTATTTCAGATTATTGGGAGGTGTTTTATTTCCCCCCACGGGTGTTAAATTTTGTTAAATTATTTCTCTACTTTTATTGAGATGATTATGTGGTGGTTGTCCTTTATTCTATTAAAACAGTATATTGTGTTAATTAAATTTTAGATGTTAAGTCAACTTTGACTTTCTGGGATAAATTCCACTTGGTTATGATGAATAATTTTTATATACTATTGAATTTAGTTAGCTAACATTTTGTTAATTTTTATATGTATACTCATAAGGCATACTGATCTGTAGTATTCTTTTCCAATTGTGTCTTTTTCTGGTTTTGATAGTATTGGTCTCATCAAATACCTCAGGAAGCATCCCTCTTTCATTATTTTCTGAAAGACTTTGCATAGCATTGGTGTTGTTTCTTCTTTAAATATATTCTAAAATTTACCTAGGGATCCATAAGGGCCAAAGCTTTTCTTTGTGAGAAGATTTTTAAAATTACCATTTCAACATTACTTTTTATAGTTAGTTATTCCATTTAATCCTAAATCTGTTTTGATTATATTTAATTTCTAGGAAATTTTTCATTTCATCTATGCTGTTTGAATTTGTCTTAAAGTTGTCCACAATATTCACTTATACCAGTGTTTATTTTTGTGAGGTCAGTTGTAATACCCTCTTTTTTCATTCTTGAGTTTGACCATGTGTGCCTTTTCTGTATTTATTGGGTAGGAAGGTTGTCTACTTGTTGGTTTTGTTTAGTCAGGTTATTGATTTTGTTGATCTTTAAATATAACCAGCTTTTGATTTTATTGATTTTGTTCATTTCTATTCTCTTTTCCATTTCATTAGTTTCTACTTTGATGTTTAATTTTTCCTTACTTACTCTTGCTTTGGATTTAATCTATTCTTATTTTTTTTTAATTTCTGAAGATAGAAGCCTAGATTATTTATTTGAAAACTTTTTTTCTATTATAGACATCCAAAGCTATGAATTTTCTAAGCATTGCTTTGTCAGCATGCCATAAGTTTTGATATTTTTTGTTTGTTTGTTTAATGCAGTTCAAAATATTTTCCATTTTCTTCCGTGATTTTCCCTTTGACTCATGAGAAACTTAGAGGTAAGCTGCTTCATTTCCAAATATATGAGAATTCCTATAATTTTCTTTCTATCATTTTCTACTGGAGGCTCTAAGGAAGAATCTGCTCCTTACTTCTCTCCTAGCTTTTAGAGACCGCTTGCAATTTTTGGCATACCTTTGTTCATTGATATATCACTTCGGTTTCTTCCTTTTTCTTTACATGGCATTCTCCCTAGTGTTTCTGTCTGTGTCTCCTAATTTTCCCTTTTTTATGAGAACACTAGTCATTGGATTAAGACCTACCCTAATCCAGTATGGCTTCATCTTAACTTGATTGCATCTACGGCTACTCTTTTTCCAAATAAGGTCACATTCTGAGGCTTGGGTAGATAAGAAATTTTAAGGATTAGGAAAATTTAGGTTTAGGAACCTTAGCCCTAACCCTAACTCTAACCCTAACTCTAACCCTATTCAACCTGGTACAGTATGTTTAGTCTATTAATGCAATTATTAATATGGTTGAATTTACAGCTGCCATTTTGCTATTTTTTTCTATGTTTCATGTCCTTTTTATTCTTATGTTATTCCTTGATTGTCTTTTTTGTTTGTTTATCTTGGTCATATAACAATTTTAAGTCAATAATTTTAATTTCTTTACTCTATAGATTTTAAAAATTATTTTATTTTAGTAGTGGTTGCTCTAGGGATTACAATATACATTTAAAATGTTCACACTCTATTATAGGGTTACACTAACTTAATTCCAGTAAAGCATAACAATATTGTTTCATTTGCTCATATCACCATTGCTCTATTGCTAATAACTCCATTTCCTCCTCCTCCTTTTTTGCTATTACTGCTATGCATATTTGATGTCTTTGTATGACATAAATCAAACAAAACAGTTTTATAATTCTTGTTCTATACAATCTTTTGAAGTTTTAAAAAGAGATCAAGAAAAGAAAATATTTATGTGACAGTATAATATATGTATATGTTCCTTTTGATTGCTCATATATTTACCATTTTGATGCTCTTCATTTCTCCATATGGATTTAAGTTACTGTCTGGTGCAATTTCCTTTCAGCCTAAAATACTTTATTTAGTGTTTCACCTAAGGCAAATCTGTAGCAACAAATTCTCCCAATCTTTATCCAGGAAAAAAAAAAAATAATATAAAAACCTTATGACTTCTTTCACCTCTGAGGATCTGTGTATGGATTGGGTAACACACTTAAAATTTAAATTTTCAGGTCCATCTCAGCTTTTAATTTCCACTAGCTTTCTTGGATGCCTTCCTTGGAGTCCTCTGCCCATGCTTTCAGTTTCTCAGTCAGCCACACCTACAGGAGAATGTATCTCGCCTGTTTCTAGCTCTCTCATTTCTAGAATCTCTACATTAAATTTAATGTAGCTCATCACTCACCCCAACTGGGATTGCAACCTCAAAGAAGCAAGTTGCAGATTTTTCCTTTCTCTTCCAACTAAGTTTGTTACTTTTTTTGACCACGCCTATGAGTAGTATGGGATTTCATATTCCATTCCAAATCAAGTCAACACCCTCTGGCCACATGGGGCTTCTGGTTTTCATTGCCAGACTTTCTCTGGTAAAATTATCACTTTAACTGATCAAGATGGCCTTAATATTCCCACAACTTGAATAAACTCTAGGCAGGGTTTCGCCTATCGGCCCCTGTCTTCTCTTTTCTTAGATCATTTACTTTAGAAAACTTGACTACATTCTTTCTCTACCCTTTTGACATATACATTTTCCAGCTTCTTGTCACTTTACAACCTAACAATATCTTCCTCAAGGATTTAGGAGCCATTCTCCATCCTAACATACTCCAGTACTCTCCCATTATCTCATACCAGTGATTAAAAACTCTCCCACCTTTTGGTTCAGCAGAGTTAGGTTCAGTCTCCTCCTATTGCGATAGTCTTGAATAATTTCTTTATCTGTTTAACCTCATCCAGTGCAATTTTTCCGGTTTCAGTATATAAAAATATCCATGGACAAGAATGCTGCAGATTTCCATTCTTCTTACCTAAAGTTCTGTCCGTTTTTCATAAATGAATGTTACTCAATTTGTTGTTTGCCTTTGGTTGATTTTCAAAGCCTTGAATGGTTGTTTTTGACAATTTACCCAATATTATACATGTTTGTTGGGGAGAGGATTTGCTTACCCTTTCATTTTGCTTCATCTACTTTCCAACATTTTCACAAGTCAAGATTTCAACATTATTGCCAGGAAAAGTTTCCTTGTCATTTACACCTTTGAGAATCTTAGATGTCTTTTTTTCAACATAGATTACTTATTTTTTTTTTAAAAATCGACTGTCACAGCATTACTAATATTTTACTATGAATATTTGACCACACAAAAGATGATTTTCTATGTTTGCACATCTCCTTATTTCTCTTTATTTTGCTTAGTGAAACATTTCTTCCAGGAGAGGTTAACACTTTGTTTTCTTCCTTACTATCTCTCTCCCTCTCTCTTTTGTTATTTTTTTCTCCTCTGAAGGTGTTTGTCAGTTGTTAAGCTAGATGAATTCTACCCACTAATCATCACTTATTACAGAAATATTTACACTTCCAAAAAGAAATAGTTAAGCAAATTGGCACAATATGACTTTTTATTTTTAATTTTTACCCACCAGATTGAGTGTGCTGATCCACTAAATGCCAGTCGTTTGTCCTCCGTTTTTCAAAAGGAAAGGTGATACTCAAATCTGTAATTATACATCTCAAGATCTTTTGTCTCTTTATGAATCAAGTCCACTGTCTGCTTACATGCTTCTCAGTGACATCTGTGAAGGTGGATTATGTATATGGAACAGTGGTGGATAAATCCACACCAAAATTCCTTTGCAGATCTTAAGTGTTTGTCATTTAAGCTCAGTGATTCATTTGCATTCCAACATTTAACCTTCCTGCATATTTTTACTGTCTCATCTAATAATTCATATTTGCCTGCTTTAAAATTTTCTGACCTACTTTTCCAAAGTTATTTTTGATAATTTTACTAATATATTTCTCAACACTCACATTCTTCCATATTTTGTGTGTACGTAGCTAATACATGCATATGCAAAAAGCACACAGTTATGATTGTACAATTAAAGTTGGATTTACGTAGGGTTAGGGTTAAGCTATCATTTATCTTTATTTGTAAGATGATGTAATCAAGACACAAAGAGTTTAAGAAGCATGTTAACATAACAATAAAAAAACTACTTTATAAAGTTCTTCATGAAATATGAAATGCTACACTTAATATTAGGCAATGTTTATGTATCACTCGATGTGTGCCAAGGAGATTTCTAAGGGCTATAGTTTAATAATTTATTTAGTCTTTATATTAATACTGTGAACTAGATATTTTCATTATCACCATTTAGTAAGCAAAGACGTGCATGCCGGGAAAATTAAGAATGTCTCGAGATTACACATAACAAAAAATAACTAACTTGTAGTAATTTACAATAATAGCCTGTGACAGGTGCTAGTCTAAGATCTTTATGTGCTTAATATATTTAAATAATACACGTAATAAAATTATCATAACGGCCAGCAACTATTATTATTGTTATCTTCATAATGTAAATAGGTAAACTAAAGCATACAGATGTTAAATTACTTGTCATATTCATTTAACTGGTAAGTGATCAATGTGGGATTGGAGTCCCACAGCTTATCCCTTTAGTAAGGGTTGGAGCTGGTATTTGAACTTCCGTCACTTGGCCTCAGAGCCCATGCTTTGTGGCTGCTTTCTAGTGTCTTACACAGCAATTGCATATGAATTTTTGGTAGACTTTTGAAGTTTGGGATTCGAAGAAACTTCAAAAGTGACCATCGTATAAAAAATTTATCTTGCATCTATTGAAAAATCCTCTCCAAAATATCATCAACAACTTTTTCTGTGGGGTCTATTTGAAAAAGTCTGCTAATAAAGGATATAGTAACCCAAGAAGCAACTTTTTCTGAGGTAACGTTATTAGAACGCACTTTGCTCTATTGTGATGAAATTTGTATTCTTACAGATGCAATTAAATGCCTTGGAGTCTGAATTGGCCCTCTAAAGTCACAAAAAACAGTTTCATTTCTCTTCCACATTGTGCCCTTTAAACATATGAAATAAAGCTTCTAAGGAATGTTCTCTATTTTCTTGAAGTATTCCACATGTAACACAGCTTTGAGTTTCCTTACCATCCTAATTTTCCTCCTCTGTATTAGTGACTTTATAAGTTTCCTCCTGAATCATGAAGCACCACACATAATATTTCAGGTATGTTCTGAACATGGTAGAATACAGCAGAGCTAAATCTTTCCATTCCATTCATAGAAAGAGTGTAGTGTAATGATTAAAAGGGTAGATGCTGAAATTAACTCTCTGATTTTGGTTTCTGCTCCTGACAATTATAACTGCATTACTTTGAACAAATTTCCTCAATTCCCTATGCCTCAGTTGCCTCCTTGGTAAAATAGGGATATAATTGTGCCTGTTTTGGTGAATTGGTATGAAGATTCAGTATGATCACAGAGTTCAACATTTAGAAAAGTGTCTAGCATGTAAGTCTGAGATCAGAAACTGTAGGTAACATTATTTAAAAATTCAGACCCTATTGAAGGTCTACTGTGTATAGACATTGACAATGTAAAGCAGGAAAAGTTGTAGTCTGCATCCCCAAGGCATTTCCACTTAAGATTCTAGACTTTATATTTCTTGTGAAGCTATCTATGATTGCATTTGACTTGGGTAAATCATAAATCATGTCACACTGTGGACTCATAATTAGATAATAGTAAGGGAAACTCCTTGAGCCTTTTTCATGGCTGCTGCTGCGAAAGTGATACCTTATCCTACTCTGTGGTAATCTAGGTCACCTAGTGACATCTTTTGGAGTCCCAATTGTGTCTTCTGGGGTACTGGGTTTCTATCCAAGCTCCATGTCATATGTGCATACGAAAAACCTTCCATCAATGTTGTCAGCCAAGGCATTGAAGAAATGTGAGGCAGAACACAATCAAAGGCACAGTCTACAGCAACCCATTAGAGAGATCCCTATGGGGAGTCACTTACACAATTAGGAATCCACCTAGCAGTACTCACACCCAGAACCTTTCTTCATTTTGCTAATAAGGACACTATGGGAAATTTTTTCGGAAGCCTTGTTTAAATCCAAACGTCTATCATCAATTTATATAGCATTACCTGCTTAGTAATCCTGATTCTACTCTTTAAAAAAAAGAGGAAATAAGCTTATTTGAATGCAATTGTTCATTGTTCCCAGAGAACCTGTGCTGATTCTTAGATAGTAATAACTATCTTCTTTTATAAGGGCTCTCAGAAATCTTTTAAAGAATCGTTTATATTTTCTAACGGGGATTAATAGTGAATGTGTCTTTTGTACTTTAAGATATATTTCTGCTTCATTTGAAAGTTGTGACTTTATTTTTCTATCACCAATCTTGTCTCCACCATTAACTACCAAGACAGATAATGATGGCTTAGAAATCTCATTTACAAATCCTCTCAGAGTTTTGAGATTTAATTTTTCAGGGCCTCAACACTTGAAGTATTTAAAGATATCCCTTGCAATCACCTCATTTAGTTTGGTTTCAATCACTCTTCCCTGATGCTTTCCAGCCCTCTCCAATCTGAAAATCTCTCTTGATAGAAGTTGAAAACATAATCTGTTATTACACCACTGAGCTCAAATTGATAACTTCTTTTTTTTGCTGAAAATAAATGACTTTCTTTAATATCTTCTTCATTTTTGTAACCTCTATTCTTTCTGACTGTAGTCTTCATGACCACTTTCTTAGGCCTGTGACATTTGTATATCTGTCTAAGTATAGGTCCTTCTTTTGTATAACTGATCACTCCTTTCACAAATATATATTGAGTGCCTGTAGTTGTCAAGCACTGTTCTAGGCACCGAGGATATAGTGGTAAGTGAAACAGACATAGTCCTTGTCTTACATGCCTTATACTCTAGTGTCTGGTGTAAATCTTTATTTGTCCTTTGAATTTTTTTCTTTCTCTTCACTTTTTTCAACCTAAGACAGTTTTCTTTTATATGCAGAGCATTTATTTTGTGAGCAACGCCTAACCTTTTTGAGATGATTTTTCAGTTAGATCTCAAAATGAGGAATCTTAAAATGAGTATTAGTTAGCATCCTCCCCCACCCCGAAATTAGCCCTTGAAATTAGCCCTCTGAATATCCATGTCAATATCTAGTTTCCCCCCATCATCTCTCTTCCATAATGTTTCCATAATTTTGTAAAACTACAGATAGCAATATAGGATCAAGAATCTTTGTCCTAATTCATGCATATGTTGGGTTTTAAGTCTTGAATAATTTCTTTTTCACTTCTTTATTATTCCATTATGATGCTGTATGGATTTTTTTCATGGACTTATTATGTCACCTAGATATTTCAGCAACTCATAAGAGTTTTATTAGGGACATACTCAAATATGGGCTTAGATTTCTCTCTTCTGCACGTGATAATACTTTTTATTTTGAATTTAAAATTTTGTCTGCATTCTAGGAATAGCCCTGCACTAGTCTATGCCATCCTTGTTATATGGACTTGGAGCATGCTGCAGTTTCCACTTGACCTGGCAGGTAAGTGTCTTGATGTTTGTGCAAAGAAACAGAAAATTACAAGTCTTGATTATAAACTGTACTAAAGTTAAGAAGGCAATTGAAAGGATTATCATTGTGATATCCCGGTGTTAGTTCCAGTTCAGCTTAGAAGGAAAGTAGATTGAAACTTAGTGAAGCCAGGAATGGATCCACTCTGGTGCATGGTAAGCTTAAGATAGTTGAGTGGATAATCGCATGACTGTATTGTTCACTTCAAACAATGGTTCCATTAGTTGTGATTTATAAAACCTCTTGCAAACCAGTTAATGTATCTGTGGGTTGAGGACTCTTGTGATGACACAATAAGATATAAAGTAAAGTACTGAGCAATTTGCTTGCGTACAAGTGTTATCTCCTGGTGTTTGTAAAAGGTTATTTTCATTCCTTTATCAGACCCATGTATTAGAACCTCAGAAGGAGTAAGAGTAGTTTCAGAATCACACATTAAAAATTAAAATTTTCAAGCCGGGCTCGGTGGCTCAGCCTGTAATCCCGCGCCTTTGGGAGGCTGAGGTGAGTGGATTGCCTGAGCCTGCAGGTTCGAGACCCTCCTGGGCAGCGAGACCTCATCTCTACAATAAATCAAAAAATCAGCCGGGCGTGGTAGCACATGCCTGTAATTCCGGCTACTCGGAAGGCTGAGATGGAAGGATCGTCGGAGCCCAGCAGGTCAAGGCTGCGGTGGCCGGGAGCGGCCACTGCACTCCAGTCTGGGCGACAGAGTGAGACTCCAACTCAAAAAACAAACAAACAAACAAAAAACAAAAAATTAAAATTTTCTTCAGTGGTAGCCCTTAGAATCCCGTTGATTTTACTTTAACAAAGACATTAACCTCTAAGGTTTTTGCAAAATGTAAGCTATTTCCCAGACATTTCATACTAGCGATGATCCAGAGCTACACTGTCCAACAGGGTTCCCACTAGTCATATGTGACTCTTTAACTTAAAATTAATTAAAATTAAATGGCATTAAAAGTTCAGTTCCTCAGTCACACTAGTCACATTTCAAGTACTCAGTTGTCACTAATATGGCTACTATATCGGACAACAGAGATATAGAACATTTCTCCCACCCCCGAAAGTTCAGCTCAACAGTGTTGATCTTGAGTTATCCCAAACCTCCTTGGAACCTTAGAATTTTGATCGAAATTTTCCTGGATGCCACTTTACTCTTAAGAAAGCCTAGATGTTAATAATTACATTTTCCTTAGTCTGACTTGTAGTTTTTTTAAATAACACTCTACCTGATGGCCTCAGGATTAGAATGAATCCTTGGGATAGGATATTTAAAATTTTTGCGTATTTTTTGGTTCCCTTTGATAAGCTCAGAGGTCTGAGGTCATTTTAGACCTTAGTATCCATTCTCAGAAACAAAACTGTCACCACAATAGATATAGAAACTTGCTGTGCCCTTTTTTAAATACCAAAAGCCCAATCTCTAATTAATATTTGCAAACAAGTGCTAATAACACACACACACACACACACACACACACACACACACACACACAAACTCAGATCCATAGATTTTGTCCTAGTGTGCCTGAGTCACCATTAGTCTGCTGGTGTCTACTCATAGAATATTGGATGCCGTCACTGTAGATATTGGTTAATACTCTTAGAAGTTCCTTTGGGAACCATTTTCAGACCCTAATTTCTTAGGAAAGGCTATCGTTTAACTTACCTTGGTTTTTCTTGTCATTCATTCTACTGATCCTCGCCTTCCTATATCTTGTGGTTTATAGGCTTGCTAAGAACATTTTTGTTTAAGAAAGAAATTTTATAAAACTTCCGGGGTGATAATGCTATGCAGCTGTTTAAAAAACAAAGACCAAATGTTACTTCTGACTAAATAACTATTGTATTTTTTTAACAAACAGTGCATTATGTTCATCCATATCAAAGCAGCTTCATAATATTTGCAGGCTCCAGTAGACGGAGGCATTCTTTGTTTGAAAGCTCCAAATGGAAAGCTTCGTTATTATAAAAGGATTATTTTCTGCCCTTGACCCTGAATTAAATTTACATTTGAGAAATTAAAACAAAAGGTTCATCTGTTGATTTGCCCTCCTTTTGTTCAACTGGAAAATCAGTAATTATATCCAGTCTTTCTTGTAAACTGTGAAACAAAAGCATAAAGAATTAGGACAAAATAAAATAACAATGGCATTTATTGAGCTCTTTCTCACCATCATTAGAAAAATATGTCTAATGTGAATTAAGTCTAAATTTGAATATAAGCACTTGAATTTTCATAGCATAATTTACATGTATAACTGAGTTAACCAGTAAATAGGTAGATCCTAAAGAGAGGGTTTAGGATGATCTAGGCTGTGTACACTTTGCTCCATCTCCCAAATTTACTGGTCCAGCAAGTCATTCTTGATCCTAAGGGAAGGACTGAGAGAGGGGGTGGAGAGAAGGCAGGGTCATTATTCTAATAGAAACAAAATGAGCCAATGAATGATCCCCTCTGCCCACAGATATCATTATTATCCCAGTTTTCAACAGAAGAAACTGAGGCCCAGAAAGGTTAAGTGACTCCAACAGCATCTCATTGCTAGTAAATGCAGCAGAAGGAGAGGCAGCCACATTCCCTTGAGTCAGGCTACTGTGGACTTGAGTCAGGCTACCATGCTGCCTCCGTAATCTGCAGACCCCAAGATTATCCTGCCAGTCTCTGTTATTCTTTATTTTCAAGACCCGATGCCTGAGTAGCTTGGACTACGGGTATGCACTACCATCCCAGAGTGAGAACTAGATGATCGGAAATGTTTTACATGAATAAGAACCACATGGCTGGGTGCTTTCATTTGCTCCACCCTCTTTTAAATTACAAAATCACGTCCAATCACTGACTAGCACAGCCCCCATCATTAATGACTTGTCCCCATTACTTTCTGTCTACCATGAGTGTTATTTCAGATAGATGGTAACTGGTCTGTCTTGCATTTTCAGTACAGCATTTTGTGTGCCCCTTGTCTGTGACAGCAAGGGGCTTCCTTGGCCTGTTCTTCTGCCAGTACAGCGCAGATCTGTGGAACATTGGAATAAGCGTCTTCATACAAGATGGTCCCTTCCTTGTGGTACGTCTCGTACTGATGACCTATTTCAAGGTGATCAATCAGATGCTGGTGTTCTTTGCTGCGAAAAATTTCCTCGTGGTGGTGTTGCAACTCTACCGTTTGGTGGTGCTGGCATTGTGTGTCCGTGCTTCCTTGCAAAGTCAGTCAGAAGGCCCAAAAGGAGAATACATCTGCCCGGGGCAGATCTCTGAGAGTGGGCTCTTCCCCCAGGACTGGCAGAGCGATTCTAAGGAGGACCTGGATATTCCTCTGCAGGCCTCCCCAGTCACCTCCGATGACTCCCACCTCGCACCATAGCTCATTTTTCAAAGTGGCACACTTTCTGGTTCTTCTTACAAACAGGATCCTTCCCTCCCCTGCACCCCCAACCTTGGCATGTAGTAATTTTCAAAAGAACAACATAAAAAGTGATCTTCAACCAAAGCCAAGGAATTTTCTTTCTTTCTTTCTTTCTTTCTTTTTTTTTTTTTTTTGAGTTGGAGTCTCACTCTGTCGCCCATACTGGAGTGCAGTGGCCGCTCCCAGCCACCGCAGCCTCGGCCTGCTGGGCTCCGGCGATCCTTCCGCCTCAGCCTTCCGAGTAGCCGAAATTACAGGCACGCGCTACCACGCCCGGCTAATTTTTTGATTTTATTGTAGAGATGAGGTCTCGCCTGCCCAGGCGGGTCTCGAACCCGCGGGCTCATGCAATCCACTCACCTCAGCCTCCCAAAGGCGCGGGATTACAGGCTGAGCCACCGAGCCCAGCTGGAATTTTCTTTCTTAAACCGAATGGAAGGAAACTTGATTAGTGGCTGTTGCTACAACTTCCGTGTGACGGTATCAGATGTTGTCATTGTTCAACGACTAAGTGATTTGTTTGTCTTGAACTGTTTGAAAAGCTATGGACAGGGTTAGAGTGACATGCCCTCGAAAGATTTAGCGCAGACAAACTGTCGCGGCTATTACCTGAAAATAGAAACGCTTTGAACTTTGGCTCCATTGTCAGACTATCTCGTCTGATCTTTTCTGCAATGTCCCTCTGACATCAAAAAATGTACATTCAGTGAATGCAGAACAAATGAAGGGAAAAGTGCCTTTAAAATTACCTCACTGTGGGCTGGAAGCAGTGAAACTCTTTGCCCAGCTTCCGTGTCATAGAGAGCCCTATTCACTGCTGCACAAGCCTTCCCAGGAAAATTATTTTTCTGGGCTGATGTGGTATTCTGTCATGGCGCATATGCTCTTACAGAAATTTTATTGCTTTTGGCTTGAGTACTACAAAATTCACAGCAAGCCATTTGGGTTACATATCTACTGGTGGCAAGGCAGGAAATACTGGTGAAATGCTAGCAAAGTCACAATTTCCACTCTGAACATGATTTGCAGTGTTCCTCGGTATTTTTCTGAACCCTATTTTACCATTTTCTATATTGCCAAGTCGAATCATGTGGGCTGATGCAGAGAAGCTCTGAAGCAGTGAATAAAGGTGTTCCGGGCCCTGTAAGTGTTACCATGGTTTCTGGTGTCTGCCAGCAGTAGCGAACAAAGCTGCAGCTCCTCTGAACCGCCACTCCTGGAGGCGGCCTTTGGTCTCAGAGAACATGGTGATGGAGATTGCATCAGCTACACCCACGACCAACAGGCCTTGATGAGTGACAGAGGTCGGAATATGCCACGGCATTGTGGAAATCAGTCAATTCGCTTTATTTTCCTGCACTAACACTTCATTTTCCCAGTATTGCAATAGCCATACTTTCCCTTAACATACCTCTCTCCTTTTCAGATGAAGGTGATTCAGAACCTTTTTACGTGATTTTTTGCTTTTAAAGATACAGTAGGAACATTTGCTGAGGTGCATAGCAGTAATTACATGAGGCAAAAAGTTCCAAAACTGTTCTTTTAGGTTTCAAAGCCTAATTCCTCCTGTGTTAGTAAGCTCAGGAATTCAAAGGGACATTTAAGACAGGGTATGCCCTTAATTGGATATAGCTTATTGGCAAGCACTTAAGACAATTTTATCTGTAAATTTCTGTGTGGCATGGTATCTATTCAAAACATTTGATACAAAGTTTTATAGATAAATTCTGTTTTTATACAGAGTAATGCATATTTTCCAATAAATGGCTTTTTCAGGGCCATTCAGTTATATGTTTTTATTTCTTTCTTCCTTGTGTTTCTAATTTTAACAGTATAATGATTGTAAAATGACACATGAAACTAGTGGGATACATTTATAATTATCCATAATAATTTTATAAACGTTAAGATCAGGAAATTATATTTATATGAAGTAAAGAACTTGACAACTTTTAAGGGCATGTTATTTAAAACACTTAGCAATTGAGAGCAAAATAATAACTGCTATTTATAAAAATGCCTCAGCAGAATCTGTTTTTATGTTGACTGCTTTATGTTGAATATTTCCTTCCTAAACATATATGTGCTGCTTATTATTGCAGATTTGCTCATGGCATACTTTTCATGTTTTAATTTTTTTCTTCCAGCAAAATAAACATTAAGCCTCTAAAAATAGATAAAGTATAAAGTAGTACGGCTGTTGCAAAGATATTTTTAAATGCTTTCAAATCTGAGACTTGGCTTGGCTTCATGAATGAGTTTCTGGTTTTTAAATAAAGTATTTTGTAATTAGCACTCCTCTGAAGGCCTGAGAAATAAGAAGTCTGTCCAAAGTCTGGCTTTATTTAGAGTACTAGGAAGCCAAAGAGCACCTAGGACCATCTCGCCAATTAATGGTGGCAAAAACAGACACATGTTCTGCAAGGTTTTCCAGGAAAATTTGCGCAAGGCAGCATTTGTTAACCTAACTGCCAGTACTCCCACTGCCTTAGACTGGCTGCTTTGACAGTAGAAAAAAGAAATCTGCATTCATTTAGTTTATTTGAAAAGAGTCCTAAGTCCAGATTATAGCCATCCCTAGGACTCCGATGAAAGTTAAAAATCTATTCAGTTAATTGTGTGTTTTTAGCATAGACTGATAAACATTGTAATGTTTTGAATCATACAAGTGTTTGTTATAAAGTAGCTGGAACATCTTTTACCTCCCATATGTTGACATCCTGGGACTAGTTTACATTTTATTTCTCATAAGATTACTGACTCACATCATCTGTATAATGTGATACAAGCCATTCTCTCTGCCATGCTTCCCTTCCCAGACACACATCAGGCCAATGCCCAACAACTGAAGAAAGTGGCTTATTTGAGGTGCTGTTGCTATTATTGCCATTGCTATTTAACTGCTTGATTAAGGCGCCATCAAATGGTCTACCTAAAAACACATTATTCCACTTGTGAGAAAACACAGTGTACGTGTTTTAATGATACTGTGCAGAAACATATCTCATGGCCTTCATGTGGGTTTTCTTTGCCTTACTGGGGGAGTCCCAAAGAACATGACTTGACTTGATAAGATTATTCAACCATAATTCTCTTTGATTATCCTTTAATTTTTATTTAAGCTATAATTGCGAGCATAAGAAAATAAAATTTTGAACTGGCCAGTAACATTCTTTCTAATGCTCTAATGAAGAATCCGAAATTTACTCTTGGCTTTGTTGTAGTTCCATGAACACACAGCATTATAAAACCATAAAGATATAGCAAAGAAATACCAGGATTCACTATTGTAATACTAATTGTTAGTTCATTATTTAACAGAAACTTTTCAAAGCTCTGGAAAGGTATGCATTGAAGGTGTACATGCTTTTTCACCCAGGATTCAAAGTTGAATGTTGACTCATCGTCTTTGGCATTTAATCTCAATGATTCTTAACAAACTCTCCTAGTCAAAGAGAGAAAGAATTTCAAAGGCCAGGCCTGTATCCGACTCAGCTCTTCTCTGGTGCCAAGAGAGATGTTGAACTCTACTGCAGAGGCTTAGAGATGCAAGAAAAAACCAAACTGTCTTGAATTACTAGTGAAAAGTAGACTGTAGCTTATTTTCTAATTTCAGACTTTGCTTTTTACTTAGTGGACATTCTGATCCACTCTCAGAAGCATCTGATTAGGGGTTAAACCAGGCAGCTGGAGGATGTTTACAATTTTGAGGTTTCAAATAACTTTCCATATGATGGGAGTACTCTAAACAATGTTTGAATAATTAACTGTTTCAGCCTTATAGTTCATGAGTATCCATCCTCTGAATCTTTCTTGCTAGCATACTGTATAAGAATATTTTCTCTACAGTGTTTATATTTATACTATTTTACTATGAATGACCTTTGTATTTTATTATGCATATTAAATAGTGTGTGCACAACTGTATCTTAATGACTTTTTTTGTCTCCCTTTCATGTCTTTGTTCTCTACTATTATTCATTTCCTTTATGGTTTTTAAACTCTGGCTTAAAAAATAAAACTGATCTATTTAGAATATGATTAAAGTGACATTTCAAACCAGTGAGGAAAGGCTGACCAATTTTACAAATAATGTTGGGAAATTTTACAATCCATCTGGAAAAAATAAAGTTAGATTTCAATCTCTTGCAATATATAGAAATAAATTCCAGATGGATTAAAGATCTAAATGTAAAATGAAAACTATAAATATTAGAAGAAAATATGGGTTGTGTCTTTAGCATCTGGGTAATGGGAAAGTTCTTCTGAAGCGAGGCCTGAAACCCAGAGCTACAAAAGAAGAGATTGACAGATTTTCCTGCATAAAAGTTTAACACTTTTGAATGGCAAAAGGTATCATAAATACATCACAAAAGTCAATTGCTTTTCTATGTACAAACATTATATAGAATATATATTTGAAGAAAATAGTTCCTTTACAATATGAACTAAAACCATAAAGCACATAGGAATAAACTTAAGAAATGTACAAGATCTATATGAAGAAAACTTTAAAATGATCTTGAGGGCCATAAATCAGTAATTTAACAGATAGAAGTATATGCTCTATTAGAGATTCATGAGAAGACTTGATATTTGAAAGAGCATCAGTTTTCCCTAAATTGATCTATAAATTTAACACAATTTCTGTAATGTTATCTGAAAGATTTTAATTTTTAGTGACTACACATGCTGATTCTTAAGATTTCATGTTAAAAATAAGCACAAAAGAATAGCTGGAACATACTAAAAGAAAAATTAAGCGAACTTTTGATATATTTAAATATATTATACAATCACAATAACCAAGAGAATTTGGTTTTGGCACATGAAAAGACAGGCAAAAAATTGAACAGAATAAGGTTAATTGACAGCTGGATCTACATTAGGGATTCTGATATATGATAAATCATGGGGTGAACGTAAAATATTATAAGTGGTTTTGGTTTTGGAAAATATTAAATTGGATCCCTACCTCAATACTTATGTCCAAAACATTTCCAGATGGGCCAAATAATTAACATTTAAAATAAAAAAATAAACATTGAGAACTTTGTTCTTATAATTGTAACGGTGAGAATTCTTTCTAAGCAAGATATAAAACCAGAAACCTTAGAAGACATAAATTTTAGTTCATAAAATTAACAATTTTAGCATCTTAAAAATACCATAAGTAAACTCAAAAGTTGAACAACAAACTGTGTAAATATATTTGCAATAAATACAACAAAACATTAGTTTTCTTAGTGAACAAACAGTCCTTACAAATAAGAGAAAAAAGTAAAAGCCTATTGGAAAAAACACGAGGCAAAGACATAAGTATGTGGTTCACTGCACAAGGAATAGTTGTAGAAATGCAAATTAAACCACAATGAAATTCCATTTTCCAAATGCAGGCTAGACTACAAGGTAACCATTTTTCATGGACTGGGTGGGCAAAGACCCAAAATTCTTTTAGAGTGCTGGATTCAAGGGGGTCAGAAGTAGGCCTTCCTGGTCATATCTAGTAAGGGTATAAATTGGTACAACTTCTTTGAAAGAAGATTTGGCAATATCAGTTAAAAAAAATAAATATATCATCTGACCTAGCAACTTCAGTTCTAAGAATGTATCCTGCAGATACATGTGTAAAAATTTGTACAAAGTTGTTTGGTTCAATATTTTCTATGGCAGTGGCATAGTGCCCATCGGTGGGGTTATGGTTAAATAATGAACCTCTACACTATATAATACCATGATTTTTTTTAAGAATGAAGTAGATTTATAAGTGTTGATAGGAAGTAAATGCTTAGATATTTTGGTAGGCAACAATAAAGGTGCAAAACAAGTTAGCATGTCACTGAAAACGTTATCTATACCTTCTCAGGTGGCTTATAAACATATGAAAGTTTTTAACAATCATGGACATTTCCTCTTTTTACTTTTGTGCTTTTGATAGTTTGGATTTTTTAATTTATGCATTACTTTTGTAAGTTAAAGAATAATCATAAAGAAACCTCGCTATGTAAACTTTACATGAGCCTGCTGCCAAGTTCAGAGGCTTTGATGTCATTTTGCAACTGAAGTTAAAACACATCATTTATTTTCACCCAAGAAAATAAAGAATAAAGACCACTATTATAACTAGGGATAGTCTTCATAAGATTTAGATAAATCAAGGGCTTAAACTATGTCAAATTCTGCTTGCCTTATGAAGTGTCAAATACTTGGGAAAAGAAATAACGAATAGATCTATAAGAGCACAGAAAAATCAAACTGGCCGAAAAGATTCACTGGGTCTTTCTTGATGAGTACCATGGAGACTACTTGCAGCTGCCAGTCTGACTCTTCCACCCTCCCTGACATTTATAGAGCCACCAGAAGAAACCATTGAGGAATTTCACTTTGAATTACATAGTCATACTGATTTCGCCAGGAGAGACTGAGAACCCTGAAAGAGAAAACTTCAGAAAGGATCTATGCATCTGTTTCCAAGTCTGTATTCACAGCCCATCTAATCTGTGTATGTAAGCTTTTTGATTTTGCCAAATATTTACAACATTTATAATTGATTGTGGTAAGTGATCAAATGGATCATATGCAAATCTGATCAAATTATTGAGAAAAACAAAAATCCCAAAACCAACCATATGTCAAATATCATATAGTCTTTGTATCCAAACTAAGAATTTTGGGCAAGGAAAATTGGATCTACAAGACAAAATATGTTTCCTCTGTGGATGCTGGTGTTCAGCTTCTGCCAAATGCATAGCTGAAGAATTCAGATGGTTGTGGGTCTGGGATCTTGGGCGTTTTTTCCACCTTCTGGCAAAAAATATTCTTCTCTGTTATGCAAGGGTTCCCATAAGACCTAAGTGACAGTTAACAGCTGGGTCAAATGCTATAATTATTTCATCAGCTCACTTGGTCTCAACTAATTCTTATGACTAGTGGTTTTTATGGGTATCTCTAACCCAAACCTCTTTCCTGTACTCTATGCCTGGATTTGTATCTCCTCGTGAATATTCTGCAAGTATCCCAGACTCAAAATATATAGAATACATATCTTACCACACTCAACCCCAGTCTACTCCCTGTCCTGTGTTCTAAATAAAGAACAATTAAAAAGTAATTATAAAAAAGACAAAATCAAATATATCCTTGACACTTACCTTCTTTCTGAGTAAGCCCCAAATTCTTACAAACTTTATCCTATCATCTCTATGCCAAGTGCTGCTATCTTAATTTTGTGTCACATCATTTCTTGCCTCCGTGATTGCAATTTTTTCCCAATGGGTCTTCCGACCTCCTGGTTTAATCCTTCATATTAATCTTCCAAACTGCATTCAGAGGCGGCTGTGCTAAAATGCATATTTGATCATGTGTCTATTCTATTTAAAACACTTTGAGGATATCTCACTGCCCATAAGATCAAACCAAAAGTCCCAAGCAAATAATTGAAGACCTTCCACAAGCTTGCCCTAACCTAATTCTTTAACTTTGTTTCCTGTCGGGTTCGGTGGCTCAGCCTGTAATCCCGCACCTTTGGGAGGCTGAGGTGAGTGGATTGCCTGAGCCCGTGGGTTCGAGACCCGCCTGGGCAACTTGGCAAGACCTTATCTCTACAATAAATAAAAAAAAAAAATTAGCTGGGCGTGGTAGTGTGTGCCTGTAGTTCCAGTTACTTGGAAGGCTGAGGCGGAAGGATCGCCAGAGCCCAGCAGGTCGAGGCTGCGGTGGCCGGGAGCGGCCACTGCACTCCAGTCTGGGCGACAGTGAGACTCCAACTCAAAAAAAAAACCAAAAAAAAACACTTTGTTTCCCAGCACTGGCATCTCCCCTCTCTCCCCACCCCCCTCCCACACAAACACAGAGCTGCCACCATAGGACCATAAAAAACTACTCGTTTCCCTAAAACTGCTACAACAATTTACATCACTGTACTTGCAAGCACAACTTTTTTCAGCAGTACCATCATTTCATTACTGATTTCTTGTCTACGCACTCCTCTCCTCTCATGGGTGGCCCAATTTATCCATCCAGAGTTGATGGCTAGAAGAGAAAGAACAACCTCAGAAGCCAAAATTGTTCTGCACCCTATGGGAACTCCAGGGCAGTGAGTGTGGACACACCCAAGTCCCAAGAGTATAGACATCCTCCAGTCCTGGGCCAGTAATTTCTAGGGCTTCCTTTGAAGTAGCAGTGCTGAGGAGGACACCAAGTAAGACAACGTAGATGCAGAACTATGGGATTTATCACTTATTTGGGGTCCCAACTAGAGTCTGCTGGGGAAGCAACAGGTCAATGATCCCAGGAACTTTTCTCCTTTCTTCTCTAGTCTGACTGAACTCTGTAGTTTCACCTGTGTTTATTAATTAGACAAGCATCTGTCTATACTGTCTTAGTGAAGCCTTCCCTCGCTCCTTACAAAGAGTCTCCCTTCTAGCAGCATCTCCTGCTCAGTGCGTTCTGTTTTCTTGGCAAAACTCCTCTCAAAAACTTCAGAAGGTCAGTATCAGATATCGCATCTTCCTGCTTCCAGAACAGAATGACTCTCCTCTATTACTGTGCATCGATAGCACACTGTACTTGTCCTTTTCTCAATGCATATCATCCTGTATTGTAATGATTTGTTTTTATGTCTCTCTCTCTCTCTCTCATCAGACTGTTTGCTGTACACATGGAAATTTTATGTGTTCCCAGAATTTACTGACCTTCTTTCTGTCTCTAGGACTTTGTTCTTGTTGGTGCTTCTTCCTGCGATGCTCTCCTCCCACCCCATCCCCACCCCAAAGTAGCCACTTCTCCTCATTGGATGCTTGTTTGAATGCAAGGGCCATAATCTCCATTCTCCACAATCTCCATCATACTGATCTTTATTTTCTTCCTAGCATTTATTATTAGCTGGAACTATGACTATTAGTTATGCTTTTTTAATTTACTGTCTGTCTCACCTGTAATAAAAATGTAAAGCTCAAGGGTATCTGTCTTATTTCATTTTGTGTGCCAATGACTAGTGTGTAGTAGCTGCTTACAAACTACTATTGAGTGAACAATATTTTCTGTGCTTATTTATACCTAGAATTATTATTATTATTATTTTGATTTTAAAATTATGGGGTACAGTTAAGGGTTAGGTATACAAATATCCATTGTGCAGGTACCCTTGTTGATGAGTGTGCCCTCCTTTCCCCAAACAGATATTGACTACCATTAATCCCACCTCCCTTCCCCTCCCTGTTCCCCCATAGTTTCCTGCCACTGCCAATCCTTTTCTTATAGTATTATGGTAGTTGTTCACGGTTCACTTATAAGTGAGAGCATGTGATACTCATATCTTTGCTTCTGTGAGGGATCACTCAGTATTATAAACTCTAATTCCATCCTGATTGCTGCAAAATTCATGATTTTGTTCTTTTATACAGCTGCGTAATATTCCATTGTGATAGGTACCACTTTTTTTAATCCAGTCCTCTTTTGATGGACAGCATGGTTGGTTCCATGATCTTGCTATTGTAAACAATACTGCGATAAACATATGTGTGCAGGTATCTTTTTCATAGAGTGATTTGCGTTCTTCACGGTATATTCCCAGTAGGGGGACTGTGGAATCATATGGAAGGTCGATTTTTAGAGCTTTTAGGAATCGCCACACTGCTTTCCACAGAGGTTGCACTAGTTTGCACTCCCACCAACAGTGTAGAAGTGTTCCCCTTTTGCCACATCCTCTCCAGCATCTGTTATTTTTTGAGTTATTGGTGATGGCTATTTTGATTGGAGTTAGGTGGTATCTCTGTGTAGTTTAATTTGCATCTCCTTGATGATTAGTGAGATTGAACATTTCTTCATGTATCTGTTGGCCGCTTGTATGTCTTCTTTTGAGAAGTGTCTGTTCATATTTTTTGCTCACTTTGTAATGGGGTTGTTTGTTTTTTTCTTTTCAGCGTGTTTGAGTTCCTTGTAGATCCTTGATGTTAGGCCTTTGTCAGACATGGAGTTGGCAATACTTTTTCCCAGTCTGTGGGCTGCCTCCCTGCTCTCTTGATGGTTTCTTTGGCTTTGCAGAAGCTTGTCAGTTTAATGAGGTCCCACTTGTCTATCTTATCTCTTATGGCCTGTGCATTTCGAGTTTTGTTCAGGAATTGGATGCAGTTCCAATTTCCATAAGGTCATGTCCTGCATTTTCTAAAGTTCTTATGGTTTGAGGTTTTACATTTAGGTCTCTGATCCATTTAGAGTTGATTTCGGTGTATGGGGATAGATAGGGAACCTGTTTGAATCTTCTGCATGTGGTCAGTCAGTATTCCCAGCACCATTTACTGAATAGGTTCTCCTCTCCCCAGTGGTGGATGGTGGAGGCTTTGTCGAAGATGAGTTGGTTGAGAAATTGAGGTTTTGCTTCTGGAATCTCAATTCTATTCCATTGGTCTATATGCCTGTTTTTGTACCAATACCAGGCTGTTTTGATTATTGTAGCTTTATAGTAAAGTTTGAAATCTGGAAGTGTGATACCTCCTGCTTTGTTTTTTTGTTTTGTTTTTTGGGGGTTTTTGCTGAGGATTGTCTGGCTATTCTTGGTCGTTTGTGTTTTCATAGGAATTCCTGTACTGTTTTTTCTAGATCTGAGAAGAATGTTGCTGGTAATTTGATGGATATTGTGTTAAACCTGTAGCAGCCTTAGGTAAGATGGACATCTTAACAATGTTGATTCTTCCAATCCATGGGCATGGGATATTTTTTCTTGTTAGTGTCATCTTTGATTTCTTTAAACAGTGCTTTGTCATTTTCATTGTAAAGGTCTTTCATGTCTCTGGTTAGGAAGATGCCAAGGTATTTCTTTCTTTTTTTTTTTTTTTTTTTTGAGTTGGAGTCTCACTCTGTTGCCCAGACTGGAGTACAGTGGCCGCTCCCAGCCACCACAGCCTTGACCTGCTGGGCTCTGGCGATCCTTCCACCTCAGCCTTCCAAGTAGTTGGAACTACAGGTGCACACCACCACGCCAGGCCAGTTTTTGATTTATTGTAGACATGAGGTCTTGCCAAGTTGCCCAGGCGGGTCTCGAACCCACGGGCTCAGGTAATCCACTCACCTCAGCCACCCAAAGGCGCAGGATTACAGGCTGAGCCACCAAGTCCAGCTGGTATTTCATTTTTTTGTGGCTATTGTGAATGGGATTGTGCTTTTTATTTGAGTTTCTGTTTGTTTATTATTGGTGTAAAGAAATACAATTGTCTTCAGCACATTTATTTTATGCCCTGAGACTTTACCAAAGTCTTTTATCAGTGCAAGGAGTTTTTTGACAGATTCTCTTGGGTTTTCAAGGTATACAATCATGTTGTCTGCAAAGAGAGATAACTTGACTTTCTCTTTTCCTATTTGGATACCCTGATCGCTTTCTCTTTACTGATTGCTGTAGCCAGGACTTCCAATACTATATTGGACAGGAGGGGTGAGAATGGGCATCCTTGTCTTATTCCAGTTTTCAGGGGAAATGGTTCCCATTTTTGTCTGTTTAGGAGTATGCTGGCTATGGGTTTCTCGTAGATGGCTTTAACTATTTTGAGGTATGTTCCACATATGCCTAGATGTTCTAGGGTTTTTATCAAGAAAGGTGTTGGATTTTGTCAAAAGCTTTTTCTGTGTCTAATGATATAATCATGAGGTTTTGACATTTGTTGATGTATTTAATTACATTTATGGTCTTACAAATGTTGAACCAGCCTTGCATCCTGGGGATGAAGCCTACTTAATCATGATGGATGATCTTTGAGATGTGTTGTTGAATCCGGTTTGCTAGGATCTTGTTGAGAATTTTATCATCTATGTTCATCAAAGATATTGGCCTGTAGTTCTCTTTCTTTGTTGGATCTTTACCTGGCATGGGTATTAATGTGATGTTAGCTTCATAAAATGATTTGGGGAGAGTTCCATCTTTCTCAATCGCCTGGTCTTGATTTCTTCTTGTTTCAACCTAGGCAGGTTGTGTGATGTCAGAAAGTCCTCCATTTCCTCAAGCTTTTCAAGTTTGTTTCCATACAACTGTACATAGTAGTTGCTAATGATCTTTAGTATTTCTTCAGGATCAGATGTGACTTCATCTTTTGTGTTTCTGATTGTGTTTATTTGGGTTTTTTCTCTCTTTTTCTTGGTCAGTCTAGCTAGGGCACCATCAATCTTGTTTATCCTTTTGAAGAACCAGCTTTTTGTTTCATTGTTTTTTTTTTTTTTTTTTTGTATTATCTTTTTTGCCTTCTATGTCCCAGATTTGGGTTTTTATTTTGGTGATCTGAATTCTTCTGCTGAAGTGAGGGTTTTGGTGGTCTTGCTTTTCTGGCTTCCTAAGGTGACTTGTTAGGCCGTTAATTTGTGATCCTTCCATTTTCTTCTTGTGCGTTTGTAGAGATATGAATTCTCCTCTTACCACAGCTTTCAGGGCATCCCAGAGATTTTTGATAAGATGTTTCTTCATTTTCATTTGTTTCCAGGTATCTTTTAATCTCTGTTTTTATTTCATCATTGACCCAGGAGTTTTTTAACATCATACTGCTTAGTGTTCATGTCTTTGTGGGTTTTGGGGGAAGCTTGTTGGTGCTGATGTTTATTTTTATTCCACTGTGATCCAAGAAGGTGCATGGCAAAATGTCAATCTTTTGAAATTTGCTTATGCTTGATTTATGGCCAAGGATGTGGTTGATCTTAGAGTACATTCCATGTGGTGATGAGTAGAATGTATATTCTGTGGTTGTTGGGTGGAGTGCTCTGTAGGTATCAATTAAGTCCATTTGGTCAAGAGTCACATTGAGGTTCCAGATCTTGTTGCTAATTTTTTGTCCTGATGCTCTATCTAGAGATGTGAGTGGGGTATTTAAGTCCTCAGCTATGATAGTGTTAAAGTCAATATCTTTTTTGAGTTTACCTAGAAGCTCCTTTATGAAAGTTGGCGCTCCTATGTTGGGTGCATATATGTTTAGGATGGATATTTCTTGTTGATGGATTGAACCTTTTATCATTATGTAGTGACCTTCTGTATCTTTTTAAATTTTTGATAACTTAAAGTATATTTTGTCTGAGATTAAGATTGCAACTCCTCTTTCTTTTGTGTTCTGTTTGCGTGAAATTTTGCTTCCCATCCTCTTACTTTGAGTCTGTGAGTGTCCTTTCTAGTGAGATGAGTCTTTTAGAGGCAATATATTGTTGCCTGGTGATATTTTATCCTTTTTGCCATTCTATGCCTTTCAGTGGTGCATTTAGTTCATTCACATTCAGGCTAATTATTTAAATGTGAGAGTTGATCCCTATCATGAGATTCTTATAGAGCTGTTGTTGTTCCTGTTTGTTTGTTGTCTTTCTTTTGGTTTTTGGGTTGCTTCATGTGTGTTTTTAATCTTTTTCCTGTACTGTTGTGAAGAACGATGTTCTTTTTCCCATTTCTTCTGTGTTTAATACTTTCTTAAGTGTTTGTTGTAGAGGTGGTGTGGTGGCAGTGTAAGTTCTTAAGGATTGGATATCTGGGAAATATTTTAATTCTCCCTCACTGATGAAGCTTAGCTTGGCTGGGTAGGTTGAAATTGTTTATCTTTTAGAACTTTGAAGATAGGGCTCCAGGCTCTCCTAGCCTGAAGGGTTTCTGTAGATAAATCTGCTGCTATTCTAATTGGTTTTCCATGGTAGGTAATCGACCTTTTCCTCTTGCTGCCTTTAGGATTTCTTCTTTCATAGATGGATTATTATGTGTCTGAGAGCTAGTCTTCTCATTTGTTATCTTGCAGGGGTTCTCTGAATCTCTTGTGTTTGAGTTTCTTCATCACTGATGAGATGAGAGAAGTTTTCTTGAATAATTTCATGGAATGTTTGTTCCAGTGTGGTCTCTGTCTCTCTTTCTGCCTCAGGAAGTCCAATTACTCTTAGGTTCGGTTTCTTGAAGTAATCGCTCATCTCTTGAATGTTTTGTTCTGTCTTTTAAAGCTTCTTTTCTATGCTTTTGACAGTTTGGGTTAGTTCCATATTTTGGTCCACAAACTCTAAGAGTCTTTCTTCTGCTTGGCTAATTCTGCTTTCCATGCTTATCTGTTTGTTATTCATTTCTTTCACAGTATTCTTTACTACTACATCTCAGTTATCAACTCCTTCCTATTTTCCTCTTGCCTCTGCTCAATTATTTTTAATCTCTCTATTAATGTCTTGATATCTGGGTTTGTAGTTTGAGACCAGTCATTCTGAAGGCTCTTCATTGTTTGCATTCCGAAGTCTGTTTTCTCAGTGTCTGACCTCCCAGGGGTCTGTGAGAGACCCATATTCTTTTTTTGGTTTTTCTTTATTTGTGTAGATTTTTCTCTTCCCCTTTCCATCTCTTTCTTTAATTTTGTTTTTCAGGGAAGGTGGAGGTGCTTTTACTTCTTTTTGTTCAATCTCCTGTTCTTCCTCATGAGGATCCTCTAGCTTTGTTCACTTTTGAGGATGGACTGTGGGTTGGCAGCTGTACTTTTTGCAGCTTTGAGATTTAATTGAGCAGGAAGCTGTGATTCAGAATCTATCTGCAGATCCCAGTATTCACTGACAGGTGTATGGGCACCCTGGAACCCACTTCCCTCTGCCTTACAATATGTCCATGTGTTGGGATTTAGGTTTGCTCCCTGGAACAAAAGGGGATAAGAAAAAGGAAAATAATAGAAGAAGGGAGTGGTCAAGAGGAAGTTGGAGAGAGAGATGAGTAAGAGGAAAAACAGACATACATACCAACTAACAAATGAAAAGAGACACAAGGCCAGAAAAGAGTAAAAAATAGACAAACAAAGAAAATTCCCTAAAGCATACTGGTAATTACACAAATATAGTCCAATAAAATCATGCCTTTTGATGTGTTCTTCCCCAACACAAAGGTAGTCTAAATCAAAAGCAAACAAAAGTGAACAAAACAGTCAAAACAATAAAATAAAAAATCAAAATAAGAAACCAGACTAGCTCTGGGGTCTTTCCTGAGTGTCCAAAGTCTCTTCAGCTCTGATCTCTAGCCCCTCCCCTTTGCTCTCATTGCAGGCAAACAGGGCTACTCATAGCTTGAGTCACTTCCCTTGGCTTGCTGCCTGACAGGTCTGCCACACAAAACTGAGTTGTCAGTGTCTGATTCAGCATAGAGGAGGGGTTTCTGTCTCCTGTTTTAGCAAGATTACCTTAGAAAACAAGGTGGAGGCTGTGCAGAGATGGACAGGGCAATGTGAATCCCTGCCTGGAAAATGGCTGTGGTGGGCAACTCCTCTTTTGCAGATCTTTTCTCTCCACTCCTTGGGGACCCAGTTGGTCAACTATGACAGGCAACAATGGTGTGTGCCCGGCATCAGGCATTGGGAATCAGCAGGTAGTTGCGCGCCACAGCTTGGTGTGCCACGGGCAGCTTGGGGTGGTGGAGGGAGCTGGGAATTCCCGGGGGCTGGAGCCAAGAGCTTGCAATGACAGCAACTGTTCAGCATCAGGTAACCACCACAGCAGCAATCCCCTGCGGAGGCCGTAGTGCAACGGAGGCAGTTTGCTGCATGGGACTGGCTATAGCAGCCACCCCCGTATAGGCGGTGGCCACAGGGGTGCGTGGAACTGCCCTCAGGAGCCACCCTTTGTGGAGATCTTCACAGTTTGACTTGTCCTGTCACCATCTTGCCAAGCGTCCACCTAGAATTATTTTACAAAACTAAAGTCATGCCACACATTTATGTATATATTCTGTGATGCTCATTTGTTGCCATTTCTCAAGCATTTTCTAATGCTAATTCTTCTTTGAGAACGTAACACCTGCCTGCTTCTCCATGTGAGCCTAGAGAAAGGCCTAGTCACCAAAAACCATGGGCTTCCTGATGCTCGGCCTTTCCTTGGGACCCCTTCCATTTTCATGGTGATGTGAGAACCATCACCTCCTGATTCTCCTATTTTCTTGTCATTGGCTTCTTCTATGTCCCTGGTTCTGTTTACTTCTTCACTCTCTGAAGGTAGAAGTCCTGTCTTGACCATCTGGGCTAATCTCTCTCTTTGTGACTCCACTCTCATCAGTGACCCATCACATCCATATGACCAACTTTGTCACAAGCTTGTCTTCCACATTTCCATTTAGATGCCCTTCTGACACCTTCAACTAAACATATCTACAATTGGATTCAAAATATTTCCTCTCCCAAATTCGTTTCTCTCTATGCTGTCAACTTCTGTTAACAGAACCAACATTCTTTAGGGTCAAACTAAGTCATCTTTGAATGGGCCTCCTCAGTCACTCATTTGATGAAGCCTATACCTTTTTTTGTGCATTGAACATAGTTTTGTTGCTTTCTTTGATTATAAAAGTCATATGTGTTCAATGCAGTGATTTAAAACATGTAGACACGTATAAGAAGGTAAAAATCACACAAACTCCCACCTTACTACAATTCAGCATTAGCACTTTAGAGGTTTTTTGGTGTGTGTGAAAAAAAATTTTTTTTGAATTGGAGCCTCACTCTGTCACACAGGCTGGAGTGCAGTGGCATGTTCACAGCCACCCCAGCATCGACCTGCTGGGCTCTAGTGATCCTTCCACCTTAGTCTTCCAAATAGCTGAAACTACAGGTGTGCACTACCACGCCTGGCTAATTTTTGATTTATTGTAGTGTTGAGGTCTTGGCAAGTTGTTTGGACTGGTCTTGATCCTGTAGGTTCAGGCAATCCACTTACTTGGCCTCCCAAAGTGCTGGGATTACAGGTTGAGTCATTGATCCTGGCCATTTTTGTGAATTGTTTAATGTAAATAGAAAGATAGATGACTAGATAGATAGATAGATAGATAGATAGATAGATAGATAGATAAATGATAGATAGATAGGTAGATGATAGAAAAAATGGGAGTAATATATTAGTTTCTTCTTTAAAAACAAAAAACATCAAAAGAATTGCAAAAAACCGTGGCTTAATTTAAATTTGTATTTTGAACAACTTATGCTCTTGATCTTGTCAGTATTACCTCTGTGAATACATATATAACCTCACTTGGAAAAATGAAAATGTTTTAAGCCTTCTGTGAATTTGAAACCTAGAACAAATGGTGCTCCTGTGGTAAATTCTGGAACTGGGGCCTCATTTTATTCTTCTTCCTATGCCCTGTGGAGACTCTCATGATAGGTAAGGGATAGTTTTTGCTCTGTGACTAATCAATGGCATCAACAAATACCTTTTTAATATCTACCATGTATAAGCCACTGCTAGCTATATGAGGAATACACAAATGAATAAGACATAGCCCCTCCTTTTTAGGAAATTTATATTGGTGGCCTTTAAAAAAATGATGCTCTATAACCTCCATAAACTTCGTTTCCTACTACCTACCTTCATGCCTGTGAAGGGCTCATTTTGGTTCTCTGTGAGTTTTGTTTAGAACCTCAAGTCCCCAGCCTTGGTCCCAACATGCCCTTAGAAGTATGAGAGGGGAGGCAAAAAAAAAAAAAAAAAAAAAAGAAAAAAGAAAGTAGATCTTAGAGAGTGGATTTAAAAGAAATGAAAGTTGTTTGTTTTTTGAAAACACATTTTTGTAGGTTGATGGCTTTTGATCACCATGGGATGGCACCACAGGATCCCCCCAAACATTGCAAGAGCTCATTTTGGACCCACAATGATTTTGGTTATAATCTGCTGCCTTCTTTTCAAAGGATGTAGCTCTTCTGGAGAGGCTTCTGTCTGAACTCAGCTATATTTCCATCCTCAAAGTAGTAGGCACCATTCATGTGAAAGCCCCATGGAAGATTTAAAAGCATTGTACAGAACTTCGGAATAATTTAAAGTGCATTCCTGGTAGATGTCCCGGGCAAAAGATGCTCATTTGCCACATACGAGGAAGCAGTGAGATTTATTTTTATACAATCACTGGCTGAAAGGAAGAATACTTAAGGTCTTCACATTCTAACAATTTCAATTACAGCAAAACAATCTTAAAAAGTAGACATACTTGTGGATATTATCTCTTATATTAGCTATTCCCAAGTACTTTTCAAAAGGTTTAAAATTATATTTAAGTGATGCATGGCATAAAAGCCTTTGGGAAAAAAAATCTAGTTTGGGGAACATGTCAGTCATTTTTAAGAGCAGATGTCCACCACTTTTTTCTTTTGGGAAACAGCCCATTAAGCTTCATGCTGCTGAATCAGATATGACAAGAAAGTTCATTCAGTCTGGTTTATTTTGGCTTGGGAGTCAACATCATGAGAGGCAATGGTTGGTATTTCTGGATCTGCTATTGCTTCTACTTTAGAGACTGTTGAATCAGACTTGATGAGTAGCAGACATCTCTGGTTTGCCGCACACACGTGCCTCTTTGCAGCCGAGAGCTGGTGATCTATATAGCATCTCGGTAATTCATGTTTTTGGGGTTTTTTTTGAGTTGAAGTCTCACTCTTTCACCCAGATTGGAGTGCAGCGGCATGCTCCCAGCCACCGCAGCCTCGACCTGCTGGGCTTCAGTGAGCCTTCCACCTCAGCCTTCCAAGTAGCCAGAACTACAAGCTAGTGCTACCACGCCCGGCTAATTTTTGATTTACTGTAGAGATGAGGTCTTGCCAAGTTGCCCAGGTGGGTCTCGAACCTGCGGGCTCAGGCAATCTACTCGCCTCAGCCTCCCAAAGTGCTGGGATTACAGGTTGAGCCACCAAGCCCAGCCAGTAATTCATGTTTTAAATTGTGCACCTACCAGCGCAGATGTAAAATCAGCATCAATCAAATTAAGTTCACCCTCAAATCTTTGCATTCTGTGTTCTTCCATAGAAGACTAAACATCCAGGCACTGATTCATTTATTATATGGAACATGACATCTCTGGGGGTGACAGCCACATTCATCAAAGCTCTAGTCCCTTGAAAGGGATAATGTTCAGGAAATATTTGAGCAGCTATCAGAGAATTCATCCTTGTCTTATGGCTTTTTTAAAGCTTAATAAAAATCCTCATTTCAATCAAAATCTTCCAAAAAATATAGACTTCATTTCTTCAACTTCTTGGAGAAGGTAAAGCAAACATCGACAATTATAACTTACATTTTTTTAGCTTCAAGTCTCTAAAAATGCTGTTTCACTTAGTGTCATGCTATTGACTTCCTTTTAGATGTTGTCTGCACAAGGATTTTACTTATGATAGACTCTGCTCTTCATTTTTACTTTGAGTCAAATATTCCTGAAGTGTTTGAGCCTGAAGAGATGTGGAATCTCCTTATCTCCTTGAAAGTGAAGAAGTGAAAGTTGCAGGATGGGTCATTCTAGTTGTATTCTAGTAAGTGGCAAATTCAACATCATTTGATCTGTACACAAAAGCAAAATACAAACAAACAAAAATATACAACAAAGCAAAAAGTTAAGCATCTCTAGTTTTCTGCTGATAACACATAGTATCTATAATATCCTTGAAATAATCTAACCTGTCCAACGTTTTAGCATTCAACACATTCACAACTTTATCTCAATCCTCTTAACCACCATGAAGGCAAGTTTTAAAAAAGTGGGGGTTGGGGTAGTGGGGGGGCGGGGGGTGGGGGTTGACCACTCAGATAGATCAAGAGACTTGTAAAATGTCATGTCTTTAGGTCTAAGGATCTCAAGTCCAAAGGTAGCACTCCTAAGACAGGAATACATTATAAAATGGAATAAGCACAAACCAACTTAAACAATCTAAATAGGTTTTCTTTTTCTGTTGATCTAAAAATTTTCCAAACTCAGCTTTGACCAGTAAAATTGTCCTGCTGTCCTTAGAAGTGGGTCCAAAGTTACTTCCATGAAATGACAACTTCACCACTCAGCATAATTAGAATGGGATTAAATTATCTCTATTTCTGTGGCTCTTCAGCTGGTTTGTTCCCAACAGCTTCTATCCTTGGGAATATTCTAACACTCATCAAAAATGAGAAGAGTCATTTAACTACTTCTTCCCAAAGAGATGTTTGCATTGTGAACATTTTTTTTCGAAGAAAAACTGCTGCCATTATTTCTGTAGTAAGGGAATTTATTCTGTTAGAGCATTTTCTTCTGATTGTCTCCTCTATGTGAGAAACCCTTAAACAAACAAACAAAAAAACCTTATTGCTCTTCTTCCCCACACTGAAACCTTTACTAAAAAAGTTTTTAAGACAAGAGAATAAAAGCAAGAGACTGTGACAGGGAATATGCAGGGTTCCACTGCAGACTTTTTGAGTTTCCATGGCACAGACTTCTCCTTTCCGATCCCCTCCTAGCTCTCTTTCTTTGCATGCAATTTGGGTCACTGCACATGAGTCTGTAGCAAGTACAAGTGTAATGAAAACATCATCTTCCTTTCTCTGACGTTTTCTTCACATAAATTAAAACCTATTACAAACTGGCTTTGTCTGCCATGAAAACAGTAAGTTCTTATGTGCCCATTAAGTGTCCAGTCCTGGTGGTGTCACCTCATCCTGTCTTCTGCTTCCTTAACTTTTTGTTCCTCAACTTCTCCTGGACATCTCTTGTCACACTGGCATAATTCTTTCTGTAAAACCTGAATTGGTAACCTTGGAAAGTCTGAATTGCATCCAAAAAGAATTCATTACTGCATGGGGGTGACTTTGGCTTCATGAAAATGAATGCTCTGAAACCATCAACTTTGGAAAATAATTCATTACACATTTTTTTAATAGTGAGGAAAGGGATAAAGTATCTTACATAAAAGCAACTCTTGTACGGGTATCCTGTGTGACCTATCTCTTATGAAAGAAAATGTTAGGACAGTCAGCTATTTGGAAACATTGTACGTGCAAGCTTTTATGCTGACTTTCAGTGAGAACAAGATGAATCATGAATACTTAAAATTTTTTTCCCCATGGTTCTGTTAAATCCTAGTTTAATTGTTTCAGAGTGTGCACCTGGGAGACTCTGTATGCAGTACGGATTTGGGAATCAGAACTTCCAAGAATTTTCTAGCTTAGTGGCCAGTGGGAATGTAGCTCCCTGGAATTTTCGTCTTAGTCCTCCTCTCTCTCATTATTTGGGCAGATAATTTCATGTCTCTTTTTTCCCCTCAAGGTAAAAGAATTCTTACCACAGCCCCAGTATTTTGAAGGTTAACAAAATGCCTTCAAAGGTTTTTTTTTTAATTTTGAAAAATTACAGGCAAGTGTAGAGTACACGATTCATGCATCTGACATTCAGTATTAAAAACTTTAATATTTTGTCACATTTGCTTCAGATTTTTTATATGAATATATAGATTTACGTGAAAATCCTCTTTGTCTGCCTACTCAGCTGTAGTCTTCTTTCTCCCTCCCTAGAGATACACATTTCATAAATTTGGTATGTAGTCTCCCAACCTAGACTTTTATAGCTTTACCACCTATCTTTAAGCAATATGTAGTAGTTGAGCCGTACAATTCTAATGGCCAGCCTAATTGTCACTAATCTCATCTTCAATTCTATCCGAACCCTGGTCTTATTTGGTCTTGTTCAGGGAGCCGTGACCCAGTGAATTCTAATCATCCTCACCCACTCTCTGCTGTTGTTAGCTAAAGAGCAGAGCTGTAGTTAGGGAAGGACATGACCAAGGTTTGGTCAAGGAGCTATAATCAGAAGTTTAAAAAGTAAGGCTTCTAGGACAACCATTGTTTTCTAAGAGGTAGCAGATTTAGATTCAGATTCATCTTTCAACTCCCTCCTCTTTGGATCCAGCGGATGCAATGTCTGACACAAGAGCTATCATCTTGCAATCTTGAGGATGAAAGAATGACAGAGATGATGCTTGCGACATTGGTTTTATGTTTGAGCTTCTATGAAGATAAATTTTCAAATCCCCTGGCAAAGGTGGACTAATTAAACATATTTACACATATTGTACCCTCTTTTGGACCACAAGGCCAGGTTAATTTCATCCCCTCCTCGTGGTGTGGGACCTGGTTGATGGTGCCTGAAAGGCACCTTCAGCTGGATCATCTTCTGCTGAATTCTTAAAGAACAACGTTACAACCCCCTGTTCGATTTAGCCACTATCATTAAATTTCTTGAAGTACAGCCAAACAAGAGCCTAACTGGCAATGTATTATTTCATTTTAAAGATTTGCATAGAAATGGTGTTGTTCTAACCAGTAGTTCTACAACTTGCTGTTTCTACTTGATATTATGTTTGTCTTCTATCTACCTTGATACATACTTAACTCACTTATTTTTAAATTCACTTTTCTTATCCATTTCTGTTTCATAGATATTTTGCATTGCATATACTTTTTCACCATTACCCATGATACTGCTCTGCATAGACCTGTATACCAATGTGCACAAGAGATTCTTTAGCATGCATGCTGATTGTGGACTCTGATGGATCTTTTTGAGTGTCTTAATTTGAATCCAAGTTGTTTTTTAAAAACAGAATTATTTGTGTGTTTAGAGGCAGGTGGGTAATAGTAGTTTCCAGGACTCTTTAAATTATATTATGTCACATTTTCTTGTTTTCTTACAGTATTTGTTAAGTCTCTGACAAAATGGGAAACTGAAGTCAGAAAAAAAAAAAATTCCACACCAGCAGTGCCTGGGTAAGAAAGATCAATTTCCACCAGCTTTATGACAGTTTCTTCTATTATTCCTCTTCTGGAAATGAAACTCTATACCAGGATTTCTCAACCTTGGCACTATGAACATTTTAGGACAGATCATTCTTTGTTGCAATGGCTGTTCTATGCATTGTTGATGTTTAGAGGCCTCTCTGACTTCTAAATAGCGGTTTAACACTCCTCAGGTATGATATTCAAAAATGACTCTAAACACTGCCAAAAGCTCTTGGGGGTGCAGGGAAGAGTTCCAGTTTGGAACCATCATTCTAACAGGAGCAAGTATTTTGGTATTTATGATCAACATAAACAGAGAATCCTACAGAGTCAATGGTAGACCATGACATTTTTTAAAATGATCATTTTAAGCCCATTCAAGAAGGCTATTACAGTCCTGGGTTTGAAGAAACTCATATTTCCAAACTTTAAGGTGGAAATTACTTTTGGATAGTTATAAAACATCTACGAAGTAAAAATATAAAATAATAATAATTGCATTTAATCTGTGATAGGAATTTTCGTAAGTATGTGACATACACCTACTTATTTAAACTACTTACTTATGTCCTAAGTATTGTTTTATGCCCATTTTACAGATGAGACAGTTGTGGTACAAATAGTCTAAGACTTCCTCTTCATAAAGATTCTTTTTAATTCTCACAACAAGCCTGCAGGGTACATACAATTACCATCATTTTATAAATTAAAAAAATTGAACATAAATTAAGAAACCTAACGGGTTCCATAGTGCTAAACCGTGAGGTAGTATTCAGTGTTGATTAATATGGATACATTCACGAACATGATACAAATTAAAGCCAGTATCTACTAATCAAAGCTATTTTGCACTAGAGATATGGATACTTCAAGAGGAATTTAATTATCTTTCTTTGTAAATATAGAATAATTCAGTCTTATAATTTGCCAAAAAACATTATATTTATTTCTAAGTTTACAAATTTCGACTTTTATCTCTTTTGTCTCTCCTCCTCAGCCCCGACATTTTTTCAATAAGTATTTAAATAAAGCAGCTAAGCAGATGTGTAAAGCAAACAAAGCATAATAAAATGTGATGTAGGAACATAAAGTGGATTTAGATATAATGAGGAAAACACTTACTATAAGGACCTATACACTGCTATGAGAAGGTTGAATTAAAATTTTTTTTCTCTCTCAACCAGTATAAAAAGGGAATTACATCAGTCAACTACACAGTTCCCAGGGTCCATTATATAAAAAACAAGCCCATTACAAAGAAGAAGTACCACTTGATACTAAGATCAGAGAGCATTTCTCTCATTGGGCCTGGCAAACTCACACTTGTGTGTAGTTTATTGAATGGCATTCTTGACATCATTCATACAATAAATCCAGTGATGAGTTTCACAAGACTTGGGGAGGTTGTAGTTCAATTCAGGGAAAGTATGTTTATTGATTGTGAGGTATTCTTAGGCTGATCATAATTTGCTTCACTCATGAATACCTTAAAATCATCAAAATGTCAAATTATCAAGAACTTTATGCATTTTCCTGATATTGTTTTTCTTAATTCTCTGGAATCTCTGTGAGTCTCCATTTGACACTCTCTTTATAAATCTTTTGACAAATCTACTAACTTTTGACTACACTTCTTTTTTTAGACTTTCAAACATTCCTGATTATGACTAGTCTCCTGAAACTTCTGTATTGAGCCATTGAGGGTCACTGTAGTTTGTGCTACTAACTTAATAGCGATTTTTGTAACTTTATTTTCCTAGCCCTCTCAGCTGCTTATATTCTGTAAAGCTCAGGGCACTTTATAAATTAATAATTTTTAAAAATCCTACAATAATAGTTGCAAAACCAGCAAAACCCACAGTGGGCAGATTTTACCTTCTGTTCCAAATTGCTAGCACAGGTCTATTAACAACCAGAACAATAGTGAGAATTATAATGGCTTTTTTTTTTTGCATTATATTCTTAAAAGAAGATTCAGCCAAGTAGGTCCAAGTGAAAATAGCTGAAACTTCTAGTTCCTGTCGTAATTCAGAAAGTACTGATATTTATCATTATTATTATTATTATCATCATCATCATTACAAATAGTGAAAGTAAGGATGCATAAATAAAGTCTGCCTTAGGGGCAGCCTGAAGCTATATTCCAGCAAGTTACTGTGCTACAGTATTATGAGAATTTTTATCCATCATCAATAAAAAATGAGCATAGCAGTTATTATGGCAGTTTCCACAGTCAAGACTGTTTCTGCTATTACATCTCTTAGTGAAGGGGCGATACACCCTCCATTATATGATGTCAACTCACCCACCTTTCCGACATTAAAGTGTAATGTACAATCTTTACATGGATTCTTCCCTCGTGAAGTCACATTTCCATGACCTTGGGGCAAGGACACAATAGGACTAAATTAACTGTGGGAAGAAAGTAAAGTAAATTGCATTTTTTTATAAACCAATAGCAGCACTGAGATTCCTCCATTTTTTTTCAGAATGAATTTAAAATAAATTTGATAAGATAAATATTCTACAGAGCAGGTCTCTGCTCAGCAGTGGTATAACTATGCCAGACCAATGCCCTTGATGCACCACTCAGCACACTGAAAACACAAAAGGAGCACCTATTTCTCTATGCCAAGGATCTCCAGCACCAGGTCTATGACTATGCTATCTGAGCAAACTGGCCTCTATAGCCAGCTCTCCAGCAGAACATGGCAGTTGAGGTTGGATTTTCAGAATACTCAAGTTCTCGTCCTTATATCCTCCTTTTTTTCTCCCCGAAGTTCTTTAAGAAAAAAAAAAAAAAAGACAGGATCTCACTCTGTTGCCCAGACCGGAGTGTAGCGGTGCCATCATAGCTCATTATAACCTTTAACTTCTGGTTCAAGAGATCCTCCTCAGCTTCCTGAGTAACTGCAACTACGTATCCTGCTAATTGAAAAAAAAAAAAAGTTGAGGGTTTTGTCATGTTTCCCAAGCTGGTCTCAAACTTCAGGCCTCAAGCAATTCTCCTGCCTAAGTCTCCCAAGTAACTGGGATTGCAGGCAAGAGCCACTTGACTATTGTCCCGTTTTTAATCTTTAACTTTATTATTATTTTTTAACCTAACCACTATTGCATACGGTCATAAAAAGAACAGAGAAGACTCGTGGGTAACTTCGTAAAGATTATGTGTGGGAAAGTTCAAGATGCCCAAGAGTTGGAACAGAAGACCTCAGTTCAAATACTGCCTCTTCCCCCTCTAGGGCAGATTTATTTTCTTATTTGTGCTAGAGAGTTTGAGGGTATCTGGCAGCTTAAAATGATTCTCACTTCTGGAACAAATACCTCCTCTATGTAGCAAATTAGACCTTACCAATAAGATTTTTCTCCCCCAGTGAGGTTAATAAAAGGTGAGCTGTGAACCTTCATTTTTCCATGTGGATAAAGGAGCGGGAACAGCTAATCACTAGGTAGAAGGGAAGAGAAGCACAAATATGAGAAAGGGAAACTGAGTCTCAATGCATTCTTAGTTTATCTTGAAGAAAGGAGAGAAATTCATCTGGACAGTTTCTCACCCTACCACCTCCATTTAGCTGAGACTTGGCTGCGTACATACCCTCTTGTCCTGTGAGATATCCAAAGTCTTAGTGCTGCAGTTCTTCCTATTGCTTCTCTAGATTTTATGGAATTTTATTACCTGCAATCACAAGAGTTCCAAGACACTCTTTGAAGTCTTGGTTTTCAAAGGACTAACAATTTCTGACTCTATCTCATCATAGGCATATTGTGAAAGGAAAGTGAGTTGATGAATAGTGATGTACCTTGTCTATCAATTACAAGCTCATGCATTTGGTCAACCAATGTTTCTTGAGCATCCACTAAGTGCCAACACTGCCCTGGACATGAAAATAGAGCACTGAACAAAAGAAAGTCACTGCCAAATGGAATTTATGTTCTGGGGTAGGGAAACCAATAGCAAATTTTAAAAAATAAGTAAGTAAATATATTGTATAACAGAGTAAAAAGATTTTTTAAATGGTGTAAAGGTGACAGGGAGTGATGGAGAGGAGGGGTTGTTACTTTAGGTAGATTGGTAAGAGAAAGTCTCAATAACGCAATGACACATGAGACATGAAGGAAATTAAGGAGAGAAACAGGTAGACATCTGGAGAACAGTGAGCAAGGAAGGAAAGTACAAGTCTCGAAGAAGGAGTGGACATGTCGTGTTTGAGGAACAGGAAGGCCAGAGTGACACAGTAGAAGATAGATCATGTAGAGGCTGGTATTCTGTGGTAAAGACTTTTGTTTTTACTCTGGATGAGATGGAATGTTCTTGGAGGTTTTGAGCAGAGATGGGACTTGATTTGATTGCCATTAAAATATATATTATTGGGATGCTGTGTTAACATTAGACAATAGAAAGAAAAGATGAAACAAAAAAGTCAGTTAGGAAGCCACTGCAATAGTCAAGGTTAGAGATGGTGGTGACATAAATAAGAATAGTAGCTATAGATAGATAAAGATATGCCAGGTTCTCATTGCTATAAGGTTTGTCAAAGGTTTAGAGATGAGTTTGAGGGAAGATAAGAGTCAAGAAAGAGTAAACGTTTTGGCCAAATAGAAAAATGGAGCTGTCATTGGTGAAATGGGGAAGATGACAGGAGTGCAAGTTATTTTGGGGGAAAATATAGAGTTTCACTTTGAATATGACAAATTTCAAACAACTACTAGACCTGTAAGTAGAAAAGTCAAGTAAGAATTTGTATGCATGAGTCTGGAGGTCAGGAGAGAACGCTAGACTGAGATCTAGTTTATATTCCTGCCTTTTCCCTCCAGAGGAACTTCCCATTTGGGGCTGCTAGAAGATCAATTTTTTCAGTCAGTGGGATTAAGAATTAAGGAGATTACAGATGGTATAATACTTTAAGATCAAAGTGCTTGGAAGGGAAGCTAGAGAACTTTTGAAAGCCCCAATTGACTTTCTTGACTTTCTGTAATTAGATAGGGTTAACATATCTTTTATCTCTGAACAAAATACTATCAGCAGCAAAACATCTCATATCTATAAATAAATTTATTGGAAACATTGGGGACTTCAGAGTCAGAAAATAAATATGGATGTCACTGTGATAATAATTAACAAATTATTCTTTGATGCATGAATTGTTGAATGAGCATATCAATGCTTGAACATTTATTAAACACTGATCTTGTTCTGCTGAGCACATCCTAATAAAGGCAAAGGCTAATAAAAATCAGCCTTTTGTTAAATAAATTAAATAAATGAATAAAATTAAATTAAATTAAGAACAAAATTAATCCCTGCCTTCAAGGGTTTTACAGAAGAGAACTTAAAATCTGGCATTTCCCAAGGTCAAGTCACAGCACATTGTAAATTTGCAAAGTCTGTCTTTGGTCCTTTGCTACTACCATACTGAGAATTTAATGTATCATTTAGCCTATCCACTTTCCCAAACAGACTGTAAGGCCAGAGAGATTGTGCAGTGGGATACACCTTGAAATAATATGCAAATACAAATATGTGCTTCCAGAGCATCCCAAATAACATAGTTTTTAATAACATAACTGAGAACCATGAAGACAATGCAGTTTGGTGTAAAGAACATCAAAACAACCAACTTCATAATCCTCCTCAGCATGTCACTTGTCAACTGTGTGATAAATGTATTTGCATGGAACACTTCAATGACTCATCGATGCACGAAAGTCAGAAATTTTCCCACACCAAAGTCTCAGACACTTCTGTCTCCAATCCTCCAAACCTTCTTTAGTGCTTCATAAAGCTCTATCATTTAATCTATAAAGGATTTTACAGATTAAACCTATGAGGTTTGCATGCTCAACTCCAAAATATTTTAATGTATGACTATCCTATGTGGAACTCATGAAACCGGATGCATTAATTGGACATCTACTGTATGTTGGATACTATGCTACACTCTGATGACACAAAGAATAAGATGTAGACCCTTTCTTCAATCAGAAATGAGAAACCACGTAAATATATGTTCTGGAAATTTCAAAGGTGCATCTTTACAAGGAATATTCCAAGAGCCCAGGAAATAAAAGTACTTATCAGGCAGGGAGTTTCACCAAAAACTTCCTCGGTACGTCTTAGAAGACAAGTAGGAGTTCACTAGGTTAAGAGACAAGAAGGCAATAGGTAGGAGGACAGACCGTCCCCGTTAGAGTCCCCGTTAGAAAGAACAATGAGGCAGTTACATAAGATTATATGCTGTTGGAATATAAATTTCAAGGCAGGAAGTCATGAGAATTGCAACTGGAGGGATAAATTAGAGTCAACTCATAAGGGAGTCGAATATGTCAACTTGATTCTGCTTTTGCTAGCAAGCCATTCTTCCCTAAGCCAACTCAAATCCTTTGTTAGGGGAAGAAGAATAGGGTATGTTAAATAACTAAGAACTAAATGAATTACTTTATACAACTACAAAAGGCTCTTCTTTTATGTTTGCCAGATGCCTGTGGAGAAATGATGCAAAAGGCAAGAAAATAAATATTATGGAAATTAATTAATTAGGATATTGCTTGTTGTGTATAAAAATAATCAGAAATAATGATACATGTTACAAATGTTTTTAAAATGATTATTAGAGATTACAACCAAGAAGCATAAATATTAAGTCAATAACCTTTGGGTCCCTTATAACAGTTTTTAAATTCTGTAATTATGACCTTGCTTTGGTTCTCCTGTCTAAGGAATTGCCAGAGGGGAAATATTTCTAAAGAAGGAATTAAGAACTCAGTCTCAGCTTGTGTTGCAACATCTCTCTGTTCTTAGGACTCACTTCATAGAAAATAATGAGATTATTTACCAAGGGTTTCTCAGAAATGACTTCGAATTTCAAGAATGTACATTATAGGAACTCAGGAGATTACCCAGATAAAAAGCTTATAGGAAAGATGCATACAAGAAAATTCATAAGAAAGACATATAATCGCTTATAAAATATATGAAAATATTAATTTAAGTAATACAATAAACTAAGGTTATTATAAGTACATAAGGGTGTGTGTGTGTGTGTGTGTGTGTGTGTGTGTGTGTGTGTGTGTGTGTGTGTATGTCAGATATAAACTGTACTTCACTGGAGCTTTTTGCGATGTCTGATTCTATCACTAAAAATATATCCACTCATGCACATATTGTTGGTTTTGGTACATTTTCATTTTAAAAATCATTTCTCAAATCCTCTAATTGTTGAGATTGCTGAGCAGTGCTATTTGAAAACTCTTTGTAGTCCAGGTTACTTATCATGTTGGATAAAAATAGGCAAATGACATATGCTCCCTTTTAAAAAATAGAGTCTCTGGCTTTATCTAACCTAATTAACTGGTTAGAGTAGCCATCCATAAAAACAGAAGCTAGCACGTGAGTGTCCATTAGCATTGCCCCATGAATACATTCTTCCTTGCTGGTTGATTTCTCTCTTTCCAAACTTAGAAATTCTAACCTATAATATGTGCTAAGTTTCATTCAAGTTTCCTTTTATCTTTAATTTTGTGAGAGTTTAAAGCAAGTTACTAGAAGTTTAAATAATGGGCTGAAGTCCTAGGTAATTTTTCTAATATTGTTGTTCTTTAGGTTCACACCTTGCCCCAGTTAGTTCCATCAAAATTAAGATGGCAGACAATCAGTAGTAGGTGTATCTACAAATTTTCTTGTAGAAAACATGCTATAACTTAAAAAAAAATTAATCCTAAATTTTAAATATTTGTGTTAAAAGACACAAATTCTCAGAAGAATATTTCTTGGCAAGGAAAAGAGGACAGGTTTCAAGATTGATGTTTGCATGTTGTGTATTTGAAATGTCTCATGGACAGCTCACTCAAGAAGATTCTCAACCATTAGCACATTAAAGATTATAAACCTTCTAGCTGTAAATAAACCTGTTTCCCTTCATTTAACCAGAATTACCAAGCTTACCTGATCAAGGAACCTTTTTTTTTCGTGTAAAATATATTAATATTCTATGGAATTCCACAATTATGACAAATTTTATTGAAAGATATTAAATTAGAATTTTAAAATTCAAATGTTCAAAAAATTTACTCATTTTATATATTTACAATAGACTCGATTTGGCAGGTAATTTGAGGTCATTCCAAGATCGCCTTGCTCCAGTTGCAGAAGTGAAAGTAAGAAGGTTTTCTTATTTGCATTCCAAGCCATCTCATTGTTATCGAAGAATTTTTGGTTACTTGCTCCGAAGCATTCGCTGCTCTTGGAGGTTTAACATAATTTCTACCTGTTTGGGAATAGGAACATATTTATAATTTTTAATGTGATAAACAAATTGCCAAACACAAGCAAAGTGGAGCAGAGATTACTTTTCCCACAGGCACAGTTCCAAAATCACACAGAAACTGATAAAATATAGTAGGCATTTGCAGCGCCATAATGAGGTACACCAGGGTAAACCCCTGTAGATATGAGAAATAGAGTAGGAAGGCCAAGTGGTGAGCAAGACTGAATCCACAGGCCCAGTTTCAGGTTGTAGTAACCACTGTTGGGGGATTCAGAGTTCCATGGGAAATTAGGACCAAAATACAATTGTTACCTGAAAAGAGGGTCGTGGTGGGTCTTATCTGCTCATGAGAAAACAAAACTAGAAAAACAAAAACAACTACTGCTCACTAGTTTTCCAGAAACTATGGTGTTATAGGAATATGCAAATACAATGGCACAGCCACCGATGAAAGAAAAATTGTTGTATAGCAAGAACAAGATTCTATAAAACTTAGTCCTACAAGAGATGAGACAAACTGAACCACAAACTTTGGAAATGAAAAAGTATAGTCATTGAAACTAAAAACAAAAACAAAACTAGATGAAACAATTCTATAGATGGAGCAACTCTGCAGAAGAAGAATTAGACAATTATACTGAGGAATTCATGTAGAATATATCACAAAGAGCAAAATAAATTTCTTTTATTTTTATTTTAAAGATATGGGGTACAATTCAGGGTTAGGTATACAAATGGTCATTGGTACAGGTAAAGTTTGGGCCTCATTTGGGGCCCCATTTCACCTGGTTTGGGATGAGGTACCCTTATTGATGAAGTCCCTCCTCACCCTGGTAGTTTCCCACTACTGCCAATCCCTTTCTTACAATATTATGATAATTGTCCAGGGTCCACTTATGAGTGAGAACATACGGTACTCAGTTCTTTGTTTCTGTGATAGATCACTGAGTATTATAGACTGTAAATCCATTTAAGTTTCTGGGAAGTTCATAATAACTTTGTCCTTCTTTATAGCTGTGTAATATTCCATTGTGTATATGTACCACATTTTTTAAAATCCAGTTCACTTTTGATGGGCAGCACGATTGGGTCCATGTTTTTGTTATTGTGAATAATACTGCAAGAAACAAACAGGGGTAGGTATCTTTTTCATAGAGTGATTTGAGTTCCTCCAGGTATATTCCCAGAATGGGGATTGCGGTGTTGAATGGAGGATCGATTTTTCGATCTTTTAGGTATCACCACACTGTTCTCCACAGGGGTTATGCTAGTTTACACTTCCACCAACAGTGTAGAAGTGTTCTCTTTTCTCTGCATCCTCTCCAGCATCTGTTGTTTAGCAAAATAAATTTCTAAAGGGCAAGCAGAAATAATTAAGAAGTGTGGATAATTGACTTGGGTGGCTCCAGGATGAGAAGATAAAAGAAATAGTAAATAATAATAATAATCACTGAAAGATACGATTGAAATTTCCTGAAGTGAAGAAAGACAAAATGTTTATAATGGATTTTGAATTCTGAGTGGTGTGCAAGATAAACATAAATATAATCAAAATTAAAAGACTAAAGATGTGAAAAATAATCCTAAAACCTAAAGAAAAAAACATTATCTAAACAACATGACTCAAATTGTCAAGCAATTTCTCTTTAGCAATGGAGATTTCAAAAGACAATGGAGTTATATATTTAACGTGTTAAGCCCAATGCCTGTGACCTAGAATTTTATTCCCAGTTAAATTAAAAAAGTAAAAGAAACATGATGACAATCTCAAACACATAAACACTAAGGATGTTTACTACAAATACTAAACATTTAAAATATTTAAAGATTGTCATCAAGTAGAGAAAGGAACTCAGAAATTGTTAAAGATTTACTAAATTTAATTATTTAATGATTACAAAAGCAATGTGCTATTTTATATATTTTTAGAAATGTAAAATTATAACTCTAATTGAAAATAACAAGATGATAGGTTGAAATGATTAATGCATAATTGAAGTGTGATAAGTTCTGTGTTAAATATGAGAGAAGAGGAGAAATGTTGCATTCCATTAAAATTTATTAGGAATTATAACTGACTATATATGTGTATCTTAAATTCAGAGTATCTACAAAAGTATGATACAATTAAGCATTCTAAACCTGTAGAGAAAAATAAAGGTAGCTATTGAACATTTTATTAATTCATTGTCTTCTATTTCTTTCAAAATTTTCATAATTTAGTAATGATTTTTACATTTGCATGCATATATTAAATGATTTAAACAATGAAACAACATTCATGACACTTTTCATTATGTTTGCTTCAGAAAATGGAGCATAGATATGTTTGATGTGTTTCGAATAGTGGAACTCAGTCTCTTGTGTTCTTTGCCAATGACTATTGAGTGGTAGAAATAGATTCACATAGATTTTCTGTAATGTCATCTCTTATTAAAGATGTTCCTGAAACAAGAAAAAAATGTAATTCTTAAAATAGAACTGGATTTTTTCATTTATACTACTTTTGTAAATAATTGTTTTAGTTGATAACATATGATGAACATTTCCATCTGTCACTGAATATTCAAAATGCAAAAGAAAACTGGAGAAAAAAGGAACAAAAAAATACATACAACCAAAAACACAAAGATGTCAGAATAAAAATAGATTAATAAGAATGAAAATAGATAAGTGTAATAAACATAATAAATTAAGTTCACAACAAAAGAGTATGATTTACTAGCTTCAGTTTAATCATCAAAATCCAAGAAAAAACTACCCTAAGAAATGAAAAACATGGATATGGACAAAAGACCCCATGTAAACATCAACCAAAAGCAAGCTGGACAGGGAATTATATATCACAAAAAAATCCAGAGCTTAATTAAAGAAAAAGTGAATTGAAACAAAGGATAATAAAAAAAAGAAAAATTCACGAAGAATATGTAAGAATCATGAATATATGGGCAGCAAAAAATATAGTTTTTACCTATGTAGAGCAAAAACTGGCAAAATTAATAAGCAAATTTAACAAGCTAACAATCATGATGGAATATTTTAATTCAACACTAAATACTTTTATTCAAAAACTCCATGAAATCAAGCAGTCAAAAAAAAAGTAGTTAAAGTATAAAAGTTTTGAATGAAACACAAATATGGAGAGATAAAGAGATTGGTTTGCACCTCAGAAATAGAAAGTATACTTTCATTTCAAGCACACAGGAGACATTTATTAAAACTGAGTTCACACATTTCACACACTGTCAAATAAAATGAAATTAATAATTTAATAAAAAATAATTCCTATTAAAAAGTAAAAAACTTATGAAGGCACTTCTAAATTACTAATATAAATTTTAAAATAGTTAGAATTGAACAATAACAAATATAGTAAATAATAAAAATGTACAATATCCACAAACATTATAATTAAAATAAATTTATGGTCTTAAACGTCTTTATTTAAAAAAATAAAAATATTTGAAAATACATGAATTTAGCTTACAAATCAAGAAACTAGAAAAGCTTCAAAGGACAACTCTTAATCAGAGAGAAGAAACTTTCGAAATTAAAATCAGAAGTTAATACAAAATGAATTAAGGGAAAAAAGATAAACAAAGCTAAGAATGGTTTTTTAATGAACTAATAACATAGTCACATTACCAAAGGAATGATCAAGAAAATTTTTGTTTTAAATGCAGTCATGAGCCACCTGACAACATTCTGGTTAATGATAGGCTGCTATAACATTGTAGTACAACCCATGACCAACGTGTTTGTAGTGTTGCTGGTATAAACAAAGTATTGCACATACAAATACGTTATAGCACATAAATATTCGAGAATGGTAATAATGACTGCTACTGCTTTATGTATTTACTATGGTATACTTTTTAATCTTGATCTTAGAGTTTACTCCTTCTACTTATTAAAAACATTAACTATAAAACAGCCTCAGGCAGGTCCTTCAGGAGGTATTCCAGAAGAAGGCATTGTTATCACAGGGAGATGAGTGCTCCATGCAAAGACTTTCCAGTGGGACAAGATGTTGAGGTGGAAGGCAGCGATATTGATGATCCTGACCATGCTTATGCCTAGGCTAAGGTTTGTGTTTGTGTCTTCCTTTCTAAATAAAGTTTAGGCTGAGCATGGTGGCTCAAGCCTGTAATCCCAGCACTTTGAGAGGTGGAGGTGAGAGGATTGCCTGAGCCCATGGGCTCGGGAACAGCCTGGGCAACTAGGTGAGATCTCATCTCCACAATAAATTAAAAAATTAGCTGAGGATGGTAACGTGCACCTATAGTTCTGATTACTTGGAAGGCTGAGGTGGAAGGATCGCCTGAGCCCAGCAGGTCGACGCTAGGGTGGCTGTGAGCGTGCCACCGCACTCCAGCCTGGGTGACAGACTGAGACTCCAACTCAGAAAGAAATAAAAAGTTTAAAATGTAAAAAAATTGTTTTGATAGAAAAAAGCTAATACAATAAGGATATAAAGAAAGAAAATATTTTGGTACAACTGTACAATGTGTTGAGTTTTAAGCTAAGTGTTACTACAAAAAAGTTTAAAAGTTTTTTAAAGTTTATGAAGTAAAAAATCTACAATAAGCTAGGTTAATTTATTATTAAAGACAGAAATTACCGAATAAATTTAGTGTAACCTACGTCTACAGCATGTATAAAGTCTACAGTAGTGAACACTAATGTCCTAGGCCTTTGCATTCACTCACCAGTCACTCGCTGACTCACTCAGAGAACTTTCCAGTTCTTCAAGTTCCATTCATGGTAAGTGCCCTACACAGGTATACCAGTTTTTATCTTTTATACCATATTTTTACTGTACCTTGTTATGCTTAGATATGTTTAGGTGCACAAATACTCATCATTTTGTGTTACAATTGTCTGTAGAATTCAGTGCAGTAACGTGGCTCAGAGTAATAGACTTTACCATATAGCTTAGGAGTGTAGTAGGCTATACCATCTATGTTTGTATAAATATATTCTACATATTGGCATAACGACAAAATGACCTAATAATTCATTTCTCAGAATGTATTCTTGTCCTTAAACAACCTGTGACTGTGTTATGAACTAAAGTGACATCACTACAGATATTGCATCAGTTTTTAAGATAATAACACTACAAAGAAATATAAATATTTATTTTAAAATGCACAATTTTCAAATTTAAAAACTGCAATAAATCAGAAACTTTTTTAACTTTTAAATTTTCTATTTTAAAGATGTGGGGTACAATTCAGGGTTAGGTATACAGATGTTCATTATGCAGGTACTCTTACTGATGAGGTGTGTCCCTCCCTCCCCTGGCAGTTTCCCTCAACTGCCAATCCCACCCCCTCTCCCCTGGCAGTTTCCCACTACTGCCATTCCCTTTCTTATAGTATTATGATAATTATTCAAGGTCTGCTTATGAGTGAGAACATATGGTACTCTGTTCTTTGTTTCTGTGATAGATCACTAAGTATAATAGACTCTGAACTGATCCAAGTTGCTGTGAAGTCCATATGTTTATGGATTTCTTTATGGCTGCATAATATTCCATTGTGTATATGTACCACATTTTTTTATCCAGTTCAAATTCGATGGGCAGCATGGTTGGTTCCATGTTTTTGCTATTGTGAATAAGGCTGCAACAAACACACATTTGCAGGTATCGTTTTGGTAGAATGATTTGAGTTCCTCCAGGCATGTTCCCAATAGGGGGATTGCTGGGTCATATGGAAGGTCAATGTCTAGTTCTTTCAGAAATTGCCACACTGACTTCCAGGGAGGTTGTACTAGTTTGCATTCCCACCAGCTGTGTAGAAGAGTTCCTTTTTCTCCGCATCCTCGCCAGCATCTATTGCTGTTTGTTTTATTAATGATGGGCATTCTTATTAATTTATACTCAGAATTATTGCTCATCATTCCCATTTTCCTTACTTTCAGCAAAATACAAAAGACTTCAGAACCTATTTTCGAAGTGTATTTTGTCCACCCTTCAAAAAATCAACAAACACAAGACATTTTTATTTTTAAAAAAATCAGACAAGAATAGAAAAAGCAGCGAAAAGTATGAATATAGATATAAAGTTCCTAAATAAAATACTAGAAAAAAATTAAACAACCATGTATATGTCACAATCAAATAATATTTAGTACAATAAATCAAGAACTCTAAAAGAATCCTATAGAAAAATGAAAAAATAACATGAGCAGGCAATTCATAGAAGAGGCAAACTTATAAGCATATTAAGAAATCTCCAGTTAGCTCAGTCTGTAATCCCGTGCTTTGTGAGGCTGAGGTGAGTGGATTGCCTGAGCCCGAGGGTTCGAGACCTCATCTCTACAATAAATCAAAAAATCAGCGGGGCATGGTAGCGCATGCCTGTAATTCCGGCTACTGGAAAGGCTGAGGCGGAGGGATCGCCGGAGCCCAGCAGGTCGAGGCTGCGGTGGCCGGGAGCGACCACTGCACTCCAGTCTGGGTGACAGAGTGAGACTCCGACTCAAAACAAAAAAGAAAGAAAGAAATATCCAGTGATCTGTCACAGAAACAAAGAACAGAGTACTGTATGCTCTCACTTACAAGTGGACCTTGAACAATTATTATAACACTATAACAAAGGGATTGGCAGTTGAGGGAAACTGCCACGGGGGGGAGTAGCACACCTCATCAAGGGTACCTGCATAATGAACATTTGTATACCTAACCCTGAATTGCACCCCACATCTTTAAAATAATTTTAGAAGCATATTAATAGATGTCAACCCTCATTGGTATTCAGAACACACACACACACACACACACACACACACACACACACACACACACACACACAACTAATACCAAAACAAAAATGAGGAACATTTGGGTTGGTAAAATTTAAGAAGTCTGCCAATACCAGATATTGACAAAAATAGAAACTTTCAAAATTTAGAATTTCCAACTTCCGTGGGAAAGTTATAAGTTGCTACAACTACAAACACTTTGTTTAGCTATTGGGAACTAGCCAATGCAATTGAAATATACACCTAACGACACCATACTTTCTCCTTTAGGCATATTGGTTAGAGAAAAATCTTGAAAAGTGCACAAAATATGTACAACATGTGAATTGTAGCACTGTTTATAACAGCAATAAAAGTAAAACTAACCCATAAGCTTCCAAAGAGAAAAACAGGGAAATAAACTGTGGTCAATATGAAACAAAGAAATACGTAGAACTAGAGCTTTATATATCAATAATAATAAATGTCAAAACTTAAATATATGCAAAAAATGAAAAAAATGATATGTTATAATAACATATATATATTTAAAAGCACAAAGGACAATATCATATACTGTTTATGGATCTATAGTAGTCCACATATAATCATAGAAAAACTGCTACTGATAGTGGCAGACAAATAATTTGGATTAATGCACCCACAGAGAAAATATGTATGTATGTATGTATGTATGTATGTATGTATGTATGTATTATGGATGAGACAATTGAGAAGCTGTAGGTCAATTTAAAAATCTAACCTAGACTATGTTAATATATTTTAATTAATTATGCTAATAATGAAAAAGCTACATATCAAATTTGTTCACTGCAGCTAAAGTCACATTATAGGAACATTTTGGCATTCAATATGTATATCAGAAAAGAATAATAGCTGAACATCCAGGAGTTAAGCATTCATCTCAAGAAATTAGAGAAAAAGAGAAAATTAAATTCAGGGCCAGAAAAAGAATAATAAAGACAAAAGCAGAAAACTTTATTAAGACTAGAGAAAAACTTTTCTACTCATTATTTAAAGTCAGACTTACTGTATTTAAAAAATGTCTAGGACATTAAAAGAGAGAAAAGTATAGGCCTATTTACTTACAAAGATGGATGCACTACTTGGAAGGCTGAGGCAGAAGGATCACCTGAGCCCAGCAGTTGGAGGCTGCAGTGGCATTGAGTATGTCACTGCACTCCAGTCTGGGCAACAGAGTGAGACTCCAACTCAAAAAAAAAAAAAAAAAGGATTGATGCAAAGATACTGAGCAAAATATCAGCAACCTAAATTTGGCAATCTATTCAAGGGGTAGCATATCACAAAGAAACCAAGTTATTCCCAGAATGCACAGTTGTTTAACATGAAAATATTAAAAGTAAAATCACCATGTGTATAAAATAAAGATGATCTATAATCATCTCAACTGATGCCGAAAATTCATCTGCTCGTATTTATTTTCTATGACAGGCTAAATAATGCTTCCCATGAATGATGTGTGTGACTTAATCCCCAGAATCAATGAATGTGATTCCTTACATGGTAAAAGGGCTTTGTAAATACAATTAATCGAAAGATCTTGAGGTGGACATTATACTCTATTACCCTGATGGGGCCAATGTGATCACAAGGATTTTTTTAAGAAAGAAGTAGGCAGGGCAATGACAAAGAGGATGTCACTACAAAAGCAAAGATTGAGGAATGCAGACCTATGAACCAAAGCATGTGGGCAGTCCCGAGAAACTGAAGAAGCCAAGGAAACAGAATCTCCTCTGAAGTCTCCAGTAGAAATATAACCCTGTTGACCCACTGGACTTCTGTTCTACAGAGTATAAGATAATAAATCTGTACTATTTTAAGTTACTAAGTTTGTAGCAATTCGTTACAGCAGCGACAGGTCTCTAATACTTCATCATTTATCCTAAAAGAAATCTTAGCAATTAGGGAGATAAAAAGGAAACATTTTTAATTTTAAACGACATCTATAAAAATATATTGTGGAAGCATCATTCTTAAAGGTGAAATATTGAAAACTTTTCCACTGAATTCAGGTATGAAACAAGGGTGCCTGGTATCATTTTTTCCATTTCACATTATATTGGAAATTCTATGAAATGCCATACCATATTTATATAACAAAAAGATTGAAAAGAAAGAAAATCACCATTATTTGCAAATGACATAATTATGAATTAAAATTCAAAATAATCTATAATAAAAGTCAGGTTAAACGTGAATTTAGCAAATTAAAAGGAAACAGAGCTTCTTGAAGATTTGGCTAATTTCTTTCTTTCTTTTTTTTTTTTGAGTCGGAATCTCACTCTGTCACCCAGACTGGAGTGCAGAGGTCGCTCCTGGCCACCGCAACCTCGACCTGCTGGGCTCCGGCGATCCTTCCGCCTCAGCTTTCCAAGTAGCTGGAACTACAGGTGCGCCACCACGCCCGGCTAATTTTTTTTATTTATTGTAGAGATGAGGTCTCGCCCGCCTAAGCGGGTCTCCAACCCGCGGGCTCAGGCAATCCACTCACCTCAGCCTCCTAAAGGCGCGGGATTACAGGCTGAGCCACCGAGCCCAGCTGTTTTGGCTAATTTCAAAGTCATCACAGTAAGAGTAAAACATAAGCTTGTAACCTCTTGTTGGATCAAAAAAGTAAAGAAGTGCTCAAAAAATAAAGAAGGCGTCAAAATTATGCAGAGCCAACTTGTAGAAGCTTCCTACTGGCCACAGCAGGGGCAAATTTAGCTTCAAAATGCATAATGACAGTCATCACTGCATAAAATAATAATCCAAAAGTCCATACTGATGATAAGTAAGCAGAAAAAGGAGCAGAGAAGCTCTTCTGTAGAGTAAAATAATTGTAATAATTAATTCAGATAAGAATCATAAATAAATATTTTAACCATTGGATGAATGTGTGAAGGAACAGATATATACTTAGTCTTCAAATATCTTTCCATAGGTTACGTAAGAAGAGAAATGAATGGTAAATGTAAAGGAGAAAAGTCTGGTGAGTATATTTTAATAAAATAATCAAAGTTAACACCACCAAAAAGAGAAAAATTTACATTATGTGCCTTGTGATGTGTGCACTGAGGAGAAAAGGATAGAAAGACAGATATATAGATGGATCAATAGATATAGAGATACAAAGACTGTACACATACACAAATGCCTATGTGTATATGTGTGTGTGTGAGAGAGAGAGAGGAAGAGAAGGGGAGGGAGAGAGAGATACTAGCAACTGATAAACTTGGTGATGAATAAATGGGAATTATTTGGACTAATTTAGTGAAATGGGTGAAATATCTAAGATCTGTACATGGAAAATTATATAAAAATCGAAGAAGACCCGAATAAATGGAGAAATTTTCATATACACCTTGCTTATAAATTATAATACTCACTATTGTAAATTTAAATTATCTTCAAGTATACCTGTTGGTTCCAAATATCAAAATTCCAGGGTTTTTTTGTTTTGTTTTAGAAATTGACAGGAACCACAAGCAGAGGAGAACCTATTCAGTAAATAATGCTGGGAAAACTGGTTGAACACATGCAGAAGATTAAAACAAGACCCCTACCTATTGTTATACACAAAAATAAACTCTAAATGGATCAAAGACCTAAACGTAAAACCTCAAACTATAAGAACCTTAGAAAAGCAGGAGATATCCTTATGGAAATTAAAACTGACAATCAATTCCTGATCAAAACTCTAAGAGCCCAGGCTATAAAAGATAAGATATACAAGTGGGACCTCAACAAACTGACAAGCTTCTGCAAAGCCAAAGAAACCATCAAGAGAGCAGGGAGACAGCCCACAGGCTTGGAAAAAATATTTTCCAACTCTGTGTCTGACAAAGCCCTAACATCTAGGATCTACAAGGAATTCAAACATGCTGAAAAGAAAAAAGCAAACAACTCCATTACAAAGTAGGCAAAAGATATGAATAGATAGTTCTCAAAAGAAGACATATGAGCAGCCAACAGATACATGAAAAAATCCTCAACCTCGCTAGTCATCAAAGAAATGTAAATTAAAACTACACTGAGATACCACTTAACTCCAGTCAGAATGATCATCAACAATAACTCAAAAATAACAGATGCTGGAGAGGATGAGGTGAAAAGGGAACACTTCTTCACTGTTGGTGGGAATGTAAACTAGTACATCCTCTGTGGAAAATAGTATGGCGATTTCTAAAAGTTCTAAAAATTGACCTTCCATACTACCCTGCAATTCCCTTACTTGGAATCTAACCGGGAGAACTCAAATCACTCTATAAAAAAGATACCTGCATATATATGTTTATTGCAGCATTGTTCACAATAGCAAGAACATGGAACCAGCCGTGCTGCCCATCAAAAGAGGATTGGATTAAAAAATGTGGTACATATACACAATGGAATATTACGCAGCCATAAAGAAGAACAAAATCATGAACTATGCAGCAACCTGAATGGACTTAGGATCTATAATATTGAGTGATCTTTCACAAAAACAAAGAACTGAGTATTACATGTTCTCACTCATAAGTGGACCTTGGACAACTATAGTAATACTATAAGAAAAGGACTGACAGTAGCAGGAAACTGTGGGGGGAGGGGGGTAAGGAGGTGGGGAGATGGGACTGGCAGTAATGGAAGTCTGTCTAGGGAAGGGGTGTATACCTCATCAACAAGGTTACCTGCACAATGAATATTTTTATACCTAGCCCTGAATTGTATCCCACAATTTTAAAATTTTATTTAAAATAAAAAATTTGAAGGTGAAAAAAAGAAAGAAATGTACAGAAATAGTCTGAAATACATACAGAAAAATAGCCGAAACAGTCATGAAGAGTGAATTCTTTTACCTTTTTCTCTTGAGGAAGAAGAAAAAATGTGAAGGAAATTACCTCATCAGGGATCAATGTTTATTATAAAGCTCTTAAAGATAAATAATATGGTATTAATATAAAGATGGACAAATGACTTAGAATAAAGAAAGAAAATCCTCTCATCTATAATTTATGATTAACATGCACTGAAGAGAACTGGATAAAAAATATATTTTTGAATAAATATTGCTGAATTAATTTAATATCCATATGGAGGAAAAACAAAATAATACCTCCAACACACTATACACAAATTTCAAGCAAATTGAAGATCTTAATGTAAAAGGTAAAACAATAAATGTTCTAGAAGAAAACATGGAAGAATATCTTCATGATCTTGAAATGAGGAAATGCTTATTAAGTAAGACAAATAAGAAGCCATGTTCATAAAGAAAAATATTGTAAACTGTACACATAAAATTAAGAATAATTATCAAATAGAAATTGCATGAGTGAAAAGGTAAGTGTGGGAATATATTTCTAACATATATAATTTGACAAAAAGTTCATGCACATGATATATAAATAATTATCACAAATCAATAAGAGAAAAAACAAGTAACCCAATAGAATGTTGCTCATGACACTTGAATAGTACTTTCATCTGAATGGGCCAATAAACTAAACGGTAAGTGCTCAACCTCATTAGTCATCAGAGAAATGCAAATAAAATCACAATAACACTATATAATCATCAAAATGGCTAAAATTAAAAGACTGACAGTGCCAAATATTGACAAGGATGCAGAGAAATGTCAACACTTATAGACTGCTGGTAGGAGTATAATTGTTAAAATCACTTTGGAAATTGTTTGACATTATCCACTGATTTCTCTGTTTCCTTCTTTAGTATGCATCTAACAAAAATCTATGCATAAGAATGCTCATAACAGCATTATTAATATTTGTAAACCAGGCACAATGCAAATGACATCAGCAAGAGAGTGGTTAAAGGAATAGTGATAGCCGGGCTCTGTGGCTCAGCCTGTAATCCCGCGCCTTGGGAGGCTGAGGTGAGTGGATTGCCTGAGCCCGCGGGTTCGAGACCCGCCCGGGCAACTTGGTGAGACCTCATCTCTACAATAAATTTTTAAAAAATTAGCCAGGCCTGGTAGCGCGCGCCTGTAATTCCAGCTACTCGGAAGGTTGAGGCAGAAGGATCGGCGAACCCCAGCAGGTTGAGGCTGCGATGGCCGGGAGCGGTCACTGCACTCCAGTCTGGGCATCAGAGTGAGACTCCAACTCAAAAAAAAAAAAAAAAAGAAAAGAAAAGAAAAGAAAAGAAAAAAGAAATAGTGATATATCTATCAAATTGAATTTCCTACACAATGAAAGTGAACAATTACAGCCACAGGCAGCAAAATGACTCTCCCAAACATCATTTTAAGCAAAAAAAAAATCACATGCAAAAAGACAGTTTGATTCCAAATATATCAAGTTTTAAAGCATCATTACTTATCTACAGTGGTAGAAGGTAACATACTGCTTACTTTTGAGAAGAATAGTGGAGGATAATGGCTGTTAGGAGGCACAAATCTGGGGGGGACTTCTTGAGTACTAATAATGTTCTACTTGCTAACCAGGAGAGTGTTTGCATGATCCTCTTCACTATGTGTAAACTAATTGAGTTGTATGCTTAAACATCTATGTTAAAAATTCAGATAACAGGTAAATTTCTAGAAATGCATAAGAATAACACATATCAAAATCGTAACAGTGGTTATCTTTGAAGAAAGAGAGTGGTAGCTGAGATTTGGGAGGAGTTTGCAGTAGGAAGAGGGTTAAACTCTATCTGTACCATCTTATTTCATTTTGAAAGAATTTAATGCAATTCTAGAAAACTATTAAGACAACTTTAGAATAAAAAATTAAAAAGATGCAGGCCAGCTGAGAGTTTGTTACACAGGTAATTGTTATATTACTATTTAATCTGTATACATTTCTGAAAATTCAGAATTTTTTTCTTCACAAACAAAAAAACAATTTGTGAGGTTATTCTGAATAGTTTGTTGATCAGTGTAAGAGACAATTTTTTTTTTTTGAGTTGGAGTCTCACTCTGTCGCCCAGACTGGAGTGCAGTGGCTGCTCCCGGCCACCGCAGCCCCAACCTGCTGGGCTCCAGCCATCCTTCCGCCTCAGCCTTCCAAGGAGCTGGAACTACACGTGCGCGCTACCACGCCCGGCTAAGGAGTACTTTGAGTACCATGACATGATGATCTCCACATTGCTCTGAGGGTCTTGAATTGTAGCATCTGAAGACGTTGTTGAAGGTTGTGTTCATTGCATTTCTCAGAGTGAACTTCATTAATCTCGGAAGAAATTCCCTCTGGCCCGAGTACTTGGACTAATTGAACTTTCTCTTCCCTGTGGGAAATGCTACACATTTTGAATTATCGTATAACTGGTTCTGTTTTTACTTTGGCATTATTTATCAGAAATCTCAAAGCCAAATTTGTGGCCCTTCCATATAGTATGTATTTTGAGTACTAATCTAAATCTTAGCTTAATTTATCTTAACATTAATTATTTTTGTCCCTATCTACTTGTATTTAATTTCATTTAATTTTGAGTCTATTTCTTAATGCCTTCCTGGAATATAACTGGCTGGAAATTATTAAGCACATGATTATTTTGACCCAATAATTTTTGTGTTTAAAGTGTTCTTTCCATCATGTATCTTCTCTGTTTGTATGTGTGCAGAGATTCACATGAGAGAAGAACTGGCTGAAGGGCAAATGGCCATGAATTCCTTTTCCAGTCAGAAATGATTGGGATTCAGCTCTTTGTAGAAAATGCAAAATCTTGGTGACTCCTACTAGAATGAGAAGCTTTATTAACTTCTTACCAAGCTCACAAATGCTTCTGCATGGAGAAATTTTGCACTGCTACATGCAATTGATGTGGAAGGCAAAACTGGCTTTCTGGCCCTCTTTTTTGAATATCTTGCACACTGCATTGATGCCATGTTAACGATTTTATTACATTTGCATTATTATACCATGTATTATTATGATTATTTTGTTTTTTATTATATTCACTTATTGCAATTGAGTTATAATTGATAAAACCCCTGGTTTCTCCTGTTCCCCTTTTATTCCTTGAATCTTTACATAAATGGACATACACATACACATAGCTTTCAGATAACTATGAATGATTTGTAAACTATCTGGTTTTCCTTTCAGTCTCATTAAAATTCCCAAAGCCTACTCTAGAGTTCAAGCTTTCTCACAGATCAGTGATCCCTCAAGGAGCTAACTTAAATTTCTCCCCACTAGGTAATATGGTAAGTAACTACGTCAATGTTTACTTTAAGTTCTTTTCTACTTGATGGAGTTCATCAGGTGTGTAGAGCATTTTCTTGGCTCTTCAGAAATGGGGTTTGTGTGTGTGTGTGTGAGTGAGAGAGAGATGAGAGAGAGAGAGAGAGAGAGAGAGAGAGAGAGAGAGAGAGAAAGTAAAGAGAAAATGAGTGTAAACTTTTCCAAAATGTCTTTCTGAAATGAATGATCATTTTATTATTTTCTCAGATAAAATTAACTCAGTCACTTGAAAGAAACACAACACTCATATTTAATGCAAAATATTGAGATGAGAGAATGAGATATTTCTGCATTTATAATTCATCATAACATTTTATATTCAATTTTCACGTTGCCAAAATGCATCCATCACTGTGTTTTAGAAAAAAGAGAAATTCTTCATACTTCATGAATAAAAGTCATTGGGGGAGGTGTGAGGATACCCTCTAGTAGTAGGTTTATTTCAGAGCAAGTTATATCTTCAATTATTTGATATAGGCAAAGATTCCAAAGAAAAAGTGTAATGTTGCAAAACATGTCCTCTTCAGATACAAAATATAAAGCGGTAACTCTCCAGACTTAGAAACACAGCTACAATAGCAACCTCCCACCTCTGAGCCCATTAACTTTAGGTACTGACTATAGGATGACAGGAGTTGGCCAGTGAAAGAATAACATTTCTGAGAGTTCGTTTTACTCTTGAGTCACTTTTGCATGAAATGATAGCATCCCTCCTGGGGACTGGCCTCAATGCATCTTTCTGTAAATTACTTACCATATATCAGTCTTGATTCAATAGACTATAAAATATAGGTGCTTTTTATTGGCAAGAACTTAGGACATTTTTACAATGAAAAATAATGTTTTCCAGCAGGAAAACTTAAAAGAATTAAGAGTTATGGGACTGCAGGAAGAAACTGACCACTTCTTCCCTTGAAAAGTCTTTTGCCTTATCTTCTCCTCCAAATCTGTCATATACAACTTTCCAATTCTTCTGCTGAAGAAAAGAAGACTGAAGTTGTAAAAATAATTTCAACTCAAACATATTTTATTCAACTCACATAATTAATTCAACTGTATCTCAAGGTTTCTTTTCCTTTAAACCATTTCCCACCCCCACCCCTCCGCAATTGCCTGATTTTTTCAATAGGAATTGGAGTCTTCCATTTGAGTCCTTCTCAGTGCCTGATTTCATCATGCCATAATAATGGAGAGTAGAGAACTGGATTGCATATTAAACTTACTCGACTTTAAAGGCTCTTGAATTTGGTTCCTATTGGATATTAGATTCCTTTAGTAGCTAAGACCTCATGAAGAATGTAGTACCGAATGCTTTGATGAAATCAAGAAGGATGTTTGCCTCCATCCTTGACCATTATGTATTATTTCTTTCTGAAATACAGTTGTATATATGTAGCATAATTCAGTTTTTTGAATTTTTTTTTGTTCAGCTTACTTTTTTTTTTTTACAGTATGTACAATTAAATGTAGGCTTATCCTTTAAGATAAAGGATAAATCCACACTCACATACACTATCCAAATCCAAATAGCGGTTCAGCAAAGACCCTTTTAGTGCAAATTATCTCAAAGCAAAGTTTAAATACAAATTCAGGTTTTTGGGGGGGAAAAAGGTAGTGTGGTTCCCAGAGGAAAATCTTCACTACTGGAAAAAGATCATCATAGAAGAGTCAGACTGCTGACCAAAGTAGGTTGCCTGAATCTGTTTTTCTTTTTCCTCCCTCTTTCTTGCCATGAAGGGGAAAAGGGCAGGCAGACACCAAATAAGAAATAAATAAGACAGAAGGCCTAAGGTTAAGAGAGAAATGAAGAAAGTTAGAGTTCTCAGAAACAGATAATGAGACAAAAAATTAAAACAGGTACTGTTACTAAACATCTTTATTTTAGTAAGTTAAACTTTGGGTAATCCATGACCTGGAGCTGTGAATAAAATATATGATTATAAGGAAAAAAATGCTAAATTTTTTATTAATAAGAAAAAAGCACTCAAGACTGAATTTAGTAAAAACATATCAATTATAGAATGATTTTTCAGCAAATTCAATTGCCTTATTAGGAGAAAGAATTGAGGATTGGAAAAAGTACATGATGTGTCCAAGTGTATACAGCTTATTATTGATAGGGCTAGGACTAAAATTGACATCTTAGTAATATTTCTCACTAAGGTAATTAAAACACATCTCTCTCCTCATTTTTCCTGAACTCTCTCAAACTTTTCACATTGCTAACAGTTCCTTCCTTTTTGTAGCTACTGGTTCTCTTGACACCATCTGTTGTTGGTAGTGTCTGATCTTCCTTCCAATCAAGGTAGTGCAAGAAGTTTTGGATGCAGAAAGTAATTGCAGGGTGGGCTTGTAGCTACAGATTTTGAACAAGATGAGAGCTAAAACACAACTTTGGGGGCTGAAACTTCAATGGAGTCAAAAGGATGGTTGTGGTAGAAGTTTACCAATAGTGCAATGAAGCAGTCATCATGAAAGAAGCCATGGGAAGAATAAACAACTTGGAAAAAAATAAGTATGGGACATGTGGACCCAGCTGAAATTTTTCTCAGACCTCTTTATTTTTCCAGATGCTTAAAAATGCATGCAATTTTTCTCATCGTACAAGAATGCCTTAAGAAAACCAAATGTAAAATAAGCAATTAATTAAGGAACATGATTTACATTACATAGACTACTATTAGTTATGGAAAAAGATAATTTAATATTTAAAATATTAAGCTTATATGTGTCATTTCTTCCCTAAATCATATCACCCTATATTCCTTCTGCCATCATGGCTCCAAGGAAGAAAGACAAAATTTCTGCTCTGTGAAGGGTACTGTCATGAGAACTAAAAACAAGCCACAGACTGGGAGAAAATATTTGAAATAAATATATCTTATAAAGGACTCTTATGGAAATTTTTAAAACTTAAAACTCAACTATAAGAAAATAAACAGCCCAATGGGGGAAAAAAATCAATCAAAGACCTTACAGACACCTCACCAAAGAAGACACACACATGGAAAATAAGTATATAAAAAGATGCTCCATATTATATGTCATCAGGGAAATGCAAATAAAAGCAACAATGAGATAACACTGCATACCTTTTAAAGGGTCAAAATCCAAAATATTGACAATGACAAATGCTGGCAAGAACGTGAAGGAACAAAAACACTCATCCATTGCTGGTGGGAATGAAAAATTGTCTAGCCAGTTTGGAAGAGAGTTCTGTGGCTTGCTACATAACTAAGCATAGCCTTACCATATGAACCAGCAATTGCACTCCTTGGTATTTACCCAAAGGAGTTGAAAAGTTATATCCACACAAAAACTTGCATTTGGATGTTTATAGTAGCTTTATTCATAATTGTCAAAACTTGAAAGTATCCAAGGTCCTTCAGGAGGTGAACGGATAAATAAACTGTAGTACATCGAGACAATAGAATATTGTTTAACATTAAAAAAGAAATTAGTAACCAAGTTGTGAAAAGACATGAAGAAAACTTAAATGTTTATTACTAAGTTTAAAGAAACCAACATGAAAAGGCTGCATACTATGTAATTCCAAGTATATGACATTCTGGAAAAGGCAAGAACTAAGGAATTCAGTAGTTGCCTGGGGTTAAAAGAGGAAGGGATATATGGGCAAGCATGGAAAATTTTTAGGGCGGTGAAGATATACTGTATGAAGCTGTAATGGTACACATATGCAATCATATGCTTATTCAAATCCATAGAATGTACAACACCAAAAATGAACTTTAATGCAAACTAAGGACTTTGGATGATAATGATGTGTCAGTGTAGGTTCATCAATTGTAATAAATGTACCACTCTGGTGGGGGTGTTGATAATGGGAGAGGCTATGCATGTGTAGGTGTAGGGGTGGGGATGTATAGGATATATCTTCCTTCCTCTCAATTTTACCGTGAACTCAAAACCATTCTCAAAACACTGTGGCGGGGGGAGGGAGAAAGAGAGACAGACAGAGAAAGAGAGAGAGAGAGAGAGGAGCAGGCAAATGATACATCATAAAAGAATAAGATGTAATTGTAATGGAAGTCCCTGCCAGCCAGGAAGTAGTTGTTCCATTTATGCCAGGAATAAAGAGATGGAGAATGAAGGAAATCAGGTCAAAGGGAATTGTCCTGTCCTCTTCAGAGCTGAAACAATCTAGCAGGTAAGAATAGAAACACCCAGAAGATTATGTGTGTGTTGGGGGCGGGGCGTGATGGTTAAATTGTATAATAATAAGACAAGAAAAAAATATCTGTCAGAGACGTGGAGGAAGAATCTGAGAAAATTAAGGTAAATGATTAATTTTACTAGTACATCCAACAAGGCTCAAGAGTAGAAAAATGTCATAGAAGGAAAGAGGTGCTAGATGTCCTTCTGGTTTTATGTATCTACATATAGTATACACGACATTAGGAAAAATCTCAGGGCTTCTCTCCATCCAGAAGGCTGAGTTTCAGGCTTGCAGGCATGCCGAGAAGTTTCTCTAATAAGAAGCAAAGTGCCCTCAGAATGAAAACTGTGTGTTGGACACTATTAACCAGAGGTGAGATGAAGGAGGGGGCTGAGAATGAGACACTCTGCATGCCAGCAAAAATAGAAGTGACTCCTAGGAACAGACACAACAGAATTGAAAACAAATCTTCAAACAGAAACTTGTACATCATTATTTACAGCAGCCTTATTCACAAGAGCAAAGGGGTAGAATCAAGCCAAATTTCCATTAAGAGATGAGTGGATAAGCAAAATACGATATATCCATGTAATAGAATATTATTCAGCCATTAAAAAGAATGATGCATGCCACGACATGGATGAAACTTGAAAACATTATACTAAGTAAAATAAGCCAGACACAAAAGGCCACATACAATATGATCTTTTTTTTTTTTTTTTTTTGAGTTGGAGTCTCACTCTGTTCCCAAACTGGAGTACAGTGGCATGCTCACAGCCACCACGGCCTTGACATGCTGGGTTCAGGTGATCATTCTTCCTCAGCCTTCCAAGGAGCCAGAACCACAGGCATGCACCACCATGCCTGGCTAATTGTTTGATTTATTGTAGAGATGAGGTGGGCTCAGGCAATCCTCTCACCTTGGCCTTCTAAAGTGCTGGAATTATAGGCATGAGCCACCGTGCCCACCCTGATCTTATTTTTATTAACTATCCAGAACAGGCAAATGCGTAGAAACAAAATATATTGGTGGTTTTCAGGGGCTGCCAAGAAAAGAATGGTAGTGACTGTTTCTTGAGTACATGGTTTCTATTTAGAGTGATGAAAAGATCCTAGAACTAGGCAGTGGTGATGATTGCACAATGCTGTAAATGTACTTAATGTCACTTAATCATACATTTTTAAAAGATTAAAATTTTATATGTATAGTTTATTATATGTATATAATAAATTTTATTTTATGTATATTTTACAGCAATAATAATAATGCTAGAAGTAGGGCCTTGTCAGAAGAAAGCGATGGTTAATCACTCAGTGGAATACACAACAATACTGTGTACATGCCCGAGAAACAGAATATGAATTCCACTATTTGACCATTTTATAATTGGGCATCCAAACTGGACACCCACAGTTATTCAATAGAGACCCCCAAACGAATGTGAGAATGCTGGTCCCCAATTAGTTCCCCATTAGGATAGAAAATAGCCCTTGAAACCAGAAGCTGCCTTGGTGAGTGGGAAAAAAGAAGCAGCTTTGATAGGAATTGAGCTTTGAATTGCCTTAATAGTTTCAAAGCAATATTGTTCAAACGAAATATATGATTTCTAAATTAGAAGGGTTTGAGGTACTGTAACTGGCAAGTTTTCTGCCTCACCAATAGATGTCTGAGTGAGATAAAAACAGTTGTAGAAAATAAAAAGACATTATTTTATGCATATTTGAGCACAGTATATAGATTTCAGGGGTTTTTTGTTTTTGTTTTTGAGTTTGAGTCTCACTCCATTGCTCAGGTTGGAGTGTAGAGGCATGCTTACAGCCACCCCTCCATGGAGCTCTGGGCTCTGGCGATCCTTCCTCCTCAGCCTTCCAAGCAGCAGAACTATAGGCATGCACTACCCTGCCAGGTTAATTTTTGATTATTGTAGAGACGAGGTCTTGCTAAGTTGCCCGGGCTGGTCTCGAACCCGCTGACTCAGCCAATCCACTATCCTTGGCCTCCCAAAAGATTTCAGGTTTGAATGAGATGGAAATCAGGAGCAGCCCACGTACAATGTGGTTGCTTGCGTTTATAACCCAACTCTTTTGTTGAGTGACTTTGTGCATTGTTTATTTTAACAGCGACGAGGAAAGGGATAGAAGTGCTAAGAAGAAATGCTCCTACCACCACAGTGCTTGGGTGATGGAAGATGTTGCTCTTGAGCAAACGTTTATATGAAGTCAACACTGTGATATTTAGGAATTACAGCACTGCGCTTACAATTATGGAAACCATCATTATGGAGAAATTCCCACAGGGTAAAGAATTCACAGAGTTCTCAAAATACATTAAAGGATTACTACTTTTTAAAAATTAGAATATTTTACATGTATGTGTTTCATGTTTTTCTTGAGAGTTATGCAGAGTTTACTTTTGGGTTATGAGTTTCCACATGACAACAATCAGAGCAATCAGGATTTAGTACAATCCCCAACCCTCCTTATTGTCTCTCCAACACCAGTTTCCCGTCACTTATTTTTTGATAATTTGACCCTGTGGGCACTGGAGTTCATACCACTGCTATAACTGCATGTGTGGGATTATTTGGAATGAAGGTGATTACACTGGTGAATCACATGGTTTGATGTGATTTTTAAGTATCAAAATCGCACAAATGTTTCTGTCTCTGGATTGTAAACTTCTCCCATTCTCCAGCTCAGAAAGACTGAGATCATAGCATAGTACTGTCACCTTTAAAACAGAATATTTTACTAAACAAAGCAGCATTATGCAAACTAGATTATAAAGTGTGAAGTGGTATGCATATATAAAGCATTATTATAGCATTGTCATTAACAAGCATTCTGGAGTTTAGTCAAAGTTTCTAGGAGACTATTGAATGATGGTGGTAATTTTGTACAGCAAATACCCTAGATTAGCTAAAAACTTCCTGGGAAAACTGACAGACTCAAAACACTTATAAAAAAATAACATCTGAGACGTCTACGTTTATATTAGAAAGCTTGAAGCTTTCTAGCACATAGATAAATAAAAGCATTAATTTGAAATATGGGTTCTTAATTCTGGTGTATAGATGTATGTTTCTCAAAAGCTATAGGTGCTTTAAGGAAAATTATACCTTCAGTCCTTTTGGCATCTCTGTTGATTTAGGACTCTCATTTTCAGAGAAAGTTAAAAAAAGAAATAGACAGATTAAGCATCTAGGTAAAGGTCATACAGTGACTCAACGCAGAAAAAAAAACAGGATTCCTACATCAGTTTTTTATTGTGACCTAATTATTCTCAGGTACCAAAACCTAGTTAAATAAGCTTTTCATTTTTCATTTTATAAGAATTGATTAAATAATGGCTCAAGATTGTCATCGAACTTTTATTATTTTAATTGCATAGTTGTCAATAGTTTTGTAGGGATTCATTAAAGATTATTTTTGATGCAATGTAAGAATTGATTTTCTTTCAGACAACTGATCACTCAGAGTTTTGAGTGTGGAATTCTTTAAGAAATGGACTTTGATTTCTTAATAGGATTATGGTTAATCTCTTGATGCAGAATCCTTTATTCTTGGCTTTATTTATTTTAATAGCTAATGCTGTATATTATTGCATGTTTTCTTTCATTCTGTCCAAAAATATTCACATGTTTCATAGATTGAAGGTCTTTCTTACTGGCCTACTTGTTCCAAGAAAAGTATTAGTAGAAATAAGATAAAAAAGAAGAAAACCGTTTGTTATTTAATATAAAACAAATTCACCCTGAAAGATAGAAAGAGATTATTTACAAGATTTACTTGAAAAATCTACTTCCCTAGACATTTTTGGCTAGGGATAGGTTAACCGTCATTCATCATTTCAGTGTCCTATAGTTTTTGAACAAATTTCTGGTGAAACAAAAACACAGCAGTGGAAACAGTAATTGAGACAATGAAAAGATCTGAAATTTGTAGCTGTGACTTGCCTTTGTTTCAGCTGAGATACAGCTGAGGTTTTCCACTAAGTATATTGGAAAAAGAGGGAAAATGAATTATTGCCAAAAAAAAGTAAATACAATAATAGCTTGAATATATATATTAAATTATTTTCCAAGGAACCTTTGTGTAAGAGCCTAACTGATAGTGCACTTCAATACATTTACATCTTGGAATTTTAAAGGGTCTATCAGTGTGCTTTCTGAATGGGTTTTCAATTGCACAAATGGTGTCTATCACATGAAAAGCAATACTGTTTTTTGAAAGGCAATGTACTTATTGTGCTACCCACATGGGACTATCAGTGCCTATTGGCTACCAACAATTACCTTTGAAATGAAAAATATTGTTTGTATCAAAGAACTGTTTGAGTCTAAAGAAAAAGCTTTGCAGCCTGTCAATCATCCCCATATCCTGAGGATTATATTGTTGGGAGTTTTATACAATTTACATGTAGAACCTGAAAATGACTCCAGTGAGTTATATAACCCCATGGGGTGTTTTCACTCTGGTTAGGTTGCATTTTCTGACACTGCTGACATCAGATTCTTTTAGTGGAGATAGGAACCAATGCCCTCTTATTTTTAGATGTCTGAAGTCTGTCCAGCAATTGCTATCATCAGTGATTACTTGGAATGCCTCTTTCTTCCTGATTTCAGAAAATCACCTTTATCAGTTCAGCAGGGGATTAAGAAAAACAGTTATTATAAACGTCTCTCCAGATTATCGGTTTGGAAAAGCTGTAAATAGAGTATTGAGTATCACCTAGATTATCAGAATAAGTTACCAGGGCTACTAAATTTCCAGTAAATAAAACAAGCCCTAGGATCATTGTAAATCAGTATCTTAAAAAAAAAATTTAACCAAGGTTTTTGGAAAAAACCTTATCATTCATTTTTAGATCATGAAACTGAGCCAGGCTGCCATTCCAAAATATATTCCATATTCAAAAAACGCATCTATAATTTCTTTACAGTGTGTGGATGCCGTGGCAGCAAACTCCTCTGGAGACATAAGACATGCCAATGTCATTAAACAATCCATACGTCTGCCTAATGTAGGAGGGTGAGTTATTATACAGCTTGATATAAACAGATACGTTATTTGATAAATATATAATAAGATATTTAGTGGAAGTTTAAATGTTACCAGACACTTGTGGGTCTTGTAGGAACTCTCACCTTAGCCTTGTCTGAAATTAATTCTGATTATTAACAGAAAGAGACCTTTATCTTAATCAAAAACATGCATACTTCATATTTCAAAAATCAAAAAAAGGGGGAAACAGATTAAGGTGATGTTGAGAATATTATTTCTCTCATTTATAAAGTAAAACATATTAGGATTATAAATATTCACTAGCAGAACAAATAACTACATGAGTAGACCTTTTGTATGTGTGTTTGGGGGAATATAGTATATATATATACTAATATATATATATTAGTACAAATATACTAGTTATAAATAATATAATATATAGCAGTTAAGTATAATAACCGGGTATTTAATATTTTATCTTATCATAGTCCCAAACTTTCAAGAGACCATAGTATGACCATAAAAATCTCCAACTCTGTTAATTAGGAGCCTGCTTTTAATTTCACATAAATTCTAAACCACAAACATTGATTAAGTAAAAAAATAAAAATAAAAATGTCTACTTATTGCCTCATTGAGTGTTTAGGCTTTAGTTGTGTGCTATGACCAATAGAAATATTGAAGAGGAATTAAAATTAGAAAATTCTATCTATTTATTTGATCTTTCTGTGTAACATAAAAAGATTTTCATTATTTGTATTTTGCAGGGAACACCTGGGTGCCAGTGAGAGACACGTATATCTGTATAATTAGAGAATCATTGTGTTAAGCAGTTGAATTTCATGAGTTCTTAAGTGGAGAGGAAATAAAGTGATGAGAGCAGATCTCTTCAGCAGCAACCAGATGTGGATAGTTAAAAGACAAGGTCAAATATGAACCAAGGTTTGAAGTAGTCAACCAATACTGCAGGAGTCCGCAACAAGTAGGTTAACTCTGAATCAACATGCACACATTTCCTTATTTGTTTTGTTTATTTACTTATCTACTTATGACAGTCCTGATTCCCGAAAGAAATTAGGGTGTTTACAAAAGCATTGATGTCAAGACAACTTCTGGAGCAGAGGAGAATTAAAAGATTAGGAACATTTAGTTCTGTGTTCAAGGTGATGGCTAGGCGAGGAAATTAAGCATTGGGTCAGAATGTTAGTAACCAGGTAAATGGTAAGAATGGGAGGAACAAAGATGGACAAGAAAAGCCAAGGCAATTAACCTGGTATTAGAAACCTGGGAAAGAAGGCAGGATCCAAATGTAATGAGAAAAAAGACTGGACCGCAAGAATGTGAAAACTCCCACCCCCATCTCTCTTTGTTAAGAAAGAAATCTGAGTATGAAACACTACATTGACCCAATCCAGAGTTTGATAAGCTTCCTGTTATGTCACAGAAACACACCCCCCCAAGGCTCTTGGGATTTGCAGAAGAAACGAACTCATCTGGAAGAAATGGGAAAGAAGGAAGAGGGTAGTAAAGAGGGGTGTTCTTAGGAAGAAGAGACTTGGGAACAGGAAGAGCTGAGGCAAGAACACTGGCATGAACTGATGAGAGGATGGACCAAGGAGTGGACGGTGAGAACCGAGTGGAAAGGAAAGGGAAACCAAGTGAGAACATAATGACTAGCATTGAAATGTAACTCTACTAATCTAGAAAAGGTCGAAAATCAGGCTAATCTTTTCTAACGTTCAGCATTTTGACTTTTATTCTCACTAGGGTAGTCCTAGAAGTGATTGTGCTGTTTCTTTTTCTTCTTCCACCTTGTTCTCTTCTCCTGTTGCATGTGACCCTCTGTGACAACTCCAGTGCTGTTGACATTTTAGTATCAGTTTCAGTGTCTGTATATCACAACTGGTAGGATTATTTGACAAAATAGTAGTTTTCAGGATCCAAACATCAATCAATGTCTTGCAATTCTTTACATGGGGTGACATTAAAAAGAAAAAGACAAATAAATACAACTTTGTCTTCACTAGTAGGAAGAAAATATTTTATAAAGTGCCTTCCCTCCCTTCTCTGCCAATGTTGATTCTGCATGGTGACCCATAAGCTAAAGAAATATAATTCCTTTTCATGTTTTTCTGTATGTGCATCATAATTGGAATAAAGTCAGGAAATTCTAAGGCTCATTAAAAGAAATATAAGCTTTGCCATGTTTAGAGACACCTCAGAAATTTAAGTTGGAGGGAAGATAGTCTTTTACTCTCACCAATTCCACCTAACCACCTAACTTTTTTCTTTTCTTTGCCTCCCTCTCTCCCTCCCCTCCCTCCCTCCCTCCCTCCCTCCCTTCCTTCCTTCTTTCCTTCCTTCCTTCCTTCCTTCCTTCCTTAATTTCTTACAGTACTTCAGGTCCTTTGTGAAGTACAGGGAAACTTAGTGAAAAGTACCTAGTATCGTATTAAACAGGTATTTGCAGTTTAATATAAATGTCATCAAAGCATCAAAGGACAACTAGTGAGTACTTTAGGGGTGTAGATGAAAGGTATAAAAATAAACTTTCCCCCAAAAATCTTAAGGATAATAGACAATAATTTACAAAGTTGGTGTTGTGGGTAAGAGAAAAGCCCAGAAGACTATTTGAGGGTGAAGAAACATCATGTAGGATGGGTGAACGTAAATTTACTAGAACTGAAAGACATTCAAATAGAACCAGGCTACTACTGATTGTGATTGTTAGGGAAACTAGCAAGAGGGGAGACTGAAGAGATAAATGAGGACCAGCATTATAGAGGAGTGTGAGGAAGTTTCCATCTCAGAAAGTATGTTGTTGAAATACACAGTACTAACATGCTAAAAGAGTAAACTCAGTATGTTTGTATCAATAGATACAGAAAAAGGCATTAGATACAAGGTAACATTCATGAAAATTTTTTTAGCAAACTGGGATTTAAAAGATACTTCACAATGGATGTAAAGAAACATCTTACTTGATATTAAAGCATACGAATCATTTTCTTTAAAGTTAGAAAATATTCTTCTATCACCCATTTTCTTTCACATTTTAATGGCAGTTACAGACAAGCAATTAAGAAAAAAAGATATAAGAATTGAAAAAATAGCAAGGGCAGTGACTTTGCTTTAAAAATTTCCTTTCACCCTATTAAGCAAATGATTGGATTGTGAAGGGTTAATTCAACCTTCTTGTCAGCTGAAATGCTGATTAAAGCAAAAATTTAAAGTCATCAAAAACTCCAGTTGATAAAACAGCAAAAAAATGTGCAATAGTTTTGTGTCAGTGAATTACTGACCAAAGTAAATGATCCATGTTTGTCTTTCCTCGGTATCTTTTATTATTCAATCTGTCTTCAATTTCCTTGCCAGTTGCATTTCAGTAGTTACCTGATGTGTGCATACACACTGTAAATGACCATGAGAACATGCCCCGAAAGGGTGTTTTTTTCTTTTTTTATAATGTTCCTGGTATCTAGTGATTAAAAGTTACGACCACAAGATTTTATTATAATAGAGTCTTTTAGAAGTTGTACAATGAATTTTATAACAATATACTCCTTCAGTTGAAAACAAACATCCTAAACAACGGTTTTGAATATTAACAAGTATCTTGAATATGCAAATACCACAAGATATGTTTCTCTAGGCATCACTGGTTCTTTGGCCTCTAATTAGTTTTCTTCACCTTGTTAGCACTGTTTCCTGGCATCTGTCACAGTCAGGCCAAACTTCACAGGAAACGTTGTAAATCTTAATGTCACACGTACTTTTTATTTTATATCAATAATGCTATGCTTATAAAAATTCTATTCAGGAACAAATAAGTATTATATGAAATCCACGGGCTTATGTATTTCAACTCCTTGTTATACTGTTTAGAAAACCTATAGCCTAAATACAATTTATTTAACTTCCCTAAGGCTTTATTTATCAGTACAATGTGCAAGATAACACTGATTTTGCACAAATGTGTTAAGGATTAAAAGACATAGGCATAGTCAAATGTGTGGTAACTGCTGCTTGGGACTAAGTAAATGTTAGCCTCTTCCCTTTATTCTTTCTGTCTATAATATCAACTAATAACTCATAACATACTACCAAACTCTTAAACTGTCCATTGACTCAAAGGGAACAAAGCATAATACCCTAAACTAAGGTCATCAACACAAAGGAAAGCTCCTAAGATATAATTTTTTATGAAAGCAGGGATCATGTCTTTTTCATTCATTATTGTGTCCTCATAGCATTGCCTGTTATATGGCAAAAGCTCAATAGAAATGTATTCATTGGATGAATGAGCTATCAGGGCATTTAATATCTAGTACAACCACCTTATGTTTTTTAATGAGATAAAATTCACATAACATAAAATTTACTATTTTGACCATTAAACCAAAGCAATTACGTAGCTTTTAGTACACTCACAATAATGTACAGCCATCAACATTATCTAATTTCAGAATATTTTCATCAACCACTTCCCCTGCCAATAATACCACCCATACTCACTGAACAGTCACTCCACAGCTCTAATTGCTAAGCTGTTTTCTGTTGCTATAACCACCTCATTTTTAAATGAGGGGAAACTGAGATTAGGGACATGGAACAATTTCCAAGTCACATGGACAGAAAACCTCGGGTTGGAGTATCAGCTCCAGTTCAATCCCTTTGTAGAGCATCCTTATGTATTGCCTCATGCACAGTTCATTTGAGCATTCCTCATTAAAAATATAGTTTACCTTCAAAAGTGGGATGGGCAGCCGGGTGTGGTAGCGCATGCCTGTAATTCTGGCTACTTGGAAGGCTGAGGTGGAAGGATCGCTGGAGCCCGGCAGGTCGAGGCTGCGGTGGCCGGGAGCGGCCACTGCACTCCAGTCTTGGCGACAGAGTGAGACTCCAACTCAAAAAAAAAAAAAAGTGGGATGGGAAACCCCTGGACACTGCTAGGGGAGGGCAGGAGAGACAAAGTGGGGGGCATGTAGTAATATACTGGCTACAGGTTCACTATCTGGGGAAGACAGGGCCGGCTAGAAGAGACTTCACCTGCGTGTAACTTACTTATATAGTAAATCCTCACTTGTACACCACAACTCTAAAATAATAATAAAAGAATATAGCTCACCTATTCTTTTTTTTTCTTTTTTTTAGGGAAAAACATAATATTCATCCTGTCTTTCTCTGCTTGAGTGGATGATTGCAGGAAGGGTCTTCACTATCTAAAATGTGCTTTAAGACTAGCTAACACTGACAGAGTTCTAGTTTTATCCCAGGAACTATTCTAAGTGTGTTACAAACATCAGTTTATTTTGTCCTCATTATGATATAGGGACTCATATGAAGTTTTTAGGTGAGGAAATTGAGGTACAAATAATTTAAATGACTTACCCATGGTCACATCGCTAATAAGTTAATAATTCAAGTATGTTAATAGAATTTACAATTTTAAAATAGGAAGGGCTGGAAGTAAAGAGATTCAGAGAATGTGGAAATCAACAGTTATTCACTGTTTTACACCATACAATTTCTTTTAAAAGTCATTAAAAGAATGATTCGATTGCCTTTAATGGATTAAGAGTCTTTGATTAATTATGAATTTCTGAGAAGAGACTATCAGGTATAATGTCACACAAACCTGAACAAAGAAATATTAAAAACCAATTTATTGGGTTATAATTTACATGTAGTAAATAAACTTAAGTGAACAATTCAAAGAGTTTTGTCAAAATCAAGCCACCACCATAATCGAGGTAAAGAACCATTCTGTTACCCCCTTCCCAGAGAATTTTCTCACCCCTCACCCCAGGCACCACTGATTTACTCTCAATTACTATAAATTAGATTTATCTCTTCTAGAATTTTATATGCAGAGTCAAATAGTAGGTACTTTTTGAATATGCCTTCCTTCATTCAGCACAGTGATTTTGAAATTCATCCATGTTTCTTTCTTTCTTTCTTTCTTTCTTTCTTTCTTTCTTTCTTTCTTTCTTTTTTTTTTGCTGAGTAGTATTCCATTGTAGGAAAACACTCACCTATTCATGAATATTTTTGTTTTGCTTTATGTGGGTAGACCATCTTCCACTTTGAACATCACTGACATGGATCCCTGCTAGCAGCAGATTTTTGCATGCTTATGGACTCTTTAGATAGTACAAACCAGAGACATGATATGGTCAGAAATTCTCTTGGTCATGGTCATCTAGAAGCTGTGATGTGGAAAGGGAAAAAAAAAATCCAGCCATGGAGCTTCTTCAAGTCAGACTTTATTTATTTATTTATTTATTTAAGTCAGAGGAGTCTCCATCACCCAGGCCAGAGTATGGTGGCATACGCACCGCAGCTACATCCCTGATCTGCTGGGTTCTGTCGATCCTTCTGCTTCAGCCTTCCAAGTAGCTGGAACTACAGGCATGCACTACCAAACTTGGCTAATTTTTTTTATTTATTGTAGAGTCAAAGTCTCGCCAAGTTGCCCAGGCTGGTCTTGCACCCCTGTGCTCGGACAATCATCTCACGTCTCCCTCCCAAGTGCTGGGATTTCAGATGTGAGCCACCACACCCTGCGATGTCAGACATTTTGTTAGACATTTAACATAGCGTACCTCATCTGTCTTGAAATGAGTAAGAAGTCATCCTGAAGACCACGGTCAGGAATTATTTTGGAGATTGGGGAATGGATGTGTGTGTGTGTGTGTGTGTGTGTGTGTGTGTGTGTGTGTGTGTGTGCTGTATTAAACACGACAAAGAAGTAAAGGAAATCTTAACCAATTTCTGGACAAATTGAGCAGACTTCTGTGACAGAATATTAATCCAGCATCAGTGTAAATTGATGGCAAATGCTTTGTTGAATGTAATTAATAAATATGAAGGATTAGATATTGAGTCTGATATCTGTTGACCTTGTAATTCTACAGACCTTACATGCAATAAAGTGCCCCTGTATGTTGTACTGAATCTGTGTCTTGTTTTCACAATTATCTTTGTAAGCAGTCTCACTCAGTTGCCATTCCAGGGAGCTCCTCTTCCCTATTACAGCACTAATAAATTAGGGTTCCATAAGTGCCTTTGTGCAGATTCATTTTCTTCTTTCAGTTAATGAACAGCCATCTGCAGTTGCTCCTCAATTTTAATCCATCTGCATGAAGATGCCATTGTTATATACAGCATTCTATAACTATTGCTATGTTGACAAGCTGACTGCAGATGGGGGGGAATATTTTTATTATTATTATCCCTGATTAAGAGAGAGGCCAGATTGACAACACAAGGGCTCTGAGGTCCCTTCTCTTCTGTAAATTGTCTGTTCATATAATTATATTTCTAGTAACAATATTATGGTGTGCATTACAATCATTATTGTGGCTGTTTATTATTTGCTGAACACCACTTCTGTATGTTGTATTGTATAAGACACAGCATGTAGGAAGACAGAGTTCAGATTGGAAGTATTAAATATTCTTATTGTAAAAGGGAATTTTAACTGCCAAACAGAGTGAACTGTTAAAGGAGATATGGTGTCTTGTGCCACATTCATATGCCATGGACTATAACAAAGAAGTTGCACCATTGATATGCCTCTTATACAGTGAGACTGGCTTAAAATTTCTAAGGTAAAGCAATACATTAGAAGAGAAATATCTTCATTTAAATTCAGAATATGAATGCTTTTTTTAATGAGATGGCTTGAGGAATGACAAGTTCACAATTAATAGGAATAACTTTTGTCACCAATGACTTGGGTTAGGTTATTTCTTTATTTTTTCTTTTCTTTTCTTTTTTTTTTTTTTGGAGACAGGTCTTTCTCTGTTGCCCAAGCTGGAGTGCAGTGTCATAATCATAGCTCTCTGTAGCCTCAAACTCCTGGGCTCAAACTAACTATTCTTCTGCCTCAACCTCCTGAGTAGCTGGGACTACAGGAATGAGCTACCATACCTGTCTTTTTTTTTTTTTTTTGCATGTGTGTGTGACAGTACCTTTCTACGTTCCCAGGCTGTTCTGCCTCAGCATCTCAGAGTGCTGGGGATTATAGGTATCAACCACTGCTCCCGGCAACTTGGGCTATTTCTACTCAGTAAAGTAAGAGAGAAAACTATGATCCAGTTTGGGGGAAAAAAATCCCCAAATCCATTTACTGTGTTCCAGATATATGCAAACCATCATGTTGTGTGCTTAGTCAGTTGCAGACAAGACTGACATAGTTCCTACCTGTGGGGAGGGTATATTCTACAGGACAGACAACAAGCAGGTAACTACAATTGTCATCATGCAAGGGACATACAGAATGCTACAGGACATGGAAAGAGAGCACCGATGGAGAGAAATGCATTCAAACAGTTGGCTGTAGTAGGTTGGATGGTGGTCCCCAAAAGATATGTCCACATTCTAATTTCTAGAACAATGAATGTTAACTTATTGAAAAAAAGGATCTTTTCAGTGTAATTACGTTAAAATCTTGAGATAGGGAGATCATTCTGGATTACTGAGTGAACTCCAAATCTAGTGACAAGCAAGTATTCTTATAGGATAAAGAGAAGGAGATTTGAGACACTAAAAGAAGAAAGACAGTAAAGAGGAAAAGGCAATGGGACCATAGAAACAGAGATTTCAGTGATGCAACCACAGGTCAAGGAATGCTGACATCAACCAGAAGACAGAAGACGCGAGACCAGATTCTCCTCTACCTAGAGTCTCCAGAGAAGTGTAGTCCTGCTGACACCTTGATTTTAAACATTTAGCCTCCAGAACTGTGAGAGAATACATTTCTGTAGTTTCAATCCTTCTAATTTGTGGCAATTTAGCATAGCAGCCCTAGGACACTTTACACAGCCTAGGATTTATTTCTCCTCCAATTACCAGGGGGCATTTATGAGGGGAAAAAATAAGATAGATGGCCCTTCTAATTTTTCTAATTTTCTTTAAACATGATAACTAGACCTCCAGTCAAATAGATCTCCTAGTAGGAGACTCCTAACCTAGGGAACCTTCTTAGAATAATATCTCTGGTTTAGGATTGCTCACGGTAAACAAATATACTTTCTAGGGATTTATTAGTCACGGTTCCCCAGAAAATATACATGTGTCTGAGGGCATAAAATAAAAATATTTAATAGCTTAAATACAAACTTCTCATGTAGATCGCACCTAATATTTTAAGTTGAGTGCATGTCTGATGCAGGAAGGAAGGCAGGCTCTGGGAAGCACATGAGATATCTCTGGTCTCTCTGGTTTGTGTCTTTTGATTGCTTGCATTCTAGAAATTATTAGTCAATCTTGATGCTGGGTAAAATGATTTGTATGAGACTAATTTGACAGTCTGAAGTCTAACAAGCTGATGGCAGAAGTACTGCAAGAATCTTCTCTGAAAAATTACATGCAAGCTGAGATCTGCAGAAGATGTAGCTATTAGTCTATCTGTGTGGTAGACAGGATTCTAAAATGATGTCCCCAAGATTTTCTTGTGCCTTGCTGTGTGCACCTTGAGTAATACATGCCACCCGAAAGTGAGTAAGACCTGTGAATATCATGGGAGAGCCCCTCCCTTGATTAGGTTATATAACATGGCAAAGGTGATGTGATAGTCACTTCTACCATGTTACATTTTATAAGACTCTCTACTGGTCTTGAAAAAAATAAGTTTCCTTGTTGAAGAATGTGTGAGGGAAGACCATGTGGCAAAGACCTGAAGGTGGCCTCTAGCTATTGAGAGCAAAAGCGAGCCAGAAAACAGGGACCTCAGTTCTATAACTACCAGGAGCTAAACTCTGACTCTGTGAGTTTGGAAGATTTTTCTCTATTGCTCAGGTGAGAATGCTACTCTCCCGACAACTTGATTGCAGTTTCACAAGACTGAGAAAAAGATCCAGTTAAGCTATGCCTGGAGTCCTGACCCATGGAAACTATGAAATAATAAAGGCATGTTATTCAATGTGACTAAGATGTGGCTAAGTTTGTAGGAAGTTGTTACACAACAATAAAAACCGAATATGAAAGAGTGTAAGGTTGGGTAGAGTACTTGGCCAGAATTTGCTATGGGTGCAAGAACTCAAATGCAAATAAATAAATAAATAAAAAGACTTGGCGTGATACAAGGAAAAGAAATCTTGTGTGACTGGGGTTACTGGAGAAGAGAGTGTCTGCAATGAGATGAAGACGAAAGCACAAGCAGATTTTATAGGATTCAGGAAAAGGATTTTAGAATTCATCAGTGCAATGTCAAACATTTGAAGCAGTGGAATGAGTTGATCAAACTTGAGATTATTGCAAGATTCCTGTACTAGTTTGTTTTGCTGCTGTAACAAATTACCCTAGTAGTGGTTTAAAGCAACACCAATTTATTGCCTTTCATTTCCATGCAGTAGAAGTCTGACATGACTTGCTATGGACTGAAATCAAGTTGATGATAGGGTTATGCTCCTGTCTGGAGATTATAGGCAAGAAGCTGTTTCCTTGTCTCTTTGGGCTTCAGAGGGTACCTGCATTTCTTAGCTCATGACCTTCTTTCTCCATCATCAAAACCAATATTGTCATATCTCTTTCACTATTATTCTGGAGTCACATTTCCCACTGACTACCACAGGAAAAGTTAAGCAGTGTTAAAGACTCACAATTAGACTAGGTTCACCCAGGTAAGCCAACATAATATTCCACCTCAAAGTCATTTATTTAATTTCATCTTGCAAGGTTCCTCTTGCTATGTAACATATTCTCAAGTTCCAGGGATTAGAATGTGAACTTCCTTGGGGGTCATAATTCTGCCTACCACAATCACACTGACTGCCTGTAGAGAACAGACTAGAGAGAGACAAGGGAGGATGAGGCAGTCAGGTTAGGACTATTCCGGTGTTCCAGGAGAGACTTCAAGGGAGCTCAAGTCAGAGTGGTGGCAGTAAGTGAATACAGCTAGTTGAATTTGTAATATATTTGGTTATTTCTGCAGTACTTGATGTGGATATAGGAGCAGAAAGGAAAACAAATCAAAGATGACTCAGGTTTTTGACTTTAGGGTCTTGTGTGGATGGTAGCAACACTTGCTTGAGTTAGGAAATATAGGAGATGTAGCTGTATCTATACCAGATAGATTCCCTTTGCTCTTCCAAATTTAATCTTCTTTCATCACTCTACTATCTACCCCAGGTGAATGACATGTATGTCTTACTTCAACAGGCTTCTTTGCCCATTGCTTTCAGTTAGGTTCAGCAAATGAGGAAGAAGAAAGAGATCAGAAGAAGAGAGAAAAGTGAGACCTCGATATTTATTCCACTGAGTCTCTAAAGTGTTGTGTTAGATTAGGTTGGCTTTGTACCACTATCTATCAGACATCCCCCCCTCCTCTCTCCCCCTCCTCTCTCTCCCCCTCCTCTCTCTCCCCTCCTCTCTCTCTCTCTCTCATGCACACATGCGCATGCGCGCACACTCACACACACATCCTCCCTTCCTCAGTTCTTGTAACTACTCTCTTCCCTTGCCTTTTAGACCCCAAAGTGCTAATAGCTTCCTGCTGTTACCAGGCCCAGTGTAATGCAACAACCCTTTGCTGTTTTTTCATAGTCTAAAATTTAGAAAATAGATTCTTCATTAAAATTCCGTCTGTTTCCTGCCAAAAGCCTAACTGATAGATGTTCAGTTTTAGACATACTGATTTCAAGATGACTTTAAGACCACCTGCTGGAAATTTGGACAGTTTGGAGCTCAGAAGCAAGGCGTAAACTGGAGATATGACTGTGGATGTTACCAACATAGAATAACAACTGGAATCTTTGGCAATTAATTTGATCATCTAGGAAGAAAACTCACAGTTCAAAGAGGGGAAACACCTAGGATAGAGCACAGAGGAGTTACAGTAGTTAAAGGTGAAAGAGTGAGGAATAAAGGAAAGGAGATTGAGTAGAATTGGTCAGAAAGCTGAAAGAAAAACCAAGAAAAAAATGCCATAAAAATAACAAAAAGAATTCAAAATGGGGAAATGTTCAACTATGTCAAGTGCTGCTGAGATTGAAAAGTGATTATTGGATTATACAAAGCAGACTGTGCACTTCATATGTATGCATTAATAATTTACCTTTCTGTAGTAATTTCCTAGGAGCTAATGACATCCAAATTATAACTCACTCCTAGAGCTCACAAAGTTTCCCTTCTAGCTGGAGAGTCAAGTCTTAGGCATATATCCATTTACATAAAGTAGTAAAATAAACCAACAGTGCATTTTCTGCAAAGGTCTGAATGAATGAAAATAGTATCACTTGTCATGTATTGGGGTATATTTAGATGCTGAACTGTTTAGAGCAATGTACACATTATCTCATTCACATTTTTGTAAAAATACTACAAGGTAGGCACTATTATTATTTCCATTTTTTAAAACAGAATAGAAACTAAGACTTGGAGGCAATAACTAATTTTTTAAGACCTATGTATGCCTCGTAAATAAAAGAGATGATATTAAAGTCTATTTGGCACCAAAACCCAGGAACTTAACATGTATTTCAGGGTATAAATTATCAAAACAACAGTTTTTAACCTAGCTAAGAGTACCTTATATACAGGCTTTGAATTCTGCATAACTTTCAAAGGTTCTTAAAAATATATTTAGGGCGGGGCTTGATGGCTCAGCCTGTAATCCCAGCACTTTGGGAGGCTGAAGCGAGTGAATTGCCTGAGCCTGCAGGTTCGAGAACAGCCTGAGCAACATGGCGAGACCTCGTCTCTACAATAAATCAAAATTTAGCCGGGTGTGGTAGTGTGCACCTGTAGTTCTGGCTACTTGTAAGGCTGAGGTGGAAGGATCGCTGGAGCCCAGCAGGTCAACGCTGGGGTGGCCATGAGAGTGCCACTGCACTCCAGTCTGGGTGACAGAGGACGGAGGACAGAGTGAGTCCAACTCAAAAAAAAAAAAAATAACACACACACACACACACACACACACACACACACACACACACACTTAGATTCACAGGAAGTTACGAAAGCACGGAGAGATTTGGGTGCCCATCACCCAGTATCTCCCAATAGGTGCATTTTAATAACTATGTTACAATACATCAACCAAAAAATTGACATTGGTACAATGTTCATAATTTTGTGCCATTTAATCACATCTATAGATTGTACAACCATCATGACAATCAGGAAGCAGAACTATTCCATCACTACAAATGTCACTTCATACTATGCCTTTGTAATCACATCTACTTTCCACTCCTCTACCATATCTAACCTTCAGTAAACATTAACCTGTTTTCCAGCTCTTTGATCTTGTCATTTATAAAATGTTATATAAACAGAATCATGCAATGTGGGATCTTTTAATATTGGCTCTTTTCATTGAACGTAATTTCAATGAGATCCATCCAAGTTGTTGAATGTATTAACAGTGTCTCCTTTTTGATGGTTGAGCAGTATGCCATGGTGTGGATGTACTTAAGTCTGTTTAACCTCTCACCTGCTGAAAAACATTTTGGTTGTCTCCATTTTGTGGCTGTTACAAATAAATCAGCTATGAACATCTGTGTACAGATTTTTGTGTAGATGTAAGTTTTTGTCTGTTCAATATAAATGGCCAGAAGAGCAATTTCTGGTTAGATGGTGTATATCTGCTTTTTAAAAGAAACTGCCAAACAATTTCCCAGATTCACTGCATGGTTTTACATTACCAGCAAATTGTATAAGAGATCCAATATTTAGCTTCTTTAGCAGCATTTGGTATTCTATTTTTTTATTTCAACTGTTAGTATAGGTATACAGTGATATCTTGTCATGGACTTACTTTGCCTTTCCTTAATAGCTAGTGATATTGAAGATATTTCCATGGGCTTTGTTGCCATGACATCTGTATATCTTTTTTGGAGAAATGTATTTTTTTCATTTGCCCATTTTCTAATTGTTTTTGTTTTTTTTTTTACTGTTGAGTTTTGAGAGTTATTTATGTATTCTAGATATGAGCCCTTTGTCAGATACATGATTTACAAATATTTCTTCCAATCTACAGGTTCTCTTTTTATCCTCCTAACAGTCTTTAACAGAGCATACATTTTAATTTATTTAATATATATAATATATATTTGTATATATTATACGTATTCACGTATATATAATATGTACTTTATAAATTTTTAAATAAATATTCATCTATAGAACTGTAGAGACATCCACTTAGAAGTCTTTTCCAATAACGTTGACTGGTTTAGAAATTCTGTAGTGTTTAAAAGTCCTGTCTTGGCAATAGCACATGAGATAACAAATGTTGCAGATTATTCTATATCAGGCACTTCTAGAATAATGTATATCCAAAATGCAGAGAAGCATGTGGGCAAGCTGCTACTAATCTATGTAAATTATACATTAAGATGGTCTGTGCTTTATAAGGTTTTAGAAACACTTTCATTCAGGACAGTAACTGTTTCAGAAGCAGCATCAGAAAGATTTCAGAGTCTGAGATTAAGAAAATTGGAAGGAACATTCAAAGAGACATAAATTACACATGACAACTTAATACAATTTCTTTGGGTTTCAAAGTTTGTTCGAAATATCTGTGCTACATTCCATAGTCAATTAATTTAATACACAAATTGGAAAGCAATATCTAAATTTTCAAAGACTGTTTTCTATGATGAGAACATTCTTAGAAAGGGTAACTCTATGAAGTAACTAGATTTATTGTAGCAATAAAGTGAAAATGAAGACCATTGTCTAGTTTTTAAAATGGTCTGAATTTTATTTATTTATTTTTCTTGATTGATTTAAATGTCATTAGGAGTATTAATAAAAGCAAGAAGATGCGTGTTTTTTCTTCTAAGTATCAGATTCGGTGTTATTAATTCTAGATTTCAACTAATAGGTGGACTGTATATTGTAATTATATATGGTATTGCCTAAATTGGCTGGTTACAGAAGCAGGTAATTTAAGTCTGTGCGTGGCAAATCTCTTAATCTCTATTAGCTGAGAGGAAATAGTTTCCCTTGGATTTTTTTTCCAGTAACCACAAAGATTAAATCCAACAATAACAAAATACTGTAAGTTCTAAAATCAGCCTGTCTCTACAACTTCAATATTTTATTTGAAACAGCTTCTTAATATCAATCCAGAAGATACATCCACATTTTTAATTTAGTTATATATTTTAAAGTATTCAGAATTCTCTTCCCAGGAATATATTGTAAAATGCTTGCTTTAACTGTAAAGAAGAGGTAATTTTGACATTCATGAATTTGTATCATATAGAATATTCTGTCCCCCCCCCCATTTTCTTTTCTTTTTTTGAGTTGGAGTCTCACCCTGTCGCCCAGGCTGGAGTGCAGTGGCACGCTCACGGTCACTGAAGCCTCTATCTGCTGGGCTCAGGCAATCCTTCCACCTCAATCTGCCAAGTAGCTGGAGCTACAGGTGTACGCTACTACACCCATCTAATTTTTTTTTTTTGACTTATTGTAAAGACGAGGTCTCACCAAGTTGCCCAAGCTGGTCTTGAACCCCTGGGCTCAGGCAATTCTCTCGTCTCGACTTCCCAAAGTGCCGTGATTACAGGCTTGAGCTACTGCACCCGGCCTCCCCTCTTCTTTATAATCTTCTGGCTTTGGACAAAAGAAAAAAAAACCTTGTCTGGTGGCAACTGACTTGAAGATCATCCAAGAGCACCCTTTCCATGAGGAAGAGGTCAGCAATTAGATAAAGGTAATGGTGGATTAACCCTAACACCAGAGGCTCTCCAGCTGTGGCTTAGTGTACATTCATTCTTTCAATTAAGTTCCTAACAGATTCTTGAGGAAATAAGGGAGAAAGGGCAAACTGGCTTGCAAATCACAGCCTACGATAGACAGCAAGAAGCACAGTAACAAAAATGTATTCCAGATATGGCTTCCTAAAATCAGTAAAACAACGTGTTGTGGAAAGAGCAGACTTAGAAATGACAAAACAATATCCTTTCAGTCCAATGATATAATTATTTATTCTGGTGGGTGGCACTGCCAGCAACATATTTGATGAATTAAATACTTATAATACAACATTAACCTAATTTATCCCAAGAATGTCTGTTGAATCTCTTTTCCTCTTTTATAGTAGAGAGTGAAGCTAGTGGCAGTTTGCCATGGTTATGTGATATCCTGGCAAGAAAATGCCTCATGTTATATCACAAACATATGGCCTGGTAATGGTTTTATATTATATTCTTTTAGTGCCTTATTCCCATTTTTAGGAGACCTCTTTTAGACAAGAGCAGTATGTTTTCTTGTCGACCTATCACATCAACTGTTAACACATGTCTCTACTTTTGGAGTTCACAATGGTGAAAAATTTAAAACTTAGCCTTATGTTACTTGTGACCTAAATTTTGATTATGCAGCAAAATTGGCCACTAGGGCCTATCTGTGTTGAAGTTACTGTTTTTCTGTTTTCCTTTCAATTAATGGATTCTCTCTTTTGAATGGTTCCTATTCCTCAAGATACCACCGACTAAACTGGAATTTTGTACAAAATATGGCAACCGGGACAGTAAGATAACTCTGAACGTAAGGTCCCAAACTAGCCTCCCATAAGACAAATCTGGCCCACAGATGTGTTTTATTTGGCTTACAGAGTGTTTAAACACTCTTCTGGATTATCTTCCAATATTAAAAATTGGAAGATTTCAAATAGAAATTTTGAACTTCAGGTTCTTCTGGCCCACATGTTCACCCAGCAAAAACTGGCAAATGCTGGGTAGCATCTGCCTCTTCCCTGGGGAGTTCCCTCTCTTACTTGCTTCACTTTCACCCAACATGCTTCCACTTACTTACATTAGATGTCCCACTTCTCTTGATGTCTGAGTTGGAGACTCTTCTCAACTGAGTCACATGGGAACTTTGGAAAGAATTGATGATGTGTGGCCATGAGCAATAAGTAACCATGAAAAACAAGCAGCTATGCTCAAATGTCTGAAGGATCATTCCTGGGGGTACATAATTAGATAAGTAAGGTACTGTTGCCTCAGAAGGCAGAAAAAGTCCAAAAGAAGGCAAATGTTTCCACATAGCAATAATGCCTTGAATGAACGACCAACTAAAAAGGGAAAGAGAGACTTCCATTACTAGAAGTATGTAAGCAGGGTGTGGGTGCAGAGGGGTAGACAATGGAAACGTGGGTTGCTGAGCTGACCGGTGGTCTCCGAAACCCCCCTCCAGCTCCATGAATCTATAAAATGGGCTTTTAAAAAACTATTCTCTTTGGAACTGTAAAGTGAGACCTCTGTTAATTGGAAAGCAAGTTTGAACTGAAAAACATTATACGAACATATTGGACTTTGACTGACATATTTTTGGACTCATTGAGATAAGGGATAGTGAATGCCAACATTATACTTCTGAATCAAAGGCAGCCCACTGATTAGATTTGTTTCAGAGTTTTACTCTGTAGTCATAGGGCATTTGATTTCCTTTCTAATAACACATGGCAATCAGATGTACAGTTTTTCTTCTAGGGAGAAACATTGATTATTTTAAAAACAGTAACATCAGCACAACTGTCAGAAAAAGAAGGAAAAAAAGCACAGTGGTTTTGAAAATCACACTGAAGCTTTTATTTGCTGAAGGGATTAAAGAAAGAATATATAATGTCCCTAAAGTCTTTACAAACCATTGAAAAAATTACAATAATTACTTTATAAATAAACAGTGATCAAGAAAGCCTAAGACCAGTGTAGGCAAGTCTTTCTCCATTAAGGTTTTGCCTTATTACATAGACAAGGCATTGCCAAACTAAAGTTCTTCTGTCTAAATCCAACCATGAGTGTTTTTTAAAATAAAACCTTATTGGAACATAACCACACACATTTGTTTGCATATTGTTTAAGGCTTCTTTTGCACTAAAATATCAAAATTGAATACAGAAATCACCTTTTCCCATGGGGAATATGTTCTGAGACTCCCAGTAGACACCTGAAACCACAGAGAGTCATGAACCCAATATATACTACATTTTTTCCTGTATATCTAGGCCTATAATAAAGTTTGAGATAAAATGGGAAAACTGGCACAGATTTCTTTTTCTTTTCTTCACAATTTCACAAACAGAAAATTCATTCTTACCATAGATTATAACAACCTCAGCGTGTGTGTGTGTGTGTGTGTGTGTGTGTGTGTGTGTGTGTGTGTGTATAAATTTTTTTTCCCCTAAGTCAATAACTTTTACCATTTCACTTAAAGGAAGCACTTTACTGCTTCTCTTTGCAATATCCAAATCGCCAGTATCCTTCCACTTGCACTTTGGAGCCATGATAAAGTAAAATCAGGGTCACTTGATCACAAGCACTGATATGCCTAGACAGTCAATCTGACAACAGAGAGGGCTACTAAGTGACAAATGGGTAGGGAGCAGATAAAGCATGGATGCACTGGACAAGGGGAAGATTGATGTCCTAGGCAGGATGGCAGGATGTAGCCAAATGGCAAGGGATTTCAGTAGGCTGCACAGAATCACATGCAACAGAAAACTTATGAATTGTTTATTTCTGGAATTCTCCATTAAATATTTTTGAATTGTGGTTGATGAATAACTGAAACCTTGGAAAATGAAACTACGGATAAGAGGGACTACTGTGTTCTAGCATAGTTTCAACTGTCAGGCCCCCAACCTAAAAGATTTACTGTCTGGCCCTTAACAAAAAAGGTTGCTGACCCTTGATGTAGACTAACTGGCTTATACTATTTATATCACTGTTACTTATCAGTAAAACAAAAAGACAATTGAGCTCGCTGTCTTGTTCTTACAGAAGAAAATACCAAACTTTCCCATTTGGGGGTGAACAAAAGTCAGCTTCTTTTCCATCTTCTGACCGCTATGTCTTTGTTTTCATCTTGCACTCACTGAGACACAAACTCAACATCTTTTCATTTTCACACTAAGAATGCACTCATGCAGAAGTATCAGGAAGCCATGTAGACTTCACTAAAGTGCTTGAGGAAGGTGAGAAGTGGAAGTGGAAGAGAGGTGTCACCCTTATAATTTAAAAATCATAATTTTAAATTATGATGTAAAATAATCAATGTTTCTGCCTAGTGAAACAATTCTTAAATTCCTTTTAGAACTTTCTGCAGAGTTCCTTCTGCCTGTTAAAAACTTAGTGAATGAAAGTTTCTTATCAATTTTGATTATCTCCAAGGTAAGTGAGAGAAAGCAAAACAAGAAAGTTATTTTCTCACTAAAATAGTCTTTGCTTTCAACTTTCATTTATTTTTAAAAATGAGTAGAGGACCACATCATTTCAGTAAAAAGTCTGCAACTGTACTCTCTGGTCAAAATGTGGGAATCCACACTTTGTAAGACCCATCTGGTTCATTAATGTGATATCTCCTAGTTTCCTTAATGATATGTTTCACACACATTCTGGAAAAGTAGCAATATTACTTGCACTTCTGAGATTTACAGTTCTAACAGTTATCCTAGAAATTACATTTGGATGATGAAAGAAGAATATATTGTTGCTAAATATAATTTGTATATACAGTGTAGTGATTGGCTTTTGCTCAAAATTTGGATATACTGAAGACTTCTGTTGCTGAAGTATGTCAAAGTAGATATTGTAAAAACCCTCCTCCAATACTTAGGAATCCTAGATAAGATGTAAACATCTCTTTAAATACAAAGATAAACTCACAAGTGAAAGAAAAACACAAGGGCCAAAAGCTGAGAGAGGAACCCCAAGAATTTTCCTTTCTTATCTTTCTTCTATGTAGTATGAAGCTTCTTGGAGCTTCTCCAAGAAATGTCAACTTCTCTCTATTATACAGAGTCCCTTGGCTCTGACCCAGTCTTTACTATAACACTTTCATATAAATTTTCTTCAGAAGGAAAAGTTGCTCTCAAATAAGAACCCATTCTTCTCCAGAAGGTAGTTATGTACTTTGTACAAGACCGGCATCTTACCATCCCCCAGTGCCACCCCAAGTAGTGGTTTCAAAGTATTTCTATAAACAAATGAAGTGATTACCTCAGAAATAAATCTGTAAATATTTTTTTCCATTTAATTACCCGAGTTAGAAAAATAATCATGTGAATTGGTGGAGCTGGAATTTGCCTTCTGTGAAGTAAAATGGGTACCACGCAGTCCCTTTTTTCCCATGAGTAGAAGAGGACTCTCAGAGAAGCAGAAGTCTGGGAGCAGAGTTGGCAATACATACCTGATGGCTCAGAAGCTGTCTCTTGCATCAGTTCCAAATCTTTCCTTATCTCTTTCAGATACTCATTGAAAAGTACCACTGATGATGACTTTATAGGCTATGTGTACCGTGAGTGATATAGAGAATGAGGGCCTGCGAAAGAAAGTGTTGGGGACAAATCATTAACACAGAATACTGTTCATGTCAGAAGGAGTCCCAGTGAGGGAGTCCCAGTAAGGTATGAGATGCCAACAAGGAAATTGGGAAAATCAATGTGTTAATGTTAAAATACCTAAAGTTTCTGAGACTGAGCTTAGTTCATTTTTTACTCATCCTTCAGATTTTAGTTCAAATATCACTTCTTTAAGAAAGGGTTCTCCACTTCTACATTGTTGGTGTGAGTTAACTAATACAACTTCTGTGGAAAACAGTTTGGCGATTCCTAAAAGGTCTAAAAATTGACCTTCCATATGACTCCACAATCCCCCTACTGGGAATACACCTGGAGGAACTCAAATCACTCTATGAAAAAGATATCTGCACATGCATGTTTGTTGCAGCTTTATTCACAATAACAAAAACATGGAACCAACCGTGCTGCCCATCGAAAGAGGACTGTATTTTAAAAAGTGGTACTTATACATGATGGAATATTACACAGCTATAAAGAAGGACAAAATTATGAACTTCGCAGCAACTTGGATGTACTTAGAGTTTATAATACTCAGTGATCTGTCACAGAAACAAAGAACTGAGTACCACATGCTCTCACTCATAAGTAGTCCTTGAGCAATTGTCATAATACTATAAGAAAGGCATTGGCAGTAGTTGGAAACTGCCAGGAGTGGGGTGGGACTGGCAGTAATGGGAAATTGCCAAGGAAGGGGGGGCACACCTTATCAACAAGGGTACCTGCATAATGAACATTTGTATACCTAACCCTGAATTGTACCCCATATATTCAAAATAAAAAATCAAAGAATTAGAAAAATTTTTTAAAAGCATCTTGGAAATAGCCAAGTTAAAAAAAAAAGGAAAGGAAAAAGAAAGGGTTCCCTGTCACCTCTAAGATCTCTGTCAGATCTTCCTGTAATTCACTCTGGTATCCTCTGAATTTACTTTCCTTTTACCACTTGTGATGGTTGTAGTTGCATAAATAATTGGGTGATTCATAGTTTGCCACTTACCTCTCCTCAATGCACATTCCATGAAGACAGAGACCTTGTTGGCCTCATTCCCTGTTCTAATTTCGGTGCCTATCACATGTCAGGCACAGAGTTGGTTTTGTTGACTAAGAGAGAACTATAAAACTACTACAATAAGGGTTACAGCCATTCTAATGTTACATCTGTTTATAATGCACCTTTGAGCAGTGCTTTTAAAACTTTTAAAATCTGCCATCCAGTTAGAAAAACATCCGGATCTGACACGTACACACATACACACAAAATTTTTTTAAATGTTGCTATAAATCATACTGATAATCAGCACATGCAGTTTATTCTAAAATTTTCTAATTAATTCTGTTTCCATTTTTAAAAGTGCTAGTCGTGACCCTCTAAATTGATTCCATGACCTACTTATGAATTGTAACCTACAGTTTTGAAAAACCCTGCCCTAGGGCACTTCATAATCATAAGACGCAATTGAGTATTCAATGTGTTTAAACTTTGCTTTCATTCTTCTGTCTCTACATAGTTTTTCAGAATTTGGACAAAATATTCTTTCTAAATACAGCACAAATACTTGTTAAGGCTCCAAAACTTCTTAATATTTAGTTGGCAATGCCCCACTGTAGATACTTACAAGCAGAGGGCGCTGTGGGGAAGATGGACCAGTGTCTGAAGTACACGGTGTCCTATGGTAGTGATTTTCTTGCAGGATATACAATGTACCTGACATTCTGACTGTACATTTATAATTAGATTTAGATTTCTTGCCAGGTTATACTTTGCATCAGACTAACATACGCTGTGGTACAGATGGAAGTCCCAGGTTATTTAGCATTGGGGCCCTGGGGTCTTTTGATTCCAAATTAAACTTGGGTGTGCATATAAACCATGCAAATTAGACTGTGGCCACATGCTCAGCACTGCCAAAAAGAAATCAAGCAACAACACTAGAATGCATGGAGGGTTGCCTCTCCTTGCTGGAAAAGTTTTTACTAGGTTTGGACATTGAGATGTTCTGAGAGTAAACACTCAATTCTAATCTCCACTCATATGTTTCCTTGGCTGAGGCAGGTTGGGGTGGGGAGACATGCTTGTTCCATACTCATTCATGTTAGTAGAGTGAATATAAACTTAGTGCATTGAATAAAATTTTTGTGGGCTCAATATCTGGAAAATATTTTCACATGTGGATGACTGAAGTAATATTTTTCTGTGAGTGACACCGTATCATTGGGAAGAAGTCTCTGTGTTCTTACCTCTCCTTCTTCAGTGACATACAGGCTTTCTAAAACTTGTCTGCCTGGAAGTAATCCCAAGGCTGGGCTTATTTGAAAGAGCTTGTGTTTTCACAGCTTGAGACTGCTGAAGGGACATCAGTGTGGGCCCAGCATGCAGGATGAGGCCTCTCCTACCATACAGTAGTTTTATTCTTCTCCTCTTGAAGCTGTCATGTCTCCGATTTGTAAAATTAAAATCTGTATTGAAAAGCAAATTTTAGGCTGGGCACGGTGCCTATAATCCCAGTATATTGTGAGGCTAAGGTGAGAGGATTGCCTGAGCCCATGGGTTCGAGACCATCCTGGGCAACTTGGCAAGACCTCATCTCTACAATAAATCGAACAATTAGTCAGGCATGGTGGCACATACCTGTAGTTCCAGCTACTTGGACAACTGAGGCAGAAGGATCGCCTGAGCCCAGCAGGTTGAGACTGATGTGGCCTAGAGAGTGCTGATGCACTCCAGCCTGGGCGACAGAGTGAGACTCAAACTCAAAAAAAAAAAAAAAAGAAAGAAAGAAAGAAAAGAAAAGAAAAGAAAAAGAAAGCAAATTTTGACCACGACCAAGTGGAATTTATCCCAGATATGCAAGTCTGGCTCAACCTTCAAAAATCAATAAATATCATCAATCACATCAGCAGGCTGAAGAAGAATCATAATCATATTGATATATGCAGAAAAAGCATTTGACAAAAATCCAACACCCATTTATGAGAAAAACTTTCAGGAAACTAGAAACAGAAGGGAACTTACTCAACTTGAAAAAATACATCTACAAAAAACCTACAGCTAATATCATACTTAATGGTGAGAAATCAGGACTTTCCCACTAGAATTCAAAACAAGGTAAGGATGTCTTCCCTCACCATTCCTTTTCAACTTTACAAAAGACAAGAAAAGGCAATAAAAAAGTATACTTATTGAGAAATGAAGAAATAAAACTGTCTTTGCTTGCAGATAATATGATTGTCTATGTAGAAAATCCAAAAGAATCAAGGAAAAACTCCTGGAACTAATAATTAACTATAGCAAGTTTGCATGATACAGGGATAATATTGAAAAATCAATTATTTTTCTAGATAATAACAAGGAGCAAGTGGAATTTGAATTAAAAACACAGTGCCATTTTTATTAGTGCCTCCAAAATTTAATAATTTATTATAAATCTAACAAAACATATATGCGATCTACATGAGAAATGCTACAAAATTCAGATGGGCAAAATCAAAGAAGAACTAAATAAATGAAGAGATATTCTATGTTCATGGATAGAAAGACTCCACAGTGCCAAGATGTTACATCTTCTCAACTTATTGTACAGATTCAATGTAATCCCCCCCAAAACCCCATCAAGTTATTTTGTGGGTGTCAATAAACTGTAAAATGTATAGGGAGAGTAAAAAGACTCAGAACAGCCAACATAATATTGAAGGAGAATAACAAAGTTGAAGGACTGACACTGCCTGAGTTCAAAACTTACTACAAAGTATAGTAATCAAAACAGTGTGGTACTGACAAAAATCTAGACAAATGGATCAATGGAACAGAATAGAGAGCACAGGAGCAGACTAACGCAAACATAGTCAACTGATTTTTGACAAAAGGACAAAGGCAAAGCAGCAGAAAAAAGATAGTCTTTTAAGCAAACGGTGCTGGAACAACTGTACATCTACATGTGAAAAGTATATTTAGATGTATGCCTTACACTCTTCACAAAAATCAGCTAAAAATAATCACATACCTCTCTATAAAATACAAATTATAAAACTCCTAGATGATAATGTAGGAGAAAATATAGATGAACTTGAGTTTGGCAAGGACTTTTTAGATATGACACCATTACCAAAGGTAATTTATGGTAACTATGGTAATTACTAAAGGTACAATCTATGAAAGAAATAATTGATAAGCTGGACTTCATTAAAATTCACACTTATCCTGTGTGAAAGACACTTTCAAAGAATGAAAATATTAGCCACAAACTGAGGGAAAATATTTCCAAAAAAAAATCTGATAAAGAACTATTCATACTCAGTGATCTATCGCTGAAACAAAGAACAGACAGAGTACCACATGCTCTCACTCATAAGTAGACATGGAACATTTACCATAGTACTATAAGAAAGGAGCCAGGTTCGGTGGCTCAGCCTGTAATCCCTCACCTTTGGGAGGCTGAGGTGAGTGGATTGCCTGACCCTGCCGGTTCGAAACCCACCTGGGCAACTTAGCGAGACCTCATCTACAATAAATCAAAAAATTAGCCGGGCGTGGTAGTGTCCGCCTGTGGTTCCAACTACTTGGAAGGCTGAGGCGGAAGGATCACCGGAGCCCAGCAGGTTGAGGCTGCGGTGGCCGGGAGCGGACACTGCACTCCAATCTGGGTGATGGAGTGAGACTCCAACTCAAAAAAAAAAGAAAGAGATTGGCTTGGCAGTAACAGGATACTGTCAGGGTGTGTGTGTGCAGGGGGAGGCATTACAACATCAATAAGGGTAACCGATCTCAAAACAGACAAAGTGGGACCCAAAGGGAGGCCCAAACTTTACCTGTATGATGACCTCTTGTATACCTAATCCTGAATTGTACCCCACACATCTTTAAAATAAATATAAACAAAAACACACACACACACACACACACACACACACACACACACACTCACACACACACACACACACACACACACACACACACTCACACACACACAAAGAACACTTAAAACTCAACAGTAAGAAAACAAACAACCGAATTCACAAATGGGCCAAAGACTTTAAATGACACTTCATCAGAGAAAATAGAGGAGAAAAATAAATATATGAATAAATGTTTGATGTAATATGGCACCAGGGGAATACAAATTAAAAGACAATACCACTGACATACCTATCAGAAAGGTCCAAATATAGAACACTGACATTGCCAAAGGCAGGCAACCATGTGGAGCAACAAGAACTCTCATTCATTGCTGGTAGAAATAAAAAAGTGGTATGGCCATTTTGAAAGACAGTTTGGGTCGAGCTCGGTGGCTCAGCCCATAATCCCAGCACTTTAGGAGGCCGAGGCGAGTGGATTGTCTGATCCTGTGGGTTCGACACCCACCCATGCAACTTGGAGAACCCTTGTCTCTACAATAAATCAAAAAATTAGCCGGGCATGGTAGCACGCGCCTGTAGTTCTAGCTACTTGGAAGGCTGAGGCGGAAGGATCACTGGAGCCCAGCAGATGGACCCTGGGGTGGCCGTGAACGTGCCACTGCACTCCAGCCTGGGTGACGGAGTCAGATTCTCACTCAAAAAAAAAAAGAAAGAAAGAAAGAAAAGAGTTTGTTACAAAAGTAAACATACTTTTATAACATTATCCAGTAATTGTGCTACTTGGTATTTATCCAAAAGATTTTAAAAACTTATGCCAACAAGAAAATGTATGTCCTCACAAAAACTTACACACAGATGTTTACATCAGCTTCATTCAAAATTGCTAAAACTCAGAAACACTCAAGATATCCTTCAGTAAGATGAATGTGTAAATAAACTGTACTACATCAAAACAATGGAATATTATTCAGCACTAAAAAGTAATGAGCTACTAAGTCATGAAAAAACATGGAAGAAATTAAATGCATATCACTAAGTGAAGAAAGTCAATCTGAAAAAGCTGCATACTGTATGATTTCAACTATATGGCCTTCTGGAAAAGTAAAAACAGAGAGTTAAAAGATCAGTGGATGCCAGGGGTTAGGAGAAGGGTGGGATAAATGGACAGAGCATAGAGGATTTTTAGGGTAGCACAACTATTCTGTATGATACTACAATGGCGAATAAACATCTTTATACATTTATCCAAGCCCATAAAAGTGCAACACCAAGAATAAACTCTAAGGTAAAGGATGAACATTTAGAGATAAAGATGTGTCGATGTGTGTTCATCTGTTGTAACAAATGTACCATTCAAGGGGGGATTTTGATAATGGAGGGTATGCATGTGTGAGGGCAAGGGGTATACGAAATTTCTCTGTACCTTCCCCTTAATTTTGCTGTGAATCTAAATCTACTCTAAAAACAAAATTCTTCTTAAAAGTAAATCTTGTGAGAAAACTTTGTGTAGGAATGTGCAGAACGCATAAATACAGCTTCATAAATTTTTACAAAGTGAACATACCCATGCAACTAACACTCATATCAAGAAACATTTCTAGTTATGCCTGAAGCACAATCTGTGCCTCCTTTCAGTCATTACCTGTCTCTCAAGGGTGACTGCTATCCTACCATCTATTATAATAGACACCTTCACCTGTTTTTAAATCTTAGATAAATGGATTCCTGTAGAATGTACTCCTTTATGTCTGACTAATGTACCTCCATTTTATGTCTTTGAGAGTCATCCATGTGGTTGATTGTACTTGTACTGTGATCATCCTTATAACTGTTTAGCACTCCCTTGAATGAGTATAACACAATTTTTAAAGCAGTCTATTTTAATATTATTTTTGTTTTAGATTGGGGGGGGCTTGTTTGTTGCATGGGTATATTATGTCATGATGCGGATTAGACTTCCAGTGTACCCAACACTCAAATGTTGAAGATTGTACCTCACAGTCAACTTTTCAAATCTCATCTCCCATCTCACTCTCCCCCGTTTTGGAGTCCCCAGTGTCTATTTGCTCTATTTTTATGCCAATATGTACCCACTGTTTAGTGCCTACTCATAACTGAAAACATGTGATATTTCATTTTCTGTTTCTGTGTTGTTACTTCACTTAGGATAATGATCTATAGCTCGACCTAAATGCAAGACTTGAAATTATAAAAGTCCTAGAAGAAAGCCTCAGAAATACCCTTCTGGATGTTGATTTAGGCAAATAATTTATGAGGAAAACCACAAAAGCAAGTGCAACAAAATAAAAAAATAGAAAAATGGGACTTAAACTAAAAAATTTCTGCACAACCAAAAAAAAAAAAAATCAACAGAATAAACAGACAACCTACATATTGGGAGAAAATATTTACAAATTAGAGTTTACTGTTGATGGACATTTGGTTGTTTCCAGTTTAAGGGCAATTTTATGAGCTTTCTCACACATGTCTTCTGTGAGTCTATGTATGCATTTCTATTGCTATAACTGAGGTAAAATTGTGAAATGTAGGATGTGAAGATGTTCAACTTTTACTGAAACTTCCAAATGGTTCTCCAAAGTGGTATACTAACTTATATTTCCAGGAGCAAGATATGCAAGGCCCAGTTGCTCCATGTTCTCATATTACTACTCTTTTTATTTTCTCTGTTCTGGTGGGTATTTTTTAATTGAAAAAGGTATATCTTGGAATTAGACAGATGATACTTTTATTTGTCACATTTATGTGGTCTAATTTCCTCTCTGATTCTTGTTTTTTCTCATTTGCAACATGACAATAAAAATAGTTACTTCATAGATGAGTAGTCCATGATAGGTGCAATACTGTATGTGAACTAATAACTATTGTTTCTTAAGCATCTATCATATACCACTACGTTACACATTTATTTACACTGAGGCATGGAAGGCACAGTAACTGTAAGCAACAACAATTATAATAGTTACATTCATCCTCATCAGACTTGTCAATATCTGGCATTCTGTAGAGACTATGGATTAGTCTTGCCACTATTCCTAGAAGATTGGACTGCTATATTTCCCAAGACTAAAGAGGTAGAGTCCAAAGCTTTAAAGTCATTCACAAAATGTATCAGAGCATCACTGGGGCAGACATGATTTGTTGTTTGCTATTTCAGGGCTCAAAGTCCCAGCATCACATCACAGTGTCATGAAAGAAACAACTTAGAGGATACCAAGGAACTAGTAGGTGAAGACACGTACTTTTATTTCTCACCAAATTAAAAACAAGAAATGACTGTTTGGGAGCATCACTCATGCTTTCAAAATGCTTTTGTTACAGAGTCTATATATGAATGTGCTCATTTGTCAAAACTTCACCACATCTTCTTCTGCAGAGAGGTGTCATGTTGCCTTAAGAACTGAACAGCAAAGTTGTTTATAGTCTGTCTCTCTATGTAATTTATGAAAGCTAAAAAACCCCTCACTTTTAGAAGAATGAGCCCATGATTTTCAGAAGTCATGGAGAAATCTTTATGTTGGCAAATCTCTTTCAATAATTGGTATAAATCCAACAACTCTTCAAATACCAGGGCTTTGTCTATACAAGAGGAAAATGGACATTTAAAGGCAGCAGGAACTAAAACATCTCAGACAGGGGGTTGCAAGTTGAAAGTAAGTGTACCACTCATTCTCCTTCTGTTCTGGCCATATTAGTGGGGAGGGAGGTGAAGGTGATTTTTACGAGAGTTCTTGCTGGCTGTTAGGGTCCCACTACCATCTGGGTTCACAAATACAGTCACTTGGCTCTTACTGAACCATGTTCTCACTTGTCTTGAAGTTTAACAAATAATTGTAGTGTCCCCCTAATACAAGGCTATTTAGGAACCATGGAAAACTGAGTCTTAAGTTAATAAACCTAAAACACATTTTCCCAACATAGTTTCTTTAATTTTTAAAAGCTTGTATAATTTAAGGGAATTTAAATCCATGTGTTTTTTATTCACTTGCACTGACATCATCAAAATAGCCTTTTAAGCAGCTGGTTGAGGCTTTTTTAATAAAGTTCTCTTATGACTTGTTTCTTTTTGAAAACAGGATTTTTTTTTTTTTTTTTTGCCAAAGGCAAATAAACTTAAGTCCCAAAAGATTTGGATTTAGATCAAAATTTAAAACCTGTAAATTTAGAAGTTGAAATTTTTGCAAATGGACTCCTGACTCCCCATTGAAATGATTTGCAAAAAAGAAAAATACCACCTGAATGAAGTTCAAACTTAGTGTCAGACAGCTAAAGAAATGTCTATATTTGCCACTTAATTTTGTGCCAGATCTGAAACAAATCAGTGTACAATGTGTATTGGATTATTACAGAAATATGATCCACTGCCAAGTAGTTAACTTTTCCACCATTTCTGGTTATCATGAGTAAACCACAATGCCATATTCTCCAGAGATTAGAAACCCAGCACACTAGGGCTGTCTGAGGTTTGTGAGATGTAATTGTTTTAGCAGAGGCTTTTGGGGAATGATCCTTTGCTAAACATTGCAAAGTCTCATTACACACAGGCACACACATATATATGTGTCCAGATAAAGATATAGTTATAGAATATGTATGTATATATAATCTATATCACTAGGGATTTTTCTCTTTTAATATGAATACTCTCCTCTAAAGGTATGCCTAATGATTTAGTCAGTGAAACTATAATCTGGGAACAAAATGTGTGAAGGATTTCAGCCTTTAAATAAATCCATATGCTGTAGTCGAAACTAAACTCTTAAAGCTTTTTGGTATTAACAATCGAGACTGTTTTTCTCCTTGTCACAATGTATATAACTGAGCAGTAATCAAGGAGATGTATGGCTGAAAGAAGTTGAATTTTACAGGAATCTCTGAAGCAAACAAGCATTCCGATCTCCTGGAGCCCTCCAGCAGAACTGCAGAAACTAATGCTCCATTTGAGAAACAAATTTGTCTGCCATCAAGAAACCCTGCAAAGGATAATTCCTCTAGGAAACTTGAAAGAGAGAGGGAAAGAGAGAAGAGGAAAGAGATGAGTTCTCTGATTTTATTTTACAATTGAGATTTAAAAAGAAGTTTTATATATACACCCTCACACAAAGATGCATAAATATTAATAGATCCAGGCTTCTGTTAAAAATAGAAACCAGAATTTTTTATCTTTGCATTATTGCTAACAGGTTTGAGGCCATCATTCTTTTCTTAAGGACAGCTTCACATTTTCCTATAGGATGAAACTTATTTGCTGACAAAACATTTTGGAAACGTCAAAATCAGTTTTCAAAATTCAGTTTGTATGATATTAAAATAACATTTATGATTTTACAAAAATCTCTTCTTTAAGAAACTTTAGTAAGAAACTTTGAAGCAAAAATTCATATTTACAAAAGAGATGATGCTCCCTATGTATTTGACTTTGGTCCAAGCTTTGTCACAGGGATCTTGTTTATTTTATTTATTTATTTATTTATTTATTTTTGAGTTGGAGTCTCACTCCGTCGCCCAGACTGGAGTGCAGTGGCCACTCCCGGCCACCGCAGCCTCAACCCACTGGGCTCTGGCGATCCTTCCACCTCAGCCTTCCAAGTAGCCGGAATTACAGGCGCGTGCTACCACGCCCGGCTGATTTTTGATTTATTGTAGAGATGAGGTCTCTCCAAGTTGCCCAGGCGGGTCTCGAACCCGTGGGCCCAGGCAATCCACTCACCTCAGCCTCCCAAAGGTGCGGGATTACAGGCTGAGCCACCGAGCCCGGCTTGTTTAATTTTTAAAACCTTGTCAAGGCGTTTAGATTAGAGACCATTGTCCCCAATTAATATATACAGAAACTTTGACATACAAAGTTATAATAGAATAAATGAATTTTATTATCAATATGCAGTCACAAAATTTTTAGTGGATTCACTGCAGGGTCCACTTAAATATGAATTTTCATTGTGCATTTGATAACTGGACAAAGGTTGGAAACAAAGTATAGAAATAAGGCAAGAAAAAAATTCTAAAGGAACAATCTCCCATTGAAGATCAAACTGAAATTAGAGTTGCCAGTGACAAATAGAATTTGATTTAAAGGCATTTGATTTATATCTTTCAAATAACTCTTTGATTGCATAACATGAAGTACATTTCTATTTGCATTATTAAGCAATAGAAGTTTGAGAGTGTTTTATATATTGGCTTTTCAGCATAATCCAGAGAATGCTATTTCACATTGGCAGTAAAATTGCTGGATTCTATGACTTAGCTATGTGACCTTGGCAAGTTACAAACTTTCTAGTCTGCAGTTTCCTCATTTATAAAGTGACAGGGATGTTATATAGACATATTGTACAAGAAAGAATGTACTGAAATATGTGAAAGTGTTTTGAGTTCCTTATAAGATACAAAGATATCGTTATGTTCAATTATAATTATTCACAGAATTCTCTCGCTTCCCCCTCCCACCTTCCCGTCTCCCTCTCTTTCTTCCTTTCATACTCCCTCTCCTTCTCCCTCCCAAATATATTCTCTCCTTATAGAAACATCGAACTGTAAAAATGTCAGAACTGTAAAAACTCATAGAGATTATACAATTTCATCAAAAGGAAAAACAGAATCACCAAGAAATGAAATGATTTATCAAAGGTCATAAAGCTCATTAATAGCAATAAGGAGGTTTGGGACCCAAGTCACTAGAGCTCCCAATCCTAACCTCCTAGGATGGCATCGTAGCAGAGTGATTAAGAACGTAAGATTTGGTAACAAACAAACTGGGGTTTGACCTCTACCTCTGACCAACTTTCTGCATCTGTAAAATGTGATTAAAAACAATATCTAACTTCTGGCATTACTTTGAGCTATGAAGCACTTAGAAGAATGCCTGGAACTTATTAGCACTGAATGAATGTTATTAATTGTTATCATTTTTGCTGCATTTCGCAGCTTCTCTTGAGATAGCTTCGGCTGTGTCCACCTCTGTTTTTGTAATACAGACCCACGATTCTTGAGTTGCCACTTTAATATCCCAGGCAGTTCTAATACAGAGTGGTAATGACTAACTTGAGTGCCTGCAACACAACACTTTGAGATAGGTAGTAGCATGATACTGCTCATCAGTACAGCTGAAAACACTGAGGCACAGAGACGTAACTTGTTCAAAGGTACATGCTACTAAATGGCTCCCGAGCTCATTATTTTGTTTTTGTTTTTTCTTTTCTTTTTTTTACCACTGTGATGCACTGCAGCTAAAGCAATGGGGATCATTCAGCCTAAGTCCAGGTGAGCAGAGATAGGAAGTCAGGAAATGTGGTATCTTCTCCAATCACTTTAAACATCTACAGAAAATTGTCTTCTGGAAAACTGTATGCATGTAACTCCCAGTCTTCAAAGGAAGATTCCACAATTAAAACATGAGACCATCACAGCTGGCCTGAAAATCTGTGCCAAATCTCCCAAGAGTGAAAACAAAAGGCATGCCACATCCAAGTTCCCAAGCCCAGCCTACTTGGGGCACTCTCTGTTTGGGGGCAGCCCTGGCAATCAAACATCCAGTATGCTGAAGCTCAGTATTAAAATGGTTGATTTCTAGGAAAAACTGGCCCACAGATGCCATCATTCCAGGAAGTTGTATTTCTCCCTCATTTCTGGAATCATTCTATTCATAAGCACATTGGTGTTAACAAGCTTATTTAAAAATAAATACAAATGTGTAATTAATGTTTGATTTGAGGTTGCAGTCTTTCATTTTTTAAACATCTTAAGAACAGAGGATGAGAATTGTTACCTAAGGACGTATTGAAATTCTCTTAACTCTTCTGGGTATGTATTATGCATTCTTTGAGTTCTCTGCCAGGGATATAAGTCAGAAACTCTCCCACTGGTTTTGATTACAGCTGCAAAGTCACAGATTTGAACAGCTCTAGACAATCATTCTTCTGAACCTGTACATAAATATAAAACATTTTCTTTATCCTTATCACATAAGCCTTCAATGAGGTTTGCTTCAAAGCAAATTCATTTTCTTGCATTTTTTCCATTTATCATTTTAACAATTAGCAAACCACATTTTTTTTGCAACAAAGCTACCTCATTTGCATAACCAAAGGTCATTATACAGGTTCAAGTTATTTCATATCAAAGTGATGATAATTTAACAATCTATTTTCCTGGAATCAGATAAAACATAAAATTAACTCTGGCTTTTACATTTTGCACATTTAAAGACACACGATAAGAATATGAGATTAAGATAATGGCATGACCAAGATAATGAACCATCAGTTAAGCTGTGGTAAACTTTTTTCCTAGCCAGTTTGGGTTTTTGCATTGTCACTTTGTTATTTAAAATGGAGTCGTCGCATTTCAGTAAGCGATATCAAGAACATAATTTGCTAAGACGCCTCTTTATTTGAGGTGCTGTCAGGACTGGCAATGAGAAATGACACAATCCCTCAGTTGTAAGTGACAGGCGCCACTATATTAGTCCAGCGCTTGTGTATTTCTCTGCTGTTTTTTGAAAAATTGCATTTCCTTTGTGTAAGCAGAACAAAAAGAAATAGAAATCGGTTCCATGTGAATTCTGTGGTCCTCTATATTAAACTGTAATTGTTTCCTGGTAAAAAACCAAGCCTGCAGGATTTCCTGAAAAATAATTTACAAGGATGGGTACTGGGTCCAGCCTGCTTTTTTTTTTTTTCCGTGCATCTGTGATTGATGACACTGCAAGGAGCTGATAGATTTGCTGCTGCTGCATCTCCAGAAAGTTCTTTTTCTTTAAACAAACTGCAATCTTTAAAAAAAGAAAAAAATTCTTTGCATGGTGCTCACTTTTTTAGCTTCCTGTTTGGTAGCTGCTTTTCAACTCTGGCACTGCTCTGCTTTGAGGGATCCAGTTAATGAACCGGTTGTACCAGTATGACCATGAAGACAGCTTGGATGAATTATTTAAGATAATAGCCAAGGAGAAATTTGTAATATGGTCTGGTTAGCTCAATAGTAAGCTCTTTACAGTGGTAACATGGAAAGAATGTTGGTTTCAGATCCTACACCTGAGTTCAAATCCTTCTTCTTCAGCTGCATGACTTGTATAAGTGAGACCCAAAAAAACTCCAAAATTTATTTATTTAAAATGTGTATTTATTCTTACATGTTTACACTTCAGTCACCTTCAAAGTATTCTCCATTTGATGCAATACACCTATCAAGACATTTTGTTTACTGCTCAAAACAGTTTTTGAATTCATCAATTTTGATGTTGGTCAGTGCTCCTGCGGTTTTTTGTTTCCGGCAAAATGTTTCCCTTTAAAGATTTTTTTCATTAGGGGAAACAAACAAGCAAAAGATGTCTCTCAGGGTGAGATCAGGTGAAGAACCAGTCACCTGTTTGCCACAACTCGGGATGCTTTTCCGCAAATCTTGACACTTTGCACACCAGCCCACACATCTTCCACACCTGCCAATGTGGAAGAAGTGAAACAAAACAAAACAAAAAAACAGCAGAGACACTAAAAGTCATCAAAATTGACAAGTTCAAAAACTGTTCTGAGCAGTGAGGGAAAAAGTCTTAATAGGTGTACTGCATCTAACTGAGAGTATTTTGAAGGTGACTGAAGTTGATACATGTAAGAATAACATACACAATTTTTTATAAATAAATCCTGGGTTTTTTGCACACCCCCCCCATGCATGTCACTTAAACTTTTCAATTTATCATTTATTTTTCTGCCAAACTGGTGAGTGATGAGACTGATTTTTCAGAAAAGAAAGTAACCAAGCTTATTGTAAGGGCCAAGTGAGTCAAAGTTTAGAAAACATTCTGCATAGGTGGTTTTACAATCATAACGCCCCCAAAATGTTAAATCAGAGTCTTGAGCTCCATTCTTTGAGGATCCTGGTGATATGTTAGTAGCAAGAGCCAAGAAATAAAAGCAAAGAATCCTCTGTACTTACTATGTGTCAGGCATTATATTATGAACATGACAGACATTATCACATTATTCCTCAAAAAACCTTTCAAGGAATGTGTCATTCTTCTCTTTCACAACAATAATTATGTCTGATAATAATTGACACATGATATGTAGCCATATACTGTGCTAACTAATCTACACACATAATTTCATGTAATTCTTAAAATAATCCCAAGAAGAAAGTGCTATTGTTATCCCTACTGAGGAAACTGAGGCTCACAGGTATTGATGTACTCAAAGTCATATGACTAATCAGTGGGGTTCTCATTTTATTATCACCCATCTAAAACACCAACCCCATCTCTCCATCTATACTTTGACCTCCTGGTATTGAGCTTTGATCTCTTAAAGTCTTGAGTATATTTTAATCTGATTTGTTTATTTTTATTTATTTATTTTTAATTGGAAGATGTGGGGCACTATTCAGGGTTAGGTATACAAATGATCATTGTACAGGCAAAGTTTAGGTCTCACGTTGGTCCCCGCTTCACCTGGTTTGAGATCAGGTACCCTATTGATGAAGTGTTCCCCCCCACCTCCCCTGGCAGTTTCCACTACTGCCAATCCCTTTCTTATAGTATTATGATAATTGTTCAGGGTCCACTTATGGGTGAGAACATGTGGTACTCAGTTCTTTGTTTCTGTGATAGATTGCTGAGTATGATAGATTCTAAACTCATCCAAGTTGCTGTGAAGTTCACAATTTTGTCCTTCTATGGCTGCATAATATTCTATCATACGCAAACCTTTTTAAAATCCAGTCCACTTTCAATGGGCAGTATGGTGGGTTCCTTTATTTGCTATTGTGAATAATACTGCAATAATGAATAGTGAATAATACTGCAACAAACATGTGTGCAGATATCTTTTTCATAGAGTGATTTGAGTTCCTCTGGGCATATTCCTGGAAGGGGGATTGCTGGGTCATATGGAAAGTTGATTTTTTTATCTTTTGGGAATCGCCAAACTGTTTTCCACAGAGGTTGTACTAGTTTACACTCCACCAAATGTGTAGAAGTATTCCCTTTTCCCTGCATCCTCTCCTGCATCTGTTGTTTTTTGAGTTATTGATGATGGCCATCCGGACTAGAATTAGGTGGTATCTCAGTGTGGTTTTAATTTGCATTTCTTTGATGATTCGTGAGGCTGAGCATTTTTTCATGTATCTATTGGCTGCTCGTCTGTCTTCCTTGGAGAAGTATCTAGTCATAGCTTTTGCAGGCTTTTTAATAGGGCTTTTTGTTTTGTTTTTTCTTTTGGGTTCCTTATAGATCCTGTATATAGGCCTTTGTCAGATATACAGTTGGCTAATATTTTTTCCCAAACTGTGGGCTATCTCCCTGCTTTCTCAATGGTTTCTTTTGCTTTGCAGAAGCTTTTCAGTTTGATGAGGTTCTACTTGCCTATCTTATCTCTTATGGCATGGGCATTTTGGGGTTTTGATCGGGAATTGGTTGCCAGTTCCAATGTCCATAAGATGTGTCCTGTATTTTCTAAGGTTTTTATAGTTTGAGGTTTTATGTTTAGGTCATTGATCCATTGAGAGTTGATTTTGTGTGTGGTGATAGGTAGGGTTCTTGTTTTAATCTTCTGCATGTGGTCAGTCAGTTTTCCCAACACCATTTACTGAATAAGTTCGCCTCTCCCCAGTGGTTGTTAGTGGAAGCTTTATCGAAGATGAGTTGGTTGAGAAATTGGGGTTTTGCTTCCAGAATCTCTGTGATATGCTTATTAAAATGTTCAGTGGGACTAGGGAGTATGAAGATGCAATGTAATTTGTTCTAGAGTCATTAAATATTTGTTCACATCCTGCTTTTAACCATTGCTCTGCACATTCTTTAGAATCATGCAAAAACCCTAAGGCCTAAAAGCTTCTTCTCCTATGTCCCTTGGTATGCTTCCAGGCAAGGTTTAGAGCACAAAAGACATAAAGATCCAGACATGCTGTGTCATATAAAATAAGACTAGAATAATGGCATGAGCGTTCTAATAAACTCCACCTGTGACAACTTGACTATATGTTCAACATGGATCATCATGAAGCCCATGAAGAGAATTATGCCCTTGTGCTGCAGCATACTAATGAAGTTCCTTCTTGGCCCTTCCATTCATTCCCAATAGCTGGGTCACAGTCACAAATAATGGAGCAATGGAAGTGTTACATCAATGGAAGAAAGTCATAATCCCTCAAACTTGCATTACTGGGGAGGATGGGTCAGAGAAATGTATGACTGACAAGGTCTTTATCAACTTAGAAGAGATATAGAGGAAGCATAGTGGTAAACCAAATGAGATTTTGGAAGCCCTCACAGACCTGCCAAACACCCGATGAAGTAAACATTCACACCCAGCAGTTCAGTTACCACAAGTATTTTGTAGCCAAGGACTTTTGCTACTGCAACATATAGGGAATCTTTTTCATATCCACGTGTTAGTTGGCTTTCTAATGAACATTTATCTTTGTCACTTGCCATGTGTACAGTATGCTGGAGAGCAAAGAAGAAACCAGAATAGTATATCTGTTTCCTGTAAGGTAATTACCCATATTATCTGGTTAGCCCTTGTCCTGATAATTAAATGAGGTAATATATTCTAAGCACTAAGTATGTGCCAGGCACACAGTAAGCAATCAATAGGTGTGATTATTGGTGTTGTCAACTTTTTTTTCTAGGAATTTTTCACTAACTCAGACCATGTCCTTCCTACTCATCTACCATTGTGGAGACAAAGAAAAAAGACAAAAGTAAGAGAAAAAAATAAAATAAAAAAGTGACTTAGTAACAGGAGAACAAAGAGTGTTGTTCCAAGATCTAATGAAACTTTCTGACCCCCTACCCATATTTACAAGGGAATTTATAAACTCAGGCAGAATATTGTATCTCAATGTGTTTGTCTATAAAATGGGAGGATGCATAATATGATTGCACTGGCCTCCTTCAAGGCAGACATGCTGTTTGATGAGCTATAGGATGAAAGAACGGCAGCATACATTCGAGAAGCCAAGAACTCAGATTCCTGCAGAATCCCTGGATGTTAGTGAGCAGCATTGTGTGTATCTGTAAGATCTTATTAACTACACTTCCTTCTCTGCCAGAAGTAAAAGCAAAACTTGCTTTAAACATGACTGTTCTCACTGAGTATTGAACATTCTGCTGTGAATAAGTTCTTAAGAATTTTGTAAGGACAAAACTTGTGTGTACATCTTACCTTCCCAATATGAGGAAATAAAAAGCCTAATGCAGGTTTACAGACAGATAGGTATAGATAGACACATACAGCTATTCATATATACACGTGTGCTATTATGCTTAGAATATTTTTGTTCATAACATCCTTGATTTGTACAAGTTCTTTGTTTGATTTAGTAACATATTAAATACCAAACAACCTTCCCATCATGAAAACTAAGACATTAGAAATTACTTACAGCTGGGCTCGGTGGCTCAGCCTGTAATCCCACGCCTTTGGGAGGCTGAGGTGAGTGGATTGTCTGAGCCCGCGAGTTTGAGACCCGCCTGGGCAGTGAGACCTCATCTCTACAATAAATCAAAAAATCAGCCGGGCGTGGTAGCGCATGCCTGTAATTCCGGCTACTTGGAAGGCTGAGGCGGAAGGATCGCCGGAGCCCAGCAGGTCGAGGCTGCGGTGGCCGGGAGCGGCCACTGCACTACAGTCTGGGCGACAGAGTGAGACTCCAACTCAAAAAAAATAAAAAGAAGTTACTTACATATTCTGAATTGTTATTACCTATCCCTCCTATCTCTATTATCCCCTGAAAATAACCATATCGCAAATTGTGAATCAATCATAAACTCGCTTTCCATTTTTATCATTTTATCATGTCTAAAAATTATATCTCTCATTTTAGTTGTCTTTAGCTTTAAAAATGCTGTATGTAATATCCTGGGCTATAATTTTTATTTAAAATCAGTGCTAAGATAAATCTATTTTGTTTCATGTATCTATACTGTATTCTCTTTTGATGCCTGTATTTTTTCCATTGTACAAATAAACTACACTTTGTTCTTCTGTCAGTGGGCATTTGGATTATTTCCACATTTTGCAGTCTGCCTTGCCTGAAATGTATATGTTTATTCAGCAATAATAATTCAATGAAAAGCCAGTGTTTTTCTTTAAATATTTCTACCATTCAGCTATATTGTCATGAAACCAGCAAAAGGGAAGGCATGGGGGTTGAACTCATTTTAGTAAGAATTTCTGTTTGTGGTGTGGAGAGGGTGTTCGTTTTAGTAGAGACTGTTGTATGTCTATTAGCTTCAATTGATGTATTTCTGTAAGGATTGCATTTATTATCCCCTAAACTAGTCATTTTCAATAAATAATGATAGCCGTCCCAACTTGAGCAAGTTTCTGTACTTCAGTTTCTTCCTGTGTGAAAAATAACAGGGCTGACCTTGAACATCAGTAAGGTTGTCCTCTAACCCTCTAAGATTTAGGACCTGAAAAAAAGAGAGAGCCCTATGTATAGTGAGAAAACTTTACATTTATTGTGCAATTATGACATGTACAATATGCTATATTTTACTTAATGCTCACAAAAACCTGATTGGGTAGATGCTGTTATTATTCTCATTTTGGAGATAACGAAATTTAGGTACAGATAAATAAAAAAATAAAGCTCTGCATACCTAACATTTTTACATAGCTTGCCTAATGAGTCATGGAATGAGGATGCGAATCCATGCAGCCTGAAGCCCAAACCCATCCTCTTGGCCAAAGCATTCGGAATCCCTTAAAACCATCTTAGCCATTGTTCGATTTCCCTAAAGTTCTAATTCTAACAATAATAGTTAAATTCAACCACACAACATTCATCTCTAGCTAGAAAACCTTTCTCCCACAAACCAAAAGATGAAATTGACATCTTTTTTGAATAGAGGCTTTTTCCATCAGTATCTGATAAAAAAATTCACATATGCATGTTTTCATATTTTTTTTACAGTGAACCATTCATAAGTGAACACAGAAGAATTAAAGTTGCTTAGACTGAAGATGCTGTTATGAATTTTGATGTACTGTTGTGTCACCCATGTTCCAAACTGTCATATGATTGTGTACTTTTTAGACATCTCCCCATAATATGACTGTATTACTATCACAAATTTAATTCAAAATGTAGAAATTAATGCAATATTTGAATATTTTTGCCAACATGCAAAGTTGCAGCATTTTCAGTGTATTAAATATTATCACTATATGAAAGCTTCAACTCATTAGGAAGCTGAAAGGATACAGTGTTGCCAACTTTATAATCAGTCAGTCAGTGAACATTCATCATGTGTTGTGTGCAGAATACTGAATCAGGCAGCTGCGACAAGATAAAAGTAGAGGACTCTTTCTGCACCAAACGATTTCATAACTTAATTGAGGAAATTATCTGAACTTAAGAGTAGCTTATTTAATATCAAATACAAATTTAAATGGTATGAATGGAATTAGTATATACTGATGTAATAGAGTTAAAAGAGGTTTTATAGATTAATAAAAGACAAGCTCTAAAGGAAATGGCATTTGCACTAAAAATTATAACTTCTGTTGAGCACCTTCTATGTAAAAGTCCCTGTGCTTAGCATTGTGCAAGCAGTATCTCCAATAATCTTTACCACAGTCCTTTAACAACATATTATTTTCCTTCATTTTAAAAATGAGAAATTCAAGAACTAGAAAGGCTATGAAATGTATCTAACATTACCCAGAAAATAACAGACCAGGTCAGGATCACCTCAAGTCAGTCTGATACCAAAGCTGATGTGCTAATCATTTTGTATACTGTGTTCAAAAAAATTGCACGAAAATGGATGTTGGCCCTGGTTACAGCAAGGTAAGTACTTTTCTGGAGAAGATAGGATAGAAATAAAGGTAAGGGATCATGTGAAACACTGGAGGCAGATCAGATTTTTATGTTTTTAACTGCATATTTGAACTAACTTTGCATTTAGAGACAAGTTGCAAAAATAGTAAAAACTCAAATCCCTTCCCCTAATATTAACATCTTACAAAACCAACCACATTGTAATGTTCAAGAACAAGAAATCAACACTGGCACAGTCTTACTAACTCAACTTGAGATCATGTTCAAAATTTCAATCTCTCCACCAATATTATTTTTCTCTTCCAGGACTTTATCCAGGATCCCATGTTGCATTTAGTTGCCATTTCTCCTTAGTCTTCTCTAATCCATCATCATCTTGGTCTTCCCTAACTGACATTTTAAAAGAATATTGATCAGTTACTTTGTATAATGTCTCCCAATTTGCAATTGTTCAATATTTTCCTATGATTGAAATGAGATTAGTCTGAACACCTATCATAATGCTACAAAAAAGGAATTGGCAATAGCAAGACACTGCCAGGGGAGGAGAGGACACATAATATCAACATGGTATTCATCTAATCCAGATGAAGTGAGGTCCAATGAGAGGCCCAAAATTTCACCTGTATGCAATCCTGACTTGTACCCTACAACTTTAAAATTAAATTAAGTTAAATTTTTAAAAAACTGTGGTACATCCATACAAAGGAATATGATTCAGTGATAATAAGAAATGAGCGACCAAACCATGAAAAGATACAGAGGAAACCTAAAAGCATTTTTCCAGTGAAAGAAGCCAGTCTGAAAAGGCTGCACACTGGATCATTCCAATTACACGACCTTCTGAAAAAGGCAGATCATGAAGACAGAAGATCAGTAATTGCCAGGTGTTCAGAGAAAAGATGAAAGGGACAAATAGGTGAGGAGATGTAAGGTCCTCTAAGTACTACAGTGACAATGAATATATGCCATGATCCTTTCGTCAAAACCTACGGAACATACAGCACAAAGTGTGACTGCTAATATTTGTAGCAAATGTGCCACGCTAATCAAGATGTAAATAATAAGAGAAAATAAGGAGGTGGAGGTAGTATGAAACTCTGTACTTTCTAATAGATTTTTCTGTAAATCTAAAACATCTCTAAAAGAATAAAGTAGATTAATTTATAAAAGTACAAGCTGTTCTGAAACACACAGGTAATATGTGGAACATTTATCAGCTCCTTGCAAGAGGTACATTCAATCCAGTAATTGTTAATTCCTTCCCTTTTCAGCAAAAACCTCTATGGAAAACTCTACATCTAAAAAAAGAAACGAGATTATTCATTTTTGTCAAGAATACCACAGAAAATAGTGCTTATATCCTTCTCAGTGTGTCATATCTCAGGGTTTAATAATGTTGATATCTTATCACTGGTGTCTTCCAGGATTCTCCACTGTAAAATTTTATTTTCCTTTATAGTTTATACATATTTAGGGGGACATAGTTTGAGACTATGTAAATCTTAATTCATTCCAAATAATTGCCTCCAAATTTTAGCATCCTTTTGTGGTTCTTGTCTGCAACATTTATTTCTGCAGTGTTTACCTAATGCTGATTCTCTGTTTCTGTCTCTTTGTCTACATTTGTTAATTGGAACTATACTGTAAAGAAGAGTTATCTCTTCTCCTTCATGAATTTATTTGATTATTTGTATATATAAGTGATTTCATTGGATATTAATTTTATTCCACTGATTAAGTTCAATACTATTATTATTTATTTTGTTGCTTGAATTGGTCTAGATTTGGCTACTGGGAACTCCTTCAAGTTAGATCCAGTTCTTATGACATACTGCCATTTTTAAAATCATTTCTTGCTTTCTGTAACCACAAGATATTTCCAGTTTACCTTGTTTTTTCCCCCCTAGTTCTGAAATCAAACATTTCTCCGAGAAGATTGGATTACTTTTATTGAAGAATGCAGACTAGAGAACAAGATCAGTGCTAAAGATGCCTCAGTCAGCTTTGTATTAAATCTTCAGACCTTTCTTTCACTAATGAGAACTAATCTTGATGGAATGGAAGTAGAGAGAGTAAGTGGGTAGGAATTTAGAGTACTTTGCACATCAATCTAAGGCATTGGGACTTGATATCATTGGTATTAGAGAGAAATTTTATAAAGCTAAGCAGTATACTGTGTGTTGAAATTGTGCTCCAAGAAAATGATGCTGCGGTGCAAGATACAACAGGTGAACAAGTAAAAGCCTGGATGATTAAAAATAGCTAGTTAAGGCTATCTAGGCATGGAGCGAGAAAGGCCTAGTACTAGAATAAAAGTGTCAGAGGAAAAAAAAAAGAAGAAAAGTAAAAACATTAGAAAAAATAATTGGCAAGAGATAGTGACAGACATGACAGAGGGTTGGGGGAAGTGTAAAATTATTCTGTTTGTTATCTTAGAGAGCTGAATATAAGGAGATGCCACTGAAAATATCAGGAATGATTGACTCTGTGTCAAGAAAGCATAGACTTCAGTTTTGACATATTTAGTTTAAGAATTATTGAGACATGTTAATAGAAATACCTCCAGTAGAGAATAGGAGGCATTATACTAAAGATAGATATCATATTTTTGAATTCCTAATACCTCCCTCTGTACCTCACTTACAATGGGTATTCAGAATAATAACAGCTAACATTTTTTAAAGTGCTTACCTTATGTCAGGCTTATGTCAAGCATTTTTATATACATGACCTTATTTAATACAACAGTCCTATTTATATCATTTCCATATTTTGGATGGGGAAACTGAAAAAATATGTTAAATAACTTGACCAAAGAGACACAGCTTGTAAGTTGTGAAATCAAGATTTGACGCCCCCTTATATGATTTCAATGCCCTTACTCTTAATCAATAGATTGTTTTTTAAGAGAAAAATAGGTAAACATATAATCACACTCAGAACATGACTTCAGAAATAGATTTGAGACTTATCTGTGCAAAATAATTCACTGAAAAAGTAAGACTAAAATATAAGAACACTGACACCAAGGCAGAGTCTGCAATAAAACAGATTTGAAATAAAAAAGGCAAAGACAAACATGATAAAAGGGAATAAATCAGAGGAGAAAACAGAAAAGATTGTTGGCATATCAAAATGAGGAAAATAAAATGCAATGGTAAGAGCTTTCCACTTCCAGTAATGGTAGAGAAGTTTATTGCAGACCAGCACTACTGCCAAGGACAATTATAAAATCCAGAAAATGTTTCAAATACTTGTTTGAAGGAATCAGAAAGCTTACCTAATTAGCAAAGTCTTCAAGGGCAAAGATCGTGGAGGGAAGTGAAATTCCTAGATAAGCCTAATACTTGAGTATTTTTTTCTTTGAGGCATTTCCCAGTTTCCAAGCAGAGAAGAACCAGGCCCATCACACTGAACTGCAATACCAGGTCAGCCCCCACAGACGCAGGCTCCTGGTCTCCTGAAGAATGACCTTTGAGCATACACATAAACTGAAAGTGAAGGGATGGCAAAAATATGTCATGCAAATGGAAACCCAAGGAGAGTAGAGGTATCTATACTTAAATAAAATAGACTTTAAGTCAAACTATTAGAAGGGATTATTTTATTAATTAATTAATTTAATTAATTGGTCCCTTTAATAAAGGGATTGTTTATTAGCATAATAATAATTAATATTACATTATTAACTATTAATGACAAAAGGGGCAATTTATCAAGAGGCTATATCAATTACAAATATATACAAATAATATCAGAGCAACTAAATATCTGAAGTAAATATTAACAAAACTGAAGGGAGAAATAGACAGCAAAACAGTAACAGTAGGGGATTTCAGTACCCCACTTTCAGCAATGCATAGATCATTCAGATGGAAAATCAATAAGGAAACATGAGATTTAAATTATATTACAAAAAACAATGACTCTAACAGACATATAAAGACCATATTATCCAACAGCAGCAAAATGCACATCCTTTTCAAGTGCACATGAAACATTCTCCAGGAAATATCATTTGTTAGGCCACAATACAATTCTTAGAAAATTTAATAATATCAAGTATCTTTTATAACCACAATAGTATAAAACTGGAAATCAATAATATGAGGAAGATTTTAAAATTTGCAAATTTGTGGAAATTAAATAACATTTCTGAACAACAATGAGACAAAGAAGAAACTAAAAACAACATTTTAAAATGTCTTGAAACAAATGAAACTGAAACACAAAATACTAAAATTTATGGAATTCAGCAAAAGTAGCTCTAAGGAAGTTTACATGATAAACATCTACATTCAGGGGAAAAAAAGGATTTCAAATAATTACACTAATTTTATACCACAAGGAACTAGAAAAAGAACAAACTAAGCCCAGAGACAGCAGAAGAAAAGATATAATAACAATCAGTACTGAAACAAATGAAATAAAAACTACAAAAATAATAGAAAGGATTAATAAAACTCAGTTGATTTTTAAAAAAAAGATTAGCAAAATCGACAAAACTTTGGCTAGACTAAGAAAAAAAGAGATAATACTTGAAAAATTAAATCAGAAATGAAAGAGGAAACATTACAAATGATATTATAGAAATACAAATAATCATAGGATACTACTATAAACAATCATACAGCAACAAAATTGATAACCTAGAAACCTGGAAACAATGAATAAATTTCTAGAAACATACGCCCTTCCAAGACTGAATAATGAATAAATAGAAAATCTTAACAGACCAATAATAAGTAAGCAGGTTGAATTTGTATGCAAAGAAAAGCACAGAAAAAAATGGCTTGACTGGTAAATTGTACAAACCATTTAAAGAATTAATAGCAATCCTTCTCTAGCTCTTCAAAAAATGAAAGAGGAGACAATAGTTCCAAACACATTTTACAAGGCCTGATATCAAAGCCAGACAAGGACATTACATAGCAAAGCAATTAGAGGTCACTATCTCTAATGAACATACAAGCAAAAACCCTCAAAAAAAAAAAAAGAAAGAAAGAAAAGAAAAACACTAGAAAATCAAATTCAACATCAGAAGGATCATATATAGTGATCGAGTAGGACTCATCTCTGGCATGCAAGGATGGTTCAACATATGAAAATCAATAAATGTGATAAACCACATTAACAGAATGAGAGATAAAAATCATATGATCATCTCAATAAATGCAGGAAAACCATTTAACATAATTCAATATTTTTTTTCTATTTTCTATTTCAGATTCAGAGGGCACATTGCATGGATACATTGTGGACTGGTGAAGATTGGTTTTCAGGGGGCCCAATCCACAGATAGTGAACATTGTACCCAATAGATGATTTCTGAACCCCCCCAACCTCCCTCCTTATTGATTTTTACAATGTCTATTATTTCTATCTTTGTGACCATTTAGCTCCTGAGTGAGTGAAAACATGCAATATTTGATTTTCTGTTTCTGAGTAAGTTCACTTAGGATGATGATCTCTAGCTTCATCCATGTTGCTACACAAGACATAATTTCATTTTTTATGGCTGCATAGTATTCTGTGGCTTATATATACCACATTTTTAAATCTGGTCAATTGTTGGTAAGTCTGCAATGAACATACAAGTACAAGTATAAATTTTATAAATTGATTTATTTTTATTTGCATAGATTCTTAGTAGTGGGGTTGCTGGATCAAATGGTTGTTTAATTTTTAGTTCTTAGAGAAATCTCCATACTGTTTTCCTTAATGGTTGAACTAGTTTACAATTCCATCAATAGTGAATGAATATTCCCTTTTCTCTGTAACTATGTCAACATTCATTGTTATTTTACTTTCTAATCATAGCCATTCTGACTGGAATGAGGTGATTTATCTCATTGTAGTTTTAATTTGCATCTCTCTGATGATTGATGACATTGAGAAGTTTTTCACATTTGTAGGTTGCTTGTGTATCTTCTTTTAAGAAGTGTCTATTCATGTCCTTAGCCCACTTTTTTATGGGATTATTTGCTTTTGTTTTTTTCTTGTTGAGTTGTTTGAATTCCTTGTAGGTTCTGGATATTAACCCTTTGTCTGAGGCATAATTTGCAAATATTATTTTCCACTCATTGTGTTTTCTATTCACTCTGTTGATTGTTTATTTTGCTGTGCAGAAGCTTTGTAGTCTAGCTAAGCTCCATTTTTCTATTTTAGTTTTTGCTGCAACTACTTTTTGGGTCTTTATGAAAAATTCTTTGAATAGGTCAATGTCCAAAAAACCATTTCCTAGGTTTTCTTCTAGGACCTTTATAGTTTCAGGTCTTATAGTTAAGACTTTTAATTCATCTTGAATTTTTTGTTTTATTTTTAAGTCAGAGTCTCATGCTGTCACCTAGGTGGGAGTGCAGTGGCATGATCATGCCTCACTGTACCATTGACATTCTGGCCTCAGGTCATCCACCCACCTCAGCTCCCTGAGTAACTAAGACTACAGTCATGTGCCACCATGCTTGGCTTTTTTATTTTTTATTTTTGTAGAGATTAGGACTGACTATGTTACCCAGGCTGGACTTGAACTCCTGGCCTCAAGTGATTTTTCCCACCTTGGCCTCCTAAAGTACTGGGATTAGAGGCATGAGCCATGTCCAGCACACCTTGAGTTAATTTTTGTATATTGTGAGATTTAAGGGTCTAGTTTCATTCTCTGCATATGGCTTGTCAATTTTCTCAGCACCACTTATTGTATAGGATATCCTTTCTCTATTGTTTATTTTTGTCAGCTTTGTTGAAGATTAGTTGGTTGTAGACATCTGGCTTTATTTCTGGGTTCTCTATTCTGTTCCAATGGTTTATCCATCTGTTCTTGTACCAGTACCATGTTACTTTAGTCACTATAACCTTGTAGTATAATTTGAAATCAGTCATTGTGACACCTCCATAATTGTTCTTTTTGCTTAAAATTTCTTTGGCTATTCAGGCTGTTTTTGGCTCCATATAGACTTTAAGATTATTTTATATAATTCTATGAAAAGAATTCCATGAATAGTTGGTATTTTGATAGGGATTGCATTGAACCTGTAGATTGTTTTGGACAGTACAATAATTTTAACAATATTGATTCTTCCAATCCATGAACATACATGTTCTTCCATTTGTTTGTGTTATCATGATTTCTTTCATCAGTGTTTGGTATTGTACTTTTAGAGATCTTTCATCTCTTTAGTTACATATATTCTTAAGTATTTTATTTTATTGTAGCTAGTATGAATGAACTGAGCTCTTGATTTGGTGCTTGGCTAAAGATTTTTGTACAGTGATTTTGTATCCTGAAACTTTGCTGAAGTCATTTACCAGGTCTAGAAGCTTTTTGGAGTCTTTAGGGTTGTCTAGTTATACAATCATGTCATTCCAAAATGGGATAGTTTGACGTCCCCCTTGCCAGTTTGGATGCCTTTTATTTCTTTCTCTTGCAGGATTCACTGATCTTGCTAGGACTTCTAGTGTGATATTGAATAACTATGGTGAAAGTGAACAGCCCTGTCTACTTACTGTTCAGAGGGAGTTCTGAACATATATGGCTCTTAATATTTTGAGACATTTTTCTTCAAAGTCCAGGATTTTGAGGGTCTTTATCATGAAAGAATATTGGATTTTGTCAAATGCCTTTTCTGTATCTTTTGAGATGACCATATGGTTTTCATTTTTGCTTCTGTTTATGTGGTGAATCACACTTATTGGTTTACAGATATTGAACTGTCCTTGCACCTCTGGAATAAAACCCACTTGGTCATGATGGATAATTTTTATAATATGCTGTTTAATTCAGTTTGCTAGTATTTTGTTAAGGATTTTAGCGTCTATATTCACCAGGGAAATAGCCCTGCAGTTTTCTTTTTTGGTTGTGTCCTTGCTTGATTTTGGCAATACTGAATGTATTGAATGAGTTAGGGAGGAGTCCCACCTCTTCTATTTTCTAGAATAGTTTCAGTAGGATTGGTACCAGCTCTTCTTTGTACATCTGATAAAATCCAGCTGTGAATGCGTGTAGCTCTGGGCTTTCTTTTGTGGGTGAGGGGTATAGATTTTTTTTATTACTGATTCAATTTCATTGCTCATTACTGGTCCACTCAGGGTAACTGCTTCTTCCTGATTCAGTCTTGGAAGGTTGTATGTTTTCAGGAATGTATCCATTTCTTCTGGGTTTCCAGTTTATTGACATAGAAGTTTTCATGGTAGTCTCTAATTATCTCTTTTTATTTCTATGGTATCAGGTCTTACATCACCTCTGTCACTTCTGATTGAATTTGAGTTTTCTCTTTCAATTTTGTTTATCCTTTCAAAAAACCAACTTTCTGATTCATCAATCATTTGCATTTTTTTACCTCAATCTCATTTAGTTCTGCTCTGATCTTTTTTATTTATTTTTTTCTGCTAGCTTTAGGTTTAGATTGTTCTTGTTTTTCTAATTCCTTGAGGTGTAAGAATAAGCTGTTAATGTCTGATCTCCTTATTTTTTGAGGCATTTAATGATATAAACTTTTCTCTCAGAATTGCTTTTGTGTGTCCCAGAGGTTTGGGTATGTTGTGTCACTATTTTCATTTGTTTTAACATTTAAAAATAATTCCTACCTTAATTTCATTGTTTACCCAAGAGTCATTCAAAATTCAGTTGCTCGGTTTCCATGTAATGGTGTAGATTGGGGAGCCCTTCTTAGTGCTAATTTCTAATTTTATTCCACTGTGGTCTGAGAAGAGACTTGGTATAATTTTGATGTTTTTAAATTTATTGAGACTTGCTTTTGATGTTTTAAAATTTATTTATACTTGCAGTGTATGGTTTATTGTGAACAATGCTCTATACAGAGATGAGAAGAATGCATATCTGCAGTTGTTGGGTGGAAAGTTCTGTAGATATCTGTTAAGTCTATAGTCCAGTGTTTCTTTGTTAATTTTCTGCTTTGATGATCTCTCTAGTGATGTTAATGGGGTGTTGAAGTCATTCAATATTATGATATTGCTATTAATATGTTTTCTAAAGTAGTGTTTGTTCGTAAATTTGGGTGCTCTGGCATTCAGTACATATATGTTTAAAATGGTTAAATCTTCTTGTTGAGTTACACCTTTTATCTTTATATCATGTCCTTTTTTTTTTTTTAACTGTTTTGGTTTAAAGTCCAAGCTATCTGATATGAGGATGGCTTCCTCCTATTCAATTTTGTTGTCCATTCACCAGATAAATCTTTTACTACCCATTTTGAGTCTGTGACTGTCTTTAGCCAGTAGGTGGGTCTTTTGTAGGCAATATATGGTTGGGTCTTATTTTTTATACAGTTTGTCATTCTGATTCTTTAAGTGGGGTATTTAAAACATTTACATTCAGGGTTAATATTGATATGTGATGTTTTATTCTTGCCCTAGTGTTGTAAGCTAACTCACTTGAAGATTCAAATGTATACTTGCTTTATAGGCACTGTGAGTTTTGTACTTATGTGCTCTTTTGCAATAGCAAGGGTCATCATTTCATTTCCAAGTTTAGAACTCCTTTGAGCATCTCTTGAAGAGCTGGTTTAGTGGCAACAATTTTCCTTAGTGTGTGTTTGTTGGGGAAGGACTTAATGTATCCTTTGTTTATGAAGCTTATTTTGGTTGGACATAAAATTCTTGGCTGGCATTTTTTTGTAATGACATTAAAAATAGAATCCCATTCTCTTCTGACTTGTATAGGGTTTCTGCTGAGAGGTCTGCTGTTAGTCTAGTATCCTTTCCTATTAAGTGATTTTGTGCTTCTTTCTTGCTGCTTTTAGGATATTTTATTTCACAATGACTTTGGAGAATCTGACAACTGTGCACTTCAGTGAGGTTCTTTTTGTGATGTAGCTTGTAAGAGTTATATGGGTCTCTTGTATCTGAATGTCTAGGTTTCTCTCAAGACTGAGGAAGTTTTATTGAATTATTTCCTTGAATATATTTTCCACACTTTTAATTTAACTTATTCTCTGGAATGCCTATGATTAGTAGGTTTGGTCACTTCACATAGTCCCATATTTTTCACAGGCTTTACTCATTCTTCTTGATTCTTTTTCATTACTCTCTGACTAGTTTAGTTCAAAGAACCTGTCTTTCATCTCTGAAATTCTTTCTTCCCTTTGTTTCTCTCTGACTAGGTTAGTTCAAATAACCTTTTTAGGGGGGGTTGGAGTCTGCAAATTCTTTGTGTTGGTAATCAGCTTTATCTTGCCTCTTGTAGAGCTTCTTTATAGTCAATATTCTGACATTTCAGGAATTTCACTGTGGTTAGGTTCTGCTATTGAAGAATTGATGAGTCCCTTTGGAGGAGTAACACTCTGTTTTTTCATACTCACTTTCAGAATTATTTCTCTGGTTCCTTCTCATCTGAATGAACCATGGTGGCAAATCTGTAAGAGTTCCTTTGATATAGATAGCCCGTGTACGTAGGCTTTCCCGGGTGTTGGTTGTAATATTGATATAGTGGAGATGCCTTCTGTGAGGCTAGGATGATAGAGGTCTCAGGAGGCTTAGCTTCTTCCTTAATGGTATTGCTGGTGTCAGCAAATTATCTATTTGGTACATTGTTCAACCTCTAGGTCAGCATTTGGCACCTATAGGTAAAAGGTGATTACTGTTGATGTGGATGGGTATTACTTGCTCCTTGTTTACTGGAAGAACTCTGCTGTCCCAGCAGTGAATTCATTTGTGGAGTGCACTGTGGTCTGTGTTCCCAGTTCAGCCCTGGGGATGAAATAACCAAGTTAGGCAGGACCAAGCTGGACAGGCCCATATAAGGGTCTACTAATGTCACTCACAGGCACCTTCTCTGAGCCTGGGTCTGGTGTGTGGCCTCTAAGTGCCACAAGTGTGCCTTGGGACCTCTGCTGCTTCAAGTTCTGTGCTCAGGAAGGGGAGGCTGGCCTAAGTTGGAGTGGGATGTCCAGGTGCTTGGAGATATGTCTGGGCATTGAGCAGGTATAATAGTGCAACACCAAGAACTCTTCTTTTGATGGGGAAGGAGTGGTTCTGGTTCCTACTCTAGGTGATTGGGTATGTTAAGGTTTGGAGCACAGGGTGCCTTGTTGCAACTCAGTTGCTGCCCAGGAAGGTTGGGACAGCTTAGGTTACTAATTCAGGTGTTCAGAAATGGTAGACATCTGATCCTGGGTACTGGAAGGGACACTTCCCAGACAGACTTGATGGTCAGGCTGTAGTGTCCTGATGACACCTGAAGCTTGATTCTAGCTCATGGAGCTGATCTTGGCTTCAGATCTTGCTACTCAAGATAAACCATGGGATCAGGAACTCTTCTGCCACTCAGGTTGTTGATTAAATTGCAGAGGTTGAGGTCCCTCCTGTTGGTCTCCTGACACTTAGGCTGCTTTCCCAACTGTGTAGGAGTGGAGAGCTCTCCTTTTCCGCAGTATTGTTGGGGCACACCACCTTGGCTAGTCCAGGAGAGAGGCTGGGATTCTTCACAGTGGTGCTCACTAAAGAGTTCTAGGTTACAAAACTGATGTTATACATAAGACCCACTGTACATGAGAAGCCATGGCTATAGCAACTCTCTTTCTGCTCAGGATGCAGGCTCCAGAGTGTGGGAGTGGGGGCTACCTGCTAGGCCCTTACATTTAGGCTGCTATCCCGGGTGTTGTTGGTATTGCTGGGTCTTCTTGCTGCAACTGCCTAGAGGGCTGGGGCAGGGTGGGGCATTGGGCAGTGACACACAGAGACTGATTCTAGGTTAAATTTCTGACCCTGGAAGCTTTAGGGGGACTGCACCGCTCTCAGTTGCAGGCTGGAACTAGCCCAGATCCTATTCCAAACCCTGGGCAATTTCCACACTCTGCTCTACTCCCTACTCCAACTGTAGGGAGTGCACAACCTTGTCTCTGGGTAGAAACCAAAGTGCCTGTCACTGTTGCTGAGACAATGGACCCTAGTCAAAAATGATGTCATCCTCATTGACTCCAATTTTGGAAAACACATATGACTTTTCTGGGTGGCTTTCCTTCTCACCTGAGACAGCTCCAGGGCCCAGGAGAAACTAGATATTCTCCCATGACCTGAATTAAGCTGATCCCTGATTGGAAGGTATGTCTCAGAGGGGAGTTTTCTGTCTAATCCCTCTAACCCCATGTTGTAGGGTCACACTCGCTTTTTTCTGTAGAGCACCATCACCGGGCTATTAACCTGTTCTCTCCTCCCTGAGATATGTGGTGTCCTTTGCACTTCTGATGAGTATCTGCTTTCCTTCTTGAATTGGGGTTCACTAGTTTGGTCTTTCCACACTATTTCACAGTGGTGCAATAGGTGAGGCATACTTGGAAGCCTCTAATCTGCCATCTTGGGGGAAAATATACTCAACATTTTTTCATGAAAAAAGTTCCAATAGATTAGGTCTAGAAGGAATGCACCTCAATATAATAAAGTTCACTTATGACAAGACCACAACTAACATCATCCTCAAAGGTGAAGAACTGAAAGCTTTCCTTTAAGGTCAGGAACAATATAAAAATGTTCACAATCAGGGTTTCTACTCAATGTTGTATTAGAAGGTCTAACCAAAGCAATTAAGTAAGAAAAAAAATAATAAAAAGCATCCAAATTCAAAATAAAGAAGTAAAATTGTTTCACAGATGACATAATTGTATATATAGAAAATCTTAAAGACCAAAAACTGTTACAGTTAACAAACAACTAAATTAAAGTTGTAGGATACCAAAGCCAGTTGAATTCACATACACAACAAACTAGCTAAAAGAAAAATTAAGAAAACAATGCCAATTACAATAGCATTCCCTTAAACATAAAAAATAAATAGAAAACAAATAAGCCCAAACATATTAATAATTGCACTAAATGTAAATGTACTAAACACTCTAATTTTAAAAAATCAGATGGCATGAAAAAACCTAGTCTGGTTATAGGGTCATAATAACTTTAAATATAAGAAAACAGAAAGGTTGAAAGAAAAATTATTTTTAAAATATACATTGAAAAATGTAACAAGGCAAAGTTGGTATAGCTACTTTAACATCAGAAAAAATAGAAAGCAATAAGCATAGCTAGAGGTAAAACAGGGATTTTTAGAGTTATAAATTGATCTATTAAGAGGAATTTAAGTGAAAACTAATTCTATGTACCTAATAAAATAGCCCTCAAGTACAGAACAAATGTTGGCAGAAATAAAATAAAAGTCAACATTGAAGGTAAAGATTTTAATAGTATTCTTTGTAACTAACAAAACAAGTAGACCAAAGCAAAAGTATAATAAGAATATAATAGATATGAACAGCATGATTAATACACTTGACCTACATAAAACTGCAATGACTATATATTTTAAAGTATATAAAATATGTAACAAAAATAATGAGATTCTGGGTCATAAAGCAAGTTTTAATATATTTCAAAAGATGAATACCACACAAAGTACTTTTTCTATTCTGAGTAGAATTTAGCTATAACTATTACCCCTAAACAAGTGGAATATCCACACAAATGGCAATTAGCCAATGTGCTTGTAAAAACACATAGGGCAAACCAAAAATTACAATGAAATTAGAATTATGTTGAACCAAGAACTAGTATGAAACTATAATACATCAAAACTGGTAGAATGCAGCTACAGTTGCATATAGGAACAATTATAGTCTTAAAAACATTTATTAGGAAAGAAATGAGACTGAAAAATTAGATACTCTAAGTATTCAGGAAAAAAGAGCAAATTAAATCCAAATAAATAAAAGGAAAAAATGACACAATAGAGAACAAATGTACAATATAATGTTTAAAAGGACAAAAGTAAATTTTAGAAGACTAATTCCCTAAATGAGCTGAATATTAATAACAGAGAGAAAGCATAAATGGGCAACATCAAAAACAATAAGGGGCTTATAACTTCAAACCCTATAGATTTTAGAAAGATAAAAAGAAACTGTTATAAACATTATTTCAATTAAATTTGATAATTAAATAAGATGCACAAATTATATTTGATAATTAAATAAAATGTACAAATTCTTTGAAAAGAAAAAATTTCCAAAATGATCGAGAAAAGATTAAAAATGTGAATAGTATTATATCTGTCAAAGAATGTATGTAATAGAAACCTTCCAATGGAGTTCAGGAAGATGGCGGCCGAGTCAGTCAGACTATGCAAGTCCCAGCGTGAGTGAGTGAGTGTATGGAAAATGTTGTGTAGGGGCTGGTGAGTGAGTGGGCATGTGAGATGCTGAGTGAGGGCTAGGAAACTAGCGACTAGGGCTATCCTGGTGCAGCGACTGGTACTGCTGCTGCTTGGCTTGAACCCTAGTGATTCCTGGGATACAGAAGATGAGCACCATTTTTTTTTTATTCAACAAAATCGTCCGGGTAAGAAAATAAGAAAATGCTGGGAAAGACTGACTAAGTGAAGACTCGTGGCCAAGTGGCCAGGGATCTCCTGGTGCAGGAGCTTTTGCTGCAGCTTCTCTGTTTGGTCTCTGGCACTTCCCAGATCACAGAAGCTGAGAACCATTTTTTTAAAGGGACAAAAGTTTTCCTGCGAAGAAGTGGTGGGAAGAGACTACCAGCTCCAAGTTCTGTCTCACCACTGCAGCAAGAGAGACTGCCGGCTCCAGCTTTGTCTCACCACTTCAATGCCTGGCTGGACACTCACAGCAGGAACTGCAAAGGGAGCCCAGAGACAAAGTCCCACCAGAGAGGATGAGAGAGGCACCCCACCATCATCTTGAAGGTGGGTCAAGAGCAACAGACCCCATCTCTGTGACAGGTGGGTCAACTACTCAGGGATTGACTGCAACCCAGAGGGAATATCCTGAAAGCACAAACTTTGGAGGGACCTGACAAGTGCTGAGTCCCAGACACCCCATCCCCAATCCTGATCCAGCCGCTGGACAAAGGGTGTGGCCAAAAAGGATGAGGAAGAATTCCAAAGAGATCAGTGGTGAGTTTGGGACTGACCCAAACCCCGTCCTCCCCAGCAGTCCTCTGAACATCAGACCCACACAGGTGGGCCATAACTGAGAGGGACAAACCCAGGCAGAGCCTGGATGTCAGTAGCAGTAGGAGAATTCCATTCCAGGATAGGCCTGACAGGGGCACCCAATGCAAGTATATATCTGGGGAAGAGACAATTCCACATCTCCCCACCAGGAGAGCGCCCTGACCAAATAAGAGTGGGTGGGGAAGACTACCAGTGCCATCTACCCCTACTGCCTCTCCTCCTTCCCTGCTCTGGACACTGGGCAGTGAAAGAGGTGGAAGCTCTGCAGAAGAGAGCAGATGAGAGGAACAATTACAATGCCTGCCACAAGAAGGCAGGGGTTTTTTTCTCTCTTTTTTTAATTTTTATTTTTTAAAAATTTTTTGCCTGTTTGTTCATCTATTTTTATTTTTCTATTTTTATTTTTATTTTTTTGAGTTGGAGTCTCACTCAGTCACCCAGACTGGAGTGCAGTGGCTGCTTCTGGCCACTGCAGCCTCGACCTGCTGGGCTCTGGCAATTCTTCTGCCTCAGCCTTCCCAGTAGCTGGAACTACAGGTGTGTGCTACCACACTTGGCTAAATTTTTGATTTATTGTAGAGATGAGGTCTCACTTGCCCAGGTGAGTCTCGACCCCGCAGGCTCAGGCAATCCACTCATCTCAGCCTCCCAAAGACATGGGATTACAGGCTGAGCCACTGAACCCAGCTTGTTCATCTATTTTTAAAATATTTTTTCTTTGTGCATGAATGTGTATGTGAGGGTTTGATCTGCATCCCCCCTTTTATTTTTCTTCTTTTGTTTTTTTGTTTTCTGTTTATGTGTTGTGTGTGAATGATTGACTGTTCATCTTTTAGTTTTTTGTTGTTGTTAGCTTGTTTTTGCTCTTTTGTTCTCTTTTATTTTTTATTTGTAGTTTAAGGTATGTGTCAATATGTGTGTGAGGGTTCAATCTGACTTCCTTTTTTGTGTTTGTTTGCTTGTTTCTGGGCTTTCTGTGTTTCTTCTCTATTCATTTTGTGCTGGAGTGTGTGTGTGTGCATAGTATTCCTGGTTTTTTGTTGTTGTAGTTTGTTTTCTTTCACTTCATTGTTATTCCAGTTTGTTTTGTGTATGTGTGTGTGTGTGTGTGTGTGTGTTCAATTGTTTTTTCTTTGGTTTCTGCTTTCATTGTTCTGTCTTTTCTTATAATTCTCATCCATCTTATTTCATTCTATTCTTCTTTATGTTCCTCATTGCTGTCACTGTATCTTGGACTCAGTGTACACATGTACACAATGTACACATGTACACAATGTACACAATGCACACATGTACCCATTGCATCATTATATAGAGTGGTGGTGGGGAATGGATCTCAGGGAACACATACCACTATCAGTGAACATTGCAATTTGAAAGTAGTTTCTGAATCCTAACTCCTGATCCCCTACCTTATTTGACTTTCAAAACTAGAAGAGACAGCAAAGTTTCCCACCCACAGTCTTGTTTCAAAATAGAACAAATCCAGACCCCAGACCAAGGAAGAATAGAGGGCTGAGCAAACATCAAAAGGAAAAACCTCTCCCACTGACACTGAATAACAAAACTAAAGAGAAAACCAAGAGATCTGTCACAAATGAGGAAAAACCAAAGGAAGACCACAGACAATTTCAAGTGTAACAAAGAGAAAACTCCTGAAAAATCCAACCTCAGAGCCCAAACAATGGAAGTCACCAACACTGGCTCCAGAATAGGGATTAGGGAATGGATGGAAACAGTGAATAAGACTCAAAAAAGACAAGGTGCAATACTGAAAGAACTTGTAACAAGGATTTTTGGCAATAAAAAAATTCATCCAGGAAATAAATAACAAGATGGCAAGCATAGAAAGCAGAATTAACCTAGCCAAATATAGAATCTCAGAACTTGAAGACCAGAACATGGAATTAACCTGATCTGTAAAAAATGTAGAAAGAAAATTCAAAAGAAAGAACAAAGCCTACAAGAGATGTGTGATTATACCAAGAGGCTGAATCTATGCCTGATTGGTATCCCAGAAGATGCTAGGGAAATAGAGAACTCCTTGGAGTAAGTATTCCAGGAAGTAATAATCCAGGAAAACTTTCCCCATCTCACCAGAGATGTGACCAGCCAAACACAAGAGATACAGAGAACCTGCACAAGATATCAAATGAGAATACCAATGACTAGACACATAGTAATTTCCCTACACAAAGTAGGCACAAAAGAAAAACATCCAAAAGGCAGCAAGAGAGAGAGGTCAGACTACCTACTGGGAAAACAAATCAGAATAGCAGCAGACCTATCAGCAGAAACACTACAAGCAAGAAGGGACTGGAGTCTAATATTCAAAGTCCTCAAAGATAAACAATTTACCAAGAATTTCCTATTCCGCCAAGCTCAGATTCATCAGTGATGGAGAATTAAAATCCTTCCCAGACATCCAATCCCTAAGAGATTATGCAGTTTCCAGACCTGCTCTATAGGAGACACTTAAAAAGGTATTAAGCACAGAAGATAGAAAGAAAAAGAATGACCTCATACTTCTCAAGAGAACAGCAGAGCACAGAATCAACAGAGAATATAGCACAACAACAAACTTGAAAGTATACACATATATCAACCCTAAAGCCAAAAGAAAGCAAGCAAAAGAAAATATATATATAAAGCTTTATAAGAACCTCATGACAGGGATAAACAATCACATTTCAATAATCAGTTTGAATGTGAATGGACTAAATGAACCACTTAAAAGATACAGAATGGCAAACTGGATAAGAAACCATGACCCAATTATTAGCAGCATCCAGGAAACTCATCTCACCACAAGGGATAGACATAGACACAAAGTTAGAGAATTGAAAACGAGTTCTAGGCAAATGGATCAAAAAGAAAGCAGGAGTCATGATCTTAATATCAGACAAAACAACCTTTAAACTATCAAAAATTTAAAAAGATACAAAAGGACACTGCATAATGGTAAAAAGTTCAAACCATCAACAAGAAATATCCATCCTAAACATATATGCATCCAATACAGAAACATCAGCATTTATAAAGCAACTACTAAGTAAACTAAAAAAAGATATTGATTCTAACACTCTTATAGCAGGGGACTTGAATACCCCACTAGCAGCTCTAGATAGATCATCAGGCAAAAAAATCATCAAGAAGATTCAAAACCTAAACTTGACACTTGACCAAATGAACTAAATAGACATCTACAGATTATTCCATCCCAAAACCACATAATATACATTCTACTCTTCACCACATGGAATATACTCCAAGATTAATCACATCCTAAGCAATAAATCAAGCATAAACAAATTCCATAGGTTGAAATATTGCCATGCACTTCTCAGACCACAGTGGAATTTAAAAAAATATCAACACCAACATTTCCCCAAAGCCCACAAAGACAGAGACAGTGAGCAACATGATGCTGAACAACTACTGGGTCAACACTAAAATCAAAACAGAAATTAAAGGATTCCTGGAAACAAATGAAAACAAAGAAACATCTTACCAAAACGTCTGGGATGCCATGAAAATAGTTCTAAGAGGGGAATTTAAATCTCTATGAGCACACATCAAGGAAATGGAAAGATCACAAGTTGAGAGCCTAACATATCGCCTAAGGGAGCTAGAAAGAGAGGATCAACAAAACCCTAACTTTACCAGAAGAATCCAAATCACCAAAATAAAGGTCCAAATACAAGACATGGAAGACAAAAAACATCAAAGAAAACATCAACAAAACAAAAAGCTGTTTCTTTGAAAGAATTAACAAGATTGATGGACCCCTAGCCAGAATAACCAGGAAAAAGAGAGGAAAAAAAGCCAAATCAACACAATCAGAAATACAAAAGATCAAATCACAACTGACCCTGAAGAAATACAAAAGATTATCAGAGATAACTATGTATACCTATAAGGAAACAATCTTGATAACCTAAATGAAATGAAGGACATTCTAACATCACACAACCTCCCTAAGTTGAAACAAGAAGACATGGAGACACTAAATACACCAATAACAACACAGGAAATTGACTTTGTCATATGAAAACTACCTACAAAAAAATCTCTGAACTGGATTGCTTTCCAGCAGAGTTCTACAAAGCATATAAGGAAGAACTGATATCAATACTATTGAAAGTATTCCAGGTGGTTGAGAAAGATGGAATTCGACCCAAATCATTTTATGAAGCTAAAATCATGCTGATATCCAAACCAGGTAAATATCCAACAACCAAAAAAGAACTACAGGCAAATATCCCTTACGAACATAGATGCAAAAATCCTCAAGATTCTAGCAAATTGGATCCAAAAGCACATCTCAAAAATCATCCACCATGACAAAGTAGGCTTCATCCCCAGGATGCAGGGCTGGTTCAACATTTGCAAGACCATAAAGGTAATTAAGCACATCACCATCTGTAAAAACTAGAACCACATGATTATCTCATTAGATGCAGAAAAAGCTTTTGACAAAATTCAGCATCCCTTCTTGATAAAAGCCCTCAAACACCTAGGTATAGAAGGAACATAGCTCAAAATAGTAAGTGCCATCTATGATAAACACTGCTAATATATTGCTAAATGGACAGAAACTGGAAACATTTTCCCTGAAAACTGGAACAAAACAAGTCTACCCACTCTCACCCCTCATGTTCTACATTGTGTTGGAAGTCCTTGCTAGGGCAATTAGTCAAGAGAAGGAAATCAGGGGTATCCAAATAGGAAATGAGGAAGTCAAGTTATCCCTCTTTACTGATTATATGATCTTATACCTCAAAAATCCAAAAGAATCTGTTAAAATCCTGCTTGCACTGATAAAGGACTTTGGCAAAGCCTTGGGGTACAAAATGAATGTGCAAAAGACAGTTGCATTATTAAACACCAACAATAAGTAGGCAGAGAAACAAATAAAAAGGAGAATCCCATTCACAATAGCCACACACACACACAAAAAGAAAGAAAAGCATTTGCATCTTCCTAACCAGAGAAGTGAAAAACCTTTGCAATGAGAACTGCACAACACTGCTCAAAGAAATCCAAGAAGACACAAACAAATGAAAACATATTCCATGCTCAAGGACAGGAAGAATCAAATTATTAAGATGTTCATCCTACCAAAGGCAATCTACACATTCAATGCAATATTCATTACATAACCAACATCATTATTCTCAGATGTAGAGATGAATACAGAAATTCATATGGAAACATAGATGACCAGGAACAACCAAAACAATCCTTAGCAAAAGAAACAAAGCAGGAGGTATCACAATTTCAGACTTCAGACTTTACTATAAGGCTTCAATTATCAAAACAACCTGGTACTGGTATAAGAGCAGGCATATAGACCAATGGAACAGTATAGAGATTCCAGAAGCAAAGCCTCAATTTCTCAACCATTTATCTTTGATGAAGCTTCCAAAAACAACCACTGGGGAGAAGAGAACCTATTCAGTAAATTGTGCTGGGAAAACTGGCTGATCACATGCAGAAGATTGAAACAGGACCCCTACTTATCACCATAAACAAAAATTAACTCTAAATGGATCAAAGACCTAAGCATAAAACCTCAAACTATAAGAATCTTAGAAAATGCAGGAGACACTCTTATGGAAATTGGAACTGGCAACAAATTCCTGATCAAAACCCTAAGTGCCCATACCATATGAAATAAGATAGACAAGTGGGACCTCAGCAAACTGACTCCCTTCTGCAAAGCAAAAGAAACCATCAAGAGAGCAGGTAGACAACCCACAGAATGGGAAAAAATATTTGCCAACTGTATATCTGACAAAGGTCTAACATCTGGGATCTACAAGGAACTCAGACGTGCCAAAAGGAAAAAAACAAACAGTTCCTTTAAAAAATGGGCAAAAGACATGAATAGACACTTCTCAAAAGAAGATATACAGGCAGCCAATAGACACATGAAAAAGTGCTCAGCCTCACTCATCATCAGAGAAATGCAAATCAAAATCACATAGAGACGGAAACAAGACAGCGATGGCATAGGTGAACTTGTGAGATTCTCCAAACGTGAGTTCCCAAAAAGACTCTTACTTTTCTTCCTGCATCCCCCAGCCCACCACCAGCCACATTGGTCCAAGGCCCAAGGACCTTCGGTCCCACGCAGGGCCAGATATTGTGGCCCCCTTGCTGCTGCTGTTCCACCATGTGCATCGAGTCTCAGGTCCCAACTCCCTCCCTGGCTACATCATCTCCCGCCCAGCACCCAGCACCAAGCCGCCGGTCACTCAGGGACGCTCTGGGCGCCCGTCTCTCAGAAACTCCGGTCCCATTCCTAGCTGAAGTACCCTGTGGGGTGCCCAGGGCCACTGTTGCTGCTCACTGCCTGCTCTTTGGAGCTTTGGAGCTCAGGAGCTCTGGGCCCACCCTGACTGAGGCACTCAGCATCTGACCCCAAGCTGAGAAACCCAGACAAGCGGAGAGAAATGGATCTGCAAAAAACTGCCTCGGCCATTCTCCAGGCAGAGAATTCCATTGCCCTGCCCACCTATCAACAAACCCTACCTCAGTTCCTAAGGTAACGTCGAGAAACAGGAGACAAAGCCCCACCCCTAAGCTGAATCAGGCAACCCCCAGGCAGCCAATTAAAAAAAAAAAACAAACTGTGAGTAAATCTAGCTGCCTGCAATGAAAGACAAAGGGGAGAGGCCAGAGATCAGAGCTGAAGTGACTTTAATCTGATCACTTATTTTGACTTATGATTTTATCATTTTGACTGTTTGTTTTGATCACGTTTGTTGTTTGCCTTCTGACTTACACTGTTTCTTGATTTTATTGGTCTGTCTCTATGTAGCTATCAGTATTCTTTAGGGAATCTTTCTTACGTGTCTTTTTTCACTTATTTCCAGCCTTGTGTCTCTTTCTCACCTGATAGTTGGTGTGTATGTCTGTTTTCCTTCTCGCTCTTCTCTCTTTCTAACTTCCTATTACCCCCCTTCCTCCATTATTTTCCTCTTTTATACCCCCCTTTTTAATCTAGGGACCAAGACTACATACTGCTGAATGGACAGATTGTAAGGCAGAGGGAAATAGGTTCCAGTGTGCTCATACACCTGTTCGTGAATGCTAGAATCAGCATATACATTCTGAACCACAGCTTCCCCCTCAATTAAACCTCAAAACTGCAAAAAGTACAGATTGCAGCCTACACTCCAACCTCAAAAGTGAACAAAGCCAGAAGACCCTCATAAGGAAGAATAGGATATTTCAGAAGAGAAATAAAAGAAACCCCACCTTCCCTCAAAAACAGAATTAAAGAAGGGAGAAAAAGGGGGAGAGAGAGAAAAATCTACACAAATGAAGAAAAACCAGAAGAAGAGTATGGGTCTCTCCCAGACCCCTGGGAGGGCAAACACTGAGAAAACTGACTTCAGAATGCAAAAAATGAAGAGCCCCCAGAAAGAAGGGTCTCAAACTACAAACCTAGATATCAAGACATTAATGGAGAGATTAACAAGAATTGAGGAGACACAAGAAGAAACTAGGAAGGAGCTGATATCTGAGATAACAGTAACAAGGAATACTGTGAATGAAATAAATAACAAACTGATAAGCAAGGAAAGCAGAATTACCCAAGCAGAAGAAAGAATCTCAGAACTTGAGGACCAAAATATAGAACTAACCCAAACTCTTAAAAACACAGAAAATAAGCTCAAAAAGACAGAACAAAACCTTCAAGAGATGAGTGATTACTTCAAGAGACCGAACCTAAGAGTAATTGGCCTTCCTGAGGCAGAAAGAGAGACAGAGACCACACTGGAACAAACTTTCCATGAGATCATTCAAGAAAACTTCCCTTATCTAATCAGTGATGCAAAAATTCAAACACAAGAAATTCAGAGAACCCCTGCAAGACAAAAAATGAGAAGACCAACACCTAGACACATACTAATTCACCTAAACAAAGTAGGCAAAAAAGAAAAAAATCCTAAAGGCAGCAAGAGAAAAAGGCCAGATCACCTACCATGGAAGACCAATCAGAATAGCAGCAGATTTATCTACAGAAACCCTTCAGGCTAGGAAAGCTTGGAGTCCTATCTTCAAAGTCCTAAAAGATAAACAATTTCAACCTACCCGGCCAAGCTAAGCTTCATCAGCAAGGGAGAATTAAAATCTTCCCCAGATATCCAATCCCTAAGAACTTATGGTGCCACCAAACCACCTCTACATGAAACACTTAAGAAAGTACTAAACACAGAAGAGAAGGAAAAAAGAACAACATTCTTCACAAGACTACAGGATAAAGAATAAAATATATATGAACCAACCCCAAAACCAAAAGAAAGACAAAAAAAAAAAAAAAAAACAAGTGGAAGAACAACTCTATAAGAACTCTATGATAGGGATGAACTCTCACATTTCAATAATTAGCCTGAATGTGAATGGACTAAACACACCACTGAAAAGACATAGAATGGCAAAATGAATAAAATATCACCAGGCAACAATATACTGCCTTCAAGAGACCCATCTCACTAGAAAGGACATACACAGACTCAAAGTAAGAGGATGGGAAACAAATTTTCAGGCGAATGGAACACAAAAGAAAGGAGGAGTCACAATCCTAATTTCAGACAAAATACCATTTAAACTATCAAAAATTTAAAAAGATACAGAGGGCCACTACATAATGATAAAAGGTTCACTCCATCAACATGAAATATCTATCCTAAACATGTATGCACCCAACATAAGTTGGTGTGCCAACTTTCATAAAGCAACTTCTAGGAAAACTAAAGAAAGATATTGACTCTAGCACCATCATAACTGGGGACTTTAATACCCCACTCAAAACCCTAGATAGATCATCAGGACAAAAAATCAGTAAGGAGATCTGGAACCTCAATGTGACTCTGGACCAAATGGACTTAATTGAAACCTACAGAACACTCCATCCAAAGACCACAGATTACACATTCTACTCATCACCACATGGAACGTATTCTAAGATCAACCACATAATTGGCCATAAATCAAGTATAAGCAAATTTAAAAGGACTGAAATTCTACCATGCACCTTCTCAGAACACAGTGGAATAAAAATAAACATTGACACCAACAAGTTCCCCCCAAAACCCACAAAGACATGGAGACTAAACAGCATGATGTTAAACAACTCCTGGGTCAATGATGAAATCAAAACAGAGATCAAAAGATACCTGGAAGCAAATGAAAATGAAGAAACACCTTACTAAAATCTCTGGAACACCTTAAAAGCTATAGTAAGAGGGGAATTTATATCCCTACAAAAACATATGAAGAAAATGGAAGGAACACAAATTAACAGCCTAACAAGCCACCTAAGGAAGCTGGAAAAGCAAGACCACAAAAACCCTAATTTTAGCAGAAGAATCCAGATCACCAAAATAAAAGCCCAAATCCAGGACATAGAAGACAAAAAGATAATACAAAAAAATCAATGAAACAAAAAGCTGGTTCTTTGAAAGGATAAACAAGATCGATGGTCCCCTAGCTAGACTGACCAAGAAAAAAATGAGAAAAAACCCAAATAAGCACAATCAGAAACACAAAAGATGAAGTCACATCTGACCCTGAAGAAATACAAAAGATCATTAGAGACTTCAAATATGGAAACAAACTTGAAGACCTTAAGGAAATGGAGGACTCTCTGACATCACACAGCCTACCTAAGTTGGAACAAGAAGAAATTGAGACCCTAAATAGATCAATAACAATCAAGGAAATTGACTACGTAATAAGAAAACTACCTACCAAAAAAAGCCCTGGTCCAGATGGCTTTCCCACAGAATTCTACAAGACATTTAAGGAGGAGCTGCTACCAATCCTACTGAAGGTATTCCAGGTGATTGAAAAAAATGGAACTCTCCCCAAATCATTTTATGAAGCCAACATCACATTGATACCCAAGCCAGGTAAAGATCCAACAAAGAAGGAGAACTACAGGCCAATATCTTTGATGAAGATAGATGCTAAAATTCTCAACAAGACCCTAGCAAACCGGATTCAACAACACATCTCAAAAATCATCCATCATGACCAAGTAGGCTTCATTCCTGGGATGCAAGGCTGGTTCAACATTCGTAAAACCATAAATGTAATTAAATACATCAAGAAATGTCAAAACAAATACCACATGATTATATCATTAGATGCAGAAAAAGCTTTTGATAAAATTCAGCACCACTTCTTGATAAAAACCCTTGAACATCTAGGCATACGGGGAACATACCTCAAAACAGTAAAAGCCATCTACAAGAAACCCACAGTCAGCATACTCCTAAACTGACAAAAATTAGAACCATTTCCCCGGAAAAGTGGAACAAGACAAGGATGCCCACTCTCACCCCTCCTGTTCAACATAGTATTGGAAGTCCTGGCTTGAGCAATCAGAGAAGAGAAGGTAATCAGAGGCATCCAAATAGGAAAAGAGGAAGTCAAGTTATCTCTCTTTGCAGATGATATGATTGTGAACCTTGAAAACCCAAGAGAATCTGTCAAAAACCTCCCTACACTGATAAAGGCCTTTGGCAAAGTCTCAGGATACAAAATAAATGTGCGAAAGACAATCGCATTTCTTTACACAAATAATAAACAAACAGAAACCCAAATAAAAAGCACTATTCCATTCACAATAGCCACAAAAAAAAGAAATACCTTGGCATCTTCCTAACCAGAGATGTGAAAGACCTTTACAATGAAAACTACAAACCACTGCTCAAAGAAATCAAAGATGACACAAACAAGTGGAAAAATATCCCATGCTCATGGATTGGAAGAATCAACATTGTGAAGATGTCCATCTTACCTAAGGCAATCTACAAATTTAATGCAATACCCATCAAATTACCAGCAACATTCTTCTCAGACCTAGAAAAAACAACACAGGAATTCATATGGAAACACAAACATCCAAGAATAGCCAGAAAAATCCTCAGCAAAAAAAAAAAAACAAAGCAGGTGGTATCACATTACCAGACTTCAAACTTTACTATAAAGCTACAGTCATCAAAACAGCTTGATATTGGTATAGGAACAGGCATATAGATCAATGGAATAGAATTGAGATTCCAGAAGCAAAACCTCAATTTCTCAACTAACTCATCTTCAACAAAGCTTCCACCACCTACTACTGGGGAGAGGAGAACCTATTCAGTAAATGGTGCTGGGAAAACTGGCTGACCACATGCAGAAGATTGAAACAGGACCCCTATCTATCCCCATGCACAAAGGCTAACTCCAAATAGATCAGAGACCTAAACGTAAAACCTCAAACCATAAGAACCTTAGAAAATGAAGGACATACCCTCATGGAAATCGGAACTGGCATCCAATTCCTGAACAAAACCTGAAACCCATAGGTCATAAGAGAGAAGATAGACAAGTGGGACCTTATTAAACTGACAAGCTTCTGCAAAGCCAAAGAAATCATCAAGAGAGCAGGGAGACAGCCTACAGACTGGGAAAAAGTATTTGCCAACACCAGGTCTGACAAAGGCTTAACATCTTGGATCTACAAGGAACTCAAACGTACTGAAAAGAAAAAAACAAACAACCCCATTATAAAATGGGCAAAAGATATGAACAGACACTTCACAAAGGAAGACATTCGAGCAGCCAACAGACACATGAAGAAATGTTCAACCTCACTAATCATCAGGGAGATGCAAGTCAAAACCACACTGAGATACCACCTAACTCCAGTCAGAACAGCAATTATCAACAACTCAAAAAAATAACAGCTGCTGGAGAGGGTGTGGCAAAAAGGGAACACTTCTACACTGTTGGTGGGAGTGTAAACTAGTGCAACCTCTGTGGAAAGCAGTGTGGCGATTCCTAAAAGCTCTAAATATCAACCTCCCATATGACCCCACAATTCCCCTACTGGGAATAGATCCTGAAGAACTCAAATCACTCTATAAAAAAGATACCTGCACATGTATGTTTATTGCAGCATTGTTCACAATAGCAAAAACCTGGAAGCAACCATGCTGCCCATCAAAAGAGGACTGAATTTAAAAAATGTGGTACATATACATGATGGAATACTACGCAGTCATAAAAAAGAACAAAATTATGAATTTTGCAGTAACCTGGATGGAACTAGAGTCTATAATGCTGAGTGACCTCTCACAGAAACAAAGATCCGAGTATCACATGTTCTCACTCATATAATGGACCTTGAACATCCAATGTAATACTATAAGAAAATGACTAACGGTAGTGGGAAACTATGGGCGGGGGGAGGGAGATGGGATTAACAGTAGCAAATATCTGTCTGGGGTCGGGGAAACACCTCTTATCAACAGGGTGCCTGAATGAAATGTATTTGTATACCTAGCCCTTAACTGTACCCCACAACATTGTAATATAAAATATTAATTTAAAAAAAAAAGAACCACGTAGAGATACCACCTAACCCAGTAAGAATGGCCATCATTAGTAAAACAAACAACAACAGATGCTGTCAAGAATGCAGAGAGAAGGGACACTTCTATACTGCTGGTGGGAATGCAAACTAGTGCAACTTCTTTGGAAGGCAGTGTGGAGATTTTTGAAAGAACTAGAAATTGACCTTCTATATGACCCAGCAGTCCCCCTATTGGGAATATACCCAGAGGAATGCAAATCATTCTACAAAATAGAAATCCGCACATGCATGTTTGTTGCAGTTCTATTCACAATAGCAAAAACATGGAACCAACTATGCTGCCCATCGAAGCCGGACTGGATAAAAAAAGTTGTACGTATACACAATGGAATATTATGCAGCCATAAAAAAGGACAAGTATATGAACTTCACAGCTACTTGGATGGATTTAGAGTTGATCATACTCAGTGATCTATCACAGAAACCAAGAACAGAGTACCATACATTCTCACTCATAAGCGGGCCTTGAACAGTTATCATAATACTATAAGAAAGGAATTGGCAATAGTGGGAAACTGCCAGGGGAGGAGGAGTAGGGTTGGCAGTTGAGGGAAACTGCCAGGGAAGAGTGCGGCACGCCTCATCAACAAGGATGCCTGCATAATAAACATTTGTATACCTAACCCTGAATTGTACCCACATCTTAAAAAAAAAAAAGAAAGAAAGAAACCTTCCTGAAAGAGAACACTATACTCAGATTTCACTGGTAAATTTTTTCAATTATTTAAAGTACAAATCTTATACAAACTTTTTCAAAAAATAGAAACGTATGAGCTTGGTGTAATTTTGTTACAAAACATGACAAGGTCATTACAAGAGGGGGAAAACACCCTTTTATGAATATAATGCACAAGTCTTAAACAACATTATTAGCTACTGAATCAAGATCAATTTGATTCAGAAATGTAAGGTTGCTTCAACATTTGAAAATTAATCAATTTAATTCATCTTATTCACAGACTAATGGAGAAAAATTAGATGGTTAACTCTAATGCAGACAGAGTAGCTGAAAAAAATCACAACCATTCACAACAAAAACTCTTAGCACATTGGGAATAGAAGAGGTATAATCTGGTAAAAGAATCTCTAAGTTCTTTTTGTCACAATCCCCAGCACTACACAATAAATCCATGTAACAAACATGCATGTGTACTACCTGAATCTAAAATAAAATCAAATAAAAATTAAAAATAAACAAAATAGAATCTTTCTGTAAATACTGTGTTTAATGGTGAACTATAAAAGATTTCCACATGAGATTGGTGGACAACGAAGTCCACCATCACTCTTTTTATTCAACACTGTGTAAGAGATCCTAGCCAGTTCTCTAAATCATGGAAGGAAATAAAATTGTCATTATTTATAGACAACATGGTTATAGATGCTGAAAAATCAAAACACACCCCAGATAAGCTGATAATTTAACATTGTCATTGAATATAAGGTAAACATATAGAAATCAATTATATTTCTAATTACCAGCAAAAAAATTGGAAAATAGAATGTAAAATACAATAAAAACTAACAATAAATCTAACAAATATGTGTAAGACCTATACATGGAAAACTATAAAACATTATTATCAAATATCATAGGAGACTTAAACAAATGGAAAAATATATTAGGTTCATGAATAGAAGACTCAATATTCAAGTATGTCTATTCTCTACAAATTAATTTATATATGCAATGTTATTTCAATAAAAATCCTAGGATAATTTTGTGCATGTGTGGAAATTGTCAGATTTGCCATGAAAATGCAAAGGGCTATTTTAGAAAGCCTCTGATGAGCTGATTTTTAAGAAAGAATAGATGATAAGCTCTATTAGAAACAGATGTCAAACAATATTTGCCTCATTTGAGTGCTTATTTGCAGAGACAAAATAAATATTACAAGTTAACACCATTTATACGTGTTTTCTCTTTTTATCATCCCCACTGCTACTACCTTTGTCTAAGAAGCATTTTTTACCTGTAGGACTCAATATAAATTCCTAATTAGTTCTTAAATTCCACCTTGCCCCCTTGTGTCTAACCTTAAACCAGCAACTTGAAAGATTCTGTTAAAACATAAGCCTCTGTCATGTTTCTTGAACATAGTAAGCACACTCCTACCTCAGAGCCTTTGTTTCCACTGGTCTTTCCTTTGGTAAGTTCTTCCTCCATGGATCTACATGTCTCCCTCCCACTTCTTCTAGGTCTTGACTCAAATCACTTCTTCTGTCAGGCCTTTCCCACTGCATTTAAAATAGCAACCCTTAATCCCACCCAGCACTCTCTGACCTTCCTTGTTCACTCTTCTCTGTAGCAAATATCACCCTCAAATAAACTATGCATTCCAATTTTTTTTTATCTGCCTTATGCCTCCAAGATGTAGGATTTGGGGGAAAGTTGTAACTTATTTGTTGACTGTTATATCACAGCATCTATAATAATGTCTGGAATGTGGCACTCCCTCAATAAATATTTGTTACATGAATGAAAAATTGATGACTTGAAAGACACTTTCAAGTTTAAAGATAATTTTCATAGAAGAAGGCATTGCTATGTTTAATCCAGTTTTTATTTTATTTTCATACTTTTGTTTGGTATTTTTCTCACTGGAGTCCACACTTAGACCTTCAGGGGCCCATAAAGACCACATTTCACAGTCGGACCGGAATGTTCCATGACACACAGAGTGAGAAGAATGAAGAAGCATAATTCTGTCACGAGCATAGAGCATTTTAATGTTGGCTTCAATATTTTTTAGTACATTCATAAAATGTTTAATGAAAGTGTGATAAAAAAGAAGAAGAGTGGTTTTATTAAAAGAAAAATAAAAAGTTCTTCTTGTGTTGTTTCAAGGGATTTTTTTTTGGTTTCATACTCAAAATGAGAGGACAAAAATACGCTTAAAAATAACGGATTCAGTATGTTATTTATAATCTGTAATGGAACATGCTTCCAAGAAAGTAGGTTATTTCTTTATGCACATATAAATTTGAAATTAGTACAATAAAAGTTGAACGTTTTTGGTTAAGGAGGACAGTAAGGTCAGATGTCAAACTCACAATAAAAACATTGCTACAGCCAGACTAGAAAGTTACTCTCTGATCTTTTTAGGGTTTTTCAGTAAGATTGTCTGATGACTTTTTTCCTTCTTTTTTACCATTTATAGCCTCACTTTTAAAAGACTCATTTTCTTTCAAGAATAATAACTCCAGCAAAAAGGAAAATCTCTGCATTTCAACAATAGTAGGGTTTGTTAAGGTTTTAGCTTCAAAAAGAAGATAAATAAGAAAGTCCTTTGGAGAAAAATGACTAATACTGTGTTCTTTAAATACTTCCAGAGTTTCTATGAGTAATTTTGGCATACCACTTTGCAAAATTTTATGTCTCAAATTAATATTCATTGCAAAATGACTATAACTTTTGAAAAAAATTATGTAAAACGGAGTTTCTTGTAGCCAATGTCCTTTAACTTCCCTCTGCCTAGAAAAGAAAGACTTTACATCATTTTTAAGAAAGAGAAAATATTATGAAGTTCCAACATTTTAAAGAAATTTCCTTTATGGTGAAGTTTCTTTGGAGGTGACATCAGTATATCCTAAGCCTTCTTAAAGAAAAATGTACTCACACGAAGATGCAAAATGACATAGGTAAGCTTTTGACCAAAAATATGTACAAACAAACAAACAAAAAAATAGCATCAATTTCCCAGATGAGCCTCTTGGACTTCTCAGATTCCAACCCTCTAGCTGCAACATAATATGATATCCTGAACAAACATGAATTCTGAAGTCAGTTAAATGCAGATTCAAACCCCAGCTCTGTCACTGATAACTGTGTGACTTGGACAGGTGACTTAATCTTGCTGAGCCTCAATTTACTCATCAGTAAAATGGTGTTGGTGATACCTCAGGGAGGGTTGTTACAAGGATTAAATGAGGTCGTTTATGAACATGCTGGCAGATGTTAGACAATTTGAGAAACAGTAAAGTTTTTGTTTGACCAATATTTCTTCCCTTCTGTTTTTGTAGAAGGTGTGGCAGGGTCTTTTTACACTCAATACATATCTAAATATCATTCTTCTTCAATCTGAACCTTTTGACCCTGGTCTACCAGCTGCATGACCTTAAATAAGTGGTTAATTCACCTGGCACTCATTCTCTTATATCTTCTCTCTCTCTAGGAAATCTAATAATTAGAAAAAAATAGTTAAAGGATGTATAGTATTTACTATATGCTAGTACTGCCCTAAGTAATAATTCATTTATTTTCTACATCAACTCTATAAGATATGGCTCTTTGCATTTTATAGGCAGAAACAATGAGGATGAGAAAAAGGAACTTGCCTGAGGATACACACAAGTTAGTGTCAGCAGAGACAAGAGTTGAAACCAGAGCCTATACTTAAAGTCGTTAAGCATCCGTTTATTTTCATTTGACCCCAGATTTTAATCTAAGATGATATCTCAAGACATTCATCCTTTGAATCTGGGTTTGAAAAAGACAAAACAAAAAAAAGAAAGCTAGATGGTTTTCAGCATGAAATAACCGTGAATTATGTCCCCAGAAGGTGAAGTGGCACTATTATATGGTGGCTCATTGCTAGTAGACTGTTTTTTGCCTGGCTTCCCTTGAGTAGAAAGGGGCTGGGTGAAATCTGAATAGGGAAACATATATGAGAAATGTGATTCTGGAAATAGTGTCTTCTGAGTAACTCCCGGTAGCTATTGCTTTCTTATCAAAATGAATCAAAACCATGTATCTAGAAAGTCAAATAATAGATAAAATTTATTGAATACTTTATGGCAGGTGTTGTACCAAGTCCATTCTTTAGATAATCTTATCTAAACATTACAGCAACCATTTTAAGAAAAAAAAAACTATTATTGTTTCTATTTTATAGATCTGGAAACTGATATTGCAAAAGACTAATTAATTTGCCAATTATTATATAGTTGGCAAGTAATGAAAATGGAGGAAGGAATTTCTCTATGGATGTCATTGAACCAAGGCAGAAAATCTGCATCATTGAATGTTATAGTTGAGTTTCTTGGTTTAAGATTCCTTGATTCATAAAAAACCGAAGTCCTCAGATCATTAATGGCAGTGCTAGACTTAGAACTATCCTATTAGCAAGCTCCTGTGTTTTTCTACTGCACTGCACTGTCTTGCTTGGGGTTAAAGAGTGATTACAGAATCCAACAGGACATACATTTTAAAACTTCTAAAATGTCTGTTTTCTGCAGTTAATTTGAAGATAATGGGAGGAATCAGTGAAGTTAGAGAAATTTTGGAGGTAGTTCAATGAGAATCGAATATGGAGGAAAAGGTCCTAAAAAGTGTCCTTAGCTGGCCCCTAGTGAGCACTGGAGTGCTTTTTACAAAAGAATTCAACTAAAAATAAGCTGGGGAAAGTGCCCCTATAGGAAAAACAACATTTCGTGCAAAAGTATGATTTCAATAAGTCAACCGAGTCCAAGTTTAGACTGTGATTCATTTTACAAATGAAGTTACACCCCCAGATCATGTATGCATCCAATTTCAGCCTTTGGCTATGTTCTTCATCACTCTTGTGGGACATGTGTTTATTAAATTATAGCCCATGCCCTGTTATGTGGTATGGCCTGTTTATCTTGTAGATCCGAAATAACATAATTACTTAAAGCAAGTTTGAATGGCATATTATTAAATTCCCTTTTTTTCTTTTCCAACAACAGAAGGTATTCTCATTTTCTAAATTTAAAATATTTATCTCTTTAAATTTTGATATAGTATCTTTGATACATACACAATAACATTAAAAGTTGTGTGTGTAATTATACTGTCAAATGGTTTCGTCTTCCCCCTTAATCTTCCTCCAGTGTATTCGGCTTCAGCAGAGTGGTGCTGCCAGACTCTAATAAATCATCCCCGCAGGCCCCTCAAATATTGTGCCGTACAAGGGAAATTTGAGAAGGATACATATTATTTTAAGCAAATGCACATAGGCATTTTTTATTTGTACATGTGATTGAATCTTGTTGGCACTTGGCTTAATTGCCTGACTTTTAAAGTAAAGAATAGGCAGCTAGAAGTAGCAGATCTGTTCCACACAAGGAGGTGGTGCTCAGTATATATTGGTTGATTTGCCTGTTCTATGTTAGATAAAGTCAACGCAAAATTGTGTAGACATAACACAATGGTGCCGACTATCAAGTGTTCATTATGTGCTAGGCATATTATCTTTAAGGCTCACAGCCTCTCAACAAAGTAAATGATGTCAAGCTTTCTTATTTGATGAAAAAACGCTGGGGCTCAGAGAGTTTAAACAGTTGAAGGAGGTCAAACAGAAAATGGTAGAGATTGGGACCTAATTAACATGGGTTGGAAAACACTTTGGGAAAGGTTGTTTTAAATGATTTGTGCAGTATTAACCCTGAAATTCTGTGAATTTAAAGAGCTTGGACCATATCTTACTCAAAGGTACAATCTTTTCCCTTCAATCCATGCTACCTTCTGGCATTTCTTAAAAAAAGAAAATGAACACTTATTGAGCATTTACCTTCTGCCAGTCTCCAAGCTGGCTCATTACTTCATTTACATTTTTAAAGCACATTGGAACCTCTCTGACTCTGCCCAGCTGCCACCTACCATGGCCAAAAGTTCAAACTATTCAGCAGGGTCAGAAGGTGTGGGTTCAAGCTGTGTGAATGGATTAGGTCTCAAATCCTTCTGCACATCAATGTTTTCACCTGTAAAAAGGGTTAATAATATAGTCTCTCCTATTTCTATTTTCAGTTAGGATGAACATGCCAGAATAGAAAACATTAGAAGGCAACAAAATCATATGTGTGAACAAAGCTCTTGTACAATGGAGTCATGTCGTATAGTTATAAAATATCAAATGTAAGCCAGGCTCGGTGGCTCAGCCTGTAATCCCGCACCTTTGGGAGGCTGAGGTGAGTGGATTGCCTGAGCCCGCGGGTTCGAGACCCGCCTGGGCAAGTGAGACCTCATCTCTACAATAAATCAAAAAATGAGCCGGGCATGGTAGCGCATGCCTGTAATTCTGGCTACTCGGAAGGCTGAGGCGGAAGGATCGCCGGAGTCCAGCAGCCGAGGCTGGGCGACTGAGACTCCAACTCAAAAAATAAAAATAAAAATAAAAATAAATTAAATATCAAATGTATATGATCAGTAAAAAGAAGGAGAAAGGGAAATCAGATGGAAGAATAGGGTGAGAGAGAGTAATTGACCATGACCAGTCATTCCTCCTGTTATTCTACTCAATGAGAATAAACTCCCAGTGAACAGGAAAGGGGCAAACTCCCTCCCTCCCTCCCTCCTGTTTTTTGTGCCTCTTCAAGTTCAAGCATCTCCCAGTTCTGTGTATGGCTTCTAGGGATTAGATGCATGATTTTCTAATAAGATGGCCTATAAATGCAAACCATCTGGTTCTCCAACAAAGAAACAGTCACTTGTTTTAATGCAGAATAAAAAACTGGCTGTGAAAGAAGACATCACTTGGGAGTATTTTAAAGAATAATCTAGATTCTGCTTTTCAAACCATCTGTGGCAAAGCACTATTTTTTTCAACATCTTTTAAACTAATACTTTTGAAAAATACAATAAAAATTAATTACTAAAAAATAACCACTTGCTTGGAAGTCCAGCCATGCCATGTGACTTACTCACAATTTTAGTACTTATCTCACTGCCAACCAGAAGCAAAACGGTTTCAGGACTCATTTGTACTAGCTCACAAACCCTCCTCTAAGTAGCAACAACCTATATTACATACATTACTTAACACCAATAAATGATGATGCTCTTCGAAGTCCAATTTTAAAACCCCAAATTCTCCTTAAAATGGGACTCCACTTTCTGCTCAAGGGGAGACTTTTGATGGCCCTTTGATCATCTCCCTTTTTTTCTTCTCTCCTTGCTGCCCAGAGGCCCAATGCCTTTGAGCTCTTATTTTACCAATTCAGCCCCTCCTTTAGTTTATCCTACCTTCATCCTCACTCACAGTGCTCTATGTTTAGCAGCCTCTGACCCCAACCATCCTATTTTTCTGGTCTTTTCCCTTCATCCCTCACTTTCTCACCATGAGGCGCATCCTCCTACAATCTTGTCTACAGAAGTTTATAGGCTAGTTATGTTGATCGATGACTTTAAGCATGAATTCATGGCTCAACCCAATGGCATTCAGATATAAACATCTATTTATTTGAACTTACTATATTTGAGGTATTTTATTTGGAAAGTTGTCAAGAAAGATACAAGCCCTGCTCTCAAGTGTATCATTATATCACTACTTCTTATTAGACCTCGTTTCCCACCACTTCCTAGACTGGTTGGCCTACACAGGTTCCCGAACACACCATAATTATTCATATCTCTGGGTTTTTATTCATGCTATTCATGAATAACATGATGTCACGAGTCTATTCTCACCCACGCATCATCGTTCCATGCTCTGCCAAAGCTTCAACTTCATCAGATGCCTTCTGGAAAGAGGAGCTCTACACAGCTTCCTGGACCTGTTCCTCTCTGGAGTTCTGTTGAACTTATGGCACCATGTCATGTGGTTCTAGAGCTGTTAGAACATCACTTGTTTTTTCTTCCTAATTAGGTTCTAGAACCCACCTGGACAGCATCTTCATTGTCTGGTATAATGGTAATTGGTGTTCATGCAATATTTTTATTCATTGCCCATTGAGAGCAAGGCTTGATTGAGCTTTAACTCACTAACAAATATAAACATGAAGACTCCTTAAGGAATCCACAGTCTAGGGGCTGAGATCAGCCTTCTACTCTAATGTATTTTGTGAGACACTTGTCCTGTCTCATGAAAAAAATGTGTCAGTGGCCACATAAATTTCAAAACATCTGTAGATTCTATTTCCCTATTTGAGAGTCACATGGCCCTATTTGGAAGTCACACGGAAATTAGGATATTAAAATTTTAAGAAGTCTTGCAGGTACCATTCAACTTTATTTTAATCAGGCATTCCCACCATAATTCGATCATAAAAACTTTTACTCTAAAAATACCAGTTAATATCTATCAAAACTAGTATTCCTCAAAATATACTTGGAGACATGCTGATTAGGTTAAAATTCCAAGCTTAAAATGCTACAAATGTATTAAAGAGTTACTATTGATTTTATCAGGTGTCATAATGGCATGTTGTTTTGTTTTTTAAAAAAAAGAGTTTTGTTCTTTTCAGATGAATATTAAAGTATTTGTGGGTCTGAGAAATAATGTGGGGTCTGAGATTTTCTTTAAAATGCTTCAGGGAAAAAAAGGGGTCGAGAAAGATAAAAGAGCAACAAGATATCAATAACTGGTGAACTTTGGTTCACCAAATACATAGAGATTCATTAAATAGTCTACCTACTATATTTAATGTGTGAAAAGTTCTATTATAAAGAGTCTTATTTTTATGCTCTTTGATACTTGAATTATATAAAGTCAGCCAAACTTCATTAATTTGGCATTTACCAATTCAAATTCTATGATCATTAGGACTATATATTAATTTTATTAAACTGAAATTTGTCTTTGCTTGAGAAATATATTCAAAGTTAATGCAAATGCAGAGTTTCCCTAAAATATAGTAGAGGATAGTTTACAAATCCCTAGGAGGCCTCAGTGACATTGTGAATGGAGCAAGAAATCAGGTGGGCATCTGTCCCCTCTCCTAATTCTAATTTTAACCCTTTAATTGACTGAAGATCTACTTGAGACTTTGTTTTTGAAAAGGGTCTTATTGCTTAAAAACACAAAAGTATGAAAACCACTGCTGTACACCATGCCACTTAACCTAGATGAATGTGGTCTACTGCATCTAATTTGGTGAAGCCCTTTGCTGTTTCTGATTTACCTAGATTTTAAAAACTGTTGTCTAATTCCCAGACCTCCCACAAAGGCCAGGGAAGGGTTGCATTTTTGGTACTTTACTAGGTATGCGGTTTGTAGGTTGTTAGCTTGCTGGTAGCCAGTTTCCTATCTAAGTATGGTGCCTATCACACTATGATTTTTCCTCTCATCGTGCAGCAGGTTGGGAGCTTACGTCTCCAGATATGATTCTCCATCTTGGATTAGAACTTGGGGCAGCTCAACACCACCATTCAAAATCCAGAATTCAGTTTCAGGAAAACTCTTTGCTTTAACAAGTCTAGAAGGCTCACTTGTCCTTTTCTCTAATGGCTATTCCAGAAACTAATTCTTGCCTTGGTTTCTACTGGAGGTATCTTGAAGAACAAAGAATCCCATTAAGAGGACTTTACAGGATTATTGAAGAACTTGGAAAACACCAGTAAGTGGTCTTTATCAGATGAGAAAATGGAGGAGCTCTTTCAACCACTCCTAGAGGTTCAACTTCTTATTATAGGAGGGAGTGTAAGATTTCAGAGCACCAGCTCGGGAGTCAGATAGTCTCAGGTTCATCCCAGCTGGGACACTTCTTGACCTTGCACAAGCTACTGAGTTCCTCTAAGTCACCGTTTCCTCATCTCCCATAGGGTTGAGAATAATATTACCTATCTTTTACAGTTTTCCCAAATATTTGTATCTGTGCTATTTCCTCAGCATCACTGTAAAATGAAAGAAGGTGAGATGAGCACTTGGTGTGAAGACTGTCCTGATGCAAGTATAAACTTGATATACTCTTGCACTTGTTGCAATTCTTTTGGTGGTTGTGGTGGTGGTGACTATTGTGAAGATGAAACACCCCTGTTGCACAACAGCTCTCCCAGTGAGGAAGCTGCATAAGGAAAACTGCCTTTGCCAAGAAAGCTTCCTGGAAGATCTTAATGTAATAAACTTGCTCCAGATACACCTGGGAACTAGGAAAGCAAGTTAAGGTAGTGACAACTTTGAAGGTCCTATCAATTTCACTATGCCTTCCCTTGCTGTGACATTGTCCCATCACTATAAATGATGGTCAGGAGAACCTACGGATACCAGACAGGGAGACGTATATTTATTAAACAATTTGCTTCTGCAGTGATTCCCTGTTCAGAATAAAAAATGAGATCAATCCAACATCATATTTCTGGTGTAGTTAACTTAATCTAATGAGTCTGGCACCACTTTCTGAAAGCAAGGCCACTGAGGCATGCTTCCAAACACCACAGATGGAGTGCCAGTCCCTGTCAGAAAGCAGTCTTTCCAGGAATAAGACCTGATGTATAGAATCGGAGATTGGTTTCCTTTCTTGACTCTTCTGCTCCGGCTGTCTCCACTTTTTCTTCCCTCTCCTCATTCCAATTCGTATTAAGACAGGCAAAAGACATTGTCCCACCAGAATGAAGTTTCTTCTATTGGTAAATGAATTTGCCAAACAGGTTCTCTCTCCTGCAAAGAACATAAATCTCTACAAAAAGGCTTCAGTTTGGTTTCAGCACGTGCAAACAATGAGGCAGCCTCAGGAGGCCAACTTTAAATACTTCAGAATGAAGCGTCTTAACTTCTAAAGTACAGGCAAGCAAATCAAAGAAAAATGTCAAACTCCAAATGCCCTCCCAGTCCAGCAAAACGTCAAAGGAGCTGCTAGGAAGGGAAGAATGGGCCTTCAAATAATGTATAGCCATGGAGGAAAGAGAAAGAAAAGAAGATAATATCTGATTTATAAATATGTATAAAACAATCATTAGGCTTGGCTAGAACATGCAGTTCTTCTCTGAGTTCACTGCTGAGAAACAATAATAAAATGCATGGAATTATTCAAATAGAGGCAAGAGGAGATTTAATTCCATATTTTTAGAAATCTACCAGCGCTCTTCACGCCGTGGAGAGAGGAAGGGCATAGAGTAAATGAGCTCCGTGTAATCCTGTGCTTGGGCTGGGTAGAGGACACCGGCTCAGCCACAGACTTCGGCACCACAAATTACCCTCCAGTCGCAACTGGTCAGACCTTGGCCATCAGCATCTACTGGAAATTGATCCTTGGATAAAGTCCTCCCTGCTTCTGTTCTGAGCTGAGCTGCTCAGGTAACCCCTCTGCCCCTCTCATTTATGAAGTATGTGGTGACTGCTCCGAGAACAGAGGTCTAAATCCTTCCTCTTTAAGAGACCCGTCTTGGGTACTCATTTTATTTGGACCAAAACAATTTAGCCATGTGCTTCTGCAAAAACTTCCATGAGGAAAAATGTATCTTGTTCATATTTGCTCTGGGCCAGGCTCACACAGAACAGGCGAGGTGGTGTCTAAGTCAGAGCTGCCAGCCACGGCGTGGCCACCCCAAATCTGCTGGGGGAGATCGGGCTGGACATCATAATAGGGCTAAATATACTCAGCCTTCTTGAAAGCCACCGTCCAAACAGTTACAGGGATTAAAGTTATCTTTAGGCACGATTTGAATAGCCTCTCTATGAACTTCCTGAATTCATAATTGTTATTCTGGCACTTAAGGCCCTGAAGCCTTTCCCCTGAACCTTTTACCAACACCCATTTGTGCAAAGATTTCTGTCGATGATGACAAATAAATTCAAGTGTCTTATATGTCTTCAAATTATTTTACCTAAAAGTTATATACACATTTGAGATTATGTTTCCCCCAAATTTGTATTTTTTGTATAGTCACAATATAATACAAAAATGAACTTTTTACAACAAGCCCCATAGAGACACCCCAAATGAGCCTTCTCCAGTGGATTCCAGTGGGCAGTACAAATGATATTCCTTTCTATGTGTACCCTAACAGGAAATACGACATATAGTACTTAATTTCAACCCCACCTCCAGATCTGTTGTAAGTTCTTCATATACATTTAACTCTCTTAATGCCCACAGCAACCCTATAAAGTAAGAACTATTACTAAGTCCATTTTTACATACGGGAGAACTGAAGGAGAGAGAATTTAAATAACTTGCCCAGGTCACACAACCAGGAATTAGTGGAACTGTAATTTTTAACTCAATATGATTGCTTTCCTTCTTTCTTTTTTTCTTAGCTTTTTTTAGAAAAGGCATACAAATTTATTTAAGGTGTCTGCATGGGGAAAATCACCCCTCAGTGTGGCTCAGAAGCTTATAAACTGCCAGGGGATGGGGGGCACATAACATTAATAAGGGTACCTGAATTCAAACCAAGCAAAGTGGGGACCAAAGGGAGGCCCAAACTTTACCTGTACGATGATCACTTGTATACTTAATCCTGAATTGTACCCCACATCTCTAAAATAAATTTTTTTTGAAATTTATTTATTTATTTTAAAGATGTGGGGTACAATTCAGGGTTAGGTATACAAACATTGATCATGCAGGTACCCTTGTTGATGAGGTATGCCCCTCCCTCCCCTAGCAGTTTCCCTCAACTGCCAGTCCCATCCCCCTTCCCTTGACAGTTTTCCACTACTGCCAATAGCTTTCTTATAGCGTTATAATTGTTCAAGATCACCTTATGAGTGAGAAATATGGAACTCAGTTCTTTGTTTCTGTGATAAATCACTGAGTATGATAGACTCCAAACAAAAGAGGTGAAGAAAAGAAGATTTACTCAGTATATTCTTTCCCATCTCTCAAAAAATGTCGGAAAGCATTAGTCTATTAGCATGCATTTTTTTTTTTTTTGAGTTGGAGTCTCACTCTGTCACCCAGACTGGAGTGCAGTGGCCACTCCCAGCCACCACAGCCTCCACCTGCTGGGCTCCGGCGATCCTTCCGCCTCAGCCTTCCAAGTAGCCGGATTACAGGCATGTGCTACCATGCCCGACTGGTTCTTTAATTTATTGTAGAGATGAGGTCTCACCAAGTTGCCCAGGCGGGTCTCAAACCTGCAGGCTCAGGCAATCCACTCACTTCAGCCTCCCAAAGCGTGGGATTGCAGGCTGAGCCACCGAACCAGGCTAGCATGTATCTTTAAGCAGTGATATTGGCGGCAAAAAAATGGTTCTTGGTTGTCTAAATTAACCTTATTCTTTTTATACATAAAGCACAGATTACATGTAGTACATAAACGGTACATCATGGGAAGGAATGATTCGAAAAAAAAATGTCCTCGGGGGACATTAATGGAAAAGAAAAGGAAAAACATTGGTCTACGAGTTATATTAGGAAAGTTTTTCCTAGCATCAACCCCTTCCTCAAGCACACAGTCACATGAACACTCAAAGGTGCCAATATCATTCCTCAATCAGACTAAGTGCCTAGATTTTTCCACATTAGAGAATCATTCCTTTGGATCACGGTAATACTGTCCATAGATGACCTCTTTCAAAATGCACATATCACTGTGATGAGTAGTATACTAATCTATTCATATAAATTATTGAAAGTCAGGCTGGTGTGGTGCTGAAGAAATAAGAACACACCAAGTCAGATTTTAGGAAAAGAAGAGAAAGATCAGGTGGAGAGTGTAGGATCTGTGGGCTCCGGGGACCTCAAGAGGGCAACACTAAGGTAACCCTTGATGGAGTGAGCATTTATGAGAGCAGCAATTACTTAAGGACCTGTGAAACTGAGATGAAGAAGAAAGACAAGAATCACCCTTGTTCATGACCCTCAGCATCCAACAGAGTTAAGTTCGCTCCTTGGCTCTATCCCCCAATAACTCTGCATCCTTTTGCAAGGCACTTACCCTCCCTGAGCCTCCATTTCTTTGTCATGAAGAGAGTGGGCTTCAGGGTATAAATGCGTGGGGAGGGCCTGGAATGGAGTTGACACCCAACATTTGCTAGCTTAATGTTGGCCACTCTCTCTCTCTATACTCTTTACGATATTTTCATAATAATCACATAATTGCCTAGCCGTTTTATCTAAAGGTAGCCATGCACTTAGAACAACTACACCCTTTCTTCTTCGGGTTGAGTGAGCAGTCAAGGAAAGAGAAAGTGCAGCTTTTTCTCACTCCCCTCCCTCAGAAGCTAATTGAGATGGGAGCTCGTTTGGCTTCTCAGTGGTTCTCTAATCACATTACTGTACAGACACGTCAAGGCAGCCAAGGTTTTCGGAAAGTAAATTCTCCTCTTCATTGTTGCAAATATTTCCAAAGGGAAATTAAGGTGTAATTTTTCTAAATCAATCGAGTGATTGCCAAGACAGAGTAAATAAAGGGCTTTTTTCACAGAATAAAAGATCAGCAGTTGGAAAGCTGGTAATTCACCCCTTTCATTCCCAAATTCACTGGGGCTTTGATTCAGCCAAACCCGGGTTTCCCTGATTTTGATCTATGTCTTCAGTTCTATAGTGTGGGGAAGGGACTGGAGAATGTGATCTCCTTCGAGAGAAGGCAGTATTTAAAGAAAAGCAGAGGTACATAAAAGATGTGGAAACTTAGAAGCCATGTTATTTGGGCTAAATTATTGCTGTACTTGTTTCACATGACCACGTTTCCAAATCTATGATGAATTCCAACAGAGTTATAGGGACCACAGCCTGACCCTAACAGTCTAAGCCACACCCAGAAGATCACATCCTTCAGCAGAAGGCAAATATTCTTCCTTCACTAATGAAAGAATCCAGAGAACCTCCCTCTCCCTCCACAAATCTCCAGCAAGAATTATGCCATCCAAGGTGACTACAGGCACACAACCTTTTTTTCAGTCTTCTATTCCTCATCTTCACATTCTGGGCTCTCCTACCATAACCCTAGGTTTTGTGCCTGTGCCTGTTAGGACGAGTCCATTCTTGCCCATTTGCTATATCCTTCTCTATTCCTAATATGTGACTTTAACTCCATAATTTCTTAAATTGATTCAGATATTTCTGCTTGGCTTTGGTACCCACCTGTCCCTTATTGGGCTTGCTTTCACCTTTTGAGGAGCCTAGAGGAAGAAGACAAATGAAGATCTTTGACTCTTCCTACCATACTCTTGGGAAGATGCATGGCCAGAGAAGGGCCTGAGCAAAATTTTCTAAACTGGTGCCATCCAATGCAATAAACACTAGAAGTATGTAGCTATTTAAATTTAAATTAATTAAAATTAAATAAAAGTAAAATTCAGTTCTTTAGTCAGACTAGTCATATTTCAAATGCTTAATAACCACATGTGACTAATAGCTACTGGGCAGATTTAGAACATTTCTGTCATCACAGAAAGTTCTGTTGGACGGCACTACTCTAAAGCAAGGAGCTTCTCTTGACCACACCTAAGGGTGATGTTGCTCCTGGGAACCACTGTTGGGTTGAAGCCTAGATATTTCCTTTTAATTAGACTCTTCTCAAACTGACCTCCATGCAGCTCTGGACCCAGGACTTCCCATTTGGGACACTGATTCTCTACATCAGAAATTTCTTAATTTAAACCAAATTTTTCCCTGAGTAAGCAGGAAGGAAGAGATGATATTTTAAGGGGGAACATCCCTTTTTAAAAATTTTTAATTAATTTTTTTATCATGGCAAAATGTATATAACATAAAATTAACTTTCTGTAAATGTACAATTCAACAGTAGTATGCACATCCACAATGTTGTGAAACCATCACCACCATTCCTTTCTAGAACATTTTCATAACCTCAAGGAGAAAATCTATACCCATTAAGCAATAACTCCCCATTTCCCTCCTCGAGCCCCGTAATCTTTAATCTAATTTCCATATCTATGAACCTGCCTATTCTAAATATTTCATGTAAGTGAAATCATACAATATTTGTCCTGTAGCCTGGCTTCTTCACTTAGCATAATGTCTTAAAGGTTCATTCATGTTGTACCTGTCATCAGAACCTCAATCCTTTTATGTTTGAGTAAAATTGTTGTATGTAAATATCTCATTTTATTTAAAAGAAGAGGAGGTAATTTTGAAACGATAAAAGAATTGAGGTACATTGTTTTGCCTGGTGGAATTTTTTTACCATTCCACTTACTCTTTCCTGTCAAAAAATGGAATTATTTTCTTACTTTCTGTCTCACATCAGAAAGAATTAAGGATCTCTCTGGGGTTGTTATCTGCTGAGTAGTAAAGTAATTGCGCGAGGCCTGGCACAGAGTAAGTGTACTATATAAATATTTGCTATTATCATTATTCTTATTTTTGATCAATGGTACAGGGTAAATGGCCTGAATCTGGATTTCTGAAAATGCACCTGGCATTGTTTCTTAGGCTGCCACATGAACAGGATGATCCAGTTTGTTGGACTGGACACTGGTGTGATGGCTGAGTTGACTGATCTGATGCTCTGCTGCATTCTCAAGTTGTTAGAAAGGTCATCATGCATTGAGGACCAATCTTCCTGTCTGTTGCTTCTGCCAGTTGTTCTAGCTCTGTCCCTGGAGTGACACATAGCTGGTCTTTCCTCTTACCAGGTGACATGCTCTAATTTTTAAAAGTGCCTCTGCTTTTACTACATATTCACTGCTCCAGTGCAATCATTCTTCCTTTTTTTCCCTGTTTATTTTACCTAGTGGTTTCTTCCTAGCCTAAATTCCTTCTCTGAATATGTTTTAACTTGTTCAAGATCCTCATAAATGTGTGACCCAGGGCTGTATACAGTACTCCAAATGTGGCCTGACCATGGAACATTGCTTTAAGGTTGTTGATTATATAGAAATACATTGAAATATGCATATGCTTGCCTATGTATTGCTATAGGTATATGAACTTAACAGTTTTAAATACATATACACACCCCATTTCAACCCAGACACTTCTTATTATGGTACTACGGGCGTTTTGGTATGCAAGTTCTTCAATCCATAACATCTCTGAAGAACACAGTGTTCTCTTAGGTCAGCCCCAAAAGGTCATAGTGGTGACATGATTCTCTTCCTTGGCTTGTAGGTCTGGATATGGATACCAGTGGTGGTGATGACCTATTGCCTTTGGAGATTTCCCAGAAGGTTACAGAGCCTGACGTTGAAAGATTTTCCTCTTTCAAACACTGAAGTGGCACTGACTACCTTGTTTGATAATCGACACAGGAATTTAGGGCTTTGTTTTCTCTTAGACATTTTTTAGTAATTTTAGAAATTAGAGTTTGAATTTATAAAGCATTGCTTTTCACCACTTTTTGAAAATCTGTAACAACCTCTCTCTCCTCTACTCCCTCATTCTCCTCCTTCTGATTCCTCCAAAGCACATTATAAATGTGCATCAGTAAAAGTCTTATAAGTTGGGTAGCTTGTATGCATACATGAGGCCAGACGTCAGAGGGCTTAGAAGAAAGCTATAATCATTTACAGGGGAAGAGTTTAGCAGCACAAGTTTGCTACAGCTTGCTCAAAGAAGTGATTGTTTATTTATTTAGTAAAGAAAAAATGGAGAGAAGGAGATACCGAGCTTCAATAATAAAATGACCTTTCTTCTGAGTAGATCAACTTCATAAGTTAAAATGATTCAAGGCTCAATCTAATATCTGGGGAATAGACTCCTCTGTTTTCAAAGACAGATGTGATTATGACACATAGTCAACAATGTTTTTCTTCATTATTGTTTGGCCTGAATTTGGGGTTTTGTGGGAGGGAATAGGAGAGAAGGGGTTGAGAACTTGGAGAATGACAGAAATTAAATGGGAATGTATTTGTGATTCAAGGTCTCTATTACAGAATTTTATTGTTGGCTTAGGTAAAATATCATTTGGAATTTACCATAAGACAGTCTCCTAGGTCTTTTGGTAAACCATTCTCAAATTAAAGAGCAGAATCTAAGTCTCATGAGGTGGTTTTTCATTAGTTTAACGGAAAAACCATACTCTTAGAATGAGGAACTAAAGCCAGGATGTGAGTTTCCTAAGTTACCATAGCAGTGCACTCTAGAATGTGGTGTATATATTACAGTTAGTTCGTAGATGGTTCTTTTATGACTTTCAAAATATGACTGTCTGTTCTAAGACAACTTTTAGTTTTATTTCTTAGGTGATTTTTACAACCCTGTGCAATAAATACTGAATATATAGGCATGAAGCAGTGAAAATATTCCTTCCTCCTGCCTTAAGCAGGAGTATCTACTCAAGCCATTCCATTTTTATATGTCAAATGTTAAGCATTTAAAGTGGGTACAAATGTATCAAATCCTTACCACCTTACTAGAATTACAATAACAATACAGAACAAGAAATAACATGGGCATTTGTTATTAACAGATTATTTGCTATTGTTATTGCAAAAACAGAGGGAATTTTAGGATGTTAAAAATAAAGGCACACATATATTTAGATCATATTAACTGAAATTGATTGCTCAGTTGGAGTTATTGTTTTAAGAATTAGGGTCTCGCTCTGCTGCCTAGGCTGTAACGTAGGGATACACTCATTACTCACTACAAGTTTACTACAGCTTGATCAGACCTGGGCTCAAGTAATCCTTTCTCCTAAACTCCCTGAGTAGCTGGGACTACAGGTGCATGCCACCATGCTCAGCTAATTTTTTATTAATTTTTATTTTTAGAGATGGAGTTCTACTATGTTGCTCATGCTAGTCTCCAACTCCTGACCTCAAGTCACCCTCCTGCTTCAGCCTCCCAAGTTGTGCCTAGCTTGTTACTCAGTTTTCAGGTGTCAGGCACTATAGCAAGCAATTTTCTGCTGCTATCTCATTTAATCTTCATGACAGATTTTATAACAACTGTTATAACATCTATTTCATGAATTAGAAATGGAAGCACTAACAGGGTCACAATTATGAAGTGAGGGAGTTAGGATTGGATCTAGTCTGTCCAACACCAGAACAATTAGAACCTACCTCAACTAGATGACAAGACATTTTCATTTAGTGTGGGAAGGAAGTGATCTATAATATTCCAGTGTGATCTCAAGGCTTAATATTCAATGGCTATGCCACTAGTGCAGTGGCCAGCAGCCTCTGAGATGCTCCCAAGGACTCTCATTTCTTAGCACTCATGCCGTTGTATAGTCTCCTCTTGAGTGGTTGGGGAGTTTATACCCTAGTGAAGAGAATACAGTAAAAGAGATAAGATGTTAACTTTCTAAGACTGGGTTATAAAATGACTGTGGCTTCTTTCTTGAGTATTCTCTGTCACTCTCTCCTGGATCACTTCACTCTGGGCAAAGCCAGGGGCCATGTGGTGAAGCACCCTGTGGAGATGCCCACACAGAGGGAGAGGAGGCCTACCAACAGCCACATGACTAGGCTTGGAAGCAGAGCTTCTGGGGCCTGCCAGCAGCCATGGAAGTGATCTTGGAAGATCTTGCTCCAGATGAGCCATGAGATGACTGTAGCCTTGGCCAAAATTTTGACTTCAGCCTTGTGAGAGACCCAGATAACCTGCCTCTGGATTTCTGACCCACAGAAACTATGGGATAACAAAAGTTGGTTGTTTTCAGTCACTAAGTTTTATGAAGCAACAAATAATTAATACACATGGTAACCAAGTGACTGGCTAAAGAACTGAAAACTTTGTAAGGCTACCTCCTTCAACTCATTCAACAAATACTTACATATTGAGACCTTACATGGCAGAAGTCATAGGTAGTACCTGCCCTCAAACTGCTGATCATTTGATGGGGCATTGTGTGAGGAGGAGAAATAAATATTTTTTAAAATAAAAATTATTTCTGAAGAAGGAGGAGAAAGGGCAGAGATGCGGAGTCAGTCAGAGGGACTCCAACTTCAATCACCAGATACGGGATTCGGAGCCAATACTTTTCTGAGCTTCAATTTCTACACCTGAATAGATACATACTACCTCTGAGAAGTTTGTGGATTAAATCTGAAAATATATAGAAAATACCTGGCAAGATGCCTGGCATATATTAGGGGCTCAGCAAATACCAATTCTATGAATCTTACTCTTCCTCTTTTTAAAATAGAGAGTAATCACCCATATCGTGCAAAGTTGTTGAGTATATATAAAGAGATAAGCACAGGGTATGTTCCATTTTAGATGCATCCATAATATTTATTCCCATTAGCTTCTGTGGACCCTATGAATCATGTTATGGCTATAGGAGATGAAAATAATTCTGTAAAAAAAATGTTTGAGGCTTCTAATTTTTTTTGTTTAATATTGACACTTTGCTTCTCAAACTGAATATTTGGTTATCTTTTGCAAAGGTACTCACTATAAGACAATGGGGGAACAGAAAACAAGGATAGAATGGAAAATCAGAAAACAAACATTGACCCTCCTTGTGTCACCAAGTAGGATGTAAGCTGGTGATTGAAGCTCTAAAATTCTAGATTCTCTCTTTGTCTCTGAGTATCTGCCAATTTCCATCATCAAATGAGTTGTCAAATAGTTTCAGTCTCTTACAGATTCCATAGCTTGATGAATAGTTATCTAACACAATTATAATTTTTAACACTCCCATATCTACTAAAATATTAAAACATACAGATTAGTGTTTCTCGTAAATTTTCCAGAATTTGACCAACTCACATTATCAATACTATGTCAAAGGTAATATCTAAAACTGGAAACACACACACACGCACACACACACGCGCACACACACACAAAACTCCCCAAACTGGTCAAAGATCTTTTAGACAACATTGGATTTTATTTCTTGAGGAATTAAACATGACCACTAGATGGCACTGAAGTCTGATTTCCTCTTTCTATTTCCAGAACAGTCTCTGGAAAAACAATTGTGACGTAAATTTTCTGAGTCAGTTATTTGCTTATCTGATGTGGTACAAGGTAGAAAGCATTTTCATATTATTTTTCAGGTCCCTAGTAATCTTCTGTCAATAAATGAACATACTGCCAACTCTTAACCATATGTCAACTGATCTTGTCTTGACAAGCGAGTTTCATGATCCCTTGAAGGGATTTCAGTGAATAAATTTAAGTTTCTACAAATGAAATAAATTACAATTTACATGTAAAAATAAAAATAAAACATTATGAGCTTCTGCCAAAGCACTGACTCCAGCTGTTAATTTCCTCTAGCAATTCAAATCTCTGTTCTGGAACACCTAGGACAGTGCCTGGACATTTATTCAACAAATATGTATTGAGGCCTCCAACATTCCAGGGTCCACATAGACCCTCAGAGGCAGTGGGCACCCTTTGTGGAATAGACAAAATAGTTTCAAACACATGAAGAAAGTCAACGGGTAACATGACAGAGCTAAATCAGGGCCATTGGAAGTACATTTGATAAGGCAGTCAGAATTCTCTCTGAAAGGTGAATTTGCGGTGGAACTAGAATGACAAGACAGAGTCACCCATGGAAGGTCAGTGTGGTAGAGGCACCAAGAGGTAAGGGAACAGCAGTTGGAAAGGCAGGCAGGCCAGATCATGAAGGGACTTAGAGTTTGTATTTCGTCTTGTTGGGTGAGTCACTAGAAGGTTTTTAGCAAGCAAGTTGCACAATCTGATTTACACTTTAAAAAAATATATTCTGGCTGTCAGTGGGGAATGGATTGTATGACACGGGGTAAAATAGCAAGGGCTTAGTAAATGTGTCATGAGTGAATAAATGACTGTGCCTACTATGTGCCTACCACCCCTGAGGTGCTTAGTATTTACTGAATTCACTCTACAAAATATCACACTTATAGAATGAGGCACACTCTTAAGGCAGTGGTTTTCAAACTTTAGGATCCCTCAGAATCATCTGGAACACCTGTTAAAAGACAGATTGCTAGATCACACTCCTCTTCATCACACTCCTTTCAATCACTTCCTCTCTCCACAGCTCTGACTCAGGAGATCTGGGATGAGGCCCAGGAATCTGCATTTCTAACAAGTTCCCAGATGGTGCTTGACGTTGCAGACATGAGGACCACACACGGAGAGCCACTGCTGTAAGAGGCTGAGCATAAAATGCCAACATCTGTTAAAACAAGAACAAACAAAACAGGGAGAACTAATTCCAGTTCTATTATATAGTTCAGGCCTCTGGATGTTAGAGAACACACTCATCCTTTCCTTGTATTATTAATGTGGGAAATATTGTTCACTTTCTGACCAAGGAAAATGTCCCTTTCTTCCTTACTAAAAGAGCCCCAGTTTTGTTCAGGATTATTGGGTCTAGCTCCACAGTTGAATTGGAATTGACTTAGACCAAATATGATAGCCTTGTAGCCCTTTGCTAGATACTATCTCAGCCTTTCCTGAATGAGACACAGGTCTGACCAAAGAGAAGTAATAGAAGTGGGCTGAAGATTCTGGGGAAAATTTTCCTCTTTGACAAAAAAGAAAGCAGTAAAAAAGAGTCTTTATTTGTAGACTCTAGTCAGTGAATATTCTCATGCAGAGATAGACATAACTTTTACAAATGTGGATACCTGTCAGGCAGTGATGTGCTAGTAAATGTTTAACAACAGGTTCTCAGCAACAAAAGGAGTAAATTGCTGATTTCCACAGTGTAAATGCTTCCACAATGGTTGATTTCAAGTTACCAATGTGAAGTCACTGAACACAGAGTTGTGGATAGATGCTAGCTAACAATTGGCTCCCACAAGCCAGTATGAGCCCACTTCAGTAAACCATTACCAGAGATCTAAAATCTAAAGGTAGGGTGCACTTCACTCAAAAACAAGGCAAACAAGGTTAATCTTTCATGTTCTTTTACACATAATCTCTCCTGAAAACCATTTGCCTAGCTGCATAAACATTGAAAAGCACAATGTTTATTACAAAAGAAGATACTCAGATCTGTGACTAAAGAAATGCCTCTTACCATGACCATTTACATTTTATTAAAATGTAAGCCTAAAAATAATTCCCTGTAAAATTTTAGACATCATTATAGGAAGTGCTTCAGAAAGTGGGGGCATGTGTAAGCTAACTCCTCAACAAGTTATACTTCCTATGCAGCTACCTACACTTCTCCTTGTCAGAAAATAAAATAATGTCTAGAAGAAATGAAAGCAACTGTTATTTGGGGGTACCTCTGAGAAATTAGCAGGTTCAATTCCTTCTGTGAAGCAGTTGTTAATTTCCTGTTTCCCTATATCACAGTAATCACTTAAGCGTCTGCTCTGCCACTGTGCAAGGTTCCAAGGTACTACAGCAAGTTTTTGCAAATCCCTTCTGACCCTCACCTGACATCACACACTAACCTCTAGTTAAATGACTTTTCTCAGGCCCTCTCTACCCTCGATGTGGTGCCTCAGTATAAACAGTCTCTTCCTGTGGAATAGCTCATTGCCCCATTCAGAATTTCCCAAACTTTCTGGATTGTAAGAACAACCTGGGACATTTACACAGACAGATTCCTGGACTTCACCCCTTCATCCACTGTATCTGACGCTTCAAGAGAAGGAGACTGGAAATATGTAACATTTAGCAAATGTTCTGGTAATTTTTAATCAGACAGTTTCAGAAAAACCTTGGCTTATCTGTCTTCTTTTTGTTGCTCAGCTCCCAGCTTAACCATTTCCTCAGAGAGGTCTTCCCTGATCCCCCAAGTAAGATTGGATCCAGTTCCTATCTGTTTTACGCTATGCTCACGGTACTTTGGACTACTTTTTAGCTTTTACTCAAAACAATGTTATTGAGAGTCTTCCCCACAACATTGTAAATCTCATGAAGGTCAAAAGTGTGTCTTGTTCCAACTGTATCTTGAGTGTCTAGAATAATTTCTGGCCCATAGTAGGTGCTCAATAAATACAGGTTAATGGATTGACTCATGAACCTTTTGTTCTACATCTCTGAGCTTGGAGAAATCTGAAGATAAGGGCACTCCTCCATCAAGGAGTATTCATTCATAAGGGCAAGCACTTTTGTCTAGTCCCATAAACTAAATAGTACCCTTGTGTAAGTCCTATACCCATCCTGGGTCGTGATTTCCTTAGTTCTAAAAGAAGCGGGAACAGTGGTAATATGCCTAGTAGATTGAGTTGTAATTAGTAGGGGTTGAATGTGAGTCTTAAAAACTTGACACAGTAGGAAAGAGGACAGCCTTGCCCTAGGGAAATACATATCTTTGCTTATAGTCCCCAGTGGCTATAGATTTCTTACCAGAGACATCCACCCAAAAGTACCTGCACTTCCGTAGCTAGTGTGATCTCAGCTTGCACCAGTGCTATCCCTTGTGGTGTTGGTTGAGTTGAACTCTTTCATTCCATCATCTCCAGAGGGCAAATGTTCAGCTTCAGAATCCAGCACCATGTGTCAAGGCGGGTAGCAGTAGAGGCGGAGATCAAAAGGAGATGTAGCTTTTTCAAAGAGCACCGTATGTCTCTTTTCATTTCCAAACCAAATGAGATGGGTTAGGGAATAAACGCAGAATTCATATCAACCTCCTGAATCTTAGGGACCAGACACCTTAATTTTATTTTTATCTCCTTCTCGGGCTGTTCCTGGGCCAAATGCTTGCCCTTTCCCACACCCGTTCTCTTTTTGGTCATTGTCACCAGTTCCTTTAGCTAAAATCTAGAAGTGTGAATCTTATAGATACCAGTTAGCCATATGACATCTATTTATTTATATGCTAGACACTGCATCCATGAACTAACCAAATGGGACTACTGTGAGACTTGACAAATGAGGAAGAACCATTTAAGAATGGAGGTGACTCAGCTTAAATTCATTCCTGGCCAGGCTTGGTGGCTCAGCCTGTAATCCTGCCCCTTTGGGAGACTGAGGTGAGTGGACTGCCTGAGCCCACGGGTTTGAGACCCGCCTGGGCAACTTGGCAAGACCTCATCTCTACAATAAATCCAAAAAGAAAATAGCCGGGCGTGGTAGCACATGCCCATAGTTCCAGCTACTTGGAAGGCTGAGGTGGAAGGATCTTCGGAGCCCAGCAAGTCGAGGCTGCGGTGGCCGGGAGCAGCCACTGCACTCCAGTCTGGGTGACAGAGTGAGACTCCAACTCAAAAAAAAAAAGAAAATTCATTCCTGGAGTTAGGTGCCGTGGCATGTGTCTGTAGTCTCAGCTACTCAGGAGGCTGAGGCAGGAGGATTTCTTGGGCCCAAGAGTTCAAGGCTAGCCTGGACATTATATCAAGTCTTAAAAAAAAAAATTCTATTCCTGGGATTCAAAAACATAATTTAAAATCATAAACCCAATGGATAAGAGGCTTAGATGCATTCATGTTGATCATATATTGTTGGAGATATAAGAAACATTCAAGATCTTCCAGTGCCTTGGAGCAAAATCTTGTTGGAAGCACACTGGATAAAGTGAGAAGAAGAGCTGTCTAGGCTGTCACAGAAATGAGGATCTCCAGATTCTATCCACTTTATCCCAACAACAGTTTCTGAGGCCACTCCCTAAATTAAGTTTGAAAATCAAGCATTTACTACATTTTCATTTTACAGATGGGAACACTGAGGTACAAAAAAGGAAACACCTTTCTCACAATCATAGAACTCATCAGTAAAAAAACCAGGCCTAAACCAAGAACTCCTGGCTTCTAATTCACTGCCTGGTTTGCTTCACCATAACATAGAACATCAGTCATTGTGTCTTCCTAATGTGTACTAGTCCTAAAATCAGTCCCCTGGTGAGTTGTAGACATTTCCAGATGTACTTGATGCTAGCATTCCAGAAAGCTGTAAGAAGCAAACAGAAGCCAAACCCAATCCAGGTCTTCATAAATATATGAATAACCACATCCCACTTATATAGATTCAAAATCTCTATGTACCCAACACACTTGAAAGTCAGAGGAATAGAAACTATAAGCATGCACTTCTGCGCCCCCTAGCAGAAACATTCAGTTACTCACCCACTGTAAGAACCGCTGAAAGGAATTTAGATTCTGTCTGGGGGTCTGACGGGTTCTCTGATATCACCTGCACATTTGAAATGAAGGGCACCTGAAGGAGCTCAACATGTGCCAAGCTTTCCTAGAGTGTCTAATACGGACGTTTCTCTCCTGTTTTGTATCTTATTATTTTATCCTACTTACAGTTTGGTTTTAGGGACAGTGATTACCTAAACCCAAGCAAATGAATTAATCTAATATAATACATTTACTTGGGAGACCCAAAAGAAAAGCATTTTCTCCCCCCTTTGTCCAGCAGGTTACATATTGCTACCTGGAAGAGTAATTTGTGACTCCTAAAAAGGGATGCTCTTACTGGCTACTCGTGACAGACAAATTGCATTTGTCTCTTTGTATGTATTTTTCTATTAATAAAATTGACATCAAAATATGCTCCCCTCAGAAATGGAAATCTGCCTTTACATTTATTTAGCCATCTTTCATGATTTTTCTTCCAGGAACCCGTCTATACGTAGCAAATTTTGTTACTTTGACTAGCCTGCTGCTCTCTGTCAACCACCGTATGTATCTTTTAATTAAGTAGAAAAGAGATCTTAAAGCTCACATAAGCCCAGGAAACTCTATTTCTGGCTGACAGCAATGTCTCCTCATTTGCTAGCAAAAGCACAGATTGACAGAATAGAATAGATCAAGAAAATTGATCGTTACTCATATGTTGGATTGAGTCAATATATGTAAATCCATCCCTGTTGCTGGCAGGCCCTGAGATGCCTGCCATGCAGAACAGACATAGTTACAGGCTGTTTTCTAGTCCAAATGCCAGCCTTTTGCTTTAATGCAGCAAAACTACAGTTATGTGCTCGGAAAGCTCTTTTGTATTCATAACAACTGCAGTTTGAATGTGGTTCAGGACAGAGAAACTATATTTACGAGCCACCATCTCTTCCGAGTCAATACAATTTGCAGTAAATACAGTTTAAGTTAGAGCGATGGTATAGATGCTCTGGGAATTTTCTTTGTGGTTTTACTACATTTTTTAGAAGTATTTTAAATGTGCACTGCTTTCAAGTTCATTTCTTTAAAGTGAACAGCCTCACATGGTTGTTGTGAAGATCAAGTGAAATAATAGATATAAAAAAGCCTTTGAAAAAATTAAAAGCATTATGCAAATGGGAGCTGATTATTATTTTTTTGTCTCAAGGTCCTTTTACTTAAGGGCAATGCTCTTGAGTTATCCCAAGGCCTGTTTTAATCTTGATTTAAAATAGCTGAGTATTCAAAGCAGCAGTGCCTGAAACAGTAGGCCTAGGAATGTAAAATACGCATTATGTATTTAGATATCCCTTAATATCTTTTCAGAGAGGAATGATTGTGAGCCTCATAGTATCAAAGAAGAGTCATGTTTCTTTCCTCAGGAGTAGGATTCAATGGTATGTGAATTTGAGTCTTTCAAAGTTCTGAGCATTACTACCTTCTTTCCTCAGCAAACTAACCCATTCAAAAACTAAAGACGGGATCCTTTCCATGCTGTGAATTGCAGGAGGACCACAATTCATAAACAAATATATGTAAACCATCATTCAGGTTGATTTAGCACTCCCATAATATACAACAGCAATCACGGGGAAAGTCCCTCTGAAAACAGTAGCGTCTGAGTAACAGGGTCTGGGGCCTGCTGTAACTTCATGAGAGATGTCACAGACAGAGCCCATCAATTTTTTTCCACCTATTTTCTAGTTACTTCAAACAACAAAGTGTCTCTCTTTCAATTCCTCTCACCCTAGACGTGGTAAGTGCCTCAGTTACCCAGGGCAAGTGGCCAGAAAAGTTTGCAGGGACAGAATTACATGTGAGAGTAGGAAGATATTTTAAAGATCTCCTATCTCAAGTCCTCTCCTTACATATATGGTTGTCTGCCATCATTTTTTCTCCCTTCTATTGTTAATGTCTCCGTTCTATTCCTGCCTCTTCTATTCCACCCCTGCCTATGAATCTCCCCAGTTCTTAACTTTGCGGGCCTTTTTGGTCCTCTCCTAGGCCCCTCTGCTGCCCCTACTAAATGTCGTGAAAGAGTTTACCGCTTTCACTTCCACCTCATGCTCGCTGGTGGAATTATTTTCAGTATAATTTATTCCATTGTCTTGCTGCTGCTTTCTCAGAAATCATCACCAACTTCCAAGCCTGATAATAATCACTAAGCCCAGTGGTATTCTCTCATTTGGTAGTATTCTACTTTATCTCTCTGTGCCTATGACACTCGAGATCACACCCTTCATTTTGAATTTCACTCATCCACTTGGCTTTGGTGACTTTACCTCTCCATCTCCTCTTCACTCTCTGCACGTAACCACTCCCTACGTTGATGATCTCATCTGCCTTCCCTTCTTTCATTATGGCTTTGTATGTTTTGGATTGCTATAACAGAAAACCTCAGACAGGGTAATTTGATAAGAACGGAGATTTATTTCTTAGTCTAGAGGCTGGGAAACCCAAAGTTGAGGATCCCGGGTCTATGATGGCCTTTTTGCTGTATCATTCTTGAACAGAAGGTCGAGAGAGTATGAACGGGAGAGCTGGAGACAAAACTCACAGCCTCAAGCCCCTTTATAATTGGCACTAATCCATTCATGGAGCCCTCATGACCTAGAAACCTCCCATTAGGCTTCATCTTTCAACACTACTGCATTGGGGATTAAGTTTCCAACACATGCTTTTAAAGGACCTATTCAAACCTTAGTACATGGTGATCTCTTTCTCAGTGGATTCTGAGGTAGCAGGGGCCTCTGCTATCTGAGTAGTCAAGTCTCCAAGCTACCCTTCTAGTGTTGACCTTTTCAGCATGTAACAGATGTGCTTTTCTCATTGTCTGGCAAACATAACTCTCCTCAATTTAATGTACCCAAAACTCAAATAATCTTACTCCCATAAGACTGATCCTTTTCTAAATTGTCATTTTTCTTTCATTCTCTATCACTTCTCCCCTAATAACCCAATCTGGAAACTTTGAATATTCTTGACATTCTTTCTCTTCTTTCCATACTTCAGCTATGTCTCCTTAATATTTTCTTAGAATAACCAGGTATAGTGGCTCACACCTATAATCCCAGCACTTTGGGAGGCCAAGACAAGAGAATTGCATGAGTCCAGGGGTGTGAGACCAGCCTGGGCAACTTGGTAAGACCTTGTCTCTACAATAAATGAAAAAATTAGCCGGGCACAGTGGCATGCACTGTAGTTCCAGCTATGTGAAAGACTGAAACAGAAGGATCATCTGAGTCCGATGGTCCTAAACCGAGGCTGCAGTGGCTGTGGGTGTGCCATTGTACTCCAAGCTGGGCGACAGTATCAGACTTCTACTAAAAAATAAAAAATAAAACTTGTAAAAAACATATTTTCTCAGAATAAAATAATATAGATGATGGTATCAAATACTACCTACTTACCTGAACTTGCAAGTATCATTGTTTTTTTATTTTCAAAGATATACAAAATAAGAGAAAATCGGGACATGAACATCTATATATCCACAGCCCAGCTTCAACAATTATTACCTCAAGGACTTTCTCCTTTCCCCCATATTTCCACCACAAAAAAACATGAAATGTTTTGAAGTCAAAGTCAGATATCATATGATTTTTATCTGCAAATACTCTAGTATGTATGATGGTTAATTTTATGTGTCAATTTGACTGGCCCAAGGGATGCCCAGATAACAGGGTGTGTATGTTAGAGTTTCCAGAAGAGATTAACATTTGATTCTGTAGACAGAGTAAAGCAAATGCGCCTCACTATTCAATGTGCTGAGGCATTGAAAACAATAAAAAGTAGAGAAAGAGTGGATTTGTTCTCTGACTGACTGAACTGGAATATAGATCTTCTCCTGTCCTCAGTACACCTGACTCTCAGACCTTTAGACTTGAACTGAATCTACATTATCAGCTCTCTGACTCTGAGGTTTTAAACTATAACACCTGAGCCTATACATGAACTATAGTTTTATTGAGTCTCCAACTTGAAGAAGAAAGACCCTGGAACTTCTCAGCATTCATAATTGTGTGGGTCTAAGGTTCTTAGAAATCTGCAGAACCTTAACTAATATGATATCTCTAAGAGACTAAGACTCTTCAAAACAGACCATTCTATAAACCACCTAAAAAACACAGTGATTTGTTAAATTTGTATCTAACTAGCAGTTTTTCTATTTTCAGATTGCTTTAAAATTTTTGGGGGGGGCAGATTCAAACAGGATTTCTTCTGTCATTCATTTGATGTACACCTTACATCTGTTTTAATCAATAGGTTCCCTTCATTCTTTTATTTTTGTGAATCCTTTTTGGTACTATTGAAGAAACTGGGCGATTTGTTCTATAGAGTTTTCTTCAATTCGTATTTTACTTATTGCATCCCTTTGGTATGGTTGAATATCCTCCTCTATTTCTTGTGACAATTTACAAATTGGAAGGGTTCTATCTAGAAGTATGACAAGATGTTTTGGTAAGAACATGTCACAGGTGTTCTTACATACCTCCATTGGAAAGAACATAGTATCTCATCGTCTTGCTTTTTGTGATGTTAGCAGCCACAGATGATTGACTAGACTCATCAATCCACTAAGTGTTGTAAAATAGTGATATTCTAATTATTTCATATCTCCTTAGTATATTAGCTAAAGTATTTCTGTAAAGAGAAGTTTTGCTTCACCAACTAGCTGGTTACCCTAAGATCCAAGTCATATAGGAATGATAGAATAGCTTGATTGTTTCCCTTTATTTATTGGTTTACAACATAATGAATTTGTTTTCTAGCTTTCTTCAAAACTGAACAAAGTGTGTGTGTGTGTGCATGTGTGTGCATGTGTGTGTGTGTGTGTGTGTGTGTGTGTGTGTGTGTGTGTAAAACTATGAACCATGAAATTAATCTGATGTGCTTGAATCCATTATAATTATCCTCTTTGGGATAATGATCCCATGTTTAACCATTGTGAGCTTCTTGTTAGCTGCTGGGTCTTTTTGACACAACTTTAGTTATATTTGAAAGTTTCCTTGCTCTCTAGTATGTTGTAGGCTTATCAAACACATTTACTGCCTCAGACTTGGAACTATCCACATCCAAGGAGTGGGAAATAGTATTACAAGACTACAACTTGCATGCCAGATGCGCTTATTATAAATAATTTGATCACTGTTTTTAGGCCTTTTCACTGGGCAAAACTAGAATCCAACTTTTGTATAATATCCCCATTCTCACATTTAGAATAGCCATGCTATCTATGTTGTCAGAGTATGTAGATATCACGTACTAGATTGTCTTCTTTATAGTGATATTTATGTTCTTAATTGTATAGATGAGTCGATATTTATATTCTCTATCCATGGTAAATTTGATTGTCTGAAGCCCATTTTTAGTACAAGAATCGTTTTTGTAATTTTCAATCTCTTGTGGAACAATACTTTTGTAAAATATGATGAAAATAAATTACTAGAGAAATGATTCATGCACTTGGATGTCATGGTAATGTCAAATTGCCATAAAGGTTTCAAAATACTTACTCTTAAATTCCATTCCTGTTTCACTGTGGTTTGGTAGACTCCTTAGGAAGGGCACATGAGAACAACATTCTCTGTGCTTTGCATGTTTGCATCAGTTGACCACAGGCTTCTTGTACTTAAAGGTCAGTTTGGCTGGACATAAGATTTTTGGCCCACATTTTCTCTCCTTGGGTATCTTAATATGCTACTATAACTTATTTGGTCCTTAAAGAGGGCTGCTGAAAATTATGATGACAGTCTATTTTTTTCCTATGACTTTTTGTGGTGGAAAGTCCAAAGAATGTTTTCTTTAAAGAATGGCATTGGTCATTATGGGTCAATTTTCAATATGTAATTTCAATTTTTTTATTTTTAAGGAAAGTTTTCAAATGTCAAGTCTCTTCAGGGACTCCTGTTACATGCAATCCCAAAATTTGTCATGCCATGGAAATGTAGCCATTTGGTGAAACAAAAGGACTCTTTCTCAGAATAATATTTTTAGATGTATAAAATTGAATCGTTATTATTTTCAAGATAATTAATTATACTGAAATATAGTTGTCAAAATAATTTAAAATTGTGTTGCAGTAATATAATTATCTCTTTCTTTAATATATTAAATAATAAATACAGACTTTAAGTAAGAAGATCTAAATATAGTTAAGAACTATAAGTTTGAAAAAATGAGGAATATAAATAAAACTTGGAGATATTTTTCAAAACTGTAATTTGACATTGTGATTGTTTTGGGTCATAAAGGCATAAATACTTTAAATAATACTGTGGTTTCATGCATACATTGATAATTATAGAAAAATGTTAAATTTCAGCTAGAGATGAGTGAAAATAAAGACATAGTTTACTTCTACACCAAATTCAATGGACCACTTGAATTTTATCCATAGACTATGAAGTCTACGGGCCCTAGGTAAGGAACCCCTGTATTAGATATACGTTGAATCTTCTAAACTATCCCTGTCTCTCACTTTTTTAAAAAAACATTTTGCTCATATCACTTTTTACTTTAAAAATTTGCTTGCTTTCCATGTTCTGTTTCTCTCATTGCATTATTCTATTTACTTGTTTTAGTGTTCGTCTGGGTTCAGCTTCTTGAGGGAAGTGATTTTATTTATTTCTAGTTTTTTTTTTTTTGCAACTTATGTAAGCTCTTATTTTAAATCTTCCTTAATCACCTCATTTCTGGGTTTTTTCTGTTTGTGATTTTTTTGTCACAGTTTCTACCATTGGCTTGGTTTATTTTAGCTCACTTTGAAATACTGGGTTTCAGTTTTCATCTGTTTCACAGGCATGTTTTTCCACGTGCCTCCCAGGTCATAGGGAATTCATCCTGCTACTCCTTTTCCTTATTTGACTGCATACTTTTGCCTTTGCTCATATGTAAATAAATGAGTTTTTGTGTACTTTTAGGAGAGAGTAGAGGGCAAAATAATTTTTTTTAAGATGCATGACTCTGGGACTCCCTTTTTTGTTTTGTTTTATTTTGATCTCAAAGTAATTTAAAGATATACTAGTTTGTATTTTCTGTGATGTCCCTCTTCTATTCCCTAACATCATATTAATCTGTATTTTTTTTTTTCTTTCTTTTCTTTCTTCTTTCTTCTTTCTTTCTTTCTTTCTTTCTTTTTTCTTTTTTCTTTTTTTTTTTTTTTTTTGCTCCTTTTGTCTCTGTCCTGCTCAATGTGGAATCTCTTCTCAACAGTTTGTCCTGGAAGAAAAGGTTGACTTGTTATTATCAACATCTCTGAGGACCCAGACTGCTACTTCAGCACCATTAGATCTCATCAAATGTATGAGTGAGCTTACTGTCACCCGGGGTTCAGACCCTGCAACACTCCCATTCAATTCAGCCACATTTTCCAGAGTGTGCCTGCTATGGATACAGGAGTACTCTGGTACCCAGAACCCACAAAATCCATATTGCCTTTCCTTTCCTTCATTCTACAAAGATGTCAATATTGTACATGTCTTATGGCTCTCGGGACTTTTTTTTCTAACTCATTCATATTTTGGAATTTGTGGACATACTTTGAACACTTAGTGATGGATAAAGATAGATAGATGGACAGGGAAGTAGGAGGAGAGAGATAGAGGGAGGGGGATAGATTTATATCATGGCTGCTCTATTGGTTTCATATAATGCAGTGATTCTGAACTGGGTATGACTTTGTCCCCCAGATGAATTAGCCAACATCTAGATGCAGTTTTGGATTTCACAAGCTGGGGGTGGGGCGTGGTATTAGCATCTACTAGAGAGATGTCAGTGTTGCTGATAAACATGCACAGGGCAATTTCTCATAACTAAGAATTACCCAGTCCAAATTGCCAATAGTGGCGAGGTTGATAAACCCTAGTCTATGGGAATTTGGGGATAATAAAAAGCTAAGCCACAGCTAATATCTTCTCGGCTGCCTCCCAACTTCCTCATCAGTTCTCCATCTAAGAAAGCTAATCACTTATATCCCCTGCTATCAACCCCCTTGTTCAGGCTCACGTTTTCTTTGACCTGAGCTACTGTGGTTGTGGCCTGAAGCCTGAAGCCTGAAGTCATTCTCCCCCCTTCCTCCTGTTAAATCATCCTACACATATGCCAGAGTAATTATCCCAAAGCATAGCTCACATCATGCCAAACATCTCCTCAAAGAGATTCAGTGACTTGCCAGTACCTTGTAAATAAAGTTTGATCTCATCTGGTAATTTGAAGTTTTCTATGCTCTGGTCCTAAGTTTTCTTCCTGAATTTTACTCCCTCTACTCCACTACACATAACTAGCAAGGCAGCCAAGTGGGACTTTCCACCAGTTATACACTCTTCTTCTTCCTCAATTCTTTGTTAGACCACTCCCTCAATGTGTAAGGCCTTACCATTCCTCCAGCCCCAACTTAAAGCTCTCTTCGATGAAGACTTCCTCTTGACCTCTATTCCTCTTCTTTTTCCCCTGCATGCTTTAGCCAAAAATACCCTCTCCTTCTTTTGATTAGCATTTTGAATATCCTTGCCTAACTGCATTTAAGTGTTGTGTGTGTGTGTGTGTGTGTGTGTGTGTGTGCATATATAGAGCCAGAGCGGAAACCACGAGATCGCTGAGTATGTGATAATGAGGAGGAGGGCCAGGGTATTCATGAGAACCAAATAGCACGGAAGAATGTTGCCATTTTCACAATTTGACCATAGGCCAGGCTCTTCTCTCTTTCCTTCTAGTCATTGCTTCATTTTCCAGCTTCTCCTGCAATGCAACTGATCACAAGCCTTGTGCTTTCAAAAGTTTTCTGGCAGTAAATAGAAATTCACAACATGTTTTATTGTCACTTTTTAGAACAAGAAAGACACTCTGTGCCTTTAAGTAGGAAGAGTTGTATATGGATCATATTGACACAGTTAATATGTGGAGATGGCAATAGAATGTGACTTTTATGAGTATTACATGTAGAATACAGCAGGCACCAAACCATTTGGAAATAAAAATGTTCAGAATCTATACCAATGCGACAGGTTGTTTGACCCTATGGTTTTAATCACATTATTTCAAAATATTCAAGATCATTCCTATTTTTCCCTTGAGGATTGAAATTATACACTGAAATCTAGACATTGTCATGTCTCTGAATACTAAATACCAATTAATGGAGTGAAATGTGAATGATGAGCTTCTTACTCATTTGGTTTTTCCTGCCGTGAACAATGATTTGGGCTAAGCTTCTACAATTCTGTTTTAATTTCTTAGCAATTTTCTTCTCAGGAATTCCCAGGTACCTTATACTCTCACTTGTTATCACAGCCAGAGAACAGGCCTGGTGCGGCAGAGACAGGTTTCGTACTACTGTCTTTAAGTTTGTGCCATGCTGAACCCATCATTTCATGATGTTCCTGGCAATTTTCAGAAGTGGAACCCACACTGATAGACTCAACATATGCAGCATTCCACTCTCTAGCAAGTAGTAGTTGTACTTTCCTCATTTTGTAGACAGAGACAGAACTGTAGATCAGACTATTGCTCATCAAATATGTGTTGCCTCCCCCATTCCCAGTTTCCTGGGAGGAATATAGTTCCCTGTCCCTTTGATGCTGAGCTTGGCCCTGTCTTGCTTTGGCTTTGTGGTGAGCTGAGTGCAATGCCCTGCCTCTTGATTTGGGTTTGGTCCGTCCATGTGATTTGCTTCTTCCAATGTGTTGAACAGGCTGTTCAATGTGTTGAACAGGCTTGCATGTTTCCATAGGTAAAACATGTCTAGGGAACCTCTTGTTTAAGGACAAGGAGATACTGAAACAAACTTTGCTCCAACCTCTATCTAGGAGGCAAATCAGCTGAATCTCAACAGGTCCACAAATATGTGAGAAATAAAAGTTTATTGTGTGCCAGGAATATAATTTTGGTGATGGCTAGGGAAGGCCAACCATAATGTGCTAAAGTCCTCATCACCTGAAACTACCTACTGCAATTATTGCCCATTTGGCCTCTCTGAATTTAGCCTCCACCACCTCCAATCTATTGCCCAACACTGCCACTTTCAGCCTCCAAAATCTCTCCTTTCATCATGTCACTTTCTGAATGAAGTTATGGAGATTTTTGTAATTAAGAGGGGGTTTTGCAATGTCTTCTGGAAAATGAATATTTTCTATATGATAAAAAATACTCCTTACTAAAAGGATCTGTAATTTTATTTATTTGAAAAACACAGGGTTAAACAAATGCTAATAAGTTTTTGTTATGTGGTGTGGTTTTATTTTCCTTTAGCTATAGAACTTCTCAGAGCCTTTAATGTATACATGTCCCTTGGAGGAAGCATAGGAGCCATCATTTTTGAACTTATTGACCCCGGAATTCTTTTTACCAGATCACAAATTGAGATCTTAAGAGTCCCTGGATTTCTACAGTACACAGTTTGGAAAATGGTAGTTTATATTATAAAACCAAAAACATAATGTGATATTCAAGACTTCCACAATGTGGCCCAGATCTACATTTTAAATCATACTTTTGCAACATTTTTTAGTTTTCAATTGTAAAAAATAGCATAATTTCATAATCAAAATTTTGAAAATATAGAAAAATAAAATAAAGCAAAGAAATTATATACATCATTCAGATATAACCAGTATTTTATTTCTTTTTTACTTCCTTGCAGGCTTCATATTATAAATATTTTATATGCTTGTAATCATATAGCACATTAAAATTGGAAACATAGACTTTATTTTATAATTATAAAATATATATTATAACAAAATGTATTAATAATATCTTATTTCATTTTTACTATGACATAGTTCACGCACAAAAAAATTATACTTACCATAAGCTTTGCCAAATAGTAACATATTCATATACATTTCTTGATATTTATGTTTTTCCAAGAAAAAAATATTGCAGAACTGCCAACGTTTGTGCTACCCTTCTCCAATTTCAACTCTCTTCCTTTCCTCACCAGAGGAATTTATCATTTTCTTACATGCTTTTATAGTTTTACAACAACTGTTTGTATCCATACACAAAATAAGAATTGATTTTTAATGTTTTAAAACTTATAAAATTGGAATTGTGCTATAAATAATCCATTTGTATTTTCCTCTCATTATGTTTTTTAAATTTTTCCACATTGTTATATGCAGCTCATGTTTGGTCATGGTAACTACAGTATAGAACATATCATCAACTAGGCAAAGGGCATGAACAGACATTCGTCAAAAGAAGACATATGAGCAGCTAACACACATTTCACTAATATTCAGAGAAGTGCAAATTAAAACCACAATGAGATAGCATCTTACACTAGTCAGAGTAGTTATTACTAAAAAGTCAAAAATAACTGACGTTGGCATGGATGCAGAAAAAAGAGTACACTTGTACACTGTTGGTGGGAATGTAAACTAGTTCAGTTCTCATGGAAAGCAATATGGTGATTTCTCAAAGTCTGAAAAATGAACTGTTAAGCACAGCAATTACACTACTGGGTATCTACTCAAAAGAAAAGAAATTCATAAACAAAAAAGATACCTGCACTCGTACATTTACTGCAGCACAGTTCACATTAGCAGTCATGAAATCAACCTATGTGTCTGTCAAGAAAATGTGGTATATATACACCATGATATACTTACTACACAGCCATAAAAAAGGAAATATGTTCTTTGTAGCAACATTGATGTAGCTAGAGGCCATTATCTTAAGTGAAATAACTCAGAGACAGAAAATCAGATACTGCATGTTCTCACTTATAAGTGGGAACTAAACAAAGGGCACACATAGACATAAAGATGAAAATAATAAACATGGGGGACTCCAAAAGGGAGGAAGTTTGGAGTGGGGTGAGGGTTGAAAAATTATCTATTGGGTACAATGATCACCATCTAGGTGATCTGCATACTAGAAGCTCAAAACCCCTCAATATACAATATGTCCAAATAACAAACAGGCACACGTTCCCCTTGAATCTAAAACAAAATAAAAATTTTAAAACGTAATAAAATATATGTTTAAATATACATAAAAAGAATACACGCAAACAGTATTTATTTATTTTTGTTGATGGATGTTATATCCACTTTTTGTCATTATAAGCAATGCTGCAGTGATCTAAAATTACAATTGCCAGCTTATGGATATGTACATTGTCAACTCTCCTAGATATTGCAATGTTTACCTCCAAAGTGGTTGTGCTAATGTGTATTCTCACGTGTAGAATATGAGAGCACCTATGACTTCCCGCCCTCACCATTACAGGTATAACCAAACTTAAATTATTGCTCACTTTGATGGGGATGAAAAGATATATTATTGTGATTTTATTTTAAATTTCCTTTATTGCTAATGAGGCAGAGCATTTTTTCATGTTTACTGGCCAGTCAGCAAACTTTGTGAGTTGCTTATTTGGATCTTTTTAATATCATGGTTTCTTATTCAATTTCTTCCTAATTATAATAATAATACATGACCAACTGTAAGAAACTACAGCAAACTCTAAGAAAAAAAATGAAGTCACCTCGAACCTCATCACCCACTGGTTAATATTATTACCATTTAGCTGTTTTTTCCTTATAGAGCTTTAGTACCCATAATTGTTTTAAATAGCTAAAGGAAGAAGAAACTGTGAAGAAAGCCATGGTGACAAAATTTTCTACGGGGTTGTTTATAATACTTTCCAGATTTAATCCCAATGGCTGTAGTTATTCAATATGTGTTTGAAAAATACAGATCATTAGTCAAGATCTTTGACACTGAAAATGGCAGAACATAGTTCTTTGCAACTTTGCTTTTATGTAGAACAAAAGCAAATCTTTTGTTTCATCATTTTCCAGGTTCTCTGACCCAATGTTGTACATAGGTCATCCATTGTTAACAAGCACTTACAGATAACAGTACTGTGAATTCTTGCAAGGGGTTTTATCTGAAAGAAAGTACAGCCGGGCTCGGTGGCTCAGCCTGTAATCCCGCGCCTTTGGGAGGCTGAGGTGAATGGATTGCCTGAGCCCGCGGGGTTCGAGACCCGCCTGGGCAGCAAGACTTCATCTCTACAATAAAAATCAAAAAATCAGTCGGGCGTGGTAGCGCATGCCTGTAATTCCGGCTACTTGGAAGGCTGAGGCGGAAGGATCGCCGGAGCCCAGCAGGTCGAGGCTGCGGTGGCCGGGAGCGGCCAGTGCACTCCAGTCTGGGCAGCAGAGTGAGACTCCAACTCAAAAAAAAAAAAAAAAGAAAAGAAAGAAAGTACAGTGGGGTAAATGATACAGCTCAAGAGTTACATCTGGTGCTGCAAAGGTGTCAAAAGTAAAAGAATACAGGAACACTGCAAAGTTAAGCCTAGTTTCATAATCCGGTTAGGCTTTGAATTACAAAATCCAGTTTGTGGGCTTAGGATGCAAAGTTTGACTTAATCATCACAGTGCCCAGAATTTTTCTGTTTATTCATCATTTTTATCTCTTGGGTGTTTATAGTATAATTTACATAATGTTTCTAAATAATAGAAGGCTCATATCAGTGAGTCGTTTCTAAGTCTTTGAATAATGGTCAAGGTCTTTCTGTTGCTGTCACATGTAAAACACAGTCTGAATGGTCTTAAAATGCTTGGGTTACAAACTTGTCTACCAGAAACATGAAGATTTTTCTCAAATTCTAACTTTGCTGTTACAGAAAGTTTAAGGTCAACTTTTGTAGGCAACATTTTTTTTTTTTTTTTTTTTTGCCTGGGCAAATGCAGGATTTATTTTTATTCTTCTAATTCAAACATTTTGGCCAGTCATGTTCAAATGTGGTTCTCTTCGCTTTGATTTTTTTTTTTTCTAGCATACAGCGAATCTTTCTGTTCTGGATACTTAAGTTTTTGTATGACTCAGAGAAGTTGCGTTTTACTTAACATATGTCTTTGATTATTGCTTCATCTTCGGTTGCTCTGTTTTTCCCCCTTGAATATGTAAAGTTATTAGCTTTCTTCTCCATTCTCTCTGTCTTGTATAGCTACCATCTCTTCTTTCATCATTTTCATCTTTTTTATGTTTTTCTCTGCACCTTACAAGAGTTCTAGAACTTGTCCAATGCATCATTGATTTGCTTTTCTATAGTGTCTGTTCTCTGCTGCTATTCATTTTTATACTGCTATTTCATTTTTGGTGTTCTTGAAGTCCTTTTTAACTCAAGAATCTTCCTTCTCTTCTCATCCAATGTCTTTTATTATGACTTTCCGTGCTTCACAAATATTGATTGTCTTTCATTCCATTTCCAATACCCAATATTATAAATTACTCTTTTGTTTCCTGGAACAAAACATTTTCTGAGACTTGATCCTCCTATAAGTTTTCAGGTTAATGCTCTATCTGTTGTGTACAGTATTTTTCATATTCCTCTGTATTTAATTTTATTTTTCTACTTACTTTTCCTTCAACAAAAAAAGACCTCTGTAGATTTCTTTCCTCAATAGACAAAGTATGTGAATTGCCTTCAGTCTTCTTCTTTGTGGAGAGGTATACAAGTTGATTTTCCTTCTTATATCATAGCTGAAATATTCTGTGTCAGGCACAACTCCTAATCTTAACCCTCAAAGTCCTGTCAGCTTTCATCTAGAGTGATCCTGCTAGCTGTGAAGGAAAATTTTCCTATCCCCCACTGCTTGGTATTCTGAATCTTTGATCATAGTCTTACTATTCTAAGACCTAGTCTCTTTGTCCAGATATCCAACTGGATGATGAGATGCACAGGGTGAACCAATAGTCAGAATTTCATTTTGATTATTTTGGTGGCTAAAGTCCTGCAAATCACTGAAATGTATTTTAAGTGTTTACTTTGATATTTTTAAAACTGAAATTTTGCTTAGTAAGAAGCTTTAAGTACATATGTACTAAAAGTGTGTGTCGTTGACTGATAGGTAGAGACGATTTGCTATTCAACCTGATGTTCCCTGGCTTCACCCTATACCCTCCTTCCAAAAATTCATGCCTACTCCCTAGAAATTAATTTACTCTTATTTATTGCTCATAAAGCAACAATACTTCAGTCATTGTTTTTCAATACTGTGTGGAGGACGTAGAAGTACAAATATAATCTCCTTTCTATGTCTCAGCTAGGTCTCCTTACATGTCCCTGGCCTACTCTTAAAGGTATAAGGAGTGAATAAAATACAACTGTGTTGTGTCAGTCAGGGTTCTTTGGTGCAATCAACAGAAATGGACTTGGGCTAATTTAAGCCAGAGGAAACATACTGAAAGCATACTGGGAGCTTAGAGAGTTAACAGGTAACCTGGAGACTGAAATAGAAAAAATGAAAACCAGGAAACCTGGAATTAAGAACTGCAGGAACTAGAGGAATGAACCCATAGCAGGAACAGTCAGACCACCCTCCAGGGTGATGAAACTTTGACCATGCACTGTCTGCTTGTTACTTTGTTCAAGATTCAAATTCCAGGGAATGAGTGTCCAGTTGGCTTTAGATCACAGGGTGACTCCTGGGACAACAGAGCTCCAGATTAGGACTCCTGGGACAACAGGGCTCCAGATTAGGATCTCACCAAGAAGCAAAGAGGTAACTCTTCAGCAGAAACTAAGGTGCTGATTAGAAATAGCAACAGAACCTGGGAAACCAAATCCTGCCAACTACGTGTGAGCATTAGCCTATACCTTCAGATTTTTATCCACACCATCTTGCATCAATTTCTTCTTACATTTTACTTAATTAGGTGAATTCTCATTGACTTTGTACCTCAAAATTGGTCATCAGTTTAGAGTTCCTGGTTTAGGATAGCTTGTTTAATAAGATCAGATCTTAGCAGGTAAGAGAAGAGGTTTTAGAATCAGATAAATCCGAATCTGCTACTCAAGTCATTAGCTATGCAATCTTGAACAAATCACTCAACTTTTCTGAGCCTTAGTTTCCTGATTTATCATGATTTTTTAGAGAAGTCAATGGGGTTAGATGTGTAGAGTTCTTAGAAAATGCTCAATAAATGATAGGTTGTGATATTATGGTTATAGCTGTGGAAATTATTGCTATTATTTGTAACAATAGACTAATTTGCATTACCCTGTTATTTTTCACCTCAATGCCAAATATAATTTCTTAAATTTATCCTCTGCTACCCTCAACCCTGAACAAAGCGATGAGAGAATCCCAACGATCCTTTCCCAACCATTCAAATCTTACCCCAGTGGGTAATAAACCAAGCCAGACTTTGCCTACTAAAGGAAAGGCATCAGTCTTTAAGGGATTTTGAAAAGAGCCGAAGCAATTATGGACCTATCATCTAGTGATCTGATAAAAAGGCCTTCCATAAATGTCTAGAACACAGATTATAATTCTGCCTGGGTAAGGTTTAGTGTATTGTACTTAGAATATCCACTGACACACCACATTGTGCACATTTGATCAGGTGTCCTATTATGACTACAGGCAACATTCAAGACCAGTTTCAAGCATCCATGGGAAGATGCACTTAGAGTTGGCTCATTGAAAAGACAAGTAGAAGAGCCTTGTCACTACCAAAGAGAATAAAAGTCCCTTACCTGCTGAGTGTTCAGCCAGACAAGGGATTACAGAGCTGAGTGTCAGGTGTTTTAAATCTTGGAATATTCATCATGGGCCTGGTTTGTGGCAAAGATCAGGACCATCGCAACTAAATGTGCACAAATCTGGTATAATCACCATCACAAAAAAAAAATTTGACTTCTAGTATTTTTGTTACTATTTTAAATGTTGCCCATTTAATCATACTCAGTGATCTATCACAGAAACAAAGAAGAGAGCATTATATGTTCTCACTCATAAGCAGACTTTGACAAGTATCATAATACTATAAGAAAGGGATTGGCAGTAGTGGGGAACTGCCAGGTGAGTGGGGAGCACACCTCATCAACAAGGGTACCTGCATAATGAATATTTGTATACTTAATCCTGAATTGTACCCCACATCTTCAAAATAAAAAATTAAAATAAGTAAATAAACACTGCCCATTTAATTTCCTAACCATGTTCACCATTTGTATATACGTCAGGTCTGGTTCAGAAACTTATTTCTAAGGAAAGGGACTACAAGTCTTTTCAAACATTAATATGTTTTTGAATTATTTATGGATCTTTCTAAAATGCAGATTCAGATTCAGTAGGTCTGGGTTGGGGCCTGAGCTTCTGCATTTCTAAAAAGCTCCAATGTGATGCTAAGGCTACTATCCATATATCAGACTTTGAGTAGCAAAGCTAAAGAGTATAACAATGATTTTCTCACTTCCAAGTTTCATGTAAGAAAAATGCTCCTGACTTAACTCTCATGACCTCTCATATATAACTTGCAAATAGTAAAAGGTGATGCCTGTCTACTGCCTTGGCACATTTTCCACTGCCATGGCAATGAAAAAGAAGAAAGCCAATAATCTAGGATAGTTATATCTTTAGTTTGCATAGGCATCACCCAAGAGCATGTTTAAAATGTAGATTATCTGCACTTCTCTTCTATACTTGGTTTAATGTTGCCTGAAATTTACATTTTTAATATGCAGTCTTGGTAATTCTGATGCAGATGGTTCTGGGACCACTCCTTTTAGAAATATTGACAAAGTTTTTATATGGGTATTGCTACCAGGTGTAGTACAGAGTATAGCAGCATAGAGACCCCAAAACACAATGGTTTAAATAAGTTAGATGTTGATTTCTCATTCACCTATCAGTCCAATGATAAGAATTTCAAGCAGCTATAACAGCTCTGTGCAACGATGTTATCATGACCCAGGTTCCTGATATTTTGCTGCTCTGTCATCTCCTAGGATGTTGCCCTTGACTTCTTGTTCAAATGTGAGTCACTGCCACATCTGTAAAGCCTGGCTCATAGGAAGGAAGAAGGAGAAAACTTGAAGTGTCAGCTATTTTTAAAAATTTGTTCTTGGTAGCCTGTTTATACTATATCAAAATGTACTTTGCATATAAGAAACTGCATCTATTACAGTATGCAATTGGGAAAGTTTTGCCATGTGCGTACCAGTCTTAATGCCTGTCCATGGGTAGATGAATAAGTCATTTCACTTAAGAAATGGATGCAGACCCTATGCACATTACACACGGACGATATCATGTTACATGGCCATACCAAGATAATAAGGGAGGATAGGCACATTGTTTCAAACTGTGCACAGTGGTATCTCTAGTACTACAGAGGAGAGAGCAGACTTTGTGGGCAAACCAGCAATCCACAACTTCTAGCAACCCTTCTTCATGTCTTAAAAGGCACAATGCTTAGCTCTTCCAGAAGGCCTTTTCTGACCCACAGAGCTGAGCAAAGTATTCCTCTTCTGCCCACTGAAATCTGCTATTCCTGAATCTATCCCTGTACTTTGGACATTGAGTCATTGAAATGATCCCTTTTTGCCTTTGTCTATATGTGGTATAGGTGTCTTTTTGATAGGTGTCTATTTTAACTTTGTCCAAAAATAAAATAAAATTGAACTGGGACATTTATGAAGGTTGATAAGATTGACATTTCCTTTTTAATATTAATAATATCAATCTGTTGTTTCACAGGTGTCCACTATATGCCAAACCTTTGCACACAGCTTCTACATTGTCACTGTGATGATAGATCTCACTGAAAATTCATACTGTTCATATTCTTATTTTTTCTAAAATTTTGACAATTCTTTACTACTTGCCCTGGAATGCAATGCTTCCTATTCTTCTTTTCCAGATGCATACCATAAAACAAATACACATAGGGCATTGCTCATGTAAACTAGAAACTGACCTGATTCAAAACCAGAATCTTTTGTCCTTAAGGGAGTCCAAACTAGAATTGAAGATATGGAAAAACTGAGTACACAAATTATTGCTGGAGTCAAATAATCAGGGCACTGACTCAACAGGTCTCACATTCCTGTCTCCCAGGAAGGCAACATCTGTTTAAAAAGAGTTTGGACTGTGTGACCAAACAACTCAAGATTCTTAGACTCTGCCTTTCACATTTGTGACCTCGGGCAAGTTTACTAACTTCTCTGAGCCTGTTTCCTCATTTGTAAAATGAAGATGATACCTATCTTCTAGAGGTGTTGTGAGTATTGAACACAAACTATGTAAAGTATCTACTACAGTACCTGGTGTAGACCAGGTGTTCATTAAACATTAGTTTTCTCTATTACAGTCTAGCCTCTTCCTGGAGCACATATCATCATTTTCCTTGTCTTGGCACTCACCGAAATTTCTCGTTGTAGAAAATGAGAGCTAAGTGTGTATAAAGCAGAGTCCATTCTAAAGCTCTTTCTTAATTTAGGAGAAAAAAAGGTAAAAAGTGCTGAGCCAATATTTCTACTATTCAATCATTAAATATTAATCGATGTCAATGCATTTGAGGGAGCCTTTAGCTGTGACAGGTGAGCTGAAAGCAGAAATTCTGATTTAACGAGGCCTCCCGGCCACTTTGACAAAATGTCAGGGTGCAGGGTGCAGTGGAGAATAATTAACTGGTAAACAACCTTCTGAAAAAGATCAGTAACTATGAAATTGGGGACAAAGACAAGGCTTCTCTTCTTTTCTTTAGAACGTTTTTTCTCTTTGAGATTTTTTTCAGTCCTTTCTGAATCGACCCTGATTCGGTGCCCCCTAAGTCGGAATGCCCTTAACTGTTTTGTTTAGACTGGGCTATGAAATGATTAGGCTGTTGAAATGATGAATCAGGGAGCGCTACAGGATTTTTCACAGTCTCTGTGAACAATGCCCCATATCACACTTACACTGACAGGCTGTATTTTTATATTTGACATGTGAGAGGAACATGGAAAATAACACACTGACAGCGCCTTAGATACCAGTCATACGTCTTCCTAACACAGATTGATGGGTGGAAAAGAATATTATTTAGTGAGCCCTTCTTAAACTCTCCAAGGAAAATATATAGATCCACCAGTGGATTGACTTGAAACCCATATTAACATTCCTTACAAGCAGAAAACTGAAAAGCAGCTCCCATTCATTTCCATTTTCACACTAGCAAACAGATCAGAAAAATTAGTAGAAACTAATTCAGGACCTGTACATTGCTCACTGATGGGTCAGGGTTTGCTCCTTCCTGGTTTAGGAATAGAGCAGGTAAAATTTCTCCATCAAGGCACATTGGCCTTTCTCAATTTCAAACTGAAGGTGAAAGATAAGCTGCTAGGAAAATTGAAAATGCAGCAATAGATGCTCAGAGAACCAAGCTAAAGCAGAAAAATATATTGGGATGAAAGAGTCCTGGCTAACTGTATGATTATGGAGTGACTCAAAGAACCATGTGGGATTATGGCTGCCATATATAAAAGATATAATCATAAGAAAAGAAGTTAAAAAAATGCTCCCTGTAGTGGAAGCTATAATGTGCCAGAAAACCTCCCTCTAGGAAGGCAGGATTTATTCCTGCAGTTGCTGGGAGTGCCACTGGCCACAGCCCTCAGCTGCAGCCCTCTCCAAGAAGTGCCACTGCTATAAAGAGCTGTCTCACCAAATGGTATGCTGCCTTCACAGAGCAGCCTGCAGGCTGATCAGTGCAAAAGCATAAAGGCCTAGTCCCCGGTCCAACAAGGAACAGCTATGGAGGTTCCACTCAGCTCCAGAGCCCTGTAAGTTAGCTAAGATGTTCGTTGAGACTGCTTCAGAGCCAGGCTTCTCCCTATGCCCAATCTCGCTTCCTTCCCTTTTGTTACACAGATGTCAATCCCATGAGAATTCCCTGAAAAAATTCCTGTACACTAATCTCCATCTCAGAATTTGCATTCAGGAATAACCAGACTGCCATACCCACTTCAATTTCAACTCCCAAAATGTACCATGTAACTTAAATAGCTCCCCAAATTAAAATCCTGTGATGATCTCAGAAATATGTATGTATAATCAACAAAGCCACTTAAAAACTCAAGTCACAGCCACCTTAATTTTTAAGGCAGAAAATAAGAAACAGAGAAAGATGAGCACCATCATGTGGAAGGACTTATCACTGTACATTTTAAGTTCTTTCTTTGGTGCAACAAACTCAGTTGGTTTTTTGTTTGTTTGTATGTTTGTTTGTTTGTTTTAATAACATGCCTAAGTTGAGGCAAAGACAGGTGAAGGAAAACACCCAAGAATTCTAATACCAAATCAGGAGTAGCTGAAAGACATCTTTTTCCTGTTGTAGATGATATGGAAGGACCAAGAATCAGGTATCTGAATCATTGGTCCTTAGGATTGTAGAGTAAACTGCACTCTTGTTTCTAAGGACAAACAATATGATATGAAGATTTTTCACTAGTAGTTGATTGCAGAATGATTGCAGAATGGAGGCAAAAAGAACCGGAGATTTGTTTAGTGTGTGACAGCAAGTTCTCAGTATTGGGCTCTTATGAAGGGTATCAAGTTATTTACAGACCTATACCTCCATACTTTCCCTGGTTGTCCTCTGTTCTCTTCATGCCTCATCTGTACCAATATTATTCCTTTCCACTTTCCCCTTTTTTGGTCCTCTTACTCATCTTTTCTCCCTCTCATTACACTTGACCTTTTTATTAACTATGGCATCTCTATAGTAGTTGCATCACCAGATTGCTATTTCAGCAACAAAATACTGACTTGAAAAAAAAGGAAAAAATCTTTTCATCTGTGTGTGCAAATGCTATCCAAATATGGTGAACTAATCTATTCTGTAAAACTTAATTAAAAACAATAAAAAATGAGACAGCCCTGGAGGGAGCAGTAACTCCCTTGGCAGGACTGGCATGAGATACATTCAGTGGGGACCATTCTAAACTTAAAATTTGATTTGGTCCCATGATTTTCAGAGGACTTGATTTGGTTTTATATGCTACTAAAATGCTTTTAGGTATTTAATGGTTTACTCCAATTGGGAAAATTTTTGTTAGATTTCCTCTAAAGTTTTCCACCGGAAAGACTTGGTTCTTTATTCATGACTAGAATATTTTGTGGCTTTAGAAATAGCCACAGAAATCAAAAGTACTACTGTTGAAGTGTTCCAGATGCAAAGTATATTTTCATATATCTTATATTGCATCCCTGATTTGGAATGAGCTTGTATGACAGAATAAATATAAACAAGTCCAGAGTGGAACTAGCTTCAGAATAGATCCCCATGATGTTGTAAGTTTCTTGATTACAAAACTCTGTCTTGATAATCTTTAAAATCCGTTGTACCAAAGAGAGAAATAGAGTAGACATGCATAAATGAATGTATGGATGCATGGATGGATGGATGATGAACAAATGGATGGGTGGAAGATGGATAGATGAATGGATAGATGGATGGATGGATGAATGGATGGATGGATGGATGGATGAATGGATGGATGGATGGATGGATGGATGGATGGATGGATGGATGGATGGATGAACAGATGGAGGGAGGGAGGAAGGGAGGGAGAGAGGTAGGATGGATGAGTGGAAGGATAGATGGTTGAATGAATACATCAGGTTGAATGAATAAATCAATCAATGAATCCCAGGGGGTTGGGATATACTTGCTTATGTTCTCCCTTCTGAAATCAGAGGAAGGATGAAGCTGCTCAACTAGTCTAATTAAAGGTAGAGAAAGGGCAACTCCCTTGGGTTCCCTTCCACTGCAGGAACATTTCTGTCCTTTCAATAAATCTTGCTTTTTCAACTAAAAAAAAAGTAGAGAAAGATTGTTAAGCATGGACTCCAAGTGGAGTTTCATACTCGCCACTAAACTTTGCCAGGATAAGTACCAAATAAACATAGGATAAATTTAATTGCCACTCCATTTTGATCAAAGTTTGCCTCAATGACACTGCAGGAGGAGTATCAGTGACCATTATTTCCAACATTTTATTATGGAAAGTTGAAATGCTTTTACACAGAACACCCCAAACCTGTGGCCTAGATTTTGCCATAAATATTTCACTCTACTTGCTTTATCACATAACTCTCATCAATCAATCCATCATATTTTTGGTGCATTTCAAATCGATACCCTTCCCCCAAAATACTTCTAATACTCTGGCTATCATTAGAATTCAATATTTTTATTGAGTCTTTTTCTTTGATAAAGTGATCATTACTTGAACTTTGACAACTGAAACATCTGTACAACCCAAATTCCTATCAAGATATAGAATATTACCATCACCCCTGAAAATTTAGCAATGGAGATTTGAGAGTTTTTGAATTAGCTTATCTGCCTTTTTACCCAGAAAGATACTGGTCTGGAGATAACTTAAAAAGTTTAAAATTTTGAGAGGAAGAATTTACTCTCACAAACTGCTTCATATCTCAAGCCAATGAAGAGTTGTCTCCTTATATTTACTTAGCAAAACCCAAATTCAAAATGCATATTTGATGGCAATGGAGAGATTTATGTGGATGTACATTATCTGACGGTCCAGTAAGTTGGTAAATAGTCAGGAGAGAATAAAGCAAAATTAGAATCCTAATTTCTTATGTGTTTTTATTATTTTAGACATATTAATAATATATATACATATTTTTGTCCACATAGCAGTTTTATACTTTGAGTCTTAACACATATAATGGTTTTAGGAATTTGTGGTTGTTGTTGTTGTTTGTACTGGATGTTCCTGTGATATCACCTTTATAGAAAAAAAAATTAAAAACCAACCAATCAACCAAGGAGTCCTCAGTGAGATTGTGCATATTGCCAAGTTGAATCCAGTGCCAAGCTAAATTTCTACCACATGGTACACATAACTTGAATCTCTTCCAAATGCAGGGCTCCTTCTTAAGTAGCTGTATTGACTAATTACTTTCATCAGGATAATTGCACCTAAGGAGAGGGTACAATTATTTCTACCAAGTGGAATGTTGACATTGTTTAATGAAGAATTAATGCATGTGGTGACAAACTATGTATTTAGAGGGGAAATAAGGCAGTTACCAACAATCTGTTTCCAAGAAAGAATTTTTAAGCATTTCTCGTATACCCTTAAGTATTCAGAATGAAACCAACAGGCATTTCCACAGCACACAAGACTCAGCCCCTATCTGAGGCAGCACATGCCAATGAATTCCCATCAACCAGGCATTAATGGGCCCTATGTCACAGCTGAAGAACAGAACAGCAATTAAATTGGGCTCAACTAGTGGCCCACTCACACTAGCTTATTTCAAAGTGACTTTTTTCAGTCATTGTTCCACACAAATAGTAAACCCACAACATCCTCTTTGTGGGAGTGGCAAATTTTGGAAAATTGCAATGCAGCAGGATTATGGTTAAAATTGCCAATGTATTGACTAGGACCTCAATGGTCACTGAAGGATAATAGTCCTAAAATTAATTCTTTCATTTATTCATTAAATGCACACTAATTAAGTAATTATTATTTGAAATGTACTATGCTAATTGACATATATAAATCCAAAAGGAATCAACTATAACCCCCAAAGGCCTATTCACTCATTCACTGAATGAGGCAGGCTCTGTGGTCCCCTGCCCAAACACGCCTTCAGGACTGAGGCACACTTTCCTGGAGCTGCCAGGAGTGTAGACTGTTGATAGTTCACAGCTGAGTTCCTCTCTAGAAATTGTTCTAGGTTAAAAGAAGCTGCCTCACCAAAGATTACACATCTCTCTCTCTCTCTCTCAGAGCATCTGCCTCCAGTGACTGGTGGTGCTGAGGTACAAAGACTTTTGACTCAACTAGGACCACCGTAAAAAGCAACACAGCCCTAGATATTATCATAGGCCCAACTGAAGCCTCTCTCACAACTGTATCACAAGTTAACTTCTCCCTCTTCTCAATCTTGTGACTTTCACTCATCACAGATGTTGCCACTCAAAGTGTTCCTCTATTAACCTTCAATATGCAAATCACAATGTCTCAGAGTTTGTTTCCTGAGGAAAACAACCTGGGACAGTCCCTGCTGAAAGTGGGTCTAGGACCACAACTATAAAATAGGATTTAGGAGCTGGATCCCCCAGCTCCAAAGGTGAGAATCTCATCACTGGTATGGGATTATGATGCCATTTTTAAAACTTCCATTAATGGAGAACTGAGAAAGAAATGAAATCCTAAGGGTGAAACACCAGCAAAAAAGATGACGTGTGAAAACCTGAGGCCTCCTTGGCAAGATAAAAAGAGACTCTCATCTCCTACAGAAAGAGAATCAAAAAAGCCAAGGGTTACTAGGAGGCAGAACAACAGAGAAGACTGAATTCTCAGCACCAGCATGTCTGCTATAGTAAGGGCAGGACTCTGATTGGGAAGGAGTAGGACATTGAGACTTGGGATGGAAGCATGTCTCCTCTGAGCCATCTAGTTATCCATAAATAGTCTATTCCTCTCTCTTTAAAGCTAGACTCCTCATTTCACTTTTGTTTAAAGACAATGCACAAGCATCGGCTGTGTGAAATAGCATACATCTCTCTCTATCCCACCTCCTGGCCACAAGAAAAAAGTTACATTATAATACAGCTGGGAAAATTCTGGGCCTATTAAGAGAGGTGAGAGACTGTATATCCAAGAAGCTACAGTCTTTTGCCAACATACACCAGCAGGAGCCTGGAGAATTTATATGGGATAGTATTCTGAAGATGCTGTATCAAAGAGAACAGAATGGGAAGTTGGAATAGGATGAGCTTATCAATGTGTGAGCACTCTCCTGTGACACAGGATTTACAACTTATCAAGAATCCCAGGAGGCAGGTAGAAATGTGACAGATGGTAGAGGCAGTGATCAAAAGGCCTGCTAGAGTGAGTATACTCCATAAGGCCAGAAAACCCACAAGTCAATAGTGTTCTGTGGAAGGGCCTGGATTTTCCAAAGGGTAAGAAATATGCTGTTGAAAGCTCTTTAAGTTCAGTGACAGCTGTCCTTAGTCCTTAGACCTTAGACCAGGGTAATAAGAGTATCTTTTAAAAGACTAACTAAGCTCCCGGAAACAATGAGCATGAGAGTACCCTGAGGTCATAAAAGCCAGGTGGCTCCACATCACTCACAACAGCAAGGTGGACACAATTATCATAATTACTAGTAAGGTCAAGTTGGTAGTCAAAGAGGCTGGCCTCCAACGAGCAATGAAGCTGGTAAGTAGAATATGGTATTCCCAAGATCAAGATAGATGGACCTCACGTGAGAGAATCACTCAAATTGCACAGAGAGAAGAAATCAAGGACAAGTGATCAAGAGGCAGAGAATGGGCACTCCAATAAAAAGGCATAATCTTTTGTCCAATATCTAGACTGGAAGCATTCTCACACCTAAAATATATTGATGATGGAAAGGCTATGTCCCCATGAAAAAGATTCTCACAATACCATGGCAGAGTTACTTGATCATAATTTTTTCAATTCTTCCATAAAAGTATCTCTGGCTATTTACTCAAATAATTCTACCTGGAGAAAGGGAAATATCCAAACATTTCAAGAACCGTTGGATGTGGAGTCCAAATTAACATGGATATCTTGGGACCCAAAGAATCATCAAAGATACCTGTTACACTGGGGCTTTTATGGGGACCATGTAATAAATGGCATTCTGGCCCATGTTCTGAGATTTATGGACCTATTCTCTGGTCATTCCCAAGTCCTTGAATGTATAATTGAAATGAACATTCTTAGTGGTTGTCAGAACCTATATGTTGCTTCTATAGGCTGTGGGATAAGAGCTGTTATAGTGGGAATCGATAAGTGGAAGGCTAAGAAACTGTATTTCTTCCCTCCCCTATTCAAGATACAACCTTATGAAAACCAGACAGATCCTGGAGGATGAGAGTAGATTACCAAAAATTCAACTCAACAAGTAGCTGTGACTGCAGATGCGGTGCCAGATATATAACTATATAAATGTATGTATATGTATATATCTGGCACTGGTTTCCATTAGGATTTAAGGTCATAAATAATTTACAGATTAGATGTTGGGTGAGAGAAACAGACAAGTGAAGAATGATTCTAAGGTTTTTTGCCTAAATCAAAGTGAATGGAGTTTCCATTATTTGAGATGGAGAAGATTGAGAAAGAAGCAACTTTGAGAAAAAAAGATGAGGAATTCATTTTGTGCATGTTAAAATTGAGATGCCTATTAGACGCCCAAGTAGGAATGTTGAGTGTGTCGTGGATCCATCAGTCGCAAGTTCACTGTAGAGTTATGTTAGCATGCAGATCATATTAAGAACCCTGAAGCAGTGAAATCACGAAGGATTGGTGAAGAAGCAAAGGAACCCAAGCCCTGAGACTTGAGAGCCCTCTAGCACAAAGGTTGGGGAAATCAGTAGAGAAAACAGAAAAGGAGCAGCCATTAATGTGAAAAGTCAGAAAAGTCAGAGAAGTCAGAAGCCCATTAATGTCTGGTGTCCTGGACGTATTTCTAGAGTGATAGGGTGATCATGTCTGTCAAATGACTCTGGTAAATCAAATAAGATGAGAATTAAGAATTGATCTTTGGATTTACCAATGTGAAGGGTATTGACCTTGATAAGAGAAGTGTTTATATCATTTTTTATCGCTATTAAATGAAAAACACATACTCAGTCTCATCGCTCTTCCTCTCTGACGTATCTCTCTCAATAAAATTGAGAATCTATCATATGAATTAGTTTCAACTTAAAAATCTGTTTTTTATATATACATTATCTTTTTTAATTCTTTCTCATCTTTCTCTGATCCTTTTCTTTTTATTTCCCTATCTACTTCTCTTCTTTCTTCACTCTCTCCTCTTTGCATGTCCCTAAAAATAAGTAGAGGAAAATAATGGTTTATAATATTTTTTAAAATCTTAAGAAAAATGACTTCAAGAAAGAAGTACCATTAACCTTTTTACAATTACTCAAATATGCTGGACGTGGTGGCTCACATCTGTAATCCCAGGACCTTGCAGAGGGAAGAGGACTGCCTGACCCCAGGGGTTCGAGACCAGCCTGGGCAACTTGGAGAGACCTTGTCTCTACTATAAATCAAAATATAAGCTGGGTGTGGTGGCACACACCTGTAGTTCCAGCTACTTGCAAGACTGAGGCAGAAGGATCGCCTGAACCTAGCAGACTGAGGCTGCAGTGGCCGTGAGCATACCAGCTTGGGAGAAAAAAATTTATTCAACTATTTCCTTCAGAATACTGACAGTATTTTTCATTTACTTCTTCTTATTGTCTTCGTTTATCCAGGAAACAGCTTTTACGATAAAATTTGATAGCATGCAATTTTCTTTTTTTCTAGTCTAACATGTGATTGCAAATTATTTATATGTTCTACTACATTTTCAAGTGTACTACATGTTAAATAAATATTAATGGTCTCTCCTGTACTTTTTGGAGTAAGAACTCTGTCTTTTGCTCCATGTGCCCTTCCTCCCTCCCATGGGCCTTGCATGGTGATTTGCATATACTAGGTATTCAATTAATATTTGTAAAATTGAATTAATAATATTTTTTCCTGTGGATACATATGTTTGGTTCCAGATCACTGATCCACAACTGGATGTTAGAATACAACCTGATGGAGATGCACTGTGTGTGCTAAACCTTATCTCCTCATGCTTCCCCACAAAACAGCAAGAGTGGTGGTAAGGGGACAAGCATACACAATGTCTCCAAATCAGGGGTTACAGATGATAATGGAAAAGTCCATAAATGAAGTGGGCCGGGTGAGGACCTGGAAAGACAAAAACTATGTGTCCAGTTATAACTGGGAGTTGCTACCCAACTCCAACTAATTTCAGCCAGTCATGCAAGAACACAAATCTGATGTTGCTGGATCCTCCTATTTCTCAAGAGAAGCTGGAAATTCAAGGGACATTCCTGTTTTAAAATGTTGGCTAATAGCCGGGCTTGGTGGCTCAGTCTGTAATCCCGCACCTTGGGAGGCTGAGGTGAGTGAATTGCCTGAGCCCGCGGGTTCGAGACCCGCCTGGGCAACTTGGTGAGACCATGATCATCTCTACAATAAATCAAAAAATCAGCCAGGCATGGTAGCACATGCCTGTAATTCCAGCTACTGGGAAGGCTGAGGCGGAAGGATCGCCGGAGCCCAGCAGGTAGAGGCTGCGGTGGCCGGAAGCGGCCACTACACTCTGGTCTGGGCGACAGAGTGAGACTCCAACTCAAAAAAAAAAAAAAAGTTGGCTAATAATCTGAATTCCAGGTGTGAAGATGAGTCAAAAGCAATAGAAATGCTCACCAGAGACTACGCTACAAATTTGAGACCTCTGCCCTAAATAGGCATAAGACCTTTGAAGACGGGAATTAAGAGAGTTAGTTTGTAGCTTGGCTTGTGACATTCCTCAATCCTGCCTATCACCTGCCTAAACGGGTATGCTGGCCCCCAGTCATTTCATGGATGGTGATGAGATAAAATTCCAACAGTCGCTTTGGGAGGCCGAAGTGAGTGGATTGCCTGAGCTTGCGGGTTAGACACCCACCTGGGCAACTTGGCAAGACTTCATCTCATCTCTACAATAAATCAAAAAATCAGCCGGGCGTAGTAGCGCGCCTGTAGTTCCAGTGACTTGGAAGTCTGAGGCGGAAGGATCACCGGAGACCAGCAGGTGGAGGCTGCAGTGGCTGGCAGTGGCCACTGCATTCCAGTCTGAGCGACAGAGTGAGACTCCAACTCAAAAAAAAAAAAAAAAGAATTTCAGCAGTCCTTCTAAAAGGTTTAGATTAAAGATGCTGCATTAAGTGCCAAGCATAAATTATTTTATTCAATGGGAGCTACGCCCCATCTATATATCTACAGATACCAAGTACTTCCCTTAATGAGATAGCCATTGAGACAGCCTGAGATATCTGCAAGAAGCGATCTATATACATGTTGTATTGCCTCATAAATACTCAGCATTATGGAGGGCTGTCTTATTTTTAGTTTCCTCATGGGTTATTCATGAAGAGTGTTGTAGACCGTCTGTGTAATTTCACTAACCTTTCTTCAATTTCCCCAAAGCGGTGGATTCCTTTTGGTATACCTGTATCTTCTGGAAACTGTTTCCTTCCTGTTCCCTTCAATTAGCTGGAATCATCCTAGGTGAATAATAGGCTGGCAACCTCAAAATGCCATCATGTGTGTATGTGTGTGTGTTCATGTGTGTGTGTTTCTTGCTGTCACTGCAAATTAAGTGGGGGAGGGGAGCTGAGACTAAAACTCAAATTTAGTTATTTATGTTCTTCATAAACAAGAGAAAAGCATTTTTAAAGCCCCCCTAATGCATATATTAGGTTCTGTCTGAAGGAAATCATTGTGAACATATCCCTAAAGCATTTGCCCCATTTCAGGCAGAACGTGGTTCTGGGATTAGGCACAATTTAGGTGCAGTATGGCTTGGGGCTAAACTATATCACCATATGAGAAGGTCTCTTACCCTCTGCTGTCCTACAGAATAAGGAAGTATTGGGACACATTCCACTTTGCTCTAGCATTTTCCTTTCAAGGGGCCTAACAATCTGTTTTACTAAACTAATTCTAACTCTGAAGCAGAGGCCAAGCCATTCCTTTTTATTGTTCGTGTCAGCAAATGAGCCAGGATGAAGAAAGTTTTGGTGGTGCCCCTTTGACCTCTCTGGGAATTAGATAGCTTCCCAGCTCTCAATGAACTTTCTAATCCTAACTTTTCTCTGGCTGGAGGATGCTTTTTAGATTTTCAGCTTGCTTTCACATAAGTGATTTTATCCAACGTTTTTGGGTTACCCTATAAGTTTTGGGAACGGAAAAGAAACTGGTTATGCCCCCTTTAACAAGTGAGAAAATTGGAGACCAGAGTTAAAGGCTGTAGAAGGGGCACCAAAAATAGGTCTGTGAGTCACACCCAGATCACCTTTGCTGTTCATGGCAACCTCTCCCAGACAAGACCCAGCTTCAAACAGAATATTTCAGCCTGAAAGCTTGTACTTTTCTCTGACTGGAAGGTTCCCATCTTCACATGGCTGGTTGTATTCTCATCGTCTAGTCTCCCTTTAGAAGCCACCTAAGCAAAGAGGACTTCCCTGACCATCTTATCTAATATTTCTCCCTTTTATCCACCACTCGATCATGTTACCCTTTTCTTCTTGACAGCACTGAAGTTATCTTTTGTATTTATTTTTTCAGGCACTAGAAGATATATCACATGAAGGCCAAGAGTATATCACTCTTATTCATTCATGGGTCTCTAGGACTTAAAATAATACAAGACACATTGAGAGTATTTAATAAATGTTTGTTTAATAAAGGACTTCTCACAAACTCAATTTACCATACGCCGTTCATCTGAACAGAATAATCATATATGGAAAGACCTTGTACTAGAAGTCAGAAGACTCAGGATTCTATTAAGTCAGAAGACTCTAGGTTCTAATGAAACTTATCACTATTTAAAAGGGACGATGGCCTACAAAATTGCGTTCTGGGTGGCAATATCTTGTTGAGACACCCTATACTAACTATATCAGTGCTTGCTGCTCCCCCTTGACCTCTGATGTACAACAAAACAGCTGTCTTCTTAAATTAATTTCAAATTAATTTTCCTGAATTAATTGCAAATGTTTCCTCACAGTAAAAAATTCTAACGATGCCCATTCCTAACCACACACAAAATAAATAGCTTTACAAAAATTTGACTCAAATAATCCACACTTCACTAGCCTATGAGATAATGTTTCACATCTCTGAGTCCTGAACCAACCTGACTACAGAGAGTTCAATTTTTTCCCAGTTTTCCTTGTACACATGTTTCTAGAAATCTCCAGGAAATTTTTATAATTCTCACATCAACCTAATTGTGGCTTGCCACTTCAGCTGTCTGGTCACACTTCACTGTTGTCTTTCTCTGCAGATCTCCTCTTGCCATCTTGAAATCATTTAGCTCCATGGAAGCCAAGATGTAGCTCTTAACATGTGTTGAAAACAGGAGAGTACAGACAAAAATAGCAACATAAAGAACTTCCAAGCAATATAAATTATGGCTGTTTACAGAATCTGCAAATGTCTTCCAGTGGAAACTTCACTGATTTATTTTCTTATTACCATTTCCTTCTTTCTACTTACTGGGTTTGTTTTATACTTTGTTGTTGTTGTTGTTGTTGTTTTGATTTGTTTTCTGTTTTCTTAAAGTAGAAATTAGGTCATTGGGTTTAGACCTTTTTCCTTTTCTAATATAAGTGTTTAAGGCTATAAATTTCCCTGTAAGCAGTGCATTAGCTGCATTCCACAATTTTATATATTGTGTTTTCATTTAATTAAAAATATTTCCTAATTTTCCTGGTGATATTGTTTCTTTATCTGTAAGTTAATTAGCAGTGTGAGGTTTAATTTCCAAATATTGGAGGATTTTCTAGGTATGTCTTGCTATTGATTTCTAGTTTAATTTCATTGTGAGCAGATTTCTTAATTAGTTGAGGTTTATTTTATAAACCAGAATAGAGGCTATCTTGGTGAATTCTCAGAGTATACTTTTAAAAAATGTGTATTGTATTGTTGTCAGGTAGCATTTCATTGATATTCCATATATTTCAAGTAGGTAAAGTTGGCTGATATCATTGTCTTCTAAATTCCCACTGATGTTTCTGTCTACTTGTCTTAATAATAAAAAGAGAGCTTTGAAAACTCTTACTATTATTGTGAATTTGCATGGTTTTTTTTTGGTTCTACCAGTTTTTGCTCTATGTACATCACTTGTATTTGTTCTTAGATACAAACACATTAAGACTGTTAAGTTAAACATGTGTTACTATGAAAAGTTTCTCCTTATCCATTACAATATTTCTTACTCTAAAGTTTTTTTGTCTGATATTAATATAGCCACTTTAGCTTTCTTTAGTGTTTGCAAGCCTTTTTCTCTTTTTTCCTTGTTATCCTTATATATTTCTATGTAGTTAAAATGAGTTTCTTTTAGACAGTACACAAGTCGGGTATTTTAGCCAATCTGACAACCTCTTCTTTCAACTTGAGCATTTAGAATATTAAATTGGAGGTGGTTATTAATATTTGGCTCAAATATGCCATCCAACCATTTTCCTTGCACGTTTGTGTCTTCCCCACCCCACACACACTTTTGTGCCTCTTTTCAGAGTTTACTGGTTCTATCACCTCTTTTGACTTATTAGTTCTATATTTTATTTGTATTTTTATGCTTACTCTATAGTCTATTATGCATCTCAGAGTCTATATTCAAATATACCATTAATATATATAATATGAAAAATTTACATCAGTCTACTTTTAACTCCCCATTGCATTCTCTGCATTATTGTCATCAAATATTTCGATTCTACATGCAGTAGAATCATCACAGTACATTGTTTTTGTTTGCTTCAAGTGGTAAATTTCTTTATAAAGAAATCTAAAAAGAGAAAAAAGTCTCTAATATACCCACATATTTGCTATTTTCAGCATTCTTTATTTCTTTGCATAGTTTCAAATTCACCTGGTATTATCTTTCAGCCTGAAGAACATTCTTTAACATTTCTTATTGTACAAGTCTGGCAATAAATTTTCTCAGTTTTTGTTTTTCTGAAAAAAAGTCTTTATTATACTTCACTTGTGAAGAATATTTTCCTGGATATAATATTAGAGACCTAATGTTTTCTTTTAGTACTTTAAAGATGTTGTTCCATTGCCCTCTGGTTTACATTGTTTCTCACAAAAAGTCGATATAATTCTTATTATTGTTCTTTTGCTCTAATGTGTCTTTGTTCTTTTGCTGCTTCAAATATGTCTCTTTATTACTAATGTCCAATATTTGATTATGTGTTTTGGTGTGTGTGTGTGTGTGTGTGTGTGTGTGTGTGTCCTAGGTGGTATTTATTTAGCCTCTTGGATCTATGAGTTTATAGGTGCCATCAAATATGGAATACTTTTACCATTATTTCTTCAAGATGTTTTTTGTCTTCTCCTCTTTTCTATTATTCTAGGACTCTAATTACAGTTAGACCATTTGTTGTTGACTCACAGGTTCTAAAGCACTATCTACTGTTTTCATTCTTCTTTCTATTTTTGCTTATTTTGGATCATTTTTGCTGCTGTGTCTTCACATTTCTTGATCTTTTCTTCTACAGTGTCTAGTATGCTGTTAATATATTCCAGTGGAATTTTTTATTAAAGCATTTTATTTCTCATCTCCAAAAGTTCTATTTGTTTCTTATTTATATCTTCCACTTACAGTTTTACTATGGTTCATGTTTTCTTTATGTACTTGAATCTATTGAACATATTCACAGTAGGTGTTTTAGCATCCTTGTCTTATAGTTGTATTACCTCTGTAACTTTTGTGTCTATTTTGACTGATTTTTTTCTTAGTTGAATTGCTTTTATTTTTATAGAATCACCTTTCCTCTCCTACAAATGAATGAAACACAGACTCTTGAGAAGAGAGACAAATACCTCTTTTACAGAAGTATGTAAAGTAATGCCTAGCTCTTGAGAAGCAGAAAGAGCAGAGGATTCAGGGTAGAGGGAGATCTACCATCCTCACCTTTGCAGCCCTAGATCAGCTGCCAGCCCTGTTCAGGGGTGCCCTGCAGCAAGTTCATAACTGCCCAGACTTTAAGCTCATGGGTGTGAAATCACGAACAGTTCACCTTTCTGGTTTGCAGGAAGAGAAGGAAGGGAGAAAAGGGTAAACCCAAAATTGGCCTGGAGAAAGCCTAAGAGGGAATTCTATCACCTCTGCCTAAGAGTATCCTAGCCCCGAACTACCTTCTGTCAATACTGTAGTCACACTGACTATTTCACCTAAACTAAGAGTCTTTTCATCACACACACACACACACACACACACACACACACACACACACACACTGCACACACATGCACACACACACACACACACACACACACACAGAGAGAGAGAGAAAGAGAGAGAGAAATGAAAGGAATCCCAACAGTCAACTTTTCTTCCTTTTCCATTGGAAGTGTAAATACTGGATCTATGAGATTTTATGGTATTTCCTCTGAGAGTGGCAGCATGTTACTACACAAAAATGTTCTGCTGCATAAGATATAATAAGGTGCATTGATAATATCTATTAAGTTGAGGGGCAGCTAGCTTTCATCATATTTTCATCTCTTATTTATAGTTTTGCCCAGGTTTCTCTGGAGTAGATTCCTTCCTTTCTGCAATCCCATCTCAAGGCTCTGCACTAGCTCCTACTTCTACCTGGATCTCTTTCCACAGAGATCCACATAGCTCCCCTCCCCACCACCTTCAAGTCATTGCTTCAGTGTCACCTTTAGTGATCTCCCTATTTGGTCTTGCAGCATCACTTGCACAACTTATTTTCTACCTCATCTATTGCTTCCCTTCGTGGCAAAATGAAACAAAACTTTGCATTATGTATATTTTAAATGTATACAAATTCAGAGAAAAACAGTATAAACACACTTCCTCACATGTCTTTCATCCAACATCAATGATTATCAACATTTTTACAATCCTTTCTATAAATACTTCAGTCTGCATATTTAAATGATAGATACTTTTTGTTTTGAAAATACAACCATCATGTCATCATCAAATCTAGCATAACTAGCAGTATTATAAATTGCCAGTACATATTAAATTTTCTGGTTGTCTCAGAAATAATCTTGTTACAGTTGATATGTTTGAATAGAGACCCAAACAAGCTGCACACTCTGCTTTATTTTTTCCACAGCAATATCGTCATTCAAAATACTATGAATTTTATTATTTATTTGCTTATTATTTATCTTTCCCATTTAAAGATGAGCTTTAGCTGGGCTCGGTGGCTCAGCCTGTAATCCCGCGCCTTTGGGATGCTGAAGTGAATGGATTGCCTGAGACCGCGGGTTCGAGACCAGCCTGGGCAGGCGAGACCTCATCTCTGCAATAAATCAAAAAATTAGCCGGGCGTGGTGGTGCGTGCCTGTAGTTCCAGCTACTTGAAAGGCTAAGGTGGAAGGATTGCCAGAGCCCAGAGGGTCGAGACTGCGGTGACTGGGAGCGGCCACTGCACTCCAGTCTGGGTGACAGAGTGAGACTCCAACTCAAAATAAATAAATAAATAAATAAATAAAGATGAGCTTTATGGGTTGGATTTGGTGGCTCAGCCTGTAATCCCAACACTCTGGGAGGCCGAGGAGAGTGGATTGCTTGAGTGTGCGGGTTTGAGACCAGCCCGGGAAACTTGGCGAGAACTCATCTCTATAACAAATCAAAAATTAGCTGGGTGCAGTAGCATGTGCCTGTAGTCCTGACTACTTGGAAGGCTAAGGCAGAAGTATCACTGGAGCCCAGGTTGATGCTGGGGTGGCCATGAGCATGCCATGGCACTCCAGCCTGGGTGATGGAATGGGACTCCAACTCAAAATATAAAATAAAATAAAGAAAAAAGATGAGCTGTACGACTTTAGTTATCAGTATCAATTATACTGTTTTTTGCTTTTTTCAGTGATTTTCCTTGAGTTTGCAATATTCATTTACAACAAATCCAAGCCCTCTTTCAAAGAACTCTTTACTACCTCATAAGTAGTGTAATTATTTTACTACAGGGCATTTTCAATTCTTCCCTCTTGTTTCTAAGAACATTGCTTTTATTTATTATACTTATCAATAAACTATAATCACTAAATATATTGTTGCTATTATTATTTTGAACAAACTGTCATCTAAGTAAATTATGAACAAGAATAATAAAAAGATTTTACCTTCAATTTTTCCTTCTGTAACATTCTTATTTCTTTGCGAACATTCAAATTTCTGACTTGTAGTATTTTACTTCTTTCAGAATAATTTGTTTTAACATTTCATGCAAGGCAGGTTTGCTGGCAACAAATTCCTTCAATTTTGTCTGAGAAAGTCTTAATTTCTTCTTCACTTTTGAAGTATAATTTCTCAGATACAAAATCCAGTTTTCTGTTTTTATTCTTCAACACATTAAATATTTCATTCCACTCTCTTCTTCATGTATGACTTCTGAAGAAAAGTCTGATGTAATTCCTTATCTTGCTTTTCTCCATTTAAGGTGTTTTCCCCCACTCTGGCTTATGTCAAAATTTTGTTTGTAACTTATTTTCTGCAGTTTGAATTCCATATGCCTAAGTGCTGTATTTTTTTTTATATCTGTGGTTTGGTATTACTAATTTTGGAACATTCTCAATATTATTTCAAATCTTTCTTGTGCTTCTTTCTGTTCTTCTTCCACTTCTGGTAGTCTTACTGCATATTACATATATATTACACCTTTTGTATTTGTCCTACATATCTTAGATATTCTGTTCTGGTTTCTTTTCTCTCTCTCTCTCTCTCTCTCTCTCTCTCTCTCTGTCTCTCTTTGTATTTAAATGTTTTCTTTCCTTTTTTCTTTTTCTTACACATTCAGCTCTTCAAAGTTGGCTTTCCCAGTGAACACTTGGGAGTCTGCAGCATTACTGAGGTGTCATCATACACTGCACTACAATTTTGGAAGTTTTGGTTGACTTCCTCAAGCTCACTGAATCTTTCTTCAGCTGTGTCCAGTCTACTAATGAGACCATTAGAGGTATTTTTTATTTCTTTTACAATGTTTCTTATTTCTAGCATTTCCTTTTGATTTTTTCTGATGTCTTAACAAAATTATTAAGTTTCTATCTCTCTGCTTATATTATCCCTTTATTCGTATATATTGCCTGACTTTTCTAGTAGAACTTCTTGTGTATTAATTATGGTTGTTTTAAGTACTTGGTCTGATAATTCTAACACCTCTACCACATCTGAATCTGGCTCCAGTGCTTGTTCACGCTCTTCAAAGGATCTCTGTTGTCTTTTAGCATACTTTGTAAATTTTTTTTTGAAAGCCAGACATTATATACTAGGTAAAAGGAACTGAAGCAAGTAAGCATTTTGTGTGAGGCTTTATCTTTATATGGTTAGGGTTTAGGCTGTGTTTATTGTTTGTTGTAGCTGTGGATATCAGAGGAAAAACTCTCCTCTGGTATACTGTTTTGTCTTCCCTGTTCTTTGGAGGTTTTCCTAGAGATTTCTTCTTCAATAATGTCTGAGATATGCAATTATGTTCCCCTTTAATTACACCACAGTCCTATAAATGTAATTGTTACATGTGGGAAGAAGGAAAGCAGTCTACAGTCCTATGATTTGGTCTCAGTCTTTTAGTGAGCCTGTGACACCCGGCGGTGACATTTGCAAGTGCTGTTTAGTTTAGTTTAGTTTTGTTTTGTTTCACTCTTGGGTGAGACAAAAAGGTTAACAAAAGCTGGGTATTTCCCTTCTTTCAAGTCAGTCAGGCTCTGATAAAGCCTCAGTTGGCTAGGCTGTGGAAAAATAATTTCTCTTGAAGGCAGGTCTTGCTAAGAAAAACAAAATGCTCTGGGCATATACTCTTCCCTTCCTCCTGCAGAAAAATCCTCTTCCCAGGATTTTTCTCCAGTCTTCACTGTGAGAACCTGTGGAGCTCCTAAAGGTGAAGCTCCTCCTTTACCATTCCATCCACCTACAGCTTTTAACTATCAAATGTATCCACACTGACCCTCCAGCAGTTCATCAATTCAGTTTATATTTTCATAGCCTGATACCAGTTCCCACCAAGTTCCTGGGCTTCTGCTGATAAATTGTAATTCTCTCTATTTTCCAATTTTGGGCCAGTGATTTGTCCTGTGGCCTCAATTCTCTGTTAGATTTAAGAAAAGTGGTTTATTTTCAGTTTATTTGTGGTTTTTTTTCTTGTTGTAGGATGGAAGTGATGATTTCCAAGTTCTCTACCTGTCAGACCAGAGGTCTCCTGACTGATTTTTATTCTGATTTTGTATTGAACTTTCTCCTTCTTATTATGTTAGTAATTTTTATTGGATCCTGGATATTGTGGTTTTATTTTGTAGAATGTTCAATTTTGGTATACTTCTTTAGGTAACATTAGACTTTGTTCCATTTCTATAGGAAATTAAATAATTGTCAATCAGCGTGATTCTTTTGAGTCTTGATTTTAACCTTTTTGATTGAGTTTAGACTCTTTTTTTTTTTTTAAGGAGTCTTTGATGAATGTTGTGTGCTCATTCAGATCTTTCCACCAGGTTTTGGAATTTATGTAATCCAAATCCCATATAATATTTTGGAACTGTTTGGCTTTAAATCCCTTTCCCCATCTCAGTGATTTTGCTTTTTTTCAGAAGTTGTTCTTTTTCCAGCTTCATGATTGTCACTCTTGTGTATGCAGATCAGAAACTTTCAAGGACAGACATACACACATTTCTGGAACTATTTATTTTACTACGTCCCTTCTCTCAGTAATTTGCCTTTCAAATTATAATCACCTCAGCCTTTCTGAACTTCAGTCCCTTTATTTCCAACTCAGCAAGACTTTGGGGCTATGTTTGGAGTCCCATTCTTTGCACCATGGTTTTAAAATGCCTTCAGGCATAAAGCCAGGACAATTGTGGAGCTTAATGTATTTGCTTAACAACTTTCAAAAATATTCCCATATCTTTAAAATAATAAAAAAGAAAATTCCAGTTCTGCACTATCTGTTGTACAATATCTGAAGACAATTGTTTTATATATTTGTTCAGTTTGTTAGTTCTAAATAAAGAGAGGGTATATCTGGACCATTCTGCTGTCTCATGGGAAGGCAACGTTTCTTCTCGAAGTCATTGATGTCAGGGAAGTCCGTTCATCTCAGAGCAATCCCCACCAGCTCTTAAAGAAATTAGGCCCTAGCTGGGTGTCGTAACACATGCCTATAGTTTCAGCTACTTGGAGGGCTGAGGTGGAAGAATCCCCTGAGCCCAGCAGGTCGAGGCAGCCATGCCACGAGTCTACCATTGCACTCCAGCCTGGGCAATAGTGAGACTCCAACTCAAAAAACAAAAGAAATTAGGCCTTAATATCTGTATCTCCTTATTCCTTGACATTAGCACAATAGACAACATCGATATATTTTGCCAAGTCTGGAATATTCATTTTGGAAAACTTCTACAAAATAGCCAAGATTGAAATTTCAATCTAATTTCAAGATCAAGTGAACACAATGCCAGTACAACTTCAATTTCCTGGGTCTTTTTTAAACCTCTGCCTTATGGCAGAGGTCAAAAACTGTGGAAACTAATTATGGGAATTATTTATTATTTCCCATTATGAGAATTATGGGAATTATCAGAAATTAATTATTTATTATGGGAAAATAATTCATACCCATTATCCAAGTATGGTCAATCTTTTTTGGAGATGAATTCATCTAATCTTAACTTGGAAAATATATTTTTCCTATGGGAAGCATAACATGCTAACTAAAATGAAAATAGCTCTTTACAATATGATGGAGAATTGTTCACTTTTGGGTCCACATTTTCTTGAATCTCTCTATTTTCAAATTTGCTTTATCTTTGAAAAACTTCAAGGTTTATCAAAGTGGTCTTTCAGTGTAGAGAACATCTGCATAATGACTTTATGTTCACAAATCATATAAAAGAAGAATCAGAGGAAAGCCTGATGCTTTTAAGTATAGTTCTTTCCAGAGTCTAACATCTCCAACAAAGTTTTAGAGTTTCACAGGACTTATTCTAAGCCTTAGGTTAAATCACATTTTTTTCCCTCTCCCTCCAGCCGTCTTTATAGAAAAGAATCTTTTCAAAGTAACTAGCTTAAGAAGGAGTGTCCAATTATGAGATAAAGGCATATGAAGATTTCTCCCCTTTTTCTGGCTTTTTTCTTGTTTCTCATATTTGGATCAGAGGCATATAGATCACCTGAATCTAATCCTGCCATCATATAATTAAGGTTCTGGGTCAAGTGCGATTCATGAAATTGAGCAAATTCTCAAATCTTCCTTTCTCATGTACAGAAAAATAGTATTACATAGTTCACAGCGTTGTTTTGAAGATCAGGTGATTTTTTTAAAAAGAAAGAGACAAAAAAGATAAATATATTCATATTTGCTTTTTTATGATGCTCCCCATTTAATTGTATTGAGTTTGATATTCATATATTCTCTGCATGTATGTGTTCTAAGAACCATGTGAAAAGGTGCATCAGAAAACCATTTCAGATTAAAGGCTTTTGAAATTTTAAACTCTTCCTTGATATGGGACAGTTTCTTTTATGTTTAAAAAAAATCCTCAGTGATAAAACTACATATGGTCGGGCCTATATGTGCGGAGAAAATAGACTTAACTGTTGTTATTGGTCTTTAAATTACAGCTTGATGATGACTTCATGAAAGATCAAAGTGTATTATTATGCACAAGTATCAGAATCTACCCTTTTCACGAACAATAGTCTCTGAAGAGGAGAGACGCCATCAGAGAGTGATTCCACCATCAGTTCTTCCTGTTTCTTGATTACTTTACCCCCAAAAGACTGAAGTCAGAATGTAGAGCTGTGGTAGAAGCCTTGAAGATGACCCCTTGTGACTCCTTTCTCCTGGTATTCATACTCTTATCTAATCTCTTCCCTTGAATGTGAGTTTGATTTCATGACCCACTTCTAATGAATAGAATATGGCAGAAGTGACAAGATTTCATTTTAGGATTATAAAAGCTGTGACTTCTGTCTTGGGGGTTCTCTCTAACTTACTCTTGGAGAAGATGTAGTCCCTTGTAGAGGACCAAGTGGTAAAAACCTGAAGGCTACCAGCAACACAAAAATGAGCTTGAAAGTAGATCTTCTCGGTTTGATTCTTCAGATGAGACCACATCTTGCTGCAATCTAATAAGAGATCTTGAGCCAGAGGCTCCCAGCTAAGCTTTGCTTGGATTTTTGACCTGCAGAATATGTGAAAATAATAAATGTTTGTTGTTTTAAACTGTTACATTTCAAGGCAATTTGTTAGGTAGCAGTAGGTAACTAGTACAAGGATCTATATGTTATGATAAAAGCAAACAAAAAACGATTTATTCATCTATGCTTCTATAGGTCAGAAAACTTGGGTGTTATTCCTGTCTCTATCACTAACCAGTTGGTATGCAAATACTTTTCTTTCCAGGCTTCTGTGTTTTCAGTTTTAAAAAATAAGAGATTGTATTAGCTTATTTTTTATAACATATAGTTTTATATATCTTTTAGAATGTAAATAGACTAAGTGATCTCTATGTAAAAGTGTATGTAAATGAATTTAAAAAGCTACAAACTCTGATGAGTAAATCGAAGAAGACATATATATATATATAGTAATAAAATGGAAAGATACTCCTTGTTTATGGGCAGGAAGATTCAATATTGTTATCAGTCTTCCCAACTTGATCTATAGATTCAACAGAATCCCAATACAAATCCCAGCAAGTCATTGTGTGACTATCCACAAACTGATTGGAAAGTTTATATGAAAAGGCAGAAGACTCAGAAGAGCCAACATAACATGAAGAAAGAAGAACAAAACCAGAAGCCTGACATTACCCAGGTTTAAGATTTACTACAAAGCTACAATAATCAAGACAGTGTGATATTAGTGAAAAGATAAATAGATCAATGGAACAGAATAGAGAGACCAGAAATAGAGTCACACAAATATAGTCAACTGATTTGTCATAAAGGAACAAAGGCAATTCAAAGGAGAAAAAGTAGTCTTCTCAACAATGGAGTGAACTGATTGGTTGCATGCAAAAAAAATTAATTTAGACCTTATACTTCTCTTAAAAAGTAACTGAAAATGGGTCACAAATCAAAATTTGAAATATAAAACTATATGAATTCCAGAAAATAAAATAGATTAAATCAAGGTGACCTTGACCTTTTTAGGTACAATACCAAGTCACAATATATCAAAGAAATGATTGATTAAACTTCATCAAAATTAAAAACTTCTCTTCTTCAAATACATTATTAAGAGAATAAACAAATAAGTGACAGATTGCAGAAATCTTCATAAGACACAAAGATAAACACTGTTACCCCAAATAATACGAAGAACTCAACAATAAGAAAACAAATAACCTAGTCAAAGAATGAGTAAACAATCTGAAGAGCCTTCTCACCAAAAAACAAAACAAAACAAAAATTTATTTACAGAGAAAGAGAGAGACAGAGGGAGAGAAAGAGAGAGAGAGAGGGAGAGAGAAAGGGGAGAGCAAATAAGTATATGAAAAGATGTTTGGAATCGTATATCTTTAGGCAATTACAAATTTAAAAATAGACAACAAATAATGAAAACCACTACACATTATTTAGAATAGCTGAAATTCAAAACACTGCCAAACATCAAATGCTGAAGAAAATGTGGAGTAATAGGAACTATCATTCATTGCTGAATACAAAATGCTATAGTCACTTTTGTAGATAGTTTAGCAGTTTCTTACAAAGCTAAACATAGTATTTCTATCGGATACAGTAATCATGCTCCTTGGTTACCCAAATGCATTGAAACATGTCCACACAAAAACCTGCACACAAATGGTTATCACAGCTTTACTTATAATTGCCAAAACATGGAAGCAACCAAGATGTTCTTCTATAAGTGAATGGAAAATAAACTGTGGTACATTCAGACAATGGAATATTATTCAGTGATAAAAAGAAATGAGCTATCAAGCTATAAAAACATATGACAAAACTTTAAATACATATTGCTAAATGAAAGAAGTCACTCTGAAAAAGCTACATACTCTATGATTTCCACTATATGGCATTCTGAAAAAGACAAAATTATAGAGACAGTAAAAAGATCAAGACTGGGTGTGGTGGCTCACGCCTATAATCCCAGCACTTTGGGGGGCTGAGGTGAGAAGATTGTCTGAGTCCATGGGTTTGAGACCAGGCTTGGCAACTTGGCGAATTCTCATCTCTACAATAAATCAAAAAAATTACCAGGTATAGTAGCGTGTGCCTGTAGTTTCAGCTACTTGGAAGGCTGAGGCAGAAGGATCACCTGAGCCCCGCAGGTTGAGGATGCAGTGGCCATGAGTGTGTCACTGCATTCCAGCCTGGGCGTCAGAGTGAGACTCCAACTCAAAAAAAAAAAAAAAAGAGGTCAGTGGTTTTCAGACAGAAGGAGGGAGCATTGATTAGGAGGCATGTAAGGGATTTTTGAGGGCAGCAAAACAGTTCTATATGATACTCTAAAGGCAATACATGATATTATGAACTGTACAACACTGGTACAGTCCTAATATAGCTATGGGATTTACTTAACCATGTATTGATGTTTATTTATCATGTACGTGATAACAAATACAGCACACTAATGTGAGATGTTAATATTAGGGGAAACTGTGGACAGGGGAGTGTGGAGAAAAGAGAGTATACAGGAGCATTCTGTACTTTCTGGTCAATTTTTTTTTGATAAACCTAAAACCATCCTATAAACTGTATATATATATGTGATATATTTATATATATGATGTGTGTGTGTGTGTGTGTGTGTGTGTGTGTGTGTGTGTGTGTGTGTGTGTGTGTTTCCATGCTGAGTTGGTTTTATTTTCCCATAGATCTATGTTAGACTCATGATCCAACAGTAACAGAGCTCTTCCTACAACAGTGGCCTTCATGGTTATGGTGAAGTACTATTGTCCTTCTTTAAGCCTTTAAGTTATTTGATATCTTTTAAATATCTAATAATTAGTAATCAACACATTTTATTACACATATAGTATGGTGATTAAGGGGACTCAGAGGACAGACTGGTTTGACTCTTGTTTCTAATATTTACTAGCAATAAATTGTTAGCAAAGTAACTTGATTTTCTTGCCTATAACATAGAGATAAAAGGTATGAGGTTTAAATGAGCGAACAATTCTAAGTTACAGAAAAAAATGCCTGGTACATAGTAGCACTTAAGAAATGTTCATTATTTTTTGCCTGTATATTACTTCTTTGGTTTTCATATGTTGCCTGTATCTGTATCTTTCTGTTCTAATACCCTAACCAGATGGTAGATCTGTGTTTTAAAGTTTAAAAAACAATAGTCTTAGAGTTAGGTACTCGGCCTTGCATGTGCTAGGTGCTTAGTATCTGTTGATAATGTTTAAATGAATATAAAACAGAGGAATAATTGAAAGGAAATGAGAAGAGGAATATTTTCAAAATGATCTTCTATTTGACACCTCAATAAAAATAATTCTATTTTTCACCAAACTGTTTGGATAGACATTTTCATCCATATCTTTATCCCAAGAGGACTTTTTTCTTTCTCAGTGTATTTATATATCAGCATCGAATGTCAGTTTGAGTCTTCTCTTAATAACTTTAAAGCAGAGCTAGAAACACAAATCTCTCTTACAAAGAAAATGTACTCACCACTTCCTCCCTGATAGAACACAATAGCTGTGCCAACAACCAGTGAAGGGAGGAATGTTTAAAGAACAATTCTGAATTCTGGTTTCAGACTGCCTTGTTTTACAGATCATTGATGGTGTAATAAAAAAAATTAAAAAAACAAACTAGGAGGCTGGGCGTGGTCGCTCAAGCCTGTAATCTCAGCACTTTGGAAGGCCAAGGCGAGAGGATTGACTGAGCCTGAGGGTTCGAGACCAGCTTGGGCAAATAGTGAGATCTTGTCTCTACAATGAATCAAAAAATTAGCCAGGTGTGGTATCACATGCCTGTAGTTCTGGCTACTTGGAAAGTTGAGGCGGAAGGATCGCTGGAGCCCAGTGGCTCGACGCTGGGGTGGCCATGATGGTGGCACTGCAATCCAGTCTGGGCAACTGAGTGAGACTCCAACTCAAAAACCAAAAAACGAAAAACAAACCTAGGAAACACAATGCAGGTAAAGTTTATCTTGCCTAAACTCCAAAAAGAGATGACCAAAATTGAATTGCTCTAAATTGAAGAGGAATATAAGTATATCAATCACAAGATTTTCAAGGATATGGAAGGAATCTCATTCTTCCTTTTGAATGATGTGATATATTTATAAATGGAGATGTTTGGGCTACAATTTTTGAGTGGCATGAAAGGTAGAGTGTCGATAACAAAGAACTCACTCTCATTTCCCAACAATGTTCTTTCAAATCTCTTTTGTTCAACAAGGCATGTGATTGATTGGTAAATAGCTGGTTTATTTTTTATGTGTTCCCCCAAAGGGCTAGATTAATAATAATAACAATAAAAATAATAGCTAATATTAACTGTTTATTTTCTCATGCAATTTTCCATACCTAGATATTATTATTATCTTTCTCCTACCCATAAAAAATTCAAACTTGCTGGGATGTGGTGGCTCACACTTGTAATCCCAGAATTTTGGGAGGCAGAGAAGAGAAGATTGACTAAGTCCAAGAGTTCGAGATCAGCCTGGACAACTTGACAAGACCTCATCTGAACAATAAATCAAAAAATGAGCCAGGCATGGTGGTGTGTGCCTGTAGTTCCAGCTACTTGAAAAGCTAAGGTGGAAGGATCGTTTGAGCCCAGCAGGTCAAGGCTGCAGTGGCCGTGAGTGTGCCACTGCACTCCACTCCGGGTGACAGAGTGAGACTCTGAGTCCAAAAAAGAAAAAAAGAAAATTCAAACTTAAAGAAGTAAAGCAAATTATGCAAGGCCTAATTACTAAGTGTTGAGACAGGAATTGGATATATTCATAACCTACTGCTTTCCCGGGTTGCCTGGACCTCACTTTAAAGTAATGACAGACTTAATTCTTCGTTCTTTCTCTCCCCTAACTCTAATCAAAACTTCTCTATACTGTGTCCTGTTGCACAAAAGTTTGATTACTGGTGTGACAATGTGTTAGTCGCAAGAATTTATCCCATCTAAATTTTTAGCCAATTAATTGTCACCACTCCACTAAAAAATACTGTCTTGCATTTCAGCTAGATACATGAGAACGGGTAAACAGTATCAATGGAATTTCAGAATCCAGGACTAATTATAGAGTGAAATATTTCAGTTTTGTGAGACTGAAGAGCCTCCCTCTACCATCCTACCAATACACATGGGAAATACCTAAATGGTCTACCTCTATTTTTAAAGACATTGCCATAGGATTAGGGTATCCACTGCCTAAATGTGCCTCTTCACATATGACAAACAATATAAATGCTAATGACACTGAGATGGAAGGAAATAATGCAGAGACAGAAAGAACTGTGTGGAAACTGTGATATGAATCTAATTGTATTGACTACTTTTTCTTAAAATGTACTCCATAAGATGTTAATAAAAAGAAGACAGGAAGTGGTATATTTATAAAATATGCATTAAACATACTGCTTGTTGTAGTTTCCTCTTAGAGAATTAAAAATATTAAAACCCTGACCAGTCCCACAGCAAATGAGCAGGTTAATTCTTGCTTGAGTCACTTGTGTTAACAAGTGTAATATCTATTAACATTCTCAGAAGTAAGGTTTCATGGAACACACTTTGGGAAACATAAATGTAATCACTGAAGAGAATGATGAATGTAATCACTGAAGAGAGTTGCGAAAATAAAAGAGAATAGTGATGGCTGGATTCAGATTGTAAAGTGCATGTAACTTCCATTTGGAACCGTGATTGAGTAGAGTGAAACCTCTATGCATCATAGATTGACTTCTGGAACATCCCCCAAATGCAATGGCTTGACACAAGAAAAGTTGACTTATAATTCATGTGGCAATTCAATATGGTAATTAAAAACCCCAGTTTCTTCCATCTTGGAAGAAATATCCCTTAGAGCAGGGATCCCCAACCCCTAACCGGGTCGCGCAGCAGGAGGTGAGCTGCAGACCAGGGAAGGGAGCTTCATGTGTGCTTACGGCCACTCCCCATCGTTGCATTACTCCCTGAATTCTGCCTTCTGTCAGATAAGCAGTAGCATTAGATTCTCACAGAAGTGTGAATTCTCTTGTGAACTGAGCATGCAAGGGATCAGGTTGAGTTCTTTTTGAGAATTTAATATCTGATGATCTGAGGTGAAGCTGAGGTGGTGATGCTAGTGCTGGGGAGCAGCTGCAAATACAGATTAACGTTAGCAGTGAGGTTTGACTGTACAGAGACCATAATAAATCAATTGCTTGCAGACTCATATCAAAACCCTATCAGTGAGTGTCAAGTGAGTTGATGTACTTCAATTGGACAGCTGCATCTGGTGGCAGGCTTTAAGTCAGAATCTAACACTTATTTTAGTCTGTGCGTGGCCCATCCATTATTTTATTTACCAGTTCATCCATATTTATTTTATTAAATGGTGAATTGTATAATTATTTTATTATATATTGCAAAGTAATAATAATAGAAATAAAGTACACAATAAATTTTATGCACTTGAATCATCCTGAAATCAGTCCCTGATATCAAAAAGGTTGGGCACCACTGCTGTAGGGACCTCAAAGTCATCTTTTGGATTCTCAGCCTTGGATAGAGAAAGAGAGGGAATAGAAGAGCTCACAGGAGATTTTTGGTCTGAACTTGGAAGTAATATGTATCACTTCTGCTCACATTCCATTACCTAGACCTTGGTCACATGGCCATATTTAGCCACAAGGAGTCAGAGTAATGTAGTCTAGCTGTGTGCCCCAAAAGAGAACACCATGTAGATGACTGCTTTCTGCTGCAGATGGAATTGGAATTGGAATTGGAATTGAAGTCAGAAAAGTCTGGAGAAAACCTTGGCCTCAGAACCCAGTTGGCTCTGTCCTTCAAATTGTCAAACAAACTTCTCATGAAGTTGAAAGCTTATATTTTCACCTTGAAACTGAGCATCTTGGTTAATGAGCATCATTCTATTTGTCTACCTACTTCAAAAAGAAATTGATTGTGCTTCCCAAATTACTGAATGTGAAAGTAAGATCTCCTGGAGAAGAACAAACAATGAAGGTTTACTAGGATTTAAGGCTTCCTATATACTTTTTAATCAGTTAAAGATGGAACCTTTCTTATAAGCCCAAGACCAAGAAATTAGGGAAAATATGAGCATACCAGTTCATCAGTTCAGTGTAAGAACTTTTTTCTTTCTCAACAAGTGTCCTATTAATATGCCAAGAATATTTCATTCAAATAGGAGGTTAAAAGAGATGTTCTATAACTGGACCTTCAAGTGACTGATAGCCCACAATGATGCCTTACATTAATCTGAGCATATGTCATACATCCATGTCTTAGGCTTTTTATACAAGTGGATATGTATGAATGGTTATTATAAGATCAACTGTTACAGGGTGAGGTGCTCATGAAGGAATTTTCCATTAATATAAATAGACACTGGTTCATCTGCACAGGGAAGAGACATTGTCAAAGCTCTACCAATTGCCTGATAAAGAGACTATTGAAACATTCTTTTTCATAAAATATGAAATTCAAGTTATCACAGGGACAATGCACTTGCTAGAAGCTCTAAGAAAGCAGTGGTCCATGGGTAAATGGTTGTTGACTTGCCAGGGAGGGAAAAATCAGGATATGAAATGCAGTCTTCTCTAGATTGTTGCCATTGGTGAGAAATACTGGAACCTCAAGAGCCATGCTTCAACTACTGCTCCACAGTCATGGAGTGAAAATAGTAGGCCAGGTGTGGCAACTCACACCTATAATTCCAGCACTTTGGGAGGTCGAGGTGAGAGGATTGTCTGAGCTCATGGGTTCAAGACCAGCCTGGGAGACCTTGATGAGACCTCATGTCTACAGTAAATTTTTTAAAAATTAGCTGGGCATGATGGTGAGTGCCTGTAGTTCCAGCTACTTGGAAGGCTGAGGGAAGCATCACCTGAACCCAGCAGGTCAAGGCTGCGGTGGCCGTGAGCATGCCACTGCACTCCAGCCTGGGAGACAAAGTGAGACCCTGACTCAAAACAAAACAAAAACAAAAACAAAAAAAGAAAAGAAAAAAAAATAGTATCACTCTTGTACAGATAAGAAAACTGGCGGGTCAAGAGGTTCATCCAAGGGTATGGCAGAAAATGATGAATGTAGAGTTTGAACCTGGTCTTTGTAGTTTCAAATCCTGTTTTCTGTCTACTACATCTTTCTGTCTATCTCTTCGAAATTGACTGGAAACAATTCATGGTGAACTGTCCTAATTTCTGAACCATCTCCAACCAAAGATATCATTTCCTAAAATATGTCCATGAAAACCAATTATATTTTGCTATCTTGAGAAATAGCTTTCTTTCAAGATATTGAACTTCTTTTTGCTAAAAATGTTAGACTATGCCCAGATCTTGCCATTTTACTTTGCTTAAAATAACTTTTATAAATGTACATTTTCTGAAGTTGTATAAAAAAATTTTCCTGTTTTCTAAGCTATTGTGACTATATCATGGAGAATCGGTTTGAGAGAATCATATCAAACATCTAAAGAGCTAGTTGAAAACGAATCTGTCCAATGCCACATGCCTTTTAGATGGAATAAGATTTAATAAATATTTATAGAATGAAAGAATGACTGGGAACTTCATATGGCATTTGGAAAGTACCTGAAAAAATAGCAAAAAGCTTGTCATTGTTTAGTTCTCTCCAAATTTCTGGCTGAATGCTATCAAATAAGAATCAGTAGGAAGTTCATTGGTCTTAATAATAAGTGAAAACAGTTTAATAAGTTTAATAGTAGATAATAAAAATGTGACAACAAAATAATGATACATCATCATTATACATTGTAGGAAAATGCACAAAAATCAGCTACTTATTGCCTTACTATTTACAATAACAAAAGATGAGGAACAACCCAAATATTCCTCAATAATGGGATGTTTAAATAATATATAGTATATCTATATGATATGTACCTGTAGTAAGGATTTATGATATCTCTATATACATCTGTGAAGTGATCTCTTTGACAAAAAATAGATAGAAAAATTACCAAACTATATTTACTGTCAGTTACATATGTCTGTAAGAAATTAATGTGAGAAAATAATTTAAGAAAAATTATTTAGAAAGATTCTTTTTTAATTTATAGAAACCTCATTTGATCTTAAGTTACCAATTTGCTAGTGAAATTTGCCATTTTTTATATTTTTCTTTATCATTCTACTTTCTTGACTGTATTAACCTGATAATTTTGAGTCCTTTTCAGCTAACTCAAATATTTATCTGGATTATCTATGTATCATTTCTATTGTCTGTATTTATTTTTAGTTTTGTTCACGTGTTCTTCCTACTGAGCATGTCTAATAATTATTCTTAATGCTACATATTGTGTGTATTTAAAACTGTAATGACAGTAAAGGGTCCTCTCTTCCTCCAGAGAATGTTCACTCTCCCTCTAGATCAGGGATCCCCAACTCCAGGGCCACGAACTGGTACCATGGGCTGTTAAGAACCTTATTCACAGCAGGACGTAAATGAATGAGTGAGTGAAGCTTCATCTTTATTTACAGCTGTTCCCCATCACTTGCATCACCACCTGAGCTCCTCCTTCTGTCAGATCAACTGCAGCATTAGATTCGCATAGGAGTGCAAACCCTATTGTAAACTGTGCCTGTGAGTGATGGGGGTTGTGCACTCCTTATAAGAATCTAATGTCTGATAATCTGAGGTGGAGCTCAGGCAATGATGCTAGTGCTGAGGAGTGGCTGCAGATACAGATTAACATTAGCAGTGAAATTTGAATGCACAGAGACTACAATAAATCAAATGCTTGCAACCTCATATCAAAACCCTACCAGTGAGTGGCAAGTGAGTTGATGTACTTCAGTTGTACAGTTGCATCTGGTGGCATAATTATTTTATAATTATGTATATAATCACTTATAATATAATAAAAATTATTATTTATATTGAATACTTATGTATAAATATTTCATTATATAGTACATTATATTTCATTATATAATTTCTATATATAAATATATGCTATTATATATATTTAATTATATATTACAATGTAATAATAATAGAAATAACATGTACAATAAATACAATGGGCTTCATTGATCCTGAAACCATCTCCCCCAGGTCATAGAAAAACTGTCTTCAGTGAAACTGGTCCCTGATGCCAAAGTTGGAAACTAGTACAATAGATCAAGAGTGGTGGCAAGTCACCTTGACCCAGTCAGGGACTGTGCTAAATCAAAGTAAAAATGTAGCCCTAGAAATGCTCATTCCACATTTAGCAAGCATTCTAAAGAAATAGTCTAAAAAAATTATATTCTAAAAGAAAAATTGCCCACATACTTGAAAACACTTCTGCAGAAGGCTACACATCCACGTCCAAATTGGCGATGTACTAGTGATCCCAGCAAGTTTACTTTAAAAGTTTTGCTTGTTCTCTGTTCCCCAGTAATTGCTCCTTGTAAGTGGGAAGTTCAGGTTCATGATCTTTGCCCAGAATTAGCAAATTCTCAAAGGATAAAAGTCACAGAAGTCTGCGTACCTCCTAGAGGGTTTCTGCTCTCTGGAAACTTAGGTCTTCCAGTCTGAATGTCTAAGTAGCTCTCCTCTGTCTTCTAAGAGATGATTTTTATATTTTATATCACTGTCACAGTTTTTGGTGGGCAGTTGTGTTTTCCTGGTCTGCCTCTAACTACTTCATGCCACATGGAAGTGGGAGCAGTGTGACTACATGTATATAAGAACTTACATTTGTGTATTTATGATTTATAGTATATACCTTTACATTTATATTTTATATATAAGTTTCAATTAATTTTATTTTTATTTTGCAGCCATCTAGTTAAGTGGTAAATAAATGTATAGTGGTAAACACATGGAAAATTATCTGAAAACATATCCTCACAATCTTTGATATTATTTATTTTGGGGGAGGTGACTAGCATTGAGATGGAGGTTGCAGAGGATAGCTGATGAAGTGGCAATTTTCAAGTTTTTCCTACATTTGTTTCATTTGAATTTTTAAAACAACATTGCAGTTCTTTAGTAATTCAAACTAACATGACGTGGAAGAACAGATATATATATTAGGGTTAGAGTTGGTTTAGAACATATATATATATACACACACACACACACACACACATACATATACACATATGTTCTTCCATGTTATTTATATATGTGTGTGTATATATATATACATATATATGTATATATATGTAAAAACACTTTATTCTACTGTAAAGATGTGAGGTACAAATCAGGATTAGGTACGTAAGTAATGTATGTGCAGGTGAGGTTTGGGCCTCCAACTGGTCCTCACTTCCCCTGGTTTAGGATCAGGTACCTTTGTGTTGTTATGTGCCCCTCACTTCCTCTCCCCGCCACCAGCAGTGTTCCGTGACTGCCAATCTCTCCCTTGCGCTATGGTGGTTAATGTTCAGGTCCCACTTATGAGTGAGAAGTTGGTATTTGGTTTTTTAGAATAAATAAAGGTATACAAGCACTAAAAAGAAGAAAAAGACTAATGATACTAAAAGAAAATAAGGTGGAATTCAAGTCAAATTCCAATGATAAATATCTTTTAGTGATAAAAAATTACAAACTAGAAGAATATCATAAATACAATGTGCTAAATAACATGGCATCTAAATACACAAACCAAATGTAAAGAGTATTTAGGAAAATCACAGTCATACTGGGAAATATTCCCCACCTTAATGCTTTTAATAGACTAGGGAAATAAGAAATAAGGGTACAAATTCAGGTTTTAATAAATCATATGCTTAACAATAATGACTCTAGCTTGTGTTTTTCAAGAGTAGATGCACTTTCCTTTCAAATACTTGAAGACATACCAATATTGGCAAAATACCAGGCCATAACGAAGACTTAATAAATTCTCCAAAGTAAGAGTTATAGGGGCCATTCTCTCTGATTACAATGAAATAATCTGATAAATTATGAGTAAAAAAACTCACCAAGCAAATTAATTTTTAAAAAGTACCCTAGACTTTGTCAAAAATGATCTAATGTCATTATAGAATAATAAGTTACCATAATAACAGTCAAGAAAATATTGAAGAAGAATAATGAAAGAACACTTCTAAACTCTATATTAATATACTAAAATTAGGGGGAAAAAAGCAATGTGATGTTCTTGGAGGAATAAGCAGACACAGCAATTAAATGCAACTAAAATCTTGAAGCTAGTGTGTCCCAGATGTATTATTAGTAGTAGATTTCTATAACAAATTGCTATAAACTAGGTAACTAAAACAACAAGTAAATATCGTTTTACAGTTCTGGAGGCCAGAAATTCAAAAAGTATCAGTGGGGCCATTCTTTTTTTTTTTTTTTTTTCTGAAGGCTCTAGGAGGAATATTTCTTTGCTTCTTCCTAGCTTCAGGCATTTATAAGCAATTCTTGGTGCTCTTGTCTTATAAACACATTACCCCAACGTCTGCCTCCATAGCACATGACCTTCACCCTGTGTCTTTGTCCTCTTCTTTTTTTTTTTCTCTCTTCTTTTTTTTTTTTTTTGAGCTGGAGTCTCACTCTGTCGCCCAGACTGGAGTGCAGTGGCCGCTCCCGGCCACTGCAGCCTCAACCTGCTGGGCTCCGGCAATCCTTCCGCCTCAGCCTTCTGAGTAGCCGGAATTACAGGCACGCGCTACCACGCCCAGCTAATTTTTTATTTATTATAGAGATGAGGTCTCACTAAGTTGCCCAGGCGGGTCTCGAACCCGCGAGCTCAGGCAATCCAGTCACCTCAGTCTCAGTAATCTCAGGCGCAAAATTACAGGCTGAGCCACCGAGCCTGGCCACATTTTCCTCTTCTAATGAGGACACTGGTCATTGAGTTAGGGCCCATTTCACAGTGGCTAGAACTAGAAAATTCAAGAATTTTCTGAATCATCTTTACTAAGTCTCCATCCTTTAACTTCCCGACATGCCTCTCACCATTGTCTTTCTGTGCATATCCGCTTTCTTCTTTTCTCTTTACAGACCTGCTTCTCCATGCACATAGAATTTAGACAGTTTCCATTTAGATGCCCTCAGTTCTAGGCACACACAGGGTCTGCTGAACTCTTAGTCTCAGTTCCAAAATCCCAGGAGAAATATGATTGGCTCAGGGCATCAGGACACAGTGGTTCACCACTATGGCTTGGAGTGGTAGTGTGGTCAGTTTTAAGTGTGATCGTCATGGACTGGGCATTTCCTTCCCAATGTTTCTATTATAGGTAACATTTTTAGACAGTAAGGAGAAGGATAACTCATTCAATAAACTTTCTTGGGAGAGAAAATAACAATTTAGAAGAAATAGATATAATCTTGTCATGTATCATACATCAAAATAAATCACAAAGAAATTAAAGATTAGATGAAAAAAATTGACATTCAGGAAAAATAGGTGAATATTTATATATGCGCAAAGTATTTTGAATAATTCCTCAAGTATAACAGCATATATATGTTATTTATTAGTTTAAAGTGCTAATTGGGCTCAAAGGGTGAAAAATTATTACTAATGAGTTTTCTTTTAATGTGCCATGCTCAATTCTTTGAGATATTTTAAATATATTAAAGTGGTAACTATAAAATTGGAATTAAGTTAGTGTTTTCTAAGATGATTACTTTGAAAGAGATGACACATTCATATTTATTAACATCAGTAAGGCTATTTTTAAAATTAATTACAAAATAGTCTATAAAAACTTCACTGTTACAAGTTTATGAAAACTACTATTTTTCCATCTCGATATTAAGTGCTGTGCTATTATTTCAAATAACTACGGCCATATTAAAGGACTCTACAATACTAAAAAAAATGCTTCTTCATTTAAATAAGATTGTGTAGAAAAATCTAGGCTATATTCACTTAGGAAAAGCTACTCCATATTCTAATTATAATAAAACCTCAATTAGAATTTTTATAGAATGGGAATAATGGGATATTTCTGATTAACTTCCTTTCCCATTAAATGAAGGTTATTGAAAATACTCTTGGATTAGCCTTTATTGTTGAAACACTTTAAGAAATGCATGATGCCGCCTTTCTAATTTGAGTAATGTCTTTTTAATCACGTGGGAACCTTCAGTGTGAGGCACATAGTAGGCATTCAAGAGTGATGGTTGATTAAGTGATTGAATGGGTTAAGCTCTTTTGTAAACAATGATTTGTATAACTAGTGCTTTGAATAAAGTTGTGAAATAGAGCAGCACTGAATACATTTGTCTTATTCCTGTTATATTTATTTAAAACCGACTTTTGAAAATATGAGTACTTGGATGTGAGCATATTTTCTCATATTTTTTTCTTTCTCTTACAAGTTGAGAACAGATAATTCCAGTTAAATTGAAATGCTAGGGTTTGGGGGATTTTCTTTAATTAGTGCTTTATAGTATTTAACTCATTTCTCCACATTTGGGTCTGAACCAATTAAATAATCACAGTAGAGAACAATTTTTTTCCTTCAACTTGAAGTGCCTGAAATAATAGATACGAAAGTATGCAGTAACTGGCAATAATGGTATAAACAAAGGGTATTATTTAAAATATTATTATAACAATACCTAGCCTTCACTGGGTATTTAATAAGTTCCAACTATTGATCTAGGTGTTTCATATACATTATTTTATTTAATCCTTAAAACCACCCCCTCAGATAAATATTATTATTATCATCATAAGGAACATAGATATTAAGACTGAAGGCCTGGGAGTCTCTGAACCATGGAGACAAAGCTGAAAGAAATGAATGGTCAGTTTATTTAGGAATGTATATTTCTTTGTGTTCTCATTGCTTCAAGACTAAACCAATGGGAGAAATGTTAAGAGCCAATCTTTGACTCATCTAGATAAATTCCTTCATATGCCATGTTACAACTATTACTCTATCAAAACAGAACAAGACTAAGTGAACAAAAACCTATTTTAAAGACATTAGTCCAAGCTTTCATGGAAGGTTTCTGGTGAAGAAATATGGAAATCCACTTGGGATTTAGTACACTGTGGTAAGTGTGCTATAAGTTACATGGTTTCAAATATCAAAACTATAAACACAAGAAAGCAGGGGACATATAGAGCATTCCCAGCCAACTTTTCCTGACTGCTGACAGTAGGGGGGAAAGAACACCTAGTCAAATAACTTCTCATTGTTCAACAAAATAACTCCTGATTTTGTGAGAAGCAAAATAACATAGTCTTTCTATTGCAATGCAGTTGAGCCAACAAAGAAGTGTGTTTTTGCGCAATTTTTCTTCTCAGGGTCAACTGAACAAATTTTACTTCTTAAAAGGGAGAAAGAAGTTACCGAGTTTAACAAACTTCTCCACAATCCATGTTAATTTAACATTTGGAAATCTTATTATATTTTGCTATTTTATTCACTTATTACCATTATATTAATTTTGGAGGAAGCTGTCATATTCTATTTTCACCCAATAAATCACAATGGAATGATTAAATATCTTATATTTGGCAATTAACAAAGGACTTTGATCTTTTCCAAAATCATTCAGAAACTTTCAGTATAATGATGACACACACTTGACTGCTTTCAAATAGAAAACTTTCTGAAAGCAAAGAGAGAGAAAGAAAAGAACTTTTTTTAAATTAAAACGAGAACTGGATTTCTGAAAGCATATGAGCATTAATTCTGAAAGGCCTTGACTTCTTTATCTGGTAGCATTATTGGAACCACTGACCTGTATTAAAAAGAAAGAAAAATAACACACTTTGGGTGCTTTGGAATTAAGAGATTGATTTGATGGCCAAGCAGAAGCATTCATTTACTTTAGTATGCTAAATAACTAGATAAAACTAAATAGAGTGATTCATTTGGAAATCTCAACTTTTTAGACTACCATATGTACATAATGTATTATCACATTAGATGAATATTTTAAATCATGCATGCGTGCCTGGCATTGTACAGGTGATGAGAACGGTTGTGCTCATTTCTCAGAGAAAGCTCCATCTTGAAAGCCAGGCGGGCTGTACTGGAGTGTTTTCTTGCAAAATCTAGAAAATTGTATCTTGACCTGGTTTTTCTTACTTACTACCAAGTGCTCACTTTCTACCAAGCACTGTATTCAGTGCCATGAAGGTGAACAGATTCAAATATTGGGAATACATTGTCATTGCAATGGCTGAACCATTGAGTCATAAATTTCATTCTAAATATATTTAGGTTCAAACGGAAGAAATGTTATTTACTAGCTATTTGACTATAGATAAACATCTCAACCTGTATGTCTGTTTTTCTTTTTAATTGATAAATAAATGTATATATTTATGGGTTACAATGTGATGTTTTGATATAAGTTTACATTGTAGGGTGATGAAGTCAAGCTAAATCATTTACTACCTCACAGACAATATTATCTGTGGTGAGAACATTTTGGATCTATCCGTTAAGATATTTTTTTTTTTTTTTTTTTTGAGTTGGAGTCTCACTCTGTCGCCCAGACTGGAGTGCAGTGGCCGCTCCCGGCCACCGCAGCCTCGACCTGCTGGGCTCCGGCGATCCTTCCGCCTCAGCCTTCCGAGTAGCCGGAATTACAGGCATGCGCTACCACGCCCGGCTGATTTTTTGATTTATTGTAGAGATGAGGTCTCGCTGCCCAGGCGGGTCTCGAACCCGCGGACTCAGGCAATCCACTCACCTCAGCCTCCCAAAGGCTCGGGATTACAGGCTGAGCCACCGAGTCCGGCTCGTTAAGATATTTTAAAATATACAATACATTATTATTAACTAAACTCACCATGCTGCACAATACATCTCTAAAACTTCTTCCTTTTATTTCCTGAAACTTTGTACCCTTTAAGCAGCATATACCCACTCCTCAGCCCCCACCCCAGCCTCTGGTAACCATCATTCTACTCTCTACTTCTATGAGTTCAATTTTTGACTTCACATGTAAGTGAAATCATAGTCTTTCTGTGAATTACTTATTTCACTTTTCAACAGAAAGATATTTTAACCTCTTTGAATCTATTTCATCTTTGTGGGAAACATAAATTTCTTCTACAAAAAGCAGAGATGTTGGGCAGCTAAGACATACATGTGCTATCTACCATCTGTTTATTCTATATATATGTATATATATCTGATATATACCTATTATACATATATCTATATATAATATATTGATCATATGTTTATTGTATATATCATATTAGTTTATAATTATAATATATATGACATAATATATAATGCATTATGACATATAAATATATGTTATGTTATAGCATTAATAGATTATGTCTATGTTACCATATAAAATATAAAATATATTATGGTTAGATTAATAGATATGATAGATACATGGTAGATATATCATTGTATAAATATTCAGCTAGCACTCTGTATTTATAAGTCTTGCATTTGTGATTTCAGCCAACTGTGGATAGAAAATGTTCTGAAAAAAAACCCAAATCGCGTCTGTACTAAACGTGTGTACTATTTCCTTGTTATTATTCCATAAACAATATAGTATAACAACTATTTACACAGCATTTACATTATATTAGCTATCATAAGTAATCTAGAGAGGATGTAAAGTATACAGGAGAATGTGTACATGTTTTATGCAAATACTACATCATTTTATATCTAGGATTTGAGCATCCTTGAAGTTGTTATCCACAGGAAGTTCTAGAACCAATCCCCCACAGATACAAAAGAATATCTCTGTCTCTCTCTCTACACACATGCACATATGCACATGCACAGACACGCACACATGCACACTCACACACACACACACCTGCACATATAATATGTATGTATATATATATATATATATAGTACATAGTTTAATATACCCAGTAGAAGTAGAATTTCAGAACTAGTAGGCATTAGTAGTAATAGTCATGTAAGTATTGTAGATAAGTTAACAGCCTGAGTTCTGAAATCAAGCAGACCTGACTTTGAATCCGGACCACATTAGCTAATAATCTTGTTAACCATGAACAAAATAATTTAACCATTTTGTGCTTCAGCATCCCGGCCTATAAAATGGGAAAAATAATCTCTACCGACCAGTTTTTTGTAGGGCCTAAGTTAAATCAATCTATAAAGTGATTTGCATATATCTATAACCTAATAACTTTCTCTATGATTCCCTGATTTGTAGGGGAAAATTTGTTAAATAATATCTTAATTGATAAATCATATATCATAAATCAAATGTAGGAACCATCATTCTTATTCTCAACTAATCTTTTTCAACAGTTTTAATTTGCAGTCTGACTCTCTATTTTGATTGATGTGTGGTAGCCTTGGATTTGAGTGCAGACAATAAACTGTCTCTGTTGGATCTGGGATGCTGTCAGATCCAACAATTTTAAGGTTATCTTTCTGGGGAAGTCCCAAAATGTAGGAAGTAGAGAAATGAAAATACGGATGTAGACCAAGATACATAATTAGTGTGAGGTTGGTCAAGTTGTTTACCTCTCTGGGCCAGTTTTCTTATCTACAAAGTGGAGTAAACTGATTCAAATATCATTTCATTCTCTAAAATCTGCATGCTTTTGTTGGGAGTCCTCTCCTTTACTCACATCCCCTTCATTTTGGAGTTAATAGCTTTCTTCGTTACAATCCATCTCAAATTGTCTTTGGTGTGGTGTGAGGTAGAGACTGAGCTACCTTTTTTTTCCATATGCTTATCTAGTTATTCTAGCCCATTTGTTAAAAGAGTTTTTCTTTCTTCATTGAATTTTCTTGGTGCTTAAAAAAAAAAGTCAATGACTGTTTATGTATGTGTTTATTCCTGGACATTGTTGTATACCTTTGATGTGTTTCTCTCTTCTTATGCCATATTACTCCATCTTGATTATAGTAGTCTTTATATTGTCTTAAAATTAGGTACCGTGGGTATCCCAACTCTTCTCTTTAAAGATTTCTTTGACTATTCAATGTCCTGTGAATTTCTATATATATTGTAAATCACCTTGTCAATATCTACCAAAAAGTGTGTGGAGATTTTGATTTGGATTGCTTTAAATCTGTAGATCTATTTGGAGAAAACCAATATCTTAACAATATGTAGCCTTCTGATTTGAGACATCGTATATCTCTTTGTTTATTTAGGTCTTGCTTTATTTTTCTCAGTAGTGTTTTATACTTTGCAGCAGAGACATCTTACACATCTTGCATTGTAGTTATTTTAAAATATTTTATATTTTAAATACTATCAGAAATAAATTATTTTTCTTAATTTTATTTTCTAACTATTTGTTGCTAATATAGAGAAATGCATTTTGTTTTTATATTTGTCATGAATTGTGGAAACTTACTACATAATTTTATTAATTCTGGCAGGTGTTTTGTTTTATTTTGAGTCCAAAGTAGTTTCTGCATAAACAATCATGTTACTTGTCAGTAAATGAAAGGAGGTTCCTACAGAAACTTAGAATAAACTTAGTTTAGCATAGTCTTTTTGCCTCATCATATCCATTTTTGCTTAGACTTTACCCCTGACACACTTGAAATCTAGCACAGGTTAGACATAGATAAGGTAAATCTTCAATAGGCAGGTTTTAGGAGGCATTCAGACATTTTAAAATCATATTTTACTGCAGGCCAAGGGGCAACCGACTCCAACCCCTCAGCAAATCACCATCAGATGCAAGACAAGGACAGCCCAACAGCCCAAACTTTCAATACCCGGTTTAGTATAATAATCTCTAGGAAACTTTCAGATTCCTTGTCCAAGGTGGAAGGTCAAAGATCATCCCTTGGATGGCCAATGAAGCCATAGAAATGATAATAAGGCCACCTTTTAGTCAAGGAACTTGTGAATTAAGAATGCCTGACATGTTTCTTGAAGGAAAAAACCCCTCTGGGCCCAAATTCCCAAGTTAACTTAACCAGCGCCTCCTGACTTATGTGACACAGATCCCACCACCATTGCAGGAATCATGTGACTAACCCAGCCATCTGCCTGATGTCCATCACCTGACTTCAGTACCTGTGCTTACCTGCCTCTTCATGATGATGTGAAGCAGACCACCATCCAATCACCTTAATAACCTTCTCCCATCAAAGGGAAGGGTTAAAAGTATTCAACCGTGAGCAGCTATTCACCATTGCCTTGCTAATCTATGGGGTGGCCACGTGCTCTTTGAGCTATGGCCAGGCCATGTTTTAGTATGTTTTGGCCCCCTCCCCTTTGGCATCCTACCCCTCCACTACTTCTTTCTCTCTCTCTCTCTCTCTCTCTCTCTCTCTCTCTTCTAATTTACTTTCTAGATGAAGTATATTTTCTAATATAATTTATGTGCAATTCTTTGCATTTTTCATGTACCACTGGATCACACACCAGACACCCCACATCCCCAGTGGGCCTGACCTAACATTCTGGAGGTCCCGCTGGGAATGTGCTCTAACAGTAAATATAGATTTACTTCTCCTTTTCTAATCCTTATGACTTTACTTTTTAACTTTATTGCACTGGCTAGGACCTCCAGTACAAAATTAAATAGAAATGGTGACCGCAGATATCCCTGTCTAGTTCCTGATCTTGAGAAAGGAAGTATTCAATTTTTCAACACTAAGTATGTTGTTGAATGTTGTATTTTGTTTTGTGGTAGATCCCTTTATCAGAATGAGTAAGTTTCTTTCTATTTCTAGAGTAAGAGTTATTTTTTTAACAAATGAATGTTGAATGTTGACAATTCGGCATCTATAATATCATCACATGGCTTTGCTCTGTTATTCTGCTAGCTGTGAATTACATGCATTGATTTTTGAGTGATAGCTTAGACTTTCATTCTTGGGCTAAAGCTCCTTTGGTCATGTTTTATTATCTTTTGTGTGTATTCCTGTATTCCACTTGCTAATATTTTGTCAAGGATTTCACATCTATGGTTATGAGGCTTATTATTCTTTTATTTTCATTTCTTATAAAATCTGTGTCAGGTTTTGTTATTGGGGTTGTGCTGGCCTTTAAAAATGAACAGAAATGTGTTCCTCTTTCCTCTCTTTTCCAAGAGACTGTAAGAATAACATTATTATTTTCTTAAATATTTCATGGAATTTAACACGGAAGCCATTTGGGTCTGAGGTATTTTTTTGAAAGGTTTTAAATAAATTCTATATTTTAATAGATATAGGAATACACATTTCTTCTATTTCTTGCATAAATTATGATATTTTTGTGTTTTAAGCTATTTATAGATTTTTATTAAATGTGTTTGATAAAAAGTTATGCATAATATTTTTATCTTTCCCTTGTTATTTTTTCTTGTCCCGTGAGTTATTTAGAAATGTACTGTCTACTATCCAAATATTTGGGGGTTTGGAGACATACAATTATTATTATTTATTAATTCTGATGTAATTTTGTCATCATCAGAAAACATACTCCATATTATTTCAATGTTTAAAGTGTATTGTGACTTGTTTTATGCTCTAGCATGTAGTCTACCTTAGTAAATTTTATATATGTATGCTATAAGAATGTTTAATCTGTAGTTATTGATATTGTAACTACAAATTGTCTACTTCCTTGTTGATTTTTTTCTCATTATATAACCTACTTAGAGAGATACTTTGCATATTCCAACCATAATTGTGTATTTGCCTTTCTCCCTTTAAATGTGGATGCTTTTGCTTCATGTATTTTAATCTCTGTGATTAGATGCATACACATTAGGATTGTTAAATCTTCCTAAATAATTGGTCAATTTATTAATTATGAAATGTATAATATTTCTTATCTTAAGGTCTCATGTTTGACATTAATACAACCATGCTTGTTTTCCAATGCTCGCTGCTGTATTTTAGATCAGGCACCTGTGTTGATGTTGTGTTCCCACACCCCACCCCAGAAGTATCCTGCTTCTGCAAATCCCTTTCTTATAGTATTATGGTAAATGATCATTGTTCACTTATGAGTGAGAACCTGTGGTACTCTGTTCTTTGTTTCTGTGATAGATCACTGAATATAATAGACTTTAAATCCATCCAACTTGCTGTGTAGTCCATATGGTTGCTCTTCCTTATGGCTGCATAATATTCCATTGTTATGTTACCACATTATTTTTTATCCAGTCCAGTGTTTTTTTTAAGCTTTGGCCCCCTCCCCGACCTTGAGGAGGTGAATCTCCACTTTCTCTCTCTCTAATTTGGTTGGTTCCATGATCTTGCTATTGTGAATAGTGCTACAGTAGACATGTGTGTGCAGGTATCTTTTTTGTAGAATGATTTGAGTTCCTCTGGGTATACTCCCAGAAGAGGGATTACTAGGTCGTATGGAAGGTCAATTTTAGAAATTGCCACACTGTTTTCCAAAGACGTTACATTAGTTTGAATTCCCACCAGCAGTGTAGAAGTGTTCCCTTTTCTTGGCATCATTGCCAGCATCTGTTGTTTGTTTTATTAATGATGGTCATTCTTACTGTGGTTAGGTGGTATCTCAATATGATCTGGATTTCCATTTTTCTGATGATTAGCGAGGATGAGCACTTTTTTATGTGTCTGTTGACTGCTCATATGTCTTTTTTTGAGAAGTGTCTATTCATGTCATTTGCCCACTTTTTCATGAGGCTGTTTGGTTTTTTTCCCTTTCATCGTGTTTGAGTTCCTTGTAATTCTGGATGTTAGGGCTTTGTCAGAGATATAGTTGACAAATATTTTTTCCCATTTTTGTGGGCTGTCTCCCCACTCTCTTTATGGTTTCTTTTGCTTTGTAGAAGCTTTTAATTTTAATGAGTCTGACTTGTCTATCTTATCTCTTATCTCCTGTGTTTCTAAGATTCTTATAGTTTGAGGTTTTATGTTTAGTTCATTAATCCATTTAGAATTAATTTTTGTGTATGGTGAAAGGTAGGGGTCCTGTTTCAATCTTTTGCATGTGATCAGTCAGATTTCCAAGCACCATTTACTGAATAGGTTCTCCTCTCCATAGTGGTTTTTGGTGGAGGTTTTGTCAAAGGTGATTTGGTTGAGAAATTAAGGTTTTGCTTCTGGAATCTCTATCCTGTTCCATTAGTCCATATGTCTGTTCTTGTACCAATACCAGGCTGTTTTGATTATTGTGGGCTTATATTAAAGTTTAAAGTCTGAAAGTGTGATACCTTGCACTTTGTTTCTTTTGCTAAGAAATGTTTTGGCTATTCGTGGTCATTTATGTTTCCGTATGAATTTCTGTATTGTCATTTCCAGGTTTGAGAAAAATGATGTTGGTAATTTAATGGGTATTGTGTTGAATCTGTAGATTGCTTTTGGTAGGATGGACATCTTAACAATGTTGAATTCCTCCTATCCCTGAGCATGGAATATCTTTCTATTTGTTGTGTCTTCTTGGATTTCTTTGAGCGGTGTTTTGTAGTTCTCATTGTAAAGGTCTTTCACTTCTCTGGTTAAGAAGATGCTGAGGTATTTCTTTTGTCTTTTTCGTTTTGTGACTATTATGAATGGAATTGTACTTTTTATTTGTTTCTCTGCCTGTTTGTTGAGTGAATAAGAATGCAACTGTGTTTTGCACTTTTATTTTTTTCCCATTTTCTTGGTGTATGTTTGTAGAGATATAAATTCCCCTCTTATAACTGTTATTATGGCATCCCATAGGTTTTGGTAAGATGTTTCTTCACTTTCATTTGTTTCCAGGAATCCTTTAATTTCTTTTATGATTTCTGTATTGAAATTCAGGAGTCATTTAGCAACATGCTATTTAGTGTCAATGTCTTTGTAGTTTTGGGGGGAATTTTGTTGGTGTTGATATTTGTTTGTATTCCACTGTGGTCTGAGAAGATGCATGGCATTATTTTGATCTTATGAAATTTGTTTATGCTTGGTTTATTGCCAAGGATGTGATCAATCTTGCAATACATCCCATGTGGTGATGAATAGGATGTGTAGTCTGTGGTTGTTGGGTAAAGTGTTCTGTAGGTATCTTTTAAGTCCCTTTGGTCAAGTGTCAAGTTTAGGTTCTAGATGTCCTTGTTGATTTTTTTGCCTCAGTGACCCATCTAGGATTTCTAGTGGGGTATTTAAGTCCCCTGTTATAATAGTGTTCGAGTCAATATATTTTTGTAGTTTACTTAGTAGTTGCTTTATAAATGCAGTTGCTTCTGTGTTACGTGCATATATGTTTATGATGAATATTTCTTGTTGATGAATTGAACCTTTTATCATTATGTAAGTGTCCTTTTGTATCTTTTTAAATTTTTGATAGCCTAAAGGTTGTTTTGTCTAATATTAAGATCACCACTCCTGCCTTCCTTTGTGATCCATTCGCAAAGGATCCTGCCTTCCTTTATTTTCCATCCTCTATATTTGAGTCTATGTGCATCTCTTGTGATAAGATGAGTTTCCTGGCTGCAGCAAAGTATGGGGTCATGGTTTTTTATCCAGTTTGCCATTTTGTGTCTTTTCAGTTGTGCATTTAGTCCATTCACATTCAGGTTGATTATTGAAATGTGATTGTTTATCCCCGTCATAAGATTCTTTTTTGTTTATTTGTTTGTTTTATTTTAACTTTTGGGTTGATGGATGTGTGTGTTTTCAAGTTTGCAGTTGTAATGTATTCTCTGTTGATTCTGTGTTCCCTTGTTCTCTTAGGAAGTGAGTGATAACTCTTTTTTTTCTTTCTTCTATGCTTAATACTTTTTAAATCATCTCCTGTAGAGCTGATCTGGAAGCTGCATAATCTCTTATGGATTGAATTTCTAGGAAGGATTTTAATTCTCCACCTCTGATGAAGCTGAGTTTGGCTGAATAGGAAATTCTTGGTTGAAATTGTTTATCTTTAAGACTTTGAATATTGAACTTCAGTTCCTTTTAAATTGTAGTGTTTCTACTCATAAGTCTGTGTTATTCTGATTGGTTTTTCCTGGTAGATAGTCTAACTTTTCTCTATTGCTTCCTTTAGGATTTTTTCTTTTGTACCTACTTTGTATAGGCAAATTACTATGTGTCTAGGGGTTGATCTTCTCATTTGATGTTTTGTGGGGGTTCTCTATATCTCTTTTGTTTGGATGGTCACAACTCTGGTGAGATGGGGAAAGTTTTCTTGGGTACCATCCTGGAATACTTGCTCTAATGTGTTCTCCCTTTCCCTTTCTTCTTCTGGGATACCAATCAGTCATAGGTTCAGACTCTTGATATAATTGCATATCTCTTGGAAGCTTTGCTCTTTCTTTCCAGTTTTCTTTCTATGTTTTTAACAGATCAGATTAATTCTATGTTTTGGTCTTCAAGTTCTGAGATTCTTTCTTCTGCTAGACTAATTTTGCTTTCCATGCTTGTCATTTTGTTATGTACTTCTTGAATGAAATTTTTTATGACCATAATCTCTGTTACAAGTTTTTTCACTGTTGCATCTTGTGTTTCTTGAGTCTTATTCACTCTTTCCATCCATTCCCTAATCCCTGTTGTATTCTGGGGCCTAATCCCTGTTGTATTCTTAGTGATTTTCATTGTTTGTGCTCTGAGGTCTGATTTTTCAGGTGTTTTCTCTTTGTTACACTGGGAATTACCTGTGTTCTTACAGTGGTTTTTCCTCATTTGTAACAGATTTCTTTCTTTTCTCTTTACTTCCATTATTCAGTGGCAGTTGGAGAGGCTTTCACTTCTGATGTTTGCTCAGCCTTCCATTCTTCCCTGATCTGGGCTCTGAATTTGTTCTATTTTGAAACAGGGTTGTGGGTGGAAAGCTTTGCTGTCTTTTGTAGTTTTGAGAGTTGAATACGGTGGAGGATAGGGAGCTTGGATTCAGAAACGACTTGCAAATCACAATGCTCACTGCTTGTGCTATGGGCTCCCCGAGACCCACTCCCCACCACCACTCTATATGATGATGCAATGGGTATGTGTATGTACTCCTGAGTCCAAGATACAGTAACAGTAGTGAGGAGAGAGCCAAGAAAAATAAAAGGAAATAAGACAGACAAAAATGAAAAATAAATACACATGGAAAACAAAAGCAGAAACCAAAGAAAAAAATCAATCAGAGAGAGAGAGAGAGAGAGAAAAACTAAAACCAAAACAATCTGGGGGGGAAAAGCAAGACAAGCAGACAAAAACAGGAAACCAATCACACACACACACACACACAGACACACACACACACACACACACACACACACACAGAACACAAAATGAAAAAAATAAAAGAGAATTTAAAAGGAATTCACATCAAACCCTTACACATACATTCACACACATTAAACTAAAAAAAAGCAAAACAAACAAAAAAAGAAAGATGAACATTCAATCATTCATGTACATAATAAACAGAAAATGATAAATGAAAGAAGAAAGAAAGAAAAAAGAAGGAAGAAATAAAAGAAAAAGAAAAGTTTGAGGGGAGTCTAGATAGATCCCTCACATACATATTTGTGCACAAAGTAAAAAGAAAAAAATAAAACAACAAGGACACAAACAAAAAAACAAAAAATAACCTGCCCTCTTATGGCAGGTTCTGTAATTGTTCCTCTCAACTGCTCATGTAAGCTCCCTGCCGTCTCCTGCAGAGCTGTGGCCTCATTCACAATCTTCCCAGTGTCTGGTCCAGGGAAGGAAGAGAGGTGGTGGGTGTGGGTGGAGCTTCAGTCCTCCCCTCCCACTCTCATATTTTTAGTGGGATCCTCTCTAGTGTGGAGTATGTGGGATTGTCTCTTTTCCTGGTGCTGGCAGGTGGCACCCCAGTTAGGCTTATCGTGGAGTGGAGTCCACCTATTGCAGCTGACATCCAGGCTCTGCCTGGACTCATTCTTCTCAGTCATACATCAGCAGTGTGGGTCTGACATTCAGAAGATTACTGAGGAGAAGGGCAATGGGTCAGCCCTGGATTCACAGTTGATCTCTGTGGGGGTCTTCCTCATCCTTTTCTGGTCACCCCCTTTGTCCCACGACTGATTCAGGGTAGGGGTGGAGGGCCTGAGACTCAGCACTTGTCCTGTCTCTCCGGAGTTTGTGCTTTCAGAATATTCCTTCTGGGTCATGATCAACCCCTGAGTAGTCAATCCACCAGTCACAGAGATCAGGTCTGTCAGACCATGGTGAGCAAGCCAGAACACTTTCCTGTCTAGTTCTCAAGATGGCGACAGGGTATCTGTTTCATCTTCTTCAGGGGGCTTTGTCTCTTGCTCTCTCACTATGCTCTCTTCACAACCCTTGCTGCCAGTGTCTGGTGATATTTTTTTAAATGGAGCTCAGCTTCTATACCCCAGAAAGTGCTAGGGTCCAAGCAGACCAGCTACAGCATCATCTGCTTCACCAAGAGACCCCAGGCCACTTGTTCCCAAGTCCCCACTCAGTAAGACACTCACATGCACACTTACTCACAGACATATATGCAAAATTTTCCATATACTCACTCACACTAGGACTCACTTAGTCCAACTGACTCTGCCACCATCTTACTAGGAGTCCTTTGTATAATATTTAAAATTCATTTTTGTCAATGGTATATAATCAGTTCTTATATTTTTCAAACAATTTGATCATCTCTGTCTCCTTATTTGGCATTTATGTTTAGGAATTATTAATATGGTTGGGTCAAAGTCTACCATTTTGTTATTATTTTCTATTTGTACCATTTTTCAATTGTAGGTCATCGTGTCTTCTTAATTAAAGAGGTTAATTAAGGACATTTTAGTATTCCCTTTCAATTCTGAGCTATGTCTCTTTTGTGGTTGCTCTAGGATTACAAAATATATCCATAATTTATCATAGTCTACTTATAGTTAATAGTGTATTCATTTACATAAATCATAATTCTATCCTACAACATATACTTTCTTTTAATTATAAGAAGTAAAGGAAGGGTTATTTGCCAATTGCTGTTACATATTATACATCTACATTTGTTATAAACCACACAATGCAATGTTAGCATTTTTAAACCATCAGTTGTCTTTCAAAGAAAGAGAAAAAAATTGTATATTCTACCCATATATTTGCCATCTTAATTTTTTTTGTTCTTTTCTGCACATCCAGGTTTAATCTGTTATAATATCCTTTTGGCCTGAAAAACTTACTTTAGCATTTTTTTTGTTGACAACAGATTATCTTAGCTTTAGTTTATAGGAAAATGTTAATCAATTGATCAGAAAGCTTTATCAGTTTACTCATATATGACTTTTGAAAAAATCATTCATATATTCCCCATTGTGGCAGAGACATTTATTCCCCACAAAATACCCCTGACCTACTTACATTTCTCAGATCTCTTGCAATTAGGCAGGTCATAAGGTCTGTAAGTGTGTTACTTTCAAGAAAAGCATTTAATAATAGGTATGAGATCTCCATTAGCTCTCTTGCCCTGCAATCATGGAAGTCACATACTTAACTTCAACCACATGATAGTGAAGGACAGTGTAGGTCCATTAATGATTCTTTGAACCAAAGTCCTTTTCTGTCTTCATCCTGTGATTTGCACTGAACTACAGAGTAGGCATAATATTAACTTTTGTTGTACAGTTGGACCATGAACAACATAGGTTTGAACTGTGTGGGTTCATTTATATGCAAATTTTAAAAAATAAATATATTGGAAAACTTTTGGAGATTTGTGACAGTTTATAAAACTCACAGATGAACCATGTAGCCTAGAAATATTGAAAAAATTAGGAATAAGTTATAGATATAAAAAATGCATAAAATATATGTAGACATTAGTCTATTTTATCATTCATGATCAGAAAATATACATAAATCTATTATAAAAAGTTTAAATGTATCAAAAGGTACACACCCTTACAGACCATACATGGTACCATTAGCAGTTGAGAGAAATGTAAGCAAATGTTAAAGTGAAGTATTAAATCATAACTGCATGAAATTTACTATAGTGCATACTGTACTACTATAATAATTTTGTATCATCTCCTATTGCTGTTGCCGTGAGCTCAAGTATTGTAAGTGTCCACTTAAAACACTGTGTGATGCTAATCATCTCTGTATGAGCAGTTCATATGTCCAGTAAACTGCCATGTTCCAGTAGCAAGTTCTCATGGATCTTTTATATTTTTCATCATGTTTAATGCAATAATGTAAACCTCAAATAATGCCATGAGACGTATATGAAGTGTCACTAGTGATGCTGGAAGTGCTCCCAAGACGCAGAGAAAAGTCATGACGTTATAAGAAAAAGTTGGCATTGCTTGATATGTACCATAAATTGAGACTTGGAGTTGTAGTTACCCACCATTTCAAAATAAATAAATTGAGTATAAGGACCATTGTATAAGAAGAAAAGGAAATTAGTGAAGCAGTCATTGCAGTTACACCAGCAGGCACAAAAATCTTGAACTTTTTGCAAAATACCTTTTCATTTTGTATTAAAAATATATCTTTTATGTGAGTGCAGGATTGCTACAAGAAAGACATGCCTACAGACCTCAATATGATTCAAGAAAAAAAATGGAATCATTATGTAACAACTTAAAGCAAGAGGAAGGTAAAGGATCTAAAGCTGGAGGAATTAATGCCAGTGAAGGATGGTTTGATAATTTTAGAAAAAGATTTGGCTTTAAAAAATGTCAAGATAACAGAAGAATCAGATTCTCCCAATCTAGAGGCAGCATTAAGGTAGACATGATTAAGAAAATCATTGAGGAGAAAGGAAATATGTCTGAATATATTTTTTAATTTAGACAAAAGTGCCCTATTTGGGGGGGGGGAAATGTCACCAAGAACATTTATTAGTAAGGAAAAGAAGCAAGAACCAGGATTTAAGGCAGAAAGGGATAGGCTGACTCTGCTGCTTTTGTGCAATTATAGTAGGGTTTATGATTGGGACTGCCCTATCTATGAGGCTGCTAACTTCCTGAACCCTGAAGGAAAAAGATAAACACCAGCTACCTGTGTTTTGGTTGTACAACAAACAGAGTTGAATAAGAATCCTCTTTCTGAATCAATTCCATTGATGCCTGTACCTAAAGTCATGATTTGTCTTGCCAGTAAGATAAGTTCTTAAAGTTCTTTTGATATAGAAAAATCCCCCAGGCCACCCAGAACTCCATGAGTTCAACATTGAAGGCATCAAAGTGGTCTACTTGCTTCCAAACATAATGTCTTCAATACAGCCATGAACTTAAGAGGTCATGAGGACTGTTAAGGCTCATTATACATGCCACTCTATGGAAAGGATTACCAGTGTTGTGGAAGAGAACCTCAACAGAAAGAACATCATGAAAGTCTGGAAGGATTACACCATTGAAAATGCCATCAGGGGACGTCAAGAAGATGGTGGCTGAGCCAGTCAGACTATGCAAATTCCCGTGTGAGTGAGTGAATTTTGTGTATGTGCTGGTAAATAAGTGGGTGTGTGAGTGGCCGACTGAGTGAGAGCTAGGGAGCTAGCAGCCAGGGCTCTCCTGGTGCAGCGGCTGGTGCCACAGCTGTTGGACTTGGACCTTAGCAATCTCCAGGACACAGAAGCCAAGTGCCATTTTCTTTTCTTTTAAATCAACAAACCCTCCCTGCAAAGAAAATACTGGGAGAGACTGTCTAAGTGGGGGCTTGAGAACAAGTGACCAGGCCCCTGATGCAAGAGCTGGTGCTGCAGCATCTCTGCATCGTCCCTGGCTCTTCCCAGGTTGCAGAAGTTGAGTGCCATTATTTTTTCAAAAACGGACAAAAGTTTTCCTGTGAAAAATTGGCAGGGAGAAACCATCAACCCAGGCTCTCCCTCACCATTGCAGCAGGAGAAAGACTGCCAGTTCCTGGCTTTGCCTCACAACTTTAGCACCTGGCAGGGCATTGGTAGCAGGGGCTGCGGAGGGAGTCCAGAAGCAAAGTTCCACGGAAGAAGATCCCACCACCATTGTGAAGGTGGGGCAGGAAAGTGCTCCAACTTGTTCAACATAGAGCAACAGACCTGATCTCTGTGACTGGCAGATCAACTCCTCAGAAATTAATCATGACCCAGAGGGAATATCCTGAAAGCACAAACTTCAGAGGGACCTGCCAAGTGTTTGAGTTCCCAGTGCCCCACTCCCTACCCTGATCCAGCTAAAGGACAAAGGTGTGCCCAGAAAAGGATAAGAACTCCAAAGATATCAGTGGTAAGTCCGGGGCTGACTCAAACCTCCTCCTTCCCAGCAATCCTCTGAACATCAGACCCACACAGCTGGGCCACGAGTGAGAAGGACAAACTCAGGCAGAGCCTGGATGTGAATCACAATAGAAGAACTCCATTCCCCCCCTCCATGAGTACATACCTGAGGAAGACACAATCCCGTACCTCCTGACCGGTGGAGATCTCCCTGACTATACGAGAGTGGGAGGGTGGACTGCAGTCCTATCTGCCTTCACTACCCCTCCTCCTTACCTACCTCTGACATTGAGAAGAGAGTCAAAGAGGTGGCACTGCAAGAGAGACCTGATTAGAGGAACCATTGCAGAACCTGCCACAAGAGGGCAGGTTTGTTTTTAAGTTTTCAATTTCTTTTAATTTAAAATTTTTTGACTGTTACTTCATCTATTCTTTAAATATTTTTCCTTTGTGCATGAATGTGTATGTGAGGATTTGATCTGCATCCCTTCCAAATTTTTTCTTTTCTTTTTCTGTTTCTTATTTTATATGTTGTTTCCTGTTTATGTGTGTATGTGAATGATGGAGTGTTCATCTTTCAATTTTGTTGTTGTTGGTTTGATTTTGCTCTTTTGTTCTTCTGGGGTTTTTTATTTTAATTTTTTATAGTTTAAGGTATATGTCAATATATGTGTGAAGGTTTGACTTGAATTCCTTTTTTTCCCCCCACTCTTGTCTTTCTGTTTTTCTTCTCTACTCACTTTGTGCTAGGCATGTGTGCCAGGCATGTGTGTGTGCATTTAGTTTTCTTGGGGTGTTTTTGTTGTTGTTTATTTTGTTTCACTTTGTTGTTAATGCAGTTTGTTTTGGGGTGTGTGTGTATGTCTGTGTGTGTGTGTGTGTGTGTGTGTGTGTGTGTGTGTGTGTGTTCAGTTGGTTTTTGCATTGGTTTCTGCTTTGCATCATCATACAGAGTGGTGGTGGGGAGTGGGTCTTAGGGAACACATACCACAATAAGTGAACATTGCAATTTGCAAGCAGTTTCTGAATCCTAGTGCCCATCCCTTACTTTATCAAAAATTCAAAAACTACAAGAGACAGCAAAGCTTCCCATCCACCATCCTATTTGAAAATAGAACAACTCAAGAGCCCATAACAGGGAAGAATAGGGGACTGAGCAAACAACAGAAGGGAAAGCCTCTCCACTGACACCGGATAACAGAACTAAAGAGAAAAACAAGAGATCTGTCACAAATAAGGAAAAAACAAAGGAAGACCTCAGGCAATTTCAAGTGCACCAAAGACAAAACTCCTGAAAAATCAGACCTTGGTGCCCAAACAATGTAAGTCACCAGGAACTGACCCCAGAATACAACAGGGATTAGGGGATGGATGGAAAGAGTGAATAAGACTCAAGAACAACAAGATGTGACACTGAAAGAAATTATAGCAGAGATTTTGTCAATAAAAAATTTCATCCAGGATATAAATAGCAAACTGACAAGTATGGAAAGAAGAATTAATCTAGCTGAAGAAAGAACCTCAGAACTTAAAAACCAGAACATGGATTTAAACTGATCTGCAAAAAACATAGAAAGAAGACTCAGAAAGAAAGAACAAAGCCTACAAGAGATGTGTAATTATATTAAGAGGATTAACCTACACCTGATTGGTATCCCAGAAGAAGAAAGGGAAATGGAGAACAATTTGGAGCAAGTATTCCAGGAAGTAATCCAAGAAAATTGTCCCCATCTCACCAGAGATGTGACCATTCAAGAACAAGAGATATGGAGAAACCCCACAGGATATCAAATGAGAAGACCAACCCCTAGACACACAGTATTCACCTACACAAAGTAAGCACAAAAGAAAAAGTCCTAAAGGCAGCAAGAGGAAAAGGTCAGACTAACTACCAGGAAAGATCAATCAGAATAGTAGCAGACCTATCAGCAGAAACACTACAAGCTAGAAGGGACTGGAGCCCTATATTCAAAGTCCTCAAAGTCAAACAATTTCAACCAAGAATTTCCTAACCAGCCAAGCTCAGCTTCATCAGTGATGGAGAATTAAAATCCTTCCCAGACATCCAATCCCTAAGAGATTATGCAGCTTCCAGATCAGTTTTACAGGAGACACTTAAAAAGGTATTAAGCACAGAAGAAAGAAAAAAAGAATGACCACACACTTCCCAAGAGAATAGCAGAGCACAGAATCAACAGAGAAAACAGCACAAGAAACTTGAAAACACACACATACATTAACCCCAAAGCCAAAAGAAGACAAGCAAACAAAGGAAAAAGTTTATAAGAACCTCAAGATGATGGTAAACAATCACATTTCAATAATCAACTTAAATGTGAATGAACTAAAGGCACCACTGAAAAACACAGAATGGCAAGAAATCATGACCCAATTATTTGCTGCATCCAGGAAACTCATCTCACTACAAGGGATACACACAGACTCAAAGATAAAGGATGGAAAATGAGTTTCCAGGCAAATGGATAACAAAAGAAGGCAGGAGTTGAGATCTTAATATCAGACAAAACAGCATTTAAGCTATCAAAAATTTAAAAAGAAGCAAAAGATCACTACATAATGATAAAAGGTTCAATTCATCAACATGAAATATCCCTCCTAAACATATATGCACCCAACACAGGAGCACCAGCATTTATTAAGCACCTACTAAGTAAACTAAAAAAAGATATTGACTCTAACACTATTATAGCAGAGGACTTGAATATCTGACAAACAGCCCTAGATAGATCATTGAGGCAAAAAATCAACAAGGAGATCCAGAACCTAAATTTGACACTTGACCAAATGAACTTAATAGATACCTACAGATTATTCCACCTAGCAATCACAGAATATGCATTCTACTATCACCACATGGAAGATACTCTAAGATCAATCACATCATTGGCCATAAATCAAGCATAAACAAATTTCATAAGGTTGAAATCTTACCATGCACATTCTCAGATCACAGTGAAATAAAAATAAATATCAACACCAACAACATTTCCCCAAAGCCCACAAAGACATGGACACTAAACAGCATGATGCTGAACAACTACTGGGTCAACGCTGAAATCAAAGCAGGAATTAAAAGATTCCTGGAAACAAATGAAAATGAAGAAACATCTTACCAAAACTTCTGGGAAGCCATGAAAACAGTTCTCAGAGGGAATTTATATCTCTAGGAGTACACATCAAGAAAATGGAAAAATCACAAGTGGAGAGCCTAACGAAACACCTAAGGGAGTTAGAAAGAGAAGACCACTAAAATCCCCCAACTACAGCAGAAGAATCCAAATCACCAAAATAAGAGCCCAAATACAAGACATAGAAAACAAAAATATAGAAAACAAAAACCTGATTCTTTGAAAGAATTAAAAAGATTGATGGACCCCTAGCCAGAATGACCAAGAAAAAGAGAGAAAAAGCCCACATAAACACAATCAGAAATAGAAAAGATTAAATCATAACTGACCCCAAAGAAATACAAAAGACTAGCGGAGATTACTTTGCACACCAATACTGAAACAAACTCAATAACCTAAATGAAATGGAGGACTTTCTGACATCACACAACCTCCCCAGGTTGAAACAAGAAGACACTGACACACTGGATAGACCAATAACAACCCAGGAAATTGACTCTGTCATGCGAAAACTACCTACCAAAAAAAGCCCTGGACTGGATGGATTTCCAGCAGAATTCTACAAAATGTACAAGGAGGAGCTGATACCGATCTTACTGAAAGTATTCCAGTCTTGTCAGTCGGCGCCGCGTGCGGGCTGGTGGCTCTGTGGCAGCAGCAGCAGCTGGTCTCTGGCACCATGAGCAGCTTCAGCAGCAAGGAGTGCTGCACCCTTCAGTATTGAGTACCAAGTCTTCCTCAAAAATGAAAAAGGCCAATATATATCTCCATTTCATGATGTTCCAATTTATGCTGATAAGGATGTATTCCACATGGTAGTTGAAGTACCACGCTGGTCTAATGTGAAAATGGAGATTGCTACAAAGGATCCTTTAAATCCAATTAAACAAGATGTGAAAAAGGGATAGCTTCGTTATGTCGCAAATTTGTTCCCATATAAAGGATATATCTGGAACTACGGTGTCATCCCTCAGACCTGGGAAGAACCAGGACTCAATGATAAACATACTGGCTGCTGTGGAGACGATGATCCAATTGATGTGTGTGAAATTGGAAGCAAGGTATGTGCAAGAGGTGAAATAATCAGGGTCAAAGTTCTGGGCATATTGGCTATGATTGATGAGGGAGAAACTAACTGGAAGGTCATTGCCATTAATGTAGATGATCCTGATGCAGCCAATTATAATGACATCAGTGATGTCAAACGGCTGAAACCTGGCTATCTAGAAGCTACTGTGGATTGGTTTAGAAGGTAGAAATTTCCTAATGGAAAACCAGAAAATGAGTTTGCTTCCAATGCAGAATTTAAAGATATGGACTTTGCAGTTGATATTATTAAAAGCACTCATGTCTACTGGAAAGCATTAGTGACTAAAAAAACATATGGAAAAGGAATCAGTTGCATGAATACAACAGTATCGGAAAGCCCCTTCAAGTGTGATCCTGATGCTGCCAAAGCCATTGTGGAAGCTTTACCACCACCATATGACTCTTCCTGCACTGTACCAACAGATGTGGATAAGTGGTTTCATCACCAGAAAAACTGAGATTTCTCCAGAATATAAACTGATATTGCTGCATCTTATTCATCTGGAAGAATTAGATGTTAAAGTAGTAGCTTTTCAAAGCTTTACATTTCTAGAACTCATCTAACTAAAGCAAATTCTGCTATGACCAATCCAATATATTCAGAATGATATCTGTTTAAAGCATTTTTCATATGTCAACCAAGATAACTTTTAGTACGGGCTTAAATATCAAAGCAGCTGTGATGTGGAAGTCACTTGTGAATAGATGTGCAAGACGGGCACATATTGGATGTATATGTTTACCTTATGTTAGGAAATAAAATTATTTTGCTGAAAAAAAAAGACAGTATTCCAAACAATTGAGAAAGATGAAATTCTCCCCAAATCATTTTACGAAGCTAACATCACACTGATACCCAAACCCGGTAAATATCCAGCAACAGAAAAGAGAACTACAGGCCAAAATCCCTTATGAACATAGATACAAAAATCCTCAGTAAGATTCTAGCAAATTGGATCCAAAAACATATTTCAAAAATCATCCACCATTACCAAGTAGGCTTCATCCCCAGGATGCAGGGCTGGTTCAACATTTGCAAGACCATAAATGTAATTAAATACATCAACAGATGTAAAACAAGAACCACATAATTAGATCATTAGATGCAGAAAAATCTTTTGATAAAATCCAGCATCCCTTCTTGATAAAAACCCTGAAAACCTAGGTATACAAGGAACATACCTCAAAATACTAAGTGCTATCTACTATAAACCCACAGCTAACATATTGCTAAATGGAAAGAAACTGGAAACATTTCCCCTGAAAACTGGAACAAGACAAGGCTGCACACTCTTACCCCTCTTGTTCAACATTGTGCTGGAAGTCCTAGCTAGGGCAATTAGACAAAAGAAGGATATCAAGGGTATCCAAACAGGAAAAGAGGAAGTCAAGTTGTTCCTCTTTGCTGATGATATGATCCTATACCTTGAAAATCCAAGAGATGGTGGGGGGAGGGAGATGGGATTAACAGTAGCAAATATCTGTCTGGGTACGGGGAAACATCCCATATCAACAGGGTGCCTGAATGAAACGCAATTGTATGCCTAACCCTTAACTGTACCCCACAACTTCACAATAAAAAAAAAAAGAAAAGAAAATCCAAGAGAATCTGTTAAAAACCTGCTTGCACTGATAAAGGACTTTGCCAAAGTCTCGGGGTACAAAATAAATATGCAAAAGACAGTTTTATTCCTATACACCAGCAACAAGCAGGCAGAGATCCAAATTAAAAGCACAATTGCATTCATAATAGCCATTAAAAATATGAAATACCTCGGCACCTTCCTAACCAGAGAAGTGAAAGACCTTTACAATGAAAACTACAAAACACTGCTCAAAGAAATCCAAGAAGACACAAACAAATGGAAAACTATTCTATGCTCATGGATAGGAAGAATCAACATTGTTAAAATGTCCATCCTACCAAAGGTAATCTACAGATTCAATGCAATACCCTTTAGTTACCAACATAATTCTTCTCAGACATGGAAATGACAATACAGAAATTCATATGGAAACATAAATGACCATGAATAGCCAAAACAATCCTTAGCAAAAAAAGCAAAGCAGGGGGCGTCACACTTCCAGATTTCAAACTTTACTTTGAGGCTTCAGTAATCAAAATAGCCTGGTATTGGTACAAGAACAGGCACATGGACCAATGGAACAGGATAGAGATTCTGGAAGCAAAGCCTCAATTTCTCAACAAATTCATCTTTGACAAAAGCTTCCAACAACAACCACTGGGGAGAGGAGAACCTATTCAGTAAATGGTGCTAGAAAAACTGACTGATCACATACAGAAGATTGAAACAGGACCCCTACCTATCACCATACACAAAAAACAACTCTAAATGGATCAAAGGCCTAAAAGTAAAACTTCAAACTATAAGAATCTTAGAAAATGCAGGAGACATCCTTATGGAAGTTGGAACTGGCAACCAATTCCTGATCAGCATTCTAAGTGTCCATACCATAAGAAATAAGATAGGTAAGTGGAACCTCATCAAACTGATGAGCTTCTGCAAAGCAAAAGAAACTATCAAGAGAGCAGGGAGACAGCCCACAGAATGGGAAAAAATATTTGCCAACTGTATATCTGACAAAGGCCTAACATCTAGGATCTATAAGAAACTCAAATGCACCGAAAGGAAAAAACAAATAGCTCCATTAATAAATGGGCAAAATACATGAATAGACAATTCTCAAAAGACACATGAAAAAGTGTTCAGTCTCACTCATCATTAGAGAAATGCAAATCAAAACTACATGGAGATACCACCTAACCCCAGTAAGAATTGCCATCATTTAAAAAAAAAAAAAGATGGTGGTGAGAATGTGGAGAAAAAAGAACGCTTCTATACTGCTGGTGGGAATACAAACTAGCGCAACCTCTTTGGAAGACAGTGTGGCGATTTCTGAAGGAACTAGAAATTGACCTTCTGTATGACCTAGCAATTCCCCTATTGGGAATATACTCGGAGGAACTCAAATCATTCTACAGAAAAGATACCTGCACACGTATGCTTATTGCAGCTCTATTCACAATAGCAAAAACATGGAACCAACCATGTTGCCCATCAAAACTGGACTGGATTTAAAAAATGTGGTGCATATACACAATGGAATATTTATGCAGCCATAAAGGAGGACAAACATATGGACTTCGCAGCCACTTGGATGGACTTAGAGTTGATCATACTCAGTAATCTATCACAGAAACAAAGAACAGAGTATTATAGGTTCTCACTCATAAGTGAACCTTGAACAATTATAATACTATACGAAAGGGATTGGTAGTAGTGGGAAACTGTCGGGAGGAGGGGGAGGAGTCACAATTGAGGGAAATCGTTAGGGGAGGGAGGGGTATACCTCATCAACAAGGGTACCTGCATAATCAACGTTTGTATACCTAACCCTGAATTGTATCCCACATCTTTATAGTAATTTTTTAAAAAGAAAGAAAGAAAATGCCACCATTAACAAAAACACTATGAAAACCATCAAACCTGAAAGAATTAATTTCTGCTGGAGAAGTCTGTGTCTAGATGTTGTGCCTGACATCATGGAATTTCCAGAACAGCCATTCAAGAAAATCATGAAAGAGTCTGTGGAGGTGGAAAAAAGAAAATGGTGGAGGAGAATGAAGGGATCTCAAGATAATGGAGTTTGGAGAAATTCAAGAGCTAACTGATACCACACAAGATGTATTAACAGAAGACAACATGATGGAGATGAATGCTTCCAAACCAGTGCCAGATGATGAGGAAGAAGATGTAGAAAAAACAGTGCCAGAAAACAAACTGACATTAGACAATCTGGCAGAAGGGCTTGATTATCAAAGAGTGTTTCTGACATTTTTTTAAGACATAGACTCTTCTGTAATGCAGACACTGAAACTAAAACAAATGGTGGAAGAAGGATTGGTACTATATAGGAGCATTTTTAGAGAAATAAAAAAGAGCTGGGCAGAAGTCACAACATATGTCCATAAAGTTATATCAAGTGTGCCTGCCTTTCTTACCTCCCCTCCCACCTTCTCTACCTCTTCCACCTCTGCCACCACTGAGACAGTAAGACTGCCCCTTCTCTTTCTTCTCTTCCTCAGCCTGCTCAACATGAAGATGATGAGTATAAAGACCCTTATGATAATCCTCTTCCACTTAATGAATAGTAAACACATTTTCTCTTCCTTATGATTTTCTTTTTTTTTTTTTTTTTTGAGTTGGAGCCTCACTCAGTCGCCCAGACTGAAGTACAGTGGCTGCTCCCAGCCACCGCAGCCTAGACCTGCTGGGCTCCGGAGATCCTTCCGCCTCAGCCTTCCAAGTAACCGGAATTACAGGCATGCACTACCACGCCCGGCTGATTTTTTGATTTATTGTAGAGATGAGGTCTCGCTGCCCAGGCGGGTCTTGAACCCACGGGCTCAGGCAATCCACTCACCTCAGCCTCCCAAAGGCGCGGGATTACAGGCTGAGCCACCGAGCCCAGCTATGATTTTCTTAATAACATTTTTTCTCTAGCTACATTATTGTAAGACCACAGTATATAATACATCTAGCATACATAAAATGTGATAATCAACTGTTTATGCTATTGGTAAGACTTCCAAAAAACAGTAGACTATTAGTGGTTAAGTCTTGGGAAGTCAAAGGTTAGATGCAGATTTTTGACTGTGTAGTGGTTGGCACTAATGATCCCAGCATTGTTCAAGGGTCTGTATTAATCTATTGAGTTTGGGAATAAATAGTTACATTACCTAGCCTAGTCTGGCTGATATAACTACTGATTTGAAATTATATACCGTATCATTAGAAGAATATATGCTTTTTAGGACTTCCATTCTATTCTATCGATCTGTTATTTCAGATACTAGTACTAACTCTTTTGATTTTTGTAGCTTAATAATGCAATATAATATTTTTTGAGGAAAATATGTTATTATTCTTCTTTTCAAAAATACCTGCTTCTTCTCAAACATACCATCCTTACAAGTCACCTTTACCTTTAATCATTTTCCCTTGAAGAATCCAAATGGGGTTCAATTTACAGATTTATTTAACTGAATTGTGTCTTTTTGTTCAAGAACACATTGGATCTTTCCATTTGTTCACCATATTTATATCCTACAATAAAATTTTATTGTTTTGTCAATATAGAGTCTTTATATTTCACGTATATTTATTTTATTCTTCTATACTAAATGATACATTTTTGCCATTATATATTCTCACTGGTTATTCGATGTATTTATTGTTTGAATAGAGCCTGTAAGTGGCCCTAATAACTACATTGAAATAATCTACATGACAAATTCACCTTCCTGCATGATATATGTACAATGCACAAGATTATACATTCTTTATGTCCTCCTTGATTAAGCCACCAGAGTATAGAATAATTTTTGAAAGTGCTCTTTTGTTGTGTTGCTTAAAAATTGAAAGGAAACTTTAGATCACCCAGTTTACCTCTTCCATTTAAAAAAAAAAGGCTATTTCAGAGAAAACACTTCAGTTCCAAGGTCATACTGATTTCAATTTAAAACATATTTATTGAGCACTTGCCATGAGTTTGACTTCCTAATTCTAGAAGTCCAGAGCATGCCCCAACCATAATCTGAGATAGACACAGAGTAGCAACTTCATAAATATTTGTTTGATAGATTTTAATGCTTTATTTTTGAAGTAACATGTTATTGCTAGGGGTCATTGATCATCAGATTTATAGAGAGCAAGCAATACAACCTCAAACGTTATTTCAGTGTGCTCTTGCATCAATTTATAGGTACCACAAAGGCCTTTGTGAGTTTTAGAAAAAAATAATCTGCATTTGTGACTGGAAAAAATAAAAGCCTGGACATTTGGAGCTCCTGTAGGAAGTAGGTGAAAGGATTTCTTTTGCCTCTTGGGCTTCCTAAAGTATTTTCCATCTTACAATAAGTTGCACATGCTTTTCTGGCCCCAGGAGTCTAGTTTTCTACTTTTTTAAAAATAAACATGGCAAGAGTATGCCGACAGCTGCCACTGGAAACATCTATGACTTTATCCCCTTCAGTGAACAGCTGAGTACATTAAGACATAGCAGCACTTTCCCAAAAGTTGAATCCAAGCCAGAAGAGATTAAGACAAGACTCAACTCATGAACACAAGATAAAAATAGAAATTGATTGGCAAGAGACTAAATTAAGATCCATGGATAAACAAGTCAATATGGACTAGGTAGAAAAACTTGGATGCACCCAGAGAAATATCTGGTCTTAATATTTATTATGTAGTCAAAGATAAGACAACATTCTTTGTAGCTTGAGTCTCTACTCTGTCATTTGCTAGGTGTATGATTTTCAGATTTTACTTAACCTCTCTGAATTTCAGTTTCCGCATTTGTAAAGTGAAGATAACTTATACTTACTTTAAAGGTTTACTGTGGATTATTATGATTCTTGGTGAACTCCTGGCATGGTTCCTTTTGTTTAGTAAGCCTCAAATAAGTAACATAGACACGAGGAAGACAGTTGAATACTGACAGGTTATGGGTGTGACCCAGAAAAGCAGAAATTATGCTCATATATTTTAAAGCTAATAACTTAAGAGTTAGTTTTAAATCAATCAAAATTGAGAACGTCCCTAAGCATGATCATTCAATTTAATTCAACTACATATAAGGCAGTATGCCAGGCATTGTGGTTTACAAGAATGAAGGAGTCTTGGGTTTGCCTTTCAAAGAACACTAAATCTAACAGGGGGAATAGGAAAGTCTCTCAGGAATAAAAAAGACTCTACTGAGTATTAGATACTCATTAAAGAGCTCTCTAATCTCAGAAGGGCAATGACTGTGTTAGTTGATCAGGGAAAGCTTCAAGGAGGAGGGTGCAGTTGTAATGAGCCTTACATAATCAGTAGGGTAGAGTTTTGAGAGATGGAAGTGACTGAACATGGTATGACTGAAAGAATGATAGGAAAAAATAGGCACAAACACAAAAAATGAAGGGGACTGAGTATATATTCATTTATTCATTTGTGATAAATACTGTGTATTTGGGGATCTGAGAATTATTGAATTTGGTTGGAATCCTAAACATTTGTGGGGAAGTAATGAATACATCCCTGAACTGGTAGTTTGGGACTCAGGCATGGAGGACATAGGGATACCTTGCTATCTGAGATGCCCTTTACAGGGACAGGGGAGTCAGAGGATATTTGTGAATAAGAAAGTCACCAGAAATGATTGGAGCTCTGCTTCTTGGATGATTAACCCATATGCTGGAGATTTTTTTTTTGAGTCGGAGTCTTATTGTCGCCTAGGCTAGAGTGCAGTGACATGCTCATAGCCACCACCTCTGTGACTAACAAACAGTGAGTCATTATCAAGTTTGTAGAACATGGAAGGAACAATGACGCTGAGGTGAAATGGACACGATGACTATGAGGCACACATGGAACAACCTGAAGAAGACTTGAGCTGAAAGAAACCGTCAAGGAGTAGAAAAGAAAACAAGGACAACCTGGGAGAATGCCTTTATTTCAAGAATGAAAAAAGAAGAGAAATTCATGGAGAAGAAGCAGTTAGAAATATCAGAAAAGAATCTGAAGAAAACAAGGTCACATAAGTAGAAGGAAAGTTCAAGGAGAAGGTGACAAGTGGCATCATAACTACAGAGACATTGAAAATGAAAACTGAAGGAAAGTCAATGTTAAATTTAGTCATAAGGAAATCACTGATGACCTTCAAGAAAGCAATTTTAGTATGACGGTGAGGTCAACAGGATGGTGCATTCAGTAGGTGAATGTGAGATTTAAAAATGGTGCTTGGGAATAGATTGGTTTTGTAAAATTTGGCAGCATGTCCCAAGGAAAGTTACAAGAAAAGCCCATAGCCAATTTTATCAGCTATAATGAGTCATGTAATGTGTTCACTACTAGCATGCTTTGTGTTCAAAGTGCTTAAACAAAAATGCTTTAATTCACATTACCTAGTTTCCTAATTCACATTACCTAATTACCTCACAATCACTTTATAAGGCCAGGAAGACAGGTATTAGTTTTCTCTTTTAAAAAAATGAGATAAAGAGACCTGAAATATCGAGCAACTTATGCCAGGTCACACAGCTATTAGGGACGGGACAAAGGACCCAGGTCTTCTGTCTTCTAGTTAGACACTATTTTCATTGTTCTAAACCAAATGCACAGGGATCTGCTGTCAATATGTTGCATATTATCTGTCAATGAAAGTTTAGGGACCACATAAAACAAAAAGTGCATGCTATAATAGAAGCAAGAAGTATCTCTCTTTTTCCAACATACTGGAGACAGATAGATTAACTTGAATTTGAACTGCTTAGCCAGAAGCCTTTGTACGATAACTTAAGAATTTAAGGTTATCTTTCTTTCATCTTTTGCCTGTGAGTAGCCAGTCAAGGAGGGCCATCACTTTTTTAGTGTCTTGATTTGCCTGTTGACTTTTCTATCATTGTATTTCCAAGAAGCCAATAATAAGCCTAACTTCCTAATTCCATCAAAACCCATTTATTTGAAAATATTTGATATTGGAATTCTCACTCATGTTTTTGAGTTCTTCTAGAACTTAGAGAGATATTACATTTGTGGTGACAGCAAAAGTTATTGGTATTTGGAGTCAGGAGGATGGGGATGGCAGTGGAGCAAACTAGGATGCATTCCCAAGAAAGGAAACCGTGTGACTTGTTGCCATTAAAGCATGATTTCTCAGGTCCCATCACTGCCTTCCCTTTTCCTCTGTTCTTTAGCCTCTATCCATGATGACTAGTTTCACACAATGATATTACATTTAAAAAATAGTCATGTGGGCCAAGATGTCCATGAATACTTCCCTTTTAACTGATGAGGAAATAAAGATCAAATGAAATAAGGAAATTTGCCAGATTTAGTACTAAAGCAGACAGGATTCACACCACATATTCTGGTCTCTGGAACCTTGCACCTAAACACAAATAGCTGCTTCTCTTTGACAAATTATGGGTTTTGGCAGGGATGCTGTGGTTGTACAGTGAAGACACTACTCAAAGGTAATCACGGAGGGGACTCAAGGGGACAAAATCCAGCCTGCTCTCTGCTCAAGCAGGCTGCAAGTCACAGGACTGCTTTTACTCAGTGCAGGCTGCAGCTGCTGAAGCTGGGGATCTGTTATATCTGATCTTAGACTCCAGCTCTGTTCTTATTAGATCAACAAAGAGAATACTTATGAGGTGCTCAGAACAATATGAATTAAAGAATAGGTGCTCAATAAATTTGTTTTGATTGTTATGTGCTAAGATGCCCAATAACATTACATTTCTACTTTTTTTTTCTTTCTTTGCTCAACAAGACCAGTAACATAAATCACCTAGGTAGTTCTCAGGAGGATATATCACTTTGAGGCACAGCATTCCTCTGGATACTCTCAGGATCAATGCCATTAGAAGACTGGTCAGGCAGTGAGTGACATTACTGTTGACGAAAAAAACCTAAACTCTAAAATATTTTAAGATGGTTTATTCTTGAGTCAAACTTGAGTATTTAAGCCAGGAACACCCGTCCTCAGGAGATCCTGAGAAAGTGTGTCCTCTGTGGCCAAATAGTGGCTTGGTTATATACAGTTTTAGGGCAGCAAAAGTTACAAAAACCATAAATCAATACATGTGAGATTTTCATTGGTTTGGCCCAGGAAGGAGGGACATTTCCAAGTGGGGGCCTTAAGTCATAGGTGGATTTAAAATTTCTCGGCTGGTAATATGTAGTTTTTAATCAGGAGATAGGATGTTTTGCTGAGACAAAAGGCGGAAAGACTAGGTTTGTTGATATATAGATGAAGTCCTATATGTGACAGACTTTAGGGAGGATAGATAAATGTCTTAAAGGTTCCCAAAGTCTGGGAATTCACAAAAGATGACTTTTCAGAGCCACAAACCTTCTTTATTTGTTATGATATGTTATTTCATTGTCAAGTTGGAAAGTAAACATTAGGAAATAGAGTAATATGGTAATAAAACTGCTTGATGAGTCCTTATCAAGCAGTGACTTCCTAAGTCTTTTTTGTCAAGAATTTGGGTAAGATTCCTTAGAATGCATGTGTAGGCCAATAAATAGAAGGAAGTCCCACATTGCTAGGAAGGCTCATTCCTAGGGTTGTCTATTTGGTGATAACAACTCTAACAACAATGATGCTGGGTTATGGTGGAAGGACATAGTTTGACCTGATTTTATAGCCAATTATCTATAGGAATAGAATTTAGTTTAAAAAACATTTTAGATCAGATTTATTTTACAAGTTATTATAATTTGGACCCTTGATTTTTTTTTTCTTTGTTTCTGGCATAGCATTTGAAAGAGACATGTAATGATAAGATAGTGACAAGTGTAAACATAGGAATTATTTTAGAGTTTATAAAGACTGACCTGATCCAATGTCCCTGAAGTTTACATGTTTTAGTTGTGGTTTTGGAAACCAGCTAGACTTTAAGTTTTCATAAATCACAGGCATGTGTCAGTGGATTAGCTTGAAGTCTAGGTGTTATTAGAAATGTAGTTAGGTGCTTGTAGGTGTAAGGTGTGACTCCAACTCTACTGTCTTTAATTTCGTAGTACAAGAGTTAGTTAAAAGTATCCAATAAGGTCCTATAATTGTTTATAACTTATCTTTTGAAAGGGATTAAAGTGAAACAATTGTTAATTAATAATTGTAAATATACAAGTTAATGACAAAAGTCATGATCAAGACACAATAGATAAGACAGTTTGGTTATTCTGTGACATATAATATAATAATTATTATGACTATTGATAACATCTACAAAAACATATCAGAATTATAGGAATGTTATATAATTTGGAACACATATAATTTGAAGTTAAGCATCCATTTATATTTGACACTGTTTTTTGTATGATTTTAACATATTAAACAAGCCAAATATGTCTCTCTTGGATTTTAGGAAACATAATTTTAAAATAAATAAATAAAACTTAAGAAGGTCAGAAAGACTGGATTTCGAAACTTAAATTTTGGTATTGGAGAGTTTGTCAAATATCAAAGGTTTTAAAAGTATGATATCATAACACAGGATCACGGGTCATTGTAAAATAGTCATTTATTTTGCCAAAATGATGATTTAAAGATTTTTAAAGCAAACATTCTTTACTCTTTGATAGAGGAGACATTTTCTAAACAGTGAGCACTAAGAAAGACAGGTGTAAGGGTAAACTAATTTTTTTCTAGATATGTGTGTGTGTGTATGTGTGTATATATATATGTATATATAGTATATATGTATATATGTATATATATGTATATATATATATTTATATATATATTTATACTTATATATATTATTATTTTTGTTTACTTACAAGGTAGACAAAGATCTTTTGTTATCTCCTTAAATCATAATAAACTTTCTTGAAAGAGAAAACCAAATTTTATCTTTGTATTTGTGTATTATTAACATCAAGGCAAATTTTAACAAAAACCTTATAAACAAATCTATATAATTTTAATCAGTTTGACCATAAGGTAATATTTTTATCAACTTTTAACACTTTTATAATTTCTTTTTTATCAGAGAGCAAATCAATGCTCCAAAGAATATTAGTGGTCCAGATATTAGCCTTGTATTAGTATGCTATTGATATCAACGTTTAATTTTTAGAAAACTCTGAATTAATTTTATTTTTCAAAAATTAGCCCTTATAATCTCACATGCCCACCTCTTCCACAATAGCTCTGGATGTAGAGAGAGTGAATAACTTTAATTTTTGGTCTTGTGTTTTGTAAAGGCAGTTTATTTTGTCACCTTTTCCTGGGCCTGAAGATGGGGCCCTGACTGGTGGGATTTAGCAAGGGTCATTGCCTTGTCTAGTCCCAGGAGCCAAAGTCCTGTAATTTAACAATATAATGATTATTTAATAGAGCATTTATTAAAGATATAAAAGTCTAAAAACATTTTGCTAAATGTTCTGCTAAAATAGAATCAATCACAGATTATTGTAAAAATAATAGTTATTTAACTAAGGTGATAAACTTTAAAAGCAATATTGAAAGTTACATGAGTATAAAAAGTTTAATCTTTTTAAAGTTCAATTTCTCAAAGTAATTAAAAACCTAATAAAGCCAACATAGGAATTATTTTGATGAAATGTAAATTTTTGGGGCTATAAGGTCAGTTACCAAAAAGGAAAAGAAAAATTTCTTGTAGTATATATAATTTTTTTCTTTATGGAAATCCACTTGTTATCTAAATCTGATTTTAAAATATACAAAGAGTGCCACAGTATACACATTTTAAGAAAAGAAAAAACTGTATTAAAATTGTAATACTCAATATATCAAAAGAGGAATACAAGTTACGTTTGACTCCTGCAATTACATGAGGTGTTCAAAGTGATTACCATCAGCATCCAGAAACTTCTGATTGCGGTGACTAAAAGTAATACATAGATAACATCTTTTAAGCTATGTATAAATATTTTTTGGCACTCCTGGTATTTAAGTTAATTAGACATGGGAAGAGCGAATTTAGAGTCACGTGTGAATATTATATAATAGAGGAAACAGGAGCCAATAAACTAGTACTAAGTAGGGAGATACACGACCATGCAGAGGCCATGACCATTGGCCCCCTGAAGGTTCACTGAACAATCACTGACAAGAGGCAAGGTTGATTAATAGATGAAAAGGCATACAAATTTTATTTAATGTGGATACATGGAGGTCTTCAGAATGAAGATTAAACTTTTTGATGAGTTTAAGAAATTTAAATACTATCTCAAGGTAACGGGAAGAATGAGGGCTTGTATTTTGTTCTAAAAAAGGATGGGGAGGAAGAGGAATTTTATTGAGGGACAACACACGTGGTTGGGGGAATGAATGAATGGGGAAAACAAAACGACTCGTAAATACTTATTTTTGGAAGTTGAATGAACCTGAGAGACAGGCATTATACTTGCAAGGAGGTCTGCTCAGGTGTAGTCTTACTTTGTTCTTTTTTTTTTTTTTTTTGTAGTACATTAATGGTGGGAGAAAGCAGCTTTTTGAAACTAAGGCAATCAGGAAGGTCAGAGAGACTGTGTGGTAAAAAGTATAAAAGCATATTTGGGGTAAATCTGGGGGGGAACAACAGAAGACAATCTGAGAAGTTTACTGATTATACTTAAAAGTTTGGATATATTAGGAAAGCCAAGAGTACAGTATTAAGTTATACTAGAGGAAAACATTGGGGTTTTTGTTTAGAGCTTTAAGATAAAGCATTTAACATCAGGTTGCAACTGTCAGAACTGAAGAGAGTTCAAAAAGTTATAAGATATGACAAAAGTTGAAGGAAAGAGCTATTATCTTAGGGTTTTTCAGGGGGAAAAAACTGAACACAGTAGAGGCTGAACTTTGGGGATAAAAGTCTGAAAAGTTTTAAAGAAAAACAGGTATAGATTTTTTTAAAAAAAACCTCTTGTAATCTTACCAGGAGTAAATTAATATTCCAAGAAAACTTTGTCCTAACATAGGGGAACAAAATTTAGAAACACTATTACAAAGAATTTAATTATAATCAACTTAATCACATACAAGAATATGTAAAATAAATTTCCCCTTACAAATCCCATAACAACTTACATAGTCAAATGTCCAGTTATTTTATTTTAGGGCAAATTTACCAAATTATATATTGCATTTTATATTAAAATGTTTTATATAAAATAGGGTTTTATAATCTTTATTTTGCCAAAAATGCATCTTATATTAATAACTTTTTTTACATCTTTTTTGCTTATTTTTTTAGTCTTTTTTTCTTTTATGTAGGTACCCTTGTTGATGAGGTATGCCCCTCCCTCTCCTAGCAGTTTCCCTCAACTGCCAATCCCAACCCCCCTCCCCTGACAGTTTCCCATTACTGCCAAATGCTTTCTTATAGTATAGTCTTTTTTCTTTTTAAAACCTATAACTTGAATTAACTTTTAAATAACTTCTGAATTAACAAAATTATTTTTAAAAATAGGAATATAACTTATGTTTTAAAATTAACTTTTAAAATAAAAAACAAGCCGGGCTTGGTGGTTCAGCCTGTAATCCCATGCCTGAACCCTCGATTTCAAGACCCGCCTGGGCAACTTGGTGAGACCTCATCTCTACAATAAATCAAAAAATTAGCCGGGCGTGGTAGCGCATGCCTATAGTTCCAGTTACTTGGAAGGCTGAGGCAGAAGGATTGCCTGAGCCCAGCAGGTCGAGGATGCAGTGGCTGGGAGCGTGCCACTGCACTCCAGTCTGGGTGACAGAGTGAGACTCCCAACTCAATAAATAAATAAATAAGTAAAAAACATTTTACTTTAACATATTTTAATCTTTAGAATTATATTCATTAGAATTTTCATATTAGTAAACTCAAATTTTGATTAGAACTTAGGAAGTAAGAAATTTTGAACTGTGTCAAATATTAGCATTTTACAGATGAGAACCATAACACAATTTTAGAAATATGTGTCTCCATAGAATAACTCTTTTTAAATTGAAAATGACCTAGATATTTAATGAGTTTTCAAAATAATTTTAGGATTTTAAATTATATTAAAAATAATAATAAATTACATTAAAAGCTCACCAATAAGCATTATCTTATTTATTTATTTAATGTATATATATTTTTAGCAGTTTGTTTATTTATTAAAACTGAGATTTTAAACAAAGCTAGCTATCACTTTAAGGTTTTTTGTTAACCATTTTTATAGACTGCAAATATTAAGTGTTTACCTAAATAGGAACCTTAAAGTTAAATAACAGCATTTTGCTAATAACTCAGATGATTCCACAATTTTTATTCAATTAACAATCTTAAATCAGTCTTACTTATCAAAAAAGATTCATATACACAAAGATCATTTTGTTTCAGGCTGGGTTAATAGTCTTATAACATTTATGTCAAGCCCTGACACCTTAAAATATTTAGTAGAGACAAATATAAAACTTATCTAATTAGTGGACCCAGACAAAAATGTATGCTGACAATTTTGAAGATATTTTATTTTATCAATAATTTTAAAACCATTTTTAATTACCAAAGATTATTAAGGTCACATGAACTTGGAAAGCATTTAGATCTATTTATTTAATTTATGAGTACTCATTTACTTATAAGTCAATTTGGTTGCATGTTGGGTAAACATATAGCATGTACATACACATTTAAACATGAATACACACATATGAACAGAAATTTAACAGCTCTTTTCTTGGAAATTTTAACCAATGAAATAGCAACAAACTCACCATTTTATTTTTTAGAAAATTGAATCCAAATATTATGATTGACAAAATTGGAACTTGTTTGCCTGGCTAAACACTATTTGTCCCAGTAGGTAATCTAATAAGGGCTGGACAAAAATTTGGATAAAGCAGTTTCTCTGGCAGTTTGATTTCAAAAACCTCTTATATCACTTTTTAATTTTTTTTAAAGTTTTATAATGAATTTTCAATGATTACCTTAAAACAATGAGTTTTATCTCGGTACTAGTAGTTTAGTAAACAACCCAGATTTAAAGTAGAGAGAAAAGAAGTGAGAAATAGAGAGTTTAGAAGACTTTATTTAACCCTTTAGTTGCTGATTAGCCATTTGAGCTCTGAATTTTTCTTCTTATAATTTGCTTGGTTTTAAAACATGTACACAAATAAGTCGTAATATCTGACAAGCTAGAGTCTCAGAAAACCTGGCATACTCTAAAAACCCCTGAGATGCCCAAAGAGAACCATTTTTCTTGTCTTTTTTCTCTTTTGGAGTACATATTTCCTTTTTGGTTTGGGGAAGGAAGTGAACTGTGACTTAGGGTCCAGTGTTGTGGACAAGAGTGTGCTGCTGTGGGTGGAACTCCACAGTGTTTCACCACTGAGTTGTTTCCACCCTCGTATGTGTTGCAGTTTTTTCCTTTGGGAGTCTATTACCTCTGAGAAGTCTCAAAACACCAAGTAATCAATTCGTATATATATTTCCTGGATGAGCCTTTTTAAATTTAATTTTGTTAGAGGATTTTCTGTAGGGCTACTGTTTGTCATGGTGGTCTACCCTACAGATACTCCCACTGGGCACCCCAAAGGGTGACTTTTGGCTGGGGAAAACAAATGTCCTTGTGTGTGTGTGTGTTTGTGAGAGAGAGAAAGAGAGAGAGAGAGAGAGGTGACCAAGTCAGTCTCTCATTCACCTGTGAAAATGACAGTTTAGTTTTTTTGTGCAAATGGGCAGACAAGTCAAACAGATATTTTTTTGAGGGGAGGCAATGAAGAGGGCCTTTTAGAATTTACCCCACAGCTAAATCTTTGGTTCCAAAACTATTTTTTAGGAATTAAAAACCAGCTCAGAATAAAACAGAGACCACTGACCTAAAGCAGAAGTCCAAAGCACAGCAGAAACGCACTCCTGAAGTCTTTGGTGAGGCCCCACGTCTTTGGGAGTCAATTTGTTGACAAAAGAACCCAAACTGTAAAATATTTTAGGATGGTTTATTCTTGAGCCAAATTTGAGAACTTAAGCCCGGAATACCCATCTTCAGGAGGTCCTGGGCCAAATGTTCACTATGGCTAAGTGGCAGCTTGGCTACATACAATTTTCCACCAGCAAAAGTTACAAACACCATAAATCAATACATGTAAGATTTTCATTGGGTTGGCCCAGGAAGGAGGAACATTTCCAAGTGGGGGACTGTAAGTCATAGGTGGATTTAAAAATTTCTTGACTGATAATATGTAGTTCTTATCAGGAGATAAGATGTTTTGCTGAGACAAAAGGCAGAAAGACTCTAGGGTTGTTAATATGTAAATGAACTCCTATATGTAACAGACTTAAGGGAGGATAGATAACTACCTTACAAGGCCATAATTTGAGAATCCATAAAAGATGAATTTTCGGGGTCATAAACCTTTGTTGTGTTGTGTTATGTTTATGTTATGTTATGTTATGTTAGTTATACCAGAGATAAGTTGGAAAGCAGACTTTAGGATACAGGGTTATAGGGTGATAAAACCTTGTTTAGTGAGTTCTTATCAGGCAGTAACTCCCCAAACCTTTTAGTCAGAAATTTGGTATGCAAAAAAAAAGGTCTGGTTTAGTCCTTATTAGGGGGTTTCTTCTAAGCATTCGTTTTTCACAGAGTTTGACTCCATTGGTGGCATTTGGCACAGCCACCCTGAGGGAAAGGGTTGCTAGCCTCACGACCGTGAAAAGGCACTGTAATCAAATCTTTTTTTTGTTGTTATAACTGTTGAAGAGAAAAAAATCTCTTTGACTCCCAGAAAAGAAACTGAGGTCCAAATGGATGCAAGATCCTGATTACCTGGCTAGAGGCTTGGGAGACAGCTGGGACAGAATGAAATCGCTAAGAACCAAGAACTGTGTCCATGGGAGCCCATGTAAAGCAACGAGCACTCTTGGAAAGTAAGCACTGAGGGAGGAGGGTCAACCTCCAGCAGAGCCATTAGCTTCATTTGCGAGACCGCTCAGGACCAGTTGCCAACAGCGACCCCATGTGTCAGCGATCAGTAATGACAAAAGTCTTCGTGTGTGTGTGTGTGTGTGTGTGTGTGTGTGTGTGTGTGTGTGTGTGTGTGTCAGTCTGAATGACTACATTCTTTTAACTAAGTTTTGTTTCTTGGAAAATTCAAAGGATGGCTCCCTCAAACAAAAAGATGCAAAAATTTCCTGCTATTCTGACATACAGAACTCAAAAAGGATTTTGTTGAAAATAAATGTGACCGTATTTCACTGTAGGTCTGGAGAGTCGTTCTTATTGTTTAGTGGCACTGTTATTTATAAGAATGATGATGATGACAATGATAAAGGGTGTGCCCTGAAGACAAAGGAACCCCAGCCCAATCTCACATTTTCTAACAGGAATGAGAGCCACAGATAGGATGAGAACTATTTTCCCCTTCACACTTTCTCCTGGATTTCCGCCAATAGGATGGCCTTGAGTGTCAATGAGGAAATGCTCTCCCTTGAGGAGCGATGAAGAGAGAATGTGCAGTTACTGCACAGGAAAGGAAATTTAGTGCCAGGATCGTTTGTTGCTATGAACATGAAAATTCAAGCAACTAAGCAATGACGAGTTGACGAGCTCTAATTTATGTTTGAGGCATTATAGTCCGGCAGCCTTACAAAATTGTTTCCATTCCTATCACTGGGAGAATTGAATTAACTCCAATGAGGGTAAATCTATAGATTTTGCTCATGGAAGACAGCTCAGTTTCTAGCAAAAACCAATGTTTTCCTTCTGAACCTCTCCCAAAATATTATGTTTATTATAGGGAATCAGTATGAGTGAATATCTCAGTATCTAATTTCTGCTTTGAATCTTGTAGGTGCAAATTCAGTTTACAAAATTTAAACTTTTTTCCCCAAAGTATTTCCTCAACTATAGTTTCTCCTAGTTGTAACAAACCTGTGACACAGGCCAGATGTTTGATAAGGAAGCTGAAGACTAGAACAGTTAAGCCATTTTTGAGAGCTTGCACAGCTGCTGGGTTTAGTGACAGACCTGAAATTGGACCCAGTTCCTTCTGATGACAGAATGTTGTGAGTGTTCACAAATAATAGCAGTGAAGAATGGCTGCTGATGTAAACGGGTTTCTATTGAACACAGGGCTAAGATATCAACTATAAAAGCATTAATAAGTTTTCTTCTGAGGCTTTACAAATTATTCATTTTATTTATAAACAAGGTAGAGTAAAAGCAAAAATAATTGCTTCATTGCTACCATTTATTATGTGTGACTTTCGTTAACTGAAGCTGTTAGTTACTTTATGTAGTTTCAAAGGGCAGAACTATGAAACAGTGTAAAAAATTGGTCAGAAAAATGTTGGTGACAATTGTGTTGAATCCCAGTGCCCGTCATTAGGAATATATATTTGATCCCTTGGGACTCCAGTATCCTTATAAATGAGGAGTACATTCCTAATCTCGTAGTACTGTTGCAAAAATACACTTGAATAAGTATAGTGAGTGGATCTAGCTGTAATCATTAGACCTAGACCTGGAGAAATTTTACAGGATGGGCAAATGTCACACCATGGAAGGTCTTATGTGCCGTGCTAAGAAGATGAGACTTTAAGCCGGGCTTGGTGGCTCAGCCTGTAATCCTGTGCCTTTGGGAGGCTGAGGTGAGTGGATTGCCTGAGCCCGCGGGTTTGAGACCCACCTGGGCAAACTGGCAAGACCTCATCTCTACAATAAATCAAAAATTAGCCGGGCGTGGTAGCGCACGCCTGTAGTTCCAGCTACCTGGAAGGCTGAGGCAGAAGGATCGCTGGAGCCCAGCAAGTCGAGGCTGCGGTGGCCAGGAGCAGCCACTGCACTCCAGTCTGGGCGACAGAGTGAGACAAAAAAAAAAAAAAGATGAGACTTTAAATTGCAGACAATCGACTAATGAAAGGAATTTGTGCTAGGGAAAGATGTGGTCAAATTTGCATTTTGAAAAGATCCAAGAGAGAGTACCAAGCAGGAGAATTTGAAGAGGAGATAGAAGAAAATAGAAGAAAGGAGCCAGAGTAGTGGTAGTGGCCAATGTCTAGGGTATTAGTGACAGAGGTCTTGGAAGAGCAGCTGGCATTGGGTTTAGAAGACAGGGGACAACATTCTCCTGCTTCTTTCTGAATGTAGATAGTTATATTTATGAATGGAGTGAACTGAGATCCTCCTATTGATTGTTCCTGTGTGAAGTGTTGTTGATTTTTGCTTTTGTTTTTTTAAATTGCGTGTTCACAAAGTATACCACAGTGGAGAAAGTGTTTTGTGTTTCAGGACCTCAGTAGACATCATAATGTCAGGAAATTTCTAACAATATCTCTATTGTCTTTAACCTCCACTGTTGTATCCCAGGATGTCAAACCTCTTTATTCAAAATAAACCCCAAATAAAACCCTACACTATCCATGAGAGCATGAAACTAAAGCATCACTGTTCTTTAAGAAGGTGTGAGATATCAGAAACAGTATGCCAACAAGGAGAAGGACTGTAAAGAGGCATTGTTCAGGAAGAATCAGGGGGCATCGGTGGCTTGGTCTTCGGGGGTTCAGAGTCCCCATTTTTTTCAGATACCTGCTCTAAACTCATTACTTAAATGTGGGTCGCCCAGGCAGCAACAAGAGGATAGATGAAATATTTGAGTTGCCCACAATTAGCTTAGAATTCCAGTGAATATATATGTTAAGTGTATGACTATCCATATCGTTTTGTTTTGTTGACTGTGCTTATCCTAATGATAGTTGGGAGTTGGGAGCAAAGAAAGAAATTAAGTTTCATGGAAATGGCTTGATTTGCAGGATGCAAGTGAAATTCTTTATAACAGTTTAGAAAATACAAAAGACCAGATCTGTCCTATGAGTCCTGCACTGCAAATTGAATGCATTAGTCTCATCTGACCCCTCTCCTCTCTAAATCTCTCTCCCCTTCCCCACACCTGCTCCCTGCCCTTCCCCACAGCACACATATAGAATTTTCAAAGTTGTATTTAACACTTGAGTTCCTCTTTGGGCAAGGGATAACTAAGGGGTGGGAGGGGCACCAGCCTCCTTTTTGAATCCAACAGTTCTAATACCAGTAATTGCTTTCTCAAGAATAACGAGATTTAATGCTATAATTTCTATGTGAGTGTGCTGTAGATGGCAAATATTATATATATACAGAATATTCCTTGCATGCCAATCATGAGGAAATATGCATTTTACTTCCTGTGGCTTGTAAGTCCACATGGTTTCTACACACGAAGTCTTCTGAAGCATCATGAGATCTGTCTCTGTCTGTCTTCTCCAGGTTCATCTCTGATCACTTGCTGTCTCACACATTATGCTACAGACAACCTGAAGTACCGCAAATAATCTAGGCTTTTTAAAATTTCAGAGTTTTTGTACATGCTGTTCCCTTTCACTGAAAGATTCTGGCTAACTCTCCCTTTACACATTTTTCCCTCCAAAAAGTCTTCTCTGGCACTGTAAATTGGTATGGAGATTGTGCAGTAAAGAATTAGCATTGTTCAGCCGGGCACAGTGGCTCAGGCCTGTAATCCCAGCACTTTGGGAGGCTGAGGCGAGAGGATTGCCTGAATCCAGGGGTTTGAGACCAGGCTGGGCAACTTGGTGAGACCTCGTCTCTACAGTAAATCAAAAAAATTAGCCAGACATGTTAGCGTGCGTCTGTAGTTCCAGCTACTTGGAAGGCTGAGGAGGAAGGATCTCCTGAGCCTAACAGGTGGATGCTAGCATGGCCGTGAGTATGAGCGTGCCACTGCATTCCAGCCTGGACTACGGAGTGAGAGTTCAATTCGATAGGAAAAAAAAATTAACATTGTTAAACCTGGTCTTTGCCCTTGGTTCCTGGAGGTAATCTCTAAGCCCTTGGAAAGTCCTGCCTGATAAGAGTATCTTTGTTTACTTGAGCTACACTTGATAGTGTAAGTTAACAGTGTGATTTATGGTGGAGGTTTTTAAACCACCATGGAGTATCAGCTTTGCCTCCATAAGGGCTGAAAACTAAGGTCAGCCACATGACTGGTCAACCCCAATATATAACTAAACCCCAATGAAAACTCTGCATATCAAGGCTCAAGTGGACTTTTCTCAGGACACTAGCTCCATAAAGTCATCACACATTGCTACTGGAGAAGTTTGCACTGTCCATGATACCACTGGGAAAGATAACATGTATCTTACATTAGCAACTCTCCTGCACTGTGTTCCATGGACCACTTCCCTTGGTTGATTTTAATCTGTATTCATTTGCTACAAAATGCCCTAATTATGAGTTTAACAGTTTTCAATGTGTTTTGAGAGTACTTTTGGTGAATTATTGAAATTGAAGTGGTCTTGGGGACCCTCAAACTTGCAATTGGTGTCAGAAGTGAGGATAATTTTGGGAACTCCCAAACTTTTCAGTAGGCATCTTAGATGTTTTCACTTGCTATGGCATATGTATTGCCCTAGGATGCATTTACCTGTATGTCTTATTTATTGTTGCATCCCTAGGACCTAAATCATTGCAAAATATAATCATTCAAACATTAGTGGAATACATTCAATGGACAATATCGTCATATGGATATAATAACCACACACTTGTTCCCTAAAATTGTTTTTACTTCCACATGAATCAGTTAAACTGAGGATGATAGGACCTGATGGCCACTCAATAAAACCAATTTTAAAAGCAACCAAGAAGCACGTCTTTATGAATCTCTTTTGCTGATAATTTTCCTCTATCTAATAATAATATTTAGACCATAGAGAAATGGAAAATTATTTTTTACATAAGATTTCATCAGTATTATTTTTGACAACTGACCTTCTAGTGAAAATTATACCGAAGAACACGAAAGCTTGTTTTCTGGTGGAAGGCAGATTAAAGGGCTGGTCCAGAAACTTTATAAGCCATTTGAGTCCAGGATAGGATAGACACAGAACTTGCTAAAAAAAAATAATAATAATGGCATTTGACCTGGACACCTGGCTGAGCTGAAGGCTACCACAAAGCTGGATAGGGATAACAAGATTTCTGTTTTGTTGTTGTTCTACCCAGGAGTAAAAAGACCTGAGAAAGCCTGAGAATACAACAGATCAAGTCCCTTTTTCTCCTGTGAACCACAGTGTACTCATCTACAGAATGGGCAGAAGAACATTCATCTTGCTTTACAAAAGGTGTTGCAGGAATTACAGGAGATAAGCACAAGAGCATTGAAAATACTATAGTATATATACAATATTGCTTTTATTATTAGAATACTATAGACACATGCTACCTGTACACTTGCTTAATGTATCTGTGATTGTCACTTAATCTAAATTTTAAAATATACAATATTTTTAAGGCAGTAGGTCAAAACTGTGACATAATGGCAGTAGTTAATTTGCATGGAGAACTTAATATGTGCCAGATACTGGGAAAATCCCTTTACATTATATCATTTTATCCTCACAGCTCTCCAAGATGCATGTATTATTATCCTCATTTTATAGATGAGAAAATTGAGGCTCAAGGGTATAAGGCAACTTGCCCAAGGTAAGTAAAATAGATGAGACTCCAGATCAACCTTGTCTCTGTGAAATCTAAGCTCTTACCCTTATGTAGATCTGCCCCTCTATGGAAGGACTAGGAGAGGAAACATGCGGTAAATTATTGGTCACTGTACAGCTATGACTAGGGATGAAGTTGTAGCTCTCACCAGTATTCACACAAGAGCTAAATGGACTGAGGAGAGATAGCCTAAGGATATTTTAACATGGAATGCAATGTCTGCTACTAACCATTGCAAATACTGCAACTCCCATTTCAGACTGGACCCCAAGGATGTCATAAGACTGCCCACAGGAAGCTTGAAATTTAAGTTTATTTTACAAATCATTTGAACAAGATTGCTGAGAAAAAATTAATTCATGACAACTCATTTTTAGACTACGAATTTTGGGGAACATTTCCAGTATTCATTAGGTCTCAGATTTACACTTCCACCTGTGTGTTGAAAAACTTTTATCAGTTCCTAGAGCAAGAAGACGAAATACGTGAAGGAACAAACTGACTTTGTCTCCTTCTTGCTCTAATTTACAATATTTAAATGTCAGAGTAAGTTAAGAGTGGCAGTCTGGAGTCCTCTAACTCCCAAATCCTCCTCCCTGGAAAGTCTCTTGTCTTCTTAATGTCCATTTGCTCTTCATGCACTGGGTTTCTCCCAAATGTGAATCCTCTTTTAACTGAATTATATATGGGGTAGGCTTTGTTAGAAAAAGGTTCCTCCTTGTAATCTATAATAGCTTTCTTAGCCAATAAATACTAAAACTGACCTTATTTTAAGGCCACGCGGTACTGAATGTATTTGAGCTTAATGCAGAATCTTAGTGAATTTCTGATGTTCAGCATAAAAGCTTAGCTAGAGAAAAAACAACTGTCATCTGGACAGTGAATTCCATGTGTCTTCTCAGGTGGCAAAGCTTAGCATTTTCCCAGTGCAATTGGGTTGTAACGTCCAAGTTAAAATTGATCTTCTAATTCCTCCCTCTACTATGTTTACCTCATCATGCACTAGGCTTCTTTCTAAAAGTCTTGTATGAGGCTTCTTTCTACACAAATGCTGTAATGCCCACTCCACTCCCACCTCCCAACCATAGACCCTACCAATGTGTTCAAAATTCCACAACCTTGTTAATTTAAAAGTATCCTATTATTCCTCCTTTCTACTAACTCATGCTCAGGGAAAAATTATTCAGAACAGATGTTCTACATTTCATTTTTCTGCCTACCTGACAAAAAGAGATTTTGGCAACAGTGACATCAGAAAAACATACTGGGGAAAAAATTCTTGGGAAAAGGAAATGAACAGATGTCGTGGTCAAATTCTGACTTTCCATACAAATTGGGATCAGTGTGGGAGGAGAGAGACTGTCCAAGGGAGGGCAGGACAATACCACTGACCTTCCTCGGCCTCTCACCTGCCTAAGGAACAGCCCTGTCCTCCATGTTCCTACCTTTTCTTCTTTACCTCTATTTCCTATTCCTTTTTTTTCTTTCAACTATCCCATCCTATTTTTTGAGGCTCCACATACACACCCTTCATCAAATCTTCCCATCCTTTGCTAAATATTTTTGATATAGGGCTCAAGGGTGTAAATTATCCAGATGATTTTGTCAGTTATTTGTTTTGCATGTTCAGTAGATATCAATTAACGTATTGCCATGCCAGTATGAACAGAAACATATGAATTCCTAAACACATTTCTAAGACAGGAGTTGGTTGGCTAGAGTGACAAGCAGTTGTATTCTTTAAATTTAAAAAGGCTTGTCAACTAGGGATTTTTTTAAATGCTCTGATTTGATGAGCAAGGGAATGGCTTCAGAGAACTGTATGAGAGAGTCATAGTTATATGATTGTGAATTTTCTAGGCATCAAGGATCTGAAACATGCTTTTTAAAATAGCCAGATAGGAAAATCTTGGTGTGAGCAATTTACACTTGAAGTGACTGTTCTGTCTTTAGAACCCTGGGGAAAGTGAGGTGTTTAATGTATCTTCCAGACAATTACAAAGCAGTCCTTGATCAAAACCCTCTGCGAGAGATATTGACAAACCTGTCCAACTGCAAGAATCTCCTGTAGAGAAAATGATCTATGAGATTACCTGCTGGCGGGTTCATGGGTCAGATTGTCAATATCTAGAGAAGGATCACAGAAATAAACATTTAGTATTTGCCGTTCTGACATCTATATTTATGGTCTTTTTAAAGCAATTGGTCAATCAAAACCAGTTAAAGCAATTACAATTTTCCCCAGCTACATGCACGAGAAAGAAACTGAACTCTTTGTGATAAGAAGTCAATACAGCGAGATAATCCAAAATTGTTTTTTATTCATGTGGAGGGAAGCTGGCACTATTATATCTTGTCCCGTGTAATTGTCTGATTAGATGAATACAGTGAAGATGCATTAATGTAATGAAGTCAAATACTCAATTAGGTTTTATATTTTCTTCCCTTTCTACATTGTTTGAGATCCCCACAGATTTTGGAACAGAATGGTCCTTTCCCAATTGAACTTGGCTCCTTTATGTTTGGCAAATATTTATTCTTTTATCTATGTTTCAGTTGGAGCTACAATGAATACGTCCATTTTCCCATGGTCTGACTTCTGCTGTCAAACAATATAGGTGATGTTGTTAGGCGTAAAATTATTTGGAGATGACATAAATCACTAATGTAAGACAGATTGCATGCTGAATTCTAATAACAAACCTCTTTGAAGAGATACAAGAAAGTAGAAATGGCCATTTCTGAAGGAGGCTGTGATTTCCAAAATGTTGACTTAGAGTTTGAATGCAATCCAAAAAAGATGTGTCAGACTGTAAATCTTCTGGAGGGTTAAAAAGAAAGACAGAGATAATGAACTAGCATCTGTTTTGCTGAATTGGGTATTCAAATATTTGAATAGGACGTAACAAAGCTTATGATTAAGAGCTCAGGTTCTGGAGTTAGGCAAAACTGTCTTTATCACACTTGCTGATTGCATGACCTCAGGCAAGTCACTTTACTTCCCTAAGCCTCTGTTATCTCATCTGTAAAATGAAAATAATTATCGAACCTGCCTGATAGAAAGGTTACGTGTTTAAATCATATAATACATGCAGAGCTCTTGGTACCACATATGAATCATGATAAGCATTTAATAAACGTTAGCTGCTGTTATTATTATTAGAATGCTGATTGGTATTCAATTCAATGAGCATTTCCTTGTGCTTTCTATGTAAGCAGAAAATGAGATAGATTCAGAGATGAATAACACGGGATCTCTTTTCTCAGTTTAGGGGGTTAACTCTAGTGGTCACTATTATAGAAGATAGACTGAAATGAGTGTTTTAAAAAGACACTATAAGATTACAGTATCTTCTTAGCAGCTCCTACTTCCATTCTGACCCATACTCTGATCCGTTCTCTATGTGGAAGTGAAGGGGTCATTGCAAAACTTTTTAATGTCCTCCTGTTGAACATAAAATCCAAACTACTTAACTATGGGCTATTAGATTCTCCCTAATCTGGTATCTAAAGAACTCATTTGGTGTCACTTTGATCCTATTATATTGCAATTCCTTCCCACCTGACTCCAGGGACTTTGCCTCTGAACTTTCCCTCTGAACTGTTCTTCCTTCCTCCTTCTTGCCTAGCTAATCCTTACCAAATCCTTCTGGTCTCAGCTCTAATGCCACTTTTTTTTTTTTTTTTTTTTTTTTTGAGTTGGAGTCTCACTCTGTTGCCCAGGCTGGAGTGCAGTGGCACGCTCACGGCCACCACAGCCCTGACCCACAGGGCTCAGGTGATTCTTTCATCTCAGCCTTCCAAGTAGCTGGAACCACAGGTACATGCCACCATGCCCAGCTAATTTTTTGATTTATTGTAGAGATGAAGTCTCATCATGTTGCTCTTACGTGGTCTTGAACCCCTGAGTTCAGGCAATCCTCTCACCTCCACCTCCCAGAGTGCTGGAATTACAGGTATGAGCCACCACACCTGGTTTAAGCCACTTTCTAAAGGAGACTTCCTTAACTTTCTCATTGCCCACTGCCACGCTAAACCAATTTCTATGTGGTTTTCTCTTAGAACATCCTATAATTTTCCTTTGTGGACCTTAAATATTATTTATACGTTTGACTTTTAAAAACATCTATCACCCCCCAGAGATAAATTCCTTGAAGTCAGGGACCATGACTGTTTTGTTTATCATTACATGCCCAGCTCCAAGCACTAAGTTTGGCATATAGTAGTTCCACAATAAACACTGAAGAAATATATTGAAGGGTAATTTTTAAAAAGTCAAATCATGATTTTCATACAAATATACAATGAAAATGTGTTAAAGATTTTAAGTCATGATTAATGAGGGAACCAGGCAGGTGGTGAACCAATTCAAAAAAGGAGTAAAAGAATAGATACATAGAATCTATTTCTAGGTCTGGGGTGTGGTAATGAATGTGCAAATTGAGAGAAAACTGCCTTCTTCCATAGTGGGGAGAGAAGTCAACTGAACCCTCACCTGACAGAATTATTTGCATATGTATAGACAAGAAGTGTTTTGCATTTCTTTTCTTATCTACAGTTTACAGAGTTGTTAAATAGCTTAAAGGCAGTGGAAGGCTAGAATCAAATAACTTGGAAGAGTGTCATCTAAACAGTACATAATTTTCTACTATAAAACACATTTTTCCCTAAAATCAATAGATAAAAATTATGGGGGCACATAGTGTACTTTTCATTGGTGGGGGGAGCAGTGGTGAGGGAGTCAAGAAGTCTTCATAAAGTATGAACAGTTGAGCTAACACTTGAAATAATGACAAAGCATTAGAGGGTTTTTTTATTTGTTTTGGTTTTTTTTAGCACAGTTTTAGAGACATTCTTCTAGTGGCAGTGCATTCTTCCTTTCAAGAATATAACCTGTGACACAAGACAAGAGGCCATTGCAATAGGGGAGAAAATTCCAAAAAAGAGGAAGAAACATCCAATGGGGAAGGTAAGGCCTTGAATTCTGATTCTGGTACCAGCATTTGTTGTATGACTCTGAACTAACTTATAGGTATCTGTAGGCCTAATCTGCCTTTATCCCAGAAATATTTATTTAGCACCCAGCACCAGGAATACATCAGGAAAGTAAAAACAAACATGAAACTTAGATTCTAGTGTATCTGGATAATACAGAAATGTTGACATCCTAATGGAACACCCAAACTCTAAGAGTCTGTAGTCATTTATGTACTTCCTAGCAGAATATTAAAATGGGAATAACCACCCTGTATCTATGAGGGGGATTGTTTAGTACACAAATAGTACAAGGAAGAGACTTCTTACCACATGTCTAATATTTCTGATTATCCTCTAGTGTAGGGGTCAGTAAACTTCATAAAGGGCTAGATGTTAAATATTTTCAGTTTTGAGGGCTAGCCTATCTCCACTGTAATTACTCAACTCTGCTGTTTTTGCTCAAAAGCAACCACAGACAATATGTAAACAGGATGTGCCTGTGTTCCAATAAAACCTTATTTTTAAAAGCAGGTAGTGGGACAGATATGTACCAAAAGACTAAACTCTGTTTTAAAAAGTGGGTGGCTTTTAAATGATCTTAGAGATTATTAGAACTGTTGATGATGATTAGAGATACTAATCAATAGAGGACAGAGATCATTTTATTTACCTTTGTATCAAACAGTGCCTCACACATCAATTCTCAGTACAATGTAAAATTAAAATATTAAAGGATATATTCTTCTCTGCACTTTCAGAGCAATCTGTAACTTACAGCAGTCATTGCATCCTACCTGATATTAGGGTTATCCATGCAAATATCTTTATTCCCTCCTAGAATCTAAACTCCTAGAGGCAAGATAGCATGCTATTTTCAGTCTTTTCTATTTGCTCCCTATTTGCTTAAAAAAAAAAAAAAAAAAAAAAAAATGTTTCCCGAATGAGCGAATGACTTCTTCTGTATTTTTGTTGCTTTTTAAAAAAATTTCATTTCTAATCTTTCACAGCTTTGGTGAAATCCAAGGGCTTCCTCTCGAGCCTGGTCAGCAATATCTCAGCAGCTTCCCCAGAAATGAGGCATCTCTTGGAGCAGGACACTTGCCTATGCTCATTGCTGTGAGTCTCACCATTCTTCCTAATTTGTGGCACTATTCTTGAATAACTGATTATTTGCCTCCTTAGGAAATATCCTTTTAGTGGCTGGCCATGACCCATTTAACATAGTTCGATGTAGCGTTCATATATTTCCCTACTGGGCTGTCCTTTTTTGCGTGAGCGTCTGAGAGCTTTTGCTTTATGTAAGGAAGGCACAGTGCTGTGTTTTGTTGTGGGTCATTTTATATACACCAGGCAATAAACTGTCAATGGAATAAATATCAGCTGCATTCAAATTTCTAGTTTTTTTTAATTGTCCTTAAGTGTTCCTTTCTTTGTGAGAACACCAAGCCCTCATTTTCCTGCCTCCTAATAGCTTTCTCATGAAGTGACTTTTTTTCTTTTCTCCGTTTTTTCCCTTCTTTTTTAGCTCTTAAGCAGTACCAGATGTTGAAAGAAACTTTCTCTGATTGGCGTCCAGAGAAAACAAAAAGCATGTATCACTTCAAGCCTGACCTGCACAAGGGGAAAATGGACTCGACAAAGGCTGCCAGAATTAAATGCACTACAGATGGTATAAAAGGAAAATTCTAGAACTGTATATTCTTACCCCTGTGCTTTCATTGTTCCTCTTCACACCTGATTATGGCATTATTTTTTGTTAAGAAAAGATAGAGTAGAAAACAGAAAAGTCAACAAAAAATATTTTATTTTCAATATCTCCTGACTTATGACATTATTCTAGGCCAGAGTTTTCCAAAAAGAGGTTTACATTCATTATCTGGGATGGTGAGGGATGTTTTGAAAGAGGAGGGGAATTTGTGTTCAAGTGCTGTGGTTTGAATGTATGTGTCCCTCCAAAACTCCATTAGTGGGAACTTAAATTCCAAGGTGATAGTATTAGAAGGTGGGGATTTAGGAGGTGATTAGGTCATGAGAGCTCTACCCTCATGAATGGGATTAATCTCCTACAAAATACTGGAAGGAACTTGGTAGGCCTTTTGCCCTTCTGCCTTCTGCCATCTGAGGACACAGCATTAGCTCCTTCTATCATGTGAGGATGCAGTAACAAGAAGTCATCTTGGAAGCAGTGAGCAACCCTCATCAGACATCAAATCTCCTGATGCCTTGATCTTGGACTACCTAGCCTCCAGAACTGTAAGGAATACATTTCTATTCTTATAAATATCCCAGTCTCAGGTATTTTATTATAGCAGCACAAAAGGATGAAGGCACCAGTTAAATAAGAGATACGATGGGTTAAACAAGTTAAACAATAGACTCTTCAAAGAGGTATATACAGTTTTGGCCTTTCTCAATAGTCTGCATAGAATACTTTTACTGCAGAATATTTTATAGAACTATTGCCTCTTAGCACTTCAGGAAATGACCTCTGCTAGAAAAAAATAGATTGTTGGAAAAATTAAACCCATGATTTTTTGGTATCATTAATTCTATGGTATTTATAAAATGCCAACAGACTGCCTAACCTGGATTTACGTGGTTTAGAAGATGCCTTGTTCTTGTCTCCTGTCTTCAAAGTGTATGCAGTCTCATTGGAAAAACACACCTCATGCACCTAAAATGCTTAATGGGACAGTGCCAAACCAGTGGCCAAGAAAATATTCACTATACAACTTTTAAAAACTATGTATAGTAGTGCTATAGGGATTCCCCGAAAGTACCACAGGGACACTGCTAAGGGAGGAATGAATAAGGTGAAAGTCAGCTTGGAACGGCTTAAGTTCCCACCCCTGATTTAGCGAATAACATGTCACTTGAAGACAAGATCTGCTACTGAAACATGCTCAAAGGATTAACCGATACGTTTCCATTCAATAAATGAAATGATGTCACTATTTGATTGCCACCACTGAACGGGGTGCTCCTTCTTACACTTGGAGGACCTAGAAACAGGAAAATGGAAAGCTGAGTAAAACAAGAACTAAGTCAAAATAGGTAGAAGAGAGTATGAGGGAAGTTAGAGAGAAACACGCAATTAACAGGTAAGGAAAGCCCAAACCAAGAGCTAAAAGAGAATGAGAGAGAGAGTATTTCCTGCTGCAGCGGGTGGAGGGAGAATTTTAGGGGGAGTTTTGTGAAAGCAGGGCTCTGGGGTGGAGACGAGTTGAAGAAAGGATAAGCAAAAAAGGGACACAAGACACATTGATGGTATTATGAAGTAATCTTGTCCAAGTTTCTTGGAAAAAAAAACTCATTTTCTAAATATTGTTCAGGACTAGGATTTGTTCGAATATGGTTCCATGTAGATATTGGATGATGTAAGTTCAGGAACTATCATGGCTGCACAAATGGACGTGTGTTTTGAAATACTGCGAATAGCTTGAGGAACCTGTTATGACCTCTGAGCCTTCTGAGAGGGTTCAAGGGTGCCAGGGTGGAAACTCAGTCCTTAGATGAAGCAGATAAAACTGTGAAGGACTTTAAAAGTCTAATTAGGAGCCGGGCTCGGTGGCTCAGCCTGTAATCCCGCGCCTTTGGGAGGCTGAGGTGAGTGGATTGCCTGAGCCCGCGGGTTCGAGACCCGCCTGGGCAGCGAGACCTCATCTCTACAATCAATCAAAAAATCAGCCGGGCGTGGTAGCGCACGCCTGTAATTCCCGCTTCTTGGAAGGCTGAGGCGGAAGGATCGCCGGAGCCCAGCAGGTCGAGGCTGTGGTGGCCGGGAGCGGCCACTGCACTCCAGTCTGGGCCACAGAGTGAGACTCCAACTCAACAACAACAACAACAAAAAAGTCTAATTAGGAAGTCCAAAAGATCCATTGTTTATTATTTTTACTTAACTTGTTAAACAGCCTAAAGTGGTTTGCTTTTTCTTACTTAGACCCTCCCGCTGCCAAGCCTTGTAACTTGCTTCTAGTTGCTATAGAAATAGTGCACGAAATCTTGACTGATTTGTTCAGAAGAATTTCTTTCTTTCTGACACCATTGCCTTTAAAAGCAACATTTAGTTTATTTATAAAAATTGGGTCACTGAAATGCATGGTAATTATAAATGCAGCTATTTTAATTGAAGGCTATGAATAAGACAATTGTGATTTTTATCTTGGTTAAGTTTGATGGGTCCTTTGAGGTTATTTTTTACCTGGGCGTCTAATGTAATTCTCAAGTTTTATTTCTCTCTCTTTCTTTCTTTCCTTCCTTCCTTCCTTCCTTCCCTCCTGCTTTTCTTGCTTCCTGTTTCTATTAGTACTGTTTTTCTGACAAGTCCTTTCTCAGACACTTATCGTTGACTTAAAGAGGAAAGTCTTTATTTCCATCCATGCTACTTTCTGGAACCGCTCATCTTGCTGCTAACAACCATTTCATTGTGGGCTGTCTTAAGGGATGCAAATTAATGAAGAAAGAATTCATTGCCTTCCGTAATCATCTCCTCTCTTGAATTTATGACCCCTGGGAGGCCCAGGGCATGATTCTGAGGTAATTTTCTCTACATACTGTGACAAGAATGAACTTACAAGAACCAAGAGTGCTCTTTTCTTGCCATAGTCAGGTGAGAGGGCCAGAATGCCTTCATCTCTCTTCTGACCTCAAACAGAATTTTGGCTATCCCCTGTAATTAGAAGGATTCAAGGGGATTCTTTGGTAACTCGGGTCCTGATGGTCCAGGTTTCATTACAACAGATGAAATGGTGATGCCTTTTTAAGAGACTACTATGACAACCTGCTTCCAATTTCCTTTCTGTTCCTTGTAGACTTGGTTTTGTCCTTCTTTACCTCTTAAACCACTTTACCATCTTAATATGAGAAACTCTGAAGCCAACTTTGTTGAAAGTATTGTCTTCCACAAAAGAGTGTGTCTTGGTTTTTGTTGCACAATCTTTTTTTTTTTTTTTTTTTGGCTGCATTTTGCATATGGCAGTCTCTGCAGGCAGAAATTTGACTTCTTGATATAAGGGGTCATGAATTTTAGGATAATTTATTTTGAAGAAACCCCCTACAACATTTTTTTTTTTTTTCCAGAGTCCACAAAGAATATGAATTCATAGGAATTATGGGAGCCATGAGAAGCACTCAGACATCTTTCCCCATCTCCACCTCTTTCTCTCCTCAGTAAGAAGGTTCAGAAATAACAATTAAGAGCCTTGCTGCTAGACAGGCTCAGTGGCTCAGCCTGTAATCCCGCGCCTTTGGGAGGCTGAGATGAGTGGATTGCCTGAGCCCACAGGTTCAAGACCCGCCTGGGCAGGCGAGACCTTATCTCTACAATAAATAAAAAAATTAGCCGGGCGTGGTAGCGCGCGCCTGTAATTCCGGCTACTCGGAAGACTGAGGCGGAAGGATGGCCGGAGCCCAGCAGGTCGAGGCTGCGGTGGCCGGGAGCGGCCACTGCACTCAGTCTGGGCGACAGAGTGAGACTACAACTCAAAAAAAAAAAAAAAGAGCCTTGCTGCTTTCCTAGTTCTGCTGTTGCTGAACTTAGCACTACCCATATTACTTGTCCTGAACAAAAAACAGGCCCTCCTCTTTTTTCCTTCAGTTATTTGTTTATAAATGATTCATTTAGCTGTTCTTCATTTGCAGGAAAGATTTCTGGGGACTCTTCAATCCCCTCTTCTCCCACTTTAGGTCTCCCTGCAGGCTCCTTTCCTGATTGCTTAAAAAACATTCTTCACTCAGAGAGGCTCTGAACCTGACACCTTACTTGCCTAAAACATTCTCCAACCCGTTTCTATATCCAAATTGTTGTGATTTCAAGAAATTGTATTTAAGCTGGGCATGGTGGCTCACACCTGTAATCCCAACACTTTGGGAGGCCAAAGAGGGAGGATTGTTTGAGCCCAGAAATTCAAGACCAGCCTAGGCAACATAGCACGATCTCATCTTTACAAAAAATTTGTAAGCATTAGCTGGTGGCACATGCCTGTAGTTCCAGTTACTTGGGAGGCTGAAGTAGAAGGAACACATGAGCCCAGGAAGTTGAGGCTGCAGTGAGCCATGATTGTGCCACTGCCCTTCAGCCTGAGTGACAGAATGAGACTCCAACTTAAAAAAAAACCAAAAACTGAATTTAGAAGCCTAAACAAGATGGGAGAAACATTAGAAAAATGACTCTTTATGGTATGTATTTATTTGAAAAGGAGTTAAGAGAGCCTGCTGAGAACTTCTTAAAATCTTTATCCATTCCAGTAGACTGGAACAGAAAGCAACAAGATCTCAATCCCCCACACCCCCCCACCCCCCCCACAAAGAACTGCCCCAGAGCGATAGTGATAACTTAAAGACATAATAATTGTTTATCTTGCCCTGAGGGTTGATTGGGCTCAGTTGGGTGGTTTTTGCTCAGGGTCTTTCATGAAGTTGCAGACAGATGGTGGTTGAAGGTGTCATCTTGAAGATTTCTTATGCATCTGGGATCTGGGCAGAGAATGTTTAAGAAGCTGGGAGCCAGAACTGCTGGGACTCCTCAGGCATGTGTTTCTCACTGTGGTCTCTCTATGGTATCTTTCCATGTGGATGCTTCAGAGTAGCCAGACTTCTTCCATGGTTGGTGAAGACCCAAAGGAGTGCCCCAAAAGAAACCTGCAGACATGGCATGGTTTCTTGCTTCAAATGTCTTTCAGTATTACCTTTGTCACATTCTTCTCCTTAAGGAAATCACAAAGGCTGGCCCAGTTTCAAACAAAGAGTACCAAAGGATTTGCAACATGTTTTAAAACCACCAGAGCCACAGAGGAGAATATTGACTCTATTTCTCTGGGGTCCAGCAGTCATCTTACCACTTGAGAGTTTAGAGAATTCTCTTCTTTCTCCTGTCCTGTTCAAATCCTTTTCTTCTTCCACCCTCGTCTGGGACACCTGGCATCATTCTTATAATGACATAATGGCCTCAGATCAAGGAGAACAGAAAAGAAAAAGAAGGAGCCCAAAGATTTATACCTATAAATATGGACCCTGGTGTAGATACTGGGACCAAGAAATTATCCTTTACCCTAAAACAGGTCAAGGAAAAATTATAAATGGCAACTAATACTGGAATTCATTTCAGAAGACAACAGGGAGTTATGGGGACTGGGACAAAGTGTCCAAAGGGGCAGTTGTTCTTCTGCTCTAACTGGTTATTTCCATCAGAGATGCAGACCCTGTTTTGCCAGATCTGCTCATTTTTCTAGAAAAGTCAGAAATCTGCATTTTTATATAAAACATCTGATTGTTAAATGCTAGTTGCTAATTCAAATGCTTTTAAAACATCACTTGAGCCAAGTAAAATGTGTCATTGGCCATACTCAAGCTTCCAGATGTCAACTTGCAACCCCTGCATTATATTTCAGAATAAGTCAGGAAAAACTGTATTTTAGACTTCTAACTTCTGACCTATCAAAATTCCTAAGTCAAGAAAGCATGAAAAAAACCTGTCTGCACAATGAAGAAATAAGAATCTATAGGGAGAAAAACATAAATTAATATTTCAGTCAAGTATCCTGCCACGCGGTGCATACCAGGAGTCAGCACACTGTGGTTCATTGACCAAATCTGGCCTGTTGCCCACTTTTGTAAATAAAGTTTTATTAGAATTCAGCCACACTCATTTGTTTTCGTATTGTCTGGTCTTTCCCGTGCTACAATGGTGGAGTTGAGTAGCTGCAACAGACTCTGTTGCTTGCAAAGACAAAAATATTATTTGACTCTTAACATTAAAAGCTTGCCAGCTTCTGATGTTATACCATACCTCACAGTGTCATCGGAGCTGGGAATCATAGAAATTTAAAACTAAGAACTCTTAAATTTATCTGTTGACTTTGGGGCCACAATGGGGATATTTCCATTGTAAGGAAAAGATTGCAGTTTGTCCACTTTGTGGGTAGCAAGTAGGTGTTCCTGCTGAGCTTGGCCTGTAATTAGCAGATGTACTCAACACTGACTGCCTTTCTGTGACATGATAGTTGGAGCTCATAGTTCAGCAGATTTATTCTAGCCAAGAAGAAGAATAAAACACACAGCAGACTGTGCTTTCCATCCCCTTCTGGTAACTTTATTTAATAATCAATGGCATGTGACACTTTAGAGTGTAATTCTTCCCTGTAAAGACCAGAAAGCTTAGAATCAGGATATAATTTCTAAGTCTTTGGGTATATTTAACCAAATAATCGTTTCTAAGAAAAAAGTTGATATTTTGTTTTGTTATTTTATTTATTTATTTTTTAGTTGGAGCCTCACTCCATCGCCCAGGCAGGAGTGCAGTGGCATGCTCACAGCCATCCCAGTGTTGACCTGCTGGGCTCAGGTGATCCTTCCGCCTCTACAAGTTGCTGAAACTACAGGCACGCAACACCATGCCTGACTAATTTTTTTGATTTGTTGTAGAGATGAGGTCTCGCCAAGTTGCACAGGTTGGTTTCGAACCTGTGGACTCAGGCAACCTTCTCACCTCGGCCTCCCAAAGTGCTGGGATTATAGACTTGAGCTACCATGTCTGTCCTGCCTCCCAAAAGCATCATTATTGCTGTAGCTTTACTTGGAGCCTGCGTTTCGCCAACTATACAAGAAAATTAAATAAAATAAAATGAATCTAGAAATTCTGGTTTAGGACCAAGGAGGCACAGACACACTTTTCCTAATTCCTCCTACTAAGTAAAGCTAAAAACTCTGCACACTATATATAAGGCAAACATAAGCAGATATCAGAAGGTACAGAAGCCCTTGGGGCCCAAGGAATGATACCATGGTGTCAACAAAGGTGAAGTGGAGAATCTAGATGTCCACTTTCACGTGTAAGTAAAGGGCAGAATCCCCTTCACCTGCCTGTGTGAGGTCAAAGGAGGTCTGCAAAGACAGAATATTGAAATAACATCTAGAGTGTTATAGTCCAGGATATAATCAGAAATCAGACATCATACCAAAAACCAGAAAGATCTAAACTTGAATGAGAAAAGACAATCAACAGATGCCAACACTAAGAAGATACAGATGTAAGCATAATAAAAATGCTCCTTTAAGTAATTTCAATCACACTTAAAACAAATTAAAAATAGAACATAGAAAAAAAAATAGAGGCTATGAAGAACTATATGAACACTTTAGAACTAAAAAAATGCAAGAACAACAAAAAATTTTTAAATACTCAGTGGATAGGCTGAAGAGCAGAATAGAAAAGACGGGAAAAATTAATGACCTTCAAGATAGAACAATAGAAATGATCAAATCTGAATAACAGAGAGAATATAGACCAAAAAAAAAAATTCTGAGGAACTTGTGAGACTATAACAAAATATCTAATATTCATGTCTCGTGTCATTGGAATAGGATGGGGCTAAAAACATATCCCCAAATTTGACCAAAGCCATAAACCACAAGTTTAAGAAACTGAGTAAATCCTATATAGAATAAAACCCCAAACAGCCATACCAACACACATCTTGACTGAACTTTAGAAAAATAAAGAAAAAAAGTCTTGAAATTAGAAAGAAAAAGACATCTTACTTATAGGATTAAAAAAATTCAAACACAGTGAATTTCTCATCAGAAACTGTGGAGACCAGAAGGAGGTGACACGTTTTTCATGTGCTGAAACAAAAGAATAGTCAATGCTAAATTCTATATTCACCAAACTTATTTCTCAGAAATGAAAGGGAAATAAAAACATTCTCAGATGAAAAAAAAACCTAAGAATTTGTCGCCAGTAGACCACTCTTAAATTCCTTTGAAACAGAAAGGAAGTGATTAAAGAAGGAATCTTGGATCACCACGAAGGAAGAAATAACAGAAAGAACAAAAATATGGGTAAATGCAATATAATATATTCTTCTTGACTTTTCTAGATTGTTGCATGTATAAAGCAAAAGTTATAACATATGTGATGTTCTCAACGTACAGAGAGTAAATACATAAGGCAACTATATAAACGGGAAGGGTAAAAAGACTAAGGTAGACAAAATGCCCATGCTATAGACAGAATGTCCATGCCCTTTCCAAATTCATGTGTTGAAACTAATTCCCAATGTAATGATATTTGAAGATGGAGTCTTTGGGGGGGTGATCAGATCATGAGGATGGGTCCCTCATTAATGGGATTAGTGTCCTTATAAAAAGGACCTCCTGAGCCTGGCTAATATAGTGAAGCCCTGTGCCAAAAAAATAACCAAAAATATTAGCTGGGCATGGTGGTATGCATCTATAATCCTAGCTACTAGGGAGGCTGAGGTGGGAAGATCACTGAAGCCCAGATGGTCGAGGCTGGAGTGAGCTATGAGCTATGATTGTGCCACTGCACTCCAGCATGGAGCAGAGTGACACCCTATCTCACACACACACACACACACACACACACACACACACACACACACACACACACACAAACACACACACACACACACAACAAAGCAAAACCAGAAAATTACCCAAAAGAGATCCCTTGCCACTTCAGCCATGTAAGGTGACAGAGAGAAGACAACTGTCTGTGAACCAGGAAGCAGGCCCTCACCACACACCAAATGGATGACCAAATTGATCTTGGGCTTTGCAACCTCTAGGACTGTGAGAAATAAATTGTTGTTTATAAGCCACCCAGTTTATGGCAATTTGTTATAGCAGCCCAAACGAATTAATATGTAAGCTGCAACCATTGGAAGAGGTTTATCAAGACCTCTCTGTATTATCAGTGTGATTTTCTGTAATCCTATAATTAAAATTTTTTTTCTTTCTTGAGTCAGAGTCCCACTCTGTCGCTGAGACTGAATTGCAGTATCATGCTTACAACCACTGCAGCATCGACCTGCTGGACTCCGGTGATCCTTTGATCCTTCCTCCTCAGCCTTTCAAGCAACTGGAACCACAGGCCTGCACCACCATGCCCAGCTAATTTTTTGATTTATTGTGGAGACGAGAGCCCACCAAGTTGCCCAGGCTGATCTTGAACATCTGGGCTCAGGCAATTCTCTCACTTCTGCCTCCCAAAGTGCTGGAATTACAGTCATGACCCACCGTGCCCAGCTAAAATTTTTTTAAAACTATTTTTTTGTTTAATGACTCTAGATGGGTAGAGAGTTTCTGTTTGGGATGATGAAGAAATCCTAGGAATAGATAATGGTGATGGTTGAACAACACTGTGAGTGTACTTAATGCCGCTGAATTGAATACTCACAATGACTAAAGTGGCAAATTTTATGTTATGTATCTTTTACCACATTTTAAAAAATGACTTAGAAAGACTATCTTTTCCTCGATTATCAAATTCAACCTTTTAGAAAATATGAAATTGATCCTGGGCAGACAAGGAATGCTGTGGGACTGCTTAACATGGAAAATTGGCACATTTCATTCTCTCAGCATTTAGCATTTTAAATAGATTCATTTTTCAGATGAAAAGCCAAAAAGTAAACACTCCCATTCACCTCTCTATTCCCCCCCAAAGATGTTTGGTGCCATCTGGTGATGAGGTAAAAAGATTGGGTTTGCAGAGGGATTAGTATAGGCTGTTTAAAGCAGTAAGTTAGTGTAAAGAGGTTTTTAACTTGCAGTGACAAATGGCTTTGGGTTATGATCAAGTTCTACAAATAGATTAAGCCCTTTTTCTTCTTAGAAATAAAGCTGGCCTGTCAAGTCCTAAAAATAGGTTGCTAATCACCTGGCCTATTTTCTTACTGTTGTTTTTTTTTTCTTTTCTTTTTCTTTTTTAACTCTCTTAGCCAGACCTTGATAATTCTTACTCACCTAATTAAGAAATTAAATGTACAATTCCTTAATAGGAGCCTTGCCTAATAAATTATCTCCTTTAAACATGTTTATAGTTTTGATACCAAAAAGTCCAATTGCGGAAAGAAATAAAATATCTAAGCAAAACCAGTCCCAAGGAATTTTATACTGCAGCAAGTAACTCAAAGCCCTTCCTTAAACCTTGTCCATCCATTTTTCCAATAAATAAAAGTTTTAAATTTGGGATTAAATGGGTTATTGTTTGGATTGTCACAATAAGTGTTGACTCTGTTAAAGAGCATCCTTAGAAAAATCTAATCAACCCCTTCATTTTTCCAATTGTGTCTATACTTCCAAGTGTTGTAAGACCACAGCAGAGATATCAGCCTCTTCAAGAAAACTTGTGTTTTAGTGGCAGATTCTCTAAACCTTTTTAGATATGAGAAGGATTTTGTTGTTGTTGTTGTTTTGCCATTTGATGTTATTCACTTAATTCATTTCCCTGTAAGTGAAAATCTTCACAATTTTCCAGGCAAACTATCTGGAAGAGTTGGAAGGGTATTTTTTTTTTTTTTTCCTTTTTTCTTTTTTTTTCCTTTCCATGATTAAAAAGACTCCAACCACAATAATAGTTCTTTTATTTTCTTTACATCCTTTCTTGCTCCAGAAAGGATTTGAGGTAGTTGCACTGCTAATAGAAGCTACCATTCAATAAGTACTCACTATGTGTCAGAGAATGCGCTGGGCATTTTTATATGGAGGTTAAGAGCCCAGGCTCTGAAGCCAAACTCACCTAATTCTAGTTCCGCCACTTAACTAGTTCTGTAACCTCTGGCAAGCTATTCACTCTTTCTTAGTCGCTCCTTTTGTAAAATAGGAAAACCTTGTTCTTATCTCATATTGGTGTAGTTTAACTGAGATGCTGTAGATAGTTTAACATACACCCTATTGAACAATTATAATGCTACAAGAAAGCAATTGGCAGTAATAGGAAACTGTCAGTGGGGGGAGGGGTGGGATTGGCAGTTGAGGGAAACTGCTAGGGAAGGGAGAGGCATACATCATGAACAGGGGTACCTGCATAATCAATGTTTGTATACCTAACCCTGAATTGTACCCCACATCTTTATAATAAAAATTTTTTAAAAACATATACCCTAACATGTAGAAAGCACTCAGTAGAGGAAAGTCTTATTAATATTAATTTAATCTTTGTAATTTTACAAAATAATATTGCCTTTCAATAGAACGCAGACTTATAGAGATTAGGCAATTTGCCCTAAATAGGCAGGGTCTGAATCTATGTTTATCTGCCCCCACAGCCCATGATTCTTTGCTCACTGCTATGATTCTATTTATTCTATTCATTTTATTGTAACAATAATGCTCATGACAGCCATATTATCTGAGGTTAAAAAATACATACCCTAATGTGGGTTTATTAGCTCTCACTGCAGTTTTCTCTTCCGGGAATTTTTTGCCTCTACTCATTCTGCCTCTGTCTCTGGGAAAGTGAAGGTTCTGATGGCCAGATCACAAAATCGCCTGAACTGGGATTGGTCTCGTTGAGAGAAGGCAAAGCTGCAGGATACAGGAGGGGAACTCAGAGCCTCAATGCCTGGGTCAACTGTCCATGCTCTATTAGTTCTCATACCCTGTCAGTCCAAAGACAGGCAGAACTGGGTTCTCCATGTGAACATTTATTTGACTTGAATGATGCCCCATCAAGTTGGGGCACTTTAGGAACACAACAGTCACAGCTGAAAACCAGTGGTGCCACTCAGGGAGTTTTATTACATGGTGATGTTCAACAGTGATGACACATGAGACAGATGACTGCTACCACTGAAGCAACATTGTCAACCAAGGAATGTTTTACTCATGTTCATCTTCCCCATCCTTACCATCTTTTTAAATTGAGCTTACATGTGTTTATATACCTTGTGCATGTCAGGTTTTGCTTTTTTAAAAAAGCTGAATTTCACAAGATTTATTTCTTCTCCTCCTCCTCTTCTTTCTCCTTCCCCTCCCCTTTTCTTTCTCCTTCTTCATTCTTATTATTATTATCGTCACTACTAGGTTTTCCTATGCCTTTCTAAGTTCATCATTTCCACATGGAAGTTGCTCTCAAGATTCCCTAACACTTCCTTTGAAATAATTTTCCATTCAATAAGTAAGGTTGCAAATCAGTGTCTGCAACTCTTCCTATTTGGAGCAAGTTGTCCTTTTTTTTTTTTTAACAACACTTGTTGCCTGATAAAATGTATTTTCTCAACTGGTATAAGATTCCCCCCACTTGTCTCCTGGTACCTGATTGAAAACCCCCATTTTAGTTTTATGGCTTTGGTGTCACCTTTGTAAATTACAGAGGCAGCTTCATGAGACACCACTGCAGCCAGGAATTCATTTCAAACTGATATTTTTGGTGTGACCACATGTGGCCCTATTTGTTCACTGAAACCTGCAGGAATGGGAATGTGGACATTTTAAAATCTCACCAGGTTTTCATCTCTCTTGCTGGGTTGTCCCTTTGTTGACACGGACCATTATTTTTCCCTCATTCACTCAGCCTCTCTGATTGGCTTTCTACAACCCTACACATTTCTCATCAGCTTGTTGTGAGTTCTGACACATCCCAAGTAAGTTATTTATTTTGACAGGTGTGTGTGTAATACACCTAATGTGGGATGAACCTAGGAGTCAGATAACCAGTTATTTTAGTCCTGGGAAACAACTTCATTATCTTGTGAAATGTACTTTCAACACTCAATCCTAGCAAGTAATGAATGATATTGTGTAACATGTTTGCAGCAATTACCTTTGGAAATGAAGGCTCCCTCTGGTGCTATTGATAGAATGCGAGGTGAGACTCTTTCCCTTGTAGAAACTGGGGTGTCTGTACATGTCCAGCAATCATGCAATGCGAGTGTTGAACATCTGTGAGACTGGACTGGGGTGATGACCTGTCCATCCTTCTGTCCTGCAGACTTCCAGGCCTAGAGACCAAACCAGATTCTAGTTAGAGGGAGTTGAGGGATCTTTAAACTAGAAGTCCGATTACTTTTCATTAGGTCAGTTTTATTTGGTACTATCGTAGCCATGAACCCTGATTCACATAACTGGACAATCCACGAGTCCATAATAATGAGTTCTCTCTCTTTTTCTGTTGTTTGTTCTATTAGTCAATGTTTAAGTGTTTGGGGGCAACCAGCTTCCAAACACTGGCCCTTCCTTGTGGGTGCATTTTTCTGTTTTTTTGGAGGACCCCTAAGGGTCCCTTCCTATGGGAGACACTGGCACAAAGTGGACTCCTTTTCTCCCCCGTGGTCCCAAATGTGCTTCAACACGCAGCACCTGTGCATGCTCGCTCCTCAGTCACCTACATCTGTGTTCTATCTTCTTGGGGTTCCCAGAACGTTGCTTTAAACCTCAGCTACTCTCACCCAGCATCCAAGTCTTCTTGCCATGCTAAGTGTTACAGGTGCTCCCCAGTCCTCTTCCTGGGTTCTTCATCTCTCAGGTTCACTGTCTCCTACATCCTTCTTTATTTCCCCACATCTCACTCAGCAACTTTTTTTTTTTTTGAGTTGGAGTCTCACTCTGTCGCCCAGACTAGAGTGCAGTGGCCGCTCCCGGCCACCGCAGCTTAGACTGCTGGGCTCCGGCAATCCTTTCGCCTCAGCCTTCCGCTCAGCAACTTTCAAACGGGACATCACCCATCCATTACTTAATGAGAGACATTTCTGATTGCAGGGGATTCAGTACATAGTGAATTACATCTCCAGAGGACAGAAGAAATAAGCTCTCTCCAAAGGGCGACCTCCTCTTCCAATCTCCAGTTTTCTTTATATAATAAGCCAGGAGTGAGGGGGGTTGCTGCTGGAATAACCTCCTCTGGTGAGGTGGCTGTCAGGCCTTCCTATAAATTTAGAATGCATAGCACTCTGTGCCTTGTTTTTTAGCTACGGATGTTTGTCAACACTTCCAGAGAACTAGAAAAAGTTCCCAATTCTCAGTGCACACTTTTTATTTTCTATTTTTTAAAATGTAACATCTGCCATGTTCCAAGCATGTTATTTTACTTAAACCTCATTATAATCCTGTGAATGAGTATTATGATATCTATTTCATAAATGAGGACCCTGAGGCTTTATTAGATGATCAAGCCTGTCCTAAGTCACACAGCTAAAAAAAAAAAAGATATATTTTCATTCATTCTTTCAACAGTGTTTGAATAATATATCCCAAGGAATGTCCTGGGTGTTGATAATATAGCAGGGAATAAAACTTTGTGTGTGTGTGTGTGTGTGTGTCTGCTTTCCCTTATAACTGTATGAACTAATTTAAGGGAGGAAGTATCTCAATCATCTTTGTAATTCCAGCAACTACCACAATAGATACAGTAAGAACTCAATAGTCACTTATGAATTGAATCAGTCACTCATCGTTCATCCTTAAGGTCAGTGCTTCTCAACCAGAGACAATTTTGTTCTGTATCATACATTTGATGATGTCTGGAGACATTTTTGTTGTCATGGCTAGCATCTATTGGGTGGAAGATAGGGGTGCTCCAGAACATTCTAAAATGTACAGGACAAGCCCCCCCCAACATACAACAAAGAATTATCCAGACCCCAAGTATCAACAGTGTTGAAGTTGAGAAGGCTAGGCCCTCTTCATTCTGTCAGTTAGCATCTAAGCCTTTTAGCCAACTATATGGGTTCTTACAATGGATCCTTTACCCCAGAGATCCATATCCTTTTTGGTATCAGGGACTGGTTTCATGGAAGACAATTTTCCCATGGACTGGGGGTCAAGGAGTAGAAAAGGTTTGGGGATGATTCAAGTGCATTACATTTATTGTACACATTATTTCTGTTATTATTACATTGTAATATATAATGAAATAATTATACAGTTCATCAGTGCAGAATCAGTGGGAGCCCTGAGCTTGTTTTCCTATAACTAGATGGTCCCATCTGGAGGTGATGGGAGATAGTAACACCTGAAGTGTGTTGCTTATGTCCAGTCTACTCTGTAATCTCATTTTGGTTGCTATCACTACAGAAAACTCTGCTTCACAAAGATAGAATGTTGGAATAGAAGTAGGCTTTTTAGTGCTTTTGTGGAATATCAGAATATTCCACTTTGATGTTAATCCAGAATATATTGAGATTTGAAGTTGTCTCAAACATACTTTTAAGACCACCATAATTTGCAATCTCAAGCAGTTGATCCTCTTCTAGAACAGACAAAGTCAATTCACCTGGCTTATTCACAAATGGGTCATGGATCCATTCCTTCCTGGTCTGGAGGTCTTTTGTGGTTGGGAAGTAATTCTCAGACTCTTTTGAGAGCTGAGAAAGGTGATCATGCACTAGCTGGGAGAAAGAAGGCCCTGGCTCAGTCTCTTTCAAAATCTCTGTTAATGTTTGAAACAGGTCAAAAATTCCAGTGTTCACTCATCGCCCCCATAACTCCAGTTTGACTTTTAATGTAGCCACTTAATCTGCCCACTTGAACACAATTGTCATTCTCCCCTGAAGTGACAGTTTGAGTTCACTGAGCAGGTTGAATATGTCACACAAGTAGGCAAGTTTTGCAACCCTTTCTGTGTCACTGAAATGTGCTGCCAGTGACAACTGTTTTTCTAAAGGAAATCTCTAGAGCAGCTCTTGTAACTCAAAAATCTCTGACCAGTGATCTACCTTTAGAAAGCCATCTCACTTCTGTGTATAAAGAGAAGACATGTGTACTCTGTGACCATCTCCTCACAGAGCTGCATGAACAGACACCAGTTACAGTCATATAATTTAATGTGGTTGATAATTTTAATCATACCCTACAAAATATTTTTAAGTTCAGGCGACATTTTTTGGCTAACCAGCAGTTCTCTATGGATGACACAGTGCATAGATTCACATTCAGAAGTGACCTCTTTGACCCAAGTACAGAAATCAGAAAATTGTCCTGCTATGGCAGCTGCTCCATCTGTGCATATACCAACACAAAATGACCAATTCAGTACAGATATTTGATGAAGTGATCATTCAAAGATTTGAATAATTTTGCAGCTGTGGTATTGGTTGGCAACAAAAGTGCATATAACATATCCTCATGCACATCTTCCTGAAAAATATATCGCACAAAAACAGGTACTGTTGCATCAGTAGACTTGTCAACCTGGATTGCAAACCATGGTGACTCATGAATCCTCTCTAACAATTGTGCCTTAATGTCCTCTGCTATTTCACCAATTTGTCTAATGGTACTAGCTGAAAGAAGAACACATGCCACCTTTTAAACTACAGCCTCTCCTAAAAGTTCACAACAAATATTGTTAGCACAAACAGGATCAACTCTTTACCAGTAGTAAATGGCATCTTAGCTTTAGCAATGCAGTTAGCCACTAAGAATGATGTTCTTAGTACAGATATTTGATGAAGTGATGACCTACAATAATAGCTTCTGTTCTTCCTGTTCATGTTTTTTTTTTCTTTTGAAAACCACCAAAGGCTTGTCTTTTAAGACAGAGTGCTTGGTCTCCAAGTGGCAAAGCAGTTTTGAAGGTAACATGGCTTTGTTGGACAGCTGGTTACCACATATGATACAAAATGAGCTTGGAGAATGTGAATCACCTGTTGCAATGAACCCATAATATAAGTAAGACTCTTGGTATTTTCTTTTAAATGCAACTTTGTTTTTGTTGGTAGTCTTAGAAAGTCTTCTGCTGTCTCATCATTGGTTCTTTCCTCCTTTTCAAAGAAGCTCTCCAGTGACGTCTGGTTTTTACTCATTTTAGCTAGGGTTAGCTTGCGGGCTTACCAAAACTGCAGAGACAAGCACACAGTACGGGAAAGAGGCATGGACAGAAGTGGTAAATAAAATAATGGGCAGGCCATGTACAGACTAAAATAAGTATTGGATTCTGACATATTGCCTACCATCAGACGCAGCTGTACAATTGAAGTACATCAAATCACTTGCCACTTACTAATAAGGTTCTGATATGAGTCTGCAAGCAACTGATTTATTATGGTCTCTGTGCAGTCAAACCTCACTGCTAATGCTAATCTGTATTTGCAGCCACTCCCAAGCACTAGCGTCACAGCCTCAGCTCCACTTCAGTTGGTCAGTCATTAGATTCTCATAAGGAGCACACATCCTAGATCCCTGTATTCACAGTTCACAACGGGATTCGCACTCCTATGAGAAGCTAATGCTGCTGCTGCTCTGACAGAGGATGGAGCTCAGGCGGTAATGCAAGTAATGGGGAGTGACTGTAAATACAGATGAAGCTTCTCACCTGCTGCTCACCTCCTGCTGTGAAGCCCAGTTCCTAACAGACTACACACCAGGAGCGGTCCATGGCCCAGGGGTTGGAGACTCCTGTTTTACCTGTTGTGGGAAGATATATACTGTAAAACCATTATCTCTTGATAGCCATGCTCCTGTTTGTGCCACAATCAACTCAACCCATACATGTCATCCCAATTGCCATGCCTGCTAAGTTTCTGAAACTTTTTTCTGAGACTGTCTCCAGTACATAGAAGTGAACTGCCTATGGCTATACCTACATTGGCCATAGCTGGAAGACATCTGAACCTCCCATATTTTGAAACTTAATTAGAAAAACACAAGAAGCCAGAGGTCTTGGGAGCTAAGTTGAGAAGCTCCAGGAATTTCCTGTGTTCTGCCTAAATCTGGGTTTTCTTGAGTTCTATAAGAATTCCTAATCATTACAATCCTCCCACTTCAGGTTTAACTAATCCAAATCTACTTTTCTTGCTTGCCACCAAAACAGCAGTAACAACAGTAAATAACACAACACTGTACCATACAACCACCCACTTACAGAAAATTTAAAGCAGTTTATAAGAAAAGCATTGGCATGTGAAACCAAAAGCAAGACAAAAAAGCAATTTGAGAATAAAAAATATTTTATTCAGTTTATTTCCTCCTTCTCTACTTACAGCATCTCCAAGAAGCATACACACGATTTCCCAACTTCTCCTTTCCCTCCTCACTAAATAACATGACAGTACTCTGTTCTAGATCAGTGGTATTCAACACTCTTAGTGCAGCATAATAATCTATAAATTACTTTGTTGATTTCTACCCCTCATTAAACTATTCCAGGATATTCTAATTCAATAGTCCTGATGAAGGATCATGAGTAATTTTTAAGAGCTGAACAAATAATCTTAACATGTAACCATAATGGAGAATCACTTAAGGCTAGTGGTTTCACAGAGTCATGCATTCCAAGGAGCCAATGAGATCTATGGACTTACTCTTCAGAAAAATGAACCTCCACCATTTATACTTTCAAGATCAGAGGGTACAGAGATGTCTTCAAGCCTACCCATAACCTTTGGTTAAGAATGCCATTTCTAGGCACTGTTTGAAAATGGAGGTAAAGGGGTAAGAAGAAATTAAAAATAAAGCATGTCCGTGTCCTACAACTCATTTTAGCTAAAGGTCATAGAGCTAAGACCCAGTTGTTGTTCTCAAGCCCACCCAAAATCTTTTTACTTTCTTCTAACTCATGTCTAGTGCAGTCTTCCATGCTCTTCTCTCATGTTAAGTATAAATAACAGTTTACTATTCTAGAACTGATAGAAGTTGAAATGAAGTCCAACTTCTAATATTAAAAACTATGCACAAATTACAGTGAGTCTCTTTTGTGCTTAATAATTTCTATATTATGTTTGTCTATTTATTTATTTGCTATTGAGTTTAACACGCATGAATCGCCTACTCTTCCATTAATTACTATATAAGTATGCTTAGGTATCAAGTTTTTGTAAACTCCCAGAAGTTAGAGAATGTGGAGGAAATGCCTGATGCATTGTGTCTGGTAAATACTTGCTAGACTTGGCTAAGTCTTCTGATTCTCAGCATAAATTGCATCTCCAAGGAAGAACATAGTGGTGACAAGCTGTGGACATTCACTGACTGAAATCTTGGATGCCTTTGCTGTAACAGAAGCAATACAGGATGAAGAGTCAAAGACCTGGATATCAGACCCATCTCAGTCTTTTCCCAACTGCATGAATCTGAATGAGCTTCTTAACACTTTTAATCTCCATTCCCTATCCATAAGGTAATAACAAAATCACATTCCTAATGAGTAATCCCTGGCACTCAAAAAAAAGAATGAAAAAGTTTTTATTAATTATAAATTTTCTTACAAATGGTACTATTGGTGGCCAGATGGCATAATGGAAAGAGGATGAACTTGGAGCTAGATAAACCTGGCTTCAAATCTGTCACTATCCTTCAATAGTAATGTGACCCTTTGCCTAGCACGGTGGTTTATGCCTGTAATCTCAGCACTTTGGGAGGCCAAGGCAGGAGGATTACTTGAGCCCAGGAATTCAAGACTAGCCTGGGCAACATAGTAAGACCTCATCTCATCTCTACAAAATATCAAAAAAAAATTAACTGGGCATGGTGCCATGTACCTGTAGTCCCAGCTACCTGGGAATCTGAGGAGGGAGGATTGGCTTATAATAAACATTCAAATTATATTAGTTATTATTAACCTAATTAATCAGTAGTAGAGATGGGTTTACCCTAATATAGTCATATTCTCTTGTCCCACATCTCAAGGGATAATGTTGCATGGCACATAATTGCAAAAATAATCAGTTAGGTGAGCTTTTGGCTTTCCTAAAATTGGCCACAGGTAATTTAACACTCTTCCTGGTTTCATTAGTATAGGGTTTAAATGATGTTCTTGACTGAGGAGTAACTTCTTCTAGACCTACCATTGAGCCACAGTCAAGGCAGAAGATAGATAAGAAGAAAGGGTTTATTGATAAAGTCTGTTTCCTTACAAACAGGCTCATTTGAAATCTAATGTAAAGTAGTGAGATCATGGTGTTTTTACATATCACTTTAAACATTTTTAGAATTTAAATAGTCATCAAAACTTTAAAGGATAATTGTATGTTTTAAACAGCTGCTTAGGGTTTTAGGGTGCTGCTTTTTCTCTCCTCTAAAAGGGCTTACAGTCAACTTATCAGTCAATTCAATGTCAAAACATCTGGCAATTACCTTGGACACTGACATCAATCCATCAGACAATGAATCTTCCAACATTCCATTAGGAAGTAAAGATCACTGTTACATCTAACTATTTGTATGCTAGGATTGTTTCTAACCCTGAATTTTTATAACAACCATGAATTCATGATAGACATGTTATATGACTAAAGCAGAGCTCTGCTGAATCCATTTAAGCAATTTCTCTTGGTGTTACTAACCCTTCTAGATGCTGAGGAAAAAACATTTACTGGTCACTATGTGCCCAGCTTATGTACCCTGTATCACTATGTACCCTGTGATCATCCCTGGGGTAAAATTATGAAAAGATATACATGGACCATGCCTTCATTCTTTTAGGCCCTAGAGTTTTTATTTCAAATAAAAAGATCCAAAACCTGATGCTTAAGATTAGAATGTAAGGGACTTTGAAACTGAATTTATTTGAAGACACTAAGGTTTAGTTGAGAGCTCATTTAGTGTCTCCTCCACTAAAAGTCTTACAACAATTTACCTTCTAAGAAAGGAATTATTTCATCACCAAAACATGATGCTGACATTGATCTTAAAAGAAATGTTAGTCTCCCAGAGAGACAGAATAAGAAGATGACCACTTTGATAAACAGAGAAATACCTACCTATGCTTCCCTATTTTCCCCAGCAACTCGTAGTGCTCCTTGTCATTGAGTTACTGTCTTCAAGACCAGCATTTTTCACAGGACCATTGGTAAACATAGTGTCACCCACTTAACACCTTACTATCTAAAATGGCAGGTTAGTTTGCCTGTTATTTGGCAAAGAATACCCCAATGAAATTATCAATAAGCTAAGCTGTCATTTCCGACACTGAGAAAGGCAGGTTTAAGTATTCCATTTCGGAAGCTCTTTGGGGGCAGAGGACACTTAGAGACAGACATCGATGACAAATTGCATCTTCTTCACAGGTGCAGTAGCACTGTTAGAGGTATCATCCAGTCCAAAGTCAGCAAATGAATAGCATCCTCATTTATAGCTCTCCAGAAGACATATCTTCTCAATCAGAGAGCACTTTTTAGCTAAGTCCAGAAGCAATCTCACAATTCCTCTCCAGAAATCTGCTGTGATCACTGCAAGGAAAGGAGAAGTCCAGTTGTCTTCCAAACTCACCTTCTATTTTTCCTTCAGGCAGATTTTTGGGGTAATTTTCCCAGGGAAAAACAATACGTCTCCTGTTTGAAAACATTCTGAGAAAAAAACGAAATAAAAATGGAAAGTTGCTTCCATTCTTAAGGGCTTTGGTAAATTATTTGTTTCTAGAAGTTTTTTCCGGGGATTTATATAATTTTCCTCCCACCTTACCTCTCCTGTGTCCATTTTGGAGAAAAGCACCTCGTTTATCTTTGGGAGACAGTAATGCAGAAACTGTAACTGAGCAGATTTCCCCTTGAGGATCAAAATATTTGTGTTAAATGAAATGAGAAATCTGCTAAGTGGTGGCATGGATACCCCAGGGAAGGATATTTTGTAATTTTGAAAAATTCCTACTGAAATTCTTCTCTTGCCAAGAAAAGAGGAATGATTTCTATTAAAATTACTTCATGTCTGAATTACTCTCTGCCCCTCGGGAATATATAACATTACAGCTTTTATACTCAGTAATTTAGAAGGACGGAGGACACCTTATTTGGAAAGCATGCACACTTAACACGAAATGTTGGGTATTAAGTAGTTTCACCACAAAAGTCTCTTTTTGAAAATTTTGCATTTAAACTGTTCAAATTAAAGTTCATTTTCAGAACTGGTTTCTATGATTGTCTGTATAAGTCCTTTTAACTTGCTACCCTTATCTCACCATTCCCTGGAGCTGCAGAGAAAATCCTTTGATTGGTGTTCAAGAGTTGTACCTTTTATAGAAAACAGGATAGGTGGCATCACTTTAATAAGGCAGGTGCATGCTTTGAAGCCGGTCAAATCAGTCAATTTTATTAAAATATATGTATCAGCTTCTGTGGATGCTAGAGTAAAGAGTTTGGAAAGGTACAAGAGATAGAAAATAGATTTAAATTCATGGGCCAACTCTGATCAAGTATAGTGGACCCCACTGACACTGTGTTGAGAATGATTCTGAGGTCAAATTCAGGTTCAGAGGGAAAAAAGGGTCATGAAAGATGAATATTCTACCATGATCTCAGATGGCCAATTTTAAAGCAAAGCAACAAACATAATTGTTATTGGCTCATATCAAATATCAAAAAAAGAGCCCTGTCTGCTTGGTAGAATACTAGTTGTTTTCTGTGTTTTCTAATTTACTGTGGTAAATATATATTGTTTTTGTAATAAGATGAGTGCTCTTTTTAATCTATTATTTAAAAACAAAAACTAAAAAAATTGATTTGACTATCTTTCTTGAGTTGTCCCAAAGCTTGAGAAAAGTAATTCAATTTTCTTTTTTATTGCTTGTCCAGAAGAAGTCATCTTTGGGACCAACAGCAAGACTGCCAAGGCTAGAAAGACTGTTTCTATGTGTTAAAAGTCAATCCTTCTTTGGATTATTAATTAATGATTAATTAATTTATTTGACTTACCCTGAGACATATTCATAGACTTTATTAAGGCAGAGTTTCCAACATTATCCCTGCATTAAAGGAATTGGGTTAAATAGAAGCATATGTCAGATGACTAGAACAGCAGATCTGCAACAGTGCAAGCCAATTACTGTTTCTACAATGGTTTCATGCTTATGGACTCTTGTTTCTCTCTCTCTCTCTCTCTATCTATCTATCTCTCATGTCTCTCTGTCTATTTCTCTTTGTCTCTCTATTTCTCCGTCTCTCTCTGTTTTTCTCTGTCTCTCTCTCACACACACCCCTTTTCCTCACCTATCAAAGGGAGATAATAGTAATATCTATTTCATATGCTGCTGTGAAATCTAAATGAACCAGTGTACTTGAAAGGCACTTTATACAGTACAAAGCACTACAGAAATGTGAATGCTATCACTTAATGGTGACTAGAAACATCTTTGATTTCTATGTTAATGCAGGGAAACAGAAGTATTCAAAACACAGATCATCTGAATTTACCTCCTCATGTTTTGGTAACTGATTTCTAATTAGTAGTGGCTTTTATGCATCTGTCATCTGAGACTATGTAGTTCAACAGGTCACAGAACAGATGAAACAGAGCCCCAAGGAACTGAAATGGTGACTCTGGATCACCTGGACAATTAGTGTGACAGGTGAATTGGAACCTGTGGTTTCTCAATCTCTGTCTAGTCCTACTTTCTAGTACATGCTGCTACTTTGTATTTATCATTATAACAATACTGCACTGGACTTTTGAATTTAAATGAATACAGATTTGGCTGACAATACTAACAAACTTATTTTTCATTCACTGAGCAAGCACCACCCAAAAGATGAAAATTCACTTAGATCGGTAGTACATTATTAAAATCTTAGCCCTTAAAAACAAAAAATTTTTCATGGATCGCCAGTACGTGGATTTATCTAATATATAAATAAATATCACCCAAATTAAGAAATAACCAAGCTTATACTGTAAAAAAAAAAAAGGGCAGTAGACCATATTTGAATTTTCACATTCTCCTTCCTCCTTGTAGTTTCACCACAAAAGTCTCTTTTTGAAAATTTTGCACTTAAACTGTTCAAATTAAAGTTTAGTTTCAGAACTGGTTTCTATGACTATCTGTATAAGTCCTTTTAACCTTCTACCCTTATCTCGCCAGTCAGAAAAAAAATAAGAATTCACAGAAGATTTAGATCTGAAATAATAAGTTCAAAATAATGGCTTTTATTTAGTGTATTTTGTTTCAGGTATAGTCAATGTATTTCAGATAATCTTTACAACATCTTCATGAGATATTGTCATTCTATTTTACAGGTGTGGAAACTGAGGCTCAGAGACATTAAGTTTTTTGTTGTTTTTTTTTTTACTGACTAGCAACTACTTAAGGGCAGAGCCAAGGTCTGAACCTTCAAAGCCCATGCTCTCTTTGTACTATAATATTAACATATTAGTTTTGGAGAGTCAATTATGATCATTTTTCTTCTACTAAATTAGTTCAAATGGTGATAAATTTTCTCAGGAAATAAAAAAATGTTTAATTATTAATTCAAGGTTGTGTCATTTGATTATGACAGAATCGGACCCAGAATTTAGTCTCCTGACTTCTCCACTAAGGTTTTATTCACTTCTTGGGTCATCCTTCAGAATTAGCCCACAATTAATCAGGCAAGCTACTCACCTCTTTGGGCTTCTGACCAAATCCTTTTATTCTTTCTTAATTTTTAAATTTTATTTTATTGTGCCACTAACACAAGATCTGCCACTTACCAAATTCCTGAGTATACAGTACAGTATAGGCATACTTCATTGATATTGCCAGTTCAGTTCTAGAACACCACCATAAAGTGAATATTGCAGCAATGAGAGTCACACAAAGTTTTTAGTATCCCAGTGCACACAAAAGTTATGTTTATACCCTACTGTAGTCTATTAAGTATGCAATAGCATTATGTTTTTAGAAATGTGCATACTTTAATTAAAAAGTATTTTATTGCCCAAAAAAAGGCTAATTATCATCTGAGCCTTCAGCGAGTTGTAATCTTTTTGCTGGTGGAAGGTCTTGCCTCAATGTTGATGGCTACTGACTGATCAAGGGTGTGGCTGCTGAAGGTTGGAGTGGCTATGGCAATTTCTTAAAAATAATACAATAATGTAATCAGCCATATCAACTGAGTCTTTCTTTCAGAAAAGATTTCTCTAGAGCTTGCAATGTTGCTTGATAGCATTTTACCCATAATAAAATTTCTTTCAAAATTGAAGTCCATTTATTTAAACCCTAGCTCTGCCTTATCAACTAAGTTTCTGTCACAAACTTGACTATTGTTTCAATGATATTCACAGCATCTTCACCAGGAGCAAATTCTATCTCAAGAAACCACTTTCTTTTCTCATCCATAAGAAGCAACTTCTCATTCATTCAAGCTTTATTATGATATTGCAACAATTTGGTCATATTGTCAGGTTCCACTTCTACTTCTAGTTCTCTTGTTATTTTCACCACATTTCCACCGATGTTCAGTTATCCATGAGAGTTAGAGTCAACTTCGTCCAAACTCTTGTTAATGTTCATATTTTTTTACCTCCTCCCACGAATCACATGAATTCTTAATGGCATTTAGAAAGATGAATCCTCTTCAGAAGGTTTTCAACTTACTTTGCAGAGATTTGTCAGAGAACTCACAATGATAACTATGGTCTTATGAAATGTATTTCCTAAATAATAATTTGAAAGTTGAAATTACTTCTTGACCCATGGCCTGCAGAATGGATGCTGTGTTAGACACCAAAACAACATTAATCTCCTTAGAAATCTCCATCAGAGCTCTTGGGCGACCAGATGCATTTGAAATGAGCAGTAATATTTTGAAAGGAATCTTTTTTTTCTGAGCAGTAAGTCTCAACAGTGGGCTTAAAATATTCAGTAAACCATGTTGTAAACAGATGTGCTATCATTAGCGCTTTGTTGTTCCATTTATAGACCACAGGTAGGGCAGATTAAGTATCTTTCAGCTTATCTCAGCTTTTGACATGCCTTCTTCACTAAGCTTAATCATTTCTAGCCTTTGACTTAAAATGAGAGACATGCAACTCTTCCTTTCACTTGCACAATTAGTGGTCATTGGAAAATGATTAATTGGTTTTTGTTTTTCTTTTTTTTTTTTATTTTAAAGATGTGGGATACAGTTCAGGGTTAGGTATACAGATGTTCATTATGCAGGTACCCTTGTTGATGAGGTGGGCCCCCCTCCTCCAGCAGATTCCCACTACTGCTAGTCCCGCCTCACCCCCCACCCCAGCAGTTTCCCTCTACAGCCAATCAATCAGTTTCCTGCTATTGCCAATCCTTTTGTTATAGTATTATGATAATTGTTCAAGGTCTGCTTATGAGTGAGAACATGTAACACTCAGTTCTTTGTTTCTGTGATTGATCACTCAGTATTATAGACTCTAAGTTCACCCAGGTTGCTGTGAAGTTTATAATTTTGTCCTTTTTATGACTGTGTAATATTTCATCTTGTATATGTATCACATTTTTTTAATCCAGTCCTCTTTTTTTATCCAGTCCTCTTTTAATGGGCAACATGGTTTCCATATTTTTGCTATTGTGAACAATGCTGCAATTAAACATATATGTGCAGGTATCTTTTTCAGAGTAATTTGAGTTCCTCCAGGTATATTCCCAGGAGGGGGGTTGCAGGGCCATATGGAAGGATAATTCCAAACTGTTTTCCACAGAGGTTGAATTAGTTTACACTCCCACCAGCAGTGTAGAAGGTAGAAGTGTTCCTTTTTCCCCACATCCTCTCCAGCATCTGTCGTTTTTTTGAGTTATTGATGATGGCCATCCTGACTGGAGTTAGGTGATATCTCAGTATGGTTTTAATTTGGATTTCTTTGATGACTAGTTAGGCTGAACATTTTTTCATGTATCTGTTGGCTGCTCATTTCTATTCATATCTTTTGCCTTCTTTGTCATGGGGCTGTTTGTTTTTTTCTTTTTGGCATGTTTGAGTTGCTTGTAGAGCCTAGATTTTAGGCAGCTTAATCTTAATAGTGTTGTGTCTCAGGGAATATGGAGGCCCGAGGAGGGAGAGAAAGCAAGAGGAATGATCGATCGGTTGATAGGACAGTCAGAACACAAACATTTATCCATTAAGTTTGCCATCTTATATGGGTGTGGTTCATGGCATCCCTAAAAAAATGACAATACTAGCATCAAAGATCACTGACCACAGATCACCATAATAGAAATAATAATAATTAAAAAGTCTGAAATATTTCAAGAACCCAAATGTGGTGCATGCTATTGGAAAAATGCCACCGAATGACTTGTTCAACACAGGGTTCCCACAAACATTCAATTTGTTAAAAAAAAAAAAAAAGCACTATCTGTAAAGCATAATAAAGCTAAGCACAATAAATGGAAGTGTGCCTATATTGCTAATTATAGGTACAATGTTGTTCAGCGTGTCTCTGAAGTTTATTCACCTTATTTAACCGAAATGTATGCCCATTGACTAGCAACTCCCATATTCCCCTCCCCTCTGGCAACTACTATTCCACTTTTCAATTATATGAATTTGACCATTTCAGAGACCTCATATAAGTAGAATCATGTAGTATTTTTCTTTTTATGGATTGTTTATTTCACTTAGCATAGTTTAGCAAGGTTTATCCAAGTTGTTGCATATTGCAAAATTTCCCTTTTTTAAAGTTGCATCATATTCCATTGTATGTCTATACCACATTTTCTTTATCCGTTCATCTGTCTATAGACATTATGTTGCTTCTACGTCTTGGTTATTGTGAATAGTACTGCACTGAACATGTGAATTTTGAGTGAAAAGAGAGTGTAAATTATCACTTTGAGATCCTGATTTCAGTTCTTTTGGATAAATATCCAGAAGTGGAATTGCTGGATTATACAATAATTCTATTTCTCATTTTTTGAGGAAACTCCATACTGTTTTCACAGCAAATGCAACATTTTGCATGTCATCAATAGTATACAAGAGTTCTTATTTCTCCGTATGCTCACCAACACATTTTTTTTCCTGATAAAAACATCCTGACCTATGTGAGATGATATCTCATTATGGTTTTGATTTGCATTTCTCTGAAGATTAATGACACTGAGTACTACAGTTCCTCTTCTAAAAATTGTTTTTGGATAGGGTGGAGTGGCAATCACTAAATAAATTCACAAGCCGAACCCATGAAGAAGGGGCATGGAACTGGGGTTGACTGGTGGAGAGAATGTATGAAATTAGATGGTTTCTGAGAAGGTTACGCAATTGTAGCAGAGGAGTACTTCAAGGTCATGTAACTAACTTTCTGAAATGGTCCGTTTGTAAGAAAGAAAAAGTTCAGGTCTCAAAGAAGAGAGAAAAGTTAGCCAAAATAGAATGTCTTTGGCTCTGACTATGCCCTTGTACAAATCACTGACTCCATTGTTCCTCTTTCAAGGGGAGATGCTAATAGCAATCTGATTACATCACCAAATAAGAGTAAGGAAAAACCAATGCAGTCTACTTCAAAAGTGTGCAATAGAAATTATTAAAATTAATGATCTGGGCAGTTTGCAGGTAAGTGCCTGGTCCAATTTGAGCCAAGTTCTTTCAAGTTGTACCCTTTTTTTTTTTGAGTTCTGCCTCAATACGTTGAATTGGATTATTTAAATGAAATACACTTAATAAGTTCCCTTGGGCATTGCTTGATACTTCTTTGCTGTTCTTTTTACCTTTTTTGTATTAGATTTAACACCTGGGTAATACTAAGTGCCATGGTTACCATAAATTATAGGAGACTAAATAAATATTTGAGCGAGCAGGAGAGATTTGATTAAATTGCTGAAAATGAAAGGTTGAGTACTATTTCCCTCACCAAATAGACTTTCTCACTTGGCGTGCACTGCCAACAGTGGATTTAGTTTTCATAGCCCCAGACATTTTCTAAATGGGTAAATTGCCAGCATGACCACTTCCGTTTTTCTTTCTTGTTTAAGCCTCAACATATTTTTCACTCTTTGACTTTAATCCAACCTGGTAAGTTATGGCCAAGAATTGAAAGCTTGATAATAAAGGGTTGTAGTACTAGAACTCTATTGCAAAATCTACCTCAGACAGGCAAGAATATTTATATTGTAAATGTGGGTTTTAGGCACATAAGATTTATGATATGTCAAAAGTAGAGTCCTTCCTGATAAGCGTGCATGAATGGGGGAACTCAGCTAAGATAATTAATAATAATTATAGCAATGCCAGGAAATTTGGAACAAGCGAAAAGATTACTGAGTGCCTTCAAAAGAAAACTATGCACTGCCTGAAGCAGTTAATTTCAATATTACTGGTCTATAAATGAGTCTGTCCTTTGGATTTCCCCTTAAACACGGTTGTATTCACTTAATGAGTTAAATGAAATCTTGACACATGTTCATTTTATATCTCTATGAGAGTCATGATTTTTCCTTTTTAAAACATGATCTTTTTCCCAGTGTTAATAACTAACATATAGTGAGTGCTTACTGTGCTAAATTCTGAAAGCGTATGTTCTCATTTAAGCCATAAAACTGTATGTATAAGCTTATCGTTCCTTTAAAAAGAGAAACTGAGTGAGATTTAAAGAGGTCAAGTGACTGTCCACTTAAGAAATTAGATTGAAATTCAAAGTGTCCTCTGCCACTCAGAAAATGGGCAAATTTCTGGTTGGTTCTCTATCACCTCTGACTTCATGACTTCATCGTGCAGAATTTATTTTTTATCTGATAGCATAATTCTCCCAAAGCACATCCTGATCCACATACCTGTCTGCAGTCTCACCAATTCACACCTTTCTCCAAAGACTAATAGCACAGATATCTTTCCAAGATGGCTGTTCATTCAGCCCTAACCTAAGAATTCCTCCAAGGAGGTTGACTGCTGAAAACTGATAGAGACTCGAACTCTAGGTTCAGAAAAAGGAAAGATGGAGGTAGCAATGGCAAAATGTAGATTTCTAAAGTCTTTGTTAAGACACAATAGCAGGTAACTGTCAAGCAACAAGAGGGTATGCCATGGAATTTGATGTTTGGATCCTGACATTTAATTCACCAAACTGTTCTCCATGCATCCCACAGAAACATTCCCAAGTGCCCCATCACCTTTGGCTTCTGTTCTGTCTGCAATTCAGCTCTCTGCTTTTTAGGCTTGAATTCTGTAGAGGCCTAGGTATAGTCACTTTACTGTCTCAAATGAAAAGTCCTACTAAGATTGATAAACCAGAAACTCTTGGTAGGTCTGTTGACCTCCCTAGAGCCCAGTTTCCTCAGCCAGGGGGAAAAACCCATGAGTGGAGACTCCTTTCCACTTTAAAATAATGAATTCTATAAGTAGCTTTCATCATTAAGAGAAAATTAAAAATGTGAAATGAAATATAAGCCCTTTTTAGGAATTCTAAAATATTTATTTAACCTTTTATCTATTTTTTTCCAAAAGGGAGTTGAGCTGACTTACTGGATTTTTGCATAGTAGTAACCTATATGCTACTGTCTGTAGAAGAAAGTCAATGTAAAGTCAGGAAATTGTATTAGGCAGGATTGTTGTTTACAAGCACAGTAACCCAATGTGCCATTTCAGAGTAAATGATTTTCTAATAAAATCCAAGAACAGGAATACTTCTGAATGGACAGGAACCAGGGACATGAGTGACCCCACCCCCACTGCTTACCTGTATCACTCATTTCTGTTACAGCATATAGCACATGGCAGAAAAAAATGCCCACAAACAACAATCACACATTTACACCAGCCAGAGAGGAACCAACTCCTCTCTCTCTAAAATCCAATCCACAATTCCTGGAGAAGGAATTGATTAAGCTTGGGACAGATGCCAATCTCTTGACCAATCAGCTGTGGCTGCAATCTGTAAATGGCGATCTGATTGAAATGTGCGTTCTTCCCTCTTCCAATCAGTTGTAACTTGTGGGAAGAGCCACACTGTGAAAAATGGTCAACAGGGGCCACTTTTAGGTGAGGAAGAGAAGACTCTGCAGTGTGGGAAGCCAAGACTACCAGAAAATAAGGGGTTGGGACAACAACTGAAGAAATGTTGCTATAAATTCCATACGGAAGCATTATTAAACAACACAGTGCTCATAAAATGTTAAGTAATACCATTAACCAGTATAAACTCAAGCTAGGGGCTTTATACACTCCCATAGTCCATGGGGACACTCTGACACAATCAAAAGTGATAAAGTAAAACACACTCTATTCTCCCCCCAATCAATGTCTTTCTTTGCTTCTCTCAAGACCCTTGTATGTGGTCCCCATAAAAGTCTCTGTACATCCCCAAAGAGTTTTTCATCTGTTTTCTCAGCATTTTTCTTTTGATTCTTGGACTTCATTTATCCTGTGAAAGCACATTGGAACATCAATGCACATTCTAGTTTTTGCAATTGTTCTTTCTGCACAATTAGGCATAATAATTAAAGTATCCTTTTTGTCTGAAAGGCAATTAAGGTACAACTTTGAAAACATACGACAATAATATTGAATAACGTTGTACGTGTCAGTGAGGTTACTAAATGGGCAATAGATCTTAGAAAGAGGATAGTCTTTCTTTTGTAAACAGATCACTACTGAGTTTGCTTAAATGGTTGTAATAGGTCCCATATACCACTGGCTGTCTTTGCAAGTTTTTCTACTTTGTTGTGTTTCTATTCCTTTATGAGAAATGAACACTTTGTGGTAATTGGCACATCCCCATTGACATACTGATGAAAAATGAATCTAAAACCACTTGGAAATCAGCAGACAGACAAGAATAGAGAAAGCATTAGAGATAAAAATAATATTTATAACAAGATTATAGAGGCAGAATGAGAGATGATATGCTATGAAATGTTTAACTACAGTATCAAACCCCATAAATTGAAAGACAACAATGGCAACTACAAAGTAACTCCCTAATAAGTGAAGTAATCACTGGTCAACCATGGTTTTGAAATAACTTTAGTTTTCCTTCATTGTACAGATCTGTCTGCTCTACTTTCTATTAAATATAGCCACAGTAAGGGCTGGGATATTGTCAATTTTGTTTATTATATTATGTTCAGCACCTGGAATGGTGACTGACAACAAATGACACTAAATTTTTTTTTGTTTTACTGTATTTGTCTTGTTTATTATTGAAGTAAAATATACAAATATACACACAGAAAAGCACACAGATCTTAAATACAAGATATATTGAATTTTCACAAACCGAGCATATTTATGCAATCAGAACACAGATCAGGAAACAAAAGCTTACCAGCACCTCAAAAACTCCTGTATCCCATCTGTTTTTAATCCCTGGCGGGATAATGACTATCCCCCACTTTTAATGACATAATGTAGTTTTTTTGTATTTTTGGTTTTTTTTGAGTTGGAGTCTCACTCTGTCGCCCAGACTGGAGTGCAGTGGCACCCTCCTGGCCACTGCAGCCTCGACCTGCTGGGCTCCACGATCCTTCTGCCTCAGTCTTCCAAGTAGCTGGAACTACATGTGCGTGCTACCATGCCCAGTTAATTTTTGATTTATTGTAGAGATGAGGTCTCTCCAAGTTGCACGGGCTGGTCTCAAACCCACGGGCTCAGGCAATCCACTCGCCTCGGCCTCCCAGAATGCTGGGATTACAGGCTGAGCCACCGAACCCGGTCGCTTATTTTTGTTATTTTTGAATTTTACATAAATGGGATCACCTAATGTCAATTGTTTTGACTTCTTTCATTTGACACTGTGTTGGTGAGAGTCCTTTTTTGTTTTTGGAGTCAGAGTCTCACTTTGATGCCCAGGCTGGAGTGCAGTAGCACAATCACAGCTCATAGCAGCCTCCAACTCCTGGGCTCAAGTGATCCTCCTGCATCAGCCTCCTGAATAATTGGGACTGGCACATGCCATACCACCTAGCTAATTTGGGGATTAAAATAAATAAATACAAGGACTTGCTATGTCGTATATGCTGGTCTTAAATTCTTGGGCTCAAGCCATTGACCTGCCTTTTCCTTCCAAAGTGGTAGGATTACAGACGTGAGTCACTGCCTGGCCCAAGAATCATTGATAGGATGTGTAGCTACAGGTCATTTATTCTCCTTGCTGCATCATATTCCATGGTACACGAAAGTACCAGGTTATTTGCCCATTAAACTACTGATGAGCATTTAGGTAGTTTTCAGTTCAGGGCTAATATGACTAGTGCTCATATGAACATTCTAGTTCATAACATGTGGTATACATATTTCTGCTGGGTACAGATCTAAGAGTAGAATTGCTGTGTTGTAGAATATACATATGTTCAGATACTTTTAGGTATAAATATTTGTTAGTAAATTTAATTATTTGAGCTTTAAAGAGTCTATATTTTAATTGATTTGGGACCAAAATTAATATAAGGTAACACCTTGATTTCCACATGAGAAAACTAAGTGTCAAATTTAATGTGTGCTGCTACCAAATAGCTGTGTGGCCTTGACCAGGAATGTCCTAACCTCAATTTCTTTACATAAATTGAGAAAACTGAATAAGGTAATCTCAAAATCACTTTCACATTCCAATTCTAAGTTTTTATTATTCAGTTAGGGTGTAATTGTCAGAGCCATGACTAGAAGCACTACTTCCAAATTTATAACCAGTATATTCAAACTCATATTCAGTAGATCATATTCAGTATATCCAGTAGTTTTTATTTCATATTAGCCTCTATTTTAGTAAAATCGATTAATGATGTCATTAATTATTATCAATATCAGTAATTAATAATATTAGATAATCTTTATTGAATGCTTTTTCGAGTGGTTTTCATGTATTGACTCATCACATCCCCACAAGAACTCATAAAGAGTTATTACACCCACCCTTATTTACAAAGGAAAAAACTCAGGCACAGAATGTAAAAATTCCCGGTCTAAGGTCACCATGAATGACTGAACCTATATAGGAAAGAGTTATAAATAGAATAGTAAAATTAGGCATCATGAGCTATTAAAAACTATAAATATTATGCATTAGCTGTCTGATATTAATGTCTAAGTACAGCTTGAAGAGAAGCTGATAGAAACCTTTTGTTGTGTGGTGGGTGAGTTATCTCTGCCCTGATCCAAATCAGATTTTGCTTCAATATTCTTTGGCTCTTCTCTTGTTATGCTCTATAAAGCTAAAGCTTTCTGTAGGCTTTATCTTTCCATTTTCTTGTGTTCTAGGATCCTGGTTATTCTACTCAGATCCTTTCTGAAATTGCTCTAATTGCTAATTTTTAATGATAGGCTTCCCATCAGCTGATTTTTAAAGAGGCTTTGCTTTCTGCCAAACTATTGTGCGATAATATGCCTATGGGACATCTTGCTATCTAGAAATTCTTCCTTTCTCGTTACACATAAAGTCCTTCTATAACCAACCTAAATTGATCTGTAACTGGTATTCTGAAAAAAAGTACACCGTGATCTGCTAGTACACCTTGATCCAGTTCCGGTATTTTGGGTGGGAAGGGTAGGTAAGGAAGGAACTTTACTCTGTATAGTTTCAGGTAGGAAGGGTTTCTACAAACACATCCACACACATATAACCCTGATTACTATGTATCTGTCAATAATTATTCAACTGTTTAGCACACAAACACCTTGCCACTATAAATATTCAGCATGGCCATTTTGCCCTGATACATATAATCTGGAAAGCGGCCCTAGTTCTCTATCTAAAGAAATATGAAGGCAGTATCTCAGCAAAAGCTGCAATTATGGAAGTTTCCCTCCTTTAGATCCTTGTTCTTTGGTAATCTTCAATGCCTAGGTTTCCGGTTCCTGTGTGACCCCTACTGAAATTCAACATCTGTGGCTATTTTCACACTTTTCCTCCTACTTGTGGTTCAGCCGTTAGTAGACCTCAATGTCCTCGCCTTGGTCACTAGTGATCTAGTGATCACTGTGTTAACATGTGGACTATCAGCAAATAAACAACCCATAGTAATTTTAAACAGCACCTCCCCAGTACTACAGAACCACAAAAGAGATCCAAACAAACTGTGGTCATTATGAGTTCAGAAATTGTAAATCCCCACCAGAAGCAACTACTTCTAGATTCCTTTTCTTGGTAGCATTCTAGAGGACATATCTAGACCAACCTGTGCAGTAGTGTCAAGAAGAGAGAGGTGTTTGACAAGGTGTTCAGCTAGCCAAATTCTCCATGAGTTGAGAGTAGATTTCTCTGAAGTTTACAGTACTTCATTGTAATCATTCTCATTTTTATTAAAAATAATAGCATTCCTCTTGCTAAGTGACCAGTGTTGATGTTGTTATTTTTGCTTCTTAAAACAGAGAGGAAAAGTCAATCATCATGATTTGAAGGGGAAGGAATAGATAAAATACTAAGATCATGATCAAATCTCTTAGCAACGTAATAGAAATTAAGAGACACACAGAAATTAAGACACATAGAAATTAAGAGTGGTCACACAGAGATCTCCTTTCCCACGCCTTTGAACCCAGATTGTCTACCACTCAATCAGATATATTAAACTAAGAGAAAGAACTAGAAGCTGATGGGACCTGACATATTAATGTTGGGGCATGGGATGAAAACCACAGACTCTTGCTGCCAAGGTCCCTTAGTGCTGCCCTGCTTCTGGCTCATCCTAAAATATGATTTGTTGACAGAGCAGTGTAGATAAGAGAAGGAAGCTACCACTTTCAGAAAAGATGCAGTTAAAAATAAAATATGTATAGTCAGTGAAGTTGGAAGAATTTTTTGAGTCATTAAGATCCTATGGAAATGCAGTCAAAATAATAAGGGAAAAACTGAAGAATGTCTACATGAAATAAAATGAGAGTTCATAATTATAGCTGGAGTTTGACCAAATGTCTGTGGACACAGGGATCTTTCCCACATGCTAAAGTTATTCTAATCAGAAAAAAAAACATGAAAATAGAATAAAAATAAAACTAAATAGAAGAAGTCTGGGAAAAAGTGTAGGAGCAGTTTGCTACATAGAATAAAATCAAGTTAGTGAGCAAAGTAATTTGAAATTCGAGTGCAACAAAAACCTGTATTTTGGTTAGTCTTCCAGTTACCATTGACCTATGACTTCTTCCATTGTCTCTGGTCAAGTATAACTGGAAAAAAAAACCATGCAGTCACATAATCACATTTTCTCCCTCATCAAAATCACTGCTTAAAACTAACCACATTTTGGAAAGAGGAAGAGATTTTCTCCAGGATACTTGTAGGGCTGCATTAAAATAGTCACCTGCTGAATTAGTTTGGTCTACTTATCCATACTATCATCTGATGGTTAAGCCTGTTCAGAGAAGAGAGTAGAACAGATTTTATGTTCTGTGTACTTTCAATAAATCTTAGATTTCATAAGATCTGTATACTTTCTGTAAATCTCCTTTTATTTAAATTAGATTGATTAGGTTGTTATTTCTTATATACAAACAATCTCTGACAAAGATAAAGGTCTCCGCTGATGACAGATTTTTCTATTTGACAGAAGCCTGATGTCTTATTTAAATTTCAGTCAGAACACAGAAACCTCTCTAGGTATTTCTAACAGATAATATATAATTTAGGGAATTGATTACACTGGCGATTAAAGAACTGACTCAAACAGGAAATGGTGAGGCTTCTAGGAGATTGACAGCAACAAAAAGTTGCTGAACGAACATAGAGTAGGGCTGGTTACAAATCCAGGAGCTACAGTCACTGTCTAGGAGTTGGAACCATTATGGGTCTTTCCAGTTGGGACCATGAAAAGAGGTGCTTTCTAGCAGGATCTGGATCCATAGAAGAGACATAGAGATGTTACTAAAGATGCCACCAAAGCAGAGAAAGGACAAAAAGTAGCCTGGCTTCTCTCCTTTTTTATGTACTCTTTGTACCAGTGTATCCCATTGGTCAAACCTACACAGATGCTAGAGGCCTAGAAGTCTGACAAATGGAGTTTCTAATCATAGTAAGCAGGGTATAGAAAGACAGAGTATGTCTCTGATAATAAGCAGGACAAGATCTTCCCCACGTGGGCTTTAGGAAATAGTTTGTATCACACTACAAAACACACTGCAACCATTTTGCATGGTCTTGTGGGCATAATAACATAATTTTAATTTGTGTGATTCTCTCTATATTTTTCCTTTTACCCATTTTATTCAGATCTTCAACATTTTGCCTCAGGGATTTTTGCAAGACAGAAATCATAAGTTACTTGAAGCTATAAGCTCTTCTTATATAAAATAAATGCCTGAACTAGTGGCAGATGTTAAACTAAAGATACTAGAGGATGAAGGAAGAGAGGAATGTACCTATGTGAGCAGCAAGCAGAAAGAAAAAAAAAATAAGGCATCGTTCTGAATACCAAAAAAAAGGACTGAATGCAGGTATTCCGAGATATCAAAGACTCATATGCTGTTCTGTGTTTACACTCTAGGGAGAAAGTGTGTCTTTGGGTCAGGAGTAGGAAGGATATGTAGTGTTCCACTGTAGCCTAAAATCTAAGTACAGGATCTCTATGCTTTGCCAAAGAGTCTCATTCCCTAAACAGGGTTCAGATATAGCACAGCTTCTGTACATAAAAGGAACTTTCAAGCCAAGGTATCACAGGTATCAAAAGGATCCAATAAGCTTTGGCTAATTCCCAACCACAGCTTTCTCTACTCAGGCTTAACCGTAACATCTATATCAGTCCCAGATCAAAACCAACAGCACACTCAAAAAAATGTTAGCTAAAATAATTAAAACAATAGAACGATATGCTTAAGTTTCAAAGAGAATAAGAAAATCAGCAAGGATGATGAATTCTTGGGGAATGTCTCTACATATAAGGCTGGAAGGAGAAGGGAGAAAATGGCGATGTCAAAGCCCTGTAATAATTGAAATGATGGAGTACAACTTCCACTCAGTCCTGAGGTCATAGCAGAGTACATTCACTCTACAACTATGGTGAGAGGCAAACAGAAAGCAAAAGGAATGAGTATCCCAACAATGATCTCCTCTTGAAGCCAAAGAGCAAAGCAAACTGCAGAGGTCCCAGGGCATGGGACAGAACAGAGAAGGGCTAAAAAGGGGAGGTGGTTAATTGAAAAACAACCAGCATCTGGCAGCTCCAAATTTTGTGGGGTCTGAGATTTAAAGTGGGGGAGGACCATCTTAAAAATAATAATACAAGCCGGGCACGGTGGCTCATGCCTTTAATCCCAGCACTTTGGGAGGCTGAGACGAGAGGACTGCCTGAACCCAAGTGTTCGAGTCCAACCTGACCTCATCACTGTATAAATTTAAAAAAATTAGCTGGGCGTGGTGGCGCATGCCTGTAGTTCCAGCTACTTGGAATGCAGAAGGAAAAGGATCGCCTGAACCCAGCAAGTCGAGGCTGCGGTGGCCGTGAGCACTCCAGCCTGAGCAACAGAGTGAGACTCTGACTCAAAAAATAAATAATAATAATAATAATGCAAAATTAGGTATAAAAGTGCATATTTGTTTAGATTTTTTAAAAGAAATAACAATAAATTTGAAATAAGGGACAAATATTCAACTATCAATCACAGAATTTAAAAAATTAACACATTTGTATTTACCAATTGCCTATGATACCTTTATACTGCACAATTTCTCTACAGCTTTGACTACAATTTTTTTTATCATCTCTTTATGTGAGTACAATTTTCTAATATTAATTCCTAAAAAGAGAATAGAAAGATAATTTAATCTTTTCTATCTCAATAAATCAAAACTTGTTTTTATTATTGACAGCTGGGATGCATGAAATACACAACTTCACAAAAATATGAATTGTTTACAGTCCTACGGCGAGTTTGTATCCTTAAAAAAGGAATTTTGGCAAAATTAATTTTGCATGATTACTATAAATTTTTTTAATGTATATTTGCTTTTTTATCAGTATCCACTGCATTATCAAATATATTCCTGATAGCATAGCACTGCCATTTTGACTGGGTGTTGAGGAGAACTGACTCCTCCACTAACAACTAAATATGTCTGTTGATTGAGAAAATTTTTTCAAAGACCAGCTTCAGGTTCCATACATTGCACACCTATTTTTCCCTCTAGGATCCACATTTCTGCTTCTGGGAACCGTAGAAGTAATTCATATGTTGATGGGTAGCAATAGCTTTACTACACACAATAGTGAGAAAAATCACGTAAATATTACTCATTCAACTCCAGCTAAATGTCATGAATTCAGTTTTCCCTAATCTGGATCTTATAAAAGTCTAAAATATAGTTTTTAAAAAACTGATCAATAAGATCTGTAGACTTGCATTTGAATCAATGTCTAATATACTCACTCATGTGTATACACACAGAAGGGAAGACCAAAAATAAACACACACAGACCGGAATTATCTTTTGGAGCATGGACTCCTTGTAGTGCATGCTTCCTCCGCTAGGTAGGTGTTCTAGGAACCCATCAGCATCAGTGTACCAGTTAGCAGTATTGTAAGAGGCTGAGTCCTGCTTCAATTAACTTTTTTTTCTGCAGATTATTTCAGCACATTTGCTCATTTCATGATGGATGATTTACAAGTGCACCTGCCCTCCCTGCGCTGAGTGTTCAGCAGTTTTTGACTAAAAATGGCAGGCATGATCCCCATACCCAACCCTCTCTATTCACCCAATCTCACCCTGGATGAAGAAAGTTCTCAAAGGGAAACATTTTTCTGATGCGGAAGAGGTGAAACAAAAAATGGCAAAAACACTAAAAGGCACCAAAATTGACAAGTTCAAAAGCTGTTTTGAGCAATGAAAAAAGAGCCTTGATAGGTACACGTGTCATACCTTGCCGCTGAAATTTAACAAAGATGAAAATTTCAAGTTGTGTGTAACAGGGCAGAAACCTTTTCCGAATCCTAAAGTTTGGTCACCACTTGGAATGTAATTTTAATTAACTAATTCTCCACTGTTATTTGAATGGCTTGGCTGATTGAAGTGGGGGGGGCAATTAAGCCTCTAGAAATAATCATTAAAAGTATTTATGTCATCAGCCTAGTGACAGCTGTTTGAGTGCCAGGAGTTTCAGATCCATGCCGTTCTCTTAACTTCTCCCTGAAACACATCGCTAAAATACTAGAACTCTGAACATGATTTCCTTCCTTCCCCTGCCCCCATCAGCCTCTGGAGTCTTTGCTCCATGGAAACGTAATGCTCAATATTTCTACCCTTCCACACTAATAAAACATGGAATTCATTAGGATTAAAGAACCTAAAATTCATACATAAGAATCTTTTTAAATGTTTGAATATATCATGTGTTGGACAGTGACACCTATTGGTGAAGTGTAATGTTGGCAACGTGAACTGCTGAATATTGTAACACCGTCAAACCTTCCCAATTCAGACATAATGGAAAACAGTCAGACTGAACTGGGCAGACCCATAGTAGGAAAATGTCACTTTCACATGCTTTTACCTCCTTCAAATATTCTAGGTAATTTGACTTAAAAGCAAAGTGAGTTCTTCTAGGTCATGACAGGAAGTATTTCTGATTATTGTAGCAAATGTTCAGCCTATACTGTAATTATTTGCCTTAAACTGTAATTAATTTTTTAATTGAATGTTTTAAAGTTCTCAGAGTCACTTTGCTCCCCTAAGAGGAAAAACATTTCATAACCCTAACTTGATGGAATTTTTTTTTTTAAGGGATCCTATCTGAGAGTTCACAGATTCCAAATCTGTGGAATCCAAATTAACAACAAAAAAATTGTTTATACTCAAGTCAGACAAAAGACAAGGAAAATAAATTTGAGCATTGTAAATATAGAAACAGGGGACCACAAAATATGAAATAAATACTTCTTACCTTGACCAAGGGTAGACAGAAAGGAAGGATCCATCATTAAGGGATTAGATTGTAAGAACAAAAACAAGAAAAATGAGAAAAGTCAAATTCCATCCAATTCTCTAAAATGACCAGCCTGCCATAGGACTAGCCATCAACTCGTCCATCCTCTTGCTCATCAAAAGCCCTCACCATGGGCCTGGCATGGTGGCTCACACCTGTGATCCCAGCACTTCAGGAGGCCAAGGTGGAAAAATTGCTAGAGCCCAGGAATTTCAGACCAGTCTAGGCAACATAGTGAGACCCCGTCTCCATAAAAAAAAGAAAAATAAAAAAATCAGCTGGGCATGGCAGCACCCACCTGTAGTCCCAACAACTCCGGAGGTTAAGGTGGAAAGATTGCTTGAGCCTAGGAGTTTGAGGCTGCAGTGAGCTGTGATCGTGCCACTGCACTCCAGCCTAGTTGACAGAGTGAGACCCCCCACTTAAAAATAAAAATGTCCTCACCTCACTCATTAGGATGATTTACATAATTTATTAAAATAATTTCCATAACTTGGAATCATTTATAAACACCTATGTAAATATGCATATTTATATTTAAATGTTTATATAAGTATATATTTAAATATATGACTATACATATTCATATAAAATATTCATATAAATATATCTTTAATATATTTCTATTAAAAATTAATTGTAAAATGATTTTAATAATAAAATCAATAGGAAGGTTAGCCTCAAAGTAATCTGTTTTACAAACTCAACTTGAGAAAACACACCAATATATTGCATAGCAAGTGATAGCCAGTTTAGAAACTAGAAGTACTCTTGAACCCAGTCTTCTGCCTGATATAAAATAAGTTTCACTCTCAAATCGCTCATTCATTTTCTTGCTAACTACTTGATTTTACCCTAATGAGTGATGTGAGATTTCTTTCTGCTCAGTTCTGAACTCATCCTCCCGTGCACGTCCCCCTTAATCATCTCTCCTCTTTAGAATCCTTGCCTCCTCCCCTGAGTGACACTATGAAGTCAGTTTTGACTTCAAGAAGGCACAAAGGAGCACTAACATTTTATTTTCCTCTACTGCTCTTTCTCCATCTCCCCACCCCTCTCCTTTGAGTTTTAATCAATGTCTGCTCTAAAGTCACTGTGCTGGATCCTACAGGGAGCTGAAGGTACAGCAATAGCCTTCGTATCTCTGAGGGCAAGAGGGGAGCACGTATATTTATTGCAGTGAATGCAGTAACCATGTCAATTTTGTGGCAGGAAATTCTAAACTGCAAAAAACTGAGACTGCAAGGATTGGATCTAGGGAAAAAAAAGAAGAAAGAGAGAGAGAAAAAGGAGAAAGAAAGAGAAAGAGATGGAGAGGGGGAGGAAGAGAGAGAGAAAAAAATTTAAAAAAAAGAAAAGACAAACCCTCTGAAATGATTCATACTCTGCTCATCCTTCCAAAGGAAGGAAAACCTGTTAATGACAGACCAGCGTGGCAGTCTTGTAGTTAATTTTTATTTTCTATTACCATCATCAAAATATGTTTAAGGAGGGCCTTGCCAAAATGAAAATCAAGAAAGATTGGCCATCTGTGAGAGTTAAAGGAACATGGGAAGAGTCAGGGAACAGAGGAACAACTCATGGTGTAAAGAAACATTTCTTTAATTCATGATTGTTTTTTGGGTTGTCCTTGTTTAACATCGGCATGCAGGGTAGAAGAGTTTGGAATCTTTAAATAAATAAAACATTGCACTCATGCTGAGTTATTCAAGTCATTTACTCGGGGAGTTGACCCTGAGAGAGTTAATTAGAATCTCTTGGGGTTAAGCAGGTTCCATTTGCTGTAGAAGCCAAGTGAAGCCTCAGAGGAAGTGGTTGTTGGAAAAGATAGAGCAAGGCTGATGGTTCACGAAGACAAATTAGTTGAGCTTGGTGAGCTGACACCGATCTAGGAAGAGCAGAATCTTAGCAAGTAGGGTCAATGTTTTCTTTAAATACAAGGACGCAGGTTACCAAAAGCTGAGAACACTATCCGCTGGAAAGGCCCAAGGCTCTAATTCTCTTTACAGAAAAGTAGAAATAAATCAGTGATTCTCAAAGTCTGGTCCAAGGACCAGCAAACAGCATCAGTATTAGCGTCTCTTGGGAGCTTGTTAGAAATGGAAATTCTTGAACCTCCCCTGACTTACTGAGTCAGAAACACTGATGCAGGGGCTCTCAGATTGCTTTGCCTATTAAAGCATGGGAATCATCGGAATAAACTGTTGAAATAAATAATGGAAATGATTCAAGAACTGTATTACAATTAAACAGTAATTCAAGGAGTCTTTCCCTCCCTGCTCCTTCTCCCCAATGGCCACTATCGTCTCATGCCTGGATACCTACAATAGCTCTTTCTCTGGTCTCCCTATCTCCAGGCTAAAGCCTCTCCAGTCAACTTCTCACACCACAGAGAGTGAGCCTTTTAAGTTGCAAACCAAGTCATGTCATTTCTTATAAATACCCTTCAGTAGCTGCCCATAGTATTTAGGATCAAGTCCAGTTCATGGTCTGACATCCACCTGTGTCACTCTATAGTCACCCCTGTCACACTGCAATCTCTTTGCATTCTAGACTCTGACCAAGTTGAATTACTTTTAGCTACAGGTATCTAACTTTCAGAACATTTAGCATGCTGTTTCCACTACCTGAGACTCTTTTTCCATGTCTCTTCCTCAGACCAATCCGGAGATGACTTAGTGGAACGAGGATGCCCACAGGAGCAAGAGTTGCTGGAGAGACAGGAAGCCAGGAGGTAGAGGAGAAAGGCGAGAAACGCTGAGCCAAGCAAGGACCAGACACAGCTGTGAAACAAGTGCCACAGGGTCTTGACACCTGCCCTGCCCTCCAGTCTTCACTTTCTGCAGATGTTCAACCTATTCCTGATTTCACCTTTAACACCCCAGCCTCTTCTGGATGCCCCAGTCCTCAGTACCCAACACTGAAGATTAGGCTCTCGGTGGTGTCCAAGATGAGAATTAGTCACCTTATAAACAGTGGTCCTCAAGTGTAGTCCCCAAACCAGCAGCCTCTGAGTCATCTGGAAGCTTGTAAAAAGGCAAATTAGGTCAGGTTTGGCCACTTAGCCTGTAATCCCAGCACTTTGGGAGACCGAGGTGAGTGGATTGCCTGAGCCCACGGGTTTGAGACTACCCCCGGCAATTTGGTGAGACCTCATCTCTACAATAAAAAAAAATTAACCGGTCTGGGTAGTGCACGCCTGTAGTTCCAGCTACTTGGAAGGCTGAGGCAGAAGGATCGCCTGAGCTTGGGTGGCCATGGGTGTGCCACTGCATTCCAGCCTGGGCAACAGAGTAAGACTCCAACTCAAAAAAAAAAAAAGGCAAATTAGTGGGCCCCAAACTTACTATGCATAAACTCTAGGGCAGAACCCTGCAGTCTGTATTTTTTAAAGCCCTCCAGATGACTTTTATGCACACTAAAATTTGAGGATTACTGTCTAAAGTATTTGTGTTAGCACCCCTGCTAATGGAGCACCAAATGTTCCCCTTGTCTCATAAAGGGGCATTATAATTTGGGCCTTCGGTGATAACAGCCCTCCCTCTTTTGTGCAAACCACAGAAGATTTTCTTCACTGGAGGGACTCAAGATCAGGTAGATGAAGATGGGCAGAGGAGAACCCTGGAAAGGTTATAACACCTGTCAGATCCAATTATACAGGTAGTAGTGACCGTAACTATAGCAACACTAATAATGATTAGGAACAGTAAATACTGAAGACGACTGACTAAACCCCTATAACATACTTGTATATAATACATAACATATACAACTTTTGTAAGTAGGTATTAGTCTCCCCCTTTATCAAATGCAAAAACCAAGTCTCAAAGGGATCAGATTATTTGACTAAAGACACCTGATTAGGAAGTGAGAGATCAAGGACTTAAATGAGGGTCTGTCTAGCTCCAAGCCTCTAGATCCACAATCCCACCTATTCCTACAAGAGTGCAGGGTGGTCACCAGAAGAGCATGTTGCTTCCTGGCCCAGACTCATCTTCTAAGCAAACATGGCAGTGTGTTGAATGTATTTCCGGCCCTCCTGCTTTTCTTTCAGTCTTAGACACAGTATTTGCTTTGAGGTTTTCTTCTCGCTGACCAATGACTGTAATAATGCAATTTGCATTTCCTGTTGCCATGCAGAAGGTGGCAGACAGAGTTGTAGTGTGTGAGAGCAAACGCCTTCCCAGATGAAATGCAATGTGTAAATGGAAATTGTCATAATTGTCCCTGAGTAAATGGGGAAGATGCACACTGGCTCTAGCAGAACTGAAAAGAAAAAAAATTGGAGTATGAACAAAAGCATTATTAATTTAAGAAACTGCCTGAATTTGCCTCTGGCAGTTTCCTTTGTAAACACTGTTAACACCCTGGAATGCTTGAATTGTATCTAAATGCATAGCTTAAATATGCAAAAACCGAGACCGAGGCATTACTTTTAGTCATCCAGAGAATTGTTTGCTTCTGAAATATGCCAGAACAAAATAAAACTAGCATATAAGAGCTCCGAATTATGAGGGTCTAATATTTCTTATGAAATTTTTTTTAATAGAATATAGAATTGTTGATCTCCCTCCCTTCCCTCAAGACCAGATACAATTTACAACTGACAAAATACAGCCCTGTAAGGCTGCTGGTGCAGAACACACTTGTGCTTGTATTTCTCTGTAACATGTACGTGGTTGTTGGGGGTAAATGGCTGGAGCAAGGGATATCTTTTAGCAATAGGGTTATTTAAGTGACCAAGTCACAGTTGAGTGACTTTGTAAATGAGCCTAGTAGAGCCAACTCCATGGAGAAGAATAACTGCATATTTATTACCTCATTCTGAGGTGGAAAGCCCCTCACTCAGGCACCATGGTGGGAGGCATTCAGAGGTATATTTTGGACACAAGAATCAAATAAGTTATATTTCCCAAAAGGAAAAAAAATATGTATAATTTTGAATGAGGTGATTTTAAATGAAAAACCATTCTGCCATCAGCTGGTTCTCAGGTTTTCCCAAATAATCTAGACAGTAAGCATGGGCTTATCGGTTTTCTGGAGCCTAAAATGTCTTTGGAGAAATCCTGGCAGTTTGATTTGCTTCCATAGCTTAGGGTCTGCCACTTAGAAGTAAGTGGAAAGGCCAGGCACAGTGGCTCAAGCCTGTAATCCCAGCAGTTGTGAGAGGCCAAGGCGAAAGGATTTCCTGAGCCCATGGGTTCGAGACCAGCCTGGGCAACTTGGCAAGACTTCGTCTCTACAATAAATCAAAAAATTAGCCAGGTGGGGTAGCGCATGCCTGTAGTTCCAGCTACTTGGAAGACTGAGATGGAAGGATCACCTGAGCCCAGCAGGTCGAGGCTGAGGTAGCTGTGGGCTTGCCACTGCTGTGGTATCCATGAGCATGCCACTGCACTCCAGCCTGGCCAACAGAGTGAGACTCCAACTAAAAAAAGAAGTAGAGTAAGTAGAGGTAGAGTATTTGCTGAAAACCATGAACCAACCAACTAGTGAGACACATTGACAATGTACTAGTATCTGCCTATGACACGAAACAGTCAAGGCTTGAATCCCTTGCCAAAATGTAGAATAATGACAAGGACCAATATAGATTGGGGTCTTAACAATGGGTAGGGTAAGCACTTTATGCATGTTGTACGATTTAATTGTCCAAACAATTGTATTAAGTACTTTATTATTAAATCAATATACTATTAATAAATGATATTTAAATGAGATTATTCCCACTTCACAGACGAGGACACTGAGGCACCACAGGTTATATAATTTGCTGAAGGTAAAATAGCTAGAAAGCACCAGAAGTAAGATTCAAACTCAATCTAGCTCCAGGATCCATGTTCCTAACCACTTAGAGTCATCACTAATCGTGGAAAGACTGTGGGCTTTTAAGTTTAGCACCATAGATGTGAATTCCATCTTAGTCACTTGGAGGTCAAATGTGATCCTGAGTTAACCTTATTCCTCATGTGAAAAATGGGTTAAAAATCTGAACTAGCAGGATTATCATAAAGAAGATACTTAGCAGGTACTCAATAAACAGTTTCTTATAGTACATCTTCATCAAACATACCAACCAGTTCTGGAAAGGACCCAGTCCTAGAATGACATTTATCAAACCTAGATCATTTTCCTAGCTAAAAGCCTGAAAGGCAAAGAGTAAGATGATTGCAAACCATAAAGGAAAGAATCATAAGCACATGTGTGCACAATTATAGACACATACTGGATTCTTGTGGAACTCGAAAAACAGAAAACACCTGCCTTCTGTATTCAATTCTTTACAAATCCTACTACATTTATTAGGGGCCTAGGACAGTTAGCTAAAGATCCAATTTTAATTCTCTATCTGATTTGTGTTGGGGGGTGTCAAAAATTTATATTTTGAGTGCCAATAATATGCATAATATTGTAAACACATATCATTTAATAGATGTAAATATATTTTTTTAAATGGGGTGTACATGAGTGTGTGCAAATGCGTGTTCCCCTTTAGGATGATTTTGTAACAAAGTGACCTCGCTGCTATGGCCATTTTGAAACTTATCCTTGGCTAGACTGAAATGATCCAAAACCACTCTGCGTTTATTTCATTTAGGTTCTATTTCTCTGGGATTATTAAGATGAGTTTCCCCCACCCCCTTTTCTCAACAATTTAACAATTTTTCAAACATGGGTAATGACCCTACTTTTCCTTCTATCTTTTTACCATAAGCCTTCTTGTGACACAACTAGAAAAGGGCATGAGATTATGAATGATTTTTTTTCTATCTTTCAAAGCAGGAATCAGGAAGTAGAAGCGCTTTCTCATCCATTCCCCTATCATTTGGCTTCTTTCTTTCCTCTGTGTTCCTGAAAAAGAGATGGCTATCTCAAAAGTGGGGAAGATTGGTTAATTTTTTTCACATGCCTTCTTACCTTGTTCTGTTGGGTTCTAATCTCAATGGATACATTCAAAATAATCGTCCACTCATTGGGGTATTATTAAGTAGATTGCCACTGTGACATATTCTAACTTTTTTTTTTAGCTCTGAGAGATACAAGTTTTCAAAGACGTAAATATCCCCTAGAATAGTACCCTGCCAATTTAGTTTTATTCAACATCACCTTGTAAAATGTTCATAGAGAAAAAAGAGAGTAAAATGATTTTTTTTCTTTTGATTGAAAGGAGCAGAAACCCATCCAAATCGCTTAAAGTAAAGAGAGGCAGAGGAGACTATTATACAGACATTATAAAAGTACAGGAGGATATTTACTCCCATTTTCCCTCCAAACACACACAAGAGCTGTTTTCCGTTCTCTCTGGCCACCTCATTGTGGTTTTCCTTTGGCAGTAGTGAAGGAGGCTGAGGACTGGGCTTTAGCCACCTGGGTGACCCACCCTGGCAATCACCAGGAGCAAAACCTTGCAGCCAGGTCTAGGGTGAATTGTAGGTGTCTGCTTTGCCTCAGGAACAGATGGTGGTGTCATTTCCTTAATACAGAGAACAGAAAGGGCAAGTGTGGAGTGGAAGAAGACAAGTTCGCATTTGCACATGCTGACTTTGGGGCACCCATGAAGAAAGTCAGGCACACATCTGGGTTTGAATTTCAAGAAAGGTTTCAGCTGGAGAGACAAGCGACCTGCCCAAAGTTACACATGGTGGTACTGGGACTTGAATGGAGACAGGCCAGTGTTTGTTCTACCAGCCTTTGCTGCCCAAATCAAGCCAACCAATGAAATTGTGAGGCGCAAAGTTGCCTTTCCCTTGCCTTTTTTCCCCTTGTTCTTTTTTCCGCTGACGCAGCTTGCACACTTCCTGTGCCTATTTACTTCTCCTTTATCTTAATTAAAACTGCATTTGGGAAAGGATCCATGAATGTTGCCTTCCCCGGGAGAATTGACTCTTTAGCAGCAACTCACCATAGGCAATGATGATGATGGTAATCATAACGGTGATGAGAGTAACAGGGTTACCTATGGATATGATTTTGTGTTTTCACCATTCCAGGTTTTTCCCTGTACCTTTCCTAGCCTATGCAAGTTATTCTCTCTATCTCAGTGAAGAGTTGCACTGAAAGATCCAATCCTACCCACAACTTCCATTCCTGAGTCTTTCAAAAGCAGAAACCCTTATGCTAATGCTGCCAGATAAAATATAGGAAACCCAGTTAAATACTAATTTAAGATAAATGATAATTTTTAGTGTAAGTATGTCAAAGCATTGGGATACACTTATATTAAAAAATTAGTATATATATATATACAATATTTAGTTTTTATATATAAAAAAGTTATTCATTGTTAATTAGAAATTCAAATTTAAAAGAGCAACCTCTGGGTTTTTTTTTCTTTTCTTTTTCTTTTCTTTTTTTTTCTAAATCTGGGAAACTTACTGTAAGGTTTTGCAAATGTGACATAGAAATACATAAGAAAAGAAAGTAGCAGGAGAGAGGGGAATTCCCGAGCTAGAGAAAGTTTCAGATTGTCCCTCAGAACAGGGTCTGAGCCCACCCCCAGCACTCTGGAAAGCTGCAGGACCTCAGGGGAGAGAGACTAAGAGGTGACCCACAGGTGGCTGGGGCTTTGCTGCCTCAGAGTATGCAGCAAAGTCTTACGGCCAAGCAAAACTGAGATGTCAGAATTCTCTGATATCAAGTGGCCATATGAACCTGGACAATTAGACATTTCTCTATTAGGCCCCACGGGCCAGGATGGGGATAGTCTAATAATGACTGAAAGTAAATCTTCAGCCAAAGAAAAAGACTCAGGGCTGAATTTTATCTGAAGGAAATAATGTGATATTTCTAAAATCGAGTCTGTGACACTGCACTCACAACTGCAAAATAATAATAATTTCTATTGACCACTGAGTATTTTCCTTGTGACATGTACCATGTTAAGTGCTTTATCTACATTATTTTAGGTTTTGTCTTACAAAATGACTACAGAGCAAAAGCAGTTCTTTGTGAATGAAGTGTGAGGCTTTGGGGAGCAGATCAGGAGAGCACAGGAGAAGGGGAAGAGTGACATCAAGCTACACCCACTTACTTATTGATTAGTCTGGCTCTGGCTCAAAAACTAATTCAGATATTTAAAAAATGAATCCAGAAATATGCTTCACTGACTAGAAAAAATATTTTGTCTTAGGAGCCAGCCTGTGTCAACAAACTTTAGCCCTTCCAGACAAAAGGTAAAAAGCATTACCTCTGATGTGAATATTTAGCTTCTTGGATTCAGACATATTTTTTAGACCTAGCCCAGATCTTGACACCATTCACGTGATCAAGATAAGTTTGTCCAAATTCTGTAACTGTGAAAGGAACAGCCTGTGTCTTGGGCCCAGGTTTCAGTTCAAGCATTATTTTCTGCAATTACTATTCACTTGAAAGAGGGAAAATTTTCCTTCCAAGTGACAGACTAGCACACCCCTAGGCTGAGAGAATTTGTTCATCCAGTACTCAGTGTACCTTCTTCATAATAAGAAGCAAATAGTCATTGCTTTAACTTAGAAACATTTTGTACCCCCACACCTTAGTGAAATGCTTCTTAAAATGGTTTTTCTCTCACCACATGCTGAAAAATAAATCATAGTCGTCTAATATGGTTTTGCAGACTCAAGTCTTCTTTAACTGATCACCAGAAAGAAATCATCTTGCTCGACAATGGCTAGCATTGTAATGACGGTTCTTGATTAGAAAGATTAAAAGAGAGGGCAACGGGCAACCCCTTCAGGTCCCTTCCCACTGTGGGAGCTTTTCTGTCCTCTCAATAAATTCTAAAAAAAGAAAAAGAAAAAAAAGAAAGATGATAAGACAGGTCATGAAAAGAAATTTCTTCATTCCTAAACGAAGATGAACAATTATATTTTGCGCAGCAATTATATTTTGTTTTGTCTTTTCTTGAGTTGAGGGTCTCACTCTGTCACCCAGGCTGGAGTATAGGGGCATGATCACCACCCACCACAGCCTCAACCTTCTGGGCTCAGGCATTCCTTCCACCCCAGTCTCCCAAGTAGCTAGGACTACAGGTGTGCACCATCACATCGGGCTAATTGGTTTTATTTTTGTAGAGACGATGTCTCGCTATGTTGCCCAGGCTGGTCTTTAACTCAAGCAATTCTCTAACCTCAGCCTCCCAAAATGCTGGGATTATAGACGTGAGCCGATGCACCCCGTTGCAATTTTGTTTTGAAGTGCTTTTGCCATTTAACCTGACAGATGAACTCCTTAACAAAATTTATTGGAAACATTTTTTTAGAAGAGTGTAGTTTTATAGGATTTATTGTCAAACTCGTGGTCTCTGGTACAGAAACCTGACATCACAAATAGTTCAATAAGAGGTTAATCTTAAATATTTCAGTGTTAAAGGCAAGGAGTCACTGATATCAATACAAGCATTTTGCACATAGCAGACACCCCACCCTCCACCCATGAAGGCAGAGATGAGATGATGACTTTTTTTGTGAATAAAATGGAAGGCATACATGTGAATATAAAATCTCTAATCATGGATCCTGCAACTGCAAGCCTCCTAGCATTTATACCACTCTATAAATTGCACTAAGTCAAAGACAATTTTTTTCTTTGGTAGAAATAACTCAGATTCAGAGCTGTCTCTACCTGGAAGTCTCACAGATTCTTCAAGGTCAGAAACACTTCCTTATTTCTCTCTGCATCTTAAAAATGTATTTATTCCGAGCTAGGTTTCTCGCTGTTGGAGATTGCTACACGTATGAAAGCAGGAAAGATTAGAATCTACCATTATCAGTATGAACTCAGTCTTTAAAATACAAAGAAATTAATAAAGAAATAAAGATATGTATATCCTTGGCCGGCCCACCAAAGGAATCTGGAAACAATAAGTACAACAGTAGTGAGCACACCCGGATTTTTGTAGTAGGAGCCAGCACTTCTTGGATATAAGGTAGATTCCAGGGTTTGGGCAGGGAAAATACAAACTAAACTTGGAATAATACATTCTTACAAAAAGTAAGAAAATTTTCAACAGGAATTATCAAAAGGACACAGGGACCAGCTTGAAGGGACTTCCAGTGGTAAAATTAGGGGCAATTTGAGCATTAAAATGAATAATAATAGTAAATAATAACCCATTTTAAAAAATAAAATCTATGAGTACATGCTATATACCTATACATAAATAGATAAGGGAGTCAGGAAAGCTCTTTCTTACTGTAATATAGATATAATAATATAAATATAAAAGCAGTGATAGATTTGAAAGTCATCAGTGGATGTGTAAGCTATCAGATGAGAGTTTGATAAGGAATGTGATATTTATGTAGTTTCAAAGTATTTCTCACAAAATTATCATTAATTACAAGCGGAAAACGAATAATGTTACAGTGAAGAAAACTAGTGGACATTCCAGTAAGTTATCATTGTTAGCATCACCAGTATTTGAAAAACCTATTTTATGTGCCTCCTCCCATGAAACATTGAGTATGACACAACCTGACTCCTTTCTTCCCAAAAATGTATAACCTGAATTTAATCATAAAGAAACATTAGATAAACCCAAATTGAGAGATGTTCTGCAAAACAACTGTCTTGCACTACTAAAAAACACTAAGATCAATAAAGACAAAGGGCCAGGTGTAGTGACTCACACCTGTAATTCCAGCAGCTCAGAAATACAGGAGAATCATTTGAGGCTGGAGTTCCAGACCAGCCTGGGCAACATAGTGAGACTCCCATCTCTTAAAAAAAAAAAAAAAAGAAAAGAAAAAGTTAGAATAATTATCTGGTCTTGATACCATGTGACTGTAGTCCCAGCTACTCAGGAGGCTGATGCAGGAAAATCGTTTAAGCCCAGTAAGTCAAGGTAATGGTGAGCTATGAAGATGCCACTATATTCCAGTCTGGGCAATAGATTGAGAACCTGACTCTAAAAATAAAAGTTAAAAAAATTTGAAAATGAAGACAAAGAAAGGATAAGAACTATTTAAAATGAGAGAACAATTATAAAGACAACTAAATGCAATGTATGAATCTGAACTGGATCCTATGCCGAGAAGAAAAACCTATGAAGAACATCATCGAGACATTTGACAAAATTTGGTTTTGGATTGTTAAATGAGATAATAGTATTATATTAATGTTAAATATCATAAGCTTGATTATTTTACTGTTAGATTTAAGATTTTTTTTTCTTGGAAAATATACACCGAGGTATTTAAGAGTAAAGGAGCACAACTTATTCTCAAATGTTGCAGAAAAAATTATCTGTAGGGTGTGTGTGTACACACATGCAGAGAAAGAATGCAAAAGCAAATGGGAAAAGAGGCAGACAATTGGCGAATATGGATAAAATATAGGGTGATTTCTTGGGCTATTTTGTAATTTTTCTGTAAGTTTAAAATTATATCAAAATAAAACGTTGTAAATGTCTACCCATTCTTTTTTTAAAATTTTCTGATTTGTTTTTTTTTTTTTTATTTTAAAGATGTGGGCTATAATTCAGGATTAGGTTTATAAGTGGTCTACCCATTCTTAAACCAAGGGAATTCCTACGTTTTCCATGAAGCCTTCTCTTTCCCACTACAGAATGAAATCATAGATCACAGAATTTTATTGCTGAAAGAGACTAGATACTTTCTCCAGAGAAATCCTGTAGCAAGGTGAGTCTACATTATTCAACTGGTAATTGATCAAAAGGCATCCTAGGAAGTCTCTTCTCTTGTCTTCATGTATTACCAAAACTTTTGCCATCATTTATCTCCTCAACTATACTGTAAGCTTCTTGAGACCTGCAAATGTACCTTACATGTTCTTTAACATTTCTCACACCTTCTTTGACTGCAACCCCATGACCCACAGCCTCCTTGCAACACAACACACACACACACACACACACACACACACACACAGGTCAACTCCTTCTACCTCCTGCTTATTCTTTACCTTCAGATTTCAGCTGAGATTCCATCTCCTCCAACCTTTCATGACACCTTGAACTGAGTTAGGTCATTCTTGTCATATCCCTTACCACACCCATTCTTACCCATATAGAGTACTTATTTTGCTGGATTGAAATTGGCTATTTTTGTTAATCTAGCTCCTTCATCAGACCTCAAGTTCCATGAGGGCTGAGACTGGGAGTAAAGTCTAAAGGCTCACTAGATATTTGTTGAATAACTAAATGAGTAAAAGTTGTTTAATTTTTGGAAGTCAACAACTCTCCACTCTTTTCAACTAATCTGCTTGGAAATCCCTCGGGTATATGTGAGTGATGGAGATTTCTAGGGCCGTCCTGGTATGTAATGCATCTTTGTAGAATAGGTTCTGAAGATCAAATGTGCAAAAGGTTCTTTGGGAAGTTATGATGTGCATTAACATTTGGAATCATAAGTTGAATAGAATTAAGACATTTCCCATTATTCCTATTTTCTTCCTCCTCATTTTCCCCTTTTCCTTAATTTCTAGTGTAAAATTCCTCAAAATGTCACTTGCTGAGATCCCGGAGTTTCTACTTAATTTACAGTCACCCTTTTGAAGTATGCCCTTTGCTGATTCGACCTTTCAAATGGCTTCCAAATAGTAGTACCTTTTAAAGAACTCTGATAAACAAACTAAAAAAATAAGAAAATAAAAATAAAATAGAACAAAAAATTGCAAGCTAGTTGAAATATGAAAGAAGCAAATATATTATTTTCTTATCCAAAATCTGATCTGTACTAAGCTCTTAAAATATTGTCAATTAAAGAAAATTTTGTCCAATATTAATTAAAAAAAAACTCTGAAAGGCCTTTGTCCAACCAAAATTTAAGATGAATTGATGCCAAGGGCATCAATTTATATAATACATCTGGGAAGAAACAGGAAAAAAATACATTTGAACATAACCAAGGCTTTACTGAGAAAATAATCACAAGAAAACAACATGTAGGATAAAATACAAAAAAGAAAAAGTTATGCTTTCCAGATCTAGTTCTACCAGAAAAGAAAAGTTTTCATTTAGAAAATCAGTTACTTTGGATTAAGCCATGTTACAAATAGTCACCTATTTCTTTAAGAATTGGTAGTACCTTCAAAAATTCTCAGAAAGAGGGGGTGGCAGCTTATAGTGTATGAGCTTTTAGTGAAATGCCTGATAGTATGGTATTTTTAGTCTATGAACAGAAGGTTGTAGGTCAGTACAGTATGTTTATAAGTTACTGTAACCTCTATGTTATATGATTTGAGATGAACAGTAAAAATAAGACATTCACTTCTCTTCTTATCTCTTAAACGCGTGATTTTATCATCTACTTTAGGGTTCATGAAATGAAAAGACAGACAAAGAAATCAATGGGCAGCATCTTGAACATTGTGACATAAATTATCCTTGAGTTAATAATTTACTAGTTTATAGAGCCAAGGGAGATAAAGCAAGATCCTAACGTAAGTGAAATAAACTGTGTGCATATATAAATAATTCATATTTTAATTAAAATTGCCAGTGGAACATTGTGATATACCAAAATCATTTTGACCAACACATACTTTTATCAGCTTAAAAAGAAAATAAAAGAGTCACCAAACATAACTTTGCTGGGTTTTTGAAGGTCCCCAAACGTAGGTCACATGCTTTCACACTATGACCCGTTCTATAATTAGCTCTTGGTGTCAAGAGGAGGAAATGTACACTGAACAGCAGGTAAACAGTCGGTTTTGCTGCATGAAGCATAATGAGGATTTCAGATATAACACACTAATACTTGTTTTATTGCCGTAGTCAATTGTCCGTGCATCTTAGCATTCATGTTGTGTGCATTGGCTAAGTCATGTTTCTTTCATTAGCTGAAGCAATTAATGTACATTCAGCCTTTTAAGTACTATCTTTTTATGCTTTCTCCTTGTGTAATTCAGTTTGCAATGATTAAAATAATTTTTCAATGGAGATGCCACAGCTTAATGAAAAAATATACAGCACTAATGTAAGAAGCATTTGTAAACATTTTTAGGAGGATATTGTTTGTTGTTATACAACACTGTAACAGATGGCTGTAAAAAGCAGCTCGAACTCAAGAACTAGCAGAGAGACAGATCTCAGGGGATTGGGGTAAATGGGTAGAAGAAAGAGAGGTTTTACGCTTCTGAAAGAGAATTTAACACTGTGTCAGAAATGGCTCTTGATCTGCCTTTTGGTTTGTATAGTTAAGGACCAAAAATTGGCTAGAATTTACAATTAGTGACTCAATCTTGTTAAGCCATTTAATTATTATTTGTTAATTTTTTTTTAAAGACAAGGAGTCATACAACATTGCCCAGGTTGGTCTTGAACTCCTAGCCTCAAGAGATCCTCCCCCCTCAGCCTCCTGCATAGCTGGACTACAGGTGCAAGCCACTACCCCAGACCCTTTTAACGGTTGGGTACTCACCTTGTGTCAGGCCCCAGAAAAAATTTTTTACATACAGCTTCTTATTTAATCATAGTAACTGAGAAACTAACACACAGAGGGATAAAATAACTTTCCCAGGAGTCTTGCTATTACTCATGGGGCCAGGATACATCCCATGACCCCATCCCTTTTATAACCAAGTAGAGTGGGGAAGGAGCCAGGCTGTACAGGTTTCTGTTTGTGCTTCCCTACATATCAGCCACAGAACTCTGAGCAAGTTATATAACCTCTCTGAGCCTCGGTTCCTCCTCCATAAGAATGAAGAGAGTAGAAGAAACCTATCTCACGGTGTTGTGACGATTAAGTAAGTTCACACGTGCCAAGTGCTTGGAACGATGCTTGGCACGTGGTAAGTGTTCAATAGGTGTGTGCCGTTATTATTATCACTATGATATCCTGTCTATCTTGTGCTGTGTGCTTTTCTCTTTTAGAACTGTTTCTTTGTTGTTGTTTTTTTGTTGTTTTGTTTTGAGTTGGAGTCTCACTCGGTTGCCCATACTGGAGTGCAGTGGCCGCTTCCGGCCACCGCAGCCTCGCCTGCTGGGCTCCAGCGATCCTTCCGCCTCAACCTTCCGAGTAGCCGGAATTACAGGCATGCACTACCACGCCTGGCTGATTTTTTTTTTTTTTTTTTTTTTGAGTTGGATTCTCACTCTGTCGCCCAGACTGGAGGGCAGTGGCCGCTTCCAGCCACCGCAGCCTCAACCTGCTGGGCTCCGGCTATCCTTCCACTTCAGCCTTCCAAGTAGCCGGAATTACAGGCATGCGCTACCGCCCAGCTGATTTTTTGATTTATTGTAGAGATGAGGTCTCGCTGCCCCAGCGGGTCTCGAACCCGCGGGCTCAGGCAATCCACTCACCTCAGTCTCCCAAAGGCGCGGGATTATAGACTGAGCCACCGAGCCCGGCTTGTTTCTTCGTTTTAAGCAAGATGTTATGCTATTGTGATGCCTATTAGTAAATGAATGTGTGTGTAAATGGTCTTAGGGATAAGTCATTTCACAGTTGCTACATGTCATAATAGGAATTCAGGATTAATTAACTCTCTGAATATCCTTCCTAATTGAACAAATGATTATCTGGTTTAATGTACATGGACAATAATTTCAATGGGTATATTTTCTAATTATGTTTCACTTCTGTGGGCATGATGTGATAACTCAGTCTTTAGCAGCCCGATGAATGTGATTAGGCAAAATAGCTCGGATATTGAAATTTTGCAATGTTTCCTATAGATCCTCAATTAGTATAAAACAAATCTATGGTGACTGATTACATTCCTTACTCAGACTGGCTGGTTTCTGAAAGCAAATTCTAGGACTACTCTCTTTCCTTACATAATGCTTCCCCTGGTTCTATATTCAGTATACTCCCGCTCTACCTTGGAGACCTAGCTTAAATGTTATCTCTTCCAAGAAGTCTTTCAAACGTGCTCTTTCCAGATAACACCGTTTCTCCTTCATCTGACCTCCTGAGGCAGAAAAAGCCCATTATCCCCCAATCACTGTCCTCTCTTTCTACTTGGCTAGTGAACTTACTAGTTTGCAACCAGCCCATGATGTTCCAGAATAAAGACTGTATCAGCCTCCATTGATGTCAGGTATGACCAGCTGTGCTATCAAAGTCTAATGAATAAGATGTAGACAGAAGTGCTGAACTACTTCCTGGTACAGTCCTTAAAAAGACAATGGCATGGCATTCTTCACTTCTTTCTTATTTTTGCTTGATAAAATATGGATTTAGTGGCTAACAGTTAAATAGCCATTTTAGACCATGAGGTAGAACACAAGAGTTGGCGATGGCTGAATATCTAGATAGACAGAATCTGAGCTGTAGAGTCACCAGGCAGCTTGGACTGCCTACCTCCAAAAATTGTTTATGTGAGAAAGAAATAAAACTTGGATTTTTCTGTTATTTGCATATGAGTCAATCTTGACTTATTCAACTCCTTTAGCATTTTTTATTATCTGTGCCTATATCTCTTTAGCATAGCACTCACAATATCACATCATAACTACCTGCTAGTACAGCATTGCTATACTAGATGTCATTTCCTAAAAGCAAGAACTGTTCATTAAGCACTCAGCATGGTACTGAGCTTTTAGTAGGTGCTCAATAAATGCTTGTTACGTAAAGACAACCTGAATCAGAGTCTGGGGAAGACAACAAAAGCACAGGTCCTATTATCCCTAAATCAGGGATATTTAATTTCTCATTAAGTGTGAAGTCTTATTTCCTGCACTGATTTATAATGTGCCACAGAAAAGGGGCACAAAAAGTTTTGTCTGGGTTGTTGCACCTATTCCATTGCGTTATTCAGAATGACTTTGTGGCAGTTAAGAGACTGAACTTCTGATTCAGGATTATTTGTTTGTTTGGTGAATCCAGAAGGAAAGCCTGTACATTCGGTTGGAGAGCCATCTAGTCGAAGCAGATCATTCCTTTGAGTGTAAAGTTTTAGGAAGAGTGATGGATAACTCTGAGGGAGAAAAGGGCCTTGGTGTTGTCACATGATTCTTATATCTGACCAAAGGTCAGATGGGATATGATTATGAGAATTACAAGTCTTGACTTGTGTCCTCATTTTAACTACTTATTGTCTATTTCTAATTTTAATCTAGGTTCTTATCCAGGATACCTTGAATTTACCAGTTGATTAAAATAGAGAGTATACATGATTTGAAATCAATAATCCATATTACTATGGACCATAGAGTTTAAAAAGTAACATGAACAGGAAATATTATACTTGAAAAGCAATATTTTAGCACAGGGTAGTACTTTGGGGATTATTTGGGATTTTTTTTGGAAGAAAGCAATCAACTAAAAAAAATTGAATGTTTTGGGCATGAGAGGCTTATTGATTTATCCATTCTCTGCTGAAATCTTGTGACTCTTTGGTAATGCCACAAACTCTCTAAAATTGCTGTGAACTCTGTAAAAAGCCTTGCTTCAGTAGGAATTCAAAATTGAACTCAGGATGAAGCACTTAACTCAGTTAAATTTCCCACATCATTGACATCATGATGCTCTTCAGAAGGCTTTGAGTAGGATAGAAAGAGGTTTGTCTGAATTTAAGAGCTTAATTTGCCTACTTTAAAAGAAAAAAAATCTTGTTGGTGGCAAAGCTTTTTGAGATACAAGGACAGCATTGCACTGATTTGAGTATAAATGAGTGCAAATTTTCAAATGGCAAATAAACCAGTGATGTGCTTTTTCTCAAATTCACACTAGGCCAAGTGGTGAGACTCTTTTTATATCAATTTCTCTGAACCAGGGTCATTTTATTCAAAGATCCAAGAAAATACTATTATTTAATATACAAGAGCAGCTGCAGAACCATGCCCTCATTGCCTTTCTGAGGCCCAAGACAAATTGGAAAACATATGTGCCTGTGATGTCAGAGTCATTTTACACACTGTTCACCCTAAGGTTGAGTGTCGTAGGTGACCATTGGCCAGTTTAAAAACCAGTCCACTAATATCATACAGCAGTACAGTTAGGACTAATTCACTCCAGATAGCTTCCCACTGAAAATAGGGGATTTTACCTATGGAAAGCAAAACAAATGTCATTGAAGCAACTTACCCATGGGGAATAATTATTAAACAAATGAGCTTGGCTAGATCATCTAAAAATGGGTGAAATTCCTTATGAGAATCATTCATTGTCTAAGTTATTTTCACGGTGATCGAATATTTGCCACCACCAAGGAGAGAAGGAAGGAAGAGGAAGGAAGGAAGGGAAAAAGAGAGGAGATGGGGTAAGCGGAAACATTTTCAAAGAGATACCATATCCTTTTGGAAGAAAAGATTTCAAGATTTTTTTTTTCCTTGGGTTAAAAAGATACAAAATTGGTTTAAATGATAATTTTGCCTGATGTTCATTAACCCTGGGTATAAATTAGAAAATCTGAGTGTGATAGGCAGGATTCTAAACTGGCCCCCAAGATTCCAGCTCCCTGTTGTCCCAGCACTGAATAGTCTCCCTTTTTCCCTTTATGTATGGACAGAACAGAACCTGTGAATCTGATAACATATCACACCCGATTGAGTAACTGAATTATTCAAAAGGGAGACTATCCTGGGTAAGACTGACCTAATCAGAGGATTCTTTTAAAAGAAGGTGGAGCCGGGCTCGGTGGCTCAGCCTGTAATCCCGCGCCTTTGGGAGGCTGAGGTGAGTGGATTGCCTGAGCCCGAGGGTTCGAGACCCGCCTGGGCAGGGAGACCTCATCTCTACAATAAATCAAAAAATCAGCCGGGCGTGGTAGCGCGCGCCTGTAATTCCGGCTACTAGGAAGGCTGAGGCTGAAGGATCGCCGGAGCCCAGCAGGTCTAGGCTTCGGTGGCCGGGAGCGGCCACTGCACTCCAGTCTGGGCGACAGAGTGAGACTCCAACTCAAAAAAAAAAAAAGAAGGTGGAACGGGCTGCGTTGCCGGTCTCCAGCAGCAGTCAGCTTCTCCACGAAGAACCCAGGAGTAGGAGACTAAAAATCTTCTCTCCCTCTCCCCTCCTGGTTACAAAATACTTGAATACATACGTTAGTGGAACTTTGCTTGAGTGAGATTGTTTTGATCTTCAGCTACATTTTTCGGCTTCGTGAGAAACCTTGTCATCAAACACAATGGCTAGCAATGTTACCAACAAGACAGATCCTCACTCCATGAACTCCCGTGTATTCATCGGGAATCTTAACACTCTTGTGGTCAAGAAGTCTGATGTGGAGGCAATTTTTTCTAAGTATGACAAAATTGTGGGTTGCTCTGTTCATAAGGGCTTTGCCTTCGTTCAGTATGTTAATGAGAGGAATGCCCGGGCTGCTGTAGCAGGAGAGGATGGCAGAATGATTGCTGGCCAGGTTTTATTTTTTTTATTTTTGATTTTATTTTATTTTTCTTGAGTTGGAGTCTCACTCTGTCGCCCAGACTGGAGTGCAGTGGCCGCTCCCGGCCACCGCAGCCTCGACCTGCTGGGCTCCGGCGATCCTTCCACCTCAGCCTTCCGAGTAGCCGGAATTACAGCATGCGCTACCACGCCCGGCTGATTTTTTGATTTATTGTAGAGATGAGGTCTCGCTGCCCAGGCGGGTCTCGAACCCGCGGGCTCAGGCAATCCACTCACCTCAGCCTCCCAAAGGCGCGGGATTACAGGCTGAGCCACCCAGCCGGCTTCGGTTTTAGATATTAATCTGGCTGCAGAGCCCAAAGTGAACCGAGGAAAAGCCGGTGTGAAACGATCTGCAGCGGAGATGTACGGCTCCTCTTTTGACTTGGACTAAGACTTTCAGCAGGATTATTCTGACAGGATGTACAGTTTCCCAGCACGAGTTCCTCCTCCTCCTCCCATTGCTCGGGCTGAAGTGCCCTCGACGCCCGCGTGTATCAGGAAACACCTCACGAAGGGGCAAAAGTGGCTTCAATTCTAAGAGTGGTCAGCGAGGATCTTCTTCCAAGTCTGGAAAGTTGAAAGGTGATGACCTTCAGGCCATTAAGAAGGAACTGTCTCAGATAAAGCAAAAAGTGGATTCTCTGCTGGAAAACCTGGAAAAAATTGAAAAGGAACAGAGCAAACAAGCAGCAGTAGAGATGAAGAATGATAAGGCAGGAGAGGAGCAAACTACCACCTCTGAAGAAAGATGAAACTAACGTGAAGATGGAGTCGGGGGGGGGTGCAGATGACTCTGCTGAGGAGGGGGACCTACTGGATGAGGATGATAATGAAGATGGGGGGATGACCAGCTGGAGTTGATCAAGGATGATGAAAAAGAGGCCGAGGAAGGAGAGGATGAGAGACAGCGCCAATGGCGAGGATTACTCTTAAGCACATAGTGGGGTTTAGAGATCTTATCCCATTATTTCTTTACCTAGGCCAGGGGTCCTCAAACTTTTAAAACAGGGGGCCAGTTCACTGTCCCTCAGACCGTTGGAGGGGCGGACTATAGTTTTAAAAACCATTTGCATTAGCACTGAGCGCTGACCATTTGCGTTATCACTGTGATGCAACACCCCTAGAAACCACCCCAGCCAACTAACCAACTTCAAAAAAAAAAAGACTCTCCTAACTTCAAAAAAAAAAAGGCTCTCCTAACTTCAAAAAAAAATGGCGCCCCCATCTGCAAAAAAAAAAAAAATAGACCTCCTAACTTCAGGGGGAAAAAAAGGCCCCACCTTAACGGCAAAAAAAAAAGGCCTTACTAACTGCAAAATTAAAAAAAAAAATTAGACCTCCTAACTTCAAAAAAAAATCAGTCCTAACTTGTTCTTACCTCGGTCCTCAGGCAGCAGCAGGCTCTGCACAGGCAAGCTCGTGACTCGTCCGATCACCCCCGAGACTGAGAGGAGGAGTCGAGAGATAGAGAGAAGGAGGGGAGTCGGAGAGTGCGACGCACATTCCACACATGCGCACTGCGGCCCGGACGAGTCGCTGCTAGGCAGGACAGGCAGCGGCGGCAAAAACACCCGGTGGGCTGGATAAATGTCCTCGGCGGGTCACATGTGGCCCGCGGGCCGTAGTGTGAGGACCCCTGACCTAGGCGCTTGTCTAAGATCAAAATTTTCACCACATCCTCTCCCCTAGTATCTTCAGCACATGTTCACTGTTCTCCCCATCCTTGTCCTTCCCATGTTCATTAATTCATATTGCCCTGTGCCTAGTCCCATTTTCACTTCCTTTGAACGCTCCTAGTAGTTTTAAGTCTTACCCCGTAATTTTTGCTTTAATTTTGATACCTCTTTATGACTTAACAATAAAAAGGATGTATGGTTTTTATCAATCTCCAAAATAATCTCTTGTTATGCAGGGAGAACAGTTCTTTTCATTCATACGTGAGTTCAGTAGTTGCTTCTATAACTGCAAAGGCAATCCATCTCATTTAGTTGAGTAGACTTGAGAGCAGCTTTGAGTTAGAAGTCTGTGTGTTGTATCCCTACATAAGTGTCCTGTGTGGGGCAGTTCAACACAAATGTAACAATGTATTTTTGTGAATGAGAGTTGGCATGTCAAATGCATCCTCTAGAAAAATAATTAGTGTAATAGTCTTTGTTTTCTAAAGTTGATACTGTGGGTTGTTTTTGTGAACAGCCTGATGTTTGGGACCTTTTTTCCTCAAAATAAACAAGTCCTTATTAAACCAGGAAAAAAAAAAAAAGAAGGTGGAATGTCAGAGAGACATTCTACAACTGGCCTTGTAAGAAAGAAAACTACCATATTGTCTGAGGAGAGTGGTCTCTAGGGGCTGACAGAAGTCCCTGGCCAAGAACTAGCAGACCCACGGAAATTGTGAGAAAATAAATTTGTTGTCGGAAACCACTAAGCTTTAGGTAATTTGTTATGCAGCAATAGAAAATGGATACACTGACAAGCACTTGTAAAAGTCAATCAGTCAAGAGAATTCGTTACTGCTTGACTATATATTACTGCCAAAAAAAAAAAAGCAGGTGGAGGCGAGACAATTGCCTGAGCTTAGGGGTTCAAGACCAGCCTGAGCAACATGGCGAGACTTCGTCTCTACAATAAATCAAAAATAAAAATAAAAAAATTAGCCAGGTATAGTGGCACATGCCTGTGGTTCCAGCTACTTGGAAGGCTGAGATAGATCACCTGAGCCAGTAGGCTGAGGTTGTTGGTGGCCATCAGCGTGCCACTACACTCGAGCCTGGGTGACAGAGTGAGACTCTGACTCCAAAAAAAAGCTAAAAATATAAATAAATAAATAAATAAATAAATAAAATGTAAAAAGAAGGGAGCATTTAAAAAAAAATAAAAACAAAGGTCGAACATGGCATCCAATGCTATCTTCTTTCTGTTGCTCAATTCCAACATGTGGTCTATGTGCTTGGAAAATCATTTTTATCTCTTCACTGCCACACTTTCAGGGACCACACAATCAATTTTAGGTAGAAAAGCATGGAATGATTCCTTTATAAGTCCACTCAAAGTTAGCATTCTTTTGAGAAGAAAATATACAGCTAATCTTCTTGATTAGCTGAAGAAGTTTCTCTTTTATATTTGGTATCTCCTCAAATACAGTCATAATTTGGTCAATTGAAAATATGTGTTTATGAAGAGAGACGCTTGTAGTACCCAGTTATATATATGGATCATATTATCGTTCTCATCTTTGAGGTATTTGTTTTCTTTCTTATATTCTGTCAAAATAGTAATAGTAGTAGTAGTACTAATAATATCCTTGTGTTTAGCTGTTTTCTCTTCACAGAGACTCCTGAAGGAAAGAGGCTAAATGAGAAGGTAGCATATCGTAAGGGAAGAACAACAGCCTGAATGTTAGGAGACGTAAGTTTTATGACCTATTTTGACATGAATGAGCTCATGATGTTAAACATATAATTTCCTTCCTCCAGATCTTACTTTCTTCAATTATACCATGAAAGGATTCAATGAGTTCACCATAATTTATGATTTGTAAAGCCTTCAAGAATTCCAAGCTAACACCATGGTAAGAGCAAGGACAGCAAACGGAATGGGAAAGTGGGAAACCCAGCATTGGCTCTCTGTCACTCCCATGCAGATTAATTAGTCACGACTTCCTATGCATGCACTATATGGAGGACTTCGTGTCAACAAGGACCGCTGTAGTTTTAAAAAGAAAACGTAAAAAAAAAAAAACAGACTAGTTATTCTGTAAGATTTTACAGCAAAGATTTTTTGAAACTTTTGGAAGAAATAAACCCAGAGAATGGGTGTATGGTCATTCTTTCTTCTGATCATCACTCTGGTTTTTTTTGATCTGGCCGGAATAGGGACAAATTTTTTTCTAAAGAAGATTGTCCCATAATTCCCCAGCACTTCAGGTTTTTTTCTCATATGGACACGCTCCTTTTTTTGTTGTTTTTTTGCATTATGGTAATGCATTTCATAGACAGCCCATACTCAGAGAAACAAAGATGTTCCAGCAGAGTGTATATTTCACTTAATTTTAGCAGTATCAATAAAGCCAACTAATATGATAAAAAATGTATTATATTGTAAAGCTGTTTATATAACAAATTCAAAAATCAGGAAGCATTTTTTCTTTCTGTCTTTGTTTGATGCTAGGATAAGACCAGCTCCTAAGCAGAGAAATTGCTTAGTACTCCAGGAAGCTGAGTAGACTAATAAAGGGGTGGAGACTTCTGGGCTTGGCGAGAGTAGGACCAAGAGAAATGCACAGGAATAGAGTTTCTAGAAATTGATGATGACAGCCATAGGAAACAGAGATGCAATTTATGTTATTTTTGCACACTTCACCTCCATTCCTATCCCGATGTAATTCTGATAAAACCAAGGCAACAAATTAGCAGAGCGTGGGTAGCACGTACCTGTAGTTCCAGTTACTTGGAAGGCTGAGGGGGAGGGATGGCCTGAGCCCAGCAGGTGGACGCTGGGGTGGCTGTGAGCGTGCCACTGCACTTTAGCCTGGGCGACAGAGTGAGACTCCAACTCAAAAAAAATAAAATTATATATATATATATAAAATTATATATATATATATATATAATTATATATATATATATATAAACCCAAGGCAAATAATTCCTATTCCTTCTGCTGAATGAAAGTACTGCCTGATTTTGACACATATCACTAATCATTTTTAACAGAAACTAAATTATTATAATAATAATGCACTATTTTTGTCAATACTTGTTGAATCACTTGTGCCAGAAACTCTGCTGAATATTTTACTAATTTCACTCATTTAATCTATACAATCCCCTGCAGGGTAAGTATTATGTTCCCCTCTTTACAAATGAGAAAGCCTGAAGCTCACAGGAAGTTGTTTAACCTGCTCAAGTCACACATCTGATAAGTGAGAGGCCCCATCTGTCTAACTTCTAAGCACTTAACCACAAGTTGTTTTCTTCTCCAGTCTCTAGAATTTGAACCACTTGAACAAAAGTCAAAACCTCTATTTTGGGCTGCACTCAGTCCCCAACACAACAAACGGCATTCAAAAATAATTATTATTGAAATAGCAATCCCTGTTGTTGGTGATAGAATTGAAACTAAATCCGTTGGAAGACATGGAAATATTAATACACTGTGCAATGGAGCTAATCTTTACTTATTCCCATCACGACAGAACAACACACACACACACAAGAGCTTAAGCTTAATTTTAATTTATATAATCCATTGATTTGTGAACATAGGACCATTGTCTTCTCTACCTGGAAATTCTGAATTCTCAATAATACGTTATCCAAAGAAGAATATCAAAGAAATTAAGATATATATATAGTCTAATTCATATGGATTTTAATGTCTATAATCTCTTCTCTAAATGGATGTGTTATCTTAGGGTTATGGTTTCTCTTTAGGAAAATTTTTAACTCTCTAGAATACGATATTATTTAAAGAAGAAAATTAAAGTGATGAATCTAAAACAATGACTGACATAGTCTGGATTAGTTTGGGAGTCATCTTAAAATAACATTTAACTCATTACCAATAGCAGCCTGATCTATTCTCCCTACTTAGTGTTACATATGGTATTGGCTGTATTTTCCAATCCCCAGATCAGGGAACATGACATAGAATTGCTAGGGAATATCCAGAACATATGGTTGCCATCATATTAGGGAACAGCCACTGAAGATACGTTGGAGTTGCTATTCCTAAGCACATATGTGTTTCAGAGAATAACCTCTTATTTTCCCAAAGATACAGCCCAAATCTACCAGAAGCCTTTGAGAGCTGAAGTTAATTATATATCCAGGTAGGTGGGCCAGCAAGAAAGCTCAGAAAACAGCTTGATAATACAAGAAATCAACCCTTCAACCATTTTCAGTTTAGAGAAGCCACATCAAACCTTAATGAGAAACCACATGTAGTGGTAAATTCTGGCATTTAATTTTATGATTATTTACAGTCATTCTGGTGCATAGCATATGGCACGGAGTTACCTTTCTGAAAGTACCAGAAAAATAGACTACAAAGGGCTAAATACAGAGCAATTGAATTTTATTTCTCTTGATAAAGAGATAATAGAGCTATCTAATTGAACAAAAAAAGGATAAAATGGCATGAGCTGTGGGTAATAATTTATACATTTAGAACTGTTTGGCATCATGCCTTAGGTAACTGGTAGCAAATATTAAGAAAGTAACAGAAGTTCCATAGTAATTTATTCTTAGATGAAATGTCCTATAGTCTGCCAAAAAATCTCCATTCTTTTAATTCTATAGACTTTTCTCATTTTTATAAAGTGTTATTAATTACATTGTAAAATCTTTCACCTATTTGGTTTTAAAATTATTTTCCAAAGTCTCATAGTAGACTTTGGCAGTAGAAGCAACATGAACTTCTTTTTTTTTCTCTCTGCAAGAATAATGCTTTTGCTCATCCATATCCCTGTGTGTAAAGCTAACAGATTTGAGTAAATATACTTCCAAAAGCACTATTATGGTATGTTTCATCAAGTGGAAAGATAAATTATCATATGGCACATGATATGGTTAAAAAATATTAAGTAGAACAAATAGTTTCAGGTACAAGATGGCAGACCAGGTGCTGTCTCCCTTTCCATCCAAAAGCCCACTCCAAAAAGAATATTGTAGTACAAGGAATATAAACAGCTATGAGAACAGAGAGAGTGGGAGAAGAGAAGAGAAAATTTTCTTCCCATTTTTGGAACTGGAAAGCAGAAGGAAACATGTTGATCAGTAAACCAATGGAATAATACACTGTTCAGAATCCACCGCAGGGAGAAGCAGTGCAAATAGAATGCAAAAAATAAAAAACTTTAAAAATGACATTCAAGGAGCCCACAGAACTAGATAGAATCTAGGAGCAAATTCTGGAATCCTATAGGCAAGAATGAGAAACAGGGATGAAAACAGAGAGATCAGTTGGAGGATGGGAGACTGAAAAACCACCCCAGTCAGTCCCTGTCTCCACCTCCATCTCCAGCCATGAAGACTGGCAGGTTGAAAGCAGTCTACTCTTTGCTCCCAGGCAAAAATCAACACATCACTAAAAGTTAAAAGAATAGTTTTTATAGAAAAAAAACTGATTAGAGCCACCTATGGGTTTCTGGGTTTTGGCATCTGAGAGCTCATGGAAATTCCTCTGTTACTGTGACTAGCTATGAATTTGAGGTGATGGAAAATTAATATAGGATGCAATGTTAAAATATTAGATTTTCATTCGTTGTTATTTAAAAATAGTGTCCAACCCTTTGGAAACATTGAGAGTCCACCATACTTAGCCCAAATGCCTTATTTGACAAGAAAGTAGACACTATCCAGGCACTGGCTGGGTCACTTTTTCTGACTCTATCTGTTTATTTGAAATGCTCCACTGGAAGCATCTCCCTTCTTAGCCACTTGCAGGAACTGAAAAAATGGCTTGAAAGGAACCCAGTAAAAGCTGAAGTCCACAGCATGGGATAGCTGGATATACACACAAGTGCTATGTTACCTTTTGAAGTCCCCCAGCTAGATAGAAACAGTTAATGGCAGGCAGCCAAGCATCAGAGGAAAATGTTTCCCTTGTGCCCTCTGCTTAGATGCCAGTAAATGAGTGCTTCAGAGATCCAAGTAGATTTTCAAGGTGAGCTATTTTTACTGTGACTTCACAAATGTCTTTAAGGAAAATTGCTTCACTTGTAGCCATATCTACTCTTCTGCATTTTCTTCCTTCACCCTCATCATCTCCTTTGCTAATCCAGCATGTCTAGCAATGAGTTTTAACTCAAAATCAAACAACATTGAAATAAAGGATGTCAACATAATGGCTATAGGAAACTGTCAGACACTTGAGGATCTAAAATCCACCTCCAAAGAAAATCTATAGTTGATTTGCTCCAGAACTTTTAACCTATGATTCTCACCCTAGTTCTACAATACAATTACCAATGCCCTGGTCTCACTTCAGATGAACTACATCAAAATCTCTAGGGAAAAGCCAGTTACCTCATCCTAAGTGTTCTTCAGATAATTCTAATGTGCATTCAAGGTGGCAGAACCATTAAGTCTGCCTCTAGTTATGAATTATTGCAGATGTTTTGAATGAAAAACTATAAACACTGAAATAGGGCATGAGTGTATACAGGTATTTCAGAGGCATTAACATTTCCAGATAGCCATTCAAAAGAGAGAGAGAGACTACTATATCACAGAATACTGGAGATAATAAAAGCAACTCATTTCAGTTCTCAGAAGACTTTGGAAGAAGAGATAAATACAGGGTAGCCACAGAATCACAATTTTCCTCCATAAAATAATTCTTTCCTACACTATCAACTAGTAAACTTCAAATTGACTTAACTTCATTCTCCAGACTTAGGATGGAGTGGTCATGTGACAATGGCCTAGTCAATAAGGACATTTCCTTTCTCTGGCCTTTGTTATTTTTTAAGAATGGCCAAAAACCCACATCAGATCAAATAAAACATAATCTTGCTGCAACTCTGAAACTAAAGAAAGTGCTCTTTCTCATGAGACTTGAATCTGAGAAGGGATGAGTTAAAATTAGTGGAGTCAATACTTCTAACATAAAAGAAAGCTTATCTGAGAATAAATGCAACAAAGAGTAACCGAAAGACTTTGAAAAAGAAAACAGGACCTAATTACATCATTTGGGTCCCTGTAGCTAACAGAGCCTAAAGTTAAATCTACAACTGAATGTTAAGTTATAAGAGCTAATAAATTTTCTTTTTCATAGGTTTATAATAGATATTTTGGAACCTAAAGACTACTAAATGAAACACACTCCCAACTGTATGACAGGTATTTTCTTTCTCTCTCTCTCTCATACAGTTCCCATTCTTAGCATAAACAAAGGACATAATTTATACAAAGTCCAGCACTCACATTTATATGTATATAATCAAGAATCAACTCATTCATTTTCCATTCTCAAAAGTGATTTAGTTCCATCTAACTCCATCTTAGAAAAGTCTAGAAGTATTACCTCCATATCATTGCACAAAGAAAAAACTTGACAGAAGGGAATTAGGTTGTGGTTGTCTTAATCAGTGTTTTCTATCATCAAAGATTTCAAGACACAGCATATTATAGTAAAACTATTGAAACCCAAAGACTAGGAGGAAATCTTCAAAGAAGCCAGCAAAAACACACATTATCTTAAAAGAAGCCCTAATGAGATTTACAACTGATTTTTCAGCAATAATAATGAAAGCCAGAAGACAATTGAATAACATCTTCAAAATAGTTGTAACGAATTGCAACTATAATTGCACTAAAACCAAAAAATGTGTATGTGTGCCTGTGTGTATGTATCTATGTAGTCTATCAGTTTGAAAATCTTTGTTAGCATTAACTACAAAAAGGGAAACTATGAAAAAAGTTCTGACCCATAAAAAGTATAAATTTATAAATTTCTAAGTAAAAATAAATGCTATAAAAATGTGGAAACTATTGTCGTTAATAGATGAATAGTCTTTACAAATCAATTTTAAAAAAATAAAAACACCTTAAGTTTTAAATATGCACAGGATATATATATATATATACAAACCACAAATAAACAAATATAAATGTCTGATAATGAAAAATATTTAACCTAGTTAACAGTAAAAATACAAGTAAATCAAAATTCTATAGAAAGTTGTAGCGATTAAATGGTCAGTGTGTAAAATAAACTTAATAATGAATTCTCAAAAGAAATGCTGATAATTAGGTTTCTCCCACTGTTAGTAAGAGTGCAAATTCATGCAGTCTTTCTGGAAGGCAGCTGAATAGCAAATATGAAAAATAATATTTTTTAAAGACCTGTCCTTTGACTCATTAGTTACATTTCTAAGAAAGAATTCATAGTCAATAATTTTAAAAGGTGAATGAAGATGTAGCTATGAATTATAAAGCACTGTTTATATGAGTAAAATTTAGAAACAGCCTAAATCGTTTACAACAGGAGAATTATTAAATAGCAAAATATACTCTAAATATAAATATACTCTTTCTCATGAGACAAAGTAGTTACACTATTTTGTGATGAAAACAAAGTACAAACAAATAAGAATAGTATTATTCCATTTTTCTAGAAGATTTTTGTAGAATGTACACCACATTTTATAAAACAGTACAAATTATAAATATGCTGTCTTGGACTTCATTAAAGCCCTCTCCCAATTCTCAATCCCAATTGGCCTCCCAGGTTTTATAGAGAGTCCCAAATGGACACTGATGTAACAAACTTGAATGAATTTGGTGGTGAAGACTTTGGGTGTATCTGGGCAGGGGACATACTGGGGACAGGAAGGCTCTTTGATGACTCTCAGATAGCATTCCAAAGGTCCTGTTTACATGTCTGGGAAGTGTCAAAGTGTGAAAGTTAAGTGTTCAGAGAGGGAGGAGGTGAATCCAATGTGTTTTTATCTCACATCTTGCATTTTCTTTTTATTGGTAACTTTGGTGAAGAAATATAGCACGTGGACTTGGAATGATTAAAAGATCACCCTGGAATTCAGCACCATTGCCAATTCACGCAAAGAATCCTTGAAAGTAGTTTCAAACTATCATCTGTGTTTATGCCCTAAGCATACTGAATCAATGGCTACCCACAGTCATCATCTGAGATGCTCTCTTCAATGTTCTTTGATAGCAAATCCTTTTGAATCTTCTCTTTCTTAAATACAATCTCCCTCCACCACCTCAAATCTAGGTGATATTACATTTCATTAAAAGTAGTGGTGAACAATAGCATAAGGCAACAAAGGACAAGATTAAAGATTTCTTAATCAAATGACTCAGAATGCAGGCAAATTTGCTCAAATTCTGAGCATGCGAATGTTGACTTTAGTATGCTTTTAGAAAAATCCAGTTAAATCTATATCAGCATTCTGATGCAGACGATCAAAGTCAAACATTATTATCTTTTATCATAAGTTTCTGTTGCCAGGACACAAATTCCCTTTTTTGTGGTCTCAGCAGTGGAGATAATTTTTTAAAGAAAGCTCGTGTATATATTTTTATAAAGTGTGGCTGAAATTAGTTATATGAAATCACTAAGCTAGGAAACTTTTTTTAGAATCTTAAAATTGGTGAGATTCCCAAAATATGAGTCACAAGTCTGTATATGGTCCAAGACTTAAGACTTCTCAATCTTGAGAGAAATTATATATGTTAAAGAAAGGTAAACAAAGATCTGCGTTGTACAACTCAAATGACATTTAAAATAAACATTTTAAAAACTTATTTGTCTTATCTCCACAGTAGATTGTAAGTTCCCAGAGAACAGCAGATTGTAATTTTCCAGAGCACAGTAAATGTTCCCAGAGAACAGTAGTGTTTGTCCATTATTACAGTTCCTTAAGAGTTTAGAATTAAATCTTTACAGTGCTTTATTTAATTGGCAATCTTGCATTAAAATTTTTTCTTAACTGCTAAATTTGCTCTGAGATTCCTTTTTAGTAAATTATTTCCTCATATATATGGCTATCCCAGAGTGCCCATGTTAGTGACTTCACCCCCTCCAGGTGAGAGCACATAACTCAAACAACTCAGTAAATCATGTCTGTGGAATGTTAGGACTTGGAAGAAAACAGACTGCAAGTAATACCTGCCTTAGTGACTAAAGGTTTGGGATGGAAAAACAGGGAATTGTCAGCAGTCATGAAGACAAAAAGCAGTGCCTAATAAAAAAATGAAGCAACCTGCAGAGGAAAGTAGAAATGGAAGGCAGAGGGAACCTAATAGCATCCTAGTCCCTTGCTGACACCCAGCTGCAGCTTTGCCAGTCTTGAGCTTATGTCCTATCAGTAAACTCCTTTAGCTAGAATTACTTCAAGTCAAGATTCTGTCATTTATACCTGAAAGACTTCTGACTAATTCATCATTTTTTCCTTATAAACCCTCCCATCCAGTCTTTTCTTGTTCTTCATTATTTCCAACCTCAAGTTTTATCTCTCTTGAGACAACACATTTACATTTTATTTTTAAAAACAAGCCAAAAGAATACAGACCAGGTTCCACAATGCTAAACTTCAAGTTTATGTTCAGAAGTTAGTGCTTATTAAATTGTTATTCTATAGCATTAGGCATCACTCAAAGCAAAAGGTCTTCAGTTGAGGTTTTAAGATGTTGTCATTGCAGCATGTGATGCTAAAACAGTAACGATTTTAAACATGCTCTCAACTAAGTTAATTGCGTTTCTTATTAAATTCATAATTAATTTTTGATAGGTAAGTTTCTTTCCAATCACAATCTCTAATATTTTCCTAGTACTTAATAGTTTACAATGCCTTTCCCATCTACTATAAAGTTTGAGGTTCTCAACAATTGTATAAAAGGTAGAACAAATATTATTTGCATTTCTGCACTACTCCTAGTGGGTTGACTGCTGCAATTCACAACCCCAGAATTTCAGTGACTTAAAACAATTGAAGTTGGATTTTTGCTGATGTGGAGTCTGCAAACCAGACAGCTCTCAGAGATGCCATTTTGACACCACTGCCTTCAACACAGCAAGAGAGAAGAGCAGGGGAAGGCACAGCTAATACCCAGCCTCTTCAGAAGTGACACATCAATTCCACTCACATCCTATTGGCCAGAAATAGTCACATAGCCTTGACTAGGCTGCAGGGAAGGGCACATGTAGTCCTTGGTTGAGCAGCAGCTTCCCAGAGATAAATCCACACTATGGAAGAAAGCATGGATTTATGTTGTCATCTCTGTTATAATTTCATATGTGAGGACATTGAAGATCACATGGAACAAAAACTATAATAGAGCAACTACTCCATCCCAGGTCTTATGACTTTTAGGAGGTATTTTTCCACTAAATTCTGGCATTAAAATCAATCACAATAACGTGCATTTAATGTCACTATTGTGTCACCTATAACTCTTGTCTTCTTCCCACTCCATTCATTTAGCTTCCAGGGGTCTTGAGACCCCTAAACAAAACTCAATTATTTAACGATTTCTTCTGGTCGTCTCCCTTTCTCACTCCATCTTGCCCAAAACATAAAATATACCACGTCTATTTTTACACTTATTTATTTATTTATTTGAGTTGGAGTCTCACTTCGTCACCCAGGCTGGAGTACAGTGGCACAATCCTTCTGCCTCAGTCTTCCAAGTAGCCAGAACTACAGGCGCGTGCTACCAAGTCTGGCTAATTTTTGATTTATAGTAGAGGCGAGGTCTCGCCAAATAACCCAGGCTGGTCTCGAACCTGCAGGCTCAGGCAGTCCACTCCCCTCGGCCTCCCAAAGTGCTGGGATTACAGGTTGAACCAGCGAGCCCGGCCTGCCTTTATTTATTTATCTATATTATAATGTAATGTACAAAGGTCTACATCTCCTACTGGAAGATGAGCACTTGCAAAGCAGCCTTAACAGTTTAGATGTCTGATACAGCAAAGGTGATCAGTAAGTGTGACTGGGGAAACACTTTCACTAAATTCAAATTTATTCAACATCTTGACCTTGGACTTGATTTTTCCTTCATTAATAGGAAAGACAAAAAACAGGGAGCCAGAGCACACATCTCAGATATTAAATCTAAACTTATATCTTTCTATATTTAACCCACTTTATTATCATTCTTGTTCAGTAGCAGCAGCAGTTCCCCTTTTTAAAATGTTTGTTTAATCCTACCATTCAGCATCCTTGAGAGCCAGGGCGCCTGCATTAGCTCTGAATTGATGCTTGGATGAGCTTTAAATCTTTGTGTTTTCTGACACCGTGCTGAGACAAACTCTTTGATTCAGGAAAACTGCATACTCTATGGAATACAGCTGAAGCAATTAATCAAATATTTAATTATATCGTAACAGAACACAGTTATCAAGCTTTTAACTAACAATGGTAAAGAGTCCCCAGTGACCTAGGCAACAGAAGACACTAAGGCATGAAAGACTGTTAAAACCTCAGTCCTTCCAGTCTCAGTGGAGATGCGCAGAAGAGTTTGGAAATGGATCGACACCAAAAGGCTAAGAATGTGACAGTCAAGACTTTGAGAGCAGCCCCTTCCCTTGGAGATCACCTCTTCCAGAGGTTCCCCAATCACTGGTCCAGACTGACCTGGCAAATTTTTACTGCCTTGAACATCCTGAAACAGAGCTCTTTGTTCCCTTCCCTTTTTCTCTCCTCTCACCCCTGGAGTTCATGGTCAAAAATCTAGATGCTATAGTCCTGACATTTTGCAGCATGATGTCTTGAAGAGCATGCAACACCAAAAGAAACCATCCTACCATTCTATTTATGGCTAATTGGAAATAAATTCAGAATCTAAAAGATAATACACAATATTTATTCTGTGTTCTTATTATGTGCATCTTACATGGATATCCAAAAGTCTCCTCTCTTCTCTTTCTCTTCTTTCTCAGTTTTAAACCCAAAGTTCTGGTTCATTGTGCTGCTATCCTTCTGTCCAAGACCATAGAGGCAGTTGTCCTTCCCCCACCTCCTGGCAAGGCAAGGCTGGAAATAGACATTCTCTAGATTGGAGTTCCTATAAAATAATTCAGTTTCTTTCTCACTAATATTGAGAGCATGGCAAGGTGTAACTTCAGTGGGTTTATACTTAAAGAACCCCTTCACACCAGTGTGAGAATGGGGAGAAACAAAAGATATAAGTGGATAGAGAGTTTGCCTATACACTATAATCCTAAACGAGGAGCAATTGATCTCTCCAACATAACTCTCCTTCTCACCTGTAGTGAGCACCCACTTTTCCAGACCAAGAAGAATTATTTCTGTTTCCCAATAAGTGTGTCAAGAGTTGTCTATCAGTGACAAGGATAAGATTTAAGGCTAAGGTTTAAATCTGAAGAGGTCAACACTGCAAAACTCCATTGCAGTTAACTTATTTTTCACGTTATTCTTACGGAGTTGGAAAGGGACATTAAATGGGTTCTTACTATATGCATGATGATGTGAAAAGTCTCATGAATGATATAAAAATATCAAACTTAACGTCTTACTCTTTAATCTAGAAGGAGAAAGAAGAAATACCAACATGCTTAAAAGCCTTTGATAACTTCTTACTTTCTTTATAGTTTAAAGTCCAAATTCCTTAGCACAGTATGATAGAGTGAATTATTGTTCCAATATTTCACTTTATTTTTTTTTTAAGTATACATCTACACCATTTGCCATCTGATTTTGCAGTGCCACCAGATAGAATAGGCAAAATAACACTGTTACTTTCAACCTGGTCATAGGACTTGCTTTGACCGGTGGAATGTGGATGGAAGAGATAGTGTGCTGTTTCTAAACAGAATTTAAGAGGCATTTTCTGCACCCGTAAGCTTAATCTCTTGCTACGAGAATGACACAACCCATATTTTGGCTCTTCCTTCAGCTTGGATCTGAGAATGAGAAAGTTCATATAACTGTGTCAAGCTGAGACAAGCCAAACCAAGTCAAACCCAAAAGAGCTCAGGAAGAGCCACAGACAACTTGAACCCTTGATGTAACATGAGCAATGCATAAATATCTTTTGTAGAAATTCGCTGCAATTTGGGGGTTGTTTGTTACTGCACCACATGCCATCGAATACATATAGTGTCCCAACGATTTACAATCCATTCCCAGCATACCTTCTCAGTTGCACCTGCCATTCATCTTCCACAAACATTTGGTTAAAACATCAACTAAATGTGCTTTTTCCTAAATATGCTCTGCATCTTTTCTTTTCTATGGCTTTGCTCATAAAAATCTCCTGGCCTAGAATACACATGTTATAGCAGAAATAACACAGGGTTTAGAGTCGGATAAGCCAGGTTTTGAAACTAAGACTATCACTGTAATAACCATGAGGTCTTACGTAGATTATTAAACCTCTCTGAGTCCCAAGATCTCTATCTGTATGGGTATGGGGAACAGAAATGGAAAACAAAGAGCATAAACTTTAAAATCAGATCAACCAGTACTCTCTGTGAGTCACTATTTATAGCCAACTATGTTGAGTCTCAGTCTCATAGTCTGTAAAATGGTGATCATAGGGTTGTTAGGATGATTAAGTGTCATGAAGTTTGGAAATCATCTAGCACAGCACTTGACACTCAGTAAGCCCTAATTAAATTTTTGTTAATGGAAAACTTAAATAAATTCAATACAACTAAATAAAAAAATCATAAAGCAGCTTAAAAATAATTTTCAGATTAATAGAAATGCATTTTCCAAATGATGCTTTAGAGAACATTAGTTTTGCTCAAGATATTAAAATTTATTTATTGAGAAAGTGTTCCATGGATAAATAAGTTTAGAAAACCTTGCATAAAATGTCTCCCTTTGAAGATTCATAAGTGCAGTTTAACAATCAAAGACTTTAAGAAGTCCCATAGCAAAGAATTCTACTTAACTTAATTCAGAACCTCTTAAATTACTTGACCATCCGCTCTTCTTCTTTATTGGAAAAGCTAGTAACATTTACTAGGTTCCAATGTTTTTCAGAACATGACTTGTATCATAGTCTTCTTGGACTACCATAACAAAATACCATAGACTGGGTGGATTAACTAAAGGAATTTATTTTCTCACAGTTATGGAGGCTGGAAATTTAAAATCAAGTTGCCAGCATGATCAATTTCTGATGAGGGTTCTTTCAAATGACTTGCCTGGTCATTTTCTTACTATGTTTCCATATGGCCAGAAAGAGGGAGCCATCTCTCTCTCCCTCTTCTTATGAGTCCACAGATCCTACAAGAGTAGGACTCCACCCTTATAACATCATTTAGTCTTAATTAACTTCTAAAAGCCTAATCTTCAAATATAGTCACATTGGCTGTTAGGGCTTCAACATATGAGTTTGGGGAGGTAGGGAGAGGGAGAAGACAATTCAGTTCCTGGCAGTTTGAGAAATGCTGGTCAAACAAAGAACAATAGTTTAGTGGGATGAATTAGGCCTATGTTGGTAGAAACTGGGAATACTTTACTGAGGAAGTAGGACTTAAATTAGTCTAGGACCATGGGTGGATTCAGCAAGTTATTTGAGGGATCTGTAAAAAGGTCTGTTTTAATCTGACACCCTTATCAAATTTCAGGAAATTTGCTGGTCCAAGCAGAGCAGATATAAGAACTGGGCTAAAAGCCCCAACCTTAAAATCAGATATGTTTAATACCCATGTATCTCTTTCCGTCTACTTTCAACATTGCCCTACTGAGATTTAGGAAGAAAGATTTACACCATGATAATTATTTGGGAGGTCATCCAGTATAGAAAGAGGAAGAAGTGAAAAATGAATTTCATGATAACCTTTTGGAGGTCAAGTCAACTCCTTGCCAAACTATCTTCTGTTTAGATGGGACAAATCTGAAGAAATTAAATTCACATAAATGAACTAAAATAGGGCAGATAATTCAACTCTATCGATTAGGAACCAGGAACTAAGGCAATTGGAATCATTATTAGCCTCCACTGTAAATGGTTAATTTGGTTATCTCCAATACCTACTTTTTTTACAGATAACACAGACATTGGAGTTCACCATGTCTCAAAGCTATTGCATCACATTTGGTGCTAGATCTGTGGTTTCATCAAGCTACTCATTTTCTACAATGAAAGAAGTTTGTTTGTTTTAAGGTTATACAGTTTAGAAGAACATTCTAATACAAATTAACAACGTGCTATGAACATATCCAGAGTTGAAAATGTAGATGTTCTCAGGAACAAGCACGGCAAATGCAAACTGGTAAGTCTGGCCAAGTGCAAATGGTAGGGAGTGGTGGGAAATGGAGCAAACTGGGGAACACATGATTCATCTAAAGGATCTCCCTTCATTCCAGAATTCTAGCAATATCACCTTGTAAAAAAGTACAATTATTGCTGCTATATCCCCTAATTTTTCAAGTAAAGCTGGAAGATCTCCTAACCTTTGGCAACCAATTAAACATTTTTAGACCCCTCTATCTAGATATAAATATAGTTTCCTTCCCCCCACACACATATTTACAATATAAACACATATTTGCAGAACAAGTCCAGCCTACTGGGCACCAGTTTTTAACCTGTGACATAGGCAATAGATACTGAATTAAGACAAAAGTCATCCCAGAAAATACTGCTGCTCCCTCCAGTTGAGGAATACATCAGTCCTGGTATTTTCAGATCATCAGGTGGATTGTCAGAATGGTACAATATTGGTTTTAATCTTTGCTCTATAAAGAGAATTGGCCACTAAGATTTATGGAAATGACTGAAAGAAGTTGCCATCAAAGATTATTTCCTCTTTGTTGTGCAAATACTAAATAAAGATCCTTAGTTGAGATGTCATTATAGATGAAATAGGCATGGATTTTCACAACTTGATTCAATGTCAAATTGGAAACATTACTACTCTTTCCATACTCATGATGAATATTACTTCAAGATGATGACATTAAGTCATGCATAAAAACTTACGCACATAATATTGTGCCATTAAAGAGATGCATTACATATAAATCCATGCCTCTCATAGCGAACATGGTTTGGGGTTTGTTTATTTTTTCTCCATGATAGGCTACTATTAATTTTGATAGAGGATATTTCAAGGGGAAAGAAGAAAACTTTTGCCAAATTCTGTAGGGTACATGAAATTCTAGTTTTTCTATGCAAAGCTGTGTTTCCTGCATTCCTTCCCCACTTCTATCCCTCACCTCTCTTCCACCCAGAGAGAAAATAAGATTCAAGGTATTGACAAAATGCATTGTGTTCATTTCTGGAAGATTAACTTTTGGACCATTTTCCCTTCCCTCTTCACTGAGGAATCTCTTCCTCCCCTACCAGATGTCTGACCCTCTCCCATATCCTATATTTTCTAACTCCTACACATACACACTTTACCCCTGTGATCGATGTGAGATTTAAGAAACAGACTGAGTTCTTCTTTTAAGTGGAAGAGATGCAAAATTGGTACCTATAGTGTGGCTATCTTCCACCAGTCTAATAAATAGGAGCAAAGAGTAATACAGACCAATAGAGCACGTCTCTGAGATAGGGAGAGTGTTCTGGAAGCTACCATTCATGTCTCTAATTGCATCCTAAGATGTGTCAACTTTCATGCTTTTAAGACAACTCTTTACCCTTACAATAAATAATCTCCCTCTTCCTTTTTGAAGTCAGTTCAAATCTGTTATTAGGAACTGATAAATTCAATAGAAGTCCTATTTTGCAAACCTTATCAAGTCCAATCCAATATCGTGCAAGTTAAAAACTAAACAGGCTATTTTTCACCTCAAAATGACTGACAGGAAAATCAAATTTATAGTGTATCTTGAGAGTTGTCATCCCAAATTTAGTCTAATTTTTATGGAGAAAGTGAGCAGGGAAAGATGGGATGCTGAATATTTAATTGAAAGTGGAACCTCCTTACGCAGGGCACAGTACATATAAGTGTAAAGCTGCAAACTCTCTGGTTTTTCTAGAGAAGCAAGAGACTGCAGTAAAAAGGTAGGCTGGGCCTGGCTCAGTGGCTCAGCCTGTAATCCCAGCACTTTGGGAGGCCAAGACGAGTGGACTGCCTGAGCCTGTGGATTCGAGACCAGTTGGAGCAACTTAGCGAGGCTTGGTCTCTACAATAAATAAAAAATTAACCAGGCATGGTAGTCCACATGTAGTACTGGCTACTTGGAAGGCTGAGGTAGAAGGGTCGTCAGAGCCTAGCAGGTCGATGCTGGGGTGGCTGTGAGCGTGCATGCCACTGCACTCCAGCCTGAGCCATGGAATGAGACTCCAACTCACATAAAAAAAAAAAAAAAAAAAAGATAGGCTGCATGGGTGGGCCCACTTTCAGCTAGGTCAACTGAAATGTAAAAATAGGCAGTAAGACAGAATTCATTCAACTTAAGACTATCATTCTCCTGTACCAAAATTTGATGGCAAAACCTTGCTGTGATTTATTGCATAGAGAGTCCCTGATTAGGTCTCTTTTTTGGTGGCCTCGACCCCGCCCCCATCTCCAGCATAGCTTTAGATTTTTACTTTTAGTTTTACCCAGCTCAACTCTTAGCTTTATAATGACTTTAACTGTTCAATATTTAATGAACCAATTAATTAAATAACATTTATTATGCTGTAGGACAGTGGTTCTCATATTTTTAGTATGCATCAGAATTACCAGGGGAGCTTGTTAAAAACTCCAGGCACCCACCAACCCAGAGATTTTGATTCAGTAAGTCTGAAGTATGCGTTAGAAATTTCATTTTTAACAGTTATCCCTGCTGCATCTGATTTTGGTGATCAGTTGATAGCAGCTTGAGATATACCACTCTAGAATATAGAATTATGAGACTACACATTCTATAGGTGGTAAAGAAAGCTGGCAATGGGTAACAAATGTCTGTTAGCTACTTACTAGCTACTTGGGGGCAAGTTACTAAATTCTCTAGGACTCAGTTTCCTTGTCTGTAAAGTGAGAAAAATAATAATACCTAAGTCATAGAGTTGTTGTTGTGGACATTAAGTGAGATAATATAGGCAAAGTCCATATGTCAATCTACCCTGCTTGGGACTCTTGCTAGTTCTAGATGCTTCCTGGTCCATCAACCAGGAACAGTTCAGGAGCAACTAGAGAGAGTCAGACTCTGCTAAAAGAACCATGGAAATGTCCAGGAAAGCAAATATGCATCCCAGTTGATCTGTGTACTGGGGGGAAAAAAGGACAGTCTGAAGTAAAATGGTGTGATGTATGAGAGACTCCACTCTTTTTTCATTCAATCACCTCAGGGGGTGAGAGACAGTCCTGTATCAAGATAAATAAGAATAATCACAACTACCAAGGTGACCCCCCAAAAAAGAATTCCTTTGAGACAAGTGACACTTTCCCACCTAAATGGTCCTATACCTGTTACCATTTACAGTGTATATGCACAGATTTCACTGTCCTATTTTTAGAAAAAAATGGGTAGCTGCTGGCCACTGACCTTCGCCGGCCTAGGGTGACCACCTTAAATCAAGAGCTTGCTATAACACAGCTGAGCTTAGCGATTTTAATGAGAAATCTGGTCCTGCTGGATTACTGTTCCTGGGCCACATCTTGTCAGCAATTCCTCAGGAAATTATTCAACCATCCCCAATTGCAAAGAAACAGATGGCGTACTGGAAAAAAAAAAGTACTCTGAAGTGTATGCGCTGGTAAAAAGCAAATTTAAGGACACAAAGGCCAACACTGACACAAATACTAAAGTACTTTTTCCCCTAGAAAAATGGACCCACAGATATTTTTGTTTTCCCTCCCTTTTAAACTGTGAACTGTGCCGGTCATCAGCTTGCGTACGCAATGGGGAGATTTATTTGACATTTCAGAGTTGTTTAACAGAGAAAAGCTTGTTTTAATAATACAGAATAATACTGATCAAATGTTCTCATAAGAGATCAAGTTTTAAAATTTGTATTAATGTCCTGCTTTCTTTCCTCTAATATCCTTTAACCAAAATTCTCCGATCACACTCTATTATGCCAACTGCCCATTAAGAAATGCTGAATTATTATTAAAAATTATCATGGCACCTGAGAAAATAGCAATGTAACCCTCATGAATATTAAATCTTTTCATAATGATCAGTGTTATTACCATGAATACTAAATGTTATGAATTCATTGCAAATTCATAATGCTTAGTGTGAAAGCTTGGCCTGTAACCAGAAAGTCTGAATTATACTTGGCAAATGTTTGAATCAATTTTAGTTATAAAACCAGGAAAAGAAAAATGGATGAAGTTTTTTATCTTCAGTCTCAGAAGCCACAGGGTTTTAGGACTTTTGCAAAAGGAATGCCTGTTTTCAAATGCAATTTTCAAATATTTTATGTAAATGTTTGAATCTTTTCCAGAATTCCCATTCCTGCTTAATTATCTCCCAGTTGAAGAAGAGTTGGATGGGTGTTAGGAACAAGAGACTAGCATATTCAACTATTAGTCTGTGGCAGTACTTACATGGCACTCACTTTCAGTGATTAGCACTGCATCATAGCTTGGGAGAGATTCTGACCCTGGAAGAAATTTGCACAAAATAGTCACATGACAGAGCCTGCCGTTGTTACAACAAAGCCAACTTTTAGACCTTACATCTCCCTCTGAAGCAAGCACCAACAAGTTTTGCTTCAATAACTGAAATGCATGGCTACACAAAAACAAATATAAAGCGTGATTGTTACGGTTAGCTAGTCACAAACTTTTGACCATGTTTTTTTTTTGTTTTTTTTTTTCTCTTACTCACATGACATTCAGGTAAATAAAATGGAATGATTGATTCTCAAGACATTCCAAGAGCAGAGTAACAAACAGAGATTCGGGCAACAGATTGCAATGCAAGTCTGATGGGAAAGTGGATCTCTCTCAGGGGGCATCCTACCAAAAAACTGTTACACCATTTATAATAAACCGAAAGCCTTCCTTTCATGAGCACCCCTTACTAGAATTACATATAGCTATCTTTACTGAGAAGGTCTCCCAATTCATGTTGTGTGATCAAAAATTATAAGAGCTGGACACTTGAGTTTGCATTCAAGCAAAGAAGTTCAAATTAAAATTCTCACCTTGAAAAATATGTTTTTAAATCTGTAGATATCAGAGATATTTAACAGTCTTAAGACATTAAGAGCATGCTCCATATAAATTTTAAGTACTGTAATTTTATCCCAACTAGTTTAAGCACCACCTGAAATTTCATTGACAATATCCTAAAATATTCTTAATGATTAGAAAAAGTTTTAGTTGGACAGATTTAAGCATCTCATAATTTTCTAAAACATTTTCTCACATTCCTTACAACAATTCTTAAAGATGATGGAGAATAGGGCACAGATGCTAATTTTGCCTCTGGGAATTTCTATGAAGTTATAGGATGGCATCGAAACTGCAAAACAGCAGGATTTAACTAAACAGAACATCAATCAGTAAAGAACAAAATGGTGTGCCTGGAATTCATTCAGAATGTCCTCGGGGCAGATTCCAAAATATTTTCTTCCCCTAAATTTTAAGTCTTATAAGTAATGTCTTACATCCTTTCAGTAATTTCTTAAGTTGTATAATCAGGTGGCTTCCAAGAACTTCTCAACTAACAATTCACCGGTAGGAATTATTGTGCTCTTCAAGATAATTATTCTGCATTCCTCCTAAATATAGCTAGATTCCTTTAGCATTCTCTGAATCCTTTTAGTTTCAACAATACTTTTTCTTCCTGGCACATGGTAGCTAATGCCTGCAATCCTAGCACTTTGGGAGGCCAAGATGGGAGGATCGCTGGAGACCAGGCTGAGACCAACCTGGGCAGCATAGTGAGATCCTGTCTCTACAAAAAAGAACAAAGGACCCCATGGTACTGCTGCCTCTCCTGTTTCTCACTCCTGCCACACTCTATCAGATGAACTCAGTCCTCTAGAAACAAACCATATTTTCTGTTTTCCAAGTCTGATGTTAAAGACACTGAGTATGTATTCATAAGGTGGTGCATGTTTGAATGTACAAACCACGCACCAATAGGACCATGACAAGTGCGTTTTCAGCCATGTATCTTCCTGATTAACAAGGAGAGAAAGTGGGCCCTCAAAGGGACACAGGAAAAGGAAGGAGACAAGAGGAGAGAAGCAGGGAAGAGAGACCAATTGGTTTCAGAGGAGAAACAGAGAAGTTTCTGGGTTATCAAAGATCTTTCTTTGATTTTTTTTCTCTATATCCTTTCAATCACCCTGCTTTATTTGAGCTAGTTTAAATGAGTAACTATTCTTTGCAATCTGCAATCGTTGATGAAGATGAAAAGCTATCAGGTAATGAGGGGGCTTTACAAAAAGGAGACACTGAAAATGGCAATCTCTGTTCTAACTCTCTGCAGGTATGCAGAAAAATAACATTTGTCAGTGGATGCTTTAAGGGAAAATCAGTGTTTATTAAGAAAAATTTGAGTATTGGTCATTGAGATAGATGTTTTTCAAATATTTTTTTCATTTAAATGTCACAATAATTCTTCAAGGTATGTGTTACTTATCCCCATTTTACAGATAAAGGCAGAAATCCAGAAACGTTAAGCAATTTTTCCTCTATGCGAAAGACCCAGGAATCAAAATCAATTTCTTTTTTTGATTCTACCATTCTCTTTCATCTGAATTCATTTAAACTGGAATTTTGAAATCTTTCTTTCCCCATGGTACTGCTTTAAAGTTTCACACAGTTTGTTAGCCTTGACAACTAAGTAAAGGCTATTTTTCAACTTAGAACTGTTATTCATGATTCTCTGGGAACCTATGAAAAATTTTTATCAGAACTTCTACCTTGGGATTCTTGGGCTTTGGAGCAGCTCTAAAACTGTTGAGGAAGTTCATTCTATCTTATTTTGCAGCAAAGGCTGTGATTGGCAGCAGTTCCAAAGGAAGAAAAGTGTCAATTAGGCAGGTACCCCCAGAAGAGGTCTCCTCAATTTCTCTGTGTTATATTTGGCTTCCTGTTTCTTATTCTTCAAGAACCTGGAGGCGTTAGTAAAGCTGCAGTACTTGTTGCTGTTGGCCAGCAGACATGCATAGCTGTCATGTCTCAAAAACTAGGATCATGAGCAACCTTGACTTTCTGGCCCCGAAACAACTGCAAAGCAAGTTCGCCGTGCACTGGTTATGATTTCAGCTCACTGTATCGGGGACTGCAGTTTCTATCTCTTGCACAAGTCTGGTTAGAAAGAACACTCACATAACAAGTGAAGTGAAGCAACTTTACTCACAGACAGGCAGCAAGAGAGAATAGAAGCCAAGGATGCGAGGTGAGCCAGTTCCCCAAGCCTGAGGAAAGCTACCCAGAACAGATAGTATCTTGTCTGTGTGTGCCCCATGTTGCACTACAGCTAACGAACCCTGAGAAGCAACCCACTCTGGGTTTTATACCCCAGGGCTATATGACAGACTGAGCTTAAGTATTGTAGGGTGCCAGGCGCAGTGGCTCAAGCCTGTAATCCCAGTCCTTGGGAGGTGGAGGCGAGAGGATCGCTTGAGCTCCGGTTCGAAACCAGCCTGAGCAACATGGCAAGACCTTGTCTCTACAAGAAATCAGAAAACTAACCAGATGTGGTGGTACATGATTGTAGTTCCAGCTACTTGGAAGACTGAGAAGGAACAATCGCCAGCAGGTCGAGGCTGTGGTAGCTGTGAGCATGCCACTGCGCTCCAGCCTGGGTTACAGAATGAGACTCTGATTCAAAAAAAAAAAAGTGTTGTAGGGTATCTTGTTCTAGGAGTGACAGAAACAGAGCCCAGGATGTTACTTTTACTCCTTAAAGTAAAATGTTGCTTTCCCAGCATGTTGTAGTTACTCTTGAGAATTACAAGTGAGAAAAGGAAAGGAACTGGGTCAATCCCACACCACCCAGAGAACTATCCCCCAGCAACCAGGAGAATTCTCAACCACCTCCAGGATTAGAAAGTGGTGCTAAGCCTATTGCCTTTCCCATTTCTTCTCCTATCCATTATAAATGGTAGTTGCTCCTACACACGTATTATACATAATCACCCCACTACACAGGTCTATCCATAAGTCAAAGTCTGTAACAAGGCCTCTTCTTACTCTCGTAGACACTTGTTTTAAATATAATCTCTTCTTCCTTTCTTTTTTAATCTAATTCCCTTAACAATTCCACTATCCTTCCTTCATTCCCCAGTTTTTCAGCCCTCAATTTCAGAACTAAGTTTAGATTTATATAGAATATTAAAATCAAGTTTTATTGATAGATATCAAATGAATATCAGTGATAGATGTCTAACGGATATCAATGTGCTTGACACCCAGAAACCAGAAATGTCACCTTGCTTTATTTGTTCTAAATTAAATTTACTTTGGTACTAAGCTTCTCACTAATCACTGTTGATAAATTGAATCTGAGATATAAGAATGGTCTTCAGAAAGTTCATGGAAAATGTTATCATGAAAAACTATGTATGGATTTCAATTTATTTTCACTAGAATAAAGTCACCTAATTTGTTATAACATGTCTGAACAGGACTTAGAAGCACTAAGAAGGATAAGACATCAGTTTGAAAAGTATCCCTATCAGAACAATATAATTTATGCTAAAATAGAAGGAAGAACAAACATCAAATTTATGGTGAAGCTTGGGTGGAAGATTGGTAAAATCATCACTAATGCTTTATGAAAAGTTTATGAGCACAATGCCCCCAAAGAAATCAGCAGTTTACAAATGGATAAGTCACTTTAAAAAGGAGCAAGACAATGTTGAAGATGAAACCCATAGCGGCAGACCATCCACATCAATTTGCAAGGAAAAAGTTTATCTTATATGTGCCCTAGTTGAAGAGGAACAGCAATTAACCACAGTTGAGCATACATTTCTGACTGAAAAATTAAAGTTGAGCAAACTTTCCATTTGATGGCCAAAACTGTTGCACTCAGATACGCTACAGGCAAGAGCAGAGCTTTCAGTGGAAATTTTAAATGAGTGGAATCAAGATTCTCAAGCATTTCTTCAAATCATTGGAACAGAAGATGAAACAAGCCTTTACCAGCACAACACAATCCTGAAAACAAAGCACAGTCAAAGCAATGGCTGCCAAAATGTGGAAGTGGTTCAGTCAAAGCAAAAGCAGACCAGTCAAGAATAAAAGTCATGGAAACAATTTTTGGGGAGGCTCAAGGCATTTTGGTTGTTGACTCTCTGAAGGCCAAGTAACAATAACACCTGCTTATTATGAGCATTTTGAGAAAGTTAGTCAAAGCTTTAATAGAAAAATTCCCAGGAAACTTCACCAGAGAGTCTTATCCGACCACAGCAATGTTCCTGCTCATTCCTCTCATAAAACAAGGGCAATTTTGCAAGAGTTTTGATGGGAAATCGTTAAACATTTCCCTTAAAATCCTGATTTGGCTCTTTGTGACTTCTTTTTTTTTTCAGAGTCTTAAAAAATCCTTAAGGGATTAAAACAATAGATACTAGGGACTCTGAAAGTGGGGAAGGAGGGAGGAGGGAGGTCAGAGTTGAAAAATACCTGTTGGGTACTATGTTTATTATTTGGGTGATGAGTTTAATAGAAGAAACCCAAACCTCACCATTATGCAATATACCCAGGAAATAAAGTGCACATGTACACTCTGAATCTGTAACTTAGGAAAAAAATCTTGCATACCTCAAAATAGTAATGCCATCTATGATAAACCCACAGCTAACATATTGCTAAGTGGACAGAAACTGGAAACATTTCCCCTGAAAACTGGAGCGAGTCAAGGTTGCCACTCTCATCCCCTTGTTCAACACTGTGTTAGAAGAAGTCCTAGCTAGGGCAATTAAACAAGAGAAGGAAAACAGGAGTATCCAAATAGGAAAAGAATAAGTCAAATTATCCTTCTTTGCTGACAATATGATCCTATACCTTGAAAATCCAAAAGAATCTGTCAAAAACGTGCTTGCGCTAAAGAACTTTGGCAAAGTCTCAGGGTACAAAATAAATGTGCAAAAGACAGTTGCATTCTTATATACCAACAACAGACAGAGAACTAAATAAAAAGCACAATCCCATTCACAATAGCCACCAAAAAAAAATTAAATACCTCAGCATCTTCCTAATCTGAGAAGTAAAAGATCTTCACAATGAGAACTATAAAACACTGCTCAAAGAAATCCAAGAAGACACAAACAAATGGAAAAAATATTCCATGCTCATGGATAGGAAGAATCAACATCGTTAAGATATCCATCCTACCAAAGGCAATCTACAGATTCAATGCAATACCCATTAAATTACCAACATCATTCTTCTCAGATCTGGAAATGACAATACAGAAATTCATATGGAAACATAAACGACGACAAATAGCCAAAACAATCCTTAGCAAAAGAAACACAGCAGGAGGTGTCACACTTCCAGACTTCAAACTTTACTATAAGGCTACAGTAATCAAAATAGCCTGATTGGTACAAGAACCGGCATATAGACCAATGAAACAGGATAGAGATTCCAGAAGAAAAGCCTCAATTTCTCAACTCATCTTTGACAAAGCCTCTAACAACAACCACTGGGGAGAGGAGAACCTGTTCAGTAAATGGTGCTGGGAAAACAGGACTGATCACATGCAGAAGATTGAAACAGGACCCTACCTACCACAATACACAAAAATTAACTTTAAGTGGATCAAAGACCTAAACGTAAAACTTCAAACTATAAGAATCTTAGAAAATGCAGGAGGCACCCTTATGGAAATTGAAACTGGTAACATTCCTGATCAAAACCCTAAGTGCCCATACCATAAGAAATAAGACAGACAAGTGGGACTTTATCGAACTGACAAGCTTCTGCAAAGCAAAAGAAACCATCAAGAGAGCAGGGAGACAGCCCACAGAATGGGAAAAAATATTTGCCAACTGTATATCTTACAAAGGCCTAACATCTAGGATCTACAAGGAACTCAAATGCACCAAAGGGAAAAAACAAACAGCCCCTTTAAAAAGTGGGCAAAAGACACGAACAGACACTTCTCAAAAGAAGATATACAGGTGGGCAACAGACACATGAAAAAGTGTTCAGTCTCACTCATCATTAGAGAAATGAAAATCAAAACCACATTGAGATACCACCTAACCCCAGTAAGAATGGCCACCATTAATAAAACAAACAACAGATGCTGGCAAGGATGTGGAGAAAAAGGAACGCTTCTACATTGCTGGTGGGAATGCAAACTAGTGCAACCTCTTTGGAAGATAGTGTGGTGACTTCTGAAAGAACTAGAAATTGACCTTCCATATGACCCAGCAATCCCCTTATTGGGAATATACCCAGAGGAACTCAAATCACTCTAGAAAAAAAAGATTATCTGCACATGCATGTTTGTTGCAGTTCTATTCACAATTGCGAAAACATGGAATCAACCATGCTGCCCATCGAATCTGGACTGAATTTAAAAATGTGGTACATATACACAGTGGAATATTATGCAGCCATAAAGAAGGGCAAGCATATGGACTTCGCAGCCATTTGGATGGATTTAGAGTCAATCATACTCAGTAATCCATCACAGAAACAAAGAACAGAGTACCATATGTTCTCACTCATAAGTGGACCTTGAATGATTATCATAATACTGTAAGAAAGGGATTGGCAGTAGTGGGAAACTGCCAGGGGTGGAGGGTGGGATTGGCAGTTGAGGGAAACTGCCAGAGGAGGGAGGAGCATACCTTATCAACGAGGGTACCTGCAAAATGAACATTTGTATACCTAACCCTGAATTGTACCCCACATCTTTAAAGTATATATATCTTTACAAAGCACCCATTTTTCTTCAGTTAACAATGTAAAAAAGATTGCTTTGATGTGGTTACATTTCCAGGACCCTCAATTCTCAATGAACTTAATGTCTGGTGTCATTGCTTACAAAAGTGTCTTGAACTTGATAGAGGTAATGTTGCAAAATAAAGTTTATATTTTAGTTTTCATTTTTAAATTATATTTTTTATGAACTTTTTGAAGTCTCCCATCATACATAGGGGAAGTAAGGTTCTCTTTCTCTCTAGGGAGTTATTTAGTAGACTGGTGTATCCAATCCTTAAAATTAGGGAAAGAGGCTCCTCATCTTCACATTATCATGGCTGTGAGGTACTTGTTATCCAAGACACACACATACAACACACAAACATATAAATACATACATACGCCCCAAGGCCCTCTGAATATAAGTGTTTCCCCTTTCTTCTTGCTAAACTTGGGCACATGGCCCTTTATCCCAGTAGGATACAGTGGAGAGATTTTTCAGGCATTCATGCTGACATTCCTGTCTGAGTTATAGCCATCTTGGGATAGCAGTGAGGAAACCCAGCTCTCTCCTTTCAGAAGAAAATAACATCTCCTTCCTCTAGTCCTCTGAGGCCTATTCCCTTCCAGGAAATCCATTCTCTCAGTGAGTTTAGATTTTCTAAAACAAAGAACTGGTAATTTCCCCCTGAGGGGGGAAAAATGCCCATTTTCTGGGACTTTCAGCTTGGTTGCTCTCTGGAAGGTTAAAAAAAGAGTAAAACACCTCTCATTTATTTTCTAACTCTCTTGTAACTGTGAGAACAAAACAGATATTAATATCACTTGCCTTAGCAACTCTCTGTAAGTGAAACTTTTTAAATGACCATGCTCTGGGCTTCTTCCCAAGTTGCTGATTACAGGGTCATTCTCCCAGAAGCTGAGGGTGAGCATTTTGACCATTTAGTTAGTCTGTAAGGAGTCATGGAAAGGAGATAGTTCTGCTGTCTCAGATATTGGGAAAGAGACCCTGGGAAGTGTCTTCAGGCAGGTAGTGTATAGTGGTGACTACGTAGACTTTTTTAGTCTGATTTTCTATTTTTTTTTCTATTAAGCAATGAAAATATTTCATATGGCTATTGTGAGAATTTCATGTGATAACACTTGAAAGTGTGACTCACATCATATTGAGTATGAGTTGACCTAAGTGTAATGCCAAGGAGATATTTAATGGTATTACCAAGGAAATTTCTTATGCTTGCAATGAGGGAGGCACTGTCACCTTGAACTCCAAGAATTAAGTCTTCATGCAAAAGAGTTTTAAAACACCCTCCCTTGAATAACACAGGTTGTAATCAGGGCAGAAAAAAGCAAGGCTAGGTAGGGCAAAAGATAAAAGACCACGGATGGTAGAGAGATGGCCTCCACAGTTCAGCAATAAAACTGGCAGCTAGCACTTTGCAAAGAATATCATCCACCTGCCTTCCACGATCTTCACTGCCTCTCATCAGAGCAAGCAAGGCGGTCAGTGCTCCCACCGGACCAGAGTCTGGGGAGCCGATGTCACATGGAGAAGCATATGAGCTGATATGAGGTGGGGACACTTGGGACAAAAATAAACTTTTCTTTGTAAAGATTGATCTGGAAAGCAAGGGAAAGTCCCAAAACTGAAGTTATTGTAGTCAGCAGAGAAGTGGAAGCAAACAGATGGTCTATAACATGAGGCACGCATGGTCAGGAAAAGCTGAGATTGGGCAGCTAGGAAATATTTGCTGAACCAACCTAAGTAAAGTAAGAGTCTGAGGGAGGCTCCCAAAAAGTCAGAATGTATTTATATAAAATTGTGCATTTATTCTTACATGTTTAAACTTCAGTCACCTTCAAAATACTCTCCGTTTGATGCAATACACCTATCAAGGTACTTTATCCACTACTCAAACAGTTTTTGAACTCATCAATTTTGATGTCTTTTAGCACTTCTGTGGTTTTTTTGTTTCACCTCTTCCACATAGCCAATACGTTTCCTTCTGAGGACTTTTTTCATAGGGAAAACAAAAAAATGGTTGCTCAGGGCAAGATCAGATAAATAGGGAGGGTAGGGCACAGGGCACGGAGGTCATGCTGTTTTGGGTCAAAAATTGCTGAATACTCAGCACGGTGTGGGCGGGTGCACTGGTAAGACACCCACCATGAAATGGGCAAACTTGTTGAAAGCACCTCCCAAAAAAAAAAAAAAACATTCCACTGAAGCCAATGCACACTCTTACAACAATGTTAGCTGGTATACTGATGCCGATGGATTTCTAGAACACTTACCAAGTGGGGAAAGCCTGTACTACAAGAGGACTGCCTCCAAAAAATAATTCCGGGTTTTTTTGGGTTCCTCTCATACCTTTAATTGGGAGAGCCCAGAGGTATAGGTGGAGTGGAAGATCTGGAAGGGGAATCCTACTCAGACTCTATAGACAAATGCAAAGTATCATTAAGAGTAGTGATACTGGCCAGCACAGTGACTCAGCCTGTAATCCCAGCACTTTAGAAGGCCAAAGCAAGAGGCTTGCCTGAGCCGGGGTTTCGAGACCAACCTGGGCAACTTGGTGAGTCCTCATCTCTACAATAAATCGCAAAAATTAGCCAGGTGTGGTGGCGTGCGCCTGTAGTTCCAGCTACTTGGAAAGCTGAGGCGGAAGAAGACCTGAGCTCAGCAGGTCGAGGCTGTGTTGGCTGTGAGCGTGCCACTGCACTCCAGCCTGGGCAACAGAGTGAGACTCCAACTCAAAAAAGAAAGGAAAAAAAAAGACTAGTGATACTACTCATAAGGGGGCCCTGATCACTGGTCACATGAATACAAGGGTAGGAAAGGAGACACTGAATACTGCTAGGGGAGGGAGGAAAGAGGGAGAGATGGGTGGCACACAGCATCAAACTGAATACCAGGTCCACTATCAGGGGGAGAGAGAACCCTCTAGAAGTCCAAACCATGCAATTTACTTATGTAGCAAATACTCACATGCACCCCACAACTCTAAAATTAAAAATAAATAAATAAAAAGAATAGTGATTCTAATGCTACGATAAAATATGGCCAATATTTCAGACTTTCATGTGCTGGGCAATATTTGAAGCATTGTAATCTCACAATACTCTGTGAAGTAGTTCTATGTTATAGTTGGCACATTTAGGAAGTGGCAGAACTGGAATCAGAATGAAAAAATCTGCCGGTCAGGCGCGGTGGCGCAAGCCTGTAGTCCCAGCACTTTGGGAGGCCGAGGTGAGACCAGCCCAGGCAACTTGGTGAAACTGCATCTCTACAATAAATCAAAAATTAGCCAGGCATGGTAGCATGCGCCTGTAGTTCCAGCTGAGGCAGAAGGATCTCCTGAGCCCAGCAGGTCGTCACTGGGGTAGCCTTGAGTGTGCCACTGCATTCCAGCCTGGGCAACAGAATGAGACTCCAACTCAAAAAAAAGACATAGTCCCAATGTTCACAAGGTTCTTGCTATATGCACAGCACTCCTTCAGTTATTTTACATATCATAACTCTCTCAATGCATTCAGCCACCCTATTACATTAGTGCTATTATAAATCAATTATAAATCTATAGATATTCATGGAAAAACTACACTACTCAAAGACTATGCTTTGGTCTCATATGTAAGAAAAATCGAATGATATTCCAAAATCAGTTAAGAGCCCTGAAGCATGTAGCAAAATTCCAGGTCAGACCATCTTCTGAGGAGGACACAGACCAGACCAGCACGGGGGCTTTTGGCTTAATTACACTTTTTAAGGATTCTCACCAACTCCTTTCTGAAAAGAAACCTGAGATCAGGCCCACCAAAGATCATTTATTAAGTAGTCCATTGGATATAAGATAAATTCACTGGTTATATAGAACACATACATATCTGTAAATATAGGTATATCTTTAAATATATCTCTGTATATTTATATATCAATATCTCACTACCTACAGGTAAATATATATGTGTCTATAGATATAATAGTTATATCCAAAACATCTGGATCTAGTAAGAAATTCAGGTAAGCAACATATCCTTATACAACTCTGAGCATGTTTACAAAGCAAAAACAACAGCAACACACACAAATATATAGCACAGAATCTGAATCTGGTAGGAAATAAGCAAACTAACATGTTTTGAGAGCTTAATTCTGTGTCAAGAACAACTTTAGGTACTTAATTCTAACTGACTTAAATTTTGGTCACACAAAAACAAATTTATTTAAGTATAAGAAAGTTGCTTTCAAGTCCAGCAGCTAGCTTTTCAGGGGCCAAAATTGAATGACAGAAGGAACACTATTGAAATTAAGGTATTTTAAGAAGAAATAATTCAATGTCAAGCTGTAGCTTAAAAGCAATGGAGGAGAGAGGATGATGTGCCATAATGGGGAGATGGTTTCAGGCATCCCAGTACAAGGAACATGTTGCAAAGATCTACTTTAGCTGAAGAGACTCAGGACACATTGGCATTATGGGCTTTAGACCATGAGAGCCTTAATAGTGTCAACAGGAGACCTGAACATTGCTGCGACAGAACTGGGGTATTCTGCCTGGATTGGCATGCACAGACCTTCACGTTGTCAAGAATGTGTATGAAGAAAACCAGAGATCAGAAAAATAGAGTGATGTTCAGAGAAACTGAAATGGAAGAACATCTCTGCACCAGGGCAACGATGTGTCCTGACAGCTCAAACTTTGGGGTTTTTAGACTCAAATTTCAAAAGGAAATAGCCACCCTTTCAGCTGAGCTGATGGTGAATAATTGCATCCTGTCTACGCTTCTGCTCAAATTAGATGGTTTTTAAAATATTATGCTGACAGGCAGGTTTCATAGCAATCATAATTCAATATTTTGATAAAGAATTTCTTCTGAATATCATGAGTACTTCACTGACCTGTCTTTCTCATGTGGCATTGAATCTGAGTGAAGGGAAGCAGCCATTGAAGAGAGTCATTCGACCTACCAGGCAGGCATCTGAAGAATAACTTTGGAGAGTCAATCAAAAAAATAAGATTTTTTTCTTAACCTTTCTTTTTTTAAAAAATAAAGTGTGGGGTCTCTCAAGGAGGAAAATAGTTTCAGATTGCCTGCTGTCTGGAGAATCCAGGTAAGGTATTGATAGAAGTTAGATTTGGTAGTCCTAGAGCTTGATTTGAATCCTGAATCGATCAGTGAACCAGCATTTATATCCTTGGCAAAATATCTGGCTTCTCTGAGCATCTGTTTTTCTCTCTCCAAAACAAGTAAAGTGATATCAGTTTTGTAGGGCTTTGTGGAAAGTCTAAATCTAAACATAAACATATGTGGGTATGGTTTTCACTGTTTCCTAAAGGTTTATCTGGGGATCACAAGACCAAGCCTGCAATGAGCATGCATCGCATGAAAACTGTGTCTATCAGTTCTGATACCAACTCTGAAACATGAAAAGAAGAGATTGCTTTAAGAATAATTTATTTTTTCTAAGCATTTATTCACTTACTTTTTAAAATTCAGTCATACAATCCTACAACTTGTAATGCTAAAATGTTCTTCCGTTTTGAAAATGATATAGTGCATAAAATCTGTGTAAAAATTCTATGCACATCTGAGGTCTCCTAGGAACAGACACTTGACAAAATCTGCTTGTACCTTACAAACCTTCATTTAGTGGTGACAACTAGTTATTTCTCTCTCTAGATTTTGATCACTGGATTTATTAAGTAATACATCTGAAAGAATAAAATTGTTAATTAGATGTACAATGAATTCTATTAATAATTAATATATAGCACTAATATGTAATTTAAAATTATTAAGGTACATTGGAAAGGCATATGCTATACCAGATAATTAGTAATATATGTAAAGTATCTAATACAGTTCTGTCATAAAGTGGACACTCTAAAATTGATCACTAGCATCAGTGAATGTCCTCTTGAAAATATTAGTATAATTACAACACAGTGCTAGTCTGCTCATTTGGAATATGCCTTGCCTTTGTAAATAGCAGCACCCTAAACCCTGGAAGAAATCAACCTCGTTCAATATGAGAGTATTTCGCTTTTAAGAAGCTATTAGAAGGTCCACTTTATTAACTGTTAACATTTTTTGAGTCCCTAATTCTCTTTTTAGGCAACTTTGATTTTTTTAGCATTTCAAGGCTCAGTCGGCATATACTAGTGTATTTTCTTTGTCTCACAACCCATTAAAAACACCTGAATCTGTTATTCTTTATTAAAAACATCACTCCACCTTTGACCACCTACTTTTGCTAACATATATCACAATTGTCAGCTATTGCTTTTCTAAATGCATCCATTACATAGAATTCATGACTGTGAATTTCTAAGTTACAACTCTTCACCTTTCACATTCAACATTGTCTTTCTCAATCAAAAAATTTATCCTCCCTCCTCTTCTAGGGCACTACTTGGAAGTCTGATACTACATGAATCCCATGTGACAACTAACTCTTGTATTGTCTTCATCTTGCTAGAATATTGATAACCTCGAATCCCTCTGAATCTAGAGCCCACAAAATGTAGTTAAAAGTACAGCAATGGCTCACATCTCAATATGACATCTGTGTTTCTCTCCTCTCAAGCTACCATAATACTGATACTCAAGAACAGATATATGTAAATCCACAGCAACAAAGAGAATGAGAGCAGAATCATTCTGTAAACATTTCTACAAAAAAAAATAGATAAATCTGAAGACTTAGAAAAAGATGGAGAATGCCGCAACCAAGAATATTAATAAAGTGGATTGCAACCAATGAGAGAACAGATTTGCTCTAGGGGAATTAGGAACACCAGATATTATGGAGGACAGATTCAAATCACAGGCTTAACAAACCGAGGGTTAATTGAAAGTCTATAGATGGAACAGTCAGCACTTTCTTTTATCTACCCCCATGCAGAACACTCTGAAGTGAGAGGTATTTATCACCCCCCCCAGGGTGGGGGAATGTCCTCTGGATATGTTGTATAAATTATCTGTGAAAAATTTGGGCATCAGTGTGGGAATTGGCACCCCTGAGCAAATCTCTTATCATTTTTGTATTTAGGAGTTTCAGCGCATAATCGTTGGTTTCCTACACTACATCCCATAATTGATTCCTTCCTCTTCAACAAATCATATTCACATACACAGGACCCACAGTTAGTCTTTTAATGCCACTGATGATACACTTGAGAAAAGGTGAAACATTCACTAAGAAAAAGACAATATACAAAAATGACTGAAGATGAAACAGAGGTAGAAAAAAGGAGAAAGGAGATAGAGAAAGAGAGACAAAGCGAAAGAGATAAAGTATTTCTAACTGGTCTTCAAAGAGAGGCCTGAGAAGATGTTGCAACCATAAACCAAAAAGAGGATGCTATGAAAAAAAGTACAAAGACAAAAAAAACTTAGAGATCCAAAAACCATCAAATATTAAAATGTCAATATGTTGTAATAGCGAATCAAGCAAATTTCCCAAGAGTAAACAAAGGCATTGAAATGAAATACGCTACACTCTATCTAAATAATACAAATTATTCTTATCTTCAATTTTTAAAATCAACTTGAGACAGAGTATGGAATACTTTACTATAATTACTGAATAGAATGAACATATTCTCAATCTTGCCAATGTAAAAGAAAAGTTGTAAATGACCAAGAATAGAAGGGAATGAGAGAGATTAGAGGTGAAACAAAGTGTGGACATTCTGATGCCATTGTCTTCATAGGAAGAAATTGTCAATTATGATGCAACAAGAAATGATGGCTTAGTATTGCTGAGAGTTGCAAAAGAACCTGTGAAAGAAGCAAGAGTGATTTTAAATAGAGGTAGAGATAGGGTTATAGAGGTAAGTATTATTAAGCTAAATTCTTGTCTGCTGTAATAGATAGAACACTGATAAACTAAAAAAGATACGTTTAGAAACAGCAATATGAACATTTTTGTATGAAGAAATGGATAAAAATACACGAATAGACAAAAGCAGGGATAATGATAAGTGATTACCTCTGAGAAGTGAAACTGGAGTAAGGAAATTTCCAGAAGCCAAGAATTATTGCTTTTCCATCTAGATGTTTCTATACCACTTGACCTTTTAAATCATGGGCATGCATACACTTTTATTTAACTTTAATGCAAATGTTAAGAAACAAAATAGCCCCCATAGACCTCAATCTTGAGTCATTTGAGAGGCATTCTCTGCCCTTTTATATTTCTTTGGTGAATACTCAATAACCTCAGCAGTTTAGCATCGTGGAGGTCATTTTTCAGTCACTCCAAACCTTCTTAGAGACTATCTTTTACCTGTTTAATAGAGTAATCTATAGGCAAGCTAAAGACAAAGTAGTAGAGGGAAATGAGGAGAAATAATCTCATTTTACCTGCAGAATCAGATATGCTCAGGAAGTATTTTAGTACTTAGCCTTTGAAAATATGCTAAGTATATTACAAATGAAATAAACTCTTGATTATTTAGGATCCAGTACTGTAGAACTCTCATAAACTAACCAGAATTGCTGCTGCTCCTGTGATTACTGTTGTTTGCTGCATATTACCATTCTGGAGAAAGGAAACACATGGTGCACAACTCGCTTCATTTCTAATCTAGTGGAAAGATTAAGTTCCTAAGTATGCCCAGTATAGATTCATCTCAATCTCCCTTGACTCACGGAAGTTCAGCAAGGTAACCCTGTAGAACTAAGAGGCACTTTTTTCTTGTTCCTTGTATCTTTAATATTTTTCTGATTTCGCATAATGTAGACATATTACTTTCAGCATATGAAAAGAAAATAAAAGCTCTCAAGGGGGAAAAAATCCAAAAATGAAAACTTGAAAGATCTCAGTTATTAAAGAAAGAAGGATGCATTCCAATTATATACAATGTACTTATAAAGCAAGGAAGAATGTGCCTACATTTTTAATTTTACCGGTGTGGTTGGACAGCTTCCCCCAAAAAGTTCTGTTCAAGGATCTTTATATCAGCCTTATTCTTTACTGAGTTTGGAAACTGCAAAACACTCTCTCACCATAATTTTGCTCTTCATTTCCTTGCCACACAAAATTCATTTATTTATTTATTGTACATATTGGGTTGATTTGTTTACATTTTATAAAAGTAATACGTGTTCAATACAGAAATACTGGAAAATATTGAAAAACAAAAAGTGAAAAGGATTCATTATCTTACTACCTGGAGACAACCATTATTAACATTCCAGTGAATGTCTTCCAAGTTGTTTTAATATGCATATAATTTTATACAAAAATATGCGTATACTGCACATGTAATTTGGTAGCCTGCTTAGAGATTTATTGTGAACATCCTAAATATATTTATCCAAAAATCGTTTATTGGTCACAAAATATGCCAACAGGTATTTCACATTTTTTAACCAAATCTTTCTTGTTGGATATTTCAGTTGTTTCCAGTTTCTGACTATGGTCAATAATGCATTGGTGAATATCTTCATACATACATTATTTTACACATCTCTGAGAATTTCTTCTGGATAAATCCTTAAATAAGAAATGGCTGAATCAAAGACCATGCATATTTTTAAATCTTTCTTAAGATATGTTCCTTAAAATTTTTCTAATTCATTAAAAATGATTTTAATTCACAAATAATAGAGGAATGGACCTCATCCTTTTTTCAAGCTTTGTTCTTATTAAATATAGCATTTTGAAATCTGTAGGAAAAAGGGACTGGGAGAAAATGCACCCACATGTATTAGATTTGGGATAATGAGATTATGGGTGATTTTGTAACATTTACCCTTTGCAGAATTTCACAAACTTTCTTCAGTAACAACGTATTACTTCTTAATTTAAATGTGCTGACATCTAAAATATAAAATATCAGCATTAGCATGTGTAGTATATATGATGTCAATCAATCTGCTTCCACATCTAACTTCCTCTTTTGTCCTAATCTAAACTGCCCTGTAATTCTATGACAGAATTGCATTAAATTCTGCCTCAGCCCACCCCAGTCTTTGTCCAGCCATTGCTAATTGGACCAGCAGAAGGCTTTTTTACCCAAGGAGAACCAATTAATAGCCTTGGCTCAGCCAATTTAATTATCTGGACTGAGATACAGAGACTGTCATCTGTCATTGGTAGATTCTGGAGCTAAAAAAGTTATGTATGTGGGACAGCAGTACCAGGAAACAGAGGAAATTAGTCTGCAGAGGAAAATGGATGTTCCTAGAAAGGCAGAAACACAAGGCCATGTGACCTCGGGAAAAGAGAGAGAGAGAGAGAGAGAGAGAGACAGACAGACAGAGAGAGAGAGAGAGAGAGAGAGAGATAGAGAGAGAGACAGAAAAAGAGAGACTACAATTCCTGATTGCTGGTTACCAGGCCTGTCCTCATGAGCCCTGGGGCAATTTCTTTTCAGTTACACATGATGTTTATAAGATGACTAGTTATATCTTTACCAATAAAGAAAAACAGAGTGAGAGTGTGTGTGTGTGTGTGTGTGTGTGTGTGTGTGTGTGCGCACACACTTTTACATTATATCAAAGAGCTTTACATTATAACCTCACATGGGTGTGTGTTCTTTGGGACCACAGACTGCTGGCTTGAACAACACGTGTAACGACTGACTTCGGTGTGAGAACACTGACATTCTAAATCTGGAGGTGCAAAAAGGTCAGCCCTGGGCCTCATTCCAACCTCAGTCAGTTTCTGATTGGCTATATGTTTTTAGAAATCTGGACAAACATTTATCCATGGGGAGGTTTTGCATAAGATCTGAATCTTCGCCTTCTTTGAAAACGTGTCATAGATCCTTGAGCCCACATTGCTATGAGGTCTAAAGTGGCCCTTGTTGAGTAGCTGCTGACACTTTTAGATTCAACATGTCACGTGCAGTTCACATCTTGCACCACCTGAGAGCTACCTGTTAAGGCTTCCTCCCTGCCCAAGCTATGTTCCTTTCCTTTACAACTTAGGCCCCCATAGCAGTTAAATTCCTGACCCCCTATTCCAAATGATCTACTCTGAATTTTTTTCCCTGTCCTTTGCATGCTCCTGAAGGTCTGATTCCTGGGTTCTTCATAAGAGATTACAGACAATGCTCACTCAGCTTCCTGCATTCTCACCAGAGCATCACTTTTTAACTAAAGGTAATGGCTTGTCATTAAAGGGTGATGTTGGTGCGCCTGAGAAAAAGGCATTTCATCTGCCTCAGCAGTACATCTGTGGCACAGGATAAAAGCTAGAAAAATCAAACGTTTCCTCATTTCTCCAGAAAACCTTTCTTTTACTAAATTAGAAACACCCACTTTGGAAAATCTTTTTTATTTTTTCTGCACAGTGAATCTTTGTCACCACATCATTATCCCAAATCCCAAACACAAGCCACGAGGTTGGAGGTTCTGATGGAGGATCTGATCTAAACATTAAAATTATTAACTTCAATTATGAAATTGCCTGGTTTACGGAGCTAATGAGATGTGCATTTTTTGGCCCTGAAAACCTGTTTTGAAGAAGTGAACAATGTGTTGTGATATTTCCCGCTTCATATGGGAGCATTGCATGCTGGCTTTACTCAAAGCCTGCTGGCCCCAGAGCCTTCTTTTCTTTAATGTCCTTGAAATAAATCAAGGGCAATATGGATTAATGGGTGGAACTCACAGGAGATCTTAATCTCCAAAGTCAAAAATCTGAGGTCTTGGCATGTGCCAAACAACAGAGGAAACATTTTTGTTTTTATGAGTGAATGCTTTTTGAAGACTATTTATAAAGAAACAGGTTATTGCCTTTTAATTTTTTGACAGCTTTTGACCTGAAACATTAACATCCTTCAAAAGGAGTCCAATCCCTAGTGAACTAGCATATTCAAAAGGATAAAGTTTTTGCTCTGGAGAACTGAATGAACTTTTCCAGTTTACCACTTGAGGGCAGGAGATCAAACCAAGAATGGAACTAATTCAAGGCTAATGAAGACTGTCCCACCTTCTCTCTTAAGGCCAGGTCTGGATGAAGTAGAAGGGAAAGGGGTCAATTATGCTGCTGCCTTCCATTAGTCAATATAACCTGCCTCTCTGCAGAAATATTCTAATGGTGAATTCAAAACACAAAGTCAAATTAAAGATTCAACCAAGGTTTAGCTGCAATGTTACCTATCCTTTAACCAGATTACTTCGATATTTTGGTTAAAAGTGACAATAATATTAATAGAATGGATCGCACATATTTATCCAATTCACCATTTTTGAGTCTCAGATGAACACTAGGACAGATTAGTGAGCTGATCCAGCAATACATAGTCACCCTCCAACAAGAATAACAGATGTTAATATGCCTGACTGAAACTGTAACTAAATGTGCATCTGAGGGCCACTGGACAGGAATCCTGAGGGTACTGGACCCCTTCATTTTGCTGCACTGACAGGCAGTCTATAACTGACAACATTATGCACTGGATATAGAGTTTCTGCTTGGATCCGAGATTTGCAAAGAGCTTTAAATAATAACCTCATTTGAGTCATTACAGGCTTGTTGCTAGGTATATGCTTCGTTTTTAGCAAACTCAGGAATTAGGGCCCACAACAGACAAGGAAGAAATAGTCAGAAGTCCACTGGGTATGGCCCTGTGATCACTGCCAGGCAATGACTGTAGAAACTCAAGAAACCCTGTGGCCCCAGTTGAGGTCTCCTCTGAGTTCCAAACTCTAAAACCCCAGCTTCATCCCATAAAGAAAGAAGTTTCCATTCTTAGGAAGGTATATTTGTTGATGAAATGTTAAGCACGTTTTACTGGCAATAAATACCCTGGTGATGAGAATGCAATCAGGTCTATTCCTGATTTGCTGCTTTGCTAGCAAACAATTTTAGCTGACAAAACAAAAAGGTATTTTTAAAAAATATACATACCACAGTTTCTTCCCCAGGCATACTCTTTATATAAAACATCAAATATCACAGAGAGATTAAACAAAAGCCATAATGTTTCATTTAACAGAAGCAGTCAGCAAATAGTGTTACAGGTGAATGAGTTTTCCAAATAACTGAAATTTGCCCCATTAAGCATCAAATTCTTAAAAACATGCTGTGTAGAGACATCGATTTTTAAATTATATGTAATACAAATATATAAAAATTATAATTTTACATAAGATATAAAATTGCATGTATACAAATTGTAAGTGTATAGCTCAGTTTTTGCCATTTATTTATTTAATTTTTTTTTGGTCAATCTCACTCTGTCATCCAGGTTGGAGTACAATGGCACGCTCATGACCATCGCAGCCTTGACTTGCTAGGCTCAGGCAATCCTTCCTCCTCAGCCTTCCAAGTAGCTGGAACTACAGGCATGCTAATTTTTCAATTTATTGTAGAGATGAGGTCTCACCAAGTTTCCTGGGCTGATCTCAAACTCATGGGCTCAGACAGTCCTCTCACCTCGGCCTCCCAAAGTGCTAGAATTATAGGCGTGAACCACCAAGCCCTGCCGTTTTTTGCCATTTAAAACAGAAAGTATTGAATATGATCACTTCTTTTTTTCTAATTTTAAAGATGTGGGGTACAATTCAGGGTTACGTATACAAATGTTCATTATGCAGGTACCCTTGTTAATAAGGTATCCCACCCCCCGGCAGATTCCCACTACTGCCAATCTTCCTCCCCCCAATTCCCCAGCAATTTTTCACTACTGCCAATCCTTTTCTTATAGTTTTATGATAATTGTTCAAGGTCCACTTATGAGTGAGAACATTTGATAATCAGTTCTTTGTTTCTGTGATAGCATGATCACTTCTTGATTACACAGGCCCCTAACCAGAAACGAGTATATGTGGCACTCTTAGTGTCCTCATAATATCACACATTTTGATTTGGTTTTTTATATTTTTTGGTCCCTTTTTACTGAAGACTGTTCATTATTATTTCAGCCTTTTGGTTCTTGTAGTCTTTCTCAGCCACCTAAAATCTTCTCATTCTGACTCCTTATTTCTAATCCATGTACAGATAGACTAGATGTTAGAGTGTGTGTGATAGTATCAGATGACTCTTCCAAGAGTAAAGTATAGGAGTTTTGGTGACCAGAAATTATAGCCACACTTTTGATGGTTCAGAGTTTCCTCTCCTTCCTTTCTTTTCCTTAGTTAAGTTACAACTAGTTGATGTGACTAAGTGACATCCTAATAAATGAGGTATCAATGGGCCATGCTATGACATAAATTATTTTCTACTGAGGGTTTAAGAAAACAACTCAAATTTAAGGACCAATTTATTTCCATTCCCAAATTGTATAACCTTGGTATGCGGTATAAATAAGGACCAATTTATTTCCATTCCCAAATTGTATAACCTTGGTATGCGGTATAAATAAGATATTATCGAGCATAAAACATCACTTAACACATAAAGAACAAAGTATTAATTTGGGATCACAACTGTTTAGAGAGACAAATAAAAGGCAGCATATTAACAAATACTCTTCTTTTTTTTTTTTTTTTAAAGTTGGATTGTCACTCTGTCGCCCAGGCTGGAGTGCAGTGGCACACTCACCGCCACACCAGCTGGGCTCAGGCGATCCTTCCACCTCAGCCTTCCAAGTAGCGGGAACTACAGGCATACCAACAAACACTCTTCTAACAGATCTTTAAAGAGTTATACAGCCACATGCTTTCAAGTCCCAGGTGGAGCTTGTTGGTTTGTTGACGCATGTCATCTAGGGGCCCCAGATGGAGATTCTGCCTCTGAACATCAAGGGATATGCAGTACCTTCCTATGTTTTTAAATGTTAATAGTTAATTCCTACCCAGAGTTGAAAACACAAAGAATAACCCCATCACATTCTCACCTTCAGGGACCCCTTTTCTCTCTTTGCATTGCTCTTTCTCTCCTCTTTATCCTCAACTCTGCTGTCCATTTTGTCTTCTTTCTATTTATCTTTCTTCCTAACTCCGACAGCTAGCAGAGGCTCCGATGTTCTCTTTAAGATCCATGAGAACTTTTGGTTTACTGAAGTGCTGATTTTCGTGCTAAACTTTCTTTTTTCAGAATTAATATGTTCCAGCATTCTTTGCCTTACGAATACATGTTGTTCTTTAGCATTAATTTCCTCCCACCTCCTATTATAATGAATTATTTTTTTACCTGCCAATGTTCCCACTAGATTTAAGTTATTTGAGGGCAAGTATTATTTTATATGTAACAAGTATTTTTTTCTATAACACCTAGTTAACAGTAGACATTAGATCTACATGCATACACATGTAAATATAAATGTGAATGTTTTATTAAATTGATGTTATCTATACACAGTAATAATAATTATTTTAATACTCTAAATATATGTGTAATTTCCAAAGCATTTCAGTATTCATGATCTTAATTTAAATATACAGCAAGTCAATGTTCCAAATTGAGCCAAAGTGAGCATTTATTATTTTGCCTGCCCAGCATTTATTTACTTTTCTTCTGGAACGAACATCCTGATCTTCTTTGAAGAAGGATCCCTACCCTACTTTTATTCCCAGTGGTAGAAATGGCACTTACTGCAGTCCTAATACCAGAAGTGGTCAAGAATTCAATGTCTGGCCCATCAGGACACCATATTCCCTGGACTCTAGTGATTGTTTCCAGTGTGAACATCTGGTTCAAAAAAAGAAACAAAGGGAGTGAATTCTGGGATGTTTGTAAAATTGTCAGGAAGACAAAATAACTCATTTCTGATGAAGTTACTGTGCTTTTTAGAATGTAAACCAATTTGGCAATATAAAGGAAGAACCAACAGGGAAGACAGAAGAACTGAAAAGAGTAAATAAAATTGACTCTTGATAATATCAATTGAACCCCTTGATCCAGTCATGCCTAAAGACTCCATAGAAAAAAAATTTTTGAGCAAACCAATAAATTTTATTTTACATTATAAAGTCATCTGAGTGGGTCTTCTCTGTTTGGGGAGGGGGAGGAAGAGTCCTGACTAATCCAAAGACTAATATCCACAAGAATTAAGATGGCTTCATGATCCATCTAAGATTATGGAATCAGTCCTCCCAGGACCCAGAATCACTTCTCACTCAGTACTTTTTCCAGCACCCTTCTCTCAGCTGTAAAAGTTAAATTGCAAAAGTTTTTAAGGACCATGCTAGCCTTTCCTCTCCTCATGACCCCCTTTACTATTATTTATCCTCAACAAAACATTATAAAAGCCAAATTTTCCTGATAATACTCTAGGAGAGTCACAAAACAACCTTCAAAATAAATTAGTTAGTGGAGTTATAAAAAAAGAAAAGAGTCAATTTCTTTGGATATATCCATCGCTTTGCTAAGCTCTGGTCTGGCCATGTTGCTAAGGCCACCATGTTATCCTATGTTTTGCCCCCCCCACACATACCTTGGGGAGGTGAATTTCTTCTCTCTCTCTCTCTCTCTCTCTCTCTCTCTCTCTCTCTCTCTCTCTCTCGCTCTCACTCTGGCTCTCGCTCTCTCATTTACTTCCTAAATAAGCTATATTTTCCAATCTAAAAGGAATTCTTTGGATGCATACCCAGTAGTGGAATTGCTGGATCATATGGTAGTTCTTTATCTGCACTCCCATGTTTGCTGCAGCACTATTCATAATAGCCAAGATATGGAATCAGCCTAAGTGTCCATCACCAAATGCAACCTAAGTGTCCATCGGCAGATGAGTGGATAAAGAAAATGTGATGTGTGTGTGTGTGTGTGTGTGTGTGTGTGGATAGATGGATGGATAGATAGATAGATAGATAGATAGATAGATAGATAGTGGTAGGGATATATCTGGATGATATAGATAGATGGATGGATATATCTAGATAGACAGATAAATATATGATAGAAGATAGATAGATAGATAGATAGATGATCGATAGAGATAGGTAGATAATAGAATAATATTCAACCATAAAAAATAATGAAATCTTGTCAAAATGGTGAACCTGGAGGACATTACGTTAACTGAAACATGCCAGGCACAGATAAATACCACATGTTCTCACTCATGTAGGAACTAAAAAAGTTGATCTCATAAAAGTAGAGTAGAATAGTGGTTACCAGGGCTGGAGAGGGTAGGAGGTAGCAGGAGTAAGGAGATGTTGGTTAATGGAAACAAAATTACAGCCAGTTAGAAGGAATAAGTTCTGGTGTTCTATAGCACTGCACGGAGACTATAGTTAATAATAATTTATTGTATCATTTCAAACAGCTAGAAGAGAAGATTCTGACTATTTCCAACACAAAGAAATAATCAGTGTTTGAGGTGATAGTATGCTAATCACCCTAATCTGATCATTACATATTGTATATTCATATCAAAATATCACACTGTACCCCATAAATATGTATGAACTATTATATGTCAATTACAATCTTTTTTAAAAAAAAATTTATTGTTGTCACAAATTTATTTTACACAGCTCATATAAGTCTACCAAATATTGACAGCTTTCACAACTTTACTTATCCACAGTATGAATGAGTATAATCATCCCTGTTCCTCTTTATAGTTTTCCTTTCTCTCATGTTAACACATGACTTGGTCTTTTCTTCCAGATTCAGGTGCGCCGCTGTGCCACGTAACAGGAATAGAAATTACTCAAGCGGAATAGATATTTTAAATGTCATGAACCGGGACAAAGAAATGAAACTGATCAAAACATACCTATGTGGCATGACTAAATAATTCAACAGCAGATAGTCTGGCAATTCAGGCAGCTCTCGGTAGTTAGAGTTTCAGATCTCTGCCCCAGGCAGAAAGATATTTGTTTCAGCTGTTTCAACAATGCCTACCCATTATCAATCCAAAATATTGGTCACTGTGTATTCACCTGGCTTCTTTCATGAAACAGAACCTAATGAAACAAGGAGAAAGCAAAACAAACCTGGAGGCTATGTGCAGTGTTGGCTGCCATAGCTGATAGGAATAGGATATGTCCTACCACTGGGTAAAGGTCAAGGTAAGATTTGTCAGTCCTCACGCACAGGTGAAATTGAAGAGGTCATCAAGCTTTGAGGATTAATTTTGTTCTGTTTGTCATTTGCGTATTACACACACACACACACACACACACACACACACACACACAGACACACACACACAGACACGAAATCCTCATTATATGTGGATTTACGGATTCTGTATTTGCCTATTCGCTGAATGTATTTGTTACCCCAAAACTGATACCTTGCAGTGCTTTTGCAGACAAACTTAAGAGTAACAAAAAATTTTGGTTGCCCATATACATCCTCAGCTAAGGTGAATAAGACCACTACACTCTGCCTTCTTGTTTCAGCTCTCATACTGTAAACAAGTAGCCTTTTCACAGTCCATCTAGTACCATGTTTTTCTCTTTTTGTGTGTGTGTGCTTTTTGGTGGTGCTTACGCTGTTTAAAAGGCTTCCAAGCATAGTGATAAAGTGCTCTCTAGTGTTCCTGAGTACAAGTAGGCTGTGATGTGCCTTACAGAGAAAATATGTGTTAGATGAACTTCGTTCAGGCATGAGTTACAGTGTTATTGGCTGTGAGTTCAATGTTAATGACTCATAATATATATTAAATAAATAGTCTCATAAAACAAAGTTCTATATTGGTCAATTGATGAGAATGTTGTGAGCCCAGAGGAGTCTGTATTATTCCCTATAAGTAATAGTTTAGTATTTGATAATTAGTGTTCACAGGGACTATAAAGAACATAACTACGTTGAATAATGAGATGTGACTGTATAAACATATATAATACCTATATGTACATTGTATATTGACTATACAAACATATATAGTATCATATGTACCTTGAGCACATTTTTCTTTTCTATTTTATTTATATATTTTAGTTGACAAATAAACATCATATATATTTATCACGTACAGCATGTTTTGTATACATTGTGAAATGACTACATTTAGCTAATTAACATATCATTACCTTGCATACTTATGATTTTCTGTGTGGTGTGAATGCTTAAAATCTACTCTCTTGGAAATTTTCAAGAGTACATTAAATTATTATTAACTATAGTTCATATGCACATATATCTTCAATTGACATTGTGTACAGAAAGGCCTTCATTCAAATAGCTATTTTTTCGGTTAGAAAGCTACATTATCCTTTCTGTATTCAAAATGAAGTTCCAGAAATAGAGCAGTCGTTGGAAAATTCAAGGCCTGCTCCATTCAGTTCCAGCAGATAAAAGGTTATAAAATACTCAGTGTGGGCAAGTCTTGAAGTAGGCATGGACACAAAAGTTCTGACTTCAAGTCAGTCAATCACTAATCCTCTTAGTTGTCCCAGTAATGATATTCACAGGGAAATCAGGGAAGATGCTTACTTGAGAAATAACAAAAACAAGGTGCAAGTACTACCATATTCCCTTTCTCTGAACCTGATCTAACATCTGAATCTCCTCCAATGTGGCAATTATGGTGGCAATCTTCGTGCCTGCTCCCAACCTCTCAAGTTAAAGTGAGGCACTGATTTTTCTATCAAAATATAAGAGATTACGGTCATATTGAACAGAATTTTATTGTCACCATCATCAGCCTCAAACACATAGGGCATACCTATTAGAAAAATCCTGGTACAAGACAGTTGGAGGCAACACAAAAAAGTTCAAGATAAAGTTGTTATCTTCAGGAATCTTATAGTGATAACAGGAAAAAAGATTAGAAAAAAAGTCCAGTTTTAAACTTTTGACGATCTTAATTAATTTGACATTTATGTGAACTAATTCAGAGTTGCTAATAATGAGCAATAGTTGGTTCGATGTCATGGCTCAGGCAGAAAATACAGTCATAGGCTACATAATGGCATTTTGGACAATGACAGACCATATATGTGACAGGGGTTCCATAAGATTATAATGGAGCAGAAAAATTCCTGTCACCTAGTGATGTAGCAGCCCCTACAAAATCGTAGTGCAATGACTTACTCATGTGTTTATGATGCTGTTGATGAAAACAAAAACAACTGTACTTCCAGTCCTATAAAAGTATAGCACATACAAGCAGGTATAGTAAATAATACTTGATAATGATAATAAATGACTATGTAACTTGTTTATGAATTTACTATATATTACGCTTTTTATTATTGTTTTTACAGTGTACTCCTACTTATTTCTTAAAGAGCTAACAATGAAAACTGCTCAGGCGGGTCCATCAGGAAGTATCCCGAAAGAAGGCATTGTTATCACAGTAGATGACAATTCCATGTGTGTTATTGCCCTGAAGACCTTCCAGTGGGGCGGATGTGGAGGTGGAAGACAGTCATACTGATAATCCTGACCCTGTGTAGGTCTAGGCTTATGTGAGTGTTTGTGTCTTAGTTTTTTTGCTTGCTTTTTTTTTGAGTTGGAGTCTCACTCTGTCGTCCAGACTGGAGTGCAGTGGCTGCTCCCGGCCACTGCAGCCTCAACCTGCTGGGTTCCAGCAATCCTTCCTCCTCAGCCTTCCAAGTAGCTGGAACAACAGGTGTGTGCTACCACGTCCGGCTAATTTTTGATTTATTGTAGAGATGAGGTCTTGCCAAGATGCCCAGGTGGGTCTCGAACCCGCGGGCTCAGGCAATCCACTCACCTCAGCCTCTCAAAGTGCTGGGATTACAGGCTGAGCCTCCGAGCCTGGCTTGTGTCTTAGTTTTTAACAAAAAAGTTTAAAAAATTAAATATTTTAAAATTTAAAATTTAAAAATAGAAGTAAATCTTATAGAATGAGGATTAAAAAGAAAAATATATTTGTACAGTTTTATAATAATTTTGTTTTAAGCCAAGTGTTATTACAAGTCAAAATGTAAGAAAAATTAAAAAGCTTATAAAATAAAAAAATTACACTAACTAAGATTAACTTATAATTTAAGAAAGAAAAAAATTATAACTTTAGTATAGCCTAAGAGTACAGTGTTTAGAGTGTAAAGTTAATGTCCTAAGCCAATTTACTCACCACTCACTCACTGACTCACCCAGAGCCAAAACGTGGTCCTAGAAGCCTCATTCATGGTAGTAAGTTCCTTAAACAGGTGTACCAATTTTTATCTCCTATTTTTATCATACCTTTTCTATGTTTAGATGTATTTAGATATACAAATACTGACCATTGTTTTATAACTGCCTGCAGTATTTGGTACAGTAACATGCTGTACAGGTTTGTAACCTAGCAGCAACAGGCTCTATCATGTAGCCTAGATATGCAGTAGGCTACAACATCTAGATTTGTGTTTAGTACACTCTATGAGGTTCACACAATGATGAAATCACCTAAGGATGCATTTCTCAGAATATAATCTTACTGTTAAGTGATACATGACTGTATTAACATGTAAGCCCAGTGAGGTAGACAGTACTGTTTTATTTTTTGTCTCTTTTCTTTCAGTGGCAATTATGTGCATTGTACAGAATTGGAGCTCAACACATGTTCCTTGAATTAAGTGGAAGGTACCTGGTATTTGGTGATATCATTCTAACCTCAAACCTGGCCTTAGGCAAAGATGGACAGTTATGCATCTATTAATTTGGATGATATTCCAACTTCCTTTTTGCAAAATGCTTTAGATGCTAAAGAAGAACAGATCTACTAAACAAGTGTTCCCTGAATATGACATACACATGGTAGAAGGGTATAGACAGACAAGAAAGGAGAGAAAGATAGGATGATAGTAAAGGGAGAAAAGTTGGAAGACAAGCACCAACTTGTCTTATTAGGATCTAGTAATAATGCCCCTGGTTTAAGAGTGTACCAACCAGAATATCTAGTTAAACGTTGAGGATTGAATCTGTGCATTTGCTTTCTTTCTTTTCCCAAACCTATTATAAAGAATTATAAACACATGAGCCCAGCAGTTCACAAGTTTCACCCATGCTCACAAACTTTAAAACATCTTTTATTTCCTCACTCCTTACCGATAAGAAAAAAAAATTAGAATATTTTCTTTTTTTTCTTTTTTTTGAGTTGGAGTCTCACTCAGTCGCCCAGACTGGAGTGCAGTGGACTCTCCTGGCTACTGCAGCCTCGATCTGCTGGGCTCCAGCGATCCTTCAGCCTCAGTCTTCTGAGTAGCTGGAACTACAGGCACGCACTACCACACCCGGCTAATTTTTTTGATTTATTGTAGAGATGAGGTTTTGCCAAGTTGCCCAGGTGGGTCTCGAACCCGCGGGCTCAGGCAATCCTCTCACCTCGGCCTCCCAAAGCGCGCGATTACAGGCTGAGCCACAGAGCCCAGACCAGAATATTTTCTAACATTAAAGAGAGAGGGTAGAAAATTGCTTTTAAAATGACCATCCAAGAGAAAAAATTTTTAAAATATTATGAGAATAGACTTACAAAATTATTGTTATGCATCTGAGATAAGAGTAGACTTTGCAATTATTAAAGAACTGGGTGCCATGAAATGGAGAAATAGAGAAATAATTCTTGAAAATTAAAACTTTGATGGCAGGAACAAAAAATTCAACTGAAGTGTTGGCAAAGAAAGTTGAGGAAATTTTCCAGAATATAAACAACAACAACAAAAAATGGAAACAGAAGAAAAAGAATCAGGAAATTAGAGGATTCATCTAGAAACTCCAGAAAGGAAAGAGTACAGAAACTAAGTTAAAGGAAAGAAATGATCAAATTAATAATTTATACCAAATTCCTAAAACTGAAAGACAAAAGTTTCCAGATTTAATGGACTAATCTAGTACCCAGTATAATGAAAAAGATCAGTTGAAGACTCATCATCAGTACACAAGCAATATAAACTGCTGGAATAAAAAAATTGTCATATAGAGGGAACCAGGAATGGATTGGCATCAGACAGCTGAATGCCCACATTAGAAACTAAAACCCAAAGGCACAACATCTCCAAAATTCAGGGAACAAAATGATTTCCAAAATTTTATGTTTCTATGGTTTGGATATGGTTTTTTTTTGAGGGGGGGGGCTACCAAATCTCATGTTGAAATTTGATCCCCAATGTAGGAGGTGGGACCCAGTAAGAGGTGCTTGGGTTATGGGGTCTGATTTCTCATGAAAGGCTTTCTGCCATCCTCATGGTAGTTAGCGAGTTCTTTATTAATTCTCATGAAAGCTGATTGCCACCTCCCTCACCCTCTTTCTTCCTCTCTTGTCATGTAATCTCTGCAGTTGCCAGGTTCACCATGAGTGGAAGCAACTTTGGGCTCTTACTAGAAGCAGATGCTAGTACCATACTTCTTGTACAGAATCGTGAGTCAAATAAACTTCTTTTATTTATAAATTACCCAACCTCAGGTATCACTTTATAGCAACACAGACTATGAGATATACTTAGCCACATTATCAATAAGTGTGAGGATAAAGACTTTTTAAGCAAGCAAAACCTCAAAAATTTATCTGCTGTGTCTATCTACTCTAAAAGGTACAGGAAAATGTTCTTCATCAAAATGAAGATATAAACCAAAAAAGAGAAAGACACAGAAACAAACTAAAATATAAGAGGGCAACAAGAACTCTTAGGATGTCAGTAAAGAGAGGTCCCAGTCCCAAAGTGACCCCTTTGCCTGACCCAGAAAACACAAATATGGCTGGAAGAGCAAAGAGGACTCCCCAGACATTCCCTCTCAAAACAAAAAAAGTATATAAAAATTGATATATCTCTGATATTTCGATGTATTAAATTATTTAAATATGATAAAGTCTGGAGTACATTTTTTTCATCCATAAAATAAAAGGATGGACTAGCAGATCCTTTAAATCCTTTTCAGCTCAAACAACCTATGACCTATAACCTATGACCCTAAATTCTTGCAAGATGAAAATCCATATTTTCGAACCAAGGTCAAAGATATATCGTTCATGCACTTACCTGGGAAAAGAGACAAACAATCATATTTAGGAAAATATTTTATCTATATCAGGATTTTTTAAGTTGGCTAGTTAGCTAAATAGACTGTGTTTTTTTTCACTCAAACAACAACCCACTTTCCCACCCTCTTTTATGCACAGATTTCTTTTCAGGCATTTTATCTCATTCACTAATCGAGTTTCCCAGAAAGGATGCTGTAAACTGGGTACAAGAAATACCTTTGCTAATATTGGCATCTCCCATAGACAGATGCACTGGTCTGCAGACTAAGAGAATTTAAGGATTAAGAAGTCACTTAAGTATAAGACTCTCATTAACCAATTTATCCTTGCATTTGCTAATGACCAAAAATAAAACCTTAAGTATGAGTGAAGGGTTCTAAGTAACTGGGAATACAAGTGTATTTCTCCAGAAATCATTGTTTTCTCTTCAGTCTCCATACAATCCTAGGGATCAAGACTGATCATACATTTCATACCTAGAAGTGAATTCCCAACCTAAACAGTGAGTATAAAAACAGGTAACCACGCAACTCTTTTTCTCTTAATTTTTTCCCCTTGTTTCTAGCTTCACTTCTGCTCCAGTTGGTGTCCTTAGCTGTACCTTTTCTGTGGAACCCCTGACCTGATCCGACTTGCCACACTGTCTCCAACCTCTCCACCATCCTTGGTCTGTCTTTGTCCTCAGATACCCTCTTCTTCTGGGATACTCTCCAACCCTACTGTTCCTTATGCCAAGCCACAGGGGAAGCACCATCAACAAGTGTTAGGAACAAGGACATTGGCCAAGAGCAACCGGCTTAGATGTTTCAGGAAATCAGGACAAAAACCAAGAGTCAGTTCTGTGCTTCCCCTCATACTTTAGTACTGTCATGAAGAAGGTACAGTGCAAATTATATGTAACCCAAAGAATCAAGAAACCTGGGAATATATAGAGCAGTCAAAATGTAAATGATCACATATGCCTTGGGTTTGGAGAGAGATTCATTTGGAGATGTATTTGCAAGATGCTGTATACATGGTAAAGCTATAAATTTTAAAATCTGACTAAATGGAATTCTTAATATCATGAGGAAGCACCTTCTTGCTTTGAGTGTTTGCCATAGGTTAAGTTACAACACAACACCCTGGGCCTATTCATGCAGACAGCAAAGGGAATAATTCATTCCTCCAGAAGAACCTACTCTTTTAAGATAAATAAATCTTTATATATTGCTATATAAGGTAACTATATCTTAACTATATCTTATATATCACAGCTTATATCAAGAAATAGTTAAAGTCCATGAGAGGCACTGCAAATTCACCTACTTACAGGTAATTTGCCAGGAGCTACCAAAAATGACTGGCTCTGGGCACGTGTATGGATGGAAGTGAGGGAAATCATAGGGCATGAGAGTGGAAAGATCCCATCCAAGGGACAGCCGCTTCTTAGGTCCGGCTATTTGCTGTCATGCAACTAAATATAAGCTTAGCATCAACCTGCGTTTCACTTTTTAACTGTAAAATTTCCCAAGTTTTAAAATATTAGAGAGGAAAAAAGTCTGTAAACTTAAAACAATCGAATCTATTACATTATAAGGGGTCATGCAAATTTTTATCTTTCCCAGCCAAATGGCTCTTCAAGAAGTGAGTGGTATTGGTAGGGTATAGATAACTGTCTTGGAGACATTTCCAAATTTCAAGTACTTCAAACGTGACCTCTGGCTCTTTACACATGTACTTCACTCTCACCAACGTCGGCAGGACTTAAGAATTTATCAAATCAATTATATCAAGATTTTTCAAATGTCAGATCTTCTCTTTATCTACCCTGTATCAAACACATTTATTCCATAATCCTTTGAGATATGGGGTTCCAGTGTACACAAAGAATATTGAATTGTTTCTGTTTAAGAAAATATTTGTACTAATAAGAGGCCAAAAGAGACTTATGTGAGTTGACAAAAGAACAGTTCTCTGTGATTTGCATTAAAACTTTCTACATCAAATTAGGTAAAAGTGTCAGGAAGTATTCTTAAAGCTTGACTGCTCAGGAAGAATTTAGGGATATGAGTGTGCAGCTAAGCATTAGGACATTACTGGTGTTTTCCTTAGCAAGTTTTTTGCAGACACTGCTTCCAAAGGATATGATTGTCTAACCCCTTCATTTATCTTGAATTTTAAAATTAAACTAGTATTTTTATTAGGGCACATGGATTAGAAGAGATCATGAAAAGAGAAATGGTTTGGCAAAGGATAAAATTCAAATGCCAAGCACCATTTTAAACTGAATAGCCTTGAAATAACCTAACAACAAGATTATAAAAGTTTAAAACATTTTAAGGGTCAAAAACTCTGAATCCCACAGCATTTTAATTAGCAAAATTCAGTTCATAGAAGAGAGCAAAGCTCTTAAGATTAAATCCAGCTGATGCTCCCAACCATTTCCACCTAACTAGTCCACCAGATTGAGCCATGGTCTCCATTTCTCTGTAAGATATTTGACTGACATTTCATTGGACAATTATAGTTTGCAGGTTGTTTTCTAGAATGCCTACACATAAGTTTTATGCCCACTATGAGTCACCAGCATTTTTCTCAAGTCATTTTATGCCAGTTTGCTTGCTATTAGAATTATACAATTAAATATATATAGACTGATGAAATATGAATGTGGAAAGAGAGTTTTTGGTCTCTATGAAAACCTAGTTGAATACTTTGGGAAGAGTTGTTAAAAACAAATCTGAAAGAAAATTAATAAATTAGGTGTTGGTGAGATATCTATGAAAGAGTGGGGAATATTTTTAAAAATCTAGACAGATTCTGCTTTCAGAAAGATTCACAGCTGTCTTTAACTTCTAGCTCTGCTTCTAATAAACTGAAACTAGTAGAAATACATTGTGGGTATGGTTTATACAAGAAAAAAAACTGAACCTTTCAATCAATGCACCCACACTCGAAGTGAAGACACTAACTTCTCAACAAAAGGTTGACAAAGAGCCAGGTGTGGTGGCATATGCCTGTAATCCTAGTACTTTGGGAGGCAGAGGAAAGAGGATTGCCTGAGCCTAGGGGTTCAAGACCAGCCTAGGAAACATGGCAAGACCTCATCTCTACAACAGATTCAAAAAAAAAATTAGCTGGCTGTGGCGGCGTGTACCTTTGATTCCTGCTATGGAAGACTGAGATGGAAGGAATTGCCTGAGCCCAGAAGGTCAAGGTCACAGTGGCCGTGAGTGTGCCAGTGTACTTCAATGTGGGCAACAGAGACTTCGATTCAAAAAGAAAAAAGTTGATAAATAGTATAAATAGGTATAGATTATTTAGAATATAAATAGGCATATATATTTAAAATAGGTGTATATTATTTTCTTGACTTTTTTTTTTTCAATTTACTTACAAATGTATTGGCCAGTGGTAAATACTGCAGATAAAAGGGTTTCTACTATGGTCATTCCAAGTAAACCTTATGTTCAATATGAACAAGGTAATATTTCTACCAAAATATGTAATATTTTAAACCCTTGTCAATATAAAAATGATCTTCTCAACATACTATCAGGGCAATCTATTACAAAGTCTACATTTCAATGGCTAAAATTATAATAATGCCTCTGAAAAATTCTCCACTGTGAAGTTGCTTTTTTCTCCTTGGTCTCATGAAAATTTTTATGTTTGTTTTGCAATTAAGATAAAGTTACCAAATTACTTTTTGTTATCTGAAATGAACTATGTCATTTAAACGTCTGAAATATACATAATTAGGGCAAAATTTCAAGAATCAATCCTCGTTAGTAATTCTATGTGTCAGACACTTTGCTAAACACCGTCTATGTTTATACATTTGTTTTTCACAGCACTCATTTAATACAGGGGAAATTTAAGTTCCAGAGATAATAAATAAGTTGTCCATGGCTGCTATCTGTGATGTAAGGGGCAGAGCCAGGGCTTGGCCCCTAGTCTCTTGAGCTCCAAAGCTGGTACACATCATTATGATGCTATCAGTAGTCCTGGAGGATATGTCGCTTTGATGCTGCTCAACTAAAAGCCCCTGGATTCTTTAGACTATCCAGATTGTAACTTTAAAAATTGCTCCATACAATTTTTAAATTATTGGTTGTAATAGGCAATTATATCATTTTAAACTATTAGATGCTCTTTCACAAAATTTCTTCAGAACAGAAAAGTGTACGTATTCATTAATAATAAGAAAGTACTTTCACAGAAGGCTATAAAGAGAATAATTCTGGGATTTTAAAGACTAATTTATACAAACACCTACCCTGGGCCTTGTGTTCAGCACTGAGAGTACAAAGGTGTCTAAGACATAGTCACTGGACTCAAGGAATACAGTCTAAGTGAGGAAGAGACGATTAAGTAGTTGTAACGTAATACAACAGCGGTTCTATAAGAGATCCATACTAAATACTGTAGAAACAAAGAGATAATGCATTTGCAAGGGGGTCACATAAGGAGAGGTAGTTGTCACTGCCCCCCATAGAGAAGAGTCTTTTGTCATTGACATTCTTTAAAATTGCTGGTACCTGATGCTAATAGAAAGCAGATGACTTTTAATCTGTTTTGATATTAATACTCTACAGACTACATTCACTATTTGCACTCTCTGCAGAATACACTGTCTGCTATATGTACTCGGATGGACTATTCCCACCACCACTGCCCTCCCTACCATAGTATGCCACTGTGAATTTGAACTAGGTTTTGCCAAATAGAGAAAACAGGGATAGTCACTTTGGGCAGAGAGATAGGTTCTGTATTTAAACATGCATGGTGTTATGAGAGAGGGAGAGAAAAAAAAGCTGGGACAAAATGTTTGAGTTTGGGGTAGCTAGGCACAGGCTGCAAGGAACCAATTTACTGTAAAGATGAACTAAAGCAAAGCCTGAAGCTTAACTGCCTTGGGAATCCAGACTTTATCCTATAAGCAGTGGATGATTTGATGTCTCTGGGGTCCTAAATTCAAATCTCGGCTTTGCCACTTACCTACCACATAATCTTAACCCACGAACCTATTAAACCAAGATAATGATATAATACCTACTCCATACAGTGGTTGTGTAGATTAAAGGAGATGATGGATGCCAAATGCCCTGTATGGTACTTGGAAATGAGTGGACAATACATAAGAGCTTACAGAAGGAGTTTAAACAAAAGAAAGATGTAATTAGCTCTGTGGCTTAGAAAAAGTACTCTGGCAACAGGGTGGAGACAGGAGGACAAATAAGAAATTTATTTTTGCAAAAATACAGGTAAGAATGGGAAACATCTGAATTCCGGGTGGCAGTAGTGGTATTTGAAGCAGGAAGTAGATTACAGAGATATTTGGGGAAGAAGGGACAGACTGAATATGAGGCAGAGGGGAAATATTTTACTGGCAAACTAACAACCAAAACAATGATTCACATGAGCATATATACACACACATACATATATATTGTGTGTATATATCTATACATATAGTGATTTCTTCCGCCTCTGAACACTTATTTATTTTTACCTCTTGATAGAAAACAATGAGTTTTAATTAAAGGACCTCATGGTTAAGAATACATACACCAAGTTCATTTCCGACTCAGCCCTAGCTGACTCTATGACCTGTGTGTGTCTCAGTTTCCTCATTCAAAATATTTCTTAAATGTTCATTCTACCCACACATAAGATTTCGAAAAGAATGAAGAATAGTGCTATCAGTAATATCGCAAGTTTGATAATAGGTATTGAATTAATAGAATGCAGTTGTCTATGGTTATACACAATGTTTTGGTGGGGAAAAGATAATGAGAACTTAAAGCTTTTTTTTTCAACTTTTCTCTGTCTAAAATGATTTTAAAATAAAAAGTTGAAAGAATTATAAAGATGTGAATGCATCTGAAATCCATGTGTGATTCTTAATAACTGTTATCAGAGAGGCAATTTGCAGAGAAATGGGACTATTCAAGCTGAGTTTAAATGATGTCCTCCTGGTGGATTGAACAACTGCCCAGTGACACACTGACTCTTGGAAACTCCCTTCTGGCAACATGTGGAAGTTTGCACTTGCCAAGCGTTTCTTTCTTTTCATGTAAGAATGACAGTAAACAGCCAAGTCAAACAAGAACTGTTTGGCTGGTTTTAAAGAAGCCTGTGGAAAACTGCTTTGAGTTGTCATTTGTCATTGCCACCAAATCCCGGAGAAGTGGAGAACGAAAACTGCAGTGTCACTTCTCTGCCTGTATCCAGGAGCTTTCCTTATTTGTTCTTCCACACAAGATCAGAGGGTCCATGTGAGATTCTCCTTGGAACCAAAATCTCCAGCACAAGAAGGACAGATAAGCATTTTTTAAATTGAAAGCTGACATTATTTAGTAGCTTCCATTTCCCTTTGAATAGAAGAGTATTTTAAAGTTTTGATTACTGAGGCACATTAGTAGGAAAATAAGATTTAAATGCATGTTCCCCCATGCTGAGGTCATAGGTATGAGCATAGAAAAAAATAAGATAGTCACTGCCTATTGTATACTTAGAATGTGCCAACCACTGTACTAAGGATTTTCCACACAGTATTAATAGCTTTGTTTTCTTCAAACAACAACAAAACACTTTACTGACAAGAAAACAGAAGTTTAGAAGCATGAAGCAACTTGCTGAGTCTTTTCTCTTAGCCAGACTCAGACTCAGCAGAGTCTATTTCAGAATGGTCATTCCTATCTAACTCAATATACAGTAACTAGTCATGAGTAGATCAGAGTAGAATTTAAAACAAGAAAATAAATGCGCACAAACAACCTCTATCAAAGCAGTCTTTTTTTTTTTTTTTTTGGCCGTGAAACTAATCCAGGTGAGTCTGACTTAAAATCACCACCTGCTCCTCCATCCAACCATAGGAAAAATATTTTAAAGTACCAACACTGAGTGAAGCAGAGCCTCTCCCAGCAATATAATCACTGGATTACAATTCTCCTCACACACATGTGCAAAGGAAGATCTTTCGAATGGAGCAGATACTCCATTAAATACTCAATTAAAGCCATTTCCAGAACGTAAAAGAATGTGATTTAGGTCACACACATGATGTCAGAAGTACCAATTGAATCTCATCAGTGCAATGAAGCAGAAGAAAATAAGATTGAAACCAGTTGTTTGGCTTCATGTAGCTAAAACAACTGCCTGATTAACTAAATTTTTCTCTTTCAAACCGGTTGTCATGGTACTGTGCAGATAGACTCTTAGGCTGAGTCTGCAGAAGACAACAAATGTGTGTCATTCTGCCCTGACCCTTATGTTGCAATTACATTAAGGCTGTCATTCTAGGATGACGTGGAATCACTATAATCTTTTTAAAAACCTCAGAAATTTGGTGGGAAAAAAAGTCTGGGAGTCAGTGGAAGGCCATTTTAAAAATTATTTTAAAAGATGGCTTTATTATTTTCGAATATTGTGCACACTTGAAACTCAGATATATGTGAGTACTAAAAATAAATCCAATTAAGAAAATAGAAAAAAGTGGCAAAAGACCTGCATTTCATATCCTATATCAAAAATATACAGTTATTCCATTACACAGACATCAGTTGCTTTATTCTGGGATAAGGTGCTTTTACACAATAAGATTTATAATAATGATGACAGTCATTCATGAAACATACTGAAAGTTTTACATGTATTTTCTCATTTAACCCCCTGCAGCCCTTTGAGATAGGATCTAAGATGGTCATACTTTACACATGAAGGTCTCCTGTTCAAGATCATACAGCTAGCTAGAAGTAGGGCCCTGGTCCCTCAACCCCAAGGCCTGAAGCCTTAACTGTACCCTGAATAACCTCTAAATGAGCACACTACATTGGTGGGTATTCAAACCTGATCTTTCTTCAGTTAAGTTTCTTATTCTTCTTCAGTCCATATTTGTAATCTTGCTGAGACCAGAAGACTCCTTTCAAATAACAACTCAATAAATGATGAGGAATTAGTAAGTTTAAAATGCAAAATCAAAACTTAGAATTTAAAGCAGCTAAGCTGAAATGCCCAACTCAAAATGAAGATATTTTGGTTCAGTAATAGCATTCAATGTTTTTAATTTACTTCCTCTACTTTTAAGAGATATGTTTTTTTCCTTGTTTGTTGGAGCTATTAAAATGAAATCTTTAATAACTAGAATTGTTTCTATGGTCATTGTCTTTATTGCTTTTATACAACAAATTTTTAGAAAGCCCCACCTTTTTCCATTCTCCCAGTTACACTATTCCAGAGACTGTGAGCATACATTTACAAGAGTGACAATCTTTCTTGCAAAAGAATGGAGCAACAAGCCTGTGGATAATATCGGAAATCACGAATACTTAAACACAAAAAGAAAAACAAGGAATAATGATTTTTGTCTAAACCAAGGAAATTCTCATCTCTAGGTTCCGCATTCAATGATTCCTTTCTGCAATACATTTTGGTTAGTACCTTGGAGATGTGGGCAGCAACTTTGGAAGTCTCTTTAGTCTCATTCCCCAGACACTGCACAGGAAAGATGGCAGTGATCCATACCCTCCCGCGCTCTGGAGATGCAAATAGATACCAAAAGAGAATGAAGTCAGCAAAAACACACTGCATCCCAGGCACTGAATTGTTTGCCACTAGAGATTCAAAAGTGGGATATTGACAAAATATGCATTGTGTTTCCATTGGCAGAAGTGACAATTCATTATCTTAGAACACAATCCCTAATGTTTATGATTTAACAAATAAAAGAAAGGGGGCAACAGTTTTTCATCTATAGTGTGTTTGATAGAGCACAGCTCTGATTTCCTCTCCTCCCTGGATTATTAAGTAGAAAGTCAATATGAATATGCAATAGAGTTGTGTCCTTTCTTTTTTCTTTTTTCTTTTTTTTTTTTTGGCAAACTGGTCTTTGCTTCTAATTCCCAGCAGTATCAATTAACAATGCATAATTTTAATAGAATGCTTGAAAGTACAGAGCTGGTGCTGTAAAAATTAATTGTCTTGAGCTGATTTCCTGTAGACACCGTTAATCAATATTACGCCACCTCACAAGCAGCTGCTCGCCTTCTTCCCAGTGACTCAAGAGAGGAGGAATGTGAATGAGATGGCCACAGAGGCAGCAGGTGTGTGGGTGACATCTGAATTTTCAACATCTTCAAATATAAAATCCTAGAAAGAAAATAAATAGTTTTTGTTTTGAAAGCTTTAAGTTAAAGTTCTTCAAAGTTTTCAGTGATCCAGATTAAATGATTTAATTAAGCAAGGTGTGAATGAAGACATCTCATAACAACGATAACTAAGATGTGATCGCTTGTGTGATGCCAAACTCTGGAAATGATGCCAAGGCGTATTCTATGCCACCATTTGGTGTATTCCAAAATAAAATGACATCGAATATGGCAGAGAGGACTTTTCAAATCTCTAGGTCAACATGAGTATTTGAAAGGATCATTCACCTTAGAATAAGAGAACGTGAGTTCCAGGTTTAGCTCTGCAACCTCTATGGAATCTTGGGTGAGGCAATGCAGGAACTAGCCCTGTCCCTCTCTGTAGCAAAGTCTTCTTATCTGTGTTGTGAGAGAGGGAGGGAATAATCTCTAAAGTTCTAACTCTAAAGTTCCTTGATTTGAAAACAAAAAGCTCGTCTATAGCCATATCACCCTGAACATGCCCAATCACGTCTGAAAACAAAAAGCTTGGAGCAATTAACACAAAGTTAGAAAACTCTGGGTCCCAACCAAATATTTTCATACATATTCATTCAAATATTGAATACACGGGCACAATGGTTTTCTAGGCCCAATACTGCAGCCATAAGGCACATGTGACTAGTTTTGAATACTTTAGATGTACTGCATCAAATACACATCAGATTGCAAAGACTTAGTATAAAAAATGCAAAATATCCGGAAAGCTGAGGTGGAAGGATCACCGGAGCCCAGCAGGTCAAGGCTGCAGTGGCTGGGAGCGGCCACAGCACTCCAGTCTGGGCGACAGAGTGAGACTCCAACTCAAAAATAAATAAATAAATAAATAAGTTTTAAAAAATGCAAAATATCTTAGTAATTTTATATTGATTATATGTGGTATTATTAGTTGGAATATATGGGATTAGACCAAATGTATTGTTAAAATTAATTTTCCATGTTCTTAATGTGGTTGTTTTTAATGTGGCTATCAGAAAACTTTAGGTTACATATGTAGTTTACTCTCTGCTGCTATTGGATGACCCTGATGTAGGCCCCCGTTGCTTAGCAGCAAATGAAACAGATAAGTCCTCTCTTAAGAGCTTGCACTCAAATGGAGGTGGGAAGCAATAAACAAGTCAGTAAATAATTAATCTCACATCGCAGTGCTATGAAGACAGCAAAATAGGAAATTGGGCCAGAATAGTTTTCTTTAGACAGGACAGTAACGAGAGATCTTTAACCAAGGTGACATTTTGGCAGAGATCTGAGTGATGAACCATAGCAACTCTACAGAGATCTAAGAGAAGAATGGCCCAGGAGAAGGGAAGAACAAGCTCAAAATCCCCAAGGTAGGAACAGACTTGAAATGTTTGTTTCTACTGGACATTGAAATAGCTATGTTTATAACAAAATCTTTACCAGAAGTGTTATTTAGAATCCATAAGGCATTTATGGGAGCACTAAGAATTGCTTTAGAAACTATCATATACATTTTGTCATTTAATATTTACAATGACTCTCTCTATAAAATTGTGGCATGGTGACCATTATACAGATGAAGAAACTAAAGCTCAGAGCATTTGAGGGACTTGCCCAAGGACGTAAGTAAAAAACTTACTAGATGTACTCTAAGATTCTTCTAGTTCTAAATTCCGTCCTATCTCCTCTTCACTGCCCCTGTGACTAGTTCATCTAATCATTCACTTCCCAGCAAATAGGTGATGTTTTTGCTACTCTTTTCCTAGGCTGCTCTTTACTGCTCAGTGGCCCACAGAAGGAGGAGTGGGTTTGGAAAAATGCCATCACCATCAAATATTTGAAAAATCGGGACACACATTTTCCCTCAGGTAGCACAGTTACTAGAACACTGTTCATTTTTAGAAAGAAAGGAAGAATCTCTTAGTCCCCTATCCCCTTCCTCTTTTTCTCTTAATTATTGGACATTAATCTTATTCATTGCTAGATGTCTTAGCAAGCTCTTTTGTTTGTGGTTCAATATGACCTTAGAGAGACGTGTGAACGGTGCAGATCTGGAAAGCAAAGGGACCTGGGTTTGAGTCATCTCAGCTCCACCACTTATAGCAGAATGAATGGTCTCAAGTTACATAACCTTGATACTCTAAGTCTCCGTTTTTTCATATGTAAAAATGGCATGAATGCATCTGCCCTTAAGGTTGTTGTGAGAGCTAAATTATCGGATCTGAAGAAAGTACCCAGCCCAGAAGCACATGGCAGCCCCTTGGTCAATAGAACGCGCAATTGTAGGTCTGAGCACACTTCAAAGGCTAAAAAGTCGTTGCGATTTGAAGCAGAGAGATTGTTTATAAGCTTCAAGGGAGTCTTAGTATCTATTTCCTTCTCTTAGTTACTTCCCTGCCTTCTTTTACTGAATCCCCAGAATGACTGTGAGAGGGAGAGTGTCCTAATTTTTCTTTCTGGAGTTCTGCAAACTCTCCTTTGGAACACTCTCAAATATTATCTTAGCTCTTGTGCACAGATCTAGAACCCCATACTTACGAAGTACATCGAATATCTAGCACTGCATTCTGTTATGAACAAATATGTCCTTAAACATTTTCTCACAGAGTGACAGATTGCAGAGAGTTTGTTGGAAGACCCATTTGCTTCTCAGTAGAGATCAGTTTAGCGTTGAGGAGTATTCATGAACACCAGTTCACTTAGAATTTAGATCTTATGTTCTAGTCTGAATTTGCACTTTGCAACTTTTGATATCAAAGAATGTGGACTTTTCATTTCTTCTGAAGGCAGTCGCTCTTCAGGTTTTTGTGTCTACCTTTTTTATTTCTCTTTCCTTCTAATATCGCAATACAATTGGCCCTGGCTGAGTGATATCACTGAGAGAAGACTTAGTTAAAACCTCCTATCAGAGTTATCCTTTAATGGTGGAGATCTGGGATACTCAAGCGGTGCTCAATAGGCCTGGCTTAGACCATTAACCCTGCCAGTCTGGCTGCAAGCCAGTTTCGGGTTTCCCATCATCGTCCATCTTTACATACAGGTAAAATGCCTTAAAATGAGTTCAAGGAGATCCAAAATGGGGCAGAGGGCAGTGAAAAGGAGATAGGACAGAATTACAACTAGAAAGAATCTCTCCAACCTCAGCATTTTTCTGTGAAGTAAATGAGACCAAGACAGGTGATGACTTGTCCAATAACACTACACTTATGAGGCCTGAGCTTAGGAACATACCCCAGATCTCATGACTCCCAAGCTAATGTTCTTTTCCACTATCCTATTTACCAACCCCAGGAATAGCTGACTCTTATCCTAAGACTATTCCCCAGCTGTCCATGTCACAAAAATTTGGAAGTCTCAGCATTGTGAACTGAAAAAGCCACCACCCTTAGTGTGAGGAGGTCTAGGGCCAAGTCATGCTGTGTCACCCCAGGAAGTGACCAGCAACCTCTCTGAGTTCTGATTTTCCTGTTATTCAAGTGGGGCTTATACTTGCCTTTGCTGCCTCCTTGAATTGTTATGGAAATCAAAGGCTATAAGGAATGTGAAATTGCTGTGAGAAGTGTTAAGTGTACTGGTTCTCAAATTCCACTGACCTCAAAGGCAGAGAGCTCTGGGCATCTGAGGGGAAGAGATACAGCATCTGCCAAGAATTCTTCCATCTTAACAGATATGATACTAAGGCTAACAGCAGTTTTGGGGGAAAAGATCAGGAGGGGAGAGGAAAAGAAAACAGTCCTGTGAGATCGTTGTGCTACTAGGGTGACCAACTCTCTCAAGTATCCTGGTTTTAGCACTGTAAATCCTATGTCCCAAGAAACTCCTCAGCCCCAAGTAAATCAAGATGGTGGGTCACCCTAAAATACAATTCTCTTTAAAAACATACAGTTTGGCTCACTTGGTCATTAAATTCACTTACAGAAAATTAGTAATGTTTAAGTATTCAATAACAATCTGTGAGCTTTATATTACCCCTCTTCACTGAGTTCAGGAATATGAGGTAAACCTATGTCAAGGTCTTAAAATACATTTTTCTGTCTTTGATGGTCATTGGTTTATTTCCTACCTCACAAACCACAGAAACACGGCAGCAAGGTAGAATAGGTGACTAAAGAGGCAGGGTAAGATTAGAAAACATCAAAGAATACTATTTACAACCATTCTTTTCTACTCAACCAACTTGTGCCTTGCATCATGGCTATCTATGTAAAAAGGTTAAGAAACTTGTCAAAGCTCAGTATCCAACATGATATCAAAACTTATTTTCCCCCTCACACACATACTCTTCTAAAACCTATTGAGAAATACAATCACTGATTTCTGACAACATAGAATATTTCTAACGTCTATTGTTGTGTGCACTTTCAAAATGCAAGACAGTAAAAAGCATTGTTTCAACTCTATTTATTTCAATTGACTTTTCTGGTCAAGGCCCTTAGAGTATGATCTCTCTTGGCCAAGACTGGAAAGAGTGTCATAGCCAATATTCTAAACTATTCATCCCAAGTTCTGAATTAGGAATGGGCAGTCTACCTGACTATACACCAGTTCTAAAATCTATTCCAAAGAGGTAATTTTACAGTGGGAAGAATAACTATTTTAGAACTGTGTGCAGAAAGCATACCAAGAAAAATGAAAGGCTTTGGAAAACTTCTGGTGTGCAACCACATTTCTAATTTTCACCAAAATATTTATTCTGGTTCCTCATCTTTCGAGAGCAGATTTTTAAACATATGGCTTGAGGACATTTTCCCTATCTTTCTGTCTCCCTCACCATCTTGTACTCCAGTTTTGTAAGTTGAGACATATATGAAAATGATGTGTGGGTTTTTTTTCCTTTAAAATATGGGGAAAATTAGAAAATAAAATACACGCGCAAGTGGCACTCCTAAAGAACCTACATAAAAAGCTTGCAATGAATTCTATTCTTTTGGTATACCAGCTAGAAGGAGTGTCTGCGATTTTGTCCATGTCATCCTTTTCACCACCCTTTGAGATCACATAAAATTATGCCCACATTTAAAAATAGTTTTAAATTCTGATGAAGTATGAAAGCAAGATAAAATGACAGGCGTGGTACACTTACTGAAATAATCAATAGTACCCACACTTCTGTACTTTCAAATGTCCTTGAGAAAAAATGATCTATACATATCAGAGTGGATTATGGGGTGGGGTGGGTGGCAGCATCAAGAGAGCCCTGTTTGCCCATGTTCGCATCTGATGACTTCAAGAGACCATAAGAAAGACGTCATTTGTCTTTAAAAATATATCCAGTAACTTATGCACTACACATCTCATCATCAAGCATAAGATTGTGGTGTGCCTTTAAAAAGATTCTCTGCCACATTTCATTTTTTTAAAATATCTTAACTGTAATTTTTTTTCATATGATTCCTATACACTGTCTGGGCTTGTGTGTCTTCCTCTCTATATGCAGCCTCATATTAACAGCACTGCCTACCTAATGAGAATACTTACAGTGTATAAAGTCCTAAGGCCCTTACAAATATTAGCTTAATAAACATAATTGATATTAAGAATAGTAGATGCTATTCTATCCCCATTATACAAATGAGGGAACTGAGCACAGAGAGGTTAAAGGACTTAACCAAGATCACAGAGTTGGTAAATGTCAGAACCATGATTCAAACTCAGACAGTTCAGTCATAGTTCACACTGCCTCTCCAGTCCTTGCCACTTGCATCATAATTTACAATTATTTTATAAGATATAAGTGTAAATGCATCATAATTTGCATTTTATAAAATGTAAATACAAATATAAAATGCATTATAATTTGTAATTATTTTATGATATAAATATAAAGTGCACCACTTGTAATTATTTTATGAAATATAAATATAAAATGCATCATAATTTGTATTTCATAAAATGCAAATATAAGTTGTATCATAATTTTTTTTATTTTACAAAATAGAAATGTAAAATACATCATAATCTGTCACTTAAAATACTTTCCCTCAGAAACTCTGCATTAGAATATTCTTTCCACAAGTGCATTGCTTGTCTTGCTCACTGAAGTATCCCCAGCACTAAGCACAGTATCTGGCTCTTAATAGGAGTCAATTTATATTGAATGAATGAATATTAAAGAATTCTGTACATGGTCTGGACAGTTCACCTACTGGGGCTAAACTTTCAGGTTAAACTATAGTTATGTCTGGGTTTAGGTCCAAAAAATGAGGTCCTGGATCAGAGGTATTTAGAAAACATGCCTCTAGCATATCTCATGAATCTAGGTCCCATCTAAGACCTTTTAGACCTCCATCTTGCTGCAAATGGTAATAGTCATGTTACAGCACTGGGCATCAACTGACAAATCCTGCCTGGACACCACCAAGCAACTGGTCAAACCTAGAAGTAAGAAGTCTGGGCTGGAGGGGAGTCAATTTGGCAGCCCCTGTCCTCTTATGCTGCCTGTGAGTGTATCTTGCAGCGTCAGATTCTAACTTTTATATAAAGTCTGTCTAAAAGTTTGATACTGTATAGGCAGTTAAGTCTTCATCTTTTTCTGTCAACATCAGAATGATGATAAGACTAAAAATCTTACTTTTCAATGCATTATCACATAATTATTTTATCTGGGCTCCCAAACTAAATAGCCAGTAGTTCAAAGAGTAACGTTGGGCAGAAATTACTACTCCCAATTACAGACATTGTAGGCCTTGCCTAGCATCAGAGGTTACTTTACCTGCCTTCCTGTCTAGCACTCTGAAGAGAGAGTTTCCTGAAGTGAAGAATCTGTTTGTTCTCCCAACATCGCTTTGCCTGGCCAAAAGCCAGCTTAACCCCAAAGCAATATTTCTCAACCAGTGAGTCTGTCACTCAAGATCCTGACAGGAACCAGATAGCACAGTCAAACTGAGTAGTTTGAAGAGATTTTTTTTTTTTAATTTTAGGTTCAGGGGGTACATGTTCATGTTTGTTACATAGGTATCCTGGTGAGGACTGGGTTTATACTTATCACATAAACAGTCAACACTGTACCTGATAGGTAATTTTTCAACACTCACTCCCTTGCCAACATCCCCCCTTTTGGAGTCTTCAGTGTCTATTATTTCCATCTTAATGTCTATGTTCCACAAAGTACCATGAAGGAATTGTTTATAAAATTATGGACAGAATCTAAAACAAACAAACAAAAACAAAAAGGGATAATGCAGTATTCCTGACTAGCAATAGTGAGTAGGGAGCTGTTACCACCCCTAGACACAAAAGGTCAAGAGGAACCAGTGGTTACCAGAACCAGAATCCAGAGCAATTAGCTGTGAGGAGTGGTTGCATAGAGACGGTCATCTGACAAAAAGTTGTGGCCTTCAGAAGAGGGATACAGATGACCTATAGCAGCCATGGCAAGGAGGAAGCAAGAGAACAACTATCCTGGCCTCTTTCTAATAATACCACCCATTGATCCAACTCATCTGGAATCCAAAGGGTAAGGGACCATTTGGGGGGAGACAGAATAAGATAGAGTAAAGTGAAAAAAGGAACTGAGCACAGAAACAAAAACTGAATACTGCATGTTTCACTCATAAACGAGAGACATTAGGCATTGGGCATGCAAGCACAAGAGTGGGAACAACAAGTTCTGGGAACGGCTAAAAAAAAGGGAAGGAGGGAGGTGGGACAAGAGGACCAATAACCACACATTAGGAACCATGTCTACTACGGGGGTGGGGAGAGAGGGTTGGCTTGAAGCCCAAACCTCACCAGCACACAATTTACTTACATAGCAAATCCTCACATGTACTTCAGAACTCTAAAATAAATTTTTAAAAAATAGAGGATCTGGGGAGTGAGGGAATTAAAAGAGCTTATCCAGAATAGTGAGTCCTTCAAGTTACTGGAAGAAGAAGACTTTACCAGTTTAGTACTTAAAGTCCTGCACAACAGGATCCCACCAGTTGTGGACAGAATGAGATGATTCCTCATCCAAGGAATAGCTCAGATTTTTCCTCCAAAGTGAACTGGGAATGCTAGTGTCAGCCCTTGGTGGTTCCTCCCACTGGACCTGGAAGAAGACATGCTATAGGAGGAGGATGCATTATTAGAGTCTGTGACCTGGGACACCTCACTTTTTTGAGAGGGCTCTGGTAGACCCACTCTGCTTGCACAGAGGAAAGCAGGCAGAACCATGGTCCAGGTTCAGGGGACAAGACTCCTGGAACTGCCTCTGCCATGTATGGTTGAGTTAACTTGAGCCTCAACTCCTCTCATTCTGAGTCTTTGTCTGCAAAATGGGAGAATGCAACTGGATCAGAATTTACTGAAATACCTACTACAGAACACATAAAATGAAAGGAGAATTTCACGCATACGTACATATTTGAAAGTCTGCATACCTTCTCCCTTTCCTGGGAGACTCTCAGAGCACATTGATATCCTACAGTTTCTGAAAAGTCATACAGTCAAGAAAAGTCATGTGGCTTAAATTATTCGAACTCTATGATGTGACCACAAATCTTTGCCACCCAAGTCATACCTTATAGCATTACATAGAAGTGGTGTTCCACAGAATGAACTTTGGAAAATGCCAGAGAAAGTGACCTCTGTTGTCCCTTCCAGCTCTGGCATTTTGTGACCCCGTGACCAGTAATGAGTGAGAAAGCATAGGATATATGTGACTAAAAGTCAATAATGGGCATTGTCATCTTGTGTTAGCAGACATTACTTACACAATTACAGCAAGACTCACGATTCATGATGGAGTTCTTGGCCACTGGATTAACAACTGTGGAGAGGGGGAATAAAAAATTCTTTTTGGATAAAATAGCTGAAACTCATCCAATTTCTTTTTTAAATGAGAGTGGAGGTTACTGAGAATTCACAAGAACCTATTAATTGCCTTCCTAGACTCATGATTGTGACAAGGGGTTCATACCAGATGCTCCTAAATATAATGAGACTAATTTGTAAATGTTCCCATAATGCACTAATTCTGAAGGAGCTCGCTGTCAGGGAAAAGTTTCTCCTGACCTCAGTTAATGACCTCCTTACATCATGAAGCATAAAGATGGATAGATCTTGTAATTTTATCCCTGTTAATTTAACTGCAGATGCTATTCTTGGGCAACTTGGTGATCACAAGATTTGAAATATTGATAAGAGTCTATAGGACAGCAGTAAAGAAATAGCGGGTTTTAACAGACTGTGAAAGAACGTACAGCTTGTTAAAGAAAACTGGCAGTAGCTCAAAAATGCATGGGAAACTGACAGAGTGGGAAGCATTTAAGATAAAGTCAAGGAAGTAAACCATAAAATTTATATTTATGAAGCCAGCAATGCCAAATGAGCAACAGGAACCAGTGTGACTGAGTGTGGAAGGGAAGACACAGACAGCAGCAGGGAAGCAAGAAATATTAGAAAAATAAAAATCACATGTTTACTGTAATATTTCATCACCTCAAACGTGCGGTTTACAACTGTTGACAATATTCCCAACTTGGAGGCAGCTCTGCCTGGGAAGGTGATAGACTATGCGGCATTCAAGCCACCCAGCACCTGGAAAGGGTATTTATTGTTGTGGATCCCTACCATCCCTCGGACCCAGCTTCCCTCATTCTGCCACCACACTGGCCCCTGGGACATCTGTATATTGGAATACCCAGTTGTGACATTAGGAAATTTCTGCAGCACAATCCTCTGGGCTGTGAAAGATAAACAGCCTTTGTGAGAAGAAAGCCTCAGAGTGTAAAGAAATGCATTTTGTACAGAATACATTTATTTTAGGTTTTGTCAGGTGATGTTGCTGTTTTCTTTAAGCTGTAACTCACCTTTGAAGTACAGAGGAAGCCAGGCTCGGTGGCTCAGCCTGTAATCCAGTGCTTTGGGAGGCTGAGGTGAGTGGATTGCCTGAGCCCACGGGTTCGAGACCCATCTGGGCAACTTGGCAAGACCTCATCTCTACAATAAATCAAAATGAGCCGGGCGTGGTAGCATGCGCCTGTAGTTCCAGCTACTTGGAAGGCTGAGGCGGAAGGATCGCCGGAGCCCAGCAGGTCGAGGCTGCAGTAGCGAGGAGCAGCCACTGCACTCCAGTCTGGGTGACAGAGTGAGACTCAAACTCCAAAAAAAAAGAGAAAAAGAAAAAAAAGAAATGCAGAGGAATGATGATACCCAGCCAAGAAAGAAAGTGGTTGACAATCATCAGTTAAATTTTCTGCCTCTCTGCTGAGAGGTACAGTACTAGCCTCAACTCAGAGAGGAAGAAACCAAACAGACAGGCAAAGCATTAGGACCAGCCACCTGAGCTATGGGGTGTCATCACTGTAGCCAGGAGGGAGAAAACCTGTAAGTTTGCATCCTCTAAAATCTGTATCCCTAGAACATGAGAGAGAAAACAAAGGAATTAAAAATGATATGATGAGCTTTTCTTCCATTTTACTTTACTCTTTTCTATTGACTAGCCTGGGAAGAAAATATGACAAAAGAAAAGTGGAGGAGGAGTCATAGAATAAATATGCAGGAGAAGAGAAAGAGACAGTTGGCATGAAAATCCAATGATCGAACTGGTGGTCACAGAACTCCAGCTCTACTGTGGAAATCCCCATGGTTGGAGCACTGTGGGAAGAGTCAAGAAACTCTGAAGTGATATAGATCCACCCAGAAGTGAAGAAATAAGTAAGATCTCCTAAAATTAGGTACCATAACACAAAGCAGCGAAAATATTGGGCCGAAAATCCAGCAGGCTTGGATTCTAATCCCAGTCCTGCTCCTTTTAAAAGTCTGTGTTACCAGGAGGAAATCGCTGAATTGCCATCTGCCTCTGAGGTTGTTTGCCAAGGAATGGACGTTCCCTCTCTCTTCTGCCTCTGTCTTCAACCTCTGTTCACAGCCGAAATATATGTAAACCAAATGGCCAAGCAGAATTGAACTTTTAGAAAGTCTCCCTTCAGAGAGTTAACAAATTGGCTTCCTGTGGTCTCGTTAGCCAACAGATCTACTCAGCAGTATGATAAGCCCTGGCTCCCATGCCTTTGGAGGCACAAGATGCCTGAGAATGGCCCAGAGTGAGAGTGCTTACACAGTTCGAAAATCAAGACCAAGGTCTTGATGGAAGAGATCACTGAAATCCAAAACCCCACCATTCCTATAATGGAGTCCAAACATCCACTCTATGTACTAGAACTCACAATAAATAAAGTTGGCAGACTATTTTTGTCAATCCGCTTTCTTTGAGTTCTAAATGTCTTGGATTCAATATTAGAAGTTTCCTTTGTTCCTTTGTAAAAGACATTGCCTGACAAGCACAGAGAAAAGTATAGTGATATGTTTTTATAGAACATATCACTAAAGCCCTATTATGAAGCTTGAAGCATTAGGTTTTTGAATGTATATTTTAAATAAATAGAAAAGTAATGATGGGCTCCCAACAATTGTAAAATTAGAGGTTCCAGCATTATTCTAACAGATGGCATCCTGCTTTGTGCTATCGTGTTTGAGTTAGCAACAATCTTCATTATACAGAGATATTCTTCATTGTGTGATCTTCATAATAGGGATTAAGAAAAGGATATAAATGCAGTAATTTTGCAGATCTTATTGTTGGAAAGTGCTCATTTACTTTTAACTTGCAGCATGACTCTATTGCTTAAAAAATGTTTTCCTGCTGTTTTTTTGCAGCGGGGAGAATACAACACATTGTTGTTAAAGTTGTTGATTCTAACCAGCTTTAATTGGGTATAAAAACCCATAAAGAATCAATAAATACTTTGTGTTTTTCTAAAGAGCATTCGAGGGTGGATGCTGTTAATGTGTTCATTGTATCCAAACAGTATTAGCCCAAGAGAAATAATGAGGAAAAACATGAATAGCAAATGGAAAATACTCACTCTATGTTAGTAATGCTTTCCATGCAATAAAGCATTTCAAGTCAACAACTTGCTTACTACTTACAGGCTGGCACAGTATTCAGAAAATTCCCTGACATAACTGGCCATCTATGTTTAATGAGATTTTTTTGCACAACTATTACTTAGTTCTTATTAGAGCTATTAGCTGTTCATGGCAATTGTCCATCCTGATCCTGCTCCCCTCAGCTAACCTTACCTGTCTCCACACCACAAGGCTGGTAGTTATTTTTTTTAATGCTATTGGTTTCTTTAGCTCTATCACAGTATTGCCTGTTGAGTCCACAGGTCTAGTACAATGCAATGAACGTGTTAGGTGATCAATAAATGCTTCTAGTATAGAATTAAGTTATCTCAAATAACTGTAGCTCATTTTCTTAAAAGTATTTGTAAAAGCTGGATTCATAGAAATACTACTTCCTGTACAGTGACCACTTGTAAACCTAACCCTGAATTGTAGTTCACATCTTTAAAATAAAAAGAATAAAGAAATAAAAATACTATTTGTAAAAACTATTGTGAGATAATAAATATTTTTTAAAATCATTTTTAGTGTCACAGATATTTTTGCAAAATTGATAAAAGTAATGAGCTCTCTTCCCAGAAAAATTTACAGTACACATACACATTTAATATTACATCAATTTTAGGTTGTAATCCTTTTAAAGTTTTTAATTCCAGGTTAAGAATTCCTGCTTTTCCAAAGAAATAGAACAATCAGATAAATGCTGGTGACACACATGACACCAATTTTAGTGATATATACTAGACAAGATCTGAGCAACAATGACAAAATTCTTTATTGTGTTTGACAAAGATTATCTCCTTGATCAGGCTTCTCTGAGTCCTCTTCTGGACTAGGCCACAACTTTAGCTAATAAAGACTTGAACAAACACTAGCATGGTTTCTAACAGCTCAAAGACATATCTCTAGGATGACCATAACCTCTCTTAAAGTGCTTGCCTGAGAAAACTCAAGGCCACCAAAAGAATTTAGTTTGTTCCAGCCAATGTGTAAAGATAGGGTCCCTGTCCCCCAGTTTCTGGGAAGGAGGGGTGGGACAGGAATCTAACTTGGATAAGCTGCAGTTAGCTAGCCCAGATGGGATACACATGGACCAATCCTCCTTCTCACTGTTTGTTATTTTTCACTTCCCTGAATCAGAGTCTTCTCCCACTTCCTACCCCCCAACTTCCTTCCTTCTCCCTTTAAAATGCCCAGTGACCCCTGTACAAATTGAAGTTCATTTCCATTCAGGCTGGGTACTTTTCCCTAACACAATAGTTATTGCTGATAACAATTTGTACACACTACTTAGATAGTGTCCAGCCTTATTTATTTTTATAATTCAGTTTTTTAAAACATGCAATATATGTATATTACAGAGCATTTGCATGTAAGGGGCTGATTATTTGTTTTTCAAAAGAATTGTTCAACCTACCAAAGAAGGCAAGCATCTTGAAGTCAGGGGGTCCATATCTTTGTATCCATAGTCCCTGCTAGGTAGATGGCATTCAGAATTTGTTGTGTTTGTTGGATGAATGCATAGTTCTCTTGCAGTTTCTGTAAATAGCTATGCTTCATTTAAGAGTTTGCATTTAGGTCATTAAATGCTTGCACAGAAGTGCAAAAAGCCTCTGTCAATAGACGATTACTCGGAAAAGAAGATAAAGAGTATCTCAAATTATAATGTGAGTCAATGGGAAAAGTGATTTACTTTACGAAAATGAAATTTACACAAAACTAGAGCATAAATCAAGATCTCCTCTCCTTCATGAATAATTTGAATCACCTAGTATAATTTATAGCCTTTGTCATGAAACCAATTTAAAGCCCTATTCCAATTTAGTATATCTTCTGTTAAAGCTAGCACAAATCCTGATGCAGGAAACTTGTTTGAATTGCAGAAATTTCTTTCTGGAGTAAGGGACACAAGCTCTTCAAAAATCAAGGATTTTAGTTGTTTTGTTTTGCTGTTTAACACTCCGCTGAGACAAATTTTGATGTTTGCTAGATCCCTGTCACAAACAATTCTCTTTATGTGAAGGTCACACATAGCTAGTGTCACTCCAGCTAAAATAGCATATTGAAGGTGTTACTTCACTTTTCTAGAAACGGTAGAATATTTCAGCCTCCTGAATAGGGGAAATATTCATGAAGAAGAATTTTACTTACTCCAAGCAGGAACATCTTGTCAGGGTACAATCCTTTTACCAATGAACCCCTCAGCTTTGCGGTACCAAACTGATTACCCAGGAATTCAGTGAATTCATTTGTTAGGACTACTCTGACAAAATAGAGTGGGTGGCTTAAACAAGACAAATTTATTTTCTCACATTCCTGGAATTTGGACGTCCAAGATCAAGGTGTTAGCGGGTTTGGTTTCTCTTGGGGACTCTCTCCTTGGCTTGTGATGGTTTCCCTCTTGTAGCCTCTTCACAAGGTTGTTCTTTTGTGCACACCCCTGGAATCTGTCTGTGTGTCCTAATCCTCTCTTCTTAAAAGGATACCAGTCAGCAGCAGACAGCAGACCCTCTCGCTGTTGTCCTGTCCATTGTGCCCTTCACAATGTATCTTCCCTTTAATAAATCTTTCTCAATTCCAAAAAAAAAGGACCCCAGTCAGATTGTATTAGGTCCCCCATCATACTGTTTCATTTTAACTCTATCGGCTCTTTAAAGACCTTATCTCCAAAATATGGTTATATTCTGAGTTATTGGGAGTTGGGACTTCTGAGTTATTGGGGTTTGGGACGTTGGGACTTCAACATTATAAATTGGATGAGGGATACAATTCATCCTACTTAGAAAACACTTAGAAATCCAGGGATTTGACAGTTTTGGTCTTTGGCTAAACCTGTTCTATTGGGATCAAGCTTAGAATCCCATGACTTCCTGTGGCTTCTCTAATCCTGTGGTCCATGGTGTCTCTGATGCCATTAGCTATTTCTGTTTACATTTCTACTGCTGAAAAAGTAACCAGAAACCAAGGAATAATATTCTATATAACATTCTGAGTAGCTTGCTTGTTGCTTGTACATGTGTGACGCTTCTTGATAAGGAAACAAATCTCCAGTCCCTTATTTGAATTTAAGCATCAATAAGTTAATAACAATAATTCCACTAACATTTGTGTAGAGCTTTACAGATCTTTAAAGAAAACTGTGGAAGAAAGCCCAATAAAAAATACTGAAAAGGAACAGTCTGGCAGAAAGTAAGAGGACTCTAAGAGAATGATGTCAAAAGAAGAAAGAAAAGAGAGATTCAAATGCTGCATAGAGGCCTTTAGAAATATGGACCAATCAAAAGTCACAGAGTTGGGAAATTAAGAAGTCATTGACAATCTTAAGAACAGTTTCAGTGGAATGGAGTGGAATTTTGGAAAGCAAATGCAGTTGTTGAGATTTAACAAGTAGTTAATCAGAATAGTGAGTATAGACAATATTTTCAAAATATAGAAAGAAACAGACAAAAATAAACTAGTAAATAGCTTGAAGAGCAGTCAGTGGAGCATGAAGTGGGATGAAATTACTTGTAAAGATGGATGAAAATTAAATGAGGTCATAGGCCTAGAATGGGGAAGAAATATAAAGAAAATTCATTGAGAGTTAGATAAGAAAGAATGTTAGCAAATGAAGTCAAGTTTGAGGAGAAGAAAGAGCGTCCAAGGGATAAAACACATAGAAGAAAATCCTGGACTGTCACATGAAAACTTAATAAAGAAGAAAGCCCACAACCTACCTTAATAGCACTTATTAGGAAAGCATGATTGTCACTGTAGCTAAAAGGATAGACATCTAAGCCTCTCCTGGGGTTGGTAACACCAGACCATTTTAGCAGTTCCCATTCAATGCCCATTTGAGATGATACATGACATGTTTCAGATGGCAGCCAGGAAAAATTTGCCTTTTGGGAACTGAGCTAGTTTCTAAAAATCCTTTTGCCGAAAAATCAATTAAGTAAAGATACACAAATGTATCAATTTATTTAAAATTGACTATCAATTAAGCAATTAATGCACAAATCTATCAATTCAGTTAAAATATTGTTTCTCTTAATTATTTGCAAGTTTGCAGCACTTAGTACTGAATGAGATTCAATAGATTATTGATGCTTTGGGAGTTTTGGTTGACTGATTTTTGTTTTGTTCTTTATACTGCCATTTTAAATATGCTTAATCTGTCAAAAACTAAGTATATTATGTGGTGATTTGACATAATTATGAATATATATATATATAATGCTTAGAAAAGCACACCTAAATTTCAGTGCTTCCTACAGAGTTTCAGATTATACTGATTCAAATACATTTACTCATTTTTTTGCCTTGTCCACTCTTTGCTGTTTTAAGACCCTTTTGCCAATCTATCAAGTGGAATAACTCACTGATGTTGTTATTATAGCAATTGGCAAGAAAATTTAATATGTGGAATTTTTAAATGCCTATACATCACTTAGTGCATAGCTGTGTTGCTTGGGTTCTTTCTTTTTTATTTTTTTGTAATTTATTTTAAAGATGTGGGGTACAATTCAGGGTTAGGTATACAAATATTCATTTTGCAAGTTTCTCACTACTTCCAACCCCACCCCCCACTCCCTTGGCAGTTTCCACTACTGCCAATCTCTTTCTTATGTTATTACAATAATTGTTCAAGGTTTGCTTTTGACTGAAGACATAGAGAACTCAGTTTTTTGTTTCTGTGATAGATCACTCAGTATTATAGACTGTAAGTCCATTTAAATTGCTGCAGACTTCATAATTTTGTCCTTCTTGATGGCTGCATAATATTCCATTGTGTATATATACCACTTATTTTTATCCAGTCTTTTTTCAATGGGCAGCACAGTTGGTTCCATGTTTTTGCTATTGTGAATAATGCTGCAAAAAACATTCATGTGCAGATATCTTTTTCATAGAGTGATTTGAGTTTCTCTGGGTATATTCTCAGAAGGGGTCATATGGAAGGTCGATTTTTAGATCTTTTAGGAATCATCAAATTGTTTTTCACTGAGGTTATACTAGTTTACACTCCCACTAATGGTGTAGAAGTATTCCCTTTTCCCTGCATCCTCTTCAACATCTGTTGTTTTTTGAGTTATTGGTAATGGCCATTCTGACTGGAGTTAGGTGGTATCTCAGTGTGGTTTTGATTTGCATTTCTTTGATGACTAGTGAAGCTGAGCTGTTTTCATGTATCTGTCTGCTGCTCGTATGTCTTCCTTTTGAGAAGTGTCTCTTCATATCTTTTGCAATCACTTTGTAATGGGCCAGTTAGTTTTTTGCTTTTGGGGTTTTTTTTTTTAGTTGGGGTCTCACTCTGTCACCCAGACTGGAGTGCAGTGGCCGCTCCCGGCCACCACAGCCTCGACCTGCTGGGCTCCAGCGATCCTTCCAACTCAGCCTTCCAAGTAGCCGGAATTACAGGCATGCGCTACCATGCCCGGCTGATTTTTTGATTTATTGTAGAGATGAGGTCTCGCTGCCCAGGTGGGTCTCGAACCCACAGGCTCAGGCAATCCATTCACCTCAGCCTCCCAAAGGCGCGGGATTACAGGCTGAGTCACTGAGCCCGGTTTAGTTTTTTTTCTTATTGGTATGTGTGAGTTCCTTGTAGGTCCTAGATGTTAGGCCTTTGTCAGATATACAGTTGGCAAATACTTTTTCTCTGTCTGTGTGCTGTCTCCCCACTCTCTTGATGGTTTCTTTGACTTTGCAGAAGCTTTTCAGCTTGATGAGGTCCCACTTGTTTATCTTATCTCTTATGGAATGGGCACTTGAGGTTTTGATCAGGAATTGGTTGCCAGTTCCAGTTTCCATAAGGATTTTCTTCTGCATTTAATTTGAGGTTTAAATTTAGGGTTTTGATCCATTTAGAGTTGATTTTTGTTTATGGTGATAGGTAGAGGTCTTATTTCAATCTTCTTGGGCTCTTTCTAACTGTGAAAAAGGCAAATCTGAGATTTGCTACAAGAGCATCTGGGCAGCATAAACCAGATGGTCACTGGGGGACCTGCAATTTCAAGGTCAGGATGTGTAATCAGCTCCATAGGAAACCAGAGCACTAGCTTACTGGAGCCCAGAAAAGACCTGAGCCTGAATGACCCCTGGGAGCACTTTAAGCTAATGTATTATTTGGTCCCTCCATCACAATTTTGTTTTTCAATATAATATAGTTCAAATTTGAAGTCCTAATCACATGGTCGATAATCCCATCTAAGCAGGCTCATTTTCCTTCTCTTTCTTTGAATGTCTCCAACCTTTCCTTCTTTTTCAACTGTCAACAAGTCTATGTCTTTGGACGTTTTATATATATGATAGCATAAGCATTCATTTCCTAAAAGACTGCTCTTTCAAGGGAGTAGGGAATAAACAAATGCCAACATCAATTTAATTGGGGCCAAAAATATACTTCTCATTAATGAGAGAATAACAGATTGGATTACAGAAGCATATATCCTTTGGGGATGGAAGAGGGTACCTTCTGGTCTGTCCATTTTGAGCACTGTCTTCATCAGGAAGCTAGTATATGGCCCCAAGTCAAATTTCTGGGTCACCCTTACAAAGTCAACCACAAAGTAGGTAGGTAGGGCAGCTCTTCACAGTGGTTAGAAAACTGGGGTTAGGTTTCCCGAGTCTAAATTCTGGTCAGTAACAAGTTCAGCTCTTATTAGTGCTTAATATTTAGCAAGCTATTTAATCTCTTTCTGCCTTTGTTTTTTCATTCATGAAGCAAAGTGGGAATCTGATGAATTTACATATATGTTGTGTTTGTGTATGTATATGTATTACGTGCTTATGTGTGTGACACATAATAAACACTGAATAAATGTTAGTTGCTTTGTACATACTGGGAAAATCTATAAATCCCATTTTAGGATTACACTTTACTTTGTAAGTTCTTCCCTTGTCACTTTGCACAAGGTAACTCTAAAAATTTAAATTGAAATTAAATGCTATTATTTTTCTGATATAGGATTTATTTACTTATTCAAGAAATAGTTGTTGGAGGCATACCATATGGCATGCTTTCTGCCATATGGGTACTAAAAAATAATGTAAAATAAAACTGTTATGCTCTTTACCCTTGAGGAGTTTACAGTCTAATAGGGAAGACCTCACACTATAAATAAAGAGTAATTAGAATGCATATGATGAATGATATGAAGGCAAAGAACATATGTAAAATTCAAAACTCCCATCAGTTTAAACCTGTGCTTATGATAGGTGGCAACTGGAATTGCTGCTGGCAAGGTATAGGTATTTTATTCTTGTCTTCACTAGAGAATATCTTAGTAGAAAATTAATCATGTCCAGAGTTAGCTGCTCTTAATACACTTGTATCTGCATATGATGAGGTCATTATAGTAGGATTCATCTATCACCAAAGATAATCAACTATTAAGCAATGAAATATTTCCTAAAAAAAAACTAGTAAAGTGAGTAATACATACATACATACATATATATATATATATATGTATGTATATAAGTAATATGAAAGAGGGAGAGAAGAAAATTAGGAGAAGTGGAAAATATTCCCTCACTCTCACTTCCATCCACACTCAATCTTCTCTGTCCTGGAGCGACATTTCTGTGCTATGCTTATGTCCTCATGTACACCTAGAAGGGTTGAAAAGCCAAAGGGACTTGGGGTTCTCCACACCACTGATCACTTACAGTGTTGGCTTCACAGAGTTCACATGTCAGGGGAGGCATCCAATCCCTTGGACACAGTTATGACAGACCTCTCCTGGCCCAAAGGAGACATGGATTTGCACTCGCAGTACTGGTGACCGATTGTTTAAGTTGGCTTGAGGGGTTTCCAAGGATGTGAGGTGAGACTTTCAGTGCTAAAACTGGGATGGTCCCCAGCTAACCAGAATAGTTGGCCACTCTAAAAGCAGAGAAATCTCATGAAGGCAGATTTCTTATCAGGAGCATCTCTATTTCAAGGTCTCTAGAAATAAAGTATGCTGGTTAAATGTGGGAGGTTTGGAGATCAGCTAATGTAGATTCAAATCTGTCTTCCACTTACAAGCTGTGTAACCTTAGGCATTTTACTCTACTTTTCTGAGTCTCTGTTACCTTACCTGCAAAATAATGATATATTTCATAGTTTGTTGTAAGGATAAAATAAAATAATGGATAATAGATGCAAAGCTTTCCACATACAACTTGATACATTATCAGCACATTTCATGTGTTAGCCATTAATTTAACTACTTTGGCAAGCCTTCAATAAATATTTGTTGAATGAAAAAATGTCACATAACTTTTGGCAACTCTATCATGTTTCTGACCATTACAAATGGTTTTTTCTCTGGAAGTTGGGGGTTAGGGAGCAATAAATATGATACCCCGTGGTTCACTGCTATAGAATAAATGTTTGTACTCCCCCTCAAAAAATTCATAGGTTGAAATTCTAATCCCCAAAGTGATGGTATTGAGAGGAGAAGCCTTTGGTAGGTGACTAAGTCTTGAGCTGGGCCTTCAAGAATGAGATTAGAGTTCTTATGAAAGAAACCCCAGATACCTTCCTCACTCCTTCTGCCATGTGACAATTCCACAAGACAACAGCTATCTATAAACTAGGAAACAAGCACTTACTAGACCCTGAATCTGCCTGTGCCTTGATCTTGGTCTTTTCATTTTCCAGAAATGTGAGGAATAAATTTCTGTTGCTTATAAGCCACCCAGTCTGTGGTGTTTTGTTATGGCAGCCCAAATGGACTAAGACATCCACTATCCTCATCCAGACTACCCACATCAGAGCTAAGCTCATGCCTTCCTACATTCTTATGGAATCCACTCATATCCCATTGGTGTCTCCATATGCCACCAAAAAGCTTCTTGAGCAGAAGGACACTTCATTGTTCCAACAATGGACAGAGTCACTTTCTCTCCACCCTTCCTTCCCCCTTGGCCCACCTCCTCAGGAAGACTGGGCTACCTCACAATCACGATTACTGTTAGCACAGGAAATATTCGACTGATTCAACCAGGATTCAAAGACTAAGCAGAAAGGAGACGAGTACACTGTGCTCTTTCAAGGGTGTAGGGAAATGTTATAACCAGAAGCCAGGTCATACTTAATCTGTCAGAAGAGAGTAGTTGGGTTTCATTGGGCAGCAGGTTGGCTTTGAACCAAACCAAGAATGATCAATATGGCAAAAGGTTGGCTGTATAAATGAAGCATCCAACATGTACTATATAAAAAGTACGTCCAACTTTGCTCACATGTTAGCTTCCAAAGTAAAAAGATTTCTGGACTCCCGGGGGAAGACTTAGGAGGTACAGAAGGAAAGATTGGGGAAAAGTACAGAAAATACATTAATACTACAATTATTTTAAAAGAGTAGAAAACCTCTTCTTAGAATTTTTTTTTAAGAAAGCAGGATTTATTGAGAGGACAGAAATGCTCCCACAGTGAGAGGGGACCTGAGGGAGTTGCCCTTCTTAGAACATTTTAAAACTACCCTCAGTAACCCTACCAAATTTCTGAGACACTGCTTTTGAAATATGACCCCCCCCAAGACACATAACGCATGTCTCCCATGAAAATAACTAAAATTGTGGCCTGTGATTACCCATGGGAGGGTGTCTCATCCATCGGGGGTAATACCGGTGGAAAAGCAATACTGAGAATCTATGGCAGGTGATTAGAGCACTGGGATAGAAGACCAGAGATCTTCATTTCAGCCCAATCTATTTGCAACACTGGCAAATCATCCACTTTGTTCTTCAGATGCTCTGGCTATAAAAGGATCACAGCCATTTCTGTTCATTTCTCCTACACAGGGTACTTGTAAAAGGAAGTAAGATCACATGCATGGAGGCACTCTTCAGAAGATGAGAATGTGTGCATACCTTATATTATAAATAATAAAAATTGGATTCAAAAATTCTGCCTAGATACTTTTGTCAAAAGGCCAGGAGTATATAATTCATCTGTAATGCTACCAATTCTTTGTACTACCTAGGCTTTTTGTGAAGGTACTTTTTTAAGCAACAGGAGATCATTATACTCATATAATCATTCGCTACTAAATATTTTTAAGAGCCTTGCTCAAGTTAGTTTTAACTTTTTTTAAAGAAACCAAGTTCATGTTTTAAAATAGATATTAATTAAACAAATAGATATTAATTAAATAAATTTCTTCCTATGGTACCTGTTATATAAGTTTATTCTTCCTTTATAAAACATTTAGTTTGTATTAAGAGAAACAAGTGGTTTCTGATTATAAGGCATATTGAAAAATATAACCACTATCAGATAATGTTTGTTGGATAAATAACACTTAATCATAGGAGGCAGCCAACTACTGTGGATACAAATATATTTTTGAGTCATTCTGGCTATTAATCAGTGGTAACACCAATGTGCAGAATAAAAAATTTTATCTTAATCTGACTATTGAAGTGTTGCTCATAATATTGCCCACTCATTTTCTTAGCATGATTAGTCACATTGCTAGTTTTGATAAAAGAGCTTGGTTTCTTATATCTTCTCTGATTTCTTGGGTGCTGAACAGGGTTCTTTAAAGGGATAAGAAAAGCATCTGATTTCAATTCCACTTGTCATTTGAAACTTGACTCACATCAAAGTCACACCTGGAATAGGTGGAGCCAAATGCTGAGTCTTTTTTAAGCCTATGGGTCCAGTTTGATCGAGTAAACACTGCCATCAGTAAAAAGTACACACTGCTTTCTGAATCACTGTGCCTGTGACATTCTGTCAGCAGCACAGGATCAATATATGACCTTACAGAGCAAGAGCCCAACTTATCACCTGATTGTGCTACTCAGACTTACTACCTATTCACGTCCAAGTTCCTAAATGGTTTCGTCTCCTGAGTGCTAAGACTATACAGAATCAACAATCAACTAATAATTATTGACAGAGTATCATACTCACAAGCTGAGTACTGACTTTATCCATGTGAATTTTGATTTGACTCCTCTCTGAGATACAGGATATCTTTCCTACTCACAAGAAGATTACAATCTAGTGGGGAAGTCAAAACATATACTTGGAAAGTTAACCAGGCAAAATGTAATCATGTAGCTGAAATACAAGAAATATCCAAAGGAAATAACAGATTAAATGTTAAATGAGCAGTATTGAGATCAGTGGTTTGCAAACTGTGCTCTGGGTAGCCTAGCCCCCAGTGTTGGAGTAGGGAGATGGTAACTCTCAAAGCTGCCACAGAAAGTAAGAGAAGTAACCAGTAAGTGACACTTCAGCCGAAGCCCACATGCTGACTTCCATCTCCACTACAGTGACTCTTGGGCTTTTTGTTTGTTTGATTTGGGGTTTTTTATTTGTTTGCTTTCCATAGTGGATCTTCACATACAATTCCATACCAAGAAAGGCCCTTGAATTTATTTTTTAAAACCACTGATATATTTTTAAATGCCATAAATTTCAAAATCACATAGTGTAATCACTATGACCAGTTGTGGTGTGAGATTTTTTTGAGGACGGAAAACTGAAGATTTGGCAAGTGTAGAAGATTTGCATAGTTAGAAAGTTTCCAACTTAATGGTTTCTATAAAAGCACTATGATGCCTCAGCAAGGAACATTATTCTGAAGTCAAATTAGGCAAAGGGTATAATGTCACTTGTCCAGAGGGTGCAATACAAGAAAGCAATACAAGAAAGTGAAAAAGGTGACTTAAGAGGCATCATCTTGAAGAAAAGACAAAACAAAATTAATACAGATGGTCATCGTTTTAAAGGAAGAATCCACATACAAGTCACACATCAGAAAACTCAGAGAAGAATAAGAGGTTTCCTAGTAAATGAGCAGAGACTTGACTGGCCCAATAAATAGTCTATCTGGGTGCCGTTCCTGACTCAGCTAAGGCAAACATAATAACTAGATCAGTTTCAGAAATGACAACCAGGAATCCTGGCTTACTAAAAAATACCAGAATGACAAAAATAGGGGGATTGGATCTTCTCTCAAAAACCCTTTACCCATGAATTGAGGAGGCACCCTCTATACAGAGAGGTAACCAGGGTTTTCTCTGGAAGATTCCCTGATGCCATTTCTCTCTTCAGCTGACCTCTGGACCAAGGAACCAGGGGACTATCAATTCTGCTGTCAATGCCTGAAGAGATTGAGTTGGAAGAAGTCAAATGCATGACTCTTAGCATTTGAAGTTAATAACAGTAGAATTGAAGTGCATTATCTGAGCACAGGTAATGTGTTGTTATAAATTATACAAATAGAGCAAAATAACATACAAACTTATTAGAGGTATTTGTTGCAAGCTGCATGCTTGTGTCTCCTTCAAAATTCTTATGTTGAATTCCTAATCCCCAGTGTGATGGTATTTGGAAATGTGGCCTTTAGAAGGTGGAACCCTAGGCCAGGCTCGGTGGCTCAGCCTGTAATCCCGTGCTTTGGGAGGCTGAGGCGAGTGCATTGCCTGAACCCGCAGGTTCGAGACCCTCCTAGGCAACTTGTCGAGACCTCATCTCTACAATAAATCAAAAAAAAATTAGCCGGGTGTGGTAGCGCCTGCCTGTAGTTCCAGCTACTCGGATGGCTGAGGTGGAAGGATCGCCGGAGCCCAGCAGATCGAGGGAGCGGCCACCGCACTCCAGTCTGGGTGACAGAGTGAGACCCCAACTCAAAAAAAAAAAGGTGCAACCCTCACGTTGAGATTAGTGCCCTCAGAAGAAAAGGGACAAGAGCAACCAGCAAACCAGACAGAGGATCCTCACCTGAACCCAGCCATTCTGGTCTTATCTATATCTCCAGCCTCCAGGCTGTAAGAATTAAATATTTGTTGTCTAAGCCAACAAGTCTATCATAATTTGTTATAGCAGCCCAAACTGACAAAGACAGCACGCATTCTTGGGCTGCAAGCACGCATACACACACACACAAATTGAATTTTAAAAATTTTTAGAAGTATAATTTAAGCAAAAGAGGAAAAAATGCAATAAGGTTTCTTTTTTTTTTAATAGGCACAGAACCAATGCAGAAAGTTTCTAAGAGAATCAAAGATGATGACCAACAAAATCTCAGAAAGGACAATAACAGGGCTGCAGTTTGAGGCATCTCAGCAGCAGAAGCCAGATGATTCCCTCTCTAGCAAAACTTCAGGCCATAGGTGATCGATCATCCATGGAGATCATTGATCATGTGCCCTTATGGACCACACTTATCTACTCAGAATTGTTTTAAGGATAAAGGAATATAAGCTATCATAGGACTGACTATGAGCTCCTTTGTAACTTCTTCACAAAATTTCTCTTACTAATTAATTTTGCTAGATCTTTGGAACAGCAAAAGCCAAAGAACCTTGGTGGTCAGGATGAATGTCCACGGCTGATGCAACAAACAGAGACTACAGCCCAGAAGAAGAAATTTCCTCTGGCTTGGAGGCATGAGAGGGAAACTGGGTCAGAAGTCAGGCAGCTCCTAATAGTACATTAGCATCAAAGAAAGAGATGAGAAAATTAGTAAATATAGGGTGAATACATAAAATGTAACAACACTTAAACCCAAATAGCAACTCTCTCCTTGAAAAAAGCATGATATTGCTTTCTTGGGAAGCATATATCTAAAATTATAATAATTCAGATTGCTTTACGTTCCGCTCAGAAACATTTTGTTAAAAGATTGCCTTACATCAGATTTGAAAAACATAAGCAGACTTTTACCAAATATAGACACAAGGATCATAAACTGAAAATAGAAACCAGAAGACAGACTCTGGAAAGGAAGAGAATATTGACATTGTATTATACTTGGCAGTGAAGAAATAGAAATCCATAGTGATTTACTACCTTTACTACCTTTACATAATAATAAAAAATTAGTGAAAAATATTCAAACTATCAGATACAGTACGACACTTTTTTGGCAATAAGTACAAAAGAAGATTTATTTAACTTTGAAGGAGTTGACAGAAAGGAACTAAAATGCGAAACAATAATACTACATATTAACTTTGTTCTTAAACATCCACATTTAATGTATCAACTTTGGCTGTTGTTATATGCCTTGGCAATTCAATAAAGTTACTGAAATGGAAAATTGAAAAATTTTATTGTGATATTTTCAATTTCTCCACTAGTGGAATAGTTTAATAATAAACCATTGCATATGCTTACAGCATTCTCATTAAAATGAGAGGGCTATCATTTTTCTTTCTATTCTTAGTTATCAGCAACTTTATTTACCAGTGGGTGTTAAGTAGAACACAAAGCTCAGCTAACCATTTGTGGTGGCACTTTTTGATAGGCAAATATTATCTACTGCAAAGACACAGAGTTTTAAAGCTGAAAGGAACTCTATGTCGTTTCCTATTATGTATTTCACATTACAAATGAGGAAACTGAGGCACAGTGAGGTTCAGTAACTAGTAGTTACAAGTTACTTAAGTAACAAGTTAATGGCAGTCAATGGCTAGTCAATAGCAGAGATGCCATGCTTCCAGATTATTTTATTACATTAGACTATCCTTGGGTCCTAATATTATTTTAGTAACAACTATTGGACATAGGTCTACAGATTCCTCTGTGGAACAAAGAGAAAAAAAGTGAACAAAGAGGAGTCTTAATTTGTTAAAAGCCTACTTCAACCTTATCACAGGGAATTGTAGTTTTTTAAAAAATCCAATTACATTCACCTCTAACTGGGCATGGACTTTTTTCTATTGCATTTATAAAACTGACCCTAGCTTTTACACTTGTAAATGTTCCAAAAAATGTCTCTTTGCAATCATGTCAGAGTTATGAGGAATATTGGGAATGCCTTAATTTGTAAGGCAATATCTTCATAAAGCTGCATTAATTTCTATTTTGGTCTTTGCAGAGTAAAGCTATTTCTAATCTCGTACCTAACATTAAGCCACTCATATCACTAATTTATTTCTCTTTAAAATAGCAATTTAGGCATGTTTTCTTTGGCTCGGATTCTACATAAAACATTTATATTAAACTATTAACCTTCCTGAGGCAATGGATTTGATCAGTAGAGGACTAGATTAGAGCTGAAAAAGACAGGGGTGGTTCCAACTTTCACTCAGTTGTCAATAATGTGTGTGACCTTGAGCAAATCATTTATCTTCTCTGAACATTTCTTCATGTGTAAAATGAAAAGGGTCAATTTCATAATCCCTAAAATTATAAACTCCACATTTCTAAATTGATAATTTTTAAGACAACCTTGACAATAATTATTGTGCTTATACTTTAAATTTCCGTCCCATTTACCCCCAAACACCTCGTATATATTTCAGTCCTAGCACCGAGACAAGTAAATAAACTATAACAAAATATGACGTCTTCCTTACTACACTATGAACTCCATGAAAGGTTAAGTCATTTTTATAGGCTCGGTGCCTGGCAGAGTTGACATTCTATAAATGTTTTATATATGGATGGGATGATTGCGACAGTATAGTGGTAAGAAGAGCTTAAGTGTATAAGTTTACGTTATCTCTGTAAATAGCTCAGAGATCATTATCCTGAACCTTATCAGAAGAGCTAGTACTTATATGTAATTTTGCCTGTTTACAGCATAATGGATTGTACAGTACACCTCTTATAGCCTGATTTCTTTCTGCCTAATCTTATACTCTTAGCCTTCCTTCTTGACTGTAAGTTTTTTGAGAGCCAGATCTGTGTGCCTGTTTTATTCAACCAGTCCATACCTATTCATAGCACTTATAAGGTCTTCTATCAATTTTAACTGATTACATGAATTTAAGATAGTGGTCAAATAAAATAATGATGCATTTGTAACAAAGTAAATTCTTTTTTCAGGGAAAAAATTTTGGCATAAATTATCTGTGATGATAAAATTCTAACTTTTTATCCTTTATTAATCTTAAAATTTCATCCCTAAAAAAAATTTATACTGGTAACTTTATTTCCCTTCATATATGGTCAGTTCATAATGAACATATCTAATATGATCACACAACGGAGAAGAAGTTTGAAGAGTCCGTGATATTTCAGTTGAGAGTCCAAAAAGCAGCCCTTGTAGAGTTGTATCCTCATGATAGCAGTTTACATAAAATGCAGTGTGGCATAAGCATTTCCCCTGCCTTGCATGCAAATTATCTCCACGTTGCATCAATAGAGTCTTTGTCAAATAGTAATAATCCACCACTCTGCGTGATATGGAACAATACCAACAATATTGACTCCCAGTGGGATGTCCTGCCCCCTTTTGTCTTTCCCTCTTATTCCAAGTTATTTCTTTTAGAAACACATCTTTTTTCTTCTCAGACATGTACATTTCTCTGGTTGAGGGATGTTTTCCCTACATGCAATTCTCTTTTCAGGCAACCTAAGTTTCTTGATTGCCGTCTCTTAACTTTGGCACATTCACAATTCCATGTTGTCATAAACAATCTATATTAACACATACATAATGTTAATATTTTCTAACTCACTTTTTAAATAGTCATCACAACTCTAATTATGTTACTAATCCATTCTAATTATACTCATTATAACAAATATGATTTGTTCATGGGGATCTTCATTATTATAAGCAGTATTTTATAGTACTGTTATGAGTGCTACCAATAAACCATAATTGTTAGAAACACCCTTAACAGATTTGCTATTGTTTCATCAGGTCCCTTGTAATCAGCATGGACGTATGTCTATAAAACTTTTTTAAAAACTCCAAATAATCCCTTACTCCTCAAAAATTACTGACAGGCTAATAAATATAACAGCTAAGATTTATTGAGCAATTGCCATGTGCCAGTTACTGTGCTAGCACTAAATGCATTAAGGCAGATTACCTCATTAATGTCCACAAGGATGCTACAAGGTAGTTTAAATTACCCTCATTTTACAGATAAGAAAACTGAGGCTTATTCAGATTAAATAATTACCCAAATGTTTGTAGTTCATAAATGATTGGGCTACAAATGGAACCCAGATAATTTCAATCCATGTTATTATGTTTTGAGGGTGGGGGTGAATCTGTTCATTTTGGAAATGATCATACTTTTTGTATCTGCATTATTATTTCTCCAAACGCAAGTTTGCATATCATTTTAAAATTCTGTCATAAAACCAAAAGTATGTAAAGAGTGCAAATTGAAATCCTTGCAATAGAAATTACAGGCTATCAAAAATATAATGAATCATTATTACTGAGAAATTAGCAAATAGAGTAAATCAAACAGAAGCATAATATAAGTATTATACAATTATCAGCATAGTTTTCTAACTGTGAATTCGCTAGTGTTGACTGATTAATCTTAGAGTTAATAAGCATATTCACTGTGTACCTTAGAAGATTTTTCTTTTTAGTGTGTAAGGTTTAAAGTTTAATTTCTTTTCAAAAAGATTAATCATAGATTTTCTAGCTGCCAAAAGATAATAAGGCAAAATGATTAAAAGTAAATTTAACCACAAAGGCTTTGATAGTACTACATTACATTTCCTCCATTTACGAATTGATTTTTGCAGAAAAGCAAATACGCAAAATCTGATATTCATTGTTTCCTTTATTATTTTCTATTTCTATAGTCCAATTAGTATTATATTCATCACGATTATGCATATAAAATAAGTATGAAACCATAATCTCTTTGAAAACTTAAAGAATCTATGAGCTTTTAAGAAATATGCCTCATACATTACCTTAATAATAGCTTACAATTCGGAAATGCTTTCTGGTTTTATTATCTGTAATCAAAACCATATGAAATTTAAGAGTCAAAATACTCTTTGCTTTTGAATTTGTTTTGTGAAACTTAAAAAGTTTAAATATTTATACTGAGAAGCAAATGAATCACCTTGAGAATATGAGTATTTCACCCAAATCACTGTTAGAGAAAAACAATGCTACATGATTTCAAAATCACTGTTCCAGTCACACATCAAAAACTTACTAAGGCCTATAACCATACTTTATAGAAGTAGGAGGCATACTTTAAAGAATATACCTTCAAAACAGCCCTATCTTTTGAGCTGTTTTATTTTGTTTGTTTTTAATTATGAAAATAATAAAACAGACACCTACTTCACAACACCTAGATTTAAGAAAAGTTAAATATTTATTAATCTGTTTTTATTATATAAAAATTCAGGTGGGCATATCAACAACTCAGTTTCTCACTTAGAATTCTGTATGCTCAGGCCTTCTGAGACACGGTACTATTACATTTTTCATTTGCAAAACCATCTATTAAAACTTTCCTTCAATTGAAACAGAAATGATACTTAGGTACAAGGGTAATTTTACATGTGTACATGTTTAAAAGTCATAGCATTTTACTTTTAAAAAGAAAGGAAAGCTGAAGGAGAGAAGGGATAACATGATACGTGGTTGATGAACAGGGGTCTATGGGAGGCAGAGATGGATTCCACTGCTGGTTTTGCGCCATACGCGATGCACGAACTTAGGAGAGTTTTTCTCATCCATAAATAGACATGATTGTGTTATTTCCCTGTAGAGTTTTTTGGGAAGGTTGTATGATGTAAGTAAAGCACATAGTGCAATGCTGGGAACAAAGCACATATTCAATAATTGGTAGTCATTGGTAAGATGATTAGAAATGAGGTAAACTGCAGAGGAAGAGATAATATGTCATTTTCAGGGATGTTGCTACAACAATTTTAAAAACTGTAAGGACAGTAAGCATTTACATCACAAGCTATATTCCCTTGGTGTATTATTATAAAGCAACTAAGTTTGGCAGTTTGGACTGAAGAATGAAGTGGAGTTTCCTGATAGTGATGTTGAGCACTTTTTCATGTACCATTTGGTCATTTGTATCTTTTTTTAAAAAAACAGTCTACTGCCCATTTTTTCAGTCTGGTGATTTGGTTTTTGCTATTGAGTTGTGTGAGTTTCTTATGTATTTTGGATATCAACCTCTTATTAGATATGTGGTTTTCAAATATTTTCTTCCATTCTGTAGGTTGCCCTATCACTCTGTTGATTGTTTCTTTTGCTATGCAGAAGACTTTTAGTTTGATGTTGCCCCACCTGTTTATTTTTTCTTTTCTTTTGGTGTCATAGCCAAAAAAATCACTGCCAAGAGTAATGTCAAAGGTCTTTTTTCTTAACTTTTTTCCTAGAAGTCTTAAGGTTTCAGGTCCTAAATTTAAGTCTTTACTCATTTTGAGTTCATTTGAGTTTATTTAAGTGTGTTTAAGATAAAGGTCCAATTTCATTCTTCTGAATGTGGCTATTTAGTTTTCCCAGCACCATTTATTGAATAAAATATCCTTTCCCCATTGTATTTTCATGGCACCCTTGTTGAAGATAGGTTGACTGTATATGTGTGAGTTTATTTCTGGGCTCTCTATACTGTTCCATTGATCTGTGTGTCTGTTTTTATACCAGTACCATATGCTTTGGTTACTACAGTTTTGCAACATGAATTGAAATCAGGAAGTGGGATGCCTCCAGCTTTGTTCTTCTTTTTCAAAGTTGCTTGGCTATTCAGTCTTTTGTGGTTCCATGAAAATTGTATGAGTGATTTTTTTTCTATTTCTGTGAAAAATGCCATTGAAATTTTAATAAGAATTGCATTGAATCATCACATCATTTGTGTAGTATAGATATTTTAACAATATTAATTCTTCCAACCCATGAATGTGGGATATACTTTTTCCATGTATCTGTTTTCTTCACTTTCTTTATTGGTGTCATAGTTTTCAATGTGGAGATATTTCACCTCCTGGATTCAGTTTATTTATAAGATTTTCTTGTTTGGCGCCACTGTAAATTGGATTGCTTTCTTAGTTTTTTTTTTTTTTTTTTTTTTAGTTTTTAGAGTTTATTGTTAGTGTATATGACTGATTTTTATATGATAATTTTGTATTCTGCAGCTTTAATAAACTTATTAGATCTAACCATTTTTTGGTGGAGCTTTAGAGTTTTCTACATATAAAATTATATTATCTGAAAGACAAATATTGCACATTTTCACTCATATGTGGGAGCTAAATAAATGATCACACAGAGGTAGAGAGTGAAATGATAAATACCAGAGACTGGGAAGGGTGTGTATAGGAAGGAAAGGAGGAAAGAAAAAAAGGTGGCTAATCTAACATACAGTTAGAAAGAAGAAATAATTTTTAATGTTTGATAGCAGAACAGGGTGACTATAGTTAACAACAATATATAACATTTTTCAAAATAGCTAGAAGAGAATACTTAAAATGTACCAAATACACACTAATGATAAATACTCAGGGAAGGCATATCCGAAATACCCTGACTTGATCATTACACATTCTATGCATGTAACAAATTCTCATTTGTACTCTATAAATTTGTTCAAATATAATGTATAAAAAAATAAACAATTTTTTAAAAAAGGATTATATCATCAGCAAACAGAGACAATTTTACTTCTTTTTTTCTAGTTTGGATGCCTTTTATTTTTTTTCTTGCCTAATTGCTATGGTTAATTGCTCAGTACTATGTCAAATAGAAGTGGGAAGAATACAAACTCTCTGGTTCCCACTCTTACAGGAAAAGCTCTCAACTTTTCATCAATAAGTACAATGTTAACTGTGAGCTGTCATCTCTGGTCTTTATTACGATGAGGTACTTTCCTTCTATACCTAATTGTTGAAAGATTTTGTTATGAAACAATGTTGATTTTTGCCAAATGCTTTCATTTTGTGTCATCTATGATGATCATATAATTTTGATTCTTTATTCTGTTAATATGGTGTTTCACATTTATTGATGTGCATATGTTGAACGATCTTTGCATTTCAGAGTTAAATCTCATTTGATCATAGAGTATGAGTCTTCTAATGTTTGTTGAATTCAATTTGCTAAGTATTATGACATGAGGATATTTGTATCTACGTTTATCTGAGAAATTGGCCTGTTGCTTGCTTTTCTTACAGTATCCTTATCTTACTACGGTAGGAGGGTATTTCTGGCCTTGTAACATGAGCAAATCAAAAAACAACCTTGTAAAATCCAAATCAAAACCACAATGAGATATCATCTTATATCTTTTGGAACAGCAATTATCAAAAAAGACAAGAGATAACAAGTGTTGCTAAAACTACAAAGAAAGAGACTTGTGCACTGTTGGTGAGAATGAAAATTGGCGCAGTTATTATGAAAAGTGGTATGGAGGTTCTTTAAAAAATTAAAAATATAACTACCAGTCAGGCACAGTAGCTCATACCTGCACTTTGAAAAGCCAAGTTAAGAGTATTGCTTGAGCCCAGGAGTTCAAGACCAGCCTAGGCAATATAGCAAGACCTCATCTCTAAGCCTGTAGTGCCAGTTACTTGGGAGGCTGAGGCAGAAAGATCACCTGAGCCCAGGGAGTTGAGGCTGCCGTAAGCCATGATCGTGCCCCTGCACTCCAACCTGGGCAACAGAGTGAGACCCCAACTCAAAACAAAAACAAAAAACAAAAAAAATCCCATATGATCCAGCAATCCTACTCCTAGTGATATATTCAAAGAAAATAAAATTAGCATCTCAAAGAGATATTCACATCCCCCTGATCAGTGAAGCACTATTCACAATAGCCAAGATATGGAAACTATCACAGTGTCCATTAAATAGAGTAAATGTGAAATATACATAGAATGCTATGTCATTCAGTCATTTTTTTAAAAAAGAAGGAAATTCTGTCATTTTTGATGACATAGATAAACTGGAAGGACATTATCTAAGGGAAAGAAACCAGACATAGAAAGATAAATAATGTCTGATCTCATTTATGTGTAGAATCTAAAGTCAAACTCACAGAAGCAGAGAGTAGAATTGTGGTTGCCAGGGTCTGGGAGGAGGGGTAAATAGGAGACAATGGTCAAAGAGAACAAATTTTCTGTTATAAGATGAAAAAATCTGGGGGATTTACTATTAAGTCACCAATTATAGTTGGTGACTATAATTAATACTGCATTGTTTACTTGAAATTTGCTAAGAGTGGAGAACTTAAGTGTTATCATCAAAAAATCAAAGGCAGTTATGTGAGGTGATAGCTGTGTTAATTAGCTTGATTTTGGTAACTATTTAACAATATATACATATATAAAATTAATCACATTGTACATCTTAAATATATACAAATTTTATTTGTCAGTTATACCTCAATAAAGCTGGAAAAAAATAAACTTCACTAATCCTTGCAGTTAAGAGATGTGAAATGGACTGGGCACGGTGGCTCAGCCTCTAATCCCAGCACTTTAGGAGTCCGAGGTGAGAGGATTGCCTGAGCCCAGGGGTTCAAGACCAGCCTGGGCAACTTGGTGAGACCTCATCTCTACAATAAATCACAAAAACTAGCCAGGCATGGAGGTGTGCTTCTGTAGTTCCAGCTACTTGGAGGGCTGAGGTGGAAGGATTGCTAGAGCCCAGAAGATCGAGGCTGGGGTGGCCGCAAGTGTGCCACTGCATTCCGACCTCGGTGACAAGAGTAAGACTCCAACTCAAAAAAAAAGAGAGAGAGATGTGAGATGAATATTTGACCTAAGAAGAATCACAGGTTCTGAGGAAATTGTGGATAATTAACTTGTCAAATAATCCACTAAAACTAACCACTGGTCATGTTCTGAACCCTTTGGTCATGATTAAAGAGGCTGTGTAAAACAATGATGCTTACAATGCAAAATGCCTTGAAACAAGCTCAAAGATCCCATTAAAAGACCTAAATTAGAGTTACACCACACAAAAAGGTAAAAAGAGGGAAATATCAATATTCTAGTTATTCTAATACCTAATATTAAACATAAAGATGAATCATGTAAAATTGTTCTTTTTGTAAGTAAAAAAAATGATTAAATATCAATAATGTTATAAGATTCAAACCAATAGTTTGGCTGGTTTTTTTCATGGTGTAAGATCAGGGTAGCATTGCAAGTCCATTTCAGACTAAGGAATAACCTAAATCTTTTACTCTCAGGGAGGGCATTGCCAAAATGGTGAGCTTAGGCAAAATACAAAGAACTAATTTGCCGAAGGAAGCTGAAGACCATAAGTAAGATGGCATCATGAAAGTATACTTGGCTATGTCACATCTGCCATAAGAATGTATTTTCTCTTTTGAGCAATCCTTGAATAATCCCTGAGCTGTCAATTATTCTCCAGTGACCAATAATCCAATTGTACTACTTATAAATTTATGTGCACATCAAGCCCCTTTCTGATAATTTGGAGCTCTGAGCTAAATCTTTTGCTTAAAAAAATCAATTTCAAAGAATGATAGTCATAACAAGTCTATACTAATTTCAAGTTATTCTCTCCTTCCACAGAACATGGAAAACCTCACTTACAAATGCACTTGAAGTTAGATGGAGCCACGTGACTAGTTTTGGCCAGTGAACTGTGAGTAGAAAAATGAGCGCCACTTCTCAGAACAGAAGAGCTGAAAAGGCCCATCTATTTCCCTTTCTTCACTGAAACAACAAAGAGGTCTAGAATTGAGATTATGAGCCATAAAGACCCTGGACTGCCAAGTCACTTTATGGTGGAAAACTGCTATGAAGAGTCATTCAAATCCACTGGGTCTTTGCATGAGGAAGAAATTAACCTTTATTGTGTTAAGCCATTGATAGCTTCAAGTTGTTTGTTACTTTATAATAATCTAATCTATCCTCACTCATGCTAACTTCAAAAAACATATAAGGCCAGAATAAATGATCATTCCTCAGATACTCTACTTAGCAGACCACTACTAGGCTATTTAAAAAATGCATAGAAAAAAACTATTGAATGAAAATACTCTAAAATGACATTAGGAGTTAGAATATGATTTTTTTTTCAATTCTTCAAATTTTCTCTACTTTGGAGAGTTTTTAAGAAGTAAAAATAGAAAAAGTAAACATTCTCCCTCAACATACACTACCCCTTTCCAGAAAATACTTTGTAGTGTGGATTTTTGGCTTTGTTAGTTTTAGTTTTAAGGAAAAGTTATTTAGGGATTGAAGCTGAAAATTTGCAACTGGGATCTGAGGTTTAAGATCTAAAATCCTCAATCCTGTTTTGTAAAACATGTCTAGAGAGGACTCGATTAAAACCGTTGAAGGCCCAAGCACTGGAGATATTTTGTTTGGCTCTGACCCCTCTACTCATATGTAATCCAATATGGCAAAGCAAAGTCATAAATATGCGTAAAGGATTCTAACAAAGTTTTGATTTTCCTACAACTACACTGTTGTTCCTTCTTACTTTTTTGAATCTTCAAAGATTAAATTATTTTCAAAGAGCTTTTTTTGCCCTTTATTTTCTAGTGCCCTAATCTTGTGCCTATATTAAGAACAAACTACCATCAAGTGATCAAATAAAGTCCATCTAGTCTTAAATTTTCTGTATGAAATTGAGAAGAATAATATTTATAAAAGAGGATAATTTACATCGCAGAATAACTAGGCTCTTCTTAATTATTTAGAACAGAACATAGAAAACATCCAAAATAGTTTTGAGAATTAACCAACAAAGCAATACAAATTTAAAACATAAAAACAATCAGTGCCCAACCTTGCCTCTGGAGTTTTAGGTCAAAAAGATATCCATGTGCAACTCTGCCAATAAAAATGGTTCAGGGCACTTAAGTCCCACTGGCAGCAATTGTCTTAAGTAATCTCCCTTTGCTTCTTCCTTGCTTCTTGCTCTAATCACCTCAATCCAAAGTCTGAATTTTGGATGTTTCCACTTTTGACCTTAATCAAAGAATTTGGACTAGGCACAGTGGCTCACGCCTGTAATCACAACACCTTGGGAGGTCCAGGCGAGAGAATTGCTGGAGCCCAGGAGTTCGAGACCAGCCTAGGCAGCATAGCAGGACCTCATCTCTAAAAAAATTAAAAAATTAGATCATACTTAGTGATCTATCACCGAAACAAAGAACAGAGGCCATATGTTCTCACTCATAAGCGGACCTTGAACAATACTATAATACTGTAAGAAAGGGATTGGCAGTAATGGGAAACTGTCAGGGGAGGGGGGTGGGATTAGCAGTTGAGGGAAACTGCTAGGGGAGGGAGGGGCATACCTCACCAACAAGGGTACCTGCATAATCAACATTTGTATGCTTAACCCTGAATTGTACCTCACATCTTTATAATAAAAAATAAAATAAATAAAAAGATGAAAAAGAAAAAATTAAAAAATTAACCATGCATGGCGGCACCCTCCTCTAGTCCCAATTACTTAGGAGGCTGAGGCCAAAGGATCACATGAGTACAGTAGGTTGAAGCTTTGGTGAACTGTGATCATGCCACTGTACTCCAGTCTGGGTGACAAAGTGAGGCCTCAACTCAAAAAACAGGAATTTGCTTTCTGGTTTTTGACTCTTTGCATGCCCCAGGATTCTCAGTGTATGTGGCCTCTTACCCACCCTGTTCCATTCCAGTTTTGAGGAAAAATTATTACAGCTGCTATTTATTGAGCAATTGTTACATGTTCAATGTGTGCTCGACAATATGCATCATCTCAACTAATATTCGCAACAGGCCTGATTGATGAGTATTCTGATCATCTTTTAGTGGTTGAGGCAAGTAAGGAACTTGAGAAAAGTTAAATGGCAAGAGATCAGGATTTGAATACAAATCTCAATTCTTTACTTTTAACTACTACTTATACCATTGCTGCATGCATCTTTTCACACACACACACACACACACACACACACACACACACACACACACAAATATATGAATATGATGGAGGACCCCCCAAAAACCAGATTTATCTTTTTAGGAGGGCGTGCCCCTTGTAGTTCACTAGGAATTTGTTCTTCCTGATCAAACATTCAACCAAAGTTTTTAATCTGGAAGTTTTGCAAAGGTTGTGTCACAATTTACAGAAGAAACATCCTGAGTTATGGCAAACAGGTGACTGTTATGGTTCTTTCACCATAACAACGCACCTGCCCACACCATGCTAAATGTTCATCAGTTTCTGACCAAAAACAGCATCATCTCCGTGTCCCACCCTCCCTATTCACCCAGTCTCACCCCAAGTGACTTTTTTTGTTTCCTCGCATGAAAAAAGTTCTCAAAGGGAAACGTTTTGCCTATGTGGAAGGTGCAAAACAAAAAATGGCAGAAGCACTAAAAGGCATCAAAACCGATGAGTTCAAAAACTGTTTTGGGCAGTGAGAAAAGCATCTTGATAGGTGTATTGCATCAAACAAAGAGTACTTTGAAGGTGGCTAAAGTTTAGACATGTAAGAATAAATACACAATTTGTTATAAATAAATTTCAGGTTTTTTGGGTCCCCTCTCATATATATGTGTATATACATTATATTATATTATGTATATACATATATGTACACACACATATACATGTTTACCAAGCACCTACTATGTTTTAGGCTCTGTGCAAAATAATATTCATAAAGATGAGAACAATATAAATAGGGTAACTAATATGATGACAATTTCATTCTAATTAAGATCATGCCATAAATATGTAACAAATAGATAACATCATTTTCAAAAGTGGAGTAAGAAAATAAAATAGATTAAGTGATGGGGAAGGACTGGAGTGGTGTGTGGAAGCATTAGATAGGTAAAGAGGAAAGGAACATTGAGAAGGAACCAGTCATTTGAAAATGTGGGCTCTGAGCATTCCAGACTGAGGGAATTACAAGTTCATAGGTGCAAAGTCAAGAATGAAAATGCTATCTTCAAGGAATAGAAAGTTGTCTCATCTTACTGAACTTAGTGATAAAAGATGTGCAGAGCTGGTCCTGTAAGACCTCATCACCTATGCCAAGAGAATTTAATACTAGGTGCAATGGGAGACACATTTTAAGGAGGGAAATGGTATGGTTATAAATTAATTTTTTTAAAGCACAGATAATGCATCATAATAATGAATATGGAAAGAGGGGCTAGAAAGATATGAATGCATAAAGTAAAAGGTCAAAGCACAAAATGTCTAAAAGCAAACAGATTTTCTGCACCCTTGGTAATCAGTTTTATCCCAGGAAGTAGCGGATTACATGGAAGATGAAGGATCAGATTTTAATTTAGTAATATTTAATGATATTTATGAGTATCATCATTTCAGGATTGGATATTCTCCCAAAATCAAATACTTCGTCTCATATTGGCACTCTAAAGTTACGGTTTCAGAATTCCAGGTAACCCCTGCAATAAATACCAAGGTCCACAGTTTCTACTATCAAAGCATGTTATAGGTGGAAATGAATACAGTACAACCATAAAATAATTTATAAGGCACTGCATATTGAGAAAGCAAAACAGACAAAGTCTTTATAATCAAAGACTTATCTTCTTTTATGGAAGAAAAAAAGATGGTGCCCACATGTACAAAATCCATCTGGGCAGACTTCACAGAAATGACATTTTACCATTCAATGTTTTCTTTTGTAATAAAACCCAGAAGGCATAGTACTGTAAAAATATAAATTTTTCAAACTTGGAGACTTTGCTAATAAGAAAATGAAACGAGTCTTTTGCACAATCCAGGGGAATTTGGTTATAGAATTTACAAGCCATCTTTGTGAGAATTACAAATAAATTTTCAAATTCCTTTCAGAAATATCCCACTCTATTGCAGCTTCCAAGGTTGGGAGGGGAAAAAACTATAAAGGTTAGAGAGCATAACCAAATCTTAACAATTTTTTATCCGTGGCATAAAATCTCAAGTTAAATAGCTTATCAGGAATATCATGAGAAATCTAACAAACAAGCTTAAAATCTGGAGTCTGGAGCCAGAAATTCAAATGTAGAGGAAAAACACAGGAACTAAGGTGACTTCCAGAATTAATATGAGTGTCCTAAAAGTAACAAGGAAAAAATATTCAACGTTATTTTAACAACTAAACTGCAGGGTAACTTCATGCCCCTGGGAAAAAGAAAATCTTTATTTTCTCATAAAAGAATAAAGAACACATACATTTTGAAAACAATAAAAGCTGTAACTATGAAAAGGCCATCTGGGCAACTAGATTATCTCTACAATACACTTCACTATTTTATTTTGTCCTATTTTGTGTAGCTTGGGAAATTAGGTTTTCACCAATCTCCTTAAAAGTTTTCTACCAACTCACTATTTTCTACACTATTTTCTCACTATTTTCTACAACTCACTAGATATTATTGCTAAGTAGTAACCAAGAATCCCCACCAACTAAAATACTCTGTGTGAACTATGGATATTTTTATTAGTATTTTTTTCACTAAGACTATCTTACCAAAATAATATTTGTTGTGGAAGTTAAAATTCTAATTAGAAAAACAGTAGCTGACAGTGGTTTAGTGATAAGTTAATATCTAAGGAGAAAAAATGAAATAATCTATAAAGTCTCTACTCACCCTTTATTAATTATAAAATAAATATTTAGGAGAGATCCCTTTTCCTTCATGGGCACCATTTGGGGAAGGGGCATTAAGGGAATTTGAACACCCTGGGCTGCCTGACACATATAAGTATGAGTACATAAGAAGCACGACCAAGGGTGTTCTACTTTATCACATACTTACAAGAAAAATAACATTCTTACCATGCCTACTCAGAAGCAACATGTCGCAGTAGAAAATAAGCAGAATGACAAGTCAAAAGGCTTGATGTCTAGTCTCAGTTCTGCCAGAATCCAGTGGCTTGATATGGGCAAGTCCTTTGGCACTTCTGAGCCTCAGCATCTTCATTCACACAATGAACTATAGCCAAGGCTCCCTCCAACCTCAACATTTTATGATGTGATGATATTCATCTAAGAAACTAGAAGTATACAGTCCTTTTAATAAAAACATGATATCAATAGCTACAGCATGTCCGTGGCTGAATAACAGAAAATGTATCAATTCATCCTGACGACAAACATGCTAAGTTTTAGAGTGGGGAGGAGGGAGTTTTTTGAGAGCTTGAAAAAAGTAGGACAAATCTTTCTTATATATGAGAAGGAACAGTGAGAAGAGTTTGACTATGTTTGAATAATACTTTAAAAGGCAGGCTCTTGGTACATTCCATTGCAAGGGAAAAACCAACTTAAAGAAAATGAGTGAATATCAAGTCATATTATTATTATCTGTAGAAATTCAAAACTGGAATAAAACGGTAGTCAAAACCCCTAGATAGAACCAAAACTTCTTTTATTTGGCAAATTCAAGTTTCTCTGCCAAATATCAAGGTAAATTAGCAAACTTTCTTCTCGTGTTATTTCCCATGAAAATGTGGAATGATCAAAAGGCAGAAAAGAGAAGAAAGAGAGACGTGCTAAATAATTCATACCTTCAGTATATATTCTATGATTAAAAAGTTGGATTTATTTGTTCTTCTTTATCATCTCTGGGCTTTAATAAATTATTTTACCCCTGGATATATAAATCAGTGATTTCCAAACTTTTCTCATTAGGCACTCTGTCAGTTAAAAATGTTCAGTTAATATCCCAAATAGATATTTATTCATTTATTAATCAGATTGCTTATTTATTGCATGTATCACCATACATTATAAAATATACATATAAATAAAATTGTTTTAAAATAACTTGATGAAATAGATCATATTTGTTAATATATTGATCACCATAGAGTTTCATGTATCATTAGCCTACATCTCAAAGTGCAATATATATACTCAAGGCAAGGTTCATTGTTAATAAAAGTAGATGTAAATACATATCTCAAATGTCTTGTTGATTATTTCAATGCAAGGGAGAAGCTGGCTTCTTGTAAGACCAAATTAGATAAATAATCAGCACTGTTAACCACTCCCAGGATGGCCAAAAATACAGCAGGAAAAAGATTAACTCTACCAATTTCCTGTTGTTGCTTATGCTTTTATGATTGATGCTATCGTCTTTGCAAAAATCCTTAAAAGCCACTTTTCCATTTTGATATTTCTCTCATTTGGTTAAAACTGGATAGTAGACTCTTTAGTTCTTTAAATGAAAACACAAGAACATCAATAAGATGCAACACAATGAAAACAAAGGAAGTGCAGAGAACACATGCTAGCCCCTACATGCTGTAGACCTCCCAGTATTTTCTCCAGACACCTATGAAAGGGAGGACAAGGGACCTCCCTGCTGACTTATGGGCAAGTGAGGGTTCCAGTATCAATCTGTAAATTGCACATTTGCAAGAGCTTAGCTTCTTTTTTAGTACAAAATATAAATAGAAGTTCTGCTATTTATTTCCCATGGCCTACTTTGGAGGCTACGAATATAAACAGTTGTCATAGGTAACTGACGCTGTCATTGGAAGTATCCAATATTCTGCTTGAATATCAATGGGTAATGGCTATGTTCAGGCTCTCAGTTGTATATGAATCCTTCAGCATGACCAGTGGGGAACTTTCGTAGACTTTAGAGGTGGCAGTCTCTCTGAAAATAACATTTTGTACTATGGTGACTGGATCATTCTTTCTCCTATGAGCTTCAACCATTCATGACTTCAGAATAAAACAACAAAAAAGATGTAAAACGTATCTGCTCATCTTGAACACTTATTCTATTCTCAGGTTAATATAAGATTATTCAATACTCAATTATTCTTGGAGGTGCCACAAAGTGTTATGTATTGGCTAAAGGGCACGCCATTACACCTTTCAATTGCAGTAATAACCTTGAAATGATTAGTGATAGTGTGTGAGTACAGAGTTTATCTAAACATCTTGTTTCTTTTATATCATATTCTTTGTAATTTGTCTTAGTCTGTTTCATCTGCTATAACAAAATACCATAGACTGGGTGACTTACATGACAGAAATTTATTTCTCACAGTTCTAGAGGTTGGCAAAGCCATGATCAAAGTCCCAGGTGATTTAGTTCCTCGTGAGGGCTCTCTTCCTGACTTGCATTTAGCCACCTTCTGTCTGTTCACATGGCCTTTCCTCTTTTTATGCATATGGAAAGAGCAAGCAAGCTCTCTGACTTCTTTTCTTATAAGGACACTAACGCCAGCAGTTCAGGACCCTACCCTTATGACCTAATTTAACCTTAATTACTTTCCTTTTAAGGAAGGAAAGGCCATGTGAACATGTGTTCTCTGCACTCCTAAATGTGACTGTCTTCAAATACAGTCACATTTAGGAGTTAGGACTTCAACATATGAGTCTTATGGGAACACAAATATTAATTCTATAACATAATTTATATGCCTACAATAAATATTTATCAAGTGCTTTCTATGTGCCTGGCACTATAACCAAGTTGCTGTTCTCATTTTAAGGGGAAGACAGCAGACAATGCATGAATGCACATTCATGTGTGTATTAAAAAGAAAACTAAAGTGAATTAAGAAAACAAAGAGTTAGGGGGTTGAGGGAGGGGACTGTTGTAGAGTGAGCGGTCAGGGATGATCTCTCTAATGGAAGACATGGGCGTAGACATCTGATGTAACTGAGGAGTAATTCCCTAAATATTTGTTTGTTTGTTTGTTTTTTAGTTTTCAAAAAAGTTTATTAGAGAAAGAAGAGAAAAAGGAAGTTTCATGGCAGAAAGACCCGCCATGGGCAAGTTTTTCAAAGAAAATCTGCCAGGCCTCTAAATATTTCGAGGAAGAGAGTCCTAGATCAAAGACCAGGAGGCAGGAAAATGAGGTTGAAAAAGCAACAGTAAGTCAGTGAGGCTGTGGCAGGGTATGGGAGGGAATCACAGTGGAGAAGGAGGTAAGACAGATGAAGTGGCAAGTAGGTAAGGCCTTGGCGGCCAGGGTCAAGTTTTATTATATTCTGAGAGCAATGGGAAGCCATTGTTGCTGTTTTAACAGAGGATTGATATGAGTTAATATTAATATATATGCTTTCAAAGGGTCACCCTGAGTGCTACGTGGATAATAGAACACAGGGTCAAGACTGAGAGCAGGAAGACAAGTTTAAAGGCTTCTTCACAAATCCAAGTGAACAAAGCTAGTTTGGAAGAGAGTGGCAGTGGTGGCAGTTGAACTTGGAGCACCTTCTGAAGATGGAGCTATCAGGATTTACTAATGGATTGGATATGGGTTATGAAAAAAAGGACGACAACAACAACAACAAAAGTCTTTGCAGGCTTGAAATAATTCCAGGAATTAAATCAAAAGAACCATCTAAAAAGTCAAGCCACTTGGAGCATGTGATCTCCTAGTGCTCCACACCTTCACATACAGCTTTTCACAGGTGTAATTAATCATTTTTGCATTTGTCTGTTTAGCAGGAGTCTCTCCCCCATTAGAATGTGAGCGCCTGGAAGGTAGGATTTGTACCTATCTACCTGGTTCTCTCATATTATCTAAACCAAGCTCAATGGCAGCCACTCGATGAGCCTTCATCAAGTGCTTTAAAGATGACATTTGAGCTATCTTGAAATTACATTCTATTAGAATCAGAAACAGATGAAGGAAATAGAGATATTGAAAAGGAAACAATTTCACTCAGTGACTGCTAGAGCTATAAAGATTCTATGTCTTCTAGCTTATTACTTCATATTATTTAAACTCTAAGACAAAACCAATTTTACTACTTCAAAGAGTTGCTGAGTTTCCTATACTACCATAGAGTTTTACCCTGATCTGACATCATAGCCATACTACACATTTAATCTACTTAATAATTATTAGAAAGGCATTATTTCTGTTAAAAATAATAGATACCTCTAGCCCTGCATTATGCAAGCTCAAGCAAAAACGGTAAAACTGAAGAGCGGTGTACAGGTAATTTTCTAACCTTATTTTCAATGATTGCAGACTGCCTCTCCCATAAAGTTTTATACCAGTTGTTAAAAGCTCTTCAAATTGGTCTTGTTGCATCTTATTTTCACCCCTCCTTCACATCACATGAAATAAAATGAAAAAGAAGCAATAAAAGAGTAAAAGGGCCAAAAGTTCTGGAGATGAGGAGGTGCACGGTAGTGATCGGCCTAGATAATCTTGGTGGCCGGAAGATCTGAATTATTCAGAGGTAACGTACTTAGAGCTCGGTGCAGCGCTAACATGCAGACGTTCTGGCTTCTAATACTAATTGCTTATTTTAAAATTAAGTTCCTTAAACCCTTTGGCTCATATGCCATGTCTGGGGCCTTGAAAGGTGAACGTGCAGAAGACTGCAGGAATGATGGAGAGTCTTCGTGCAAACCACAAGAGATGACACCAAGCGATGTGTGGTTTGTGATGTCAGCAGAACCTGCAGAAGGAACCGCTTGAGTTTCCATCCCTTGGCTAGAGGACGCCCCTACAACAAGAGGCTGACCCTTGACACCTCCAGAAACTTTCCTCAGACTTGGCCTCCATCCGTAGAAGGAGTTGCCCCCTGGTGAGTCCCAGAGGTGGGTGGCAAGGGACACCGACCTAGGGGGCGCCCCCTTAGACCCTGAGAGGAGAGGGGCGGGGCCGCGGGCAGTTGGGGGCCCGGAAGAAGAGGCCAGCGCGAGCCAGGGACAACTCCGCGGCGGGGGCGGGGAGGCCGCCTGAGGCTCCCGGGACCGGCTTAGGCTCCGGGGCCCCGCCCGCATGACTCCTCCGCAGGCCTCGAGGGTGGGGAGAGACCCACAGCCTCCGCCCTCGCAGGGCGGCGGCGGCGACGGCGGCGGCGGGGACAAGAGCTAGGTGGCTCCAGAGGGGGCGGCTGCCGGGGGGGCGGGAAGGAAGGGAAGTGGCCGGGGTGGGAGAGGGCGGGGTCGGCCGCTGTCCCCGCGGCTTTACGAAGCCCGCGCGCCAGCCTCGGCCGCCCGGCAGGACCGAGAGTCGCCGCCCGGTGCCTCCAGCGTCCCCAGGTAGTGCAGGCGTCGCGCGGGGCGGGGCGGGGCCGCGCTGGGAGGGGCCGCGCCCGGGTGGGCGGGGTCACGGGGGGGGGTCTCTCTGCCCACCCCCCAACTCCCACATCCTCAGACTCAGGGGTACGTGAGGGCTTGGAGCATCATCCTTTTCGCCCCTAAAAGGGGGGTGACCTGGTTACCTTGTGCTGACCTCACAGCCGCCCATCTGCTCTGACAAAGCGCAGGGCCCCCCAGAAGGTACTTGCTTCCAGAATACTTGGGGGGTTTTCATCACCCTCCTACCTATCCGTACCCCAACACACACACACACACACACACACACACACACACACACACACACACACACACACACGCCGCAGACGAAGGCGGGTGACCAGAGGGATTAGAAGGATAAAGTCCCTGTCAGTCAGAAGAGATAAGAATCTGGGCTGGACGTGCCAACCAACACTGGGGTCTCCTGAAAGTGGGCGCAGCATGTGCAGCTCCTCATGTCCGGCCCTCAGGTGATGCAGGATTGAATTTTTTGTTGTTGTTATTTCTCTTGGTTTGTTAGCTCTGAAAACCCCAGGCTATAAAAAGGTTTGGGTCAAGAATTAGACTTTGATTCATAGAGTCTTTCTTTGCCCTGCTCTCCAGCACCTAGTGGTGTTGGAGGAGGGGTAAATTGGAAGACTCGTGAAAAGTTTCAATTGGTATTCAAGGGAACTTGTTTTTTTTTAATTTTGTGAATTTTCAAAAAGAAAAGAAAAAAGATATAAATGCTCTTAGTTTGAACTGGGTTTTATTTTTCAATATACATGCATTGTAAGAGAATTACTGTAACTGGTGCTGTCATTCAAATAGTCCAGCTGGTGTGACATTGTTAGAATTTAAAACTAAGTGTACTGTATAGTTTTAGTTTTAGGAAAATTGCTTCTTTATGTGCCTTTTTATGTGCTGTATTACTGGGAGATACCTGTGTTGAGAACCCTGTCACATCATCTTGCTGTTAGTGAGACGCTTTCTCCTGGTGTTGGCCACCTGACCTGGGACAGAACCCAGTATATTTCTTTTTTATTACTGATGTTTCAGGTGTGTGCAACACAGCTTTCTGAACTTCTAGCCTTACCCTCTGGTGAAAAGACAAAATGAACAGAAATGTGCCCTGGGCACATGTGGGAACAAGAAGGAATGCTGAAGTTTTTTTTTCCCCCTGTTAAAGTTTTCACATAGTAGCAATTTAAAACCCAAAACATTGTTTACCACCTGTCAGACTCACTCCGAAGTGTAAGGATTAACTAATAAAAGTTTTGTAAAATGCTTCCTGAATCTAAAATTCCATAAATATGCTAAATAGTAATAATCCACCCATTGTTAAATTTATGTAGCTGCTTCTGCCATGCATACAAGATGATTTAGATGTGTGTTTCCTGTCAATTAAACAATGAGTTTGGAGCAAAATAATGAGTTCAATTCACATCCTATGAAACTTTGAAATAAAATTTCTCCCATAAGGCAGCATCGACAGAGAATCATAAAGTAAGCAGCATTTCAAAAAGCTATATGTGGAATGGCATTTACCTTATGGTTGGGGGAAAAGGGACCCAGTGAACTTCTGAAACTAAGAAATATTTAGCCCCAGTTCATGTGTGGCTGAACCATAAACATTCCCTAACATTTGGGGTAAGCCTACAGGGAGGGCATGCAGGTTTTGTGAAGCAGCCTAATAGTTGTCCGCTTTGATTCGTGAAATATGCCTCTTGATATTTTAAGGCTGAAGTTCAATCTGCTGTTTTGTTCACAAACAATGAAGAAAATCTTCAGAGTTACTTGGATAAGTTATTGATTCTTCCAATATCATGGACTTGGTTTTTAAACATCCTTAATGCCAGCTATCATTTTAATATCCTACAAATAACTGGTTTGTTCCCAGATGATTGACATGTTAATATAACATTTTTCCCTTAGCATGTTTTGAATAATAAAGTGAGTCATTATTCTATTTACTGGTATCCTAGAGTACAGCCTATTTTTCACCTGTTATTTTTAAGTGTAAGTACTGATACAGGTGATATGTTTTATTTTATGAAGACAACTCTCAATTCACCACTAGCAAATAAAGCTGTGAGCAAAACCATGAAGTTGGGCATTTCATTCCTTGACATTTTCCCACTTTAATGGGCTCTTCTTTTCCTCCACTAATACCTCTCAGGTGGATAGCTGCTAAATAGGGTCCAGCTCAGTATTCCAGAACTTTCCCTCTGCCGCCACTTCTGCTTTACCCCAGAAACTTAAACTCTGCCCTATTATGTCTTGACTTTCCAGCAGGTTGGTTTGGGTAAAAGTGCACTAGGTGAAGAATAAAAGAGCTTGCTATGATATGTCAGGCACTGGGCTACAATATCTCATTGAATCCCTCTAATAATCTGGTGAGGTGGATGTCTATGTTTCACACAAAAGGAAACTGAGGCCCAAAGAAGCTTTCCTGCTCAGGAATGAGCAGCTTATGAGAAAAGAGCCAAGATTTGGACCAAGACAGTCTGGCACTTCCTATTGCATTATAATCTCTAACTAAGAAGAGTTCACATTCTGAACTAAAGTGTGGAAGAGTTCACCTACTAATTAACTAGCCATTTGACCTCAGAGAAAATCCCTTAAAACCTCTATGCCTCTGGTCTCCTTTCTCTAGTTTTGGATTAAATAATCTCTTGGTCATAGAAGAGTCTGTTTCAGGACTTTGGTTGCCAAGCACATAAGCTATTTCTCCCATGAGATTCCAGAATATGCTCTCTCTGACCTTTTCTCCACACTGCCCTCTCTTCCCATTGATCTTTGCTTCCTTTAGATCTAAGTAAATTTCACTTCCTCCAAGAGACTTTTCATGAACACTGTTCTGTTATTCTCTATCTCAGCCTTTAATGATACTTCACAGCATCAATTACAAATGGAAGTTATTTTATTTATATCTCAGTTTGCGTATGATTGTTGTTTTTATCTTCTCATCATTCCCCACCCCCCCATTAGAATGTTGGTTGCTTAAGGCCAGAGCTCTTTTAACCTCACTTTTTTCATTGTTGCATTCCTAGAGCTTGGCATGGTGATGAATGGCTCTTAGCTGTTAATCAATAAGTATACTTGAATGAATAATTATCTTACAAAAGATATGTGTGAATAGCTAGTATACAGTCTCTTCCTTGGGATCACCTAAATAAAGCATCATTGATCTTACACTGTTAGAGAGAGTGAGCCTAAAATTATGAATGGAGATCCGAGTATAGTAATAGAGACTACAGGGTTGCCCTCAATCACACAGAAGAAATGAGCACACTGCACATAGTACAACCCCCCATGTGTTTCAGCAGAGAAAACTGAATCTCAGAATGATAATGGAAACTTGGGTCTAGAAGATACTTTAGAGATTAGTTAATGGTCTAAGCCAGGGGTGTCCAACCCTTTGGCTTCTCTGGGCCACATCAAGTAAAGGGGAATTGTCTTGGACCTCAAATTATATAATGTAGTTAGTGTATATACATAATAAGGCTTCTTTTTTATTGTAAAGTTTAGAAAAATGAGAACAATATAAAACTAGTGGGAAATTTGACCTTGTTTTTGTAAAACTAGTCTATCAATGTCTGGTTTGATGGAAGTGGTTGCAACTCTTATTGCGTTCTCAAGGTGCTTATCAGAAATGTTTGTTCAGATTTTGCTCTTCCTGTGCTTCATAATTGAAAACAGCTGCTCACAAATGTATGTGCTGCCAAAAAGCAATGTCATGAATAAGGCAAGATTGTGAACTTCAAAAATGGAATTACACATGGGGTCACGAAAAAAATAAATGCTAAAAAATAAATAATAAAAAATAAACATTAAAAAACGTTAAAAAAACATATAATGTTAAAAGATTTTGTATGACCTCATTGCTAGCTGTCCTGGGCTGCATGTGGCCCATGAGCCACAGTTTGGAGCCACAAGATATTGTTTTATGGATGAAGAAACTGAAGTCCCCAAAACATAGCCCCTAAAGTATAGAACCCAATCCCTTCTTATATACATACCAGGGCTCTGTTCACCAAGAGATTTTTAAAAATCACAGGGACCACCCAGTCAACAAGATAGGGATCTTTGAACAATGATGCTTTCTTTCAGACTCCAAAGAGCCTTAGTTTGCCCAGGCCAATCCTGGGTAGCAGCATTAGAACCTGCTACTATAAATAGTCTATTTTTTTATTTCTTTTTACTTCTTTTAATTTCATTTACTCGTTTACTATTTTAATGACCCATCAAGCAGCCTTTTAATACCTTATCATTAGTTTACTAATTCTCTTTAAATGCTTGGGAGCTCCAAATGAAACTCGTGTAGTGCTGAGCACTTGATACGAGTGTGATAAGTTCAAGATACATTTAAAAGGCGATTGATATTTTGAACCCCAAAATGTTGGTAACTTATCTTTAAAAACTTAAATTGTAACTTTTCTTCTCTAACATAGAGAACAATCCTTGCTAGAATATTACATCTCATAAACAAGCAGTTCTTAAACTTTAGAAGGCATAAAAATCACCTGGAAGTCTTTTTAAAATCAGATTGCTTGGAGCCATTCTGCACAGTTCTGAATTAATAGGTCTAAGATTACATCCAGATATCTGCATTTTTAACAAATACCTTTGATGATTTTTCAATCAAATGGTCTGAGACTCTCACTTTGAGATCCAATAATAAATTTGATATGTTTTTAATTTTCCCAGATTCGTTCTAAAAGGAAGTTTTAAAAACTAAGATATTTTAGGAGGAGTTCAATGTGTTTGAATCCAGCAAATAGCAGAGATGATCAAAATTGGTTTACTAGGTATGACAGGCATCTGTTTTCCTTGAAGCAAAAGTCATATTAATGTGTGTGTATAATTATGATTATGGCTACTAGATTTGCTGTTGGCTCCAAATCAAGACTATTTCAAAATGTTTCTGTTGGACCACAAAACTAAATCAGCAATTAGCAATGATAGTTGAATGCTAAGTTCTGTGAAGAAACAATCATGTTTCTTGTCCTCCAGATGCCTACTTTCAGTAAATGTTAATACCCATGAAACATTCAGGACAAGTTTACAGATCAAGTCCAGGGTATCTGGTTAACTTTGAATTTCAAATACACAAGCCATGTTTTAGTATAAGTATGTCCCATATATTTTTATTTTTATTTGTTAAATCTGGCAATTCTACTCAGGGAACATTAGCACTTAGTGTCTTTTGTTTCTAGAACTGGGGAGTGCTGATTTGTTATTAAGCTTTGAGAAACTGATAAAAGCTTTGGACATGCTCTGGAGAAAAATGCCCCATGGCACATTCCAACAGAACCCTTATACTATTCCATGGGCTCAAGGCTGCCAAAGCTCTTGGGGACACCGGGTCATCTGCAGTGGTAAGACAGCAAAGCAATCTCTTCAGGTTACTTACTCAGGGCTAGAGAGGTCTGGAAGGTGACTTGGAAAAGTGGATTTGAACTGAGCCTTTAAGAACAGTAGACTTTACTGGATTGTGACTAAAAGGACATCTAAAGCTTTGATGTTCCTTAGGACTTATGGGTATTTAGTGCAGAATAGTGAGAAATTAGCTCAGGCAGATTAAAAAAAAAAAGATCCTGGTTGGTGGACAGCCTTAAGTTCTAAAGGATTTAGACTGCATATATTAGGAAGTGGGTGTTCTGACTGATGTGTCGGTTAGGGTAAAGAACATGATCAAACAAAGGGAAATAGTATGGGGAAATTGTAGGAAGCCCAAGCCCCCGAGTCGATCAGCCTGGACCCAGCTCCCTCAATTACAAACTGATAGGCCCTGAACATGTGGGAAGCTTCTGTGAGTCCCCATCTCCTGAGCTGTGAATTGAGAATAATAATAGATGCTACTAATGGGGTTGTTGTGAGGATAAGATGAAGTTGTGCAGTTCCTGGCTCAGTGTGTGATACTGCACAAATATTCAATTAATAATACCTAAATACTATGATACACTACTACCACCTCTATTATTATTCAAAGGGGATTTTAGTCTCTCAGCAACCTGTATGAACCTGCATTTTTTTTCCATTTCTGGGGAAGTAAAAAAAAAGAGGAAAATGATTGTTTGATTTCTAGACTTGGATACAGCTTTAAAAATCTCCAAATTTCCAAATTGAAATTTCATTAATAAAAAACAATGAGGGCAGAAATAAGTGAACAAAATCATGTTTGGACTTTTCACTGAGAATTTTTAAATAATTATATTCAGCCCTCTATTATTGCTCCTAAGAGGGAATACTTTGGATAATGCAAACAATTTACTCTGATCCAAAGTCAAGTACACTTTTTAAAAATAGTATGTACTACTCTTACTAGTAGAATTGCCGTCTTTTTAAAAATTTTTTGACTACTACTAAAATTAATAAGCACATGATTATGGTTCCCCAAAGTTTTCTACACAGCAAGGGGAAATGAATTTATCAGAGACTCACAATGCACATGGCTTCCTTGGTGTAGGTGATAGAACCAAACAATAGTGTTGGAGCTGGTATCTTGAGTGCTCTAAAGTCAGACTGCTTAGATTCCAATCCCTGGTGGCTCCTTCAACTAGCTTTGTGATCCAGGCTAGCCACTTTGCTTTTCAAAACTTCGGTTTCTCCCTTTTGGGAAAACAGAGTTTTTAGTAGTGCCTACCTCAAAGGGTGTACATGTAGAGCCCTCAGTGCGATGCCCTTGTACACAGCACTTCCCAGCAAGTAAGAACTTCCCAGTATCGAGTTCTGTGACCAGATTGTCCTATATTCTTTCTCTAATATATTCATAAATATAATTTCATTCAGGAAAGCCTCTAACAATGTGGGCACTATTTATGATCTTCAGTCACATCTTAATTTATTGATTTATACGGCCAGGGTTGTTTAGAGTCATAGAGTAACGGTGGTCCTATTTCAAAGAATTTTTAGTCCCAATTTTCATTATGTGTTCCTTTCTCTTACTTATCTATCTTCAACTTTAACAGGGTGATTGGTGTCTTTCTAAAGAGGTTTCAGTTTCAAACTGTGCATTAATGTGTCGAGGCCCTGGAATTTACTTGACTCATAAACCCATGTTAGAGAACAATACTGGGTTGGTTTAAGGTACATTATGGTTACATGTATAGCAGTTATTTTTTTATATGATTTGTGCTCAGCACCTCAACGATATCTCCCACAGTGCTTTAAAGATAGTAGGCGCAAATATTTATTGAATGAAGCTAATGTATAATAAAATGCATTGTATTTCTTTTCCTGAGGATCCCTTCCCCTACATTAAAAAATCTAACTTTAAAAAAAAGAGAAGAGAAAAAGAAGGAAAAGAACATGCAGATATCTCAAAACCGAAGTGTTAAAGATGTGGATTTGGACAGCTACCATTCATATTTTCTAGAAAGAGCTGTGGATTTCAACAAGTCTGTATTTCTTATAGGATCTTTAAATTAGCTGTTTTCACTCCCTGGAATGTTCTTCCCTGAAATCTTTTTTGGCCCAGATAAGATGTCACTTCCTCAGAGAGGTCTTCCTGACCACCTAATCTCACTCACTTTCTGTTATGTTGCTTTGTTGTTGTATTATAGTATATTACTGTCTGCATCTGATTATTTCACATTTTTAATTGTCTATCCTCATCCTCACTGAACCAGAATTACTCTGAGTCAGAGGTCAACCCTGTATGTTTACCATGGTTTTCCTAGTATCTATTACAGTGCCAGGCACATAGTAGCTACTCAACAAATATTTTGCCAATTTGTTGGAGGAATAAAGATCAAGATCAGGTATTTTAGGGTTATTAGGACATAGCGGTAATTTTTTTTTTTTAGATTATAAAATATAGCTTATTTAGAAAGTAAGTTAGAGAGAGAGAGAAAAAGAGGAGATTCACCTCCCCAAGGTAGGGGGCCAAAGCCAGCAAACATGGCAACAGTCACAGCTCAAAGAGCACATGGTCACATCAGAGTCTACTAAGGTAATGGCCTTAGCAGTAATTTTCAGAATTACATTAAAATTTTGAAATTCCTTCTTCATAAAAATTTTTGTGCACAATTTTTTGCATATAATTTGAGTTCTTGGATCTCAGGTTAAGTATCTCAGCTCTAAAAGTATATGTGCAAATATGAAGAAAATCTAATTGTATCGACCTAAATATCACAAAAAATTAATTACTATGAATAATTGTGTCTTCATGTTCATACTTTCATGTTGCCCTTGGAGTATTTTGCAATCCTCCATAGGGGAAAAAAAGGCTATCTATAAATGTTATATATTTTATTTATATGCCAGAAAGGATTTAAGACTTACAGAGAAAGGCTAATAAAAATACATACTGTAGGGCAATGTAAAATATATTCCAAATAGGTAAGGGAAAAAAATGAGTCAAAGGAAAAAAATAAGACTAAGAACATAAGATAGGGCCAGGAGAGAGATTCATACTTAAAATTTATTCCATGAAATTCAACACTCTCGCTAGAAGATAGTAACAAATTTTGTTCTCAGTTTTTTAGTAGCCAGTGCAAAGGAGAGAAAAAATCAGTTATGCCTTGCAAAGGGTCATATTTTATATATACTTATACATGAATATATGTATCTGTACTTAATAGATAACCGCTTTTTAAAAAAAGGAAGCTTGAGTATAGTGATAATGAATAAAGAGATATATTTCCAGTGTTTTGTTTTGGGCATGCACCATTGTACCTGAGCCTGAAATAACCCATTTTAAAAATGCTTAAAAATGACTAGCACTTTGGATGCTTATAATTAAGATTTGACGGCTTATTGTAATTTTTATCAGCAGTAAATCTTTGGGGGAAAAGGCCTCATTAAACCAGTGAGGGGAAGTAGAGAGGGGGCAACAAAGACAATAGGGCTTCTCCATTTTCTTACAGTTCCTTTTTTAACTTCACCAAGCAGAGACACCTCCTTCCATCAGTCCACACTTTCCATTGTTACACACTTTTAATAAAATGTCTGAAACTCTCATTCTCCCCTTAAAGGGGCATTCACCTAGAACATTGACTAACACAAGTTATTCCAGCTAACCTTAGTTTCCTTGGATAGGAGTCCATCTGGGACATCTACGCCTTTTCTTTTTGAGAGAGCAAATACAATAACTAGCTTCCCAGAACATTATGTGGATTTGTGGCATTCTCTGAGGGGCTATAAATGGATCACATTGACAGCTTTATTTGTCATTCTTAAATGGAATGTGTTTCTCCCCCCTTTGTGTTAAATCGAAATCAGATGGCATTTCTTATTTCAATGTAGAATGTTTTTACTCTCATAATTGCAAAAGTGCATTCATAACTGATACTATTCTAATTTATGAAATTTGTGTTTTATGATTTTGGGGGTTGGGGGAACTGTATTTGGAATGTAACTGAGAGAAAACAACTTATGCAACATTTGAGCTTTGCCTATTTATTGAAATCCTGATACAGTTGCTAGAATTCTGTCACCATATGGAAGCAGACAATTATATTGCATTTGATGACATGGATTTTAGAAGCTAGGATATAAAAAGGCATACCCAGAAGAATATCCACAATCCAGAGACTTAAACATTTTTAAAATCTCTTCTCTCTTCCCCTCCCCCACCCCCCACAGCATGTCTCTGGTCTGGTCTTCCCTGTCCTCCCCTTCCAACGGCTCTTGCCAATATATACAGTAGCAAAATGGCAATAGGATTGGAAAATACTACCTTCAAATCTTAACATATCTCTTATGTGATAAAACCATTACTTCTGCCCAGGTGAAATTTTTCACTTAAAAACCCCTGTCATTCCTCTACACCCACTACTGAATCTGAATGAGAAAGGAAGCCCTCCTCCTTTAACTTCTTAAATCTATTCAGAGCTCTCCATGCTCTTGTGACTGATCCCAACTCTGTGCTATCTTTAGGATTTTTAAACTCTAGGCTATGGGTACATTTTTCTCTGTGCTTATTTTCATATTCATTTCATACGCTTTCATACATATTCATATACTTTCAATAACGTTATCTTTATTGATTACCTACTATGTGTCAGACAGTTAGGATGAATGAATTGCATCAGATATTTCCTGCCTTCATCCTGCCTTCATCTCACTTCATGGGGAAGTGAGACAGTAAAATAATTATACAAGTAAGTATGAAATTGAAACTAGTCTAAGTACTTCAAAGGAGAGACACAAGGTTCTGGAAAATGAGATCAAAATGATATATAGGCGTCCGCTAGGCAGGCAGAAGGTGTGATACATGAAAAAGTCCTCCAGCAGCAGAGAACATGGGCAGCATGAGAGGCTGGAAGAAGGCCACAGTGTCTGGAGCACAGAGAGGAGGGGCCAACTGCTAGAGTCAGGAGAGGTAATCCAGGGCCATCACCATGAAAACCCTTTTAACCATATCAAGAAATATGCCTTTATTCTAGGATCAGTGAGAAGGTTGGGGATTTTTGTTTGGGGCTTTTTTTTGGAGGCGAGGGATATAATTAATTACATGATCAGTTTTATATTTTTTAAAAATTGATTTCTGTCTACAGTGTGGAGTATGTGTTGTCAAGGGACAAAAGTTATGTAGACAAGTTGTATATTTCAGTAGAAAGATAGTGATAATAGGGTCTAAAAAAAGAAGGATGAACTGCCAGCTGGGCTCGGTGGCTCAGCCTGTAATCCCGCGCTTTGGGAGGCTGAGGTGAGTGAATTGCCTGAGCCCGCGGGTTTGAGACCCGCCTGGGCAACTTGGCGAGACCTTATCTCTACAATAAATCAAAAAATTAGCCAGGCGTGGTAGCGCGCACCTGTAGTTCCGGCTACTTGGAAGGCTGAGGCGGAAGGATCGCTGGAGCCCAGGAGGTCGAGGCTGCGATGGCCGGGAGCGGCCACTGTACTCCAGTCTGGGCGACAGAGTGAGACTCCAACTCAAAAAAAAAAAAAAAAAAGGTGCCACTGATTTCTAAAATGTGGATGGATTCAAGAGATAATATAGGAGGTAAAATTGATAGGCCATCTTCTGCAATGTTGTATGGAGACCATGAAGAAGTGTCAGGGAACCCTGGAAAAGAAACTTATTTGTGAAGAAAGATGCTAAACTCAGTACTGGCATTGCTGTGTAGGGAAGGAGCCTGAGACTCCACAGAGCATGTGTTCAGTGAGCTGCAGCCTCAATTTCCCTCCTTGATCCTGCTGCAGCACCAAAGTTTGAACCCACCTAGAGAAGAGGTAGAGTGGACATCACAGGAGAGAGCAAGAAGACATTGGATTATGGGTGTGGAACTTTGTCAGAGAGGACTGGGTTTGGATATGAACTTGTGACTCATCTTCCCATTCCTAGGTCTAGAGGTGATATGGTTACTTAGAGACGGTATGACGTGAGTGGTGGAAGAGGACACTGGGATCAAAGTCTTGAGGAAATCAAACCCATAATGGCTTAGTAGTCAAGGATGAGCTCACAGAGGATGAATGGAGTAGCAAAAGAAATAGAAGGAAATCTGAGTCTTCCTGGATCAAGGGGTGGGGGGCGGGGCAGAGAAGCAGAGGTTTCAGGGAGGTGAAAGTGATCTGCTAGGTAGACAAAGAAGACTGAGAAATGTGTGTTTATTGAGCAGAGCTGGAGAACACTGATCAGTGGAAAATTGGTTTTTGAATTAAAATAAGGATAAATTGCTAAGTGATATATACAGAAAATGTAGTTGTAACAGATTCTGTCTGTGGTCCCGCCTGTTTCAGAATATTTTACATGTTCACATTTCACATCTGCCTTAAAAAGATACTTGGGGAGCAGTAAGCAGGCATGATGGAGAGGGAAGTCATTTGACATGATAATCGCTAGAATAGGAGTGGAACAAGGGTGGGGTTTAAGCATAGAACAGTCTGAGGGTCTGAACTGAAGAGAAAATTTGAACCTGTAATCCAGGGAATTTTATGAGCACAGCCTTGCCTGTTTCTCCCATTATGATTTTCTTATGGCCAGGGTAAATAAAACAAATGTCACAAAGCAATGTTGGTGTGCCTACCACTGGCTGGCATTGCTGTGTGGGGAAGGAGACTCCACAGAGCATGTGTTCAGTGAGCTGCAGCCTTAGTTTCCTTCCTTGATCCTGCTACAACACCAAAGTTTGAGCCCACCAGAGAAGAGGCAGAGTGGACATCACTATCTCAGTACAAGGGACAAGGTGATTAGGAAAAGGTTACATTGAAGTAGAGCGGTGACTGGGAGGTAAGAGAAGAAAGATGAGCATTACTAGGCATTACGATGGCAACAGAAGGACATTTTCTATCCCTCATGGAAGATCTACTATAAGATATACTTATGCCATAAGAGCCGTTCATGTGAAAATTGCAAATGCATTTTGTAATCTGATTTATTAAAACAAATGCAACATTTTTCCTCATGTGATAAGGGCCTTCCCAGAACAAAGAGGAAGTAACGTGACATAGTCAATGTCTAAGTGTGCATGCATAACCCTGTTACAACCCTGTGCCATAAAATGCCCAATCAAAATGCAAGTTGCCATGTAAGGGGGACAAAGTGGTAGAATGTAATATAAGGCAACTCACTGCTGCATTCGGAGATCAGCCTTTGGATTTGAATCCACTGGGTCAATGCCAGCACAAATAAACGCTGCTTCCTGGTAACAAAAAAGCCTCAGTGTCCCATCTCTCTATAAAGGATCCTACCCACACTCAGATGTAAATACTTACTTGATTTTTATAAAATGGTCAAACAAATTTGTGTTTAAACGCAAAGAGAAAAATAACACTTCCACCTATACATTTTTCCTTTTCTCATCTTCTCACCTTTTATTCTTGCTGTCTTCCACATTGGAACGGTCTTGCTATTGTCATTTGTTATTCAGAAAATATTTTCTAAAATGGTGTCCTCAACCCTATGTTCAGAGTCTTTCATTGTGCTATTTGACTTTTAAAAATCATCCAGGCCGGGCACAGTAGCTCACACCTATAAGTGCACAGCACTTTGTGAAGCCAAGACAGATGAACTGCTTGAGCCCAGCGGTTTGAGACCAGGCTGAACCACACAGTAAAATCTTGTTTCTACAAAAGATCAAAAAATTAGCTAAGCATGGTGGCATACGCCTGTACTTCCAGCTACTTGGAATGCTGTGGTAGAAGGATCACCTGAGTCCAGGAGGTCAAGGCTGCCATGAGCCATGATCGTCATAATCATGCCACTGCACTCCAGCCTGGGTAATAGAGTGAGACCCTGACTAAAAAAAATAAAAATTATCTAATCCTCTCTTATTTATAGACCACCCACAATACTTAAGCATTTTTAATATCTTATCCCTTGGAAGTTAGAAATGTGAATAAAGCAGGGTGTCCTAGATAATTATAAACTTCCTGAGAGCAAAGGCACTGCTGGGTATGTAAACATTCAAAATAAAGCCAGAGTACTATAAATGTGATTTTTATAGCAAGGGTACAGTTAAGGATGCTTGGTTTGTAGTCGAGGATACAATGAATTGTTACTCAAGGATTCAGGCATATTACTGCAGGAGGTGGTATTTAAACTGGGTGTTAAAAGATGAGTATTTCAGGCCATGTTCTGGGAAGCAGGAAACAACTTTGGTGGGGATGGGAGAGAGACAATGAGGGGAAATGGTTTAGTATGACTAGAGAGGTTTTGTGGAAAGTAGTAAATGTATTGATCTCAGATTTCAGTAAACTCTGCTGAAAAGTTTTGGATTTGATCCTCTGGGATTCTGCTGAAGAGCTGTTAGAAATTTTCAAGCAAAGGGAGAAGTATGAGTTTTAGAAAAAAAGACCAGTGTCACCAGAAAGCTGGGAAATGATGAACATTGGCAGTAGACGAACATTAGATGGAAGGTCATTGCCTGGATGGGAGATGGTGGAATGGTGGGTGACTTTCTGAACTGTGACAAGGTCCTTAGACATGTCAATGGGAAATAAGGCTTTCTGTGTGCAAAGGGGCCATAATCAGTTGGAAGTGTGTGTTGTGGGGAGTGGGAGAATGAAAATAATGTTACCTGTTGCACTAGGGAGAGTAACAATGGCACTAACTTTGCTCCCAAAATGCTAGGGGTTTTGTTGAGGTCCTGTTGCCTACTGCAGAGAAAGCAAATCACTGAGACAATGAGTATTGCCAGGGTAGAAGGCTTTTTAATGGCCTGATCCCAGAGAATGGGAGGTCAGTCTCAAATTTGTCTCTCCAAACTATTGAAATTGGGGGTTTACATAGTAGGGGAAGGAATGTAAAATAACAATTAGGAAGAAGGAGTAAGGAAGCAATCATGACCTTGAGGGCTCTGGCATCTCCTTGTCTGGATGCTATGTTCTGGTGAGTTTTAGGACCTTGTCTGAGGTCGAGTCTCCTAAGGAAGGAACTCAGATAAGGCAAATGTAAGTTTTAAGACCAAGAAGATCAATTTCTATCTTCTTTTTTTAATCCATAAACACCAGTTCTATGGGGAAATTGGGCCAGTATCAATTTTTAGGGATATATTTTTTTTAAAAGCAAATTCAGGAGAAGATGGGGGTAAGGATCTAATCCAAGAAAGCATTCAAAAAGATATAATTTAAACTATAGATATGAATGAAATTTCTGCCATGGAGAGAATCTAGTGAAAGGCCTACATTTAAGAGAAGGCCAAAGAAGACAGAAAGGAAAATTCAGCAGGTTTTCCTGAGATGGAAAGTGAGGTTTTTGTGGAAGTCAAGAAAAAGATGTGGATTTCAAGGACAAAGCTTCATGTTGTGATGTGTTTTACTGATACAGTCATTTGGTTGCCCCTTTTCCCTTTCTGTTCCTCCCCGGTGGAATGGCCCCAAGAAACAAGCTGTGCAGCTGTCTGTACTGTCTCACATCTGGGTCCGCACTTCATCTTTGCAGCTCTGTCCCCTACTTATTAATGAGCAGCACCTGGCCAAGAGTTCCTGGTAATAGACTACTTCCTTCAGAAACTTCTCCTCACTATTGAGAAAATGAAGCTATCTATGTGTTTGTTAGGGAGCACAGAAAGGGAGGCAAGCAGGATGACTGGCTGATTGGGAATTGTTGAGTTTACATTTAGGATTTTTTTTTTAACTCAAGCTTCAGGTTTGTCTCTAGGGATGACACAGTTTTTAAAGGAATAATAACTACTTCCAAGCAAAAAGTACTGTTTTGCCTTTTAGTTTCCATACTAGGTAATCAGTTCTACTCATAAAATAGTCCATTTTAGCCAAATATTCCTTTATCAAGTTTCACATGAAAAATTTCTCTATGAATTTCATATCAAGGGGATGAAATGATTGTTTTCTTTGGAGGAAGTAACGTGTTTTCTCCTAAGAATATGAGTTATAAAAGAAATTATGTAGCCGGGCTTGGTGGCTCAGCCTGTAATCCCGTGCCTCTGGGAGGCTGAGGTGAGTGGATTGCCTGAGCCCGGGGGTTCGAGACCCGCCTGGGCAGTGAGACCTCATCTCTACAATAAATCAAAAAATCAGCCGGGCATGGTAGCGCATGCCTGTAATTCCGGCTACTTGGAAGGCTGAGGCGGAAGGATGGTCCAGCAGGTCGAGGCTGCGGTGGCCGGGAGCGGCCACTGCACTCCAGTCTGGGCGACAGAGTGAGACTCCAACTCAAAAAAAAAAAAAAGAAATTATGTTTTCTTTCACCTAAATCGCCAAGAAGTTCAAATTCAAATTATAAACTTCAATCACTTCAACTGTGTTGACCAGTACAAATAGCATATATATAGATATGTATAGATATGTATAGATATATCTATATATATGCTTCCTTCTTTTATTTTATTGATCTTTTTTTTTTTTTTTTGGAACTCACCTTTTTAAGGTAAAAATTCAAGGCATAAATACTTTTACTGTTAACTAACTGTCTTTCCACACATCATCTCATTTGGTCATCAGAACAGTCCCATTAGATAGCTGGTATTATTACTTCCAACTGAGAGATGAGGGAAATGAGTCCTTTGGTGAAGTTGAGGACAAAAAGTTCACTTATATAAATATTGTGGGCCAGGTGCAGTGACTCAAGCCTGTAATCCCAGCACTTTGGGAGGCCAAGGCAAGAGAATTGCCTGAGCTCAGGGGTTTGAGACCAACCTGGACAACTTGGTGAGACCTCATCTCTGCAATAAATCGAAAAATAAGCCAGACATGGTAGTACACACCTTTAGTTCCAGCTACTTGGAAGGCTGAGGCAGAAGGATCGCTGAAGCCCAGCAGGTCGAGGCTGTGTTGGCCGTGACTGTGCCACTGCATTCCAACCTGGGTGACAGAGTGAGACTCCAACTCAAAAATAAATAAATGCTGTGGGTGGTATTTCACCCCAGGTATTCTGTCTCCAAAAGCAGTAGTCACTTCAGCCTTCCTTGCTTTAACTTTTGTGGGCAGCTGAGAGACTTGTAAATGACTGCAGTTGGCTCACAAGGTTTTCATTCTCGTCAGAAATAATCGCTGACATGAGAAACTAATACGTCTGAGCAGTTTTCTTTTGGATAATAAAGCATTCCATGCTTGTTTCTTCCTCCTAGGCTTTGTAACAACCAAGAAGCACAAGAAAGAGGCCTCTTCATCAATCATTCTTGACTAAGTTTTGAAAATGGAATTGAAGCTTACTTTCCCCCTTCGTATGGTGAGTAGCTGCTAATTTGGGGAACAGGAATGGCTTTCCCTTTTTTATAAATTTTCTTACAATATTTAACAAAAAAATGAAAATGATTCTTATGTGAAGATGGCATGACTTATGAATATTATCCAGATTTGTCTTCAGATTGTTTTATTAAAAAAATAGAACTATTCCATATTTTAGTTCAGTTGTGGATTTTATAAATTCTAGTTGAATATGTTTGATCTGGTTTAGAATTTGAGGCATCTGCATCTACATAAGAGTTTTGATCATTAAAATAACATAACTCTTCACCCATTTTATACACACTTAAAATTCTTTAGTGAGTAGCATTTTGTGCAGAAAATTGACATGTGGACTCTGAAAAGCCATGGCCACATACAGGAAGATTTAGAAATGGCCAGATTGCTGTACGGCGGCATTTCTCTTCTTCCCAGATGCCCTTGCTTGGAGCATCTACTCTTTTTTGGCCTGGGCACTGACTGTATTTAATTGGAAAATCTTATTAGAACTAGAGTCATCCCAAGTGAGTGAAATCAGCTTTTGAAGAAAGGACCACATTATTGAGGTTTTTTCCCTCTGGGGTATTGTGCCATTGAAAGGATTTAAAATGAAATGGACAGTTAGTTTACTCTTCTTTGTCTACCCAAAAAATTGTTTGCTATTTTCTTTCTTCATGGTATTTTATTTTTCTGTATATGTTGATATGTTCTAATGCATATTTAAAAGAGAAACTCTCTGTGTGTACCTGTGAATATTGTGAAATTTCTTTTATTCCAATGAATTAGGGAGGTGGGCATATCTGAATTTGTGGGAAGGTTGACTTATAGATGACTTTTAAACAAATGTGGCTTTTATTACCTTTAACTACATATAGTAACTTTGACAAAACATGTCAAATAGAAATCCTTAAGGAGACCTGTTATAATAAATCATATGAACATTTTGTTATTAGCATATAGATTGGATGTATGCAGAAACTTGTAAACTGGTTCCTTGAAAATTGTTTATTCTGTGTCTAAAAAGTGTAGATAGACTGAAAATAAAGGTTTAAGATACCATATATTATCTCATAATAAACAAAGCAAAGGTAAACGTCTGCCCAGTTCATGAACAAATTATCAACAGATTTTAAATTTATTGAAGCCCCAAACTAATGAGATATTACCATGTGTGCATAAATAACTTAAAGAATAAAATTTGCTGATCCTTTTCTCATATGGGTATTTGTGCTAATGAATCAGGATCCTATTTACACTATTAGTCCCCAAAGTAATTGCTTATTTGAAGAAGTTCTGTCTTATGGGTTTTCAGTTAATTAAATCTATTTGCATTTTATGCACATATTTCAAATTCTCAAGTTCTATTTTTCATAAACCAGATTCAAATATGTTCACATAATAATGCCTCTCATTAAGGCATTAGTCTTTCATTTTTAAAGGAACATTCAGGATAACCATATGCATAAACACATATTAATAAAATCCTATAAATATTTTAGAAAAGCCAACCCATTAAATATTTTTTTTAGTTCAAATTTTCCTATTTGTAATGGTGATTACCTTGCTGAATGTACCTCTAATCTCTAATGTTTTAGTTAGCTTAATTTAGTCAGTGATTTTTTTATTTGATTTAGCATGTCAGTTTTTAACTTCTAATATGCCTTTAGAATTATAAGCAACCTTTTCAAGGTACGTGCATAGTAACCAGCTGATCTTGCCTACACAATTGGAGCAAAAATAAGGAGCAAAAATGTTCTCATTTTGACACTGAGCAACAGAGCATAATAATTTACAAAGTTAAAGATTTTTTTTTTTTTTTTTGACTTGGAGTCTCACTCTGTCACCCAGGCTGGAATGCAGTGGCATGCTCACGGCCACCCCAGTGTCTACCTGCTGGGGTCCAGCAATTCTTCCACCTCAACCTTCCAAGTAGCTGGAACTACAGGCATGCTCTACCACGCTCGGCTAATATTTTATTTATTGTAGAGACAAGGTCTCGCCAAGTTGCCTGGACTGGTCTCGAACCGGCAGGCTCAGGCAATCCACTAACCTCAGCCTCCCAAAGTTCTGGGATTGCAGACTGAGCCACCGAGCCCAGCCTAAAGATGTGTTTAAGGGTACAGTTTTCAGGTAATTTTTAAATATTTGACTGAGAAGTTGAGAATTAAAGTATACAAGTCATTTTAAAAATTGTGAATGTCTTCATTAGATCCAAACTATGGAAATCTTTCAGTGCTAACGTATCTTGGATGCTTGAAAAAGATTCTGAAGTTAGGAATAAAAGTAACAGAAGGACAGGCCAGAAAGAAGGAGTGCCCAGGAAACTGTAAGGGTCCATGTGGTGGGCCCAGGGATTTAAAATGAAAGGTCAGACACTGGGAAAGGCAGGCAGGGGCACAATTTGGAAAGTAGATTTGAAATCCAGTTTTGAAATAATGCCTCACTAAACTATCTAGATGTAGTCCAGTGTTGCTAGGTATATTTCTCTTTGCAAGGAAGACATAAAAGGCAGACTCTGGATAAATTTACATTCAAATTCCAGCCTAAGATTATATCTGAATTAATAAAGGGTAGAGTATTCAAATGGAAAAAACAAAGTAATTAGCCTAAAATCAGGATAAGCATGAAGATTATTTTATTCATTTTACAGTACAATATTGAATAATGTACTTTTGTTATCTTAACACAAGATTATACTATAGGTGTAAAGAGAAGAACAATTTTTGGTACCTTAAAAAAGTATGCATCTTAAAATAAACAAATTTCATTCAATAAATCTTATTGATTCATTTAAGCAATGATCTATGTAAAGTGTAATACCAATAAGCTCCTAAGAAGATATCATTTTCATTGGAATCACCTTAAGGAAGCATTTCTTCTCATTTGGAGAAAGTAGGAATAAAGCATTTGTATTACCATTTGTATAAATTTTTAATATTGAATGAAATATTAGTGTTTAGCATAATATTGATTCTCAACTTAATATTCCTCCATAATGGCATGCTAATTGGTTAGAATTAAATCAGACAGATTCAAGAACACGGAGAATAGACCATCTAACACTTATAATTTTTTTCATTAGTTTCCAGAATTCCAATTAAAATGGAATTAATCTGTCAAATAAAAGACCGTGGAACAATAAAAGTTCTGTGTAGTACGTCATGTGTACCCCCTTTCCCTCTCATTACTCCACCCCCATGATGAAATAGAGGAGGGAAGGAGGAGAGGAAGGGAAAGAAGGCAGATGAAATTCACATGTGAATTTCAACACGATAACAGTGTTCAAGAGTGAGACAGTCACTCCGCATGTTCAAGAGTGAGACAGTCACTGAAATCTTACTATCTCTGAGACCGTAGACATTTTACTTAAAACTTTTGGAGCCACAGTTTTCTCATCAGTAATATTATCTAACTATACCTACTTCCTAGAGTTGCTGAGGAAGTAACAGAAAGGGTCTCCACAGGGAGTGATTTTCCCTGCCAAGAGACACTTGGTGATGACTGGAACTAGTTTTGCCTGTCACAATTGAAGGGGTGGATTTGCCACTGGTATCTAATGAGTAGATGTGTGGGACAAGCTCCTCCCCCCCGCCCAGACACACAACAGAGTCATCTGCCTAAAAGGTCAGAAGTATCAAGGTTGAAAAACCCTGGAGTAATGTATGTAACCAGCACAGTGTCTGACACACAGTTGATCCTCAGAAATGTTAATATAATTATGTTGTGATTTTTGTCATTATTTATTTGAGAAGGACCCACATGATATCAGTAATGAGTACTATAAGTAAATCAGTAAGCCCAACCCAGTACAGTTAGTCATGCCTGTCTGCTAACTGATCTACTTGAAGTGGCCAATTCATAGGTGCATTTGAGAGTAGACTGACCCACCTAATACATGACTAGTCTAGAAGGACTATTGATAGAATTGTACTGAAGTTCATGGGCCATCATTTAATTTCTCAGAAATTAATCCTCATTTAACCTTTTCAGAAATTAGAAAAAAATAGGAAAGACAAGTAAAAAGTAACTTACAGTACCAAGGGACTGTTACTTTTTAACTCCTGCTGTTAGTAATGCATCAGGAATCTCCTAGTCATGCTTTACTTTATGAAATAAACTGATGTTTGGACAAATGACTAGAAAATGTGCTTTCTGGTTAATTCAAGATCCTGATTATGTAGTACATAAATATTATCAATTTCAAAACCAAATGAGTACAACAAAATAGTTTTGACTTAGTTTTGACTTAATGTTAAGCTTTTTAAAGGAGAAAAAAAAATCTTGCTTAACACGAGAGTGTTAAGGCCAAATAGACATGAGTTTGCATTTCAGCTTTATAACCTTGAAGCCGTGTGACCTTACATAATTTACTTAACTTCTCTGAACTCTGTTTCCTCATCTATTGAATGGACATAAAATTCCCTCTTAGGGTAATGGGCATCAAATTTCCTCACAGGGTTCTTGAAGGAATTAAATGAGACATAAAGCTTTTGGTATATTTTTGGTAGCAGTTATTATGTTCATCATTATTATCCCTTTGACTCAAAAGTAATTCTTCTGGGGACTTTCTATTACCTTGGGGTTGTTATCAAGGACTTTTGTTCTCAGTGTAAAGAATGATAACAATGATAGGTACCTTTTGCTAACAGAGGAAGTTCAAACTACATCCATTACCTTAATAAGCAAAAATCTTAGTCAATTCAGTGCAATCTTAGAAGAAAAAAAAACTTACATATTAAGGAAAAGGTGGATTGACAACATTAAATAATAAATGATATAAACATCTTTCTAGTCTATTTTAATATAGTTGATAATCTACTTTTTAATTAGCCATCTAATTACAGTTTGTTAGAAATTTCCCTGGGTGAATGCAGCATCACACTTCAGAGAGAGGGAAGTGGCTTTCTGAATGGGCACACCTACTGTGAATTTTGACACTCTCTCAGCCCAAATTTGTTTAAAGCCTGAACAGTTCAAAAGAGATAGGAAAGAATTGTTTCATAACCTAATCATTGCGACTTCTGGGATGGTTGAGTATAAGGTTAAATTCACCTTTCACCGATGCTTATATTTTTCCATTTTCTAGAGAAGACCTAACTTGTGTGTGTGTGTGTGTGTGTGTGTGTGTGTGTGTGTGTGTGCGCGCGCACGCTCCCATCATTCATAGGTCTTAAGTTTGAAAATAAAAACACTTACAATTAATCCAAACTATGGGTCCCTTCATTTTTCTTGGTGGTATGTTTTTTTTTTCTTAACTGTTCATGTTTTCCCCCACTTCAGCTCCCGAGAAGCAAAGGACTAGAAGGTACCTAAGAAGACTATCTCAACATCTTAATAGACACGTGTTTATTCTACAACCCAGAAAAGATTAAGGATGGAGAGTTTTAATCTACTTCTCAGCAATAGTTCCCAAACCTTAACCAGTAATTTTTAAAATTATTTGTTCATAACCTTTGTTAAAAATATATTCATAACCTTAGTTAAAAATATATTCATAGCCTTAGTTAAAAATATATTCAAACTTACCATTTGGTGCTATGGAAATTAATTGATTTTTTAAGTTGAATTCTCTCTTTCAACCAGTTTTAGCATTATATAGTTACAACTTCCATGTGTGTAGATCTAATTTCAAACTCTTGTCCATCATTAATATCTGGCTCATATTCATTAAACTTATCCAAAGAGGAGAGTTGAACTATTAATTTTAATTAATGTAATCGATCTCTTTGCTTTCCTCTTTGCCCCTTACCATCTACTTTCCATGAAGTCAGATCATTTTGTTCCTTGTCTCAAAACCCTCCAGTGGCTTCCTGTTTCATGCAGAGTCAGCCAGTGATGATCTCCTGACTTCATTTCCTTCTGGTTCCTCCCTTCCCCATTCTAATCTACTTCAGCCACCCTGACCCATAACTTAGAGTTCTGCCAGAACACAAGGTATGTTCCTGCTTCGGGTTCTTTGCACTGGCTATTTCCTCTGTGATGCTCACAGATCCACGTGACTTGCTCTCTCGTCTCCTTCACCTTCTCAATAAGAACTTCGCGGACCATCCTTCTAAACATGCAACTCCTCCCCACATTTTCTTGTTTCCTTTCCCAATTTATTCTCTTCATGATACTTGCCAATGTCTGATAAATGATATAATTTACTCATATTTGTAGTCTGTCTCTCTCCCCTAGAACATAAGCTGTATGAGCATAGCTATTTGTTAGTTTTGACTAGTGTATCTCAAACACCTAATCCAGGACCTGGTGCCCACCAGGCACTTGATAGGTATTAGTTAAATTAAATTGATCCGCCCACCCCTGGTTGGATTTAGGAGATGAAAAGAACAGTTTCACTGTGTTTTCTTTTGACTACTGATGAGCTGTAAACTGCATAAGTTTGCATTTTAGCCAACATCCTTTCCCCATTATTTTTCCCATTGGACAAGGACACCGTAATCTCCAAAATGGTGAATTTACTGTGATAAGTTAGATTCCTGATCAGAACGCTCCTGGGTGAATCCTGAGGCAAAAAGAGGTAGATATAGTTGAAAATGCCAAGCTCCTTAAATAGTTAATACAAAGAAATTGTGAGGATTAGTTTCCTTTGAACCTATATGCACTGTTCCTAGCACACATGTTCCCAGTATAAATATTAAAGGCTTAAACCTGATTCAAGAAAATACCTACCTCCTGATGACAAAAAAACCATAAATATAGTTCATGACCAAAGATTAGTCACTGTTTATTATTGCTGGTGACACATGATACATAGGGGGAGATTTGGCAGTATTTCAGACATCTCTAGCCAGCCACTTATCATTTCATAGTGGAAGAAGAGGAGGTATTTCTATATTAATGGCCTCTATAAAAAGGAAGAGAGTGGAGAAATGTTCAATGTGTTTTATCATTGAGAATCAAAGAGATATCAGCAATGTTAAAAATGTGCTGATTGGGTTACAGGTTTTGTGCACGTAGGTCATCTACATAATAAGACTTCATTAAAAAGAAGAGGAAGAAGTAGAAGAAAAAGAAAGGAACTACGTTCTGTGTCGATTCGTTCTCCCTTATGTCCTTGAATGACATCCCTGGAAGTGAGCTGGGAAACAGAAGCTTGATTTATCTCTAGAGCCCGTAATATTTTGAGCAGCATGATGGCCTTGAGACCCTGCTGATTCATGGCCATGCTGCTGTCGCAGCACAGAAGGTTTACACTGCAGATAATTTTGATGCAATATGCAGAGACCCAACATACCTGCCAACCCCCCAATTTGGCATTACTTCCCTATCTCAGTCTATAATTTAGAATAAAACAAAGCCTTGAGCATGTGAATAACGTCTAGCTGATTGAGAAATTCAAATCCATATTCCCTTTGTAACTACTGTTGCCTATGTAAGTGAAAGACATAAAGCCCTTTGGGAGAAGACTTTAAAAATGGGTCTGGGGATGTGAATAGCCAAGAACTCTGTGTTAGAAATGGTGTGAGTGAGCCACTGAAAAGTTCTTTTTTAACATAGCAAATAACTTCGGTGATGGTTCGCAGAATTCTGAAGACACTGTTAAAAATTAAATAAAATGCCTCAGCTTGGTTTTGTGTAAGCTTCAGTAGGCAAAAAGATATATTTAATGCAGAGGGTGTTGAATCTGAATTAGTACAAATATTATTAATTTAATGTTCATACTGCATTTTATGGTTTATAAACTGCTTTGCCATAATTTTATACATTTTTCCTCACAGCAGTACTATAAAATATATCAGCATTTTATTTTTCTCATTTTATAGATGAGGCAACCTTTAATAAGTGATCTATTTCTTTCCTGTGCATATTGGTTAACTGGTAAATGATTAATTTATGTCTACATGAACTTCATCATGCAGAGTATTTATTTTAGTGTGAGTTGGTATTTATTTTAACCGCACAGCATTACAGTATCCAATTATATATGCAAGTTTTAAAAGCAATAAAGCAGCCACCAGTAGTTAATGCAACATTAAGTCAGAGATTTTAAATCCACAGTAAATTCTGAGTTACAGTGTTTAAATCAACTGTTCCTTTTTCTCTCCCTTGGCTCCTGTGGGTGAGAAATGGTCCTTCTATAAAATGACCATGTTGCACCTGGGCAGGAACACAGAAAAAAAAATGTATTGAGATTTTCAGAGTTTGAAATATTGACAACAAAATAAATAACTCAAAGGTTTATAATTACATTTGGTGAGAGTGGACGAGCAGACAAATCTGATCATTTGCACCTGCCCATAAAATGACTTGGATTGTGAAGATTCTTTCTGGGTCTTTTCCTTCTTTCTTTTTCTGCCTTCGTTTCTTCTTTTCATGTTCTTTATCAGTTTTTGCATCAGTAAAGTGGTCATTTTGTCTGCTTGTATGGAGGAACATAACTAACCATACATAAGTAATATATTATGTTTTAATATAAAGGACAACACTCCCTGCAACTGTCATTTGCATTATTTCTCCATATTGCATTATATTGAGCTATAAGTAAAACTGCTTCTCTCAGTGTGTGTATACTTAAAGGCTAAGGTTCTCAAAATACTCCCTAAGCACTGACTCAGCTTATACCTCTCTGATATCTCTGCTACTTTAATCTTACAATTTAGAAGGGAAAAACAACAAAAAGTTTGGTATTTTATGCTAAGTCAAATTTTTAAAATTAATTAGAAATGTGCTTTCTTTTCATAATAATTTATAGTATATAATTCCCCTTCATTTGAAGATCTCAAGACTCTTAAATTTAGACAATAAAACTAAGATTTTAAAAAATTTATTGCAAAGAGTCCCTGCCTTAATTTCACATGCAAAATTTTCTGAAGATGTCTAGATATTGGCATGTTAGCTGAACTGTCAAAGACAGATGATTTAAAACACATTGTGTGTGCTGGGTATTTAAGCTCTTCCAGAATCCAGAATTTATCTTTCAAATTTAAAACGTATTTTTGAAATCAAGAAGTACTTACAAGGCTGGAAAGTGTTCTGATATGAGCTTAATGGATAATTTTTATTATTAAAAATTGTATACATGCTGAAATACAAAATCCTTTATATTAAATCCATCAATAAATGAAGTCAACATATTATGAGATAATATTTTAAAATCTGTGTGATTTGCTATTAGGTTTATTGGATAACATCTGCTTAATCAGGGTTTTTAGAAATAAATGTTTGAATTTATCATAATACTGTATGAAAGGGATTAGCAATAGCGGGTCACTGCCAGGGGAGGTGGGGGCACATAACACTAATAAGGGAAACTGATCCCAAACCAGGTGAAGTGGGGACCAGTGGGAGGCCCAAACTTTACCTGTACGATGACCACTCATGTACCTCACCCTGAATTGTACCCAACATCTTTAGAAAAGAAAAAAGAAAAGAAAAAAGAAAATGTTTGAAACAAAGGGACATTAATTACTATAAATTTTTTTAATGAGTTTTAAAAACAAGAGGCATTGCTACAGTAGAATATCACTGAAATATTCTCCTCAGACTACCTACTTAGAGATCAACTAAAAAAAGGAACAAGAGAATTGTACACTCCAGTGTACAATCTCCTAAATCACATATATATAAATATATATAATATATATGGAGCTTTCAACCATCTTATTCTCTGTGATAAAAATAGAAAAAATATGCATATAATCAAAAGAAACATTTTATATGTTGGAGTGAATTAAGTAAATGAAGCACAGAAATTTTATAATCTTAAAAATCCTTCCAACTAATAAAATATCCTAATGAAGTGCAGTTACAGCTTTCCTTATGTGCTACAGTTCCAATGTCTAGTTCCCGTAGGCTTTTCCTAGTCAATGATTGCACTTCTTATTCCAATTTATAGACATTTATTTGACCCACATTACAGCTTGAATATATCATTTTCCCTTGAGAATTTCGTGTCCTTAACTAGCCTCACAGGAGAACCGTGGATTTATATCACTTTCTCATACAACAATGAACTGAATGGGTAGAGAACCAGATAAGATGTCTCCCTTCTACTTCCTCATTTTCCACCCTCCTCTCATAGATCATGAGATACAAGTGAACATCCCATTATTATAAATGTTTAACTGGGCTTGCTTCCCAGGTTCTCAGTTTTGTAATCCCAGAACCCATTATTACAGCATTTCTGTTTTCATTGATTGTCATCCTTGTATATAATTCTGATAGAGTTTGCCAAAATAAAACATTTTGAAGAGGTATTCTTATATGGAAAAACTGAAAAATAGTGTTCATACTAAGTAAAAACATTATATTCACTTTCAAAGAGAGAGCTTATGTAAAATCAGATCTTTAAGATTATTCAGAACAGCACATAGAGAATGTCGCTGAAACTCAGTTTTGCTTCTGGATAAAAGCATAGCATTTACACAGTTAAAACCTAGCATTTCCATGTAAACTGATAAATAGCAGCACCTGATGGGATAAGAAGATACTGGCCTAGGAGCACAAGTCTCTGGACCACGTAGCAAATGCATCCCTGAAGACAGCAAATCATATTAGGTTGTCGTGACTTTAAAACATCAGCCATTTACACCATCCAACTTAGTCTCATGGTTCAGAACCCAGAGTTATTCAGTAACCAGTTCTCCTTTCCATATAATTATATTTATATCTATATACCTTTAGGGAAAAACACACAGTTGATATATACCTCCTCAGCTTGTTTAATTAATGTGGATATTATCAATGAGGTCATTCTAAAATCATATAATTCTCAGACACATATACAGAGGTAGAAATTCCATGTCTGAGCCGGGTGTGGTAGCTCACGCCTGTAATCCCATCTCTTTGGGAAGCTGAGGTGAGAGGATTGCCTGAATCTACGGGTTCGAGACCAGGCTGGGCAAGTGAGATCTCATTTCCACAATAAATCAAAAAATTAGTTGGGCATGGAGACACATGCCTGTGGTTATAGCTACTTGGAAGGCTGAGGCAGAAGGATTGCCTGAACCCAGCAGATGGAGGCTGCGGTGGCCATGAGTATGTCAGTGCACTGCAGCTAGGCGACAGAGTGAGATTTCTATTCCCGCTCCCTTCACCAAAAAAAGAAATTCCATGTTTGAAACATGAGACCAGAGAGTCATTTCTCATTCATATTTGCTTATAAAATATAGCCATCCCCATACATGCAATCACAATGCCGTCCCCATTCCATGGAAAAGAGAACTAACATTTGTAAGAAATTATAGTCAGTCTAACACTGTCCTCAGAGAAATAAAGTTTCTTGTGCAGGCTCACCCAACCAGTAAGTAATTAGAGGTGACATTAAAACTCAGGTCTGACATATGTACTTTCAACTCAACTCGTGTCTTTACATAGAATTGACTATTAGCAACATGCCCTGATTAGGAGAAATAAATAAAAGTTATTTGGCTGGTAGCGGATAAACATGGATCCTACTGGCTGCTGCTTCTAAACAAGTCTAAACTCAAATCTCATGCCCAAGATATGAGTTCTGTAACTGACACTACTCTCCATGGATGTGCAAAAAACACTCGTCTGATAATTTAGTTACATATATCTTTTAAAGTCTGATTATTAAATGAATGGTAACATAAAGACATTCTGTTCGTAGTAAACTTTAGAATTCATCGTATACTCCTTATTATAGAATTGGAAAGCAAAGAAAAACAATAGTTATTTTATCAAGCAGTTTCACAGTTGTCTTTTATGTCTATTTATATTTCTTGACTTGGTCTGGGGCTATAATTAGTTATGAGCCCGGTTCCTATTATTACATTTTGTCGATTGAAGCATACTTTTGTTTCCAAGGATACATTTAAATTATTTACCTGTAACTAACTTGCAATGGTTTTAAATCTACTTATTTGGAGCTGGTGAGGAGAGGGATAAGAACACTTGTAACTGATTATAAGTTTAGTAATGTACAGGTAAAATACTTTGGATTTTGGCCATGCACATTAGTTATCAGGAGTATCAGAATTCATATTCCAGAGATAAAAAAACTCTCAAGACTATTTTTTCATCTTAAAGAATAAGCACCAATAGCATTTATTAAGCCATTTTGATCTAATTTAATAAGGTCATCCTTCCATCTTCAAGAATACTATTTTGCCTATACTAGTGCAAACATTAGAAACTTTTCTTTAAGAGAATATCATCACTACAGTTTGAAATTGTATAACCTACATCAGGAACTCATGTCAGTGTCTAGTGTCTCCCCTCGCGGTGAAGAATTCTTCCTAACATGTCATTCAAGTGTGCCCCAAAATGTCCCAATCTTCTCTTCTTCACTTAATACAATATTAAATCATTTTACTTTTTCCTTTTTTCCCCGTTCTTCTATTGCTCTGGTTTAAACTTATGTTCTTTTCCCATTCTTCCAGGCCTCCAGGTTTTTCTAATCCAGTATTTTTCCATGTGCCCTCCATGTTGCTGATGGTATCATCTCAGTTGTCTGGGTTGTTTCTTCTTCTTTGAGTTGGAGTCTCACTCCATCGCACAGGCTGGAGTGCAGTAGCATGCTCACGGCCACCCCAGCGTGACCTGCTGGGCTCAGCTGATCCTTTGGCCTCAGCCTTCTAAGTAGCAGGAACCTTAGGCATGTGCTACCACACCCAGCTAATTTTTTGATTTATTGTAAAGATGAGGTCTTGCTAAGTTGCCCAGGTTGTTCTCAAACTCATGGGCTCAGGCAATCCCCTTGCTTGGGCCTCCCAAAGTGCTGGGATTACAGGCTTGAGCTACCACACCCAGCTGAGTTGTTTCTCCTGAATATAACACCCAGTGGTCATTGCCTTCCTCATGTTAGCTCTAATGTTTGCATGATATAATATCCAAATATCTTTTTTCAAAATTTCTTCAGAAACAAAGTACTCATTAAAAATAAAAAAGAGATCTGTTTCAGAGAAAATTCAAATACAGTTTATGCTAAAAATGTCTCAAAAGAGGATGAACAGTTTTCTCTCTTGGATGCTGTTTTGAGTGGAGACAGAAAGATGAACTAATTGACTTCTTGATGATCCTCCCAGCTCTGTGACTTTGTAGTTCTCTTAGCTTATAGCATCTCATTTTCTCAAAATACTAAAACCTAATCTACCCTAAGATAGGAGAGTGTTTAACAGATGAAAACCTTTTAGTGGAGGAAAGCTTCTGCTTGTTTTCTCAGAAGTAATTTTTTTAACAGTTGCTTACGTTTATATTTGAGACAGCTCACATCAAATCATTAAATCCAAATAAAATCCCAAAAGAAACATTAGCAGTCACACTCTATAATGATAGCCAATCATTCCTGACTTTTGCCTTTGGTGTTCTGCATTAGAAATGTTTACTCCTAGCCAGGCTCAGTGGCTCAGCCTGTAATCCCACGCGTTGGGAGGCTGAGGTCAGTGGATTGCCTGAGCCTGCAGGTTCGAGACCCGTCTGGGCAACTTGGCGAGACCTCATCTCTACAATAAATCAAAAACTAGCCGGGCGTGGTAGCATGCGCCTGTAGTTCCAGCTACTTGGAAGGCTGAGGCGGAAGGATCGCCGGAGCCCAGCAGGTCGAGGCTGCGGTGGCCGGGAGTGGCCATTGCACTCCAGTCTGGGTGACAGAGTGAGACTCCAACTCAAAAAAAAAAAAAAAAGAAATGTTTACTCCTATAGGTGTGGTGTAAGGACTCATGAACTTTATTTTTGTTTAGCTGAAATCATTTATACTTTAAACTCTGTGATTGTTTCTATTTAAACAGGAAAGTTTTATGGACATCAGTGGACGTTTTACTTCCAAGTGAGGCTACCTTCAGAGCAGAGTTGCCATAGAGCAGATTGCATCTGACAAGGCTGTTTGGTGAAGATTAGCGGTAGTTAGATTAGGCAGTTATTGAGCTTGCTATTTAATCCACCACTACTGGTTTTATATACTAAGCTGATGATGATACTTAAAAGCACAATTAGGATATTCATTTTCATTACTCTTATCCAGCTATTTTGGAACCAGAGGAAAACTAGTTAGAAAGAAGTTCTACAATTATCAAGTGAAAAATAGACCTCTTATATATCAGAAAGATGATAGTTTTGAGTCTTAGAGTCAGGTACTAATATTATTAATTACATTATTACTACTAATGATGATGACGATAAGGGTGTTTCATAAAAACTAGCTACCCTGTGCTAAACTCTGGCAAAACTTTACATCTATTATTTTCATTGAATTGTCGCAATTCTCTGAAGTTTTGTCAAATAATAACAGTGAGGTACTCATATATTCTGGGACATTTTTCCTGATATTGACTTTGACTGTCCATGAATATTTTTACAATGAATTGTTCAGCATTCAGTTGATTATTTTGTGCTGTTGTTTGGTCCAACTGCAGCTTGGATAATATAGAATGAACATAGAAAACCATAGCATTAATCTTGGACTGTAAAAGCCCTATTTGTATTGAGACACAAGTATAAATGTAAAGCAAGCAGAAAAAATGCTGCATAAGCTCTTTTCTGAGCTTGGTATTCTTAGACAATATTTAACTCTTATGCTATTTGGTAACTTTCTATTGTGTGTACTGTACGTGCAAAAAGAATTATGCTTGGGTCAAAAATGATTCTGAAATTTCACAGTGAACTATTTTTATCAAAAATGTATTAGTTCCTCAGGTAAATGTGCAGCATTGAACTTAACACAATTGCCAAGAGCCAAGAAATATAGAATTAATATTCAATACAGATCCAAATTATATGGATCAGCAAATATTTGCTATAAGGCATTAAAATGCAAAAAAATGCATGTTATCATTAATATTCCTGTCTCTTGAATAAGTACATGACTTATGGTGAGTTTATATACCCAAGGAAGGTAAATAAATATGCTAAATATCACCCAAGCCCTGCTGTATTTAAAACTAAAATAATAATAATAACAATAATGGTAAGCATAATTGGAATAGACTTGTCATTACCAACAATCTATATTTGCTTTTTTTTATTATAGCACTGAGAGAAAGGTTGCTGTTTACCATTACAATCAAATGATCATTGATATTGTGACACATTGCTAAGTGACAGCAAGCTTCACATATAGCATTGGTTCATCCCTCAACCAGATACAGTTAAAGAATACTCTAGAAACCCAAGTTTTCCAGGTGATAGTTTTAGCCAGATGACCTTCTATGTAACAATCAAGCAGTTGCCTCGGATTGCCAATTTTTTCTTTGCTGATATCAGAACTGAGATGGGGAGGCAGGAATAATAAGGTCTTATATTCTATTATTATCCAAAGTATTATTATTCAATTTCCTTAAATGCTAAAGCACAGCCTAAAAGTGACCCCAAAAGCTAAGCCAATGTCATGCTGCAAAAAAATGCCTAGTAAACAACCCTAGAACTAAAGACTTTCAAGATTGAAGGGGACTTCAAAGGTCATGAATGATGATCTTAAATTCTTCTGACAACTGAAGTGATGCTAAACGCTATGGATCATAGGAATATCTTGGCTTCCCAAATTCAGGCTATTCTGATTAATAGAAATTCCTTAAATTGAACCATAATATGTCTCCCTAAACATTCTGCTTATTGGTCCTAGATATAACCTTTGGGGCTGATTAATTGTTGACTTTCTCTTTGGTCCCATAATAAGCTTTTTTCTAACACTTTCTCTCATTTCCTTCCTTCAGTACCCTACTCACTTTCCTCTGAACATACTTTCCTCTGATTTTTTAATGTTTTTTAAGCCCAGGGTATAGTCTAACCAGCACAGGATAAAACACAATTAGCAATAGCACTTTCCAAACACTTTCTTTCTCTTAACACTGAAGTTGCATTAGTAGCAACTCTATCAATGTGATACCTGAAATTTCTAAATGTTTCCCAAATATTTAAACCAAATCTCATGTGCCCCATTCTGTGCCTGCATAACTGGGTTTCTGTCTTTTTGTTTTGGACCTCTATAGAAGACTTCATATTTATTTCCATAAATGTTACCTCATTAACTTTGCTCCATCCTAACTTCAATTTTTTTTATTCCTTTGGAGTATACAGCATATTCTAATTCTGTCATTTCACTTATTAACTACATGAAATCAACTTTGTATCATCTGCAGATTTAACTAGCACACTTTCTCTGTATTCGAATACCTGATTTGTTTAAGTGCTGACAATAACAAAACCAGGGGGGCACCAGCATTAGGAATGTTCTAGACTGCTATTCGATTGATCTGCTCTGTCTGTACCATTCAACAAGCTGCCAACAGCCGTGATGTTGAGCTCATATTTCTTCATCTTAGCCACAGGGATGCCATAGGATGCCTTGGCAAATATCCTGTAGAAATCCAGATACACTAATCACCCCCATTAGCTAACCAAGCAACCCTTTCAAGAAAGGAGGTGACGTTCATCTGCATGATCTCAACCTTGGTGAATCTAGCCGGTGTCCAGTTGTCAGTCTTTGAATTGAGACTCACTAATATATAGATTTGAGAAACTGCGTCCCTTCCCCTTTTGAAAATCAGACCCACATTCGCCAATCCTTTGCTTGTGTACACCTTTCCTGTTTTTTGTGTTTCTTCAAAGATGGCCAGCAGGAGCTTGGAAGTTCAGTAGGTTTCACTGACAACAGAGACCTAAACTTATTCATCATCCTTAGCACCCAGCACTATGGCTGGAACGTAAGCAGTGTCCTGCTATTTTTAAGAATCAAAACAATCAAAACTTGATATTTTGGTGATTATGTTCCTGTTTTAAAACATGAAATAGAAGCCGGGCTCGGTGACTCAGCCTGTAATCCCGCGCCTTTGGGAGGCTGAGGTGAGTGGATTGCCTGAGCCCGGGGGTTCGAGACCCGCCTGGGCAGCGAGACCTCATCTCTACAATAAATCAAAAAATCAGCCGGGCGTGGTAGCGCGCGCCTGTAGTTCCAGCTACTTGGAAGGCTGAGGCGGAAGGATCGCCGGAGCCCAGCAGGTCGAGGCTGCGGTGGCCGGGAATGGCCACTGCACTTCAGTCTGAGTGACAGAGTGAGACTCCAACTCAAAAAAAAAAAAACAAAAAACATGAAATAGGAATTATATATGTCTGGAGATAAAATGCATTTGTACGCTACATTCAAATCTTGAATTAAACAAAGGAACACTCCTATGTCTGACCACTTGCTATGCCTACTTACCACCCTCCCAAGTTATCTTCCTGTGGTTTTCTTTTTTTTTTTTTTTTTTTGAGTTGGAGTCTCACTCTGTCACCCAGACTGGAGGGCAATGGCCGCTCCCGGCCACCGCAGCCTCGACCTGCTGGGCTCTGGCGATCCTTCTGCCTCAGCCTTCCAAGTAGCTGAAATTACAGGCATGTGCCACCACGCCTGGCTGATTTTTTGATTTTTTATTGTAGAGATGAGGTCTCACTGCCCAGGCGGGTCTCGAACCCGCGGGCTCAGGCAATCCACTCACCTCAGCCTCCCAAAGGCGCGGGATTACAGGCTGAGCCACCGAGCCCGGCTCTTCCTGTGGTTTTAAATGACATTCTCTGGGTTTCCAGAAAGATTATTTGTATTTCTCTGGAGACACATGCGCACCAGTTTTCCTGTGGAGGCTTGGATGGAACTATATTTGAATTGGTTGGTGGAGAAGGAGAGAAAAACATGGGCATTAAAGAAAATAAGAGGAAAGCAGAACAGGGTTTGAAGGAGTGGAGTAGGAGAGGTTTCCATTTCAGTCCTTCTGTTCTCCTAGGACTGAAGTCCCTCTGCTCCTCTCTTTTCCTCCAGGGCCAAATTCTCCTAGGACCTGACCCCCCCTTTCCACTAGGACAGTATAACCTGAACCCCTCCCTTCATCAGCCTTTCTATGGAAAGATAAGCCAGAAAGACAGAAGTTCTGGCAAAATGACTTCTGAAGACAACAAGGAGAAAATGATAAACAAATCTCACATTTCAATAAAGTCCTGGCAGTTAACTGAGATTAATCAAAACAACTGTAGAAAAAATCAGCATTTTCTTTTTACCCTAAGGTTGCAATCATTGTAAAGGGATAAGAAAAAATGGATGCCCAGGACACAACTCCCATCCGTCAGAGTCATGGGTGGCATTTAGAGTGTGAGGTGTCTCCGTGCTCTCTCTACTCATCTTCTCTTCCTTCTCTGCAATAGTAGCCCAACACTTCCACTCCAAACATCATTCTCTCCTTGACACGTATAGAAGAATCTTACAATTCTGTTCTCTTTCTCATTCATCAAAGTTAATGATCATCTCTGAGCTGCTAGTTCATCTTTGGGGAGGAACAAAGATGCTCCTTGAACTTAAAAAGTAAGAAAGCCGACTAACACACAAAAACTTGTGTATCCTGAATTTTTTTTTTTAGTTGGTCTCAGATCATTTGAGAGTTTTCTGTTTATTTGCTAGTAAAGTAAAAAATAGTCTCATGTGTGGATTTTCACAAGGCTAATACATACCATTCAGGCCTCTAACTGAGAGTTGGTGCCTCCTCAAAGAGAACTTCCCTGACTACCATGTTTGTTTGCCTGTTTGTTTTGAGTCGAGGTCTCACCGTGTTGCCCAGGCTGGAGTACAGTGGAACAATCACTGCTCTCCACAGCCTTGATCATCTGGGCTCAGGCAATCCTCCTGCTTTAGCCTCCCAAGTAGCTGAGACTACAGTTACATGTCACCATGCCTGGCTAATTTTTTTATTTTTATTTTTAATAGAGATGAGGTCTTGCTATGTTGCCTAGGCTGGTCTCGAACTCCTGGGCTCAAGCAGTCCTCCCATCTTGGTCTTTCAAAGTTGCTGGGATATAGGCATGAGCAGCCGCTCCCAGCCAGCTGACCACCATATGGCAAGGTTTGAAACAGCCATTCAGCATCGCTTACTCACTCCTTGCCCTGCATTATTTTTCCTAAAAGCACCATTGTCACCTGGAATTAAAGACATGCTTTGTTTATTTATTTTCTGTATCTCTCCTCCAAGGACTTCGTCTTGTTGACACTTGTATCCACAGTGTCTGGAGCTATGTGACAACATAGGAGTTTCTCAGGAAACATATGCTCAGTGAATGAAACTAAATAGATGATTTAAAGTTTATTTAAAGCAGAATTTATAGAAACTGGAAAGAAAGTCACATAATAACCACCACAGTGGTTTCTTCATTATAGTTTTCAGTTTTCTTTCACTTCAGAATTTTGTGCAACTACAGGGTACAACTTGCTTATTTTAAAGCCACCTTTGTTCCATTATTATTATTATTATTATTTTGCTCTTTTTGAGTTGAAGTCTTATTCTGTCACCCAGGCTGGAATGCAGTGGCATGTTCACGGCCACCTCAGTCTCAACCTGTTGGATTTAGGTAATCCTACCGCCTCAGCCTTCCAAGTAGCTGGAACTACAAGCACAAGCCACCATGCCCAGCTAATAATTTTTTGATTTATTGTAGAGATGAGGTCTCACCTCAGCCTCCCATAGTGGTGGGATTACAGGCTTGAGCCACTCACCGCCCCACTCCCAGTCCAGGCCTGTTCCAATTTTTAGATTATAATATAATAAGAATTGTTTTGATAATCTGAAAAGTCATCTCATAGCCTAAAAATATAGACATATAAAATTTAAAAGAAGTTATTCATAATCCTAATACCAGAGAAAGCTAATATTGGGGTTTTTTGATATGTTTAGAATTTCTGCAAACCTCTCCATCTTTTCAAAGCATTTTCCCTTTCAAATTCTCAGGCTATAGAATTCTTCTAATCTGTTCTCTGAACTTTTAAAAATCTGTTCTCATAAATTTGCCATATTTGTTGGATTTTTTCAGACCTATCCCCATTACGGTTTTTAAAACGGCATGTTTATTGTCTGTAAGGTTCCTCTTACTTCCACATGGCCAAGCACTTCCCCCTTATGAGTTAGAATTTGGTTTTTTTGAAATATCAGTTCTCCCTTCATTTTCTCAAATTTGTGAAGGATGAAATTGCCAACAAAACAAGTCAATGACCTATCAGACATCCTGAGGTTAGCTGAAAATGAATTCCAGGATAGACAGTTAGAGGCCGCCATCATAAAAACATTTATCTCATTTTAGTCTTACGACTTCATTCCACCACTATGGAAATACTATGAGGATTCAGGTCATGGAGAAATCCTCAAGACTTGCCATGAAATCTGCATATATTTGTTTACTCAGTGACTGATTATTGGAGATCTATTATGTGCCAAACGCTGTTAGAGGCACTTGAAATACCTAAGGGAAGCAAAGAGCACACTACTTGGGAAAACCACACCCATTATTTCTTTTACAAATATTTATTGAACACCTAATACATTCCAGGCACTATGCTTCGCATAAGCAGGAAGGAATCATAATGTCAATCATACAGACACACTTGGGTTTAAATCTATTACATGTTAGCTTATTAATTGCTGAGTATTTTCTGCATCTGTAAACTAAGGATAATAACCCACTAAAAGAACAATGATTAGGCTTGAAAAAATTAAATCATCTAAGGTACTAGTGATACAAATATGAGCAAAATAAATTCTACATGCTCAAGTTACTTAAGTCTGAAAAATAATATACATAAAAGCAAAGTATTTCTATACTAATTGAACAAAATTAAATATAATACATGGCAAGAATGTGCTGCTGTGATACTTATCTTTTTCTACTGAATGGTAAGTTTCTTTGTACATGCACAACCCATAACATAGTATCTGATGAATAATGGTGTATTAAATGGATGAACAAATAGATACCCGACAAGTAACTCATCTTCCACAACATTCTCCTCACAAAACTGTCTCCCAAAGGTAGAATATTTATTTTCAGGTACTTTCTTTTAGTATTAGCCATTTAAATTATCCTTTAAGATTTTAGGAATGAAAAAGCAGATTAAACTCTTCGTATAAAGCACTATTACAACAGATATTATCCCCTAATGTTCTAAGTTTTTCACAAGAAGGTTGAAATTGAATCCACGCTGCAAAAATCACAAGTTGATCTTTGCTCTTCACTTGAAATTAGTGAAGCTTCTTTGCTCAGAAATAAGTAACAATTTGGCAACTTTGGAAATGTTTGCATATTTTTCTCCGTACAAGCTAACTTCATTAAAAAGACTGAAAGAGCTGGGGTTTCTGGTTTCTTGGGCATGGAAAGCTAAAAGCTGAAAGTATAAACAGTGACTAACACATTAGTCATAGTAAGCAGCTGTTTTCTAATAGAACAAGAAATGACATGCTTAAAGTGCTGCAGGAAAATTAGTATAGACAAAACAAAGAACTTTTTATCTGCCAAGAGCGACTCTAAATTAGGTGTCCCTAAGAAAGCATACAGCGTAAAGATTTTTTTAGGGTTAAATGGCCATCCTTGAAGTAATTTTAATCACTTTTTAAATTGTCTTCCTTAATAGAAGTTGAACGGATGAGATGATTTTCCAAGATCTCCAATTTCTAGCAGCTTAAGAGACTGCCTATTTTCCATGTGTCCCCTAGAGGGCAGCGGTGACCCAAAACCCAAGAGAGGGTTTACAATTAGCCTCGTATCCTTCCAGGCGCCAACCTTTCCTTCAGCCCCTTTGCTGTTTCCTTCTCCCCACAAATCTGTCTTCTAGAAGCAAGTTGGCAGTGACATGTTTATTTCTAAGTACCTAACTAGCAAAACCCTAAATATTAGAAAATAACATTGCGTGATGTTTATTTTTACAAGGACTGAAAAGAAAAAAAAGTGTTTGAAGATGATGTTTTATGTTTGTGCCTTCACACATGCATATAACCTACTAGATCTCTTCTGTGCATTTTTCATGCATCTTGGAGGCAGAGAATGTTGCGAGACATTTGGGAAGATGTGTCAAGGCAAAATAAATAAATAAAGGGTTTTTTTCCTTCAGTTGGAAAGTTGTTTGAAACAATCCATAATTATTACTGAATGCCTATTGATCCATTCATTTATTCACTCAGGCATTATCTAATGTGTAAGAACCATTCTGTTAGATGCTATCACTGGTAATGCGTGGAACAAAGAAACTACTTCAGGGAGCATTTAATTTAGAGAGTGATCCTGAATGACTGATATGGGCATAGGGAAGGTTGACACAGGATGATTCCCAACTTGTGAATATTGATAGCAAGGTAACATAAACATCTTTTCTTTTTTCTTTTAACAAACGATTTGATTTTCTTTTGGAGAACCAGATCTGAAATCCTTTTCTGCTCCAATGGAACACATGACTTTATGTTTTAAAGGTGATGAGGAATTACAGGAAGCTTCCCAGATAGATAAAGGAAGAGCCTGAACATGCTCTTTTCTAATGCTGAGATTTTCTGTTTTTGTTAATGTTGCTGTTTAAATATTTCATTCTGTCAGAGACATTTTTATGCAAAGAGTGCAACTTTCAAAAGCGCATTTTTGCAAGTTTGTCCTAAAAGCCTCTTATAATATTAATTTATAAATTTATCTTATGGGATCACTTGTATTGTATTCAGATTATTTGCTGATTAAATTCACTTTCATCTGGTGAAATTGAGAGCAAGATACAAACCTCAAGTATGCAAAAAAAAAGATTAATGATGTCAAAATTATACATCAGTCAATATTTGCTGAGCCATTTGGGTTTCTGGATGGAGCAGAGGGCAGTGAAAACTATCTACCCATACAGCCATGAGTGGCTTTGAAAACATTCCTGCCATAACTTTTGGTCAGACCAAGCGGTGTGGTTTCTGTGATCACTTGTTTATGCAAATTGCTTTGGCTGGAAATTATACATATTTGCAATACTTCTTGGGAGAATTCTGCCGTCACCTCTGTAACCATGGTCTGCATTACAATCAAGATTTTATTTAGATATTAGAAAACAGACTTTCAGTCCTCACAACATGACTGGTAATTATTTACAAACGTCCAACTCTAGATTAGGAATGACATGTTTGTTTAAGAGCATCGAAATGGGTGTGCGTTTTAAGTGGCATTGCTTTGAAGAGTTAAAGTAACAGAATCACAGTATTGTGAATGCACAGGTTATGCTTATGAAACCAGGACTCACTCAGGAAGGGGACAATGTTACAATGAGGCCAGAAACCATAACATTTCAAAACTCTTTTTACTTGCCCAAAAGTGACTAGGCCAGTTATTATTTCCAGGGCTTTGATAAATCATCTTAAGACTTTACCAAAGGACAGAAGCTTTAAACACTTCTTAAGTGGAAAACTTTTTCAGAGGAAAACAGAAAATTATGACTGTTTGAAAAAGACCCAGGCATTTATTTTATATTGGAGAAAAGAACACTATGCAATTTGCTTCTTCCCGTGGTGTAGAAATTTCCCCTAAAAGGCAAAAAAAAAAGTTGTTTTATATAAAGAGTATACTTTATATATAAGAGCCAATTTGGACTTTATAAATACTCCTGGCTTTATTTTGCATTTGCAGTTTGAGAAGAACATATAAATGGCTACTGTTAAACAATCGTTCTCTCCTCTGTCATTTCTATGCACTTGTATTTAAAAGGAAAATACAGTCATTGTGCACATTTTGACATATTTTCTATTGTAGGAATGTTTCTTTTCTGTTGAGAAGAATTATATTCTGTTGGAAGTTTACAAATAATCGGATGATTTTAATTTTGTTTCCAACAAAGAACTACAGATTGCTAACTGCTTATAAACTTTATAATCAGCAGACATTTTCTAATTTGTGACTCATTTTGAAAATTTCCACTCATAACTATGCCTCCGTAGGATCTCAGGCACAAAAAAATGGCCAATTTCTTTTAAAATATTGTAAGTGATCACCACATTTAATAACATTGCAATGACATATTAATAGAGTGATAAACTATCTTGCTTAAACTTTGTAACTCGTACAAACGCTTTCACATATTCAGCAAAGCATTTGGACTTCCGGTGGTCCTAGATGTGTGTGGTTAAGTCCATGTCTAAGAATTTGACAGCTTGGGGGAGCTTCCCAGGGTCACACAGTTTGAAATTTCCAAGTTTTGACTCTGAACCTAGATTTCTGTGACATTCTTGTGAGGTTGTATCTGCTAAATCATTGTATTCATTTTATTCTACAAGGCAGCCTACTGATATGTTGATGTGAAATATTCACCCTGGTGCCATGACTGTGTGTCAAGCAATGTACTCAATGCACAGGTATCATCCACTTACTTTTCAGAGAGGAGAAAGCAGATTCCCAGCAAGGCTACATAATGCATCCTGAATCATATAGCCAGTAAGTCGTAGGTCCAGGATTCCAGTCCAGGTGTGTCCAACTCCAAAGCCATACTACCTGCCCAGAAAGGCTCTTTCTTTCCAATGCCATCATTACTCTAGACTCAGCTTTCTCCTCTAATTGTTCCATTTTAAAATCCTATTGGACGCCTGTAATCTCAACATCTGGGGAGGTTTAAGTAGGCAGATTGCTTGAGGCTGGGAGTTCAGACCCCCCAAGGCAACATAGCAAGACTTTGTCTCTACAAAAAATCAAAAAATAAAAAATAAAATAGCCAGGCATTGTGGCTCATGCCTGTAGTCCCAGCTACTCAGGAGGCTGAGATGGAAGAATTACCTGAGTGCAGGAGGTAGAGACTGCAGTGAGACATGACTAACTGTCCAATACCACATAGTCAACTGTGTTTTACCCAGCCCTTTTTTTTCTTCCAACCCTTTAATCAACTAAAGAAAGGTGGCATGGGGCTGTCATTCTCAAAGTGCCCTGGAAGACACTTCCCAGGTGTCTTCATCTGAGCCTCTGTTGATGTTCAAGAGTCACTGTGGAACGCCATGCAAAATACTCTCAAAACAGATAACCTTCATTAGCATCACTGAGGACATGTAGAAAACCTTGTATTCAACAAAAACATACTAAAATGAGACAAAAGTCGACATGAAACTGTCCAATAGGTTTTCTTTTTCTTTCCTTTCTTTCTTTCTTTTTTTTTTTTGAGACAAGATCTCCCTCTATCACCCAGATTGGCGTGCAGTTGACTCTCTGGCACAGGACAAAGTTAGTAACCACCCACCTACCCGGCACCCAACCCCAAGTCAAAAAAAGAAAAGGAAGAGTTGTAGAAAGGAAGAGTTTGACAAAGACCACAGTCCTGCTCTCAGCCCTGTGGACATGATGGTGACAGAACATATTCCTGAAGTGGCAATAACAAGCTCATGGATATTAGAGGTGGCAAGCATGGAGTAGCAGCCAAGAGGCGGCACCCGCTGACATCAAAGAGTGCAGGCCAGTGGGGGTAGCCAAGCTGCCAGTTCAACCCAAAAGGCCACAGAAAAAGCAATCAAATTGTAATCATTACAAGTTCTTTATGACTTGATGATTGCCCATAAATAAGAAAGCATCAAATGTATGGTAGGGGCAAGATCCAAAAGGAATATAATTTAAACTCCTCTCATGAATATTTCCAGTATAAATATTCAGTCCAATCAAATAGTTCTAACTCCTAGATGATACTAGGAATATGACTTTCAGATAAAGCAGTCATTTGTTTGATACAATATGTTATATTACATATGCAGATTATTAAATTTTCAGTTCTCTAAGGGGGCATTTTATTTGCATGAGTAGTTTATTTACCATGGCAAAAATCGCATGTCTGATTATGGACATCAGACTCTGTTATATTACGTACGTCAACATCCTATTTGATTAAATTCTCCAGCATAATCAATAGGGTGCTCTGGTTGTCACATTAATTACATTCTATGGAAATTCTATGGAAGCATCATTTAATTAGATTTTTCAGTTAGTACTTATCAGAGTATAAGAAATGTCATCATAGCTTTTTGCACATGGTAATGAAATCATTGGGACATTACCAAGATTAAATCACAAGAATATGTACCCTTCTGTTTTTCTACCCACTAAAATTATCAAGCTTCTTATAGTACCACCTGTGATGATAGGCAGGATACACAGAATTTCTAAAGCTTTCCACAACACCTACCAATCTCCATGTCAGAGCAAATTAGTATTTCCAGTCTACTGTTTATTGTTATGGCATACTGGAGCCTAATAGCTCATTTTTAACACTAATACATCTACCTTTATTGAGTGTTCAACATGTGCTGTTAAGTGTTCTACTTACTTAAACCCTTCGAGATTTCTTTCCATTGTACGGATGTGGAAACCGAGGCAGGGTCATGTGATGGAAAGGATAGAGCCAGGATTGAACTCAAGTTCTGATTCATTCCAAGACCCATCTGATTAGTTATTTCACAGATGCAGAAACAGGTCCAGAGAGACAAACTGTCTTTCCAACATGCACATAACTGGAAAATGGCAAAAACTAAACTAACATTCAGGTTTCCTGACTTCTACCTGTTATTTTTATTGCCGTGAGCCATCACTATAGGCCTAAGTTGTTCAGCTTTTGTCTGTTTACTTTTTCATGTTTGTCTCAGCATATAGCAGCCAGGCTGAGAGACATGAAGGGACTAGCCATTAGACTGCTCCCTGTGATGTATAGAGCCATCACATTTTGAATGGCCTCTGTGTCACAGTCCTTGCTTGTCTGCATGACTTTTAAAGTGATCTGGGGTAAATCTATTGCCCACTTGACCAACAGCATTTGGCATTGTTCTTCAAATGGTGGAGTTAAATATCTATGGTTCTTGCTTTCTCTTCTGTCTCTGGAAACTTTTCCCAAAGAGCACCATACTGCAAGTCCCTACTCTGAGAGCAAAATCTGTTGACTGTTTCATAAAGAACCTTCTACTCTTAACAGCATAGATCTGGCCATTTCCTTTGCTTTAACTACTCAGATGAGAGTTTTGTTTCGTTTTTGTTTTTTAAAATCACAAATAGGTATTAAATTTATCAATTACTTCCCTGTATCTGTTTAGATGAACATGTTTTCCAATTCTCTTCTAATGTGGTGATTTACATTATTGATCTTTGAAGGTTAAGTCAACTTAGTATTTCTGACCACTTGTTCTTGATGTACTATTCTTTGTATATACAGGGAGGCAGGGTTCATTGAAGGCCACCAAGGCAACCGTCTACCACAATGAGGATGCTACCATATTAATTACAAAAATGAAGTCATTTTTATTTAAAACTCCTACTCTGTCTTCTGTATCGAAGACATGGTTGATGCCTGAATATTTTGTAAGATTTTCTCAAAACAAAAATGTTTTGGAAATCCATATCCATACAATGTTTTAATTCCAAGTCTTACCTATAGGTCCATTTTTATGCATACCCTTCAAATAAAAAAGAAAAATTGTAACTCCTCTGAGCCGTGCAATATTAAGGTCCCAAATGCTTTTAAAAGTAAAATCTGTTGAATTTATTTTGCAAGAGGACTGGCTCAGAAGCTTTGGATTCCTAAAAGAAATGAGAGTTTGACATTTTTATACTGGACAGACTTTCAGAAAACTTAGGCTCCCATTAGCATTCTTTATAACATGCGGTGCTTAAAACTAAATTCTTTCAGGCTTCAATTTTATGTATATAAAAGTAGAATCAAGTCAAGTTCCTTGTGGTTTCTTTCCCTTATTGGGGCTTGTCTTTTCTACCTCCTAGTTTGGCATAGCTTTTCTGTTTCCTGCATTGAGTCTTTTGACCACATGTCCAGAGGACCCAATTACTGACTTTTTAACCAGATTAACAGTGAGGCCTTTATCTTTTCTGGCAAAGCACAGAACACACACTCACAAATGTTGTCTGCTCACAGTAAGTCCTTCCACTTTCTAGCAGTATTGTGTAGTGATTGTGAATATGGGTTTGATTTAGAGACTTCATATTTTAATCCTTTCTAGGGATGTGATCTTGGACAAGTGACTTAACCTTGCCACACCTCAGCTTTCCCAACAGTACAATGGGAATGATAACAATACCCACAGAATTGCTGTAAAAATTAAGTGAGATGAAGCATGCAAAGCACTGAACAGAGTGTCAGCTATGGAGTAAGCATTCAAATATTATTACTATTGGACAGATAATTATGATTACTCTTTCAGTCTTGCAGAATTTTAAATTTGCTGACTATTCAAAACCTTTGGGTTTTTTTTACTCTATTTACTCACTTAGATCTACCTTTTAGCATTTTTGATATCATCTCAATATCATTTGATTCATATTGGCTGGTCTTTGAGGATGGGGTAATTTGTGTTGACCCCTAAAGCTTAGCGATGGTTACACCACTGCACAAAACTGTTTGAAAACAGTTGAAATCACTCTGAAGAGTACAGTCATGTGCCACATAATGAGATTTCAGTCAACTATGAATGGCATACATCATGGTGGTCCCATAAGATTATAATGGAGCAGAAAACTTTCTGTCACCTAGTGACATTGTAGCCAACCTAACTTTGTAGTGCAAGGATTGCTTATGTTTGTGGTGATACTGGTGTAAATGCATCTACTGTGCTGCCAATAAGTTAACCGTAAAACAGCCTCAGGCAGGTCCTTCAGAGGCTATTCCAGAAGAAAGCATTGTTACCATAGGAGAGGATAGCTCCATGCATGTTATAGACCCTGAAGACCTTCCAGTAGGACAAGATATGGAGACAGAGGACAAGTGGTATTAATGATCCTGACCCTGTGTAGGCCTAGGCTCATGTGTATGTTTGTGTCTTCGTTTTTAACAAAGCAAAACAAGTTTAAAAAGTGAAAACTAAAAATAACATTTTAAAATAGAAAAAAGCTTATAGAATAAGGGTTAGAAAGAAAATATTTTTGTGTAGCTGTACAATGTGTTTGTGTTTTGAGCAAAATGTAATACAAGATCATCAAAAAGTTTAAAAATGTAAAGTTTATAAAGTAAAACGTTACAGTAAGCTAAGGTTAATGTATTATTAAAGAAAGAAAAATATTGTTTTATAAATTAAGTTTAGTCTAAGTGTACAGTGTTTATAAACTCTACAGTAGTGTACAGTAATGTCCTAAGCTTTCACACTTACTCATCGCACACTCACTGACTCACTGACTCACCCAGAGCAACTACCAGGCCTGCAGACTCCATTCAGGCCTACTATTTTTTTAACCTTTTATGGCATACTTTGCTATATCTTTTATAGGTTTACATATACAAATATTTACCATTGTGTTACAATTGCCTGAAGTATTCAGAACAGTAACATGCTGTACAATTTAGGAACAATAAGTTATACCATATAACCTAGGTGTGTAGTAGCCTATACCATCTAAGTTTGCCTGGGTACACTCTATGATATTCACATAATGACAAAATCGCATGGCAATGCATTCCTCAGAACATACCCTTATCGTTAAGTGACACATGACTATATTACCAGTCCAGTGGTAAATGAAACCCACTGTAAAACTTTTGCAGTATACCACATGATAGTAGTTCAAAGTGTTGGTTAAGAAAAAAATTAATAATTAAGTGTTATGCATTTAACAAAATGTTAAAATGAAAAATACTTCATCAATCACGATAGCCCATCCTCAATCTTCAAGATAGTAACGTGTTATTTTTCAAGTTCTAAATAAGATTCGTGCACGTATGGCTTCCTGTCTCCTTTGCAGTCAAACTCTGGACCCTTCTGAGTATCTGTCATTGATACATTATAGACCACAAATTCTGATAAAGGGAATGCTTTCTAATACCGAGTCAGCTGCATCTATGCTGCCTTTATTATTGTATTTGTAATAAGCATTGCTGGGTCACACTGGACTGGCATTTTACATGGAAGCATTTGTGCTATGTAATGATAGCTGGCAATTATCTGTGGTTTGGGATAACTCAAAACAAATATTCCTTGAAAAATTAACCACAGTGACCCATATGTCTGCTCAATCAGAAGAAAGCATTCTTGATATGCTATTGGGCCTGACTGATCCATATCATACACCGTTTTTGTGATATCTACTCTGGTGTTCACAAAGTGTGTTCGGCAGAATATGTGAATTAATAGTGGTTATTTTAGACCATTTTAGGGTGGGTCTTTTAGTCAAATAAGTATGAACATCTCAACATAGACTATTTCTATTTCCTTCTTATAAATGCTTAATTCACCTTCACATATAAATGCCCTGAGGAGTCTTTTAAAAAGAAATATAGCCGGGCTCGGTGGCTCAGCCTGTAATCCCGCGCCTTTGGGAGGCTGAGGTGAGTGGATTGCCTGAGCCCGCGGGTTCGAGACCCGCCTGGGCAGCGAGACCTCATCTCTACAATAAATCAAAAAATCAGCCGGGCGTGATAGCGCATGCCTATAATTCCGGCCACTCGGAAGGCAGAGGTGGAAGGATCGCCGGAGCCCAGCAGGTCGAGGCTGCGGTGGCCGGAAGCGGCCACTGCACTCCAGTCTGGGCGACAGAGTGAGACTCCAACTCAAAAAAAAAAAGAAAAAGAAATATAACTTCCTTTAAGAAGAGGATAAAATACAAACTTTTCCCCAAACTTGACCACTTATTTTAAAAATAAAGGATTATTCCCCTTTTTTAGTATAGTTCCACGCAGGGCTGGCCCAACAAAATGTACTTTGAGAAATGCTACTTGACTGACTTATCTCCTTTTATTTATCATTAAATTCACTATTTGGGTAATTCCAAATATGATACGTCTGTTTTCCTCCCACCCATTTTTTTTCCCTTCTCTCCTCACCCTTTTCAGCCCAAGTAGATTGCCAGATTTAGCAAATAAAAACACAGGCCCCCACTGACATTTAAATTAAACAGTAAAAAATATTTTAGTATAACAAATATTTTATTATTATCTTATATCATATCATATCTTAAACCCAAGTCAAATGAGAGCCATCGGTAAGTAATTAATGAAAGTGTCAGCTTAATTTAGTAGTAAGTACATGGAGAGAATTCATTCAATACCTGTTGAATATGTTTTTTAAAGTTTCCAAAATAAAAGTGTGAGGCCCTTTCTGAGATCGTATAATCTTCTGTCTTTTTATACTAATTTCAACATAAATAGTGCAATACTCTGAAACTTGTCTGCCATAAACTCTTTTATGCCAGTCTGAGGATTTTTTCATTACACAGATAAGGAAACTGGTCCCTGAGAGAAGTGACTTGCCTCGCCCAAGGAAATTCTTCCACAAGGAGTTGATAACCACTAGGACTGCATCTCATTATCCACTCTCAAGCCAATGGCCTGAACTCCACCAGGCTATCTTTAATGTTCGCTGTATTTGTAGAGCCAATAAAAAAAAAAAGTAATGGATGTAGTTGGCCAAGTTTGCCACTTTAATTAATTAAATCACAATGAAATGGAACACAATTAAATTTAAAGCCTAAATTATACAGGATATAACTTAATGTTTCTTTTTAACAAGGCATTTCACTATCTTCTAGTATCTCAGTCCCTCATTCATGTATAGCATGCAAGAGTAAAAACTTAAAGTTAATTCCAGAGAGTTTTTCATGTGTCTTTGTGCTTCTATTTATAAACGATTGTTTGGGATTTGTATGCTTTTTTCATTAACCACATCAAATGCTTTACTGAAAAGAAATATCAAGCCCAAAAGTAATTACACGGTACAAATGATGCTTATAAGAGCAACAGTTGTAATAGGTTCCTTTCTGGAGAAAGCAGAACTCTATATTCACAGAGCATGGTATATCACCTCAGTTATTTATTTATTTATTTATTTATTTATTTATTTATTTATTTATTTTTGAGTTGGAGTCTCACTCCGGCACCCAGGTTGAAGTGCAGTGGCACACTCACAGCCACCCCAGAGTTGACCTACTGGGCTCCAGCAATCCTTCCGCCTCAGCCTTCCAAGTAGCTGGAACTACAGGCATGCACTACCCTGCCCAGCTAATTTTTAATTCATTGTAGAGATGAGGTCTCGTCAAGTTATGTGGGCAGGTCTCGAACTTGTAGGCTCAGGCAATCCACTCACCTCGGTCTCCCAAAGTGCTTGGATTACAGGCTGAGCCACTGAGCCGGGCCTTGCCTCTGTTATTAAAAAGAGGTATTATTTAGATTGAGGTATTGGAAACTGTCAAGAAAAAAAGTCACTTAGAGACTTCTTTTTGTTTCCTATGAGTGTTTCACTTGGCATTCATCCCATACATTTGCCACTATTTCTTCAGGTGCCATGTAATTTAGGAGAAAGATTTGAGATAACCAAGGATTTCAACAATAATATTGGACTGGCCAAGGACTGAAAAAAAAGAAGCATCACTTTTGCACTAATGGGATCTTGTGTGTATAGCCTATTCCCCCACTAGAAAGAAATATGTATTCTTTACTTGAGTAATTGAGAACATATGATATACTCACCAGGATCTTAAGTCACTACCTTACCCATCTTGCCCATATATATATATATATATATATATATATATATATATATATATATATATATATTTTTTTTTTTTTTTTTTTTTTTTTTTTTTTGGTGAGTTGGAGTCTCACTCTGTCGCCCAGACTGGAGTGCAGTGGCCGCTCCCGGCCACCGCAGCCTCGACCTGCTGGGCTCCGGCGATTGTTCCACCTCAGCCTTCCAGTAGCTGGAACTACAGGCGCGCGCTACCACACCCGGCTAATTTTTGATTTATTGTAGAGATAAGGTCTCGCAAAGTTGCCCAGGCGGGTCTCGAACCCACGGGCTCAGGCAATTCACTCACCTCAGCCTCCCAAAGGCACAGGATTACAGGCTGAGCCACCGAGCCTGGCTTGCCCATATATTTAAATCAATTTTTATAACAACACCATCTGTTGAAATGAACTGTGTTTTTCCTGCATGACTCTCCTGTCTTATCTCATCACCCTGACCTTGTTAGCACAAGGTGAAATCATTGTAGTATCCTGTTTATTTCATTAGGAAGTGGATTTAATTTAGTTTCTTAAGGAAGTAGCAAGAAATGACTAAGTATGGTATTGGTATTTTCCCACAAATTATGTGTTTTCTTTGAATTGGTAGTGGTGAGGGCATGCCACTCAACAACACCTGATCATCCACAGGTGTTGGCCACTTGCCAAGGACCCTGAGAGTCCTGAAGTTGTCACCTCATAAAGATCTGCTCTCTTCAACTCTACTCAACCTTTAGCCTACTTAAAGTTTTGTGTTTTTTTTTAACATAGAATATTAAGGTAGTTGGCTGGGCTCAGTGGCTCACGCCTATAATCTCAACACTTTGGGAGCCCGAAGCTGGAGGATGGTTGAGGCCAGGAGTTCAAGTCCAGCCTGGTCAATGTAGTAAGCAAGACCTCGTCTCTAATCAAATTTAAAATGAAGTAGTTTATCTGAGTCTAATATTAGAATTTAAGAAGAGTTGTCGCCCATTAGTGTTCCAAGTACACAGTGTGATATCATGCATTATTATCAGCAATACTTTGACTAAATAAGGAATGGTAAATATGAAGTGCTGATTATATAAAAAGTAGAGTCCTTCTCTGTTAGTAGTTCCTACTTTAGATGAATAATACTGCACTGAGTATTTAACCTCTGGCAAGTAACTTAACATTTCTGATCTTCAGCTTTATTTTATAAATGAGGATAATAGTGGTATCTCCCTCAGAAAGTCATTGTGAGGAGTTAATGAAAGTGAATATAAAGCATCTAGCACCATGCTCAGCTCAAGTAGGCGCTTACTTAATGTTAACTAGTATTATTACAGATAAAAAGGCAAGTGATGATCTTGGTGTTTATTAGTATTCATGCACGCTTACCTGTTTATGACACTTTAAATCAAGGGTCCTCAAACTTTTAAAACAGGGGGCCAGTTCACTGTCCCTCAGACCGTTGGAGGGGCGGACTATAGTTTAAAAAAAAAAAAGGAATTTGTTCATAGTTTTTAAAAAAAAAAATATAGTCTGCCCCTCCAACGGTCTGAGGGACAGTGAACTGGCCCCCTGTTTTAAAAGTTTGAGGATCTCTGCTTTAAATCTTTGCCAAACATTTTCTTGATCTCAAAGTGCCTTTTCATGGGTGGCCAATGTCAGCAGTGACTACCGTAGAACAAATAGTACCATAAAGGACAATTTTCCCTTAAAATTGCAGCTTTGTTCTAAGTCATATAGCTGGCCTGTATATACGAGTGATTAGAAGAAATGACCACTAAGGTGTCCTATAAAAGTTTTATAATTTATCATTATTACAAACCACTAATGGGCTTTCCTGCCCATAATGTGTTCAAATCACTGTGGGAATAGGAAGCAAAAAAGCTTCTGTGCCTTCCACCCCAAAATTCAGGCTCCTCTAAGCTCGATGCCTTGATGGGATGTAAGCCTTAGTTCCTGATTCCAGGAGTTGTCGGCTTAATGATTACAAGCTAAGGGATTATGTACCATCAATGTTGATCCTGAAGTGTTTAACAGCTTATATCACTCACATGTGATGCAGTTAACTACTTGTCCATAAAAGGGAGTTTATCAAGTGGTAAATTCAGGTCATGTGAAATGTTAAAGTAAACATAAGTATTTACAGAGTTAAGGAGACTGAAACTGTATGTATGGAGAAGGATGTTCTTGAGTTCAGTGCAAGCAGTCAGGTCATCTTTGCTTTTAGATCAGGAACTATTATAAAAGGAGTCATGGCATCAATTAAGGAAAAGCACCACAATCCAAACTTTTTCCTGGGACTGATGTATTGCTCAATTTCAGGGCATCAGTGCTTCTAAAACACTTTTATTCCTTTTGTATTTGTATTTGTATTCTCTATATATAAGTTAGTGTAATCTACCCTAAATTACTTCAAAATACTGACTTCCACATGGTCAGAAGATCAGGTTTAGAATTCTGGCTTAGTCAGAATTTTGGTCCCCCTTTTGTCAACAGAGAGCAAGTCACCCTCTAGGAAACATCATTCAGCCATCTCCCATATTGGGAATAATAATTCTCACAGTTGTCATGTATATTACATATGCTTGGTAAACAGGAAAATGTGATATAAACATAAGTAGAATTAATTTTCTGAAATAGGATGTATGTGTATTTGTAATCCACTTATTTTTCTAATTTTTGCATAAAGTTTCATTCATTTCTATAGATTGAGAAAACGCAGCAGTGGCAAGTCAATGGCAGAGCAAAAAACTCAAACCTCAAATACTAAACTCTACGTCATAGAGAGAATTTGGGAAAGCTAGTATGTATAATGCTTACAGTCAGCATTTGGGGGGTAAATTGCAGGAATGATTTAGTTCCTACATAATTAATCTTTGTTACTCCCAAATCAAATAATATTCTAAATGGCCTCATAGTGAACCCATTTTAAACTTACTAATACATACAGCTCTTTACATTTTATGAGACATTTTCCACAAACATTATTTCAGTTGATCATCTTAACAACTTTTTAGAAAGTTCTTTGATCTATGGAACATTGAGATGCAGTGGTTTAAGGAATTAGCACAAAATTACATGTCTATTTAGTGATATAGACAAAATACAATGCCATTTTCTTTCTATTCCCACTACCCTGTGGTTCCCTTTAATGTGTATTTAGTCTTTTTTTTTTTTAACTTCTTTAGTAAAGATAAACAGTTACTATATGAAACAGTAGGTCAGGCAAGATAGACTTAAACATGGTATGACACATAAATTTAATTAATTTTTAATTAGGTAAAATTGAAGTCTAGCATTAACAACTTTTGTAATACTAAGAACACAGTTCCTGAAACAAATGTCCGTTTCAAATGCAGATTTTTTTCCAGTACAAAGTCATATTTTTACTTTTAGAAAGTCAAGGATACACATTGTACACTAAAGTGCTGTTTTTCTTCTTTCAAGAGTTGTGACATACATGTTTTCCAATCTGTATACCATACTTAAACAAAGTCAGACAGATGACCACAAAAGCTGTTTGCTACCTCCTCTTGGTATGAGAAATTTTTGACAGAAAGAAGGGCTTACAAAGTTACATTTTTTAAAGCTGGCTGTACCCCAACAGAAAACCTAATGAGTGGATGCATACAGAAAAGACTTTATGCAAACTGACACAAATAACATGATATAAGAAAAGGATATCTTTTTGTCTATTTTCAGCACATAGCCTACATTCATTGGTACCCAGTAAAATAGGAATTGTGATGTAAAAAATATTTTGCCTTCACAGAATTAACAGTGAAAAACACACACTATCTAACGTTTCTGTCTTTAAATGGGTATAATCATGGAAATTCCAAGATTAAATCCACTAGGTTAGCCTAGTAATTTATCTATTTTTAAGCTGGAAACAACATTAAGACCAACAGTGATAGCTGGACTACAAATCCAAGACTAGGAGTTAATTTCCACTTCTATCTTTTAAGGAAAAGACATCACTTTCAGTTGATTCCCACTGCCAAACTACCTCAGATTTCCCCCAGAACAGTGGACAGAAAATAAGAGCTTCAGAGAGCTCAAGAGCTGGTTTAATTAATATCTTCGATAAATTCCCAACTACTCAAAACTCCACACTGCTGAACCACTGGGGCTAAAAGTTCTTCACTCATCCAAGTGAAAGAGCCCAGCCTTCTTATTCTGCTCTGTAGTCCAGAAACATTTCTTTATAAGACAGAAAAATAAACATGAACAGTTATGTTGAAAATGTCACCAGCCTCTTCATCTTTAGGGTCCCGAAAAGGCTGCTGTGAAAGCCACTGAGTTGGCTCTATATGTATTAGTTTCTTCAATATGCCTTTCTACCAAACACCTATTCTTTTTTTAATCTTTATTTTTATTTATTTATTTATTTGAGTCAGGATCTCAATCTGTTGCCCAGGCTGGAGTGCAGTGGCACGGTCACTACAGCCTCAACCTCCCAGGCTCAGGGGATCCTTCTGCCTCAGCCTCCAGAATAACCAAGACTACAGGCGCGCACCAACACACCGGGTTGATTTTTGAATATTTTGTAGAGACGCGGTCTGCTATGCTGCCTAGGCTAGTCTCGAACTCCTGGGCTCAAGCAATCCTCTCTCCTCGCCCTTCCGAATTGCCGGGATTACAGGCGTGAGCCACTGAGCTTGGCCCCGAACACCTACACTTTAAAATAGGCCCATACATGAGTTTATTCTCTTCCATGCCATCTAATCCCAAGTTAGTTACTGTCCATGAGATGTCTCTGTAACACCTGAACCCTCGTCATCCAGGATAAAATCCACTAAATAGCCAATGGCAGTACCAATTTCTGCATCCACAGGGGAGAGTTGGACAGCTTGAAACTGTCCGGTTGGTGGAAGCCACTGCGGAAGCCACTGCGGAGTACAGCCAGCCATGTTGGCTGCGGGAGGAGGTGTCTGCACTTGCGCACTAGGCTCGGTCAGAGCAGCACCGGGGGGTGGGTCTCTGTGTCAGTTACCCACCGCCGAAAAGCAGCCAAAAGAAATAAACCTGAAAAGATCCTCTCTATAGGAGTTTTATGTAAGTACTGTACTTACCATGCCTACGAATATTCTCGATAAAACTGTTGGCAATAGAAATGTTGAATGATAGTGTTTGAGTTGAAAATAGAGTTACCTTGAGGTAAGAGTACTTAATTTGCAATTTGAAAATTCTGCGACCCAGAATGTATTAAAAAAAAAAAACTCTTAAAACTTCAACTATAAAAAGGAAAATAATCCAATTATAAAATAGGCAAAAGACATGAAGAGCTATTTCAGCAGAGAAGAGATAAAGATGGCAAATAGGCCCATGAAAAGATGTTCAACATCATTCACCATTGGGGGATGCAAAATAAAAACACAATGAGTTGTCGCTACACAACTATTAGAACAACTTAAATTTTGTAAAAGATGATAATACGAAATGGTAGTGAGTATGTATAGATAGATCTTTCACACATTACTGGTAGAAATGTGAATGGTACAGCCCCTCTAGAAAATAGTTTAGCAGTTTCTTACTTAGCATATGACCCAGCAATTGCATTCTTGGGCAATCATCCCAAAGAAATAAAAACTTATCTTCACACAAAAACCTATATACAAATGTTTACAGAAGTGTTTTTCATAATAGCAAAATATTGGAAACTACTCAAATGCCCTTTCGTGGGCGAATGAATAAACAAACTCTGGTACATCCATGCGATAAAACTTTATTCATCAGTAACAAGGAATGCACTATTGATACATTCAACCTCAAGGGCATTATGCTCAGTAAGAAAAACCTCGATCTTAAATATTGCATACTGTATACTCCCATTAACAGAACAGTCTCAAAATGACAAAACACTAGCAATGGAGAACAGATTAATAGTTGGTTGTGGAAATGCAAATACAAAGAGGTAGTGGGGTAGGATTCTTTTGTGATAATGGACCCGTTCTGAATCTAGATTAGATTGTGGGATTTTTTTTTTTTTTTTTAATCCTATGACTCTGGTAAAATATGTACCATAAAAGCTGGTCAGAAGTTTAAAAATCAATTTTGTGCAATACAAACATGAAAGTGCTTAAGGATACAATGTTGGTTTAATTCCACTTTTTATGTTTATTTAAAGGGAATATTACTGATTTTATTAGCAAGCAACAGTTTTAGTGTATGAAAGTGGATTATTTCATGGTAATAACAAGAGCAGGGTTACATTTATGGCAGTGACTCCTGGGGTTATTTGCTATTGTTCCTTCTCTCTCCTTTCCTGTTGTCAAAATACAACCTGTACAACTTGCTGCCTTTTCTCCAAACTTTTTAGAGTCTGAGGTTTTATACGTAAAGTTTGGGACTGCATAGCAGCACGTGGCAACGTCTACCTCAGATCACTACCCTTTTTTGGAAGGGCTTTCCAGAACAATGACTTTTCGTCTGCAGTATGTCAGTTACTGTTAATACCAATTTATTTTCCTGAAAGTTCTTCCAATCCACTTCCCTTAGATTTAAACATTCAGCTAAGTAATTCCAAGATGACTGTTCTTTGTCCCCTTTAAAAGGGGCATCTTTTGGAAGACTTGTCACCCCTCGGAACCCCCAGGGGTGGAGGTCAGTAGCTGGAGGGTAGCCTGCCAACTGGGTTCTTTGTGTAGGTGTCTCTGGTCTCAGCACCTGCCTATTATTATTCAAGACAAGCATGCCACTTAACTCCTTTTAATTTATAACGAGAAATGGAAGAAACTGAGGAGAAGCAGGATGTTAAAAAGCAGGTCAGTGATAAAATAAGACTTTGGCACAGGCCACTCCAGGTGCAAATGTAACTGTAAAAACCTCAGAATATTAACTTCTCCATGCCTGTTACCTCATCTGTAAAATGGTTATGATAATAATAGCATCTACACCAGTTGTTGTGGGGATTAGATGAGAAAATGTATTTTAAGCCTCCCATCCCTGTGCCTGCCACATATGAGGCTGAAATACATGTTGATTCCCATTTCTTTGAGTTTCTACTCTATTTCTTAGCTGGCAAGGACAGTGTGAAGAGAAATGGCTTGCAATGAAGAGGCCTGATCGCTTAGGAGTGAACAGGGTTAATTAAATTTTCCCAAGAAATGTGTTCTTAAAAGAATGCATATTGATTAAGCCTTTCAAAATGGAGTCCTTTTAAAACAGACTAGGGGAAGTCAGATTTGTGCTAAGTAAATGATCACCCACCCCCTCATGTGTCTGCCTTGAAGTTCTTAGATACCAATACTTGACTTTTCACTAAGCTCTTTTTCTGATATCAAAGATCAGGGCCTTGGTGACTTCATTTTGGAGACAGTGCAGTGAGAACAGCTTACACAAAGCAGGCTGCCGATGATGTCTTTCCTGGTGAAAACATTGAATTCCACTATGTCCTGGGGTCTCTGGGGAATTCAGAGAGCACCAGGCAAGCCTTTGCCTCCAAGAGAGTATAAACTAGTAGGGAAGAGTAGAAATAGCCAATGAACTGAAACATCTGGGAATCCTGGGTAAAGAGAAATCCATTGGGGAAACTGAAGATGGTTTCCTAGAAGTTCAGGAATGGAGAGGTTAGTTTACTTTTAGAATTTTTTCACATGTGCTATTTCTTGGGGGAATAGCCCTTTAATGGACTCTCTTTTCCCCTGTTCCTTCAATGCGGTCCTCAGGAACACATTACCTGAGAACTGAAGAGGTCCAGGATAACATTGTCACCATCTTTGGGCCCTCTGCCCTGGGCACATAGCCTCCTCAAAAAAGGTTTATCAAATATATAATGAATAAATCCCCCAAAGTAGCTGAACACAGTAGTACCTTTATTACCCAGTTGCTTCTTTATAAGCTGGGAGTGAGGGGTTTTAAGGCATGCTAATTCTAGAAGACTGACTGAAAACTCCGTGAGGGCAGGTACCAAATTGGTTGCATTCAGTTACCTCCTTAGAGCTTGGTAGGGTACCTGACATCCTATAGGCACTCCATAGGTATTTGATGTGTGAATGGGTAAAAACTACCCAGGTTCTGTCCTCAGAACTCACAGCCAGCCTTGGAAGAGAGAGGAGTTCGAGTGCGAAGGGATGGGCTGTCTTGGTCATCCAGTAATTCTGACAACCCCTGGGAGACCACAAGTCAATTTCACCTCTTCATTCAGCCATTTGCAGGAGGTTGTAAATCACCTCTTTACTCGGGTCGGGGGCAGCGGTGCGTCCCTGCGCCCCCTGCGGAAACCCCTGAGCCCAGTCGCAGAAGAAGGTAACCCAGAGGGGGGAGCCAGCCAGCACGTGCAGCCGCCCAGGGGAGGAGGAGGCTGGGCTAACGCAGCCCTTAGTCAGCAGCTGGGCTCGGTTTTGAAACAAAAGCCAATGTCCTCCCTCGGAGTCCGCGGCCGGTCAGCTCCTGGGGGGAAGAAAGCCATGCTGCCCAGCCGGTTAGTGGCCCAACTTACTTTTCCAGAGCCTGGGACAAAGGGCCAGAGATGTACGGGAATGGGTGGGACGTTGGGGCTGGGGGACGGGGGCGCTGATCGCCCAGACCCTCCCCTCCCGGCAACATGGGGAAAGGGCCGGGGTCTCCCGTGCTCTGCGCATGTTTGTCCCGGGCAATCCGCCTCCCAGCCCGGGCCCGTCGGGTCTGCGTGGAGCGGAGGCACCTTTGCAGCCGGTGTCCCAGAGCACAGACACACCAGGCCCCGCTTTCATGAATGAAATCCAATCGTGTGGATATAAATAGCCGCGGAGGCTGCTAACGTCACAGCGCGAGCGGCGGCCGCCACGGCGGCGGAGCGAAGTGCCCGGCGCTCCGTTCCGCCCGGCTGCCCCGCCTGGGAGCGGGGTGGGGGCCCGTGGAGGGGAGGGCTGGCGGGTGGAAAGGGGCGAGCCCCTCTCGTCCCGGACCGGGGAGAGCGGCCGCGGCGCCGGGCGAGCCGGCGGGGCAGGCAGTGCCATGCTGCCTTTGTGCAAAGTTGGGCGGCGGGCGGCGTGCCGCGCGCAGGGGCCCCGCACACCCGCGACCGCGCGCAGTCGTGGCTGCTGCTGAGTGGCGGGGGCCCCCCCGCTCCCCCCGGCCCCTGAAGGCGGAGAGAGCTCGCGTCTCGCTCGGCTGCAGGGTAGGTTCTGTGTCGTGAGTGCTCTATGGTATGAAACTTCTCCGAGCAGCCGCCGCGGAGCCCCCACCGCCTCGGCCCCGGCGGGCGGCAAGCGGGGGCCCGGGGTAGTGCCCAGCGGCCAGCAGCACCCCAAGAGAGAGTTGTGGGACCCAGCCGCTATGGGGGCCGCCCTAGCCTCTCTGCGAGGCAGGGAACCTCCCATTAGAGGCAAGCAGAAGAGATTTCTAGGAGCGCCCGCCCAGCCGCACCCCTAACTTGGAGCCGAGGAAATGTACAACAGCCACCCTTAGCAGGCTGCGCCGGGGAGAGGGTGGTGCCTCCGGCAGGAAGGCTCTTTTCCTTCGAAGGACAGCGGTGGGGAACCGGAGAACCTGAACGGGGGACACGCTAGCCCCTTTGTGGCGCTTGCACCCCCTTGAGAGTTGGCTGGTCAGCCCCACAGTTCGGCGCTCCCCTTCCCCCAACCCCGTGTCTATGGAGTCTGTTGTGAGTTGCTGTGACAACAGTAGGAGCTGCCCTAAGGGGCTTGCAAAACACCTTACCTTGTCTCTGTGTGCTCAGCTTTCGGGGAAAACAGCAAAGGGGGAGAAGTGCAGACAAGAGAATCCACCCTCCTCCCCGCCCCCCCAAAAAAGAAAGAAGTGGAAGGAAGGCACAACTATGTAAAAATGTATCATTAGAGCCTACTGTTAGCTGCACCGTTTCCATCCCCAGCAGTATCAAACATCTCAACTGAGGAGCAATGTCAATATTTAGACTTGGACAAGCCAGAAAGTTAGAAGGAAGCTCCAAGCACAGGGTTTTGACTTGGCTTTGCACGTCAGCACACAAGCTGTGCCTTTGGAGCTGACTGTACACATTTGTTGAGGGGAAAATGCATGAAGGTTGATATATACACAGAGGCACCCATATCTAGGAAAACCTAGGAAGTTAAGACTAGAAGAGCCGCCTTGGCTCTGAACTTCCCTGTCCTGTGCTGTTCACGGAGCCCTGTTGAATTCCAGCCAGATGCTCAGCTTGAGGTTTCACTAGTTTGGGGCTCCCCCACCCCCAACCGGAGCTGTGCTGCACACCTCCACACTGACATATTCTAAACTGAAAAAAAAAAAAATACTGTTATCAGTGTTTTTCATCTTTATATAAGTCCTCTCACTACCAGCAGATAGTAAATAGTAGGCTGTGTTTGTTTGATCTAGGCAAGCCTTAGTCAGACTTTTCCAAACATACTCTGACAAATTTGTTTACAAACACTATTTAGAAATTTAAAATTGCATTTCATTTCCAGTAACCTTACAGATGCCTAAGAGAGTCACTGATTGCTAGAAAGTAAACACCAGCTCTTTTCAGTGTAAATAATGTCTGCATACTGCTCCACAGGTGGAGTGGGCAATAAATTATTATGTTAAACAAGGTTTCCTCTGAGATTCCTGGATCATATTTGGACATCTTAGAGGGAAGGAGGTTTAACCAGTTGATCCTGTTGTGGACGGTTTTGGAAAATGATTCAGAAGCAATAATATCACAGTCAATATTCTTCTTAACTTGCCCATTCTTTTTTTCCCAGATTTTGAAGGTAGTGTAAATTTTAAATGTATACAGTTGTGTGTGATCATACAGGTGGATGTTATTGGCTCAATAATACAACTTCTTAACTCTACAAATATAACAGGAAAAACCAGAACTGTTTGGTTTTTCATTATAGTTATATTGTCTAAAAATGCTATTTTAGAGGAACAGCATGCCCACGTCCTATGACTTCTGAATTGGAAAATGCATGTAAGATTCTCATTGTTCCCATCCATCAGTTTGTGGGCAAATGTTTTTTGGCTTTGGGGTTTTTTGGGGGTTTTTTTGGTATCATCCCCAAGTTCTCGAAAATATATTTTCACAAATGCTACAAAATGCTAATCTGACTATTTCAGGATGTATTTGACCCAAAGAAATACCACTTTACACTAGCACTTGGCAAAGGTAAAGCAAATTTTGCCCTTTTGGGAAGGAGGGGAGAAAACAATGTATATTGAAAACTTTCGAGGCTCTCCATGTGTTCCTGCAGGCAGTAGAATTTATAAAGTATTTCTCTCTTTTATGTAGGTAAGTCCAGCTGTGAGCAGGGTGTTCTGTTCTTCACTTCCAGCAAGCCAGGTCAGTGTCTTTGTGCAAAACCATGATGATAGACTGATGACATCCTAATTCTGAGCTTGCATTTCAGAAGATGTTTCTTAGTAATTTGTCTTTAAAAGAAAATTGTGTTTGTCATTTTTTACGGACTCAGTTATGAACATCACAAGTTCGTTGATTGCTAAAATTATTCTTTGCTCTGTGAGTACAATGGTACTGACGTGGGCCTTGAATCAGTTTGTCCAGTATAAGACTTTTTTTTTAATTCACTTTGAGTGTCAAAAAGGTGCCAAACAGTTGAGGATACAGGGCATCTGGGTGCTTGATAATTGAGCTTTTACCTCTAATCGTAGCCCTCTGGAGCAGCAAGAAACTTGATATAATAAGAGCTGACATTTATTGAGCATGAATCAAAGTTCAGGTAATGTGCTGCATTCTTTATATTCATGTTCTCAGTGTGCTAAATTTTAAAAAATTAAAACAACAACAACAACAACAAAAACTCTGTGAGGTGAAACGACCCTCTTGAGTCCCAAGCTACAGGTGAGGAATTGGAAGTGTAGAGATGTTAGATAATATATTCAATTCCTACTTCTAGTAAATGGCACAAATAGAATTTTGAAAAAGTTTTTTCCTTCTCTAAGACCTAAATCTCTAGTTGAAAAATTCTTCTCCAATAGAGAAATGGAAGCCAAAAAAGCTTAAATTACTTGTCTAATATAGCTTATCTAAGATAATTACCACTCATATAATAACACTCAATGGCCCAGCTGTTGCAAAAAAAATACATTCTGTTATCTTAAGCACAATACTGAAATTTTAAGTATTCTTGTGTACTTTCTGGCATGGCACTGTCAAAGACACAGGAAAGTTTTTATCATGGGGTCTCTGGCCTTAAAGATTTTACAAATGGATTTAAAAGGCAAGATATTAAACATTCATGTATTTTAAAACTAGAGAATAAATCAAGATCATACATTTCAGAAGGCTGAATTTGGGGTCAGCAGTACATTTACAAGAAGTTCAGTGTTTTCCACTCTGTGATATTACTTTGCAATTCCTTGTATGCAGGGAAAAAAATTTTCCAAGCACGTTTTTTCGTCTGTATAAATGATAAATGGGTGAGAGTTTGGGGAAGGACAGAATGTAGAATTTCAGCCCAACAGGGAGAGATTATGCAGTCATCCGGAACTACTAAATTACAGTATCTCAAACTCAAAAGACATTATTGCTTCAAAAGCGTTGTAACAAAATCACGAGCTGTTTGAATCTGCACAGCATCTTCGAGAAAGCATTATAATTTGGCGTGATGTTTAAAAGTATTGAATTTTTTTTCTGGAACCTCAGTTTGTCTGAAAAGTACCACGTAGATGAATTTGGATACATAATAGATAAATCTCAACCAAAATCCTGAAAATGACCAATATCTAAAGGTTAAGCAAGACATTTTCAGTTTCTGCCAGAATTGGTAGCCTTCTCTTCCCCATTCTTCCTTTTTCCCCTCTTTCTTTCTATACAATAATTTGTAACAGTTGTTAATCCTTCTTGGGGAGTTTTTTAATAAATAAGTAATAAGCCGGGCTCGGTGGCTCAGCCTGTAATCCCGCGCCTTTGGGAGGCTGAGGTGAGTGGATTGCCTGAGCCCGCGGGTTCGAGACCCGCCTGGGCAGCGAGACCTCATCTCTACAATAAATCAAAAAAAATCAGCTGGGCATGGTAGCGCACGCCTATAATTCCGGCTACTCGGAAGGCTGAAGCGGAAGGATCGCTGGAGCCCAGCAGGTCGAGGCTGCGGTGGCCGGGAGCGGCCACTGCACTCCAGTCTGGGCGACCGAGTGAGACTCCAAATCAAAATAAATAAATAAATAAATAAATAAATAAATAAATAAATAAGTAATAAAAAGTGAAATAAGAACAAATTGCTAAAGAAATCCTGAAGATATCTTTTTTAATGTACTGATACTCCCAACTCAAGCTAGTAGCTCCAAAGCTTAGTTAGTGAGTTTCAGCATTTAAGAGGTTGTCATAAGCTGTCCTTTAACAGCTTTGTCCTGTAAAAGTTGCTACATAGTGAATCATTACAAAATAGGTCACATTCCATAAGAGCACTATTATTATTGGAAAGATCCCATTATAGGCCAAGACCTCATCGCAACTGATATATGGTTAGTTGTAATAATGGTGTGTCATAAAAATATCAATATAGCAACCATAACCTATAATTTATTTAAAACAGTACAATTATACTTTGAATCATATAATATTATGGACAAAAGTGGAATTAGCATGGTCTCTCCAATAAGAATCACTTAATTAGCAATCATTTGTTTTCTCTTTTGAACTTCAGTAGGCTTTAGTCAATATGCATGACTTGTCTTTTTTAAAAATGGCTGGAAACATTTGAAATTTTACTGTTTTTGCTTGGGACTTGTACCTGTAGAAAACAGAGGAATTTTTCATGTTTTCTCTTGGTCTTCCTTTTAGAAAATGGGCACTTCAATCTTGTTATTTAAAATCCTCCCTCTGGCTTCATGTAATAGGGTTTAAAGAACACAGGTGATTTGCATCTGGTTCTTGTGTTTACTTTCTTCTCTCCATTAGGCTTCCCACCACCCATACAACACCAAAACAAAACTGGGAGAGGGAAAAATGAGTCACAAAAAGTGTATGTGGACAAGGGCAGGAGGTGAGAGAGTGTGTGAATGGTAGGGGAGGGGAGAGGAGAGAGAAGGAAAAGGCTTTCGGGGGAGCCCAGGAGGCAGTCACTGAAATGGAGGGGATATTTACAGATTGGTAATTTGTCAGCGTTGTTTTTTTTCTTTTTTTTAGTTTATAAACAAATTAAAGCCACCTTCTCCTCTTTCTAACACCTTTTGTTTCTTGTGTGCATAGGGCAAAAATTGGGAAGTGGGCAAATAAAAACACTGACAGTGAAGTGTGGATATGACTGCTGCTCTGGCCCTTCCCACATGTCCCAGGACGCTCCTGTCTTCAAATGCTCCCTGCAGTGGTGCCATCAGACACATCAGCATGTCTCTAATCAGACTTTATTCACAAAAGGGCAAATTACCAAGTTTCGCAAAGAAAGAGGTGACAGTAGGTCTGGAAGAAAGCAATTATATGTCTCCACTGTACACCTGAGTTTATTTATTGCCTAGACACCAGTTAATGGCAAGGTCCCAGCATTAGTAAGGTTACGATCTCAGGCTCTATCCCTCTGTGGAGAAATTTCCTTTGAATTGTCAGCCGACCATAGACCAAACCCGTAATGACCGCTGTGATAACAATAACTAGCATTTATGTTCTGACTAGATGCCACTTTACCTGCATTATAGTTAATATTCATTGTCAAGTCTAATTTTACAGAGGCAAAATATGGAACTCAGAGATGTTAAGTTAAAGAGCTACTAGGAAAGAGAGCTTGGATTTGCACCCAAGTCTATCTAAGCATTTAAATATATATTTGTTCTAAATGAACTCAGAAAACTTACACACGCGCGTACACACACACACACACACACACACACACACACACACACACTTTAAGTTATTTCATTCCAGATTACCCTTGCAGATGGTGGAGTATAGAAGTTAAATAATTATTCTTATGGGTTTTTATTAATTTAAAAATTTTTAATTTAACTTGAACTGCAATAGCTGTTTTACCTGGACAAATTGGCTAATTCTTCAGGTCATTTCTAATACATTTTTTGATGGAAGTTACAATCTTAAACAGTTGAGTCAAGGAGGGTTAAATCATGAAGCTAGGAGGGTTCTTATTAAGGATACTTATTTCAACCTCATATGGATGAAAAACACCGGCACTCAGAGAAGGGAGGTAACTTGACCATTCTCATAGTTAATAAGTGACACAGCCTGAACTGAACCCAGGTTTCCAAGTCCCAGCCAGAGCTCAGTTCCATTACATAACACTGCCTGAAAAGTGCCAAGTCTTCTAAAAAACCCTCCAACCTAGCCAGAAATACAACTAGCGAGTATGAAGTACATCCAAAACCCAAAGGAACATCCAGAAATGGGTGATAAGAGGATTCCAGCTGTGTTAAGATATGGTGGATACTAGGAGAACCTCAGTTATCTTCCATAGCTCCGAGACAGAACAGTCTTTTTATCTTATTCAAAACATGACACCCCATACTCTGATCCTTTCCAAGCTGTCTTTGTTGAGTGATCTGTTTGGTGCTTTTTCACATTAACCAAGCTCTGGCTTTTAAGTATGCAATGTAGGTGAAATATGACCTCACTTTCCTCAGCTGTAAAATGGGAGCAATATCACCTCTCAGAGGATTATGAGGATGTTGTAACATCACACATGCGAAGCACATAGTAGGTGTTCCGTAAGGGTTAGTTTCAGCTTGACCTTCTTAGAGTATCTCAAAGGAAAATGTTGTAGCACATCAAGGCAGTTATATCATTTTGCCCCTAAATTTACTGGTCATTTGAATTTTGATTTTGAAACGGATGGTTATAGTAACCTTGTGTATTGAGTAAAAACAAGCCCAGTGGTCTCTCAGGGTGCCAGTGACCCAGTGTTCATTACGTTTGTTTTTGTTTTTTTCTCTTTTTGAATTGGGGGGGGTGTCTCACTCTGTCGCTAGGCTGGAGTGCAGTGGCATGGTCATGGCTCACCTCCTGGTGATCCTTCTGCCTCAGCCTCCCAAGTAGCTGGGACTACAGACATGTGCCAACACATCTGGCAGGTGTTTTGATTTTTTGTTGAGACATGGTCTTGCTATGTTGCCCAGGTTAGACGTTTCTTCACACTCTAGGGTTGCCAGAGTTTACTTGAATTGAATTATTTTATTGCTGTAGTTTGCTACATACTGATACCGTGCTCCTCTAAGAGATGTGTGGCTCTCATTTTCTTTCCCATGCAAGCATCTAATGTGTTTTCTACATAGACCTTTGCTTCTCAAACATAACTATTCTCTTTCCAGTCAAATAACTAAGAACTATTTCTAGAATTATTATTGTCAGTAGAAAATTTTTGCTTTGAATTTTGTAACATATGAGACTTTCTTACCTTGATTTTGGTTAACTGTAACCTTGAGTATGTGGGGTGTGGTGGTCTTTTCTTTTTATCGTGTGTTCCTGAGTGATATATCGACAAGAAAAGCATAAACACTACAACCTCCTCCCTTTCATCCTAGGCACTTGATAACTACCCTGGCCTAAATTACATCTCTGGGAAGTGTTTTGTACACTCCTCTCCCCAGCTGCCACACTTTGTCATGTGGCAATTGCTGCCCTGCTTTGGACATTTGGAACCAAGTTTTTGGCAACGGGTCCTATTCAGCACATACATGGAGGAAAGCTACTGCTGTGATTTTTTTTTTTTAACTTGTACCTGTTTTTCCTTTTTTAGTAATAATCCAAGTGGCCTAGAATAGAGTTTATTTTCCTGGTGGTGCAATTTTCCTCTCAGTATTTGGCAAGTGTATATGGCAAGATGTATGTCCTTTTCTTTAAATTTAGGGGTAGCAATTATGTTTTCCTCAGTGCTACAAAGTGGCTAAACTGTGGCTAGGTGTTTAGAAATCACCAGTTGCTGGGTTATCCCTAACCTGGTTATGAAACTCCAGCTGGTTACTTGTAAGTTTCAGTTCTTACCAAGGAGTTAATTATTTTTAAAGCAGCGCTCAAACTTCAGTGTGCATACAATAAGAACAGGCATCTTGTTAAAATACAGACTCTGATCCAGGAGTTTCATGGTGGGACCTGAGACTATGCATTTCTCACATACTCCCCACTGATGCCAGTGCTGCGGATCTGAAGCCCACACTCTGAGTAGTGAAGTTCTAAAACGCAGTGGTTACTACATCTTATGCTGACTTTCATGCTTTCATAGGCCAGCACTAGACCACCTTGTTTGCTTATTTCTTAAACCATAATAGAGAATCTTAAACATGGAAGAGGCATAGACAGTGGTGGGCTTATAATCAGCCACTCTCTGGGGAAAAAAGAATTAATATATGTGCATATGCTAGTTGATGATATATTTTACTGACATGAAGATTTATAAATAATAAATTCTGCAATACTTGTTATTACAAATGTCATATAGCCAGTTGGGTCTCACAGAAGGCTTTCGTTGGTTTTTGCAGAACTCTTCTATCTCTAGGCCAACCTATGGTGCAACGGATGAGGCAATGTAGTTCCCATATGTAAATGTTGGCTGATATTTTCCTTTATGTTAATGAGTAAGACAAAAATGAAACATCAAAGACATATGTCAGAACTGTACTGATTCGCCAAATGTGTGAATGACTTCTTTGCTGAAATGGATAATGGCTTTTAAATACTGAAAGAATATTTTTCTCAAATGTACTATTCATAATGTAACTCCTACACATGGAGCACACTATTTTTTTTTTTTCTCTAAATCGGAGTCTCACTTTGTCGCCCAAGCTGGAGTGCAGTGGCACACTCATGGCCACCACAGCCTCAACCTACTGGGCTCAGGTGATCCTTCCACCTCAACCATCCAAGTAGCTGGAACCACAGGCATGTGCCACCATGCCCGGCTAATTTTTTTGATTTATTGTAGAGATGAGGTCTCACCATGTTGCTCAGGCTGGTCTTGAACCCCTGAACTCAGGCAATCCTCTCGCCTCCGCCTCTCAAAGTGCTGGAACTACAGGCGTGAGCCACTGAGTTCGGCTATACTTAAAATTTTTTTTTTTTTTTTAGTTGGAGTCTCACTCTGTCGCCCAGACTGGAGTGCAGTGGCCGCTCCCGGCTACTGCAGCCTCCACCTGCTGGTCTCCAGCGATCTTTCCACCTCAGTCTTCCAAGTAGCTGGAACTACAGGCGCGCGCTACCATGCCCAGCTAATTTTTTATTTATTGTAGAGATGAGATCTCACCAAGTTGCCCAGGCGGGTCTCGAACCCGCAGGCTCAGGCAATCCACTCACCTCAGCCTCCCAAAGTGCAGGATTACAGGCTGAGCCACCGAGCCCGGCTTATACTTTAAAATTTAATTCGCATTATTAACATTTTTTTTTTTTACATCTAGATAATCAACAGAACAATAAAACAAGCCCTGATGTGTAGTGGTTGCCAATTTCTGTGGTGTAAATGCTCTCACCGTAGCCAATTTCAAGCAAATGATGTAACTAAGCATAGTTGGGAAGAGATGGCACAGTATCACACCATATAGATAAACGACATACACAGCCACAAAAGTATAGATACTAGTAAAATATAGTAAAATAACTAGAAAGTGATGAGTTTCGAGTATTTGTTATCTTTGTTTTTCATATAATATATTAAATTGTAAAAGTGCATAATTTAATTTTTAATGCTGGCATTATTTTAATGGGCTTGCAAAATCCCTACAAATTTCACAACTGGTTCTCACATGGTGTACTAGAGTACTGGCTGTCTTAAATATAGATCTTTTGGTCCAGTGATTCTCAACCATGCTTTACACTGGAATACCCCAAAGAACGTATGACCTGCAGTTTCAGTAGATTCACTGCGAGGGCCCAAGAATCTGAACTAAAACTGAAGTATATCTTATAGAAAGAGAAGCAAATCATAAATAGATAACAAAAATTTTCCACAAGTTGAACATACCCACAAAAACAGCACCTAAACACAGAAGCAGAACATTCATTATCAGCACTGAAAGACCTTCTCATGTCCCCATCCTGTGACTGCCCAACCAAGATAACCTCTATCTTGACTTCAAATACTGTTGGACTTTGTATCAAAAAATTATATCCTATATACTCTTTTGTGTCTGGCTTCACTATTATGTTTGTGATATGTATCTATAATGTATGTAACAGTAGTTCATTTATTTTTAGTGATGTATAGTTGTTCATTGTGTGAATAGACCTCAATTCATTATTTTTTATTTATTACATTGTTGATGGGTTGTTTCTAGCTATTTACTGTTATCGGCTGTGCTGCCAAAAACATTCCTGTCAGACAGCAGTATGCAAAACAAAACAAATCCCTCAATGATTCCAATGAGCAGCCAACCTCTTGACTGCCCTCTCTACAACTCCACCTTCTCTCTTTTATTTTATTTTTTTTGAGTTGGAGTCTCACTCAGTCACCCACACTGGAGTGCAGTGGCCGCTCCCGGCCACCGCAGCCTCGACCTGCTGGGCTCCAGAGATCCTTCCGCCTCAGCCTTCCAAGTAGCTGGAACTACAGGCGCGTGCTACTACACCCAGCTAATTTTTTGATTTATTGTAGAGATGAGGGCTCGCCAAGTTGCCCAGGCGGGTCTCGAACCTGCGGGCTCAGGCAATCCACTCACCTCAGCTTCCCAAAGGCGTGGGATTACAGGCTGAGCCACCGAGCCCGGCTCACCTTCTCTCTTTTATTCCTCATAACATGACCAGGGTCATTGATTCTGTTGGATTGGTGTACTTTTGGTGCCATAAGCACAAAGCCATGTTCCTCTATTCATGACAGTGTGTTCTCCTGGCTCTTTTCAGTAGAGGTCACCCACTTCTCCTTGCATCAACACATCTGCATATGTGCTCTCTAAATAGGGATGAGATTTGGCCTCACATCAGTAATCACGGGAGAATAATAGACATAGTAGTCATGGCGCCAAAGGCTAAATTTGGCAGCTGATCATTAAGGCTCCTGGAAAGAAGTTTCAAGTAAGGGAAATTGTTTCCCTTTGTGTGTATCAAACAAAAATTAACAATGAACCCTTAGATCAGAGTCTAGTATTTTTAAAACTATTTGAAGTAGAGCAGTGACTCTCTTCTGATATGACTACTGAAATCTTTCAACGTCTCATAACTTGATCTGGCAAGATTAGAGAATGGCTTCCCATTCGCTTGCCCCTAGAGTTCAGCAAGTATTCAGCAAGTGTATCCTTGTTTCATTGTTCTACGCTGAGGGGCTGTGTCATTGTGTGTGTGTGTGTGTGTGTGTGTGTGTGTGTGTGTGTGTGTGTGTGTGTGTGTGGTTGGGCCTGTTGAAATGTTAGTTCCTTTGATATAAGTAAAGGGAGTTAATTAACAGGGAACTCCATGATGATATTGTTGATGAGTGGATGATGTCTGCTCAGAATTGAAAAGAAGGTTCCTGGAGCAGCAGGATTGTTTCTTACCATATGAAAGGTACTTCACATAAAGCTCTCAAGGTACACAGAGAGAAGGTCAAGGGTAGACATTAATTTCACATAATGAAAGGTGTTCTCATACCTGGAAATACTCTATTCCCTGTTTTTCTTACCTCCTCACCCTGCTTTTTGCAAAATTTCTTTGTTACACAAATAACATATGCTCATTTTAGAAGAGGTGGAATATATAAATAAGAAAAAAATTAAAATTAACTATAATCCTACCCCATAAAAGATGTTGGCATTAATATTTTAGTCTATCTCTATCTTAAATTTTTTTTTTTTTTTTTTTTGAGTTGGAGTCTCACTCTGTCACCCAGGCTGAAGTGCAGTGGCACGCACGCTCACGGCCACCCCAACTGGGCTACTGGACTCTGGCGATCCTTCCACCTCAGCCTTCCAAGTAGCTGGAACTACAGGTGTGTGCTACCATGCCTGGCTAATTTTTTTATTTATCGTTGAGACCATGTCTCGCCAAGTTGCCCGGGCTCCTCTTGAACCCACAGGCTCAGGCAATCCCCTCGCCTCAGCCTCCCAAAGTGCTGGGATTACAGGCTGAGCCACTGAGCCTGGCCTATCTTAAATTTTTTGTATGTGAGTACATAATTTGTAAGGAACGATGTCATTCTGTAAGTTTTTTAATTTAAATACGTATCTTGAATATTTTAATATAACAATAAATGTACTGTAACATATTTTTGATGGCTATTTACTCTTCCATTATATGGACATATGTTTGTTTTTCTATAACTGATCCCCTGTGTTTGGATTTATGAAGTTATTTTCAATATTTTATTTCTATAAATAGTGGTATGATGAACATTCTTTCATTAAAATTTTTTTTGTATACACTATTTTTCCAGGAATCTAGTCTTATAATTGGGTGAAAGTTATGGGCATTTTGAAGCCAGTTGCACTCCAGATTAGTATCACTTTCCACTTCTGTTTTTTGAAATTGTAGAATCTTTCAAGTAATAATTTCTACTTAAAGTTAGAGAGTTTAGGGACATGTCCTGAAAATACTAGCTAGAATCTATTCATTGCTATTGACCAGTTACCTCAAAGAAAATATGGGAATTTAAGAAGTCTGGTTAATTGTCCACCAGCCCTTTTGTACTTATGGTCTAACTTTGCTATGAATTCCTAAACAAAATAGTTGTTCATTTGACTGTATTAGAGCATAACCTAATCCTAACTGGAATAATATCATCTCATAAATGTTTAAATGCAATTGTTTGTCATGGTATCTGAAGATTTTATAGCAAGCACTCTCTCTGGTGCCACAGAAGCTAACCTAGTGACAGGTTTAGAGAATGCTTTCAATGAGTAACTTACTCCTGAGCACCGTTGAGATTTTTCATGAGGATGGATTTTTAAACACCTATAGTCTTCACACTTGCTATTAGCTTTTACAGATGAGTACTTAAAACTTGGACATCTCAAAAAGACTTGACTAGTATTTTTTAATTATTAAAGTGATACTAATCTGGAGTGCAACTGGCTTCAAAATGCCCATAACTTTCACCCAATTATAAGACTAGATTCCTGGAAAAATAGTGTATACAAAAAAAATTTTAATGAAAGAATGTTCATCATACCACTATTTATAGAAATAAAATATTGAAAATAACTTCATAATTTTAATTATTAATTTTTAATTATTTAATTATTAAAGAATTATTAATTCTTTAATAATTAATTATTAATTAATTAATTCTTTTTAATAATTAATTAACAAAGCTTCTTGATCTAGCCCTTAACTTAGACTCACCCACATGAGGACAATAGGGCCTTCAAAATCAATGCATAGATTTTTTTTCTTACATTTAAAAAAACATTGAAATATAACACAGAGAAATGTTTACAGAACACAAATGTACAGCTTGATGAATTTTTGCAAA